>JAECWM010000137.1:0-1362500 GCA_018150695.1 Drosophila oshimai | reverse complement strand
TGCACATCCATCCCGAGTACTATGCTGGCACTTTGGACAATGACCTGGCCGTTCTGAAACTGGATCAGCCCGTGGACTTCACCAAGAATCCCCACATCAGTCCCGCCTGTCTGCCCGATAAGTACTCCGATTTCACTGGAGCTCGTTGCTGGACCACTGGATGGGGCAAGGATGCCTTTGGAGAGCACGGAAAGTACCAGAACATCCTGAAGGAGGTGGATGTGCCAATCCTCTCCCACCAACAGTGCGAATCCCAGCTGAGGAACACTCGTCTGGGCTATAGCTACAAACTGAATCCTGGATTTGTGTGCGCTGGAGGAGAAGAGGGCAAGGATGCCTGCAAGGGCGATGGCGGTGGTCCTTTGGTGTGCGACAGGAATGGAGCCATGCACGTGGTCGGAGTGGTGTCCTGGGGCATTGGATGCGGTCAGGTTAATGTTCCTGGAGTGTACGTGAAGGTCTCAGCCTATCTGCCCTGGATCCAACAGATCACCCAGAGCTATCAATGATTAGCGGAGCAGCCGGATGAACAGGAGAAGGTGTCGCACGATGTGACTGCCTACCATGCAGACATATCTGACACCACTACAGATGACGCCTCCTCCGACGAGTTCGTCTTCCACTTCTGACCGAAGCCATCACCCAACTCAAACTCAACACTTTTGCCACTCTCGAATCGCATCGATTGTGGCATTCGTCATCGTATTATCAGCGTCGTCACTCTTATTTATTACGAATGTTTCTCTGATTACCTGTTATATTTTGTTATATATGTTATGCGCCCACAGTCGCCTCTTCACTCCACTCCACTTCATTAGCACACGACACACAATGGTTACTTAATTGAAGACGCACAGCAGTCGCGTCACCACTTGTTGATATTAATTGTAACTTGTATCTTGTACATTTGAGTTCCGATTTTGTCTTGTAAAATAGTGTTTGTCATAATTAATTTATTTATATATTTGTAATAAATTAATAATTATGTATTTAAATAAAAAATAATTTATACAAAAAAAGTTGACAATGTGTTTTATCTTTGGGTGGGAAAAAATGATTTTCTTATTAAATTGACCTTAGCTCAAGAATATTTTTTTATTATTGTTATTTAAAACAAAAACCTTGTATGTTATAATAAAATAAAATCTTTAAATATTTTTGGGACGTTCAATTTTAAAATTCATTTAACAAATCATACGTCGTTGCATATTTGCAAATTATACAACTTCACCTCTTTAGTTAGTTTTTAAATAAAGCTTAAAAAAGTTCAGTAGCGCCAATTTTTTATTAAGGTTAAAAAGATTTCTTAAACACCGTTCAAAAGGTGAACCGAATTTATGGAGTTGCATTAGGAACCTCAAAAATGAAGACACATTTCCTAAAGTGCTTTTATAAACCTTTAATTAATGACTCTCTTAACTAATACATTTTATGTATAAATATATTTATTATAAAATTTTCCAATTAAAATTGTATTCAAATTTTGACTTCCCCTCTTCATGAGTTACCAAATTTATTTTAATACTTAATCTGGCTGAAAACGTAATCCCCGAAATGGCTTTCCCTGCATCGTTGCACTGCCAAAGCGCCACTTTAAGTTCAATTACAAAGTAGTGCAGCACATAAAATGCAAATTAAATTTAAGACATTAACAAACCGTAGGAGGCCGACCACTTTACACTGTCCGTTTGGCCAAAACAAGCGTGCCAGCGAAGCATTAAAAGACGCCACCGAATCTTTGACCAAAAGTGGCCGCCGGGCTTCCTCGATGGGTGGAAAGAAATGGGTGTAAAGGTGCCTGGGAGTAACCAGCGCAATGTTTGTGGACTCAACTGCAAGTAGTGGGCAGAGCTATTCAAATAGCTTGGAGTATGAAAATCATAACATGCCCATGATCAGTTAAATTTAAAAACCGCAACCGACTTTCCGCAACTTGAAAAACTTTCTGCTCGGCTAGCGCCTCTGAAAGACTTATAAATTGGGCACTTCCATTGGGATTTGAGTTCAATGCAGTTTCAGCAGCGATAGCGAGATGTACGGCAAAGGATTACGCTTTTTTCTCGGGCAGCTGGTGTTAGGTAAGCCGGGAATATCGAAAAAAAAAAATCGGTTTGTGTAAAATAATTGTCTGGATAAAGTAACAAAAATGAATACCAGTGAAATAAAATCTTTCTACGAATTGGATTTTTTTAAAAATGATGAGATAAAAAATAAATGTGATGTGAAAGTAAAAGAGTGGTGTCTTCAAAAATCTTTAAATTTTAAGTTGACTTTTGCAATTTCATAAAAAACAATAATGTTCTTTGAATATCGTGTTTGCGTGACATTCATTTTGGTTAATTGATCGTCCATATCCCTTCTAGTGCTTCTTTTGGCCCATGTAATGGGACGCCTTCACAAGAGGAATGGCTACCATTACAGGCCACAGAATCCGCCACCGATCCACCAGGGTGGATATTTCGAGCCCCACCGTCCAGCAGTGGAGCCCCCAGAGCCGGAGAAGCCACAACCCAAGAGCTACTACAGTCAGTCGGGAGGAGGAGGAGGATCTTCATCTTCGACCAAAGGATCCGGTGGCTATAGCATAGGCAGTGGCCTGCGGTCCATTGCCCAGGGATCAGCCGATCAGGCGCATAGTGCGGTGTCCAACCAGCATGCAGCCGCCAAACAGGCGGCCTACATAGCCCAGAACACGCTGGCCCAAGCCGCTTCCCAGGCAGCAGCCACTGCTCAAGCGGCTCTGGTGGGAAAACAAGTGGTGCTCCAGGAATTGGAGCAGCAGGCAGCCGAGGCACAACGAGCACTCTCCCGGGAACTGGAACAACTGAAAGCCGCCAAGATCTCCTCGAGATTGGCCCAACAAACTGCTCAGGCGGCCCTTCATCACATTTCCGTGCTCACAGCAGCCGTGAACAATGCCAAGTCCGTGGCTGAACAGGCGGAACAAACGCACACGGAGGTGAACCATCAACTGGCTTCGCAGTCCCAGATGGTGGGTCAGGCCAAGAATCGAGTGGAGCAGGTGGAGGAGCAGTTGCACCAGGCGAGAGTGGATTATGCGGCCACCAAGGAATCAGCTCTGCATGCGGCCAATTCCGCAGCTGCAGCTCAGGTGAATGCTTCCAAGGCGGCCCAGCATGCCACGATTGGACTGCACGAGAGCACCAATCCCTCTTCTCATGGACACGAGGGTCAGGAGTTGAGTGGAGAGGAGGAATCCTACGACGAGCACCTGGAACCCAGTGGAGGAGGTGTGCCTCACACGGCGGGAGGGGAGGAGCTGAGTGAACATGTCAGAACTTCTTACCAGTGAAGGGTCAACGATTCTAAACTTTTTAATAAATTAATCATAGTTGAAAAATTCTATTTATGTGAATTAAATAAAAATATTCAAGTCAGACCTACGTGGCTGTGAGTTGTAGGCACTTTAAAATTGATTAGAAAAATTACTTTCTTCTTTAATTTTTTAAGCTCCTAAAAGGTAAACAAGACGCAAAAACTAGTTTTAAATAACTTTTAAAACTTTTGGTTCTTTATTTTAAATTTTCAGTTTCACGTTATTATTTGGCGCGCAGCATTGCCAGCCTACAAAAAATCCCTACAATTGCTTTCTGTTAACCCTTACAGTGCTGTTAAATCAGCCGGTACAGCTGTTCGACCTTCCCGGTGAATGGCAAACTCACTGTTTTTCAACTTTTCCTTAAAAATTAAATTAAAACTTGTTAAATAACTCAATAAAATGAGTCAAAAGGTGATCAAGTACTTCGGTCGCACCACCGACTTCCGCGGCAACACGCTGTGGGAGCTGGTTTCGGAGCTGCCCAACTGGGGAGTGGGTCGCATGCTCATACGTAACATGTTCCAGCGTTATCCGGAGCCCTGCTACATGCGGATTCTGAAAGTGCAGTCCGTGGATGATCAACCGGGAGAAATCCGCAAGGTGCGCGTCACAGTGGAGAAGACCTGGCGGGGAATCACTCAACCGAAGCCCGTGGAGATCTACAGCACCAGCTACAAGGCGGACTACGAACTGGTGCCCCAGGATCAGGAGACCAAGTACCTGAACAACAACAAAAAGGTAGAAGAGGTGGTGCTGCCCACCAAGATTGACCTGCCACCGCTGCTCCGGGAGTTGGTGGCCGAGGAAACGGGCAATCCCAATCCCCAGATGAAGGTGCACTACAAAGTAACGCACAACAAACTGGCCAGATTAGCCAAGGAAGGTGAGAAGCCCTCCATTACCTTCGGAGTGGGCCTGGGACAACCAAAACCCGTAAGCGCTAAGCTTTACGAAGGATTACTATAAACCTGGGACATTGTTAAAATATTAAATACATTTATTATACACTTAAAGTTAAGCACAACGAATTTGTACACTATCTATACACGGGTTAGACTCTGGAATGGAATACGATGAATGGGAATACTGACATCACTTGCTGCTGGCTTCCAGGGAGCGTAACTTCCTAGTGAGATTGTCCACCTCGAGTCCCAGAACATCTAGGTTCTCTTTAAGCGTGATATTCTTCAGCAGTGTGTCTTCCAGCACTGTTTGCAACTTCTTGTTGATCTCCAGTGAGAGTTCCAACGACATGGCCTTGTTCTCGCCTCCCGCTTTCGAGGATCCTCCGTAGATGGCCGCCATGATCCCGTTGCCGTACTTGACCAGCTCGCTTTTGTTTTGATCGCTGCGTGAACTGGTCAACGCTCCGGCGGTCTGATCCCTGAGCATGTAGTGCTGCACCACCTTGGATTTCTTCTGCACCTCGGTAACCAGAGCGGCAGTGTGGTTCTCTAGGAACTCTATGCGTTCCGTTTGCCGGGCAGTGGCCTGCTGCAAGCGCAGTATCCTCTCCACAAGAACCTTTTTGGACGGAACCGCTTGAAGATCCTGCTGTGGTGGCTGTGGTTGCACAGTTGTGGTACTACTGGCCACTGTTTCGGACTCAGAGGACTCACTGGCCCGCCGGCTGTTGCTGTGCATGCTACCGTGGCTACTAGAGCGACTATGACTACGCTGCTGGGGGTTCTCCGTTGGGTAGCCATTAATCGCTTGCTGGCAGTTGCTGCAGTAGCTGATGGGGTTTTTGGATTCCATAATCCCCCTTTTGTACTTGTTCAGCTCCCGTTGGAGCTCCTTTACCAGGGTGGCATGCTTATGCTGGGTGGCCTCAAAGTCTCCTTGGACATCTTCAAGCTTCTGCTTGGTCAGCTCGTAAAGCTTAGTCTTTTCGGATAAATGCTTGGCCAAAAGCAGACGCTCCTCGTTTTTTTCAGACGCCTCTGAACTCAGCTGCTGCTCCAGTTGGTTGTATTTGGAGTCGTAGCTTAGTTTCTCCTTCTTGAGTAACTTGTTCTCCGCTTCGAGTCCTTGGGCCTGGAATTAAAAAAAATTATTTAGTTATTAGATCTTAGGACTCAAGGCTTTAAGGAGCTTCTAATTTCCTCATTTATAAGAGCTGCTTAGAATCTTCGGATATCCACAGCCTCGGTGGCGCAGTTGGCAGCGCGTAAGTCTCATAATCTTAAGGTCGTGAGTTCGAGCCTCACCCGGGGCATGTACTTTTTTTCATCGTCTTTTCTTTTATTTTAACTTACCTTGGCCTCCGCTTGACAAATATCGTTTTGCAGCTGCACAATAAGCTCGCTCATCTCCTTGTTGATGGTGAGTAGCTCCTGTTTCTTGACTTTCAGTTGATCCAGGTCTGATTCGTTATCTTGTACTAAAGCCTCCAGTTGTTGGACTTTCTTTTGCTCCTCTGACAGCTTTTCTTCGTTGCTACAAGTGATAAATGTTAAATTATTATTGTACAAAATTCCAAACAATTGTTTTTATTACTCACATGGTGTTCTGAGTACGTAAAAGCTGAAGTTCTTCGAGTTGTCCTCTGAGTTTAGCGGAGTTGAGCAACTCATCGCTGTAAGAAGCCTCTACAAAGTTGTACTGCTCCTGTAAGCGATTCAGTTCCTCAGTAAGCTGGTTATGCTGCAACAATACAAATTGATATAATTACAGAATTACCAAATAATATTAATATATCTACCGCTCCGGTAACCTCTTGGAGCTGCTGCTGCAGTTCCTTGTTGGCTTCGCTTAGTTTTTGCTGCTCTTTGGTGACTTTCTCCAGAGCTTCAGTCTTGCTGGTGATCTCGTGCTTCAAGAGTATTGTGGTGGCTTCAGACTCCATTTTAAGTTTTTCTTTTAAAAGAGAGGAAAAGGTAAGTGATCAATAAACTATGCTTTTATAAAAACCAACCCACCATTAGCCTTTTCCTCCAGCTTATTGGGTGCATTTCTTTCTTCTTCCAGCTTACGTTCCACAACCTGAAATAGGAAATAAGATAAATTCAGAAGATCAACTATTAAGGTAACCTTTACTCACAGCCTTGGCCTCCGTTTCGATGTTGAGTTTGTTTATGTGGTACTTCAGCTTGGACTCCAAGTGACCCATTTCAGTTTTGTACTTTTCGCATTCCCTCTGATACTTCCTCACTTCGTTGCACTGATAAGACAAAGATAAAATTGTTTGATAAGAGGTTATTCATCTTTAAAGTACCACCCACCTTTTCGTCAATGACGTACGTCATTCGGGACTTCTCCTCGTTGACAGCCATGAATCGGGTGGATAGATTCTTCACCTCCTTCTTGGCCTCGGCTAGGTGCTTTTCCACTGCCTCCTTTTCCTTCTTGGCATCGATGAGTAGCTTCTCCTTCATGGCAAACTTGATGACGGTAGCTTCCTTTTCCTTATTAGCCATGTCCATTTCCTTGCGGCACGCCTGCTTCTCCTTGCCCAGAATAGCGTTCTCCCGCTGAATGAGAGTGATCATGTTATCCTTTTGGCTGTTGGCGGTGCGCAGCTGCTCCAACTGTTGCTCGTAGCTGCGACGCTGCTCCTCCAACTGGGCCAAGCAGTGGACGTGGGAAAGGATGTCGTTGTGCGGGGGTTTTGTTTGATTCATGGACAGTTCCTCCTCTTTATCCTGCGCCTGCAGATCCTTGAAGCGTAGACTGAGTTCTCCATCTTCAATTGGCACTTGCTCGAGAACGGCTGCTTTAAGATCCTCCACTATTTTCGCCTCTTCCTGGTGGTTAAGTTCGGCTGCAGGAGGCCCACTTTTCCCATCGCTTTCTTCCAGCTGCTGATTAACAAAGTCCGCTTTCAGTTCCACGTCTCCACTTGTTTTCTCCTCTGTATGGCTTACATCCCCTCCTGAATCCCCATTTTCCGGGCTTAGAGGACTCTCCACCTCAGCGGGCTTTGCTGCCTGCGCTGATTCCATTACAGTTTTTCGTTATTTTATCATTAATTTAAATTTAAACAGAGAAAAATATTCGCGTATTTTTGCAATACAAAAAAGATTGACCAGCTGTTTATTTGGAATCGTTGGCAGCCCTGGCTGTGTAGTGTGACCGTTGTTTACAGCTGCCTAAATACCGGTACTTGCAGTCCCCGACTTGTGTTTACATTAAATTGTTTTATTTTTAATTTTAAGCATGGTTTGCGCTTTGGGAATTGAAGGCAGCGCCAATAAAATTGGCGTAGGTATTATCAAGGATGGCGAAGTACTGGCCAATGTGCGGAGAACCTACATCACGCCACCAGGAGAAGGTATTTCGAGATCCTAATCAACCGGCTTTTCTGGGAGTTTCAATAAACTGAATCTATGCAACAGGTTTCCTGCCCAAGGAGACGGCCAAACATCATCGGGAAGCTATCCTGGGTTTGGTCAAAGCCAGCTTAAAGGAGGCCCAGCTGCAACCCTCGGACCTGGATGTCATTTGCTACACAAAAGGACCAGGAATGGCTCCTCCACTGCTTGTGGGAGCAATTGTGGCTAGGACGTTGTCCCTCCTGTGGGAGATTCCTCTTCTGGGCGTGAACCACTGCATTGGGCACATTGAGATGGGTAGATTGATCACCGGTGCCCAGAACCCCATCGTCCTCTATGTGAGCGGTGGAAACACTCAGGTGATTGCATACTCCAATAAGAGATATCGCATTTTTGGAGAGACCATCGACATAGCCGTGGGCAATTGTCTGGATCGGTTTGCCCGCATCATCAAGCTGTCCAACGATCCCAGTCCGGGCTACAACATCGAGCAACTGGCCAAGCAAAGCAATCGTTACATCAAGCTACCTTATGTGGTCAAGGGTATGGATGTGAGCTTCTCGGGGATCCTCTCTTACATAGAAGATCTAGCTGAACCTGGCAGAAGGCAAAATAAGAGAAAGAAACCGCAGGAGGACGACGTTAAAGACTACAGCCAAGCGGATCTTTGCTACTCGCTGCAGGAGACCATCTTCGCGATGCTGGTCGAGATCACAGAGCGGGCGATGGCTCACTGTGGCTCCAATGAGGTGGGCTATTAACTCTGTTCTTTACGAATACCATTGGCTCACCCACTTTCTTTCCAGGTCCTCATAGTAGGAGGCGTGGGCTGCAATGAGCGACTCCAGGAGATGATGGGTATAATGTGCGAGGAGCGTGGTGGCAAACTGTTTGCCATCGACGAACGCTACTGCATAGACAACGGGCTGATGATTGCCCATGCGGGGGCAGAGATGTTCCGCTCTGGCACCAGGATGCCCTTGGAGGATGCCTTTGTGACCCAACGCTTCCGCACAGACGAAGTCCTGGTCAGCTGGCGGGAGGACTAAACACAAGTGCCGTGTGCTTCATTTGTTTATTAAATAACTAATTTCCATAATTTGTTCAGATGCTTTTAGTGTGTTATGCATTAAAGGGAAATATTCCTGCTCAAAGGGCCTGCTCCTTGCCCGTCCACTGTTGCTTTATGTCCATGGGGTATATACGCTTGCCCTCGATGACATAGACAGCTCCGTTTTTATCCTTCTCCAGGACATTCAGAATGCAGCGTGAGACGTCAGCGGCACTCTGCTTGTTCAACCTGTCCAGAATCCTGTAGGTCTCGTCGCTGGTCTCCGGGAAGATAATCTTCTCCGTGAAGTTGGTAAACATGTCGGTCATTGTAGCTCCAGGACAAACAGTCACGAACTTGATGCCTGAACGTTGATAGTACTTGTCGTTCTGAAGGGAAAACAAAGCAGCATTAGCAAGATACTGATATAGGATATTTATCTTACCCCAAGGCAGCGAGTAAAGTTGATGATGCCCGCCTTAGTTGCTCCGTAAACGGGAATGATGAACATGGGATCCAGACCCACCACAGAGCTCATGTTGACCACTATGCCACCCTTGCCGCCGTTATCTTTGCTCATGTAAGGCAAAGCACTCAGAGTAGAATTGATTATCCCACCGAGATTCACCAGCAGAGTCCGCTGCACATCCTTGTCGTTAAAAATGCCAGCCACATTGACCACTATATCGATGTGGCCGAAAGTCTTGGCTATTTCTTCATAGGTAGCCTCCACACCCTTTTTGTTGGCTACATCCATCTTGACGGTCATCACGCTCTGCGTGGGGTGAGCAGCTCGTAGCTTCACAAATTCCTCCAGGTTGTCCTGCAGATCGATGATGGCTAACTTCTGGGAAAGAATGGATTAGGAAATGTTTCCACATAGTGTTTGTGAATCACCAACCGCTGCTCCGGCGGCCAGGAGCTGCTTGGAAACCTGCAGACCGATGCCTCCAGCTCCGCCGGTCACCACTGCATTTTTTCCGCGAAAGGACATCTTTGTCTGGTTGATGGTTGTAGTAGTTGGGTGTATTCCTTGCGGCTTCATCAATCTCTGAGCTCCACAATTGCACTGCTGACTTGGAATAGAAGTGATCGTCGGTTTTATAGGAATTTTCCGAGGGTTATATGATATATCTTTGAGTGACTTTGGATCGGCTGCAATCAATAGCCAGTTTTCCACCTGCTCTGGGTTAGGATTATGCAAAACTCACGCCGGCATATCGATTTCCATCGCCATCTGGTCGCTCTAGCGTTCAATCCACTTCACACCGCTCTGGTTTTTCCGATGTCAGCTTTGCATCAGTGATAATTTCAATATAAAGATAAGGCAATAACCATATTTAAACAAGATCTTCTTTAAAATCAAAGGGCTATAATTAGCTAATATATCTAATTTATATAATTAGACAATTTCATTTAATTATCTAACCTTTTCTATAAAAACAACATCATCATAGAAATTTTTTAAGTTTATTTATTCAAGCAAAAATCTTATAAGATCATAGCATAACCATGTATGTATGTCGTATATCTTTGGTTTCCATATATGATAATTAAGTTTTCTTGTCACAAATTTCAATATTAAAAGTTTACTTTATTTCTTAAGACTAGCAAACATGGATGCGAATACCACGAAAGACATATAAACTTGATTGGGATTTGCTTTTTGAACTTTTTTGGGCCGCTTCAGAGTTTTACGTATCGAAGGAGGAACGAAAGAAAAAAATAAAAACCAAAACTCAAAAAACATAATCAAAATACATCAATTTATTTGTAAGCACTTAAATTATCACAAACTTAGATTATGTACACAAAGATAAATAATTGCAGCTACGAAACGAAATGGGAAACATAAACTAGCGAAACACAAAAGTTAGAAAGAGAGTTAAAAGAGAGGGTGGGCGGTTTCAAATGGGGATGCCCCATTTAGTGGGCGCCATCGTAGGTGTCCTTGTGCTGGTAGCCACTAACATAGCCGGATCCATCGACCACATTCCGTCTGCCGGCGATTCCCTTGCCCTTTCCGGTGGCATCGAAGCGTTCCTTGTGAGATCCAGTGTACTTGCTGGTATCCGTCAACCGATCCACGGCAGCTGCCGCTTTTCCAGCCTGGTAAATATATAAATTAAATTAGATTAATACCTCTAGTTTAGAAATAAATATTTAAATAATGGTCTACTGATCATATTTTTTCACTTTAAACATTTAAAACTCACCGAAACGGAAACTACTCCTGGAGCTCCACAACCGGCCAACTTCTGCTTAATCTCCGACAGCTCCACCTTTTTCGTCTTGGCCAGATCATCCAAGAATTTGTTGTAGTCGACCAGGCCGATCTTCATGGCCTTGAACTTCTTGAAGTGGATGCCCGTGTCCGTGGTGGTGATCTTCTTGTCGATCACCTTGGCCTGCTTCATCCACTTGTCGCTCTGGGATAGCGTGATCAGCTTGCCATCGGATTTGCAGTCCCCGAACTTGGAGAAGGCCTTGAACTGATCCGAAAAGCTGACCTTGGGCTCATCCTCCAGAGCTAATTGGGCCAGCTCGGCCGCCGGTACCTCGGGAGTCGGAGCTGGAGATGGACTGCCATTTGCTGCTGCTGCCTCGGACATGCTGGATCTGGAAAGGATTAGGGTTCATAAATTGTTTACTTTATTTAGCAGAAGGAATATAAATTTGGTCAGGAGCAGAACTGAATTACCTAAAGATTTTGGTTAAAAGTCAAGTGGCTTTAAAAACCTCCTGTTCTCTTGGTAAAGTACCTTCTATTTTTAAACCGTGCTTTTTTTTTCATCCTCAAACATTTTTATTAGGGGTCATTAAATTTTGATATTATGAACCGGCTGATAGGCCAGTTATTCATTTTCCACTTTGTTGTGGTCTCTGGTAACACGCAACTTTTCCTTTCCTGCGTAATCGGCTGGAGGAATTACCTACCCAGTTTCTCACCTGTGGGCCACGACGCTGATTAACATTATTGTGGTGGGTCTAGTCTGTCTTCATCAACTAACGAAGTGCTATTCCCATACGTATCTTTACGAGAAGCTTATCTGTACTTTATTATTCAGTTTCCTATCGCAATGATATCACAGTTTATACTGGACAATAACAAAAGCTCTCTCAGATGTTTTTCGAGAGGGGAAAAACAAAAGTCAATTTTGGGAGAGATGCAAATAGTGAAATGGCGTCATCTGTTTGGTTCTCCGTCAAAGCCAATTATCGTCTTTTTGCAAAGAGCCCAAATAAACAAAAATAAATAGTCAACAGGTTTGGCCCATCAAGGTTCGTTAAAAGGGGTCAGAAACTAGCGGTAGCTTGCGAGGTCTATTATGATTAATATTTTACATACAGTTACCATAGGCATAGATTGGTTAAGACCACATTGCTTCCGGCTAAAATCATTAGGAAAAGAAATAATGATTCATGGCCCTTCATTTATTTTTACAAAAAAAACTTGGACCCTAGGGTATAATTTGTAAATAAAAATTTAACACACTTCCCAAAAAAAGGTATTATTTATTTGTTTAAAGACAAACAGTACACATTCCGAATCCCATTCCCGAAAATACCTCACTTAATTTGTTGCCCATCGAACGTGGCATAAATTTGGATGATAATTTAGTTTTGAAATTGCTTGTAGCATAAATTGTCGTCGTGTTTACAGGCTACCCAACACGAAGTCGGAACCAAATCCTCATCCTTTCAGCCTCCCATAAACAGTAAATAAAACGTGAGCATTTATTGGCGGGGCCATTAATTACGCACCACTTAAGGTTGGAAGTCAGAGCCCCAGGAGAGATGGAAGCTGTTTGGGGAACCATTTAAGGCGGCGATAAGATGCGACTGCAACCAGTTTATGAGTCCTCCATCCGTGAGATACGATGCTGTGGCTTGTGCCTGCACAGATGTTAACAAATCGAAAGGAGCGGGGGTACCTACATATCACCCTGACCTTGACTTGATGCAGCCCGTTGAGCATGTCAAATACTATACCACCCCGCCGTTCTCAACCTAAGTCAAACATCAAATAGTGACTGAATCGACTCACTGCTTATGTCATCCGGCTCATTACGCCGGCTCTCGATTACGCTGCTCTGGGATCAGCTTTGAATAGCTCTAGGGGTGAGGCAATTTCATAGCCCATATTCCCCCGATAATCCACCGAATTCATCTATTCAATCCGACTGGTTAATTAAGAGCATTGCATGCATCGCAAGTCCCTCCAGTCATTAATCATATTATGGGTCTTGAAGACAAGGGTTATTGAACTTGAACTCCGCTCAAGAAAAAAACAAATTACCGAAGACGTCCCTTTACTCCGCCCTTACTTGTAATTGGAAGCCATAAATACTGGGAAACAAGAAAAGTTGACAAACTACACCACAAAAGAAGTTGGAATATGCAAGAAGACTTTTAAGATGATACAAAAATCAACAGCACAACGACAAGGAAATGCTCTAAATAAATATTTTATTTAAAAAAAAAGGAACACTTTATCTACAAGAACCAAATACAAACCATAATATAACTTGTTTAAAAAAATAAGAATAATTTAAATACAGTAAACGGATGTAATAAATTAGTTTAATCTAAACCGGAAAGACTAGATCATAGATTTAATCATGATAATTTCGACATATGATTAAATTAACAAATTTGGATACTCCATATTCAATATACCCATTTAAAATATTTTTTAAAATAGTCTCTGCCAAATCAAAGTCAAAATACCCCTCGTCAACATGACCGCAGGCCACAACAGAAAATCAGGCAGTGTGATGGGGAGCGTGGATAGTCTAAATCAGAAATAATCCGCTTTGACTGTCAGACCATAAATAATTTGTTTCTTCTCATTTTCGCATCCCCCTCTTCCGTTTCTTTCTCTGTATTTTTAGTCTGGGGAACAAGTTTTCATCCAGCTCCAGTCGAGCATTGCGAATTCGTTGCCAACATTTTAATTAGTTTTCAAACCAAAATGGTAAAAGTTAATTGGGAATATTTATGGCAAGCATTTGAATGGGAATAATAAGGAGGTTATAGATAGCCGTATTTAGAAAAGAATGGACTTCCTGAAGGGGAGGCAATAATTATTTACCCAACCTACCTCAAGTGGACCGTCGGGAAACACATGAACAAAGGGCAAATTTAGGTCATCTTGTTGTATATTTATAACTGAGAAATATGAAAAACTGCACCAGATTCCCGTACGTGTGTATACAAGTGTTCTGAAATTTTAGCGCCTCTGAACTGAATGCATAAATTAAAATTTTTTTTAATGGGACCCAACAGGAAGGAAAGGGGATTTTATACAACACGCAACACAATAGCGAAATCATTGACTTAGGAGGGGGCTTATGCTCTGGACATAATATATACCTAGCATACATCACCACCAGCCCAGATGACATCACTGGGTGCTGGGAAACGCGCAAGCGCCAGTTTGGAGAATGGGTTTCTGGGGGTTTGGGGGCTTCAATTTCAGACTGATGATTTGAACACACGCATATATACACACGGAAGCGGGGAAACTTCTCCTAAAACAAGGCCTCCAAACGGAAATTGAAAACAATGTTGCATTGCGGGTGAAAAAAAAGGGAATCGCGATTGGGGGTAACTGGGTCAAAATCTGCTCTTGAAACTCTGTACAGCCTGATCTTCAAATAGATGAAAAAGAATAAGCTGGAGGCTGTTTAAAGGTACAGGATATACCCAAAGTTTATTTAAACCAACTTTGATTACTATTCTTTACACTTTTCAACTTACATTTCTTTATATTAAATGTGTTTAAATTCTTGAATAAATTTCCAAAAAAGTATTTGTATTCCTTGGATATTTTCCAACTACTTTAAGGCAAACGCGCGAATGCTGTCGATGTCGAAACTCAACTGTTTGGACAAATGCGCAGCCACTGGCTAGCAAAGGCCCAAGCGGCGTATGAGTGATATTTTTGTTTTGAGCGAGCTTTCAATGAGTGAAATATACACTCAAATACAAGAACATCTTCTACAACATTTTATCAAACAGAAAATGGCACATCAGATTGTGAACAAACATAAATTCCACACTTTGCAGACTTTCTGAATGAGATAAAGAAAGAGATTAAGTTTTATATATGTACACCACAACTGACCCCTAATTTTTTTCCCAGCGATGACTTCATTTCACAAAATTTTATACACCTAAACTAACAGCGAAAGCCACACGACGAAGCCATTTATCAAACAAAAAAATAAACGAGACCTAAAAACAACTCAGAATAACAAAAAGTGGCGTTAGGCCCAGCAGTCTTATCAGGCCAACAAGTTTCACTCAGACTTTGGTTTGTTGTGAGTGGAATTCTATGACAAAAAGCTTAAAGCTTTTCCTAAATTTATATAGTAAAAGTGGGAGGGGTGGGGTTGGGGGGGCTATGTAGTCTGAGTTAGTAAAAGCAGAAAACGATGCGTGTAATTTTTGACAAAAAAACACGCACAACAAGTGCCAGACAATTGGAATAATGAAGGGGGTATTATGTCCGGGGGTTTACGAGAGGTGTTTTAGGGGTGTGACTAGGGCTATACTAAAAACAGTGACTTCATGCTCAACTATGCAAATGACTTTTGTGTTTGGAGTATTCCAAGCGATTAAGATTTGTTAGCCGCCCAAAATGCTAAATGGGTTCTTTGAACTCTCCTATTTTGGACAAACTGGAAAAAGTAAAAGTCAAAGGGAAATCATAAGGAAATTGCTTCGCACATAATAAAATGATTAAACACTTTCTGAAACAACAAGCCCCAAAACCCAAAACAAACCTTAAACGAAAAAAAAAAAAACCTTTGACATTGATTTATGGGAACCGACTGTCAGAATTATTTGGTTAGTTTCGTGGCCAACGAGCCACATGATGAAGTCATAGTGTTAGCCACAAAGCTAAACACGAAATGAGGGAAAGACAACTGGACAAATTAAGCTTTGAATACCCTGTGGAGAATACTATTGATATCTGTCCAATTTTATATTTTCAAATATTTAAAAATATACTTAGTTGAATGGCAGACAAATAGCTTGAACAATAGTTTTATTATATTTTATATACTTTCTTATATATTCTATTGTTATATTATTATATAATGTTTTTAATTAAAATATATTTAAATATAAATATTTTTCAATATAAACCTTTGTTATTTTTAAAACTAAAAATACGCCAAAATGTGCAAAAGGAGATGCTTTAAATTTCTCTTGCTCATTTAAATCCCTTTTCAAGGTCATAAAACAGAGTCCAGCAATCTAATAAATACCGACAGGAGTCTTGGCACCTGGCCTATCTAAAGTACACCTCTAATTAGCCTCGAAGTGAGAGACAGCCCAAACACCAGGTGGTGATGGTTCACAAATCAGTGCACAGCCCACGCTCTAAAGCAAAAGGAATGGCTTCAGGTAAACCAGACCAGATTTCCAATCCAACTTCAATTCCAGCCCAGAACTAACGAGATCATTAAGGCTGGCTGGGATGGCGAGAATTGGGCTTTGATTGAAACTAAGTGCCAACGGGGCTAACATTAAAACGCACTTATCAGCCCCGGCCAGTCAAGGCCAATGTTGTGGTTCTTGCAGCTGCTCCTCCTCCTAATCGGGAGCGAAGTTTAAGCACCAGAGATCTGAGGCATCCGATAAAGACGGGGCTAAAAATAAAACCCAAGCGAAGGAGGAGCAGGAGTTACCAATGCAGCTGCAAATGCAACAGAGGCGAATGCAACATATATTTTTGGGGGTTTTTACTCTGCCCATGTACAAATATATATTTATTATTTGAAATTAAATTTATAAAATAAATAATGAATATGATAATATCTCAATGGCGTGTATGACATTTTAAAAGCCCCCAAAGACCCCCTTTTGAGTTTGCCCCTGAGACTGAGACATGACTCCAGTGTCCAGTGTCCAGGTTGGGGCCAAATGTGGCCCTTGGCCTTCACTCACCTTGAGATGCCGTTGTTGTCGTCGCCGGTTGTTGCCACAGTTGTTGCCAGTCGTGGCCCCGTTGCATTGCTGGGACATAAAAGGAGAAAAGAAGGAGGCAGCAGCAACAACAATTGCATATCAATTACACGCTGGGCTGGATGCGGTCTTTGGCCTTGATGGTACTCCCGTCCAAGGCTCTCGGTTCAGTTCAGTTGCAGATGCAGATGCCAGGCAGCGATTGCCAGCGGAGGAGCTCTTGTTGCCTCCCTCATTTTTGAACCCACTCCACAGCCTTGACTTGGTCACAATTAAACCAAATTGACACCGCCCTCAAGAGGAGGAGGTGATCCCAAAAGGGGGAGTGGAAGATGGAGGTGGAGCAGTCATGTCCGTTAACGACACAAGTGGACAAGACATCGCGCGATCGCCTCATTTGCATTGAAGTGCATCTGATGGATACATTTGTAGAAAATCGAATGGATAAGTAAATTTTAGACAAGAACATATTTCTATTAAATTTATTTCAATAAATATTAAAATAAAACGGCTTAAAAGTTCTTGTAATTTGCATTTGGTTATTGTTGTTTTAAACACATTTGTTGTGCTTTCATTTCGGTAAGCCCGAGATTTATTATTATTAAAGTGGATTCATTAAATCCTTACAATATTTCTTTTAGTGTACAAGAATCAGGAACAGCAGGAGATGGCAGCCAAGAACCTTTACCAAAACCAGACCTAGAACTCGCATAAGAACCTGCTGGGTATAAAAGGAAGAAGGCTCGAAACCAAAAACCAACAGTTAGTAGTGAACCTACAGACAAGACTCACCATCGCCAGAATGAAGTATCCACTCCTGTTGTTGGGTAGCCTGAGTTTGGCCCACGGGCTAGCCCTGTACTATCCGTATGTGTACACCGCCGAAGGATCCGCCGTTTTTACGCCCACCCAGCGGCAGTACATCACCCAGGATCAGTTGGGTCAGTACTCGTATGGCTATGCAGAGCCACTTTCCAGCAAGCAAGAGACTCGCACCCTGGACGGGATCACGCGAGGAACCTACAGCTACCGGGATGCGGCGGGAAAACTCCAGACCGTTAACTATGTGGCCGATACCGACGGTTTCCATGTGGCTGCCACCAATCTACCGAAGGCTGTAATTCCCCAGGAGGCGCTTGGATTTAGCCCAAGGAGTGCCTCTCATCCTGTAGAGCATCCTGTGGATCCCGCTGTGGTGCCCCACCCTGCGATCCCCCATCCAGTTGTCCAGCATCCCGTTGAAGCCCATCACCCGACTGTGGTGGAGAGCGGAAGAAGTGCTCAGCCAGAGGGACACCATCCAGTGGAGCACCCTGTTGTTGGCTCACCCGTATCCGGATCACATGGTGGCCATGGCCAAGTGCCTTATCCCGCTGCTGATACCGTGGAAGTAGCTGCTGCTAAGTCTCTTCACCTAAAACGCGTCGAGGATGAAGCGGTGCGCAACCAGGTGCTGGCCAAGGTCCAAGTCCCAGTACCAGTGGCCCGCAGTCACCATGTTGTGGTCCCAGGTCCTGTCTACGGGTACACCTACCCACGGTACTACACTCCAGGTTTTTACTACTGAAGGGGTGCTCCCCTTACCCCATTTGGTTCATCACTGAAGAATTTCGAATTTAAATAAAAATTGTCAATAAACCTGAGATGCATTTTTTTTTTAATATTTAAAAAACTTAAGTCAAAATTATTAGGTATTTGGCTTTTAGACAGAAGATAATTTTCATTTCGTTGGTTTTATCTGAACAAAAGAATCCGGTTGAACTTAACCCTTCGGCAGCTTAACCCCAGGACCGGAGCCCACTCACTCGGACCCTGTCCTACCTCAACCTTTTGGCCCCAGTCCAACCCATCACATACCGCACATACAGCATCAACTCTTCATAAATGTAAGACGAATTTTTGATTTCAATTAAATTTAATAGCAGCATAAACAACTGCAAAGGCAACAACCGAAATAACTGAAACTGGAAAAGGTAGCCGGCATGTCCCATAGCCCAACCCGGTTCCTTGACCCCTCTTCGACAATCCCAGGCTCACACTGAAAGAGAAAACTATGTTTATAAACTTTAAACAAATCTTTACAACACTACATTATTTTACCTTGTTAAAAAAACTTAAATTCTTTTAATATTTAATTTAATGTTTAATTAAATGAAATATGGCACTGCATAACATTACACTAAAAATTTAAAAATTAAGACCATATTTGTATGATGGAAAAAAAAAATTTTAAGAAGCAATCTTAGCCAAGCTAAAAATACAATATAAACCGTCGTTTCGGTACAATATTTTGAAAAAGAAAAAAAATTTGTTATCTTTTTTATATGTCTAGTATTTTTGCTCAGTGCACACTGTAAAGCAGCCTGATTAAGTTCTTGCTTTGTGGCATTGCGGAACGTTGTTGGTTGTCTCTGAACATGTCCACATCTGATACAATACGATACAATTGGATACGATACGATGCGTGTTGTATCTGCCCCTGCCGCAGATGAAAACAAATTGCGGCTTTTGTGCTCAAATTTATGCTGAACTTGTTGAAATCGAAATCGACAAAATATTTATGTACGAAAATGAGAGGAAGCAGCAGAGGATGTGGATGTGGATGTGGAAGAGGGAAAAGGAACAATAATCCAGGCTGGTGGAATATGAAAGTAAAACCCAACCGGACGACCTTCCTGAGAACGCACGAAATTGTACATTTTTCGGCAGGAAGCGCCTGCTATAAAAAGCAGAATCCCCAACCGATCCCAGCACAGAGTTCTCTAGAGCGAGTACTAGTCCACCACACTAGCAGCGCCTTAAAAATAATTTCCCAAAAAATATATACAACACGCTTAATAAGAAGATGCAGTTCCTCAACCTTTGCCTAATTTTCACCACCATCGTTTTGGCTACTGGTTCACCTATTTTTGAGTACGGAGCACCACCGAGTGCGGATACGGTCAGTCAGTATCACACCCAGGATGAGCATGGTCAGTATGCATATGGCTACATGGCTCCACTTGTACTCCAAGCACGAGACCCGCACTTTGGACGGTGTGATCCGGGGAACCTTCTCCCATGTGGATGCCCATGGAGAAACCCAGACTGTGGACTATGTGGCCGATGCCCAGGGCTTCCATGTGACCTCCAATCTGCCAAAACAGCAGGCAAATCAGGAAACACCGGAGGTGGCTGCCCTGCGAGCACAGCATCTGGAGGCCCATAACCAGGCCAAGTTGAGATTAGCGGGAGACTCCTCTTTTGGTCCTCAGCCCGTTCAGGATACTCCCGAGGTGGCTGCCGCTAAGGTTGCATTCTTCAAGCGTTTCGAAGCCGAGAAGCTGCGCAATCAATTGCTCGGCGAGAAGAAGGTCGTGGTGATAGCTAATCCATCTCCCATCGCTGTTCGTTCCCAGCCGGTCTATGTCTATCAGCCCACCACAGGATTTGTCTACAACTATCAGGCCAAAGCACAAACTCATGTTCCCTCCAGGAACTATCTGCCTGTGGCCTGAACTTGAGTTGGATTAACTTTGAAAAATTATGTTAGTTGTTGAGCAATAAATGATGCAAATTGGAAAATAAATTTAAAAAAAAATTTAAAACTTGTTATTAATAAAGAAGGGATAAAAAAACGTCCTTAAAAACGATTGGACGATTTTTTGTTGTAACAGGGTGATAGTTTGATTTTATGATTTATTATTTAAGGTATTTTTGGGAGAGTTGAAAAATTCTTTTCGCTTAACTGGTGACAAAATCTTTATAATTTATAAATGGAAAATTAAAAGAACATTTATATTTGGCACAATGGTGCTCTGTCTTGCATTTATTCTTAACCAAAAAAAAACACATCATAGTTACACCTCATTCTGTCCCACTAACATTAGCCGGCCTTGATCCACCACCTCGATTTAGTCCACCCATCATCGGTCAGTTATGTTTGCTCACCAACAAACTGCGACTGAGGGCCACTGGACGCAGAGTTCTCAGCTCCGTGGGCGTGGTAACACTGTATTTGGCGTTGGGGGAAACCAGGGTGTAGTAGGCACCAATGGGCACACGGACATCACTGTTATCCAGACGGTCCTCGAGCAGTTTCTCGGCACTGGCCAAGTCACCGAGCTTCAGATAGCTGCTGGAGCTGAGATCGGCCAGGGAGTAGATGGTGCGCAGGCGCAGACCATTGGCATCGCGATCGGGGGAGATCGGCAGTTGGACGAGCTGCGAACCTTGGCGATCAGTCTCCCGGTTGTTGTTGGAGTCAAGCAGGGGGGATTCTTGGCTGCGGGACTGATCTTGACCTTGATTTTGACGCTGATCTTGTCGCGATTCTTGATCCTGCCTCTGATCTTGTAACCGATCTTCTCGCTGATCTTGTCGTCGATCCTCTCGCTGATCTTGCCTCTGGTCCTGTCGTAGCTCCTGTCCCTGATCCTGGCGCTGATCCTCTCTCCGATCCTCTCTCAGATCCTCTCTCTGCTCCTGCCTCTGATCCTGTCGCTGATCCTGTGTCAGTTCCTGCCTGTCCTGCTGATCCTGTCGCTGTTCCTGTGCCTCCCTGTTCCTGGTCAAACTGCTCGATCGCTGACGATCAGCCAGCATGGCTGAGAGCTCGGCTCGCACTCTCTCCAGGATCGCCGCATCCTCATCGCTGAGACTCTGCTCCCCGGACTGCTGATCCCCGCCGTTGCTCCTGTTCTGATCCTGTTGCACCTGCTGCCTTCGGTCCGCCTCCTCCCTCAAAATTTTAGCCAAAGCCTTCTCCCTTGCATCCCTCAATGCATTGAGATGTGAGAGACGAGCCTGCTGCACTTCCTCAGTATCGGTTACAGGCAATGGGGCCTTTCCCTCGTCCACAGGAGCTTGGGGTTGGTTGCTAGCCTCGGCCTTGAAACCCTGAAGGCCATTGGCCTCATAGCGCACCGTCTGCAGCTTACCATTGGCATCCACGTAGGAGTAGAAGCCCCTGGAGGTGCCATCTCGGGAGGAGTACTCAGCCCTGGCTGCGTTGTCATCACTATAGCCGTAGGAGTAAAAGGCTTTAGCAGTGTCCTGCTCCTGGTATGTGTTGCCGCGCCTTTGAGGCAATCCGGCCGCTGAGTTGAGGGCCAAAAGGCCAGCCAGAATCGTCCAAGTGAAGCAGTGCATCCTCTTCTTCTGATTGCTGTCGTGGATCTGATGCTGCAATGACTCTTCGGTGGGTGTTTTATATGTTTTATGCCACCTGCAAGTAACTCGAGGCGCCACCCACCCGGTCTGCACAATGACCTCGAAATCCGCAAATCGATCCGCCGCGATCCGATTGGTGTCGATTGCTTTTGGGGCCTCTAGTTTGCTACCGCACGGATGTTGCAATAGTGAACTTAATATTGCGACACGGATCCATCGGTTGCGTAATTGGGCAACACTTCCAGCCCAAGATCTGGGCTTCCACGTCTTCTCCGCGGATGTGGTGGCAACCGCAACCTGGATTCGGAGCGGAAAAGAAATGGGGGAAGTCGATTTGTTCGCATTTCACGGGTAAACACCCGTATTCAATTACGACTTGGTTTGAATGACGTATATGGTTCGCTGGTTGACACAAATTCCAGGCACTTTGCAAATAGGGAACAATATTATGCAATATTTTAATCATATTATATAATGTTTTTCCTAAATTGAAGTTCATATTTTTGTTAAATGTGCCTGTCTAATATCTGGTAGAAGATAGAACTAGAAGATATTACAGTTTTACGTATTTATACTAACTAACAAACAATAATAAAGCCCGAAATTTATCGTATACCTCTCATTCACACCTGTTAATAGTGATACCTTTACTAAAATGCGCAACAAACTCAAATATTAGCACTTTATTGTAGTTAGCTTTATACATCAGTGCTGTATTTTGTTATATTGTTAACAGTAATCAAAAAAAGGTTAGAAAAAAGCGTATAAATTAATACATAGTAGTAAGGAAATATTAAATAACATTTTTAACAAATCAATTAATTTCAGTTTGGTGGTTGTGACATTTTGTAAGGTAAATATTATATGAATAACTTAATATCTGACCATTTAAAGAGTCATATTGTCATCACTGATAAACGTTGAGCTTATGCAGTTATAATTAAAAGAATATTGTTTGCTCTCCGAGAGAAAAACTAGCCCCAAAAGCTCCGTTAAGGCGGAAAACGGAGAGCAATAGATAACAGAACGTATGCCCAAGGGGTCGAAACTCTGGCGATGATCATTTTGCCAATTGCCACCGACTGAGTTGCACGGAATTTAACAGAGCAAATAATTTACAAAAGTTTCGACATGGATTTGGCCGGCAAAAATGTGGTTTACCTTGGCGGATTCGGCGGCATAGGCCAGAAATGTGTGCAAGAGCTGCTTCAGCGGCAAGTAAAGGTGGGTTTGCCATCAAACTTAAAGTAAAATGTAGTCTAATTAATTCCTTCGTTAGTCTTTGGCCATTTTTGATTTGGCAGCAAGTGACCAAGTCTTGGCTGAGTGGAAAAACAAAAATCCCAGTGTGGATATCATTTACCAAAAAGTAGACATCACCCAGAAGTCGGATATACAGGCGGCTTATAAGGCAACCGCAGAGAAGTTCGGACACTTCGATGTGGTGGTCAATGGCAGTGGACTAATGAACGATCGTCTGGTCGATCTCACCATACAAATAAATCTGGTGAGGGATTTGAGGAGTGTGTTGCATTAACAGGGCTTTAACAACTTTAATTCACTTTAGCTGGGTGTTATCAACAGCACTATGACTGCTTTGGAGTACATGGACAAGGCGAAAGGTGGTAAGGGTGGACTCATAGTGAACATATCCTCGGTGGCTGGACTGCAGCCCACGGCCCTAATGGCCATTTACTCGGCGGCCAAAACAGGCGTTACCACTTTTACCAGAGCTATGGCTGTGAGTATTCGAATTGGGTTTACTCTGATTTATTAAATTAATAAATATTTAATCCCCCAGAACCCCATTTACTACGCACATTCCGGCGTTGGCTTCATTACCGTTTGTCCGGGATTCACGGACACTGGTCTCCTGGAGGACATTGGTAACAAGACAACGTTTACTTACGAGACACCCATGCTGGCCATGTTCAACAAGGTGAAGAAACAGAACGCAGAGGACTGCGCCCGAAATTTGGTCAAAGCCATTGAGACAGCCAAAAATGGAGCAGTTTTAATGTTGGATCTGGGTGAGACTCAAGAGGTTGATATACCGGACCTCTGGAAGCCTGAGTTCGAAGCTTAGTTCTGCGTTCTCATCATGAAAATATATCCGCATTAATATGTAATCTCTTTCACGGCGTTGGTGATTTATAAATAAAAAGTAATGATTAAGTAAATCAACCTAGTTCTATACTCTGTAAGACCACACGAACCGCAAGAACAGATTAGATTATAAACATATCAAGTCATATTAAATTGGTTAAAAGAATTCGATTAAATTTCTTTTTATTTAAGTTTCAGGCATACACACACAAAATTGAGTTGGGTTTAGTTTTCTTAATGTTTTTTTTTGTTTTCCATATCTAACATTTACAATGAATTTTGAAGATAAATATATATTCAGCACATCCAAGAACATACATTATCGATTAACATTCCACAAAACTAGAAGAGATGTCTGGTTTCGGGAGTCCGAAACTATGGATACCCTAGAAAAGATGACTTACAATCCAGAGTTCATTTTAGTAATCTGAAAAAGCTAACAAGCAGACCATCTGTTTTATGATAATAACTGTTTGTAGAACCGCTATCTGAGAGAAGCGAAAATAAAGCTATTAAGTAGTTATGATGGTCCTTATCTGCAGTTCCCAAGTTCCCAGCTGCCAGCAGCGTTAAGTTGGGACCGAAAGAAAATTATATACTGATAAAGTTATAATATATGTGTAGTTACGAGAAATGGAAGAGCGGATAAGACTAGTCAGACAATAATTTAAAAATTTCTATAGGCCAGAGTGTAGTTCTTCTCTTTTCTGGGGTATCATAAACATGGACATAGACCCAAGGTGTTTGGGGATCGGTTGGAGTAGAAGCCTTCCTGTAGAATGCATGTAAAATACAATCTCTGCTTACATATTTATATGATACAATATACACCTCTTTGATTCTTCTTTCCAGTTGTGTGTGTGTGTGTGTGTGTTTTGGGTGTGTATTTAGATACATTATTATACTCGTATATAGTTAGTTTCAATTAGCATTTAATATAAAGACATTTGTTCGTTCCCATTGAACTGGGATTAGTTTCGCATGTTAACTGTAAATTTCACATCATCACAATTCAAGGATCTTCAACTTATAAATTACACCAAAAACAGCAACGATTCGTTCGCAGAGTCTGTACCTGAGTCTGCTGAGCTTCGACTTTGGGATGGGATGGTATGGTATAGTACGGTTAAAATTGAGAGTATTGTATTGTCCTCGCCGTAACACATTTGATGCGCTGGAAGAGAGTCCTCTGGCTATCTACTTATCCGATTGCAGTGCAGTTCTATTGAGGATTTTGTTGGGTTATTGGATTTGACAAGCGGTCATCTGGCAGGTTTTAATAGACTTATTGGATCTGAGCTACTGCAAAATCGTCTGTATCTATACGACCTTGGTCGTTTAACATCACTAACCCTAAATTGAGGAACAGAAGCGCCTATATTCATATCATATTTTACGTTTATCTTATTAATTTATGCGGATTGTCTGTAACTAGTTGTGTTAACTATAGGATTTCGTATTGTATTCCATTAAATTTCCTATCTGGTGGTTGCTGTTGGTGTTCTTAGTTCCTTATACTTTGCTGGTGGTTATTTTGTTAAGTTTCTTGGTTGCATTCTTCGCTTTCTACGCTTTGATATGTTTCGCACATTATCTTTCATCTTGAATAATAAAATAATGGTAAAACAGAGAGAAAAAACCGAAGAAAATAAAAGTTTTATGAAAATTTATTGGTAAATAAAATAAATAATTTTTTTTGCATATTTTTGTTTTCCACTTTGATGAACAGAACTCGAAATTTGCTTAGGGTAGAAACATTGAGTGATAATACCAAAAATACATTTAATTAACATATGTATGTATAAATATATATGCATTTAAATATGTGTGTGTAATTAGAAAATGTCTGTGTGTATGTGTGAATTGCTCGGCACGATCTGTACAAAAAGAGCCTCGGTCAGTTTTGGAGTTTTGGGGGTTTTGGCGGGTTGCTGGACTGATTGTAAATTATAAAGTTACAAAACTCAACTCAACAAATATATTATTATGAACTGAACCCATTGGGTTTAAGCTAAAAAAAACTTCACCACAGCCAAAGGCTGAATGGGGAGCTTGCCAACGATGCCCAGGACTTAAGTACGCAGCTAGACGGGATCCTCTGGCACATCGTTTCCACCTCTCCACCCATCCTTCTTCTATATTTTCACATTTCACGGGAGAGAAGCAATTACCTCCCTCGTTTCGGTTCTATACATTGAATGCTTTAGTTTCTGAGTAATAGGAAAATACATTTAAATGTATGCATGTTTGTTTTTAAAATTGCTTCGATCAATTTTAACTAGCTCACAACTGAACACATACTCCCCGGCGGGGAAGTATATTTTTTACATGGATTCTACTACACACACGGCATCGGAACTCGTTAACAATAAATATATTTGTAAAGATATATGTGTTATATTCTTCTATGATCAAGCGCAGTAGTATATAAGGTTCCTGATTTCAGCGCTTAACAAATACAAGTTACAAAATCTTTCATTTTTGCTTCAAATCAGAATGATGTACAAAGTCTTGAAAGCAAAACGCGGGCTCAACTGACATTAATATATAATATTAATAATAGAGCGCACAAATTGGTTAGTTTCTAGATATAAATATAAATTTATATTTGCATAGAGTAGGTATGTGTAAATGTTCTCAAAGCCCTGACTGACAATTAACCTTCATTTTGTCACTTTTCTTTACTTTCACAGTTTACAAAAATGGGAAAAGGGACGTGATTTTAATTTATTTTCAATAAATTTAATAATATATAGTACAATAGTTAACAACATCGCACAATAGCGTTATTAAAATTTCTTTAAGAAATATAAACATTCATTTCACACACATACAAATGATCGTTCGTGTCTGTGGCTCAGTGTGTATGCGTGTTGGTGTATGTGTGTGATTGTGTTTTGAGAGCCGAAAAAGGATTTTCAGGTCCTTTCCGCTCTCCTGATTTTTGTATATATAAAAATAGCGTTTTGAAATAGTTAATAATTAAAAAAAATATATATGTTTATATCTATGTATACAGCGTTACACAATCAATCATAATTCGATCACAAATAATCAGGGGGATGACAAACACACTATTTTGGATAAGAATTTGAGTTTTACTTAGATCTCGAAGTCTTGTGATCATGATTCAGTTAATTAGTGCACAGTTTCTATTTCATCTGAGAAAATTGCTTTAAAATCTTTGTTGCTCAACAAGCGCTTGCATACCACATCCTCATCACTTTCGATCACCTTTTTTTTGGGGGTTTCTACGGATGAGAAACACCGTATTTATAGCAGTTCTACGAGTCTGAGCTGAATTCTAGGCTAGACACAAAGTTTTACGATCTAAGTTGAGTTTGTTTTTGTTTGCTTTTTGTTTTTCATTTGCTAGACACAATATCCCCGAATTTGAAACATAACACGAACATGATTAAACACATTTCCACAAAATTTGAACAATGAACTAATTAGACAATTATTTAATAGATGCTAATAGACGATACCCAACCCAGTTGATGTTTTGTTTTGGCTCCGATCCAATAACGGATCAGTCGGATCAGTTTTAACCACAGTTACATTTGAAATTCTACCAAAGTTTGAACTGTGCGGTACAAACCTCTAACGATGTGTAAAATGATTGCATTATACATATTTTCTTCCCACCCATTCGATCTATATAAACACATATATGGAAATATCCTCTGGCTTGCCTCCTAGTCCACCTTGATCCCACTGTCATCGGGATCGACGATGTCAACCAGGTTCTTCTCCAGCTGCAGCATCATCCCACTGTCGATGCCACCTTCAAAGCTGTCCTCGGACATCAGCTGCGGCTTCCTGCCCCACATCGGTTGCTGCTGCTGCTGTTTTATAATGAGATTAAGTACAAAGGATTAAAAATTGGTTCGCTACAGTCTTAAAAATTTATTTTAAACCGAGCAAGGTATGGCTTTTCAAAACTTTGCTTTGCACAAAACCTATAAATCAAACAGATAAGAAAGGTAAATATTCACACACATTTATAGTCAATAAAAAGCAACAGGAGATTAAGTACAGAACTGATATGATGTGTTGTCAAAGTCTCAAACATTTACTTATTTTAAAGGGAGTGGTTGATATCACAAATGATGGTCAGTAAAAAGCGGCACCACCTACCTTATTGGCATTGAAGCTATCGTTCCTGTCGCTCTTGAAGCCCCCATATCCCAAGATCACTGTCGTTCTCCAGCAGCCAGTTGTTCCAGTTGCTGCCCGTGCTGCTCTTAGGGACAAATGGGACCATAACGACTCAGCATGGAGGAGCCGGTGGGCATATCAAACGTGGACGCATCGTCATCCAATATGGAATCCGAGCGCACAAAGTTCGCCGACTCCTTACCCGAATTGTTCCAAAACAGCAGCGAAGAGCTGTGATTGTTGTTATTATTGTTGTTGTTGTGGGAGCTGCTATTGTTGTTGTTGTTGTGGTTATTGTTGGATCGCCGGAACAGTGGCAAAACATCAGCATCGGCCTCCGAGGATCTTTCCAGATCAATGTTAACACTATTCGGCGGTTTCTTTTCATAAAATGAGGTATCAGCTGTTGCGGCTAAAATCGACAACGGTCGGCTGGGATTCGGCTTGCTGGACGGTGGCTGCTGCTGTTGTTGTTGCTGGGGATGCTGTTGAGGATGCTGCTGCTGTTGCTGATGCTGGGCCATGTAGGCATGCTCCCAGGGATGGCCCAAATGGAAGACATCTCCTCCTCCAGGAGGCATCATGTAGCCCTTGTGCAGATTGCTGTTCACACTGAAGTTCGGTGGGTTGGCATTGCGTTGTGGTGGTGGATTGCTTTGAAACTCTCTGGGTGAGGGATTTCTTGGCTGACCGTAGCCGCTGAAGCGAGGATCATAGCGATTGGGGACTATCAGTCGTGCAATGGGACTGTGATGCGAGGGATGCAGCAAAGGCGGTGGCGGTTGCTGTGGTGGCAGTCCTCCTCCCGGCGAAAGACCCAAACTGGGCTCCAGATAGCCCCTGGGTGAGCCCATGTAGTGCATGGGCGACATGGGTAACATCGGCGGAACACCCAAGGCCTGGCCATCCTCTCCCAGTGGTTTTTTAATGGCTCCACCGCCTAAGACTGGAGGTCCCTGAAGCGCTAATGGGTGTCTTCATATGTTTACCACGATTCCTTGCTCGATATCGCTCTACTTCCTCCTGGGAGTGGGCAAAGGTGCAGCTAGCTCCTCTGGGACACACCCTCCGCACATTTAGGTCCCTGCACAGGCTGATCTTGTACTTGGGATTGCTATTGGCTGTTCCACCACTTCCTCCGCCAGTAATACCATCCTGGGTCTTGCGTACGCCATGGTGCTGAAGGAAGTTCACCAGTCCCACAACCGAATGACGCACTGCATCCAACGCTTCAGCCAAGTCCGGCCAGGGAGCCACCTCCGCACAGGGATCGATGTTGGCCAGGTACTTCAGGTGTTGATGCAGACTGGCCAGCTTGGCAGGATCGCTGGTCCGCTGCAAGGCGATAACCAGCTCTTGAACGGACTGAGCAAAGGAGCTGGGCGTCTGCAGCTTGTCGATGATGCTCTGCATGTGGCTTTTGTGCATCACGTCGCCGTACAGCAGGGAAGACCATTGTTCCGGGGCAATCCTTAGCCCAGCCTCGGTGGCTATCTGGACAATCTGAGCATCGTGCTCACGCCTCAAAGCGTCATAGGTGCGGAATTCCTCTTTGAGCTGCATCAGCGATGAGTCCGCCTCCCGTTTGGACACCTTGAAGCAGCTCGCACGATAGAGCAACTGCACCACATGTCCGATACTGGTCTTGGAGGCCTGGGGAAACTGCGGTTCCAATCGCTGCACCACGAACATGACCAGCACTTTGCGGGAGAGCGCGGATCCTTCCTCCAAAGCCAGAAGCACCAGCTTGAGCACCTCCTCCTGCATGGCGGGTCCCAGGAACTGACATCCCCTTGTCCGCACCGCAGCCCACAGATTTGAGCTAAGCTGCTGGGGATTTTGGTGCTGCAGGATCAACTCGGTGACTGTGCGTTCGCCCAAAGATCTAGCTGCTCGAAGAGCTCTCACCCTTCCCTCCTCCTCCATCAGCTGGCAGTTGACCAGGGTAACCAGTTTCCGTTGCATAGGTCGTGTTAGGAGATTGCCATTACCGTTCAGGTTGAGGAAGGACTTCAGGTGCAGTGCCAGCTCCTCGATGCACCGCTGACCCAGCTGGTAGCACTTGAGGTGCTCCGGCTCCAGCTTCTGGACACTGGGCGGTGGTGGCCCCAGCTCCAACAGCTCCGAATCCTTGACCAACTGAAGCAAAGCATGATTAATGGGCAGATTGTCGATGTCGCTGACAATCACGGTCTGCAAAAAAGTTTAAAATTAAAATTATGAAGGATTGATAATATTTAATGGTAGATGTAAGACTCACCTGATCGAAGGGACACTGCCGGTTGTAGAGGGTCGTCAGGCATAGCTTGCAGATGGTGTGCCCGCAGCCCAGACTGACCGGGCATCGCTGGCTGGCCGCGAATTCATTGCAGCAGATGGGACAGTTCAGAAAATCTGTCCATGAGGGAGCCTGAATCGGCATGCTGCAAATAACAACCATAAAAATGTCAATTAAAATGTTTAAACCTAAAGGAAAGAAACACCAGTTACGTGTAACGAAGTTTGGAATACTCTCTGCCTAACAATCAGCATCACTGATAGTAAAATAGTGCTTAAAATTAGTTAGCTAAGAAATGTAGAAAAACACGTTTTCGCAGTAAAACTTTTCTTAACCATCTACCCAATTTTATCCGGGTTGTATTAAAATTTCTAATAGTAAACATATAAAATAAATTCGTAAATAGAAGTCAATTGACAAAATTAATTTTGATTAGATATAAATTGACTTAAACTACTCCAAAAACGTAATCTCTTAAGTTCAAGGAACTTTAGCGGAATATTATCATTTTGAAATGTTTTTTTTACATAAACAATCCATTAATTTCAGTTATTAATCTAATCTTGATCATAACCAAATTATAATTGTGTGGAAACTATGAATTCCAATGTCACATAATTTTTAAACAAAATACAAATTAAATAATGCAAAATAGGACTTAAAAGGGGGAATCGCTATAAATATAAATAAAGTCGAGTAAAATAAAAACTCCATAAAACAAGGAAAATTTAGATTATGCCCAAAATGTAAGGTATTACCAAAGCAATGTAAAGATGTAATTGACGTCAGTCAAGATAGAGTTAATTTCCATGTACACCGATCAAAAAGTGGCACAGTAAAAAAAAGTTTCGCTTTCGTATTTTTCTTCTTCTTGCAATACCCCCAACGTCAGCTGTCGCTCTCACACACACACACGCACTCCGGACACACACACGTCGGCTGGTTGGTGTTGGTGTGCGGGGGCATTTGTACACGCATGCAGTATATCTGTATACATATAGCAGGTACATATATACCAAAGCTGCACTTCCTGGACCGATTTTTTAATGGTTTTGCAAAGTCGGAGGAACGCTTTCGTCCTTTGAGCCCCGCAGAGAGCCGCTCAAACACACACGCTGGCAGGTAATCCAACCTTTTTAATGGGGGACCGAAACGTAACTCGCTTTCAACGTCATCAGCAGCCATCCGCTTTCTTTTGGGACGCGAACAAAGGGCATTTCGTGTGGAGTTCTCCTTGTTTTTGGCTTGCAGCCAATGTTCCCCTCACGTCACCAATCCTGCGGGCAATCCTTGAAAGCCAGTTATCCCCCCAGAAAAAACGCAGAGCTCCACAAAACTCTCTCCCAAAGTTTTTTCGTTACGTTTCACTTTTCTCGTTCGATTCGATTCGGAAACGCTCAAAAACTTCTTTTAAACACAAACACCACACTGCACTGACTCACCTTCAAAATGCACATATTATTGCATTAAAGGTAAATTAAAAGGTATTTTAATTTTCATTGGATTTTTTTTTTTACAAAACTGGGAAGTCAGTAGAGCTGGTCGACCACTAACGATAGTATCGATACACCGAGGTCGATAATTTGATAGTGTATAAGATGCAAGATGTATTTTTGAACTGCTTGCCAAAAGGGTCATACTAATCGTGCTCAGCTGATTGCGATTGACAGTTATCAATTTTGAAAGGGTTTTATCAGTCATACTTATTTTATGTTTTATTTTTGTATTAGATTTTAAAATAAATAAAGTTTGTTTCTAAAAATTTGTTGTTCTAAAACTTGTAATTTTTTTATTAGCTTTGATTAAACAAAAGTAAAAAATGCAATATATTTAAAATTATATTTTATTCAGTATACTTTTGTTCCAACTTCATTATACATTTGACCCAATGTACATATTTCCTAGAGTTTTTGCAGTCCAGTAATAATTACATGTAAATCCATCTCATCAAAAAAAATGTCGATATAAAAATCTATTTCTTAGCAGTAGCGCCGTAAGCAGAGGCCTTGCTAATCTTCGAGGCATTCACTGAGTACTCCATGAGGGCATAGACTGAAAATAAATTATTTAAAATTAAATAGAGTTCCATTTAAGATTATATTTTATACTTACAGGCTCCCAGGACGCCCACTACGGTGAAGAAGCCAACCCAGTTGGCCGCAACCCAGGAAGTGATCAAATAGTGCAAAAGGCACACAATACAGAAAGTGGCCCAGGCCAAAAAGTTTAGCAATGAGCTCAAACTCGGCTTATAGATCTTCTCGGGAACAGGCTTCACTCCGGAATTCTTAAAGAAGCTACCGGTTTCATGGAAGCTGTCGATGATCTTGTCCTTCTCCACATAAAAGTCCTGCATCCATGCGGCAGCCTCCTTCTCACCCTCTGGAACCTGCTCAAGGGGAATACGACGAAGGTATATGAACGCTTCCACTGGCTCGCCGTTCAACTGGGACAGCATGGTGGGTTTTGGCTAAAAAATACATGTTAAGGTGTTTTAAAGATCACATTTTTTAGCTAAGTCGCACGATATAAAAACCAACAGATTTTAAACTCAAAATTATGTCATATAATCGTTTTCTGATTAGGATCAAATGGACCTTTCAATTCATTTGAAAAATTCTTACCTCAGCATTCTTCTTATAAGCCAAGTTAATGTCGTAGATGGCAGGACAGATTCCACGCATGGTGGGCAGACTGGTGGTGAATCCCTTAGTGCGCGGAATTAAGTGATGCTTAAGGACAGGAAGTCCTCGTTCCTTGGCGAACTTCACGGACAGCTCGTGCTTCGCAGTAGTGAAGCGAGTTCCCTCGGCATTCAGCAGCAACCACATGGGTACCGGATAGGAGAAAAGCTCCGTCAACTTGTTCTTGATCACAACCTTGTCCTTCTCGAAGTTGCGGTCCAGGAAGATGAACTCGGCCATCCACCACACCCATCCCATGACGGGAACGTAGCGAAGCATTTTCTTGGCATAGGCCTTGGCGCTACCCAGAAGTCCCAGCTTTTCTGTTAACATCCAGGCGTTGAGCCAGTCAATTTCGTACGTGTGGTTCATTAACAGCATGCCGTGCTCCTTTCCGTAATACCTTTTGTCTTCCTCGGGATCGACAAAGACCCTCAGTTTGCTGCCTGCATACCAGTCACACACACAAACCAGATCTAGAATGGAAGAATTCATTTATAACAACAAACTAATTCGGAATTTGAGTTCGAATGATACTAAAAAAAACAGGCTCAAATATTTGACTTTTTCAAGACCCACATTTGACCCTTGATTTTAAATATTAAAGTAAATAGAATATTTGGGGTACTTACTGCTATGGAATGAATAGATCATTAACGTAAATAGCCTCCTGGCTAAACTTTTGTTAAAGGGCTTTACGAAGATGACAAGTAAAAACTGTGCAATACTGACGATAATGCCGCTCGTGAAGAAGGTCATCGCGATCAGCAGTCGCCCCAATCCTCTGAGATGCGACATTTTGAGCTATAAATAAATATATAAATAAAGAAAGTCTATCAATAAAAGCCCATTTTACGTAACACACATCGAAATTCACACACTGGATTGCAGTTAATAAATATGTCCAGTTCGCGATATCGACATTATGTTATGGCCCACTTAAACTTTGCTCCCAATTCGTCATGAACAAAGAGAACTACCTAAATTATAGTCCCGTAAACCGACACACATGCAAACAAACGGTATCGGGACAGTAATCACTCTTTTATGTGAGCACTAATAAACTTTGGCCATTAAAAAATAAATGTATAATTGTAAAAAAATTTCAAAGTATTCACGAAACAAATAAAATAATTGCAATAAACTGAACAACCGGCAATCGTATACAAACTTGATTAACAAGCGCAATGTTCAAGATTATTTTTACGTCCTTGTCTTTTTTGTTAAGAAACTCTTATCAAAATTTAATGACAACAACAACAATTTTTTCAATGTGTAGGTGTTTTTGATACTGAAGATTTCACTTACTTCAGAAAGATATTGATACATATAAAAAAAATTGGTTCAGTGCCAGTTTTTTATTTTACATTAAAGAAAGATATATGTTTTTATCACTAAAGTTCACTTTATTCTCCTTTACTTTATGTACATGTGTCTTCACAAACACTATCACACTCACCTATCTTTGCGGAATCTTAAGAAATTGGAGACAAGGAAGAAGCCAACTTGTTCCACCAACCGGCAGTCTACAACTAAATGAAAGTGACTCTCCTGGGCTTTGCAGCACCTAGTGATATGGATCTGCCGCCGAAACCTATAAAGCTTACACAATTAATCACCTGTTATCAGTCAATGGGAACCAGGAAAAGGCGTAACTTTTCTTATCTCCTAATAAATTCGATTTTTGCTGCGTCGAGGGCAAGCAGTTGAACTAACGGAACGTGTTCTGCTTCTTTTTGATCATTACAGCTGATTAAGAACCGGTGCTGATAATTTTCGCTAAATAAGGAAAATTTAAATAACTGTAAAACTGAGAAGAGTTTATTGTTTCTAGCCTTTGCTTTCGGTTAAAATCTTTTATTAGCGCTTGTTAAGACGAACAGGTTTTGTAGGTTATTAAAAACTAACCAGGTTTTCTCGTTACAAGAATGATCAACATGCTTACCTTGCAGAACTTAATTTGTTAATAAACTTGCCAACAAGAATACTTTTGGTATTTTGCAATTAGGTCACTCTTATATCACACTGCTTTCCCACCTGCTGTGATCAGCTGTTGAACGCCACGGCGCACTGCACTGCTTGCATGCCTTATCAAAAACAACAACAAAGTTCGTTCGGTTGTTTAATTTTAATTATTGCAAATGCTCGCCAAAATACAATTGAACAAACAATTAAACATTCACTTAGGTTTACAAACTACCAACTACATACGCAAATTGATGGCTCCAGTGTGCGGGGCGGGAGTTACCTCGTAACTATAAACTTAAGACAAAAAACATGCATTTCTGTTCAAAAACACCATATAACGTCCAGGAGGAATCGCGAATTGATCCATTTAGCAGAGTTTTGTGAGTGGACTGCCCCTTTTACAAAGTCACTTGTAGATAATTGAGTTCGTCAACAATCGAAACTAAATGCGAAATCGAAAGTTATTTTGTGCTCGTCTTTGAGTCTCCAGCTCCATAACTGGATCCCTTGTCAATCTGTGTCTTGTTTATGGCCCAACCCATCAGCCAGTAAACTGAAATTTTAAATAAATAAATTAGATAAGGGGTAAAAGAGGTTGTTGCAGGGAAACCACACTAGAAGGCTACTTTCTTAGATTTGTTGCATATAAAACAAGAGCTTCTGTTGTGATTGCCCTTCTCAAAATGAGTCCGTAACTTACAAAGTCCCAGCACGGAGCAAGCGGTGATGAAGGCCGTCCAGTTCGCCGCCAGCAGGGAAGTAGCCAGGTAGTAGAAAATGCAGAAAAGCGAGAATGTTGCCCAGCAGGCGAAATTGACTAGCGAGCACAGACGTGGCTTGTTAATGTATGCCGGCACCTCCTTAATGCCGGACGTCTTAAAGAAGCTGCCCGTCTCCAGGAAGCTATCGATGATCTTGTCCTTCTCCACAAACAGATTTTGCAGCCAAGCGGCGGCCTCCTTCTCGTCCTCGGGCACCTGTTCAAGAGGAATACGCCTCATCAGCAAGTGGGGCTCCACGCTCTTGCCATGCAGCAGGCTCAACATGGTGGCAGGGTTCTAAATAAAAGAAAAGCACAATTATTTTAGGATTTTAACCTTGATATAAACTCATTAAAGATAAAGGCTACCGCTTTACAGTAGCTTTAAACTTCAAATGGTCAAGTCGTATTAGTTATATGTTGGTTTAACGATCACACGTTCCGGCTAAAGCTATATAATCCAGTGGGGATAACACCTAACAGAATTCGCAAGTAGTATAATAAACTGCAACCCAATAAGTGTTGTGCACTTAGCTTAAGACGACAAAGTTGCTAGGTTGGTTAGCAACAGGGGTGAATTGGGTGAACCGTGGAAATTTATGGAGTTTTATTGGTTCTTTGACCGCCACAAGATATAAGTACCTAGTAACCAGACATTAAATCACATTGTATTATTAAATCTGATCGTTATGACAAAGAAAAACCATCTAGAGAAAACATGACCGGATACTTTAAAGTGGCAAACTGCACTCGAAAATTATTTATAGCAACCACATAATTAGAAAGATAGGTTCAAAACGATTGATTAGATTGGCAGGAAACAGCCAGATGGACATGTTTATATTGATTTGGTGGTTAATCTTATCAAAGAATATATTAAAGTGTGTTAACATGTATAAAATAATGACACTTTCTATGTTATGTAACTTTAAAGGGCCTTTTAACGACTTGAAGTAAGTTTTAAGTTTTAAGTTGCTCCTAACAATATTTACCTTGTCTGTGGGCCTGTACGCTAGGTTGATGTCGTAGATGACGGGACATAGACCCCGAATGGGAGCCAAACTGGCGGTGAATCCCTTGGTGCGTGGGATCAAATGGTGCTTCAGCACCGGCATGCCCCTTTCCTGGGCGAATTTTACGGACGCCTCGTGCTTGGCGGGAGTGAAGCGAGTGCCCTCCGCGTTGAGCAAAAGCCAGGTGGGATCGGGATAGGAGTAGACCACTTTAAGCTGCTCGGTGATAATGGTCTTGTCCTGGTCGAAGTTGCGGTTGAGGAAGACGAACTCGGCGAGCCACCAGCCCCAGCCGATGATAGGTACATAGCGAATGGCCTTTTTGGCATAGGCCTTGCAGTTGCCCAGGACTCCTAGTTTCTCGCAGATCATCCAGCCATTCAGCCAGTCGATCTCGTACTTGTGGTTCATGATCAGGAGCACATGCTCCTTGCCAGCACGCTTCTCAAAGTCCTCCTTGTCCATGTAGGTTGTCATCTTGCTGCCGGCATACCAATCGGCCACAAAGATAAGTTCTGTGGGATTACAGCAGGGGTTATAAGAAGCTTTTCTCATTATATGGGATATATGTACTTACGGGAGTAAAGCGAGTAGCAGGCATAGTACATCAAATGCCGGAAGAGTTTCTTGTTTAAGGGCTTGATGAAAATGTGCATCAGCAGCTGGATAAAGTTGATGCACAGCCCACTGGTGAAGAAGGTGAGCGCGATGCACAGGTGTATCAGTCTCAATTGTTTCAGCTTCTCCAGCGACACCATTTTGATCTGAAATAAAAAATGCTTAACCAATAAAACTGCTGTCTTTACGTAATCCTTAATTTTAGGTAGTTCCCCCGGTTTAAGCTCGTAAACCCCACTTAATGGGCCCCCGGATGGAACACCCCGTTTATGACCGTTAAACTGCGATCACGCACTCACTCGAGTTGGGTTTCCTCAGGCTACAAACACGCGGCTAACTTGAAAGAAAGAGTGAAAAGCGGAAAGGCAACCACCTCTACACACCACCAGCTGGCAACGGACTGGGGCAACCACCGAACAGCAGAGATACTCGCCAGATATCGGGGCTGCTTTGCGTATAGCTAAAGCTATAGCCTCAGCCGTAGAAGAAATCTAATCAGTCTTAGCAAATGGCAATCGATGACTTCTCCCGCGGACAAAGTCCGGTCAGGTAGTCATTATAGGGCGAATCGCAGATAGTACTACACAGTGGAGGTTCACAAAAGTAAATAATCTTGAGAATGAGTAGTAGATTGAGTAGTAGTGCTTGCACAACGCACACTAGTTCAGGTAAAGGCCATAAGTCAGAAAAATGAAAGTCAAAATATCGAATCCAAATTAATTATTTGCATTTTTCCCCTTGGAGCTAAGATATTTTTTGAGCAGCGTTATTGTTCTATTTGGTTTTAATAAAATTTAATTAATAATATTATATTTATTATATTTAAATTTTGAAAAGAGACAAGTCCAACATTTTTTACCTTTAACCTCTATTTTAAGTAGTTTTGGCCGATGTTCCATACAAGTTGAACCACTGTGCAGGGGGAACAACGTACAAAAGTGTGAGACTATCAAGCTATTAAAATTTAACTTTAACTATGTAGAAGCGTTTCTGAAACCTCTTAATATTTAACAACCACTTTAAAAGCATTAAAAAGTGAGCATTAAGGTTTTGAACTCTGATGAATAACTATTAACTAAATAGGTGTGTAATTTTACTATTTTACGCGCCTGCTTTGCTACGTACTTTTTAATTTAATTTAATTAAGTAATAATCGCACTTTCATTAAACTTCTTTGGCTCTCTGTAGATATTAAAATTATTTGTACTGTTGATTTAAAATTTAGTTAAAATTGTGTAATATCTGAGAACATTATTATAGATAGTACAAAGCTATTTACAAAGGTATATTAAAACAAGTTTTTAAACTATTAAATATTCAATGAAAAGAGTTGTGACACGTAATGCAAAATATATCTAACACCCTGAATTGTGTCATAATAGATTAAATTATAGGGTTATGAAAAACAAAACAAAAACGATTTATGATCAATAAGTAAGTTATTCCCATAGTATTATCTTCCCGTAGTCTTTAATAAAAAAAAATTTATAATGCTTTAAATACGTTCAAAGTCTTATCTTTATTTTATAACTCAATCCTTTTGTTATTGAGTTAGCTCAGTGAAAATAAAGCAGAAAGTAAACCTATTCAAATGAGGCAGTCAATTGGTGACCCCCACCTCTGATTGGTGAACTTGCATTAAATTAGTTCACTTTTTCGATCGTCTACTATATATAGTACAACAACAACAACGATAACAGAAGAGTTCTTGCGCACACACAGGCACACTTATATATGTATGCCCAGCTGGCCCACGTGTGCGAGTGTGTGTGAGCGAGAGGAGAGGTGTGAAGTGGCGTGACGTGGTTGGACCTTACGATAATCACTCTCTTTTGCGCCTTACGATCGCCACCCACTATCACCAATCACAAAGAACACCCGCTGTCCTATCAATCTCTTATCGGTTATTCCCTGAAGCACATACATATATGTACGTATTGTATTTACACTTTTGCACACCCACAGCCCTTTGTTTACTTGTACCACAGTTAATTGCAAAACACTGCACTCTACCACAAATTTATCACTTTGCGCCGTTAAGCCCGCCATTTACCTTTTTGGCAATGTTTTTGTGCGAAATTGATTTTTGTTTTCTTTTGTAAGCCAAACGGTATGACCGTCCGAGTGCAATGAAGTTTGGCCAGCTCGAAGGCTTTGACGAAAATCGAATGTTTGGTATTTTTCCAATCTTAATATTTTCGGAGTATTTTTTCAAGTTGTCATGTAACTAGCTTTTTTTACAAGAAAATATACATTTTACTGTACCTACACCTAGAAACAATTTTGATTTGTTTAATATATTTATTAATTTTGGAACTATAAAATGTTTCGTTTGGGAACTTTACTTACAAGTAAAGATTTTCCATTGTTTCTTTATACGATAACTTTCTGAAAATTATATTTATGAAACAGCTGACCAACACTTAAGTATTTGAGAGTACTTTATTAGTCCTTTGATTGGTATTTTTAAACGGGATTAGTATGGTTTTAACTAATGCCACCTGGCAACACCAATCTTGATTGGTGTGCGTCCTCACTAAATGCCTGTCAAAAATTTGCGAATAAAATTCTTTTTCACACAATTGCAAATTGGTTGTGCGCTGAAAGTAAGCTCCTAAAAAGTGTAATAAACCCAAACTTACAGATCTGGGGTCTTGGACTAAGGCTTTAAGAGGGTTTCGTCAGCGCCAGAGACCAGCGAAGCGAGGGGTCCGAAAAATCAGCCGGCAGACCAGACGCTATTTTCTTGTTGGGCGAAAACTGCAGACGTGAGCGCGTGAGTTTGGGGGGTTAATGCCCAGATGATGTACATACCTAAGCCATCAATCTTCGTCCAGTTGCAGCCGCGATGACCAACGTGGAGATCTACGACTCGTCCAACTCAGAGCTGAGCAGCGACGAATACAGCCACGAGGAGGAGGACTACGACGCTTTGATGGACGCCGCTGTCAGCAAGCAGCGCACCCAGAAAACCCCCAAGCCCAAAGTATCCGAGGAACCCGGAAATGGAGCTGCGGATCCCGGGGAACCCGCTGACAAGGACAAAAAACCTGAGACTACTGACAAACCGCCAGCCACACGAGCGGAAACCCAACGCAGGATTAGGGAATTGCAGCAGCAGCGCAAGAAGTTGTTTTATTATTGCCTCTACTACAAGCGCCGCAGCATCAAATGGTATAGAGAAATCCCTTTTAAGGTGTATTACAAAACTTAATTTTTTCATTCAGGCTACGCCCCTTAAAAATGGAATTCCCCACCTATTTGGAGGGTCTGAAGATCTTGGTGCCGAAGCGCAGGCGGATCCAGGAGTACGAGGATCGGTATAATGCTAGAAAAAGAGAATCTCCGACAGCAGGAGCCCCAGTCGTAGTCGCAGCAACAGCCGGAGTCGCAGTCATAGTCGCAGCGACTCCCGTAGTCGCAGTCGCAGCGATAGCCGTTCGCCAGAACTCATTTGCCTGGACGACACGGAAAACGAGGAGTCGCCCGAGAAACTAGAGGCAGAAAAACCAGCCGCAGTTACACCAGTCAAGGAGAATAAGCCTGAGGTTACACCACCCACCCAACTCAACTTTGAGCAGCCGGAGAAGGTGCAAGCAAACACACCAACGAGCAACGAGAACGGTGCCTCTGTTCTCGAAGAGTTCCTCATGATGAAGTCGCCACATCAGCCGAGCCAAGCTGGCTGTGAGTTGGCCAAGCTCTCCGCGGCCCTTGAGTTGGAGCAGGAGCTAGCTGATCAGACCCTGGTGCAGCATATTGAGCCGGAGGCAGAGTCCATGATTGTGGATGCCTCTCTCAAAAGACGTCGCTCGGAAACCCCACCTCCAAGTGTCCAAAAAAGTCCAAAGGAAGAGACCGTAGAAAATTTAGATGAAGATGATGACACCATTGAGTTTTTGCCGGCGCAGGAAGAGAAACCAGTTGAGGCCGCTCCACTATTAAATCTGCAAACTCAATTGCAGCCACAGAAATCGCCTGTGATTTCAGCTACTGAACCCGTTCAGAGTCAGCCTGCTTTCAAGCTCAGCTCACCCTATTCCCTGGCTACTCCTGCTGCTGTCAACCTGGTTGCCGCCTCCCACAGCTTGAATACACCTTCTCCCTCAGCTGTGCCCATGGAGATAACCTATCCAAACGAGAAGCTGCCAATTAACACAAAAGTCAACACAGTGGTTTATCCTACTCAACAGGGAGCTACAACGTTTGTAGCACCACCACAAATGGCTGCTCCACCACACAGGGCTCCAGCTCAGGTTGCTCCCTTACGGGCAGCTCCACACCAGAGGGCTCCACCACAGACTGCTCTTCTGCGGCAAACTCCACCGCAGCAGTTGGCTCCACCTAGGTCAGTTTTACCACAGCAAATGGCTCCAGGCAGAGCAGCTCCCACCCAGCAACTTCAACAGCAATATTTAGCACCGCCGCAGCAGCCACAAGTGCAACAGCACCAAATACAACAGTCACATGTGCAACAGCCACAAGTGCAACAGCACCATGTGCATCAGCCACAAGTGAAACAGCCCCAACAACCATACTTATCACCAGTTATTCCCCCCAGTTTTGTGGTACCGCAACAGCCGCAGCCGCGTCGCTCGGAGACGGTGTCCACCCAGACGCAGGTGTCACCTGCTCCACCTCCTACACGCCGTCAAAAGCCTGCCGTCGATCTCAACAACAGCGATGCCAACTTCTATTATGGCGTTAATGAGCTTTACCGCGAAATGGACCAGATCATGCAGAACAAGGTCAATTCGGTGCGTCCTGAACTAAAGGCTATAATTGAAGAACAGGAGCGAATCGACAAGGATATTCAAACTCTGGACAAGCTCGCGGCCGAGAAGGAGGATGAATTGAATCGCCTGCTCCACCTTCGTCACGTAAAGCTGGAGCTGAAAGGTCGAATGCAGCGCAGGGAGCGCACACACATCATCAAGGATATGCTGCCCTCACTTCTTAACAAGAGCTGCAGCAATGCTGAACTGTCCGAGATGCAGAAACTGCTGCTGGACGAGCAGCACGCTCCAATGCCCACCAAATATGGTCTATCAGCGGTGGAGCAATGCCTGAACATCGCCGAGCTCAGCCAAAACAAAATTCGAGTTCTGCGCGGGTAAATTGATTAATAAATAAAACGATATTTGTTTTTATTGCTTTTACCTTATTTTCAGAGTCATGGGGTTGCCTGACAAAGCTCCAACTTTAGTTTCGCGCCACTTCGAGGAGGAGCGGCAGTTGTTTAGAAGGAACTCCCTGCCTGCACATCAGGCATCGATGATTGAGGCCCGGGATGCGCCCCATGAGCATCAGCGAGAGCGCAATCCCGATCTGCCTCCCCTAAGCAAGCGGGCTAAGTTGCACCACCCGCAAGACAGGTGAAAAATTTATGCAGCAATTATTGGGATTATGACTAACCCACTAAAAATATAAGCTTTGACATTAAGTGATTCTAGGGTTCCCATCTTCAAATATTTTAATTATATTTTTTTCCAGATACCACGAGGAGATGACCAGCTCTACGCCAAATCTGGCCGCTTCCTCATCCTCCTTTTTACAGGATAGGGGAAGGCACTCCCAATACAGTCGCAATTCAATGGACAATCATTTCGAGAACGAATCCCAGCTTAGACCGCTGTTTAACAGCAGTCCCATGGTACCCCAGCGTCCATTGGCTAATAGACAGGTAAAAGACCAAAACAATTTGCAACCTTAAATAAAAACTAATTTTTATTTTCTCTTTTAGTACCACGAACCACATTCCGCTTACCGCAACGAGGAAGAAATGGCCGAGATCAGGTCCAAGTCAGACATGGCCAAGTCGCAAGGCCACGAGAGCTCTATCAACAGGTCGCAGCGAGGAGCAGTTGCCACTGCAAATGGAAAAGAGGAAAGACCCTGCCACCGTTGCCACCGGCATGGTGCCACCTACGTGTGCTCTAGGTGCCAAAACCAGTGGTACTGCAGTAGAGAATGCCAGGTGAGCTAAAAGGACTCTAAGGGTCAAAGAATTTTAACGGGGTAAAAATGTTCTAAACCAAAAAAAGAATAAGTAGTAAAAATAAATTTGAATTTTAATTTATTTTTTTTTTAGCTATTCGCCTGGGACTCTCATTGCAACACTTGTGTTTCCACAATAGGATAGGATATCAGCATTACTATGTCTATAAACTATAACTATACCCTTAGCGTATCGCATATGCCCTACTCCATTTAATCAACGACGTAATTCATTCAAGGATTTAAAATTACGTTGCAATCGATTAATTTTTGTACTTGTACTCAATCACCGCTCATCCTATAAATAAATGAATTACCTAAAGAATACAACAAATAACTAGACTATGGATAACTTTTAGATATTTTCGTCAGTAAAAAAGCAGGTTGTTTTACCTTTGAAGTTGAATAGAAATGAATTTTTTAATTTAAATTTTGGTTCTGTCCAACTTAATTAAGTTAAAAATATTTTCTAAATTGATATTTGTTTACAGGACTATTATTTGTTTTTAGTCAATAGTTTTTTAATTTATGATCGATACTGCTTTATGGTTTTGGTATGTTCCTTAACTTGTTAGACTTTCTTGATTTTTTTAAGAAATATAATTGTATAATTTTCTTTTGTAGAATAGAAATATGTTTATTTTATGTTCCTTTAAATACATTTCCATTTTATTGGTAAAATAAACAACATGTTAACATTTATTTGAGGGCATTTTTAATGTACTTTTGGTGGTTATCCAGGAACATAATTTGAGATGTTTTTTAAAAAAAATGACCTATTCAACACTGATCGGTTGGCTTTTATCGATAAAGAAGAAACGAAGGGTAATGCTTCCGAAAGGCGGCAAGCGTGCCGCGTTTGAATATCAAACTGCATTTTCTGTCGAATTACATTCAACCTTTTTTAAGTGAGATAGAATTTCGTCTTGACCCCTTTAGGTCCTATCCATAATGCAATTATTTACTTCTCCGTCGCACCTGACACAACAGCTTGATGTCATTGATATGCAGCCGGAGTGGCTGCCTCCTGGACCACGGACCACGTCTCAGTTTCCGGATGCGCAGCTGTCTGCTGCAGTGAAGCCTGAATTTTAGATTCGGATTCCAGACAGCATTATTTGAAGCGGAGGGCGTGACGCACTTGTACGCGTATTGCCACCATAATCGAATGCTCTGCTTGGTGCTGTGCTGAAATTGGGATTGGATTGGGTGTGGGTGGTATGGTATGGTATGGTGTGGGGTTGTAAATATTATTGGCCCTAAAAATTGTCTAAGGGGAAAAACACACACTCACCATATAGACGGGCAGAACGTAGAAGCGCTTGCACTCGCGCCGAATAAAATTGAAGGCGATGGGACGGCGGTATGTCGATGATACTTTGGTCAGGTGCGAACGGATCGCACTGGCGCTCGTCGATCGCTGCAGACGCTGGAGCTGAAAAGATGGCGCGCGTACGTAATTAGTTTCCCAAACAATTGAACATATTTTGAGAACACAATTAATATGCGCAAAATGTTTGCAAAGAATTCGCGCCAAATTTGGCTTGCAAATTATTCGAATCGAGCTGGGTTTCAGTTGAGTTGATTTATGGCCGATTAGTATTTGTACTCGGCACTATATTGTATTTAATTTAGACACCTGGGCTTTCGCAAGCCACACGAACTACAGAAGCCAAATTTGGGAAGTTCATTTTTATTTTATTCGTATTTAAGTGTTAGTTTTGCATTTGAAAATGGTTTAAAGGCGTTTTTAATTGGAGAACACTCTATTAAGTTCTTTTTTCAACAGAATTTATTCCTAAGCTAATCAATAAAAACTGTTAGCTTGAATAGAGTACATCCCTAAAATTATTACAATCAGCACAATTTCTGGTGACTAACCAAAACTACAAAAATAAAGAAAGGTCTTTTAACTATAATCCCAAAAAATATATGAGCCTGTTTTTGTTTTCTTCACAAAAATGAAATACAAGTTTATTATTTACAGATTTATGAGAAATTTAATCGTGCTGTTAAAAAATGTTTATCAAATGTTCACGATTTGATATTTATCACAATCATAAGAATACCATTTATTGCCAATTTTTTATTGTTTTAAATAAAATTTAAACAAATATTTGCTTTTTTGGAGTGTAATAACCAAGCTTTGTTCCTTTTTTTTTAACAAAATTTAAACAAATATGAAGAAATCCATAACTGACGGAGTCCCAAAGTTTGCCTAAAACCTGTCATTTAAAAACTTAATCATTTAAATTTGATAAGCAGTTGTGAATGAAATAACAAAATATTGACGTTATCTGTATGATTAATCATCTGGTTTTTTTAGCAAGAAATCGGTATCTTAAGGTCGGAAAACTCTGCCAGTGCGTTGGTACTTTTTTTTATTGTTATTTCCTGGGTGGAGGAGTGGTGATCGGATGGGTGGGGTTTGAGTGGATCGTGGGGGTGGCGGGGGCGTCCCTGAACCTGCTTATCAAAGCGGCAAAGCAACTCGCTGTTGTTGTCTACACATAACAACTATAAAAATTACAGTTGCAAGCGCGGCGTGGATTGTTTTCGCAGTGAGTAAAAGCGACAGGCGGGGCGAAGTCATCCAACTCGAAGTTGATAGCAATTAAATCCGCTTATCAGTTTAGAGACGCGATTTAAATTAGCACTCCAATGGAACTTAAACTGCCCCCCTGTCCCCTTAATCCCTCCCGTTCCCTGGCCTCTCGGTTTCTTTGTGATTTGTCCTCGGCGATGACCACACGCCGACAAGTTTTTGCTATTATTAAACAGTTTTACAAGCCGCTAACGCTCAGAAATTGTTGCTAATTAGTTGAACCGCGCACGCCGGCGCAGCAGACCTTAAAAGCGACCCAACGATTGGGAAAGGGGGGGCGTTAGAGGGTCAAGAGGGGGCAACCACCAAGCAGTGCCAGCTCTATTAAAGGTGTGCGCTGGTATGCGTAGCTGTGCACTGCGAGAAATGTACTGTAAATACATGTCGGTTACTTACATTTTTTACTTTCAATAATTTCCTCATAAAAAAAACATTTTGTTCGATACTTTTAAAGATTTTTGATGAGTTGTGGTTTGACATCAATGAAAATTGTACCAACGGCCAATAATTTTTAAAAAGCCACAATATCGCTTCTTAAGTTCAAACATATTTCTTGTATTTTTAAATTTAACAAACTAAAAAGAGGATTGCGATTTACATTAAATAGAAAAATCTGGATGCAAGATAATTTTATACTTTTGCAGAAGTTGGTCTGCATTCAATTTAGTTTAATGTGATATAATATAATATTAAATAATTTTGATGACTAATCTATTTCCATTAAAATTTTTCTCTAAGTGTACGTGTCAAGATTGGAGGCAATCGAGCTGAATTAGATGCTGCTGGGGTCGATTGAGTGCAGATCAAGCGATGAGCAATCGACTGCAGGGTGCAGCGTGAGCAGCACAATTAGATTCTTCAAAAAAAATCAGAAAATTATGAAGGACCTTGAATGCAATTGCTCTCTGGAACAATTTGCATGTGAATAAAGTCGGAAAGTCGTGTGTTTTTTGATTGTCAATCAGTGCGTATGTGTAATATTTGAAGCAGTGCATGTGCAGTTTGACTGCTTGTCGATAAAACACCGTTATTTTAACCTTTCGTGAGCTTTCTTTACCTCTTCTTGTATCTCTGTCTCTGTTTCGCCTGCTGACAATTAACAACCGCGAATGCAAAGTAAAAACAAACAAAAACAAATCTAACGCTTCGTTTAAAGCGATTTGTGCGCGCTTTTTCATGAAATTCGTTGTTGTGTTTGGTTTGATGTTGTATTAGGGGTATGTGCGTGCTTTGGGGCTTTTGTTTTTGCCCGTGTCCATTGGGTTGGCACTATCTCTATCTCTATCTCTATCTCCCGGCTACATATATCTAAGCGCGATCGGTTGTCGCAGGGTGGCGTTTGTGTGCTTGTGTGTGTGCGCATATGATTCAGCGCCGGGCACACAAAACAACAACAGTAAACAAATAGCAATAAGTGAGGTAATGGTAACGACCTGAAAAGTACCATTATTTTACTGCATAAAATAAGGTAAAGCCAAAAAAAAATTAAATAAGAAACAAACATAAATAACATAGTTAAAATTTCATTTTTGTACCGCATATAATGATCTGTTACATGTAAGGACCTGAACTGCTTGTGCACTGCTTTCAGTGTCAACTCATTCTTACTATATTGTAAAAATCCAAATTAGTTTAATTAATTCTGTGTATTACAGTCATTATTTTTAAATATATTGCGTTCAAAATTTTCAATTTCTAAAAAAACTGCATTTTATAAAGTTTTTATTTTATTATCCTTGCCCTTTTTATCCACAATGTATGCTATGAAGCTTTTATTCCTTTGACTTTAAAAATAGTTCTTTAGCTTTGGGGTTGAACTTTAGATAAGAAACTCTATTTAATAAATACTATTTGAAGTAATCTTTAAAAATGTTGATTTTTTTCTAGAATAAAATTTTCTAGGATCGTCTTAAAATAAAATGGCTTGGGGTGATGTTCCTTGCGGTGGTATGGCTTAGCTTAGTGCACCCCTCGAACTCCACAAATACCGGGTACACAACTCCCACCACAATGAATGGCGGGCGCTGTGTTCCGTTCTGTTTTATTCTGTCAGTTGATTTCTGTTCGGGTTCGGATCCGCTGCTCCGCTCAGTACATTTCAGTCGGTTTCGACCACGGTTCGGGTCGATTTCGAATTCGCAACCCAAACCAAAGCAAACCCACCGCCCGACATTCAGTCCGTTTTGGATAGGAGAGGGTCTTGCAAGTAAAATTCATGTTAATGAATGTTAATTTATACATTTGTAAGAATCTAAAATCTGTTTTTCCATACACAACAATTATTGACGCGGCATTCAGTAGTCGCTGGGCGGCGATTTCGAATTTGGAAGCAGTCGCGCCCGAAACGTCGCCGCGAACGCAACGATCGGTAAACGGTAAACGGTTAACGGTAAAGCTAAAGCTATAGCATAAATAAACGGGAACAATGGATCCCGAGTTTGTGAACAAATACAATCAGGTCCTGAGCCGGCTAAAGCTGGTGGAGAACTTTGATGGCAGTGATCCTGGCAAGCTGCCGCAGTTCCTGCAGAAAATCGAGGCCCTTATGCCAGTCATAAACAGTTTCGATGACTATTATAAGGCCCAACTAATAGGACACATTAAAAACAAGTGCACAGACAAAGCGAGGGAGGCTGTTTTCACGCGACAAATGAGTGCTCCTGTGGGAAATGGAAATAGCAATGGTCACCTCCTAAAAGCCGAATCCTGGCTAAAGCTCAAAGACCAGTTGCTATATAACTATGCAGAAAGGGAGTCCAGCTACTCGCTCATACACAAGATACGCAGTGCTGTGGTGGACTCGAATATAGAGTTGTATTATCAAAAGATGGCCAAGTTAAAGCACAGACTGATCAACAGAAAATTAACCCACAATGATACGCTATATGGTCTCGACGACATTGAGAGGATAACGCTGCAGGTGTTCAGGGATCATTTGCCGGAGCCCACGCACTCGATGATCCTGCGCAGGAATCCCAAGAGCATGGAGGAGGCCTATCGCTATATAGTGGAGGTTCAGCAGCAGTTCTACACGCAGAGTGGATCCCTGGCCAGTGATACCCAAGGAGCCACCTTCAGTACCAGTCACAAGCAACAGTCCTATGGAGTGGGAATGGGTGGAGTGGGTGTGGGCACCGTGGGATTGGGCGTGGGAATGGGTGCAGTTGGTCTGGGACTCTCCTCCTACGCCCGCCAAATGTCATCAGACAAGGGACAGCAGAGCAACTCCAAGAGCTACTACAACCAGTCAGCTCCTCCGGTGGGAGGAGGAAAAAACCATCCCATGTTCAAGAGCATCGGCAATCCCACCTTCAAGTCCAGCTTCAGTTATAACGGCAGCAGCAACAGTTCCGGAATGGGCTCAAACTACTCCAGTGGCAAGAAGGCGGATATAAAGCAGAATTACCAGCAGCAGAAGAGCCAGAATTACGCAAAGACCTCATCCACATCCACGAGTGGTTGGAAAAAATAATGGCTTCGATCTCTGTCAGCGATCCAATGAGATAAGCAGATCGAGCATGACCTAATCCCTTGGAGCCTGTGACTAAGCCAAGGCAAAGTGCTTGCCACCTCATGCTAATTACCCTAAACCTCACCTAATGGCGATGATGTGGCTGCAGATTATAGGATGTGAATATAGATTAAAGTAATGTGCAGTCAGATGGAGATGATGTGATGAGCTGCGCTTCCCGATAATGATAATAAATATAACAGTCGATAATGATGTGAATATTTAAATACTTGTAAAAATAATACAAATGTTAATATTATAAAAAAAAACAAATGAAGCTTGCACATGCAAATAATACAAATGATGTGAATATAGATGAAGAGATTGCAAATAATAGAAAGTGAAGGCATTCAAATAATAGAAAGTGTGCATACTGATAAAAAATAATACACCAAAAACTAATTAAAATAAATAATTATATGCATTTGGATAGAGGTATTCTTGATGTGGGTACAAATAATTATTATAATGTTATCTAATATAATTGAATAATTAAAATAACGTTACCTATCTGGGGAAAACTAAAATGTTGTGCTGAATTTTTTGTAATTAAAAAATATTTACCAGAAAAAGAACTAATAGTATATGACATAATAGTATTCAAAATCAATTCGATGAAGAGTTAATTGAAACGATCTTGTCGATATACAAGATAATGATGCCGATCACAATGATTCAACGGATGATGTCCAATAACGATGACACCGATCGCGTGTCTATCGATGATGATCAATCCCCAGATCAGACAGTATGGACATGTTAATTATTAGCTCATAAGACCGGAGTGTACATAGCCCCACACCTAAACCTCAACCTCAGTCACATTACCCCCTATATCTCCCACATATCCCCCATTTTTAACAACAATCGCCCACCTTCAAATTTGTTTTTGTTAACAATAAAGTGTAAAGTCTAACAGCCTTTTTGTCTATTTGGGGGTTAAAAATTCTTATTTTTAGCGTATGTTGTTTACTTACTATTTGCTGGGCACTGGATCGGTTGGCAGAGTTCCTTGGATCATAGCCCATATCCTGTTGAGCTGGTTCCGATTGCTGCTCCTGGAGTTTTACAGTCTTGGGCCTTGGAGTCTTGGAGTCCTTTTCGGGTTTGCCAAAGAGGCCTCGCTGTTCCGCCCGACGGATAAGGTACTTTTCATTGAGGTGAGTCAAGGTTTTCCGGCGTACTAGGGATAGATAGCTACCAGTGACCTGCTGCTTGATACAATTGTCCTGATTAATGCATATGTCTGGCACTGTGTCCTGCACGAATTCATCAATATCCGGAGTTACTATAAGATCAATGCTATCTACTCTTGGCAGAGGCGAAGCTGTTGAAGCGGCTGCTCCTGGAGCTGGAACTTCCGGTTGGGCAGTGGGCTTATCCTTCTTCCTGGGCGAATCCTTGCTCATTGCAGCCGCAGGAATATTGGCTGCCTCTGCTTCTGCTAACGCCTCCAGCCGCTTTTGCTCCTTGTAGGCATTGCGATGCTTTTCCAAGGCTAATTTATTAATGAGTTCAACAACATGCTGCACCATATCCTCGTTTTCAGTGCCCACAATGGAGTGCGTCTGATAGAGGACAAACTGGACTTGAGGTCGCGACATCGACATGGTGAGGGTCAGCAGCTGCTCCTCCAGGATCATCGCCACCCGCTGGCGACCCTCATCGCTGACCTCCGACTCTGTCAGAACCTCCAGCATACTAAGATCTCCTCCCCGCGAACAAATCAAGTCAATTGGATCCGAAATGGCACTAAAAGAGTTTGGTGGAGTGGCGAAAATTCCCACCACAGTCCTAAATCGATTCGATTCCATGGGGAACGAGGTAAAGGCATCGCCAAACAGTCTGATATTATTAACCCCTAGAGTTTCCATATAGCGACGGTACTCCTTGAGATTCGCCCCAGCTCCATATACATAAAAGTTATTCACGCGATTGATGGAGTAGAAAAGGGCAGCCAAATATGCGGTGGATCGTGGGGACCCAATATGCGTTTGTAGAATATCTCCATCCAGCTCAAAGTAGTCCATCAACTTGGACATAATGGCCGGGCCAAAAGTAAAATTCTTGTCCTGTAAAGCGTTTTAATATTTATCATAATTAGAAGAAGGTGCATTGAACCTTCTGCAGCCCCAAAAGTGATATTTGTAAACATTTCCGAAAGTTGTTGTTAGAAATCCAATTACAAGACAAAAACAAGTTTAAAACGCTCTGGTTTTTGCCGTCAGCGAGATTAAGTTTCAATGTTTATTACTCATACGCCGCGTTGACTTTCCGAAATTGTATTTATTAGCAGAAAAAAGTCTACGTGCATTTGTTCCGGGTTAAACTACTAAATTTATTGATCGTTTATATCTCATTACTAGTTATATTTAACCATTCGTATTGAGATGTTTTTTTTACAGGAAATAAGCGTTTAAGTTTGGGGTTCTTAGAAAGTCAGAAACTTATATAAAATATCCTAAGAATCATCGTATTACTAATACTTATAATTTCCTAAAAGTCAGCATAGTACCTAAACAAGTTAATTACTGAGTTTTAGGTAAATATCTCACGGCTATACCTGGGTCTCAAAGAAAAATGGTATTGATAATAGTATTTAGTAGGATAAAGCCATCAACGTCTAAATTTAAGTTAGTAATACCCAGAAGCCTCTTTACTTTGGAAACAAAGTCTTGAGACCTTTTAGTTTATCTAAAGATTTTGTACTACCATAAAAAGTTTGTTAACAAAAGGAACAAGTAAAAACGAAAAAAATCTAAATAAATTCTTATGGTTTATTTAATGCCTCACCTGCATTATAAAGTAATGCTTAGCCATCAGCACGGATTTGGTGAACTCACTGCGGTCTTTGGGAATGCAGGATATGACCAAGGGACAGATATTGTCCCACTTGCAGTGCTGCTCTAAAAGAGGTTCCTCATCCTCCGGTCCGTGGACTGTAAAACCCATTTCGGTAAGGATCTTATCTGCCTCTTCTTTATTCCTAAGAATTTCATAAAGGGTTTTAATAAGTGTCTTACTACAGTTTGAGACATAAACTCACCTCACTAAAAAGGGATTAATCCAACCAGTGACAACGGGATTGGCTGCAGCAATGGCCACTTTCTCGTTCTGGAGGTGAATGGGTAATAACTGGGAAAGGCGGAGAGCTCCCACCCGAATCCGCATCCTGGAAATCGAGGCTGCCAGCCGAATGCGATGCTGCCAGAGGACATCAGCGAGTTCTACCCAGGGATTAGGATAAATTTAAACAAGTACTTCTGTTTATTCTTACCTGTCACTTCCGACTCCTTGTAAAGACTCGCTTGGAGCTCCTTCTCCTCGGAGTTACGACCTTTAAACTGACGATCATAGAGTTCAAAAAGCATTAACCAAATCCGTTGCTCGTCACTTTTGTACTAAAAGAAAAAAAGAAATCATAAATAGAAATCTTAGTTTTCATTCTTAAGTAAATTAAATACTTAAACTCACCTGTTTGTGTTGCTCAAAAAAGCACACATCACTCAAGGCATTCGACATCACAACTTTATCTATAAAAGTAAGGAACAGAAATGCTAGATGGAAAGAAAATAAAGTCCAATCTTAAATACGCACAGCGAAAGACATCGTAGATCAAGGAAAAGGCCAATCGCATCTCATGCTCATTTTGGAAATCCACAAGAATCGGGGGCTTGCGGAGTAGTTTTGCGGCATTAGCGATGGTGGGCAAAGTCCAACGAGCTCCGGCCTTCAGTTTCACCTTGACCGTGGTGGAATGACAGTATTTTAAAGTCCTGCTACGTCGTCCATTGGGACTAACCCCAGGCGAAAGGATCTTGGTGATGCGCAGCGGGTCAAAGAGTGGTTTTTCCTTCTTATTGATGTCATGAAGTGATAGGGTATCATCAGACGACTCATTCACATGGCGCTGAATCTCCAAAAGCATGTAGTACATCTTGTCCTGCCACTCTTCATCACTGGGCAAATAAATCTGCTTTGTTTTTTTCAGCTTCTTGCTCTGCTCCTTGAAAATGGCCGGATACACCGAGAAGATGTCCGCCAAGCTCAGAAAAAATAGTTGATTGGACATGGTGGATGTCTATCTTGCCAGAAAATCGCTATAAATGAAGCTGTTATCCATTAAACGCTTTGGTAAAAAACTTAATTTAATTTAATGACATATTTAATACAATTGTCTGTAATTTGGTTTCTACATACATTGTCAGCAGAGGTGAGTTATTAAAATCACAAAAATGAGGCCGCGTTCATTATCCGGGGATTTTTTAGATTACAACGACTTAATTTGGTTCCACTAGGTAAATAATCATTATTTAACGATCTGAAACATTTCAGCACGATCGGTTAGCTAATGCAAACATACAAAAAAATGGGAGTGGAAACACAATTTTAATTCTTACGACAAAAAAAGAATGTGATAAAATGCAAACAAATTAGTCTTACCACTTACTACTTTCTAAAATTTGTTCAGCCTTGAATACATAGAACCACTATCTAGATATGTCTTTCGTATTATTCAGGATTTAATTATAATTAATTACGCTGCATGTATTTATAGTATTTCACTTCAAAAGGAAAGAGGTAATTCTGAAATGCTATGGGGCTTACCAGTTATGAAAAACCAATCCATAACTTGGTACAGCCCTGTACCAAACCTCTTTATAACACTTGTAACTAAATTTCAGCACGATCGGTTAATTAGCGTTAGCTTCCACAATTAGTGGGATTCCGATACCGTGCTCTAGTTAGAAACATCCATTAAATTACAATACACTTATCTAAAAGCACGATCGGTTCTAAATAATCACACGAAGGTCTCCCGGATAAGCGGGATATTCCCCGGATAAACTCTCCCCACTAGCGGTAAAATGAGCAAAGGCGGGAGAGCAGGAGCTAATCCGAACCGAGCTGTTGCAGTGAATAACGGCAACTGGACTCTCCTTTCCTTTCGATGGCGTGTCTTTCATCTCCCTTTTTGCCTTTGGGCCGCTCCACACCCACTCTCCCTCCCCCACCCTTCTCGTCGACAACCAATTCCAATGACAATGACAACTGCTGATTTTCATTTCTCAGTCTCGTTCTCTCATTTCCATTTCCATTTCGTTCGGTTCGTGCTTAACACCAATTCAATGCTGGGAGCCTCTGAATTCCGAATCGACATCCAACCGCGCTGCATGCTCCATGGAATTACTTATCTATCTCTTGCAGACCCCCCTTTAGCCCTCTCCCTTCCACCCACCTGTCGCCGCATGCAATGTGCACGATAGTGTGTCGCCCTCTCGCTCTAACTGCCCCACTGGCAGCTGGAAAAAAATATTTGCCACAAAGGACAAACGTTACCGTTTACCGTTACAGCGAATTGGTTACGCTTCCCGAAGAAGAGTGTGTATTTGTCAGAGCGATAGGTGTATACAGATGCAATCAAAAGTTTAGGACCTTTTCTAAATAAAAACATTATCACATATTTCAAATCCTTTTTCTTAAAATGTTAAAAAATCAGACAAGGTTCAGATGTAATTGGATTTTGTTGGTGTTTTTTTTTTAGTAATTTTTAATTTCATATAGAATCTAATACTAAAAAATCCGAGATGTCTTCAGTATATTATATAAATTAAGTAAATGTTTTCAATTTAAAGTTAACAAAATAATCTTCTGTTCCTTATTTCCTTTTAAAATAACTCATAAATTCTTTGCAACAATATAAATGTTATAAGTATAATGCTTACAAAATGGTCCTTCAAATTTTAATACTTTCTTTTAACAATAAATAAACCATATGGACTAATGATCCAAGATAATAATACCCCTACTTTACAAAAAATGTAATGACTGTTGAAAACAAGAGTATTTGCCTCTTTAGTATTTATCCAAAACCCTGACATTGCTATCATTATGACAGCAACTGTAATTGCGAGTAAGGAGATGGATCGAAACGATATCACACTTACCTTTTATTTTTTACGGCCCCTGCACGCTTGGCGTAATAAATTCCGTTTGCCATATTCGCATGATTTGCTCTGATTGGAATTCGTCTTCAATAAATTGCCAGAAATGTCGCTGACAGAAAAAGAGGGGCAGGAAAAAGGGGGCATTCATCGTATTCTTCGATGTGTTTGGCTTGATTAGTTGGGGGGCTTAGAACCCCAAAGCCCCCTGCCATTTGTCTGATGTTTGATGGCTTCGAAGCGTTCGAATCGAACATCAAATTAAATGTTGATTAGACAACTTCCAACTCTATAGTAAAATGTTGGGGGAGGCGGAAAATTTATTGGCCTAGGTCAAATATCGATTATCGCCCGTCGCCGTCATAATATTGGGTCAGATTGAATTGAATGTCAATTTGATTGGCATATCTGGGTGCAAATATATAAGCAGAGAATATATTTACCATTTTGGGTCTCCTTTGTGACCTTGAGAGCTGGGTAAGCAAGTTCAGTTCAGTGGTGTGTTTACTTTAATTGAATTGCCCAGCTTTGGTTAACTTCTTAACTGAGATCAATTATAATTGGAAAGAAATCATATCAATTAAAAGTGCCCCAAACTGATTCATCTAGCCAACTGATTGTTGACCACATAAAAAAACACAGTGACCACACAAAATAATTTAGGGGCTTTGGGTCTTCTCTGGGTTGCTATCGTGGCAAAGAAATATATAACCGAGGGCTACTATGACTGTTTAGATATGAATAAGCAAACTTGAATTAGAGTTATCAGGGGTGTACGTCGAAAGATAACCCAAGTGTCATAATTAAATTTTTCTTCTGTTTCCCGTACCACCGTAACACCCGGTGGGCAAGTAAAGCTTAAAGTCTTAAAGTCGACCGATGCGACGACTTCTTTATCGGGACAGTGCGTTAAAGCCTCCATCGTAAATCAGTGGGTCGCATTCGGGGCTTTATTTTGTTTTTTGTTTTTTTTTTTTTTTATTAAGAAGCATATTTATTATATATAAGATGTATGTAATACAATAATTTTTCTTTCTGTCCGGGTTTTGCTTTTCTGCTTTTTACGCTTTTATGGTTTCGGTTTCTTTTGGGTTTCTTTATCCATTTTATATAATCATATAAAACACTGAGCTACAATACAAATATTGTGATAAAAACTTACAACATAACCTTTAATACATAAAAATACTTGCGTAGTCTACAAATCGTATCGTTATAGAGATTTTCTTCGTGGATCGATCGATCGCCCGCTCGTCTTCTCCTGCTTCATTTTTTGTGATCTTTTTTTGACCTTCTCCTAAATTGTTTTTTCACTGCTTCTGTCGCGCCTCAATGGGTTCTGTATTTGTTGTTTGTTTTCGTTTTTTTTTCATTTCTTAGTTGTGTGAGTTTTACCCTATTAAAAGATTTCATTCATTCCCCATCTGCGGCTGATGATGATTTGTTTTTTTTTTTTTTTTTTTTTATTTTATGAGAAGTTAAAAAAAAAAGGAAAACAATAAACACCGAGGAATCCGTCAATGAAAGGGAGGCCGACTGACTGGATAAGGGAGAAAGTGACAGAGTAGGAGAACGAGAGAGGGAGAGTGACCTCCCCGCGGAGAATTCTTCCAGTTCTTCCGCTCCTTCTTCTCCTTAGATGTTTGTTGTTGTGTTTTCTATGAGTTGTTTTTGTCGTTCGTTTTTGTTGTCTGCAGCGTTTTTAATTACAGTAGAAATTATGTTTATATTTATATATATATTTGCATAATCAATATCATTAAATTAAATCGTATAAAACACAAGACAGTAGAAAAAAATAAATGAGGTGTACATAATTTTGTTCGATGGACGTACCAAATAAGAATATACAACAAGTAGTTACAAATTCGTACAAATTAAATGGTAAATTTTGTTCGTATGGATGGCCGAGTATTTTTTTGTAATTTTTTTTGGTTCGAATTGGTTTGATTTTTTGTGTGTGTGTGTGAGCATCTCATACAAAAGGGATTCTGGTTAGCAAAATCATAATACACAGTACAATTATAATAATATTTATAGAAATAAAATATAATATAATAAAAGAACCAACATACAGTTTTTTATGTTTTCTTGTTTTGTTTTTGTTTTTTTTTTTATACACATCTTTATGCATAATGGGCGTATATAAGGTTTATGTATATAATTATAAGTAATAAATTTTATCCGCTTTGTTTAATTATTTGCACACGAGAATCAAAATTACTATTTGCAATCATATATATATAAAAAATAAACTTAATTGCCGTCATTCCGTTATATCATTCCTATACCATTCTCATTCTCATTCCCCATTGCAATCCATCCCAACTACACCATCATATTATAATCATATCCTTCTATCGTACTGGTTGCGGACCCTTTCTTTTCTATTTCTTTACTTTAAGCTTAATCAATTTTGGAAGAGTAAACAATACCATCGAGTTGCAATTGTTGCTGCATATGCTATATGTGTTTGTGTGTGAGTGAGTGAGTGTCTGTGAGAGTGAGTGTGGATGAGTGTATTATATAGATCGCTTTTGAATGAAAACTAATGATTAATGCGTATTGTATGCTGTTCTACACCTTCCTCTTTTTCCTCCTATCTGGCTTCACTCTTTTTACTCACGTTTTGCTCACTTGTTCTTTGTTTTTATTCGAGTTCTTTAACTAATTTTTTATAATTTCTCCCCCCGCTCTCATCGCTTTCATTCATCTTCTTAATATTTATAAGTATAAACTTTTATAATTTTATACTAAATGGTTTTTACGGTTTTTTTTTGCGTTTTCTTGAATTTTTTTTCGCGTTTTTTGTTTCTTGTTCTTGTAATACAAACGTCGTCGTGTAAATATATAAAAAAAGATGTCCAAAGTTTTTACGTTACGTTATTGTATATGCTTTTTTTGTTTTTCTCATTACTTAGTGGATCGTTCTCTTGCTGATGGTTTTTTTTCTTTTGCCTGCTTTTGCTTTACAGTTGTCCTAGGTTTGTAAATGGGTGTTTTTCTTTTTTGTTTTTCGAGTGGTTTTCTGATGTCTGAATGCTTATATATGAGAGCGCAGCGCCTAGCTATATAGGGCCTTACTATATAGTATCGTACTACATATGTATATATATATAATGTGTGTGTATGTGGGTGTTTTTTGTTTCCTTCGATCATACACATATACTAGATATATGTACGCATATAACTAACGGCGAATTTACTTTGTTTCCTCCTTCTCTTTGTTCTCCTCGGTCGACTCCTTCTCGTTCGACTAGAAAATAAAGTAAGGACATGGGTTAAAAAAGACCATCTGGAATTTGTGATCCAAGGCTCACCTTGTCCTTCTCCAACTCCTTCTCGATCTTATCGCCCTCAGTGCCCTCCTGTTCGTTTGATTTCTCCTGCTCGCCACCCTCCTTGCCCTCCTTGGTCTCGGGTCTGTAAAATAACAACAAATAAAATAAGAAACCAATCCCCAAGAGAATGTAAAACTCAGTTGCACTCACTCTGGCTTGGGAATGTGCGCATTGAGGTCCAGCTTCGTGCAGATCTCGTCCCAGTCGGGGAAGCACTTGTCCTTCATGCGCGAAACGTGGCCAATCAAGTTGGGGCACTTCTCGGTCATGTAGTCGCGCAGCGGATACGCAATGTCCTTGGACAGATAGTGGAGCTGCGAGAGGACTGCGAACGCGACCACATCCAGAGTGGTGGGCTCGTCGCCGAAGAAGAACGGCTTGCAGTCGAGCATCTCGCTGAGCACCTTCAGGTCGTTCTTGCCGAACTCCTCGATCTCCTCGGCGCTGTGAACGCCAATGCCATGCGCCTTCAGCTTCTTCGTGCCCTGGAACCACTTGTTGTGTTGAATAGTTGTTTTGCCGTACAGCAGGTTACGGATTACGGGTTACGGGGATGCACAAGCATACAATTCGGGGGTTGTTGGAGTGTGAGTTATTTTTTTTTTATTGGGGGATTTCGGGGGCAATTCACATTACACAGTTAGATGTTCAAAACCAAAGTAGTATGCAAAAAAGAACGAAAAAGAAAAAAGAGAAAAACCATGCAAGAGTTAGTGGTAAAATAACGATTGTTTTCCTTTCGATTTCCCGTTTGGGTTTGGGTTTGAGTTTTTGTTATGTGAGAACCGATCGTGATATAAACAAATGCATCCCGCCGGGGATTTATTTTGTTTATGCCAAGGGGTTTCGGGATAATCTATGTGTGAAGGGGGGGATGGTGGTGGTGGTGTTTGGAGTTTTTGGTACTGCTAGGTGCAACATGATACGCCACCGCTAATGTTTATTTACACTACCCATCCATCCCCGCCTAATCCACAACGCCAGCAAACTTAGGAACCTTTTCGTTCTTGGATTACACTTTCAATCTAAACAAATCGCGGATATCTTCGGTTTTAGGAACTTCTGAACGCTCAGCTGCTGACGTTGTGGCATTTTCGATTGATTTTCAACTAAATCAACTACTTTTAAGGTTGAAAAAAATTGTTTTTCTACTTGAATAGCAGGCATCTTCCGGTTTTCACTTTCACTGATTTTGTTTAACTTTAAAGGTACGGCTGTACTTTAAAAATTGAATTTTTGAAATTTAATTCATTAAAATGAGTTTAATTCAAACTGCGATAGATGTTTCAAATTGTTATCTGTAAACCTATTAAAAAAGTAATTAATGTTCTTAAAACTTACAAATAATAATAAAATATTAGTTCTTTAAAATACACCAATTAACAACGTTAAAACCTAGAAAATAATAATGGAACCAATTATTTAAGATGATTTTTATAGTTTAAGAAGGTAGTAAAAAACCTCTGTAGAACAACTAATTACAATAATGACCAAAAGTATGCAATGTTCCAATGAAAGTTCTAATCAAAATCATACAAGTTCTAGGAAAGTGAAAATCGTGGACCATGATGATGAGCTCTTCAGCTTTATCTCAAACTATCCAGTTACCTTGCGACCAAAGGTGATCTTAAAGAAGAAGTTCAGAATCGAGTTGGGCAGCCGCAGGCCGAGGGCGTGCTGCAAGTTGACCTTGTAGCCCTTGAGCACATTATCCGGATACTTGGCGCGCCAGTAGAAGATGATCCAGATGAGATGGTTCTCCAGCATGGCAATCGTGGCATATGACACATTCCTCTGCTCAGCGGTGAGGCCAGAGTCCAGGTTCTTCTCGTACTTGGACGACAGTTCCTTGATGATAATGGCCGAATCGGCGATCTCCTCTCCATTCAGCTCGATGAACGGCAGCTGACCCTTCTTGGAGCGGAAACGCATCTTATGATCCACATTCTGTAAATGAAAAGAACATGAAAATATGTTTATATTTAAAAGTTTTTAATTGCGTGGGATGAGTAATCGTGAGAGGAATGTGGGGGAGTGGGAGATTGTTTACCCCACACCCTTTTTTATGCGAGCAGCATTCCAGCTCATGCAGTGAGAACCAATATTGCCCTACTTGGTCATTCAATCGGAATTTCTTATTTGAAATAGTTTTGTTATTTATAGTAAGCAAAAAAGAAATCCTCGTAATATTTGAAAAACAGGTGAGAATTTCAAGCCTTTTTCCTTATAATCACTCGTAAGGTTAATCATAAGGTTAAAAACCATTATTTAAGAACACTTTTTCTTCTCAACACAGTCCTGATACCAGTCTATGTAAAAAACTTTTGTAACTAAAATAAGTAGTTAATTTTTTCTGAACTGCCTTTGTCTCATTCCCACATAAACAATACGAAATGGAAAAGAATCCCCGATTTCTGTTAACAATCTAATAAAATTGAGATGGCCATATGGATTCGGAAAATGTTTTTTTATTATCCCCATGACTAATGCAAAATTTAGTTCACTCCCCCGCCAGAAGTCCGGCCGCTAGATGGCGCTCATGACATACATCTAGCCGGCAATCGTTTGTTTGCGTGTGTATTTGTGCGGACTTCCTATGTATGCCAAGCAGATGCTGAAAAACCAACCACTACACGAAAAGCTAGCTGTACCTCCCAGGAACCCAAAAACCCAAAACCCAAACTCGAAAACAGAAAACCCACCCAAAAACCAACACCCCTAACACACACACACACACATACTTGAGCATTACAAGCGCAGCGGGAGGGAAACTGCGTTCCAATTGCCCGCTATTCGAACATTTTGACATATTCCAATGCTTCCAGTGTGTACACACGTCCGCACAAGGCATTGTACCGTTAGAGCCATGGACGACGACGCGTGTGACAGTTATAGGCGGGTGTCCGTGTCCGGCTTGAAACCTTTTCGTTTTCAGCTTGGCTGCACACAAAAATCTACATAATAATTTCTAATTAGAAATTGCTGCCACTGCCATAACAAAAAGCGAGCCGAGCCGTTGGCATATTTTATGCTTTCGCGCCCTCCGCCAAAAAGGGAGAGGCAGGGTGTGGTTGGTTGTTTGGGCTGAGAGTGGAAAAGAGAGCGGAAAAGAGCTGAGAGAGATTTTAGCCTTGCCTTCCAGCAGCATCGCTCTGCAAAAAGGGTGGAGTCCGTTTTGTGTCTCCGTCTCGCATTTTTCAATTCCAATGATCCACAAAAAAGGCAGCCTGTCTGCTGCTTCTTCTTCTTCAGCTCCATCTTCTTGTTCTTCGTTTTTTCTGCCTACGCCAACGCACAATGCAAACATTTATTTTTTTATTAAATCATTATTGCCAATTAAGGCAATGGCGTTTACACTTAATGGGCCCTCCGTCAATTTTCTTGCAGTGTATGCAGCGGCAGCAAGAAGAAGCAACAGCAATGCAATTATGCAGCCTGCGTGTGTGTGTGTATCCACACCCTTGCACAAAAATCCCAAAGAGAGCGAGCGAGAGCGGGAGAATTGCACTGGAGCGAGTGAGCAACAACAAAGGCCGTTCACTGTGTGTTGTTTTAATGCAAATATGCGGTTTATTAATTAAAACAAAGCCAACAACAATACGAAAACCAACAAAAAGAATTCCATAAAAAAAAACTCCATTTCCTCTCAACGCACACACGCACACATTCGCACACGTACAGTTGCAGCAGGAAAGGCAGCACAGCGTTGCCAGAATACCTTGAAATTTCACGCTGGCAATATTGCACAAATGAAATGGCGCGCCAGCATTTCCATTTGAATTTTAATCAGTTTTGCGCTTGTGCTCCTCATGCATATGGCAGAGAAAAAATGTAAATGTAAATTAATTGCACAATTTACAAACGGCGGCGGCGCGACACTCAGGAATGCCAGCAATGCGGGCCACCGCCTCAAAAGCGAAACTGATGCCGTTGTTGTTGGACTTATTAATGGGCGCCGCCTTCAATGTGGTGTGAAAAAATATGCATTTGGTTTATCATCAATAAAGAAACAACTTCTGCTCTTGTTTACACTGATGAATGTGTGTTGTATACAAAAGAGGGGAGAGAATGCAGTAGCAGCGGGGGGTATAAAAGAGGAGGCGGGGAGGAGCACAAACTGGCTTAGTCAGTTGCATTTACAGTCACCCTCCCTTTTTTTATGATTAATGCCAAGCAAAGAGCTGCTGCAACAGCAACAACAATAAACCAGAAATGTCAAAGGTCTCCAAGTTTGTTGAACTCTTTTTTGTGTTGCTTTTTTTTGGGGTGCTGCCTTCTTCTTATCAGTGGAAACGGCGGAATGGATGAAAATGGAAAGTAATTTCCAGCTGCGGGCCCACTGACGACTGACGGACTGTCAATCATAATTGCTTTTCTTTTGCCCACATTCGTGGAATGCAACATATGGCAAGAGATGGGGGCGAAGGAGAGGGGGTGGGTGAGGGTGATTACTTATCGGCTCTCCGGCATCTGGAAAGGCATCGGGGCATCAATTAACATTCCTCTCGAGGGGCTCTCGTTTTTCATTAACCAATGTAATTAATAAGATTAAACAACAATTGCGTCGCTACTTTTTGTGCGGGTGACCGCACCCATTTCTCCCCCACCACCCATACAAGTTTTTCCTCTGCGGCTGTGTGTGCGCTGTGCGCCTTTAAAAATATGAAAAATATGCAAACCGCATCGCGCGCTTTAAAAAGTGAAGAGAAAAAAAACAAGCTAAAATGGAAGGCAGCCATGGAAGTCGTTGACAGTTGTTTCCCTCCCCCCTGTCCCCCTGCCCCTCCTACACCATTACAGCTACTTAACGGGCTGCTGGCAGATAAGAAAAGGAAAAGGAAAAGAAGGAGGAGAGACGGCTATTTCTGAGTCGGTCTTAAACTGCATCAATTTTTATTAAAAGCAATTACAAGCTGGTGCTGCTGCAGAAAGAAGTCGAAAGAAAAGTGAAATAAAAAACAGTGCAGCAACACAGAAGACAAAGAGCAGACGAGAGAGAGAGAGGGAGAGGGAGCGAGACAAAAGGAGAGAGTCGAGAGTCGGCAAGTGCAAAATTTGAAGCACGACTTCGTTTCGCCAAAAGCGGGGGGCTTAGAGGGGGCGGCGTGTGTGAGTGTGGAGCATAAAGCAGCGACGCGACGTCGGCGTCGGCGCACACACAAATTTTATGTATACGCTGTTTTATGTAGACACACACACATACACAAAGGACCAGGCTACAGGTTCACACACATAGCGGGGGGAATTGGAATCTGAGCGAGTGGGTGGGAAAGAGAGGGCTAGCTAAATGTATCCCTTTTTCAGTTACGGGGCAGGGCAGGTCACACACACACACATACAGGCAGGCTTAGCACACCATGATGGCGGCGCCGCTCTCGCTCTCTCTCTTCCTCTCTCCGTCTCTCCCCCGCAGGAGCTGGGAAAAAAAATCTGTACCGCAAAAATGCCTTGAAAATCTGGGATTTCATCTGGGTTTTCCTGGGTTTTTCGTAGCACTCACCTCGTATTTCAAGCCCACCAGACGCAGCCAGGTCTCCACCTTGAGGCAGTAGGGTGACAGCGAGGGCAGCAGCGGGGTGCGGGAGAACTGGTACAGATAGATGATGTCCTTCTCAAAGTTGGTCTTGTGCACATTGAATTTCTGGGCGGGGGCGTCCGACTTGGCGGCCACCGCACCAGCGGCCACAGCCTCCTCCTTCTTGGCCTCCCCATCACCGGCGGCGACCGCCTCCTCCTTCTTGTCCTTCTTCTCATCCGCAGCATCCCCACCTGCCTCGGCAGGGGCGGCGGCTGCGGGGGCGGCCGCTGCAGCAGCATCCGCGGACGGAGCCGCTGGCTTTTCCGGCTGCTCAGCGGACGCCGAGTTTTCCGTCACCGCCGACGCCGCCACTGCGGGCGTTTCCTCGGCGGGTATTTGGGCCACTTCGCTTGCCATGATAATCTCTGGTCTCTAACTGGTCGTCGTCTATTAGTTTAGCTCAATGGAGTTGCGCTTTCTTCGCTTCACACTTTTCTTTCTTTCCTGGCACTCGCACACATACACACAACACGCGAGGAGAGAGATAAACCACCACTGCGCTGGGTTCCGTTCGGTCTCGGACTCGGTTTCGGTTTCACGCTATGCAGGATCGAAGGATTGAAGAGCCGCTTCGCCACGCAACCGCTCTCGGGAATTTGAATTCGAATTTTGCTGTTGGGCATGGAGTGGTTTTTATAAGGCCCCTTTTTCAAAATCCCAAAAATGTAACCGACAAAAGACGGTGATTTTGAAACGCCGCCAACTGGCCACACGGAGTTACCATTTAGCGGAGTTACCCTCCTGACATGGATGCCACCTTTTTCGCTTAGCGAGTGCACCATCCTGACATCATCGACAGATGTCGCTAACCATTTCATGCTTTTGGGCATGGAGTGGTATTTTTAACGCCCCTTTTTAAAAATACCAAAAATGTGGGCACGGAATGATTGTGACTTTGACACGCTGCCGACTGGCCACACGAGTGTGCGGGGACAAGAACCTTTTTCGCCCATTTAGCGGAGTTACCCTCTTGACATGGATGCCACCTTTTTTGATTAGTGAGCGCACCCTCCTTACATCCATGACACCTTTTTCGTATGTAGATAAATAATGTAGATAACCACTTTGGTTTAAGTCAGCGTTGAAGTCACCCTCCCGGTTGCAGTCCCCGATTTGCTTCACTTTTTCGCGGTTTAAATTAGGACTTATTTTCAGAACGGGTCTTTTCGATGGTCGCACGCGCGGTCACACCGAACTAAACGCAAACTGAACTATTGTGATGTGCAATTTACCAAAAAACCAATAAAAACCACAGCTTAAATCGTACGAAAACTGTTCCCCCGTCATCCGGAGAATTACCCCACAGAGCCGCGAGCAGCTGAGACTTCAGATTCCAGCAGCGAGGACTTGGAGGCGCGTTCCAAGGAGAAAGGTAAAACGGCTGTTGTTGTTGCTGGCCGAGTGGAATGATGTTGGATGTTGGGTATTTGTGTGTTGGCCTGGCTAGCAACAATATGGCATTTGTCAGTGATTTCGCTGCTGGCTGCTGTACTTGGTCATTGCCAAAAAAAATTTCGGCTAACCCGCCGCATTGGCCGCTGTTGTCTTGGTGTTGGTGTTGGAAACCTGTCCCAAGTGCATCGTGCCCCCCTGCTCCACCCCCCACCCCCTTCCAGCGATCAGATGGCAACTGTTTGGCAGCAGGATTTCGCCTTACTTGTTTCCAGTCAGTCGGGAGGAGAGAGCAGCGGAGTGCTCTCCGCTTTCCAGCGTCAGCGTCTTTGTTCGGTTTGGTTTTGGTTTTGGTTTTGTTCCATTTACATATATGCCAATGCCAGGCTCCAGCGCGATATATCCAGTTTGCGATACACGCGTATCTGTGTATATCTGTGTGCTCATGGTCAATTTCTTTGCATTTCCAGTGTGAAACTCATGCAGTGCAGATCTTTGAGTGGAGTTGGAGTAAGATCATCAGCAAGCCAAGAAGTCCCTGTTCCAGTTCCAATTCCAGTTCCAGTCACCAGTCCACCTCCAGCTCCAGCATGGAATCGGCGCTGGATGTGCTTTCCCGAGCGGCGACCATGGTGCAGAACAATACGAGCGGTGAGTGAACGTACTCTGTTCTGGAAGTCATTAACCAATTCCGCTTAAAAATGGGTAAAAGAGTCGACAGAAACAGAGATTTTATGATTTCAACTTGTACTCCACTCCACTCAACCCAACCCAACCCCAAGGGGCAGTGGGTGGGGGTTACCCACAGCTCTTTTATGGCTTTCACCTTTGAGCCGAGCTGTTGTTGTCGTCGAGGCAAAAGACCTGAAAAGTATTTCAGCAATGTGTCATGCCGTAGGTAGTCCCAATCCCAAGTCCCAAATCCCAGTTCCAGTTCCAGGCGTGATTCATGACTGCAACATATGACATCTTCTTTGGAACAGTGGCACCACAATACAGTGTGCCTAAAAAGGGGCAGCGATAAACACTCGGCAGATTCCTTACCCCCGAACACCGAACACTCTGCGAACCGAACGCATAAACACTCGACGTATCCGAGAAATGTTTTATTTTCGTACAAAAAAAACGACAACAAAACATTCCAACAAAATGAGTTTGCGGCGCATTCCGAATCCGATTTTCATAAATGTGTCAAATGCCGCATTTTCAACGGCAGCCGAGCAACGCGACTCACATGTGTATTGTACAGTGAGGGCCATAAATATAGCACTGGAAATCTTGGTTAATTTTTGCAATAGTGTACAATAGTAATGTTTTATCTTCACTCTTATATTAAAAAAAAAGTTTCTGAGTATTTACAATATTATAGATTTTCTATTTGGGGCGAACAACTTGACTTAAATAATTAGCAAATATTAACTAATTAAATTTTCCCTAGAATGTTTACCATAAAAAAACATTAACTCATGATAAAACCCAGAAATAGATGGTGATATGTTTGAAAAATCGTATCAAAAATTTTTTAGAGATAATTCCAAACTATATTTCAATACTTGACAAAGTAACATAAATCAAAATTAAATAAATCAACCTTAAGACACAAAACTTACGTTTTAAAAATTTGTAGACCAAAAAGGTTTTTAAAAACAAGAAGACTTAAAAAAGTTTTGAACGAATAACTACAAATTAAAGCAGATATTAATGTCTTTAAAATTATATAAAAACTCACTCGCTTATAAGCTGTTTGCATTTTTCCAAAGGCATCTTCAGTGCTATTTTGTTACCCGCTGCTGTAGAGAGCACACCAGGTCGTGGGCGGGGGTTCGGTTCTGTTCGCTCGAGACCCCTTATCAATAGTCTCCCTAGTCGCCACTGCGGCTGACTGACGAGCACGAATTGTGTTCGTACGGGGGGCATTGCATATTTGAGTACTCGCGACATATCTTTTATATTTGCAATTTGCATTCTCCGAGCGCCCCACTAAAAACTACACCACCACACTGCTGCCCCTGCTTCTGCCCACCACCCAGAGCGACAACAAACAAGCGACCGCGTGACATGCCAAAGAAATGGCCGGCGGAGCGGTATAGTATTTATTATTTGCGCACAAATATGTGTATAATTGTTAAACAAAAAACAATTTTGATTAGGCATGTTCAGTGTTCAGTGGGTAATTGCACAACGACTTACTATACAAATGGGTTGATAAGCACATGGGTCTGGGCCTTTGATTTCGACCCAGTTCCCCCGCATCGATAATAAAGCATGCAAATCGGGGCGAAAACAGAGCAATGGAATTCCGATAATAGCCTCAATTTATGTTTATGTTTGTTTCTGTTTATTTACCCATTGGGAAATGGGCTTTATCAGCCATAATTCTGAATATTTGACAAATTCCTCGGCCGATTTATATATACATATATATATGCGTACAGCTGTCAACAACACACAGAGCACACACACAGAATTTATGTGATAGGCGACACAAAAAAGAGAAATGGTTCCGATGCTCTCATAAATATTTGAACGCGTTTTTCTGGCGATTTGCAGGCGGTTTTGTGTTTATTTGAGTTTGAGTTCTCAAATAGGCAAAGATGAGCGATTTGATGATCAATCAAAATGCGGCAGCTGCTGAATTTGAAAATGCAAAATGTCGTTAACCTGCGCATGATTAATGAATTTGTCATAATCGAAGAAGACGGCACTTAAATTCTGATCTTCATAAATCACACGTAGAAAAGCGGGTCGATCGATCGATGGGGCCGTTAATTAAGCTGCCCTTTCATTGTTTGTCGAGGAGCACAAACAGCAAACACTCAAACTCAAACCAGGCCATAATTAATAAACAAATAGTTACACAAATTGTGGCCTGTGTGCCTGCCTGGGCATAAAAGAAAAATAGTGGCAATTTCGAGCTTGGCCAAGGCACACACAGCTCACAGCTGGAGATGGACACCAACCGTTGCCTGGGCTCATCAGGTAATTTACATGGCCTTTCAATTCTCCGTTTTAGCCAGTGCCAACTCTATGGGCCAAACACTCTCTTCCTTTTACTTGGCAATGGCCAAACGGTGCGCATAATTGCCGCAAATCTCGACCAGCAAACCAGTTTGGCCTGGCACTGGGATTGGGATTGGAAACTGGAGGGGGATGGGCTCTAAGATGGGGACTTGCATTGGGACTAGAGCATTACCTTTCTTTTTACTGCTGCTGCTGCTGCTGCTGCTGCTGCTGCTGCTGCAGCTACTGACTGCTATTTATTTATTTAAACATAACATTTTGCCTATTTGCCATAAATTTTCACTCTGAAATGAAAGTTGTTCTGACCGGACGGACAATCCAGAGTTCGATTTCAAATTCGACCAAAATCTATTGAGATTTTTCTCACGCTTGATTTAGCACCGGATGATATTTTATAATGACAACTATATTTATGTTATTGTTAGTTTTCGCTATTTGCCATCGTTGCTGCTGCTGCTGTGTTGTTGTCGATTTTGTATTGTTTTTGTTGCTGTTCTGGGCAATCGAAAAACCAGTTTCTCTTCAAATCGCGCGCACGCTCGAGTTTTATTTAAATTTTGAACTGGTTTGCCGCTGATTTGTGTTGTCTCCGCTGCGTATATATTATGTACCCACTAGATATATACATATATTAGATTGTTAGATTTCACAAACAGACTACAGACTACAGACTGCGACTGCTGCTGCGGCTAAAATATAACATAATTTGTCTTGTTTGGTATCAACAAGTTCTGGAAATTACCGGGCCACTGTGTGTCATCATATCTCTGCGAGATCTATGGGAGCTATGGAAATGGAGATCTCTCGGTGACTTCCGCGCCCACTACACTGACCCACATCCAAAGTGACCATCGACCGACCGGCAAGGGATCTCATGTTTCTGTGCCGATTTCCAAACCTCACACAAAATTTCAATTAGCAAAGCATTTTCCGGAGTTTTATTTCGGTTTTTAGGGGGTTCTGTTCTCTTCAAAAGCTCCAAAGCCAAGCTGTAAACCGAATCTGAATGGAATCAATGGAGCAATATTAAATTGCTGCTTAGCTTGTCATTCCAGCTTAAGAAACCTTTGATTGAGCAACCTGTCACTTGGAGAATAAGATTTGACTATTGGTCTAGTAAAAGTGATTCGACTTTTTGCGCTTTTTTATTACACTTTTGCACTTTACCTTTTCAATGTTTGTATTGTTAGGGGATTTTTTATAGAATGGGAAACTTTATTATCACGGTGCTTTTCCACATTTTGTGAGGGGATTTCCATTTAAATTCTATAACATTCTCCAAATTATGTGAATATCAAAAATGCATAAATATAATTTCTGTGGAGAATATTTACTCCTCTAAAAATTAGGTCTTTCTTAACTTGATACAATATTTTCATTAGAATTTACTACATAAATCGAAAACTTAAAATTAGTAAAAGGATTTCGTGTTTTCTTAACATTTAATATTTGAATGGAAGACCTAATTGTCTTTATATGTATCAAAAGTTAGTGAGGTGATTTCCTTTTAACTACCAACATCCCCACATAATTTCGGTTCTACTTGTTTGTATCCAACTTTTTGTCGTCGCTGTTTTGCGCCTTTTTTACATTACTTTGGTCTACGATGTTTGGATTGCAGTAATTTGCTGCCATTGTTTTGGCCAGCCAGCGGACTCTTCTGCCCCTCAAAGTCTGTTGTTGTCATTGTTTTTTGTTCGTAGTGCTTTATTTTGTGCCATGATTGCCATTCGATTGACCTCGTTGCGCATGCGTGCGCATGTTTCACGCTACACTACAAATTTTCGCGCACAAGCTGAGCCCGCCGCGCTCGCCGGATGATGAGTAAGCGGCGAACAAGCCAAAGCCTAGGAGTCATTACTCAGTCAGTCAATAGTTTGAGCTTGATTTTGTTACATTTTTGTATTTCCCCCTCCCCCCATACCCATTGAAAATTGCACATTTTCGACTTGGATTAGCAAACGACGACGACGACGACGACGATGGTGAAAGATGGTGGAGAAAAGGAAAACCATAAGCGGAGAAACATCGAATCGAACGATCGATCGCGCGAGATCAACAGCTGAGCTTGTGCAAGTCGCTTTGGTTTTGGTTCAGGCCAAGTCAGGCTCAGGTTTAGGCCATATGATCAACGCAACACAACACCCATAGTCCACTCTCCTCCTCTTAATAATATTGTTGCTGCTGCAGTTGCAGTAGCAGTGGCAATTCATGGGGCAACAACAGTAGTGGTTGTACTACAAATCGGGCGTAAAATTTCATGGGCCTGCTATTGAATTAGAAACGAGTTTCCACTGTTGTTGTCTTGTGTTTTTCTGCTTTCTGCCGCTGCCGCTGCTTCTGTGTTGCACAGTTGCAGCAATGGTAACTGCTGTTGCTGTTGCTGTAGCTGTTGGTGTTCCATAGCCTGAACTAAACCAAACAGAGCCGAGCCAAGCCCCAAAGCAGCCGCAAACGTGTAGCACCTATAGTCGACCTATTGTGTGTTTGCCTCCAATAACAAAAACAAACGCGCCTGCGAACCTCTTGGCTATGTGATGAGCTTTGTCCCGAAGACATTGCATTGATTTGTGAAATCTACAGCTCTTAAGGCGATTGCATTTGATGGATTATGGACTATATCTATCAGTTGAACAAATATTTTCACATCTTTTTTCTAAGCTATACTTAGTGGAAAAGTGTGTTTTAAACTACACACTCACTTAACTCCTATATGACCATCTTAAACACTTAATATGCTCAAATATTGTACGAATTTTTTGATGAAAACCAATTACATTTTAATAGCATTTTTTTTTTAGCTGAGAAAGAATGTTTAATTATTAAAATTAGGGTACTGATATACGTGCTTTTAGTGAAAATGAAAAATATTTTTGTTAAATTCCTAAATGTACATATTTATGAAGTTCTAAAGCTAATCTTATATAGGTACCCCGCTTGTTTTGATTTTTATTAACACCATTAATTTTTTGTTTCCTATTGTATTTATGAGGACTTAATGGGAGAGTTAAATTATTAAGTTCTACTTAAAAACAAGACTTGCAGATCTATATTTGTTCAAAGTATTTAAATGCCTGCTGTTGATCCAATTTCAATTTCAATTTCTGACCCTTTTAATAAATTCTTAACATGGAATATAATACTTTTGGGTACATATTACTATGTTCTAAGTATTCTTATGTCGGTGTGGCCCAGCCTAACCCTCGTTTTCCTAGTTGGTTGTCATTTTCGCAAGCCCGCTTGCAGTCCACAGATACTTACTTGCACACATAGTTACTATAAGCACCCAAACGTAGGTAGTTTTGCACGCAGCTACAAACATACAAAAAACTCTGAGTAAACATTATAATGAGCCCAATGCAGTGACCGGGCCCAAAACAAAAGAGCGGCAAAGGAAACGCGAAAAGAACGCCCACACCATGTGCTGGCCATGTCCAAACCCAGAGCCCAACCCAAAATCCCAGTTCACAGAGTCACAGCGCAGCACAGAGAGTCAACTGTGGACTGTGGCCAATTCCCAATTGCTGCCATTTTGTTACCCTTTTGCCCAATTTGCCAAGCATCACGCGGCAAGGGGCGTGGCAGATACATCCTACGGACTACAGGCCCCTTTCTTTCCCTCAATCCCCAATCCCCAGTCCACACAGTCAGCTTTCAGTTGTACTTTTTCAATTACCAAATCAGCAAAGCAAGCTGAGATCCGAAATGGAGAGAGGGCCAGGCCAACCAACAAGAGTCGAAACGGAAATTGGTAAGAGGAGAAATATATAAAGAAAAACAAGGGACAACTGGCGCAAGTGCAAATGGCTTTAAAGGCCCCAAGTCTACAGAGCTACACAGTCTCAGTCCCAGTCACAGTCCCAGTCCCGTGGAGACTTTCGGTGTGTGCAACCGAAGGCTTCCGAAGAATCCAAAGACGAAGACTCGGCTAAAGTCGGAGCTTCGAAAGCCCCCAAAGCGAGAGCTCCCCAGTCGCAATCTTCAAGTCGCCGCTCGCCGTCGTCGTCGATCAGTTCGAGTTTGTCCGTGGAAGCCGCCAGTTCGGTGTGTCGGTCTTGTGCTGTTTCCGTTCCTATTGTTGTTGTTGTTGTGACTGTAGTATTATATTGTTACTATTACTATTACTATTACTATATAGTAGTGGAACGTGCGTCCAGCTCAGTTTGGTGTGTGTGTGTCGTCCATCGGTCTCTGAAAGCGAAAACTGGCGCTCAAGTTCAGTCAGCGCTTTGTCGATTTCTATGCAAATCATTACTCGGAAAAGAAACACACATATAGCATTTATATAGAGCCAGGGCCCACAGCCAGAAGAAAAAAGAGCGTGCTATTTTTATTTCGCTAAATGTCGACTCGAGGCTCACGTCTCAGCCGGAGCTGAGAAGAAACTGAAACGGAGACGGAGACTTGCTTACTTGAGAGACTGTAACCCGAGACTCGCTGAAAACAAAAAAAAAAAAAAAAAACAGACAAACAGAAACAGATTGTATCTGTATCTATAGTCGCGACTTGCGGCTCGTTTTGTGTGCGCACATTCGTGTATCTGTGGCGGCGCAAAAAGTAATCATAAACTAAAGGGAAAGAAAAGCAAAAATAAATAAAGAGAGTCTGCCGCCGCCGCTGATAGATAGCCACCGAAAAAAAGTTGTGATTTGTGATTAGCTGAGTCGGCTTTTGGGCTTTTGGCGGCAGCGATGTGAGTGGAGGATCCATCTCAGCGAAAGGAAGTACTAGAACACACCATGGAGTATCTGTGCATACTGAATGCCTTTGAGCAGAATTACTACAACCGGATCAAGGAAATCGAACGATTGGCTGCCGCAGCAGCAGCAGCTGCCTCATCACCAGCCTCGACCTCCTCCACATTCTCTGCCTCCTGCTCGAGTGGCCCATCCACTTCCTCGGCCGCCTCCTCCACGGCCAGTTCGCCCAGTTCTTCGGCGCGGGAAGTGGCCCAGGCAGCCGCTGCCCTGGCGGCCACTCAAAGACTGGCTTATCAGGGGCAGGGAGCCATGTTCTACCATCAGCAGCAGCAGCACCACCACCACCACCCAAACCACCAGCTGCAGCTGCAATCCGGCAATCAGCAGCAGCATCCGCCGGCAGCCTCCGATCCCAGCTCCAGCTCCTCCATGGCCAACAGCCTGCTCTGGCAGCCCTGGCGAGATCTCCAGCAGGCGGCCGCCATGCATCACCAGCTCTACAGGCAGCAGCAGCAGCAGTTGCACAAAGGTTCGTTTCTCAGGGCAACTTCAAACGAAAAGTATCGCGAAAAACCTTATGACTGACCTCTGTCAATGGGGGGAAAATGTCACATACTGCTGATCTTGCTTAGGAAAGAGAGTTTGGAAGAAATAGCTTGTGTTTCAATATATAGGTAGATTATGGGAACAACTAGTTTGTGTTTTCCAATTAAATTTTGTTGGACTTCATCTTATGTTTATTGATATTTCTAATCTACACCATAATTTCATAGGTATTTTGCATATTTTTCCAAATTTCGTAGTTCCATCGCTTTGGTGCGATTATTATAGTGTTCCAATTTTGAAAGTAAAATAAATAAGTGAAACAGCCAAACCTCTTTTTATGTCTTATTAAAATATTATTTTATGTTTGAGTCTGAAGCAACCCCTAAAATTTTGGTGAACAGCTTAAAGATTTCAAATGATTAATCATAACCAGTTTAGGTTTTTATGTCCTTGCAGTAAGTAGATATTGCCTAAAAGTGTACATATTTTTCCATGACAGCTTAAGATCCTTACTAACTGTTAAAAAATTACAGAATATTATTATAAAAACAACGATGTTGTGTAATTTTTCCCTTTAAGAGTTTTGTGCTTTCATGTTAAAAGAATAGCTTTTAATTTAAAAAAATTGCATTGTCTGATCAAGAATAATTATACCTTATAGGGTTAAAGAGATGTCTTCTTTACTGACAATTTATTGAAACGATTTAAACCTGCAAAAATATACAAGTAGGCATATTTTAGAATAAACAATCAAAGGTAATGCTCTCAGTTTCATTGGAAGTTTGCCCATTGAAGCGAAATAATAAACATGTAACTGAGATGGTTGACTGAAGTTCTAGGCCACAACATATAGTACTACACTTACAATATAATATGCACTATCTTGGGGAGAGGCAGGCAAAGTTCACTTAAGAATGACTTGTTGGGCTAGTAGTACCTCCACCTGCTGTCCACGTGGTGACCACGACTCCAACACAAAGCTCAAGTTCAATGGATGAGAGAACGTGCTGTTTTTCCTTTGACCATGATAAGCATTCACTCCCCCAATGAATGGGATCGGTTATATCAATTGGATTCGGTTTATCTTTTACCGGGTGTAGCGTGTGTGTTTTTTAGGCAGGACGTGATGATGATGACGACGGGATTGGGTTTTGGTTTTGGATAATGGGATTGGTAACAGCGACGACGACAATCGGTCACGCCGGTTGCGACGATCGTATCGATGGCGTCTCCGTTTCCATTCGACTTGTGGCTTGTGCCAACTGGAAAATTGGTAATGAAATTGGCAACACTTTCCGTCGCATTCGATTGGCTTCGGATTGGCAAACACACACTCTACACTCTACTCCACTCCACTCCCCACTTTACCCCCTATTACTGTGTTAATTGGCGACATTGCACAAATCACACAAATGCTTTCAATTACATGGCGACGACGCCAGGCAAACACAAAAAATGAGCGCCTGTTTAAACATTAAACCACCATAAAAAAAAGTGGAGCTGCTGTGCTGTTGTGCTTGGCTCCACTCGGTTTTATTTTGCTTTTGTTAATTTGTTGACATATTAAAACCAGATTTGCAATCAACTCGGCCAGCGGGTAATGCGGGTATAGCGGTGAAATGGGCAAAGTAAAGCAAAGTAAATGACTCACAAGCCGGCGCGAGAAAACAACAAAATACTATACATATAAATAATGAAAAACGCCTGCGACCACGACGACGACGACGATGGAAAAATAAATATGTATTCAAAGCAACACAAACCAGAGCAACAACAACGAAAGCAACACCAACAACTTGTTTGCATAAGCCACAAATGCTCGTGTTGCTGTTTCTATTGCTGTTGCTATTGCTTTTGCCATTTGTAGTACAATCCAAGCCATATAAGCATACAACTTGGCTTTGGTTTTGTCACTCGGCTCCCTCTGTCCTCCCTCTCTCCTCCTGAGCAGCCCCAGCTCCTCTTTTTCTTCCGTTCTCTATGTTGTTTTGAACCCGAAACCAGGTTTTCAAATCTGACTGGGCCGGCTTTCGTATTTGTGTTTCTCCTCAGCTGATATATCGCATCAGAAGATGCTAAAGATTGCCTCAGGTTACCGGAAATTGCAAAATATTTTGACCATAGTAAACGTAGCGGAATAGTGCATTACCTTTTAAATTATGTGGATCTTAGAATTGTGAATTTTTCAATACATGTGAAATAAATTCGAATATGAACCAATAAAATAAGTGTTTCGACTTTATTTTAATAAATATTAACATTTTTTTACACTTTTATGTCTAGAGTGTTACATAAAATGAGAATTAAAATTAAAAAGTAAAATATCTTAACAAACTTTAATTGAATTGAAGTACCAAAAAAAAAAAAAAAACCTTTTAATTGCTATCAACATCAATATTTGTACTTTGAGTAAAGTCATATTATAGAGATTTCTGAAATAAGTGACCGCACATTTGATTTCCCATTACTTAAAAGTTTACAAGTAGTTTAACCCCATATTTCCCTCGTTTAACCTCGTTTAAACTAACTTTATTGATTGCAATTTACAAATGAACATTTTGTCACCTGAAAACTTACTTTCACAACTTTTTTTACCCTTCGATTCCCCCAAAAATGTCCAGAACTTATCCCTTTGGCAAGCTGCGTTGCAGGAGAACTCCCTCAATTCCGAATCGGCTTCCCATTAAGCTTGGGCTCCGGCTCTCCCCTTTATCGCCAATTAGCCGATACAGAAATGATTAAAACGCTCGAAGCAGCAGAACAAATAAACAATGCAAAGAGGATGCTGAAAAAGCAGAGAAGGTGAAATAGGGAGAGGGAGGCACCACAGACCAGAATCCAGTCCAAAGATTCAAAGAGGGGGAGCCTCAAAAAGAAAGCTCCACCGTCGTCGTTGTCGTCGTTGTTGTTGTTGTTTTTCTGTCGATCCCCCATCAGACGCCGACGTCCGACGACCGGAAATGTGCAATAAAATTTGAATGTTTCTTTATTATTATCATCATCCCCATCATCATCCGCCGCCGCAGCAGCAGCTTGAAGCTGAAGCCCAAGTTAAAGTTAAAGCCGAAGTTGAAGCTGCTCCGTGTTTGTTGGTTTTTGTGCCCCTTCCTGCAACTCCTCCTCCATCTCCTCATCGTCCAGTGCTCCACTCTCTGGGGACCAGTTTCTTCTGCGGCTTGGTTCCTCTCACTTCAGCCTACTCCATGTTATTTTCTCGGGCGCAGAAGTAATATATTGCAGGCCCGCAGTGACGTTGCCAAAAACAGGACAACGCTCCCGCCTCCTCTTGGTCGTGGTCCACCTCCTCCTCCTCCTTCGCCTCCTCCGCCAACGCCATCAGCATCTCCACCACCGCCTCCATTGCATCGCATCCCAGCCATTCATTCATTCATTCATCCGATCCGATCAGGCTCCTCTCTGCGCTGCTCGAAATGTGCAGAAGTCGCCGGACTGGTTTGGTTTGCTGCTGCCGCCCCTTCGATGTCGAAACTGGGTTCTGGGTTCCTGCTGCTTTATTTATAAACTTGGTTTCCTGTAAGCTCTGCTATACACTGAGAGCAGCTCCATGGGGATCGGATCTTTCGTTTCCAGCTCATCCCGAACACGAACCCGTACCCGAATCGATGCCCACGCAACTGGCTCAGGTTGGCCGCTTCCCACGCCACCACTAAGTTTATTAGAAGGCTCTGCACGTACCTGCATTTCGCTCAGTGTAGGACAGGCCCAGACACACACTAACACACACACTCATAAGTGTAGACAAAACGAGTTTTCGTAACCAATTTTTTGTTTTTGTGCCTTGGAGTTTCGATTGTGTGTGCTTTCTGTTGTTATTATTTATTTACCCGAGTGTGTGTGCCGTTTTTTTAATATTTTTTTCGCTGGTGACGGCTACGTCTTCTTGTGCATAATTTCTGTGTGCTGCCGCCTCCTGACCGAAACCCCTCGTCAATCCTCAACTGTTGAGCTTTTGGCAGCAGTTCATTCAAAAAAGCGAAAGACTTAGGCAACAAACTCCAAGGGAATGGGGCAGCAGGGTGGAGTGTATAGGAGGTAGAGGAGGACCCAGTCAAGAGGCAGGGTAGAAGGAAGGGAGAACATTTGTAGAGTCTAGAGCCTCGCCTCACCTCAACTCAACTCAACTCCAGGTGATTCATTACGCCCACTCGTCGACCGCATAATCGAAACCAACAGACAACAGACGACAGAGACACGTAAACCGCACTGGGGAGTGGATCAGACCCAGACTTGCGACTTTGGAGACGGAGACAAAAACCCAATCCAATCGACCACAAAATCCAAATCAAATTTATGGGCTTTAATTGAAATGCGATTTTGGTATTATATTATATTGACTATTACTATTCGGATGGCAGGCATAAAAGATGGCCAAACGAGTTATCCAGGGTCCAACCCCCCGCGAATTTATTGTATCTCTTGTGACTAGTGCCCTAATCATGGGTAGTGTGTGGGGTTTACCTGGATAATAATAAATATATTTATGCCTTTTATTCTAAGTTATCTAGGTACCGATTTTTACTCACCCTTCTCTACTGCAAATATTTTAAAACCATATGTTTTCATGGGAGTATAAAACAATATTGGGCTTATGAACATTTTAATATTTCCCAAAAACATAGAATAAGATTAAAAAAATATGTTTCTAAAATTTAAAAAAAATTGTAATTCAAGATTCTTAAAATTACAAACTTTAAACCTTTTTCTACTTACTGGAAAATAAATGTACCTTATTACCTATCTTTTGCCATTTTCTTAATACAAATCATAAGTATTGTTCTAACTTGTAACACAATTAAATAATAAATCCCATTCTCATCTTGCAGAGATGCGTGTGACGGCCAAGGAGTTGCCCACCACCAAGTGGCGACGCGAGCGGCGCCAGCGGACCGGCGAGTACCAGGTGCACGACGGAGGGAGCAACCATAGCGACAGGGAGCGGGACCGGGAGGAGCGCGACATGGACAGCCCCATCGACATGTCGGTCTCATCCGGAGCGCTGAAGCATCAGCGCGCCTCACCACCGCCTCCTTATCGCGAACCTCTACCAGGGACCAACTACGCGGCCAACAGCCGGCCCAGCGTCATCACCCAGGCACCACCTAAGCGGGAGCCCCCGGAGCAGGCCCACTCTTCAGGTGAGATCTAACACATAGCATTTTTAAAGAAAGAGGAAATATTTAAAACTTAACTTACTTTTTTTTTTAAAATAAAACTTCAATACTTAACACCTGTTTTTCATTTTGCTTTGCAGACGTGGCGATGTGCGACATTGACGAGCACTTCCGGCGCTCGCTGGGCGAGAACTATGCGGCTCTGTTCGCCAAAAAGTCGCCGACGCCCACACCCACGCCCTCGCCCTCGCCTGGTGGAACTCCCAAGCAGCAGGTCTCGCCTTTGGGCTACGGAGCACCCTCATCTTCCAGCAGCACAGCAGTTTACCAGCAGCACCGCTCGCCGCTGGCCAAGCCGGCTTTATCACTGCAGCACTTGGCGGATCCCGAATCGCCGCAGCCAGAGCTGCCGCCGCCGCAGGAGGAGCCCCTGCCACTCTCCCTTTCGCTGCATCGCACCCAAACGCCGCCGTCTCCGCCGCCTTCGGCCACGGGATCGGGTCCAGCGCTGCCCCCAGCCGTCAGCCAGGTGATGGAGGCACACGAGGCGCCGCCCCACGCCCACACGCCACCCAGGTACAACACTCCGCCACCACCGCCGCCGGCTTATGTTTCACCAGGATCCGTGGCTACGACGACCCCCACTTTGACACCGACTCCACCAGCTCCGACTCCGCAGCCGATTCAGCAGATTCCCACGGCCACTCCCACGACGGCGACGCACACGATGCCTGCGATCATTCGGGTTAAGGCCGAGCCCGGACTGGCGGCCACAGCCTCCTCCTCGCCACAGACGCCGCCCGCTTCGCCCACCTCGTCCACGAATATCTCGATATTCACCAAGACTGAAGCCTCCGTGGACGACCACTTTGCCAAGGCGCTGGGCGACACCTGGAAGAAGCTGCAGGGCGGAAACAAGGAGTAGGAGTAACTCTCTTAGGAACCCTAACCGATCCCCCCATCCCCAACACCTATAACTATACCTACACCGATCCTCAACGATCCAACTCAAGAGCTGTTTTTATTATAAATATTTCAACACTACACAATTAACGTTTAAAGATCTCATGCTGATGTGAACGGAAATTCTTCAACTGCGAGTGTATTACAAGTTTCTGATATAATGATTTTATTGAATATTGATAACGGTTAGCGCGGATATATATGATATGATAAACGGATATATATATATATATATAAATGCATATATGTGTATGGCAAAGTGTATACGTACAAGTGACAAAATTTTTTGTATTCTTAATGCTTAGTTGGTAGAAACTAATCCTTAATAATATACCTATTAAACATAAGTGAACAATCCTACAAATTGCGTGTATTCTTGGTGGTAACTGGGGAATATTTTTAGTATAATTATTTTGTTTTCTGGGTTGAAAGCTCCTTAAATTACATTAGTTCATGCTATTTTTACAATAAATTACATTGTTTACATGAGTTTTAAATTAAAATAACTATTTTTAACAGCCTCGTTGGTAAATTAAATTGTATATCAAATTAATTCAATAAGTCAAAACTCAAGGGAACAGTTTACACGTTGTAAGTTTTCAAATTTACAGTTGGCGGTTCTTTAGTTAACAGACCGCTAACAGTGCGCCTAACAGCACACTGAGTCCACACCGAATTTACCGATATCATTGCGCGGAACCAGTAATCGTTGCCATTCACAGCGAACGATAACGATTGTTGGCATTCGCACGGCACGAATCGTACAGTACATTTACATTGCAAAAAAGCATAAAACAAAGTTTTAAAACAATTAAAAGGCGAGCAATCCGCGGCGTATCATTAAAGAAGCAGCCCAGCGTTCGCCCCGTGACCTCCGCAGAAGGCGCGACCCTGCCTTTTCCCGTAACAGCAGCGCCAGAAAGAGGGCTCGACGGCAGAGGGGCGCAGAGCAGAGAGAAAATGTCACGCAAAGCAGCAGCAGCAGCAGTAGGAGCAGTGGAAAAAGAGTGAAGAAATCGCGGCAGGAAAACACAAGGAAAGCCAGACCACGAACAAACCAAACGAATCAGTGGGACGCAGCTCCCCGCATCCCGATCCCCTCATGCTGCACGGCCAAGTGAGTGTTGCGAAAGCCAGCGAAAGCAAGAGACAAAAACAGAAGAGGAGCCCTGCTTTCCCACTGCAGCTGTAATTCACAGGCACGGAGGCACAGACACCTGCGACAACTGGAGTGCGATGCGAATGGCGGCGATCCTGGCCAGGCTCGGATGTCGTCGGTAATCCTCCGTCGGGACCTCCTCGCACCTCGCAATCCGCAGGCACCATGCAAAGCCTGGACTCCTCCTGCCAAGAAGCCGACGTAAGAACTGGTTTCCGTTTTGCATAGCTTTCAGATTTATCCCCTATTTTACATTGTTACCCATAGTTTATCATAAATGACACGCTCAAGAAGTTAAAGGACTCCAGCAGCGCGGACCATGCGCCGGGACTAGCTCATGGCCATGGGACGGGTGTCCATCAGCAGCAGTTCGTCCAGTACCAGACTGGATCCTCTACAGCAGTCCTGCAGGCGAATCAGCAGGGCTACTACCAACAGCAGCAGCCGCAGCAGTCCTTCGCCACCAGCAGTAAGGCTTACCTGGAGACCAGCCTGCTGCAGGCCATACCCCAAATTCCTGCCCAGCCGCCCATCTGCATCTTCGACGATGACGAGAGCCCCACAGAGAGCACCGGGGGATCCCTGGGCCTGCTTACGGAGCCCACTTCAGCCACACCCAGCGGTTTGCCCACAGCGATCGCCCCGTCGCCCTCCTCGTGCTCATCCTCCACCACCACGATGTCGAACTTTAACTCCATCACCTCGCCCTCGCCGGTGGTTCCTGACCTACTGCTATCCACCCCACCCGGTGTCAACTCCAGCTTGAGCAATAGCTCCACGGGAGCAGGCTCTACGGTCAGCAAGAAGTCGGAGAAGCGGCCACCCTCCGCGAACTCAACAGCCCACGTGGGCCAGGGCCAAGGCCACCACCATCACCTCCACCAGTCGCACAACCACCATGTACTGGCATCGCCCACGTCCTCGCCCAACAAGCGCCAGAAGTCCAACAGCAGTAGCAAGGAGTGCAGCTCCTCTAGTCGCAGCTCAGCTGTGCCCTCCACGGCCACCTCGTCGTCGCAATCAGCGCGCGCTGGCCTCGCCGCTGTAACCTCGAAGCCGCCAACCTCCTCCTCCTCCTCCGTCTGCCAGTCGGGCAACAGCAAGTTCTTCAATCTGCACGAGAAAATCAGGGACCTGTATCTGCAACTGCTGAGCAACGACCTCAACTACTTTGCCGAGACAGGGGTAAGTGGCAGTCCAAACAACACAAAGAACCCGCGTCACAGTTTACACCCATTTCAGCTGAAGCAACGCACCCGCTCCTTTACTCTGGAGCGACTGGTGGAGCGAGAGAAGCTCAACACAATAGTGGTCAACCTGTATCCTGGCAACAAGGGATACTCGCTGGCCCTGCATTACGATGAGCACCTGCTGCTGAACCCGCAAACAAATGAATGGTCCTCGAACGACAAGGATGAGCCGGCGAGTGAGGGTGCAGGATCAGGAGCTGGAGCTGGAAGCCATCGCAACCGCAAGCCTGCCAACTTCGATGAGAGCCACTCCAAAAACGAGACTGGGAAAGCCAATCACGACTTTGGATTAGTGGAGGTGCTACGATGGCCGTACGAGAACGATCTGCTGCTCCAATGCATCGATCGGGAGATGCTGCCGGAGTTTCTGATGGATCTACTTAGCGCGGAGAGCGTCAGCTTATCAGATGGCGAGGGAACCCGCGTCTATGCCAAGCCGAGCGTTTTCTACGCGGGCTGCGTGATCGCCCAGATCCGCGACTTCCGCCAGACATTTGCCACCTCAACGAATATCTGTGATATGAAGCACATCCTGCTCAGGCCGACGAACGCCACCCTCTTCGCGGAAGTGCAGCAAATGGGCAGCCAGCTGCCGGCGGAGGACAAGCTGGCGTTGGAGAGCCAGCTGGTGTTGGCCACGGCGGAGCCGCTGTGCCTGGAACCGGATCCCAGCATAGGCAGGCAGGCCATCAACTCTCAGCACCAGCGGCAGCTGTTCAACTCCCACGAGCTGCGTCGTCAGATGAAGAAGTTCACCCAGACGGCGATTAACAGAAAGCGCAAGCTAGATCAGTTTACCCACCACCACGGCTTGGAGTTGTGTGATTATTTGGCTCGTCTGCGCCAGAGACCGCGCACGGGGAGCAGCAGTGGCGGCGGTAATGCCACACCAGCTACTGCGCCCACGAACAACCCGCTGGTGGGGGCTATGCTCTCCTCGTTCACCTCGAAGGTCCCGCGACGACCCCACGAGGTCATCCGGCCCATTCGTCCGCCCTGCCTGGAGTATCCCGCCAACCTAAAAGTTCCCGAGCACGTGATCAGCGTGGAGAAGTACGCCAAAACCTTCGAGCCCTTAAACGAGTTCAGCGAGGCCTGCAAGGACGGCTGCCAGCCGAACTGCCGGCACAACTTCCAGCCGCAACTCGTCGAGGAGTACGTGCTGGAGACGGAGCGCGAGGCCAGCGAAGGAAGACGAGCGCTGTACCACATCAAGCTGTCCATTTTCCAGCGCCCCTCCGATGCAGAGTACCTCGGCGAGCTGTACGTGGACCGGGACTACCGGGAGAATGAGCGGAACGGTGAGTCCTGCCGCTTTGCTTTGGGCACTCGGGTGCACGCGAATCGGTACATCCAGCAGTTTCGCGAGATTTTCACCGAGGAGGGGCGCAAGGCGGTCAAAATCACGCATCTGATACCCGGTCATGTTCCAATCGTTACCCACACTGGTTTGACGAACGAGCAGAGGATCCTTCTCCAGCAACAGCAGCAGCAACAACAGCAGCAGCAGCGACAAGCTCAATTGCAGCAGCAGCAGCAACAACAACAACAGCAGCAGCAGCAGCAGCATGTGGTTGTTGTGAGTAATCCCCAACAACAGCAGCAGCAGCAGCAGCAACAGCAGCAACCCCAGCAACAAGCGCAGCAGCAGTTATCCGCCACAGTGCACCATGTGGCCCTGCCGCGACAACAAATAACTCAAAAGACTCTGAATTTGGCTGGAGGTAATGTCATCAACGTGCAGCAGAACTTTCGCCAGCAGCCAGCGCAGCAGCAGCAAACCTACACGATCGAGGCACCGCAGCAGCAGCAACAACAACAGCAAGGCCCCACACAGATTGTCCCGCAACAGCAGCAGCAACACATTCATCTTCAGCAGTTGGCCACCGGCAGCAGCAATTCCTCCACAACAACTCACCAAGTTAGCCTGAGCAACGGCTCCCTGGTCCTCGTGCAGCAGCAGCAGCCCCAACAGCAGTCGCAGCAACTGGCCCAGGCTTTGCAGCACTCGGGCATAACCATTCAGCCGGCCACCATCCAGCAGCAGCAGGTGAAGGGTACCTCGGTGCAGGTGGGGGCCAACTCCGCGTTGCGGGCCCAGCTCAACTCTAATGTGCCAATTCTGGTAAATACTGCTAAAATTTCTGACTTTAATTAACGAGATCATATTCACTTGTTGAAAACAAACTGCTTATTTTCCTCAATTTTACTTGTTTACTTGTTTATTTATTTACTTGATCACTCATTCGATATTTCTCCTCTTTCACAGCAGACGCAGCTTAAAGTTCAGCAGCAGCAGATTTTGCAGAAGCAACATCAACAGCAACAACAGACAACTGCCACTAGTAACAACAATAACAACAACAATAATAATATGAACAACAACACGGCCATACATCCGAATCCTGCAATAAATGCCATAGTCAACAGCATTATGAACTCCGCCAACCAGTACCAACAGCAACAGCAGCAACAACAACAGCAACAGCACCATCAGCAACATCAACTGCAGCGTAAGTTCATGCCTTAGAATTAAGAATTAATAGTTGTAAAGTCACAAAAATAATAAAATTATTAATAAATACTCTTGCAGCTGGGAACCCGCCAAACAACAACAATGTGGTAGTCCAAGGCGGGAATAACAACAACGGAAGCAATACAACAACACTCAAGAACTCCAGCAATGCATCAATATTAAACCTGCTCAACAGTGCTCCGGCTGCCATGACAAGCACCCCAGTGGCCAGTGGCACGTTTACCGCCTCCACCGGTCAGCAGCAACCGCAGACGCTGACGCTGGTGCAGCACCAGCAACAGTCCACTCCGGGCACCGCCGATGCAGCCACTGCCACCTACGTTCAAACCACCCGCGGCACGCCCACGCTGGTGAGCGCCCAGCGGAAACAGCAGTCCAGCGAGGTGCTCCAGAACTTGCTGAACGCCAACCGAAAAATTGGAGGAGGAGGAACAACGACAACCACGTTCCGGACTAACTCCGCTGGTAACTTGATAGCGGTGAACCTGAATCAAGCGGGACAATCGCACCACCAGCAGGGGGGTGAAACTGTCAGGGTGTCCATGTCGGCACTGGCCTCCCAGTTGGCCTCGCCGCCGGCTGTGATGACCAACCCCACCACCAGCTACACAGTGATCTCGTCGGGCAACAGTGCTGCGGCGGCGGCTGCCTGGATCCAAAGTCCCACGGGTCCGGTGCAGCAGCGGATTCTGAGCTCACTCAGAAGAGACAGCACCACAGCGCCGCCCAATGCGATTGTGGTGGGAATGGCTGCTCCCTCGCCAGGCAGCGATTCGAATGCATCAAATGCAAGCGGTTTTGCAGTGCCAAACAATCTGGCTACCACTTCAAGTGGAGGAGGTGGAGCTTTATCTGCCCTGCTGACCAATGCAGCCACGCCTTCTCCCTCCGGATCAGATCACTCGCAATCCTCGCAGTCGCATCAAAATCAAGCCTTGCTAGAGCGCCTGAGCAACGTCACCTCCAATGTCACCTCCATGCCACATATGTCGCCGCAACAGCCACCGCCCACGCAGCAGTTCATCACTAAGACCATCGTACACTCGCCCGCCACCTCCTCCATCCACTCGCCCATGTCTAGTCCGCATCCGCAGCCCTCGGCCTCGCCGCAGCAGCAACAACAGCAGCAGCAGCAGACCACCGCCACTCTGAACCTGCAGGGCATCAATCTGTCACAGCTGCAAGGGGCCATGGCCAATTTTGCGGGACTGCAGAACGTCCAGGTGCAGATACCCGGGTTTACGCAGCCCATTTCGCTGCAGTTCTCGGGTAACAGTCTGCAGCAGCAGCAGGCGGGGAATGCGGCCACGGGTGCGGCGACAGCGCAGGGCCAGCAGCGGAGCGTCCTTGTCTCGGTGCCTGTATCCAGCCAACAACAGCAACTGCCACACACAATCACACTGCAGACCCAGTCGGCGGCGCATCACCAACAGCAGCAGCACCAGCAGGTCCAGCAGCAGCACGCACCACCTACGGGCACCATTGTGAGCCTGCCCTCGTCTGTGGGCGGCACTCAGACGGTGGTCATCACAAACAACGCCGGTGGAGCGGGAGTCTCGGGAGGAAATAACTCCAGCGGCAATGCGGGCGGCGGCGGAGGTGCGGGAGCCACTACAGCCATGCTGACCCTGCCCATTGGTGAGTAGAAGAAAGTTGTGACCTTATTAATTTAAGTACAATCTGAAGTTACTTCGTTGAATCAAATTAGCCATTTTATAACTAGTACTATTTCAGAATATCAAATCTTTTTAAGTTTTTATTTAATATCAATTTACTCAAATTTGATTTGTGGTCGTGATCTGGTATTTACAATCTAAATGACTTCCTTTACTAGAGTAAATACAAGTAAATTACAGAAAACATGCAGTATTTTTTATTAACTTAAAAGTAATAAAAATTAACACCACTTGCGAAAAAAAATTAAATTTTTTGTGTAGAATCGACGAAGTAACTCAATTTAGTTCTAGTGCTGTTGTCTTTCGCTTCGGCCAGGCCGAAGAGATATTTGTGACTCCGGATCTGGTTTCTTGATGCGATCTTTATTTTTACTTGGACCATATTATTTATACGCAGCTCTTTTCTTTTAATTGAACATGCTTAATTTTGTTCTCTTCTGTTTCTGTTTCGTTTCTCGTTTACAACAACTACAACATCATACAACACAAACCCGTTAACAACTCGTTTCGAATCCTCATGCAACTAAACTAATCCGATTTATGTGTCTTGTGTGTCCTAACCCGAAATGCCATCAGTTTGATATTAAAGAGTCCATTATGTATAACCAAAAACCATAACTATACAGCTCGCACTGGTATATCGTTCAAGTTGGCGGCTCCCCCGACCGTTCTGACCTCCGATTTCCGACCTTCGACATTTCTCATTGCAACCTAAAACAACAAATCCAAAAAATCTCCCCGCACACCCACGTTCTGCTCTCTCTCTGCTTGCAGCTCAAATAGTCGGTGCCGGTGTACAGAAACTAAATCCTCAAACAATACGTACCTCAAGTGTTGGTGGTGGTCTAGGTATCGCCCAGCAGACAGTCCAGCAGCAGCAGACAATCCAGTCGCAGTCTGGTGGCGGCGGCAGCACTGCGGCCATCCAGCTGCTGGGCACCCTGCAGCCGCGGGCCCGCAACGTCCAGGTGGTGGGGGCCAAGCAACTGGCCACCAGCAGGCAGCTCATCACCACCCAGCGGCAGATAGGTGGCTCCACGCTCAAGATAGCCACCACTCCCGTGAACGGTGAGTCCTGTGAATCCTTGTTTTTGGGCTCTTACAAGCTCACCTATTTCAGCGGCCAATGTGGTGACCAGCAGCGCCTCTCCCATTGTGATGACTGGCCAGAAGCTGCAACTGAAGACGGTAAAGGCACCCGTTCAGCAGCAGCAGCAACAGGCGCAGCAGCAACAGCAGCTGCAGCAGCAACACCGAATACTCAACCAGCAGAGCACCGCCACTGTCTCCTCGCAAACACTGCCCAGTCCTAGCCAGGTGCAGGTTCCGCAGCAGCAGCAGCAGCTGCAGCACATCCAGATCGCAGGACGGGCCACCACCGCCACGGGTGCTATTAGTCAGCGGACACTGACGGCCCTGGCGGCGGCCAAGCAGCAGCAGCAGCAGCAACAACAGCAGCAGGCTGCAGTCAATCGGCGGCGCTCCACCACTGATGCGACCAAGTAGGGGCGATAATGATGCAGGCGCTAGGACTGAGAAGAGATAAAGCATTAGAGCGAACAAGTAAAGGCTACGCGTTGTGTATTGCTTGATATTATAGTTTATGGTTACCTCCTAACTATCACTACTATCGTACATTGTATACCCATATATCTATATATGTTTTGATGTGTAATCGTAAGTGTGGAATTGCATGGGCAACAGCATGGTAGCTCATAGTTGTGCAACCTAGTTAGGAGCTGTAGCTGGACCCAAAGGTAGCCTGGCTTTAGCTCCGCCGACTGCGCTTGTGTTAATTGTGTCCCCTTGGCAAAAACGAATTAGGTGTAGAGCTCTTAATAATATTTATCTAGTTGTATATACACATATATATGATATATATATATATATATGAAAATTGTTTCAATATGTCCCAATCGCGCCCAATCGCCATTTAAACTACCACGAGAACACCTATCAATTTGGCTCCCAACTCCAATTCGTTAAGTCCTAAGACTAGCTGTGTAAGCGTGCTAATTTTAAGCTGTAAATCAGGGGGAGTCGACGAAAACAAAGGAAAGCAATAATATGAGGAGGAAAACCAACAAAACACGTAAATTAATTGTAAAGAAATTCTAATTATTATGATTACGTTTAGCTACGAGAGCATGAGAACCGACGTACGAGTTCATTTTAGCAATTAAACATATTCATATTGTACTATTAAAATTATTATTGCTAATTATTTAATCGATTGCTTAGCTTAAGTTCACAAAAGAAGAGAAACACACATTTTAGTTTGTAATGTACAATTCGTAGCCTCAACCAATTTAGTACTTCCAATTACAAAAACATTTAAACGGAAAGCAAATATACAAAAAGTCAACACTTATTTAAACAATTTATTTGTAATAGCGCAATGTACAATGAAACTAGAGACAGGAGCAGCTGAAGAAACTTGGGCGAGTCGAGTAATGTGTAAAAAGAAACGCTTTCACTAAACAAATTTGATTTTTTTTTAACTGAGCCAGTTTTTTTTGTAGATGGAAATTATTTGTTTAAGTAACGATTTTATTATGTTACAACTCTGCGGTACTTGTTAAGCATTGTTTGATTCAGCTGTAAAACTAAACCTCTTCATAAATCAGCAAGAAAAACAAAACACAAATTAACCTCACCCGTATCCGTATCCCCTACCATACCCAACAACACACTCAAGCATAAATTACTCAATGTTAATATTAAATAATAAATGTGATTTAAGAAGAATAAACGAAAAACAAAACATGGTACTACATAAACCGAATGAATGATTGAAAGCATAACGAAATCGAACTGGGAAATGTTACTCAAGCGAAGCAACGCAAAGAACTGGCCAAAAACCTGAGTACGAAAGTTACATACATGATAATGATATAAGTGTGGTCTGATCAAATGGTTATTGAAACGCAATTCAAAGATTTATTAATGTAATGCGGAGCAATCTAAGCAGCAGCATAAGATATTTATATATGTAAACACGAAAACAACTATTAATATAAATGTGTAATTTCAATTCAATAACTGCTTATCAAAATACCTGACTGTAGAAACTTTTCATTAAACTGATTACGAAGAAAAACTCTTGAGAAATACTAAACGAAAAATAACAATTATGAGAAAACAAAAATAAAATAATGAAGCGCCGACAAAGTCAAAGCAAAAGCTCCGTTAATCAATAAAGTGTGAAATGAATTATAAAATTAAATCATTCTTATTATTCAAATTGAAAACGGTTAAGAAAAAAATTTAAAAAAATTGAAAAAAACAAAATATAACCCAAAGGACGACCCTATTTCAGAACACAGTTTAACATTAAAAGTAATAATTGTGTATTTAGCATATCTAGTAACAAGCACATTCAGTTAAATTAGTCCCGGTTCAGCAGTAGATTGGGAAAGAATCGGAGCCCCTCCACGGACTCATCCCTGCACACCTTGCCCAGACGCTCGGCCACCAGAAATCGCTCCTTGGCCAGCAAAAGGGAGATTCCCAGCTGCTTGGCCAGTTCCTCCACGGCCAGAGATTCGGCTGCCTGCACCTTCTCCAGTGTGTCAACGGCAATGAGAGCATCATCGTGGGACTCTAGCTGCAGCACTCTGGCGCCACTGGGAAAGCTACGCAGGCGTATGGGACCGCTCAGTTGTTCGCAGGCGTGAAGCAAATCTTCTGGCGATAGAAGTTCCAGTCCACGGGCTCGGTTAACGCGGCAGTAGACGTCGGCCAAGGACATCATGCCTCCTTGCTCCTTAATAAGGAATGTTTTGATAAGTACTATTCATAACTGGCAAAAACAGATTTTACCTCCAAGGGATCCAGCAGCATCTCGCAAATCTGTCTGGCCAGGCTGCTAAAGTAAGCCGAATTGCTGGTAAAGTTGTCCCTTGTGACGGGATCGTCGATTCCCAGGCTCATGAGGTAGGATTTGAAGCGCACTGTCTCATCGTCGGATATCTCGCCCTTCTGTTCGCGTATTTTACCGCTGATTGCCTTGGACACCCCCACCATGTCCTTGGCCATGGCCATGAGCACACTGAGATCCTGAAAGGCTAGAGCTATGTTCTCATCCGTGGCCTTGGCCTTCGCCTCCAAATGCCGCTCAATGCCCCCGATGCCTGTTCTCTTCTGGATGCGAGCTAGTCTATCGTTGGCAGGTTCCGAGGTGGGACTGCTGGACACTCCGTTGACGATGGTCTCGCTCTCCACGAAGATCTCCCAGACGCGGGCGTTGAGGGTTTCCCGCAGGGCACTGTGGAATTCCACGCTTAGGCCATTCTTTCCGGAGAGCTTGATGTGGGTCGCACGACTGGTGTCCATTGGACCAGGTCCTTTATCAGGAGCTGGCGGACGAAGGTGCATGATTATGCGCGTCTTGCGGCCAAAGAAGTTGGAGGCAGTCGTCTCCTCGCTGAGCGATATCACGTAGCTGAGTGGCAGGCAAAGAGTTACAGCGGCTCTGGCTATTTCGCCGGGACGTCCCCAAAAGAGTCTGTGCGTGGTGAGCACTATTTCGCCCTCCTCAAACTCGGTCTGAAAACATCGTACCCAATGGTTAGTCATGGATTTACTTGACAGGATTAGCTTACCTTTTGGTCCCCATCGTATATTTTCACCTTGTTGTCGCGGCTGACGAAGGATTCGTTGGAATTCAGACGGGCCTCCACATAGGCGAAGCGATTCATTTCGGGTGTTGTTATTTTGCCGTTTTCTGTTGTTGTGACATCGATTGGAGATGACCAATCCCGGGAGATGGAACCAAAATATGTACAGTGAATATTGGCTAAATAAAATCTTCAATCAGCTGTAGTCGAATTGTTCTTAATTTTAAATGTTTGTATAATTTCTGATTTTTAAGAATAGAATTATATTTTTATGTATTTTACAGTTTATTATTAATAAAAATATATGTATACAAAATATTGTAAAATTTTACTGCGATATGTTTTCTTAGGCACGCCCACCACTAGCAAACTATCGATAAGTCGCTGTAGGTGAAGTAAAAACAGCTTCTATTTTTGTGAATTTTCCCAATTAGTGCTAAAATTAATAACCATAAATGCCCTTTTCCCAAAATCAAGTGCGAAATGACGTACTGAGGAGCTCACGTTACGCTGCACCACCCGCGAAATAAGTCCACACATCGATCACCCGGGATTAGCGAGGCTCAAAAGTTGGACTACATGGCTACTGTGTCGGAGGGCAGCAAAATGCTCGAGGCAGCGTTACAGCAAATGGACGGCCTCATATCGAGCACGGCGACCCAGGCGGTGTCGGGATCTGGAGCAGGGGCTTCTCTGACGCTCAGCGAGCGCAACTTGATTTCGGCCACCAATGTGCTATCGACGGCAAAGACTTTGGCTCTGGCCCTGCAACAGGTGAGTCACATACATATTTTAGATAAGGCTACGAAACGGCAGGGCTTACATGCTTTCCTTGTTTTTTAGGTGGGCTTAGCGGCTCCCGCTCCGGATCCTGTTACGGCGGCCATCATCAGCGACTGGCTGGAGACGCACATACCACGCCAGGATTCGGATGAGCGGATGCGTCGCCTGCAGCGTGACAAAGAGGGGCTGGCTCTGCAGTATCAAATGCTTGCGGAGAGAGTCTCAGAGCAGGCGGACAAAATTATTGAGCTGGAGGGCCTCATCACAGACAAGACCCAGCAGTTGTGCAGCAAGGAGGAGCAGCTGCAGCGACAAATGATTTCACGATCCGCTTTGGAGACCCAAAAGCTGGAGCTCATGAGTGCCTTAAGCGAACTGAAGCTGCATAGAGTTGCCCTGGAACAGGTCAGCGATGGTGGTGGAGTGGGAAGCGGCAGTATTCCCTATGGCAGTTTAAGCAACATAAACCAAAAGGCCTTTATGGGATCCCCAAAGACTCCGCCATCTGCTCTGCGACATCAGATCAAGCCTCAGTTCCACAGCTTGCCAAGATCCCATGGGAAACTAGTGAACAACAATAACAACCGTGCCTTGGACGTAAATGCAAACAGCAGCGGCAAACAGCGGAACGTGGCCTTCGCGTCCAACGAACAGATTTTGATTGAAGACAGCCCTCAACAAGTGGACGATGCTATGACTTCCAGTTTCATGTCGCAGTTTACACCATCGCCCAAGCTAAGGGAACGTTCTGCCCGCGGCTTGCGAAATATTCTCGGCAAGCTGCGGCGCAGCAACAGTAGCAACTGTGAGCTGACCGCCTTGGAGCAGGCTGAGCCAGAGTTTCGACGCGGAGGTTCCAGAGCCACCGCCGGCGGACGAATTGAATGGAGTGCCCAGACGCCTTTGTTTGGTGAGAATGAAAAACATTGGACCACCTGGGGAGCCCAGGAGGTGTGCAACTGGCTCGGCTACATGGGCCTGGGCTGCTACGAGGACAATTGTCGGTGAGTTAATAATCTTTATTTACATAAACACAGTTATAATAAATCCTTTTTCTTTTCAGAAAATGGCTAAAGGCTAATCCATCTTTGTCGATCTTCACCGCCTCGCCTGTGGATATAGAACGAGAGCTCAACCTTAAGCTGCCGCTTCACCGGAAGAAGATCTTGCTGGCCATAGACGACGTGACTGGAAAGGAGTTCGACGATCTAACATTAAAGGCTTCCAGCTTGGATGTGGCCTGGGTTCTACGGTGGCTGGACGACATTGGGCTGCCGCAGTACAAGGATTACTTTATGCAGGCCAAGGTCGACGGTCGAATGCTGCACCGCCTTACGCTCGAGGATCTGTCGCAGCTGCATGTCAGCTCCTGTCTGCACATATCCTCGCTGCGAGCAGGCATCCTCTGCATGCGTCGCATGTCCTGGAACGCAGAGGGTCTTATTCGGCGCTCCATCAAGGTAGTTAGTGAAGATGACGGCGCACGCAGTCCGGACAGGGACAACGTGGAGCTATGGACAGCGCATCGCATTATGGGCTGGCTGCAGACCATCGATCTGTCGGAGTACACGCCCAATCTTCGTGGTGCCGGAGTCCATGGGGCTTTAATGCTGTACGAGCCGCGCTTTAATGCGGACCTGCTGGCTGACCTGCTGTCGATACCGCCGAGCAAGTCCCTGCTGCGTCGCCACCTGGCCATGCACTTTAAGGAGCTGGTGGGTCGGCCGGTCATTCTGAGCAAACGCGATGCAGAGTCGGCACCCGGGTACCAACCACTGAGCATTACGGCCAAGCTGAAGCCGGTGAAACGCACGCAGTTCTCGCTAAAGCGTCGCAAGAGCGCTAAGGGCCAGAGTGACGTTGACTGGACGGAGTACGTGTGCCCCATGAACGCCAGGGTGCCGGAGTCCTCTCTGACGGAGAATGCTAAGGACCATGAAAGCTCAATGAGCTCAAATTAATAGCAAAGTCGGAAGACGCACAAAACAATTGCATGCAACAAAATGTTTATCTAGTTGTAAGCCCCCAGCATGGATACCCAAAAGAATGAACTGCCACCTGAACCAATTAATCAACCAAAACCAAAATTCGAGCGACAATATTAGAAAGAATTTACCTGGGCGCGCCCAATCTTCCAAACATCTGTCGAATGAATTCGAGTCGAAACTATTTCGCCAACCCAAACATACCAGCATAACATTTTGGAAATCTTTATATTAACTGTAACTGTAACTAACATTAGGATAATCTGGATCCGGGATGCAATGACATCTTTTAAATTAGCATAACGATGATAACGAGAAGTATTCGCAATGGCATTGAAACGACCTTGAGAGCGAGCCTAACCCATATAGACTTATCGCCCATTTTGGAGTTTACCTTTTGTACTAACACGTAACTGTATTGACGTATATTTTGTAAAATACAAACTACGATGCCTTTTACAACCATAAATGTTGGAGTATACCACTTTAAAATTGTCTATGATTGCATCGGGGTCATAACAATCTATCTTTAGCTTCTGCGTACTCCCATCTTCCATCATAATATCTTGTATGGTTAAACATTGAGTTTATTTGTTAACAATAACATTTCATTAGGCACTAGAAAAACTGATGAACGACTAGAAAGCGTGGCTGAGGATCATTGATCGCGTTGTTGGGCAGCCCGCATGGACGGAATCGGCATGGGTTGCTGTGCTCCACCGTCAACTCGCAACACCGTATTAAACTAAATCTTTGGCAGTGCTTTTTTGTGACCTATAGATCCCGGGATGAAGTCTCATGTGGCCTGGTTGGATGGCTGGTTCTCCAGGCTTTGCAGTCCGTTCTCTTCCATATTACCGCTTTGGTGCTTGATCAGATCGCTCTCCGGTATGTGGTCCTTCCAGTTGCGGAACAGGTAGCGCGTGAACTTCTTCAGCTGCCTGAACTTGCAGTAGGTGGCTCCCTCGGCGGACTGGAGCTGCTGCGTTTGGATGAGAAAGCCCTTTTCCTTAAAGGTCTTCTCCAGCTTCTCGCGCTGCTTGGAGCGCCGCGATGACCGCCTCTTGCGATCGCTCTCCGCAGAGGGTTTCCCTTGGGACTGGCCAGGACACACGGCACCCGGCATGGGACTTTGGGAGCTGGAGCAATGGGAAACAGGACTTTGTGGAGCCACGGCAGTCAGGTTGCTGCTGGGCAGGAGCAGCGAAGAAGTGGGCGATTCTGGTGGCATGTGCAGCAACTCCAGGCTCAAATCGGTTGAGGGCGGTGGTATGTCCACGTACAGCTTCTCCGGACCCTGACCCTGCTGCTGTTGCAGCTGCTGCTGCTGATCCCGGGAGATGAACTCGTAGCCCCGCATGGTCTTGTCTCCGGTTCCATTATAATACCGGTAGTTGCCCTCCGCGTCCACCGAAAGCATCTTCTTCTCCTGCAGCGTGGGCTTGGCCCCTCCGGTAAACTTGAACTTGCAGATGCTGACCTCGTTGGAGGGACTGGACGAGTGCTCCGCGGGCATGGGCGGTATAAAGATGGCCGAACGCTTGCGCTTTCGCATGGCCAGCGGTGTAGTCTCGTTGGCGAAGAAGCCACTGGGTATGGGTATCTTCAGGGAGAGCTGGTTGTCCTTCTCGATGGTCTCCAGGGGCAGGCTGCAAGACTCCACAAGCTGCTGATAGTACACTCCCACTGGTTGCAACATCAGCTTGGCTGCACCCATCGACTGATCTGGGCTCTCGGCCAGCTCAAGGGTTAGAGGTTTGACGGCACTCAACGGCGTGGTCCGGTGGGAGGAACAATCCGTCGTGGTCATGGTCGTCGGTGTGGTCCTGGGCTTCTCGCTGTCGCCGCTGGAGATGGAGAAGCGATCCCCGCTCTGGTCGCGCAGGCAGAGATTGAGGGGTTCTTCTGGCGAAGGGGCAGTGGTTGTTGTGGAAGCTACTGGAGCTGCACTGACGGGCATCGCTGGAACAATTGTCCCATAGTTCTTGTAGATCAGGTGACAGATGTCCGCCTTTTTGGGCTTCCGGCCGCGTCGTGGCTTGTAGTTATCCAGCGTGATCTCACCCATGTAGGGAAGGTCAGCGTACTTCAGGGAGTTCCTCTTCGGAGTAGCAGTCACCTCGTTGTTCTTAGGAGGCGCCACAGCAGTAGCTGCAATGGGTGAGGATCGCGAGGCTGGAGCGGATGGCTGCTTCTGCTGCTGGCGCTCTGCACTGCGCTGGATCTCGGCGATCTTCCGTAGCCAGCTGCGCACGTTCTCGTGCGCCTGACTGGGTGGAGGAGGTGGAGGTGGGAGCACGGGCCTTGGAGGCTGACGACCCTGGGTGGCCTCATAGTGGGCTGCGTACTCCGCAGGCAGAGCCTGGTGGTGAAAACGCAGCTTCATTGCCCCCGTTTCAGTGACCCGCTTCCTGGATCGGTTCTGCGTCGGGCCTTGAACTGCCTTCACTGTCTTTTGTGGACAAGGGTTAGGGGGCTCCTGCTGCGTCTGAGGCTGTCTGTTCGCCTTCCGGCTGCCCATGAGGAGATTGGCCTTAAGCTGCTGCTTGGTTAGAGGACTGCAGGTACCGTTGTGCGGCGGCTTGCTCGCTAGCAGCGTCTTGAAGGGATGGTCCTCGTCGTGGGCATCGTTGGAGGCCCCATGCGAGATCAGCGGGTCATCGGAGCCCTGCAGCAGCAACCGGGTGCTGTTGAGGTCCAGCCGCAGATGCGGATGCTCCGGGGTGGGCAGCCAGCACTCCAGGTCAGGATCATGCTCCAGCTTGATGTTGGGCAGCAGCTGCTCCAGGTTGCTGGTGGCGGGGGCTACTGGCTCCCCTTTGCCACTGTTACCATTCAGATCGCAGACCCTCGTCAGTTCCTGCATGCTGATTCTGGCTGGAAAAAAAGTAAAAGGTATGTTTTTTAGTTGTAAATATGTTAAGAGTGTGCACGCTGCGTATACGCAATGTGAAAGGCACATGTTTCTGTAAGCTAATCTTCACTAGGAAAGAAGTAATAGAAATAGGAGTTAATAGTAAAAAAAAAACAAATAAGGATTTACATTGCGTATACGCGGGAACAAACGCATACGTTGCGTATACGCGATGTGAGACACACGTTTTCCTTCGGTTTGTGTTGTTATTTTGCTGATCGCCGGCAGGGGAAACAGAGGGAGGTATCTCTATTCACTCTCTCATTCGGTGGTGGCCAGCACGGGAATTCTATTTAAATGTCTAAGAGGAACTGGCAAGTGGCGCTCTCTCACGCTCCGAAACTGAAATGTTGTTTTTGTGCATGAAATTCGATTCCCTTGGCCAAAATCATGACCATAAAAGGTCTAAACAGCCGGCCTATATGGATGCCTTTTGGGTGCATGTTTTAGGATCACGTGTATTAAGTGGGAGAGTTTATTTTACCTTTTGTTTCAGTCGTTTGTACGGGTTAAGGTGCTCCGGATAAATATGGGTGGGTTCAAAGCCCGTCTTTGGTTCAGTCTTGGCTCAAGATGTCTGGTAATACCAGCTGGATTATCCTAGATCCTCACAGTCACAGGTTATAGGTCAGAGTCCACGGTTCACGGTCCACAGATCACTCTTCACGCTGCCAGTGGCAGTGGCAGTTGGATCACCAGAATCGCCGCTGTGCGCGTGTACATCGTGTTGACATCCAAAACGCAACTAGTTGCGGGAAAGCCGAGTCGCGGAAAGCATCGCTTCTTCGGAATATGCTCCTTAGATGGATCGCTCTAGAGAGCACGCCCCACACACAATAGAGGAATAGGAAAATAGCGCAAGTGAAAATCAAATTCCGCCGCTCTTCGGCAGAGATGCGTTGTCGCTGCTTCTCGACACCGATGGATGTGGATGTCGTGGTCTGGTCTGTATTTAACGCCAAAGACGAAGCTATTTCGTGTGTGTTCATTTTTAGAACAAATCCAACTTGTTGCCGGCCATATAGACAGACACACTACGCAAACAAATCGACAAAAAAAAAAAAATAAAATAAAATGAAAAGAACTTTGAAAATGTATTTTTCGCTGCTTTTCATTCATGGGCTGATTGTGCGCCTCACCAGCCCCTCTCAGCATCTTGTTTATTGTATCAACAGATCAGGGTGAAAACAAATTGGTTCCGTTTAGCTTCTTGAGCATTTTGATAAGGGGGAGTGTACTAGAGGGTATTTGCTCTTCGATCACTTTCCCCCCTTTTATCATTTTGGCTCTCATTTTATCTGTGGCTACGCGTATATGCGATCGCTCTGTTTGATGGCATTTTATTTATAGCACCTGGCTACTTCGGGTTAGGGCAACTAAGAACTGCCTGCGCCTCAGTCGGATTATGATTTTTCGGGAAAGGAAAGAAATACACCACCCGAAATAGACAACTCATCGAAGCGAGTCCTCTATTTCGGGCCGAGCAAATGGAAATATAGGTCACCACCGATTCTACCTGGAGTGGGTACACAGAAAATAGGGATCTAGTAATAAGCCCATAAGTCTCTGAAATAATTTATGATAATATCTCTCAAATAATATATTTTTATACTTTTTTGCTTGTTTCTGGCGGCAGCATAGATTTTGCAATCAAGGCTTTGAGTTAGTAAAAAATAAAATTTTCAACTATTTTTTTTAAGGAAAGATTTTACAAGCTTTTCTGCTTGTTTTTTTTTTTTTTTTTGACAGACCAATATGTTTGTGTTTTGCAATTTATTAAAATGTGGAACAAGTCTTACTTAGTGGCTTAAACTTCTTTCTTTTGGTAGGTTGTTTCAAGGTTTATTGACTTGTGGTAACTTAATAATATGATCCCAGTAACCTTCACCCAATTACAGTAGGTCGTGGCCCAAAAAGTCAGCATGTTAAGTCACTTTAGATCACTTTCTCCGCTGCGCAGTCTCAGGTGGCAGGTAAACCATACTTGGAACATTAAAATGCAAAGCACAAAAAGCGAAAACCCGCCTTTTGGGGCAGCGCTCTTCAATCGACTCATTTGGCTTTCCCGATTTGATAAGGGGCCTTTTTTGATCACTCAATGTACCTACCCGCTTTTAGCTGGAAAGAATGGCATTCCCCGTTGACTACGATGGATTTTCGACTGCAAGATTCAACTTTGCGGAGATCACTGTGCAGCGATGACGATGGTTGAGCCGCTGGCTGAACCGCTGGCAGTGGGTGGGCGAGTTTTTCGCGACCTGCAGAAGCTTTACATTCTAAGTATGTATGCACAGAAGTCAGACGGCGGTTAGACGACGACGACGATGACGGCGGTAAGTGGTAATCCAGAACCGGAGCTTACATCACCGGCCACCAGCCAGCGGCGTCCAACCTACGGGGCTCCGGAGCTCTTGATTATTGCACATCTATTCGGTGCGACTGCTGCTGCTATCTGCTAGCATGTTTATTGAGCGACACTCGCAATACCTGCTCACGCGAACGTACATATTTGTATTTATGGCCATAACTGCCACTTCGGACACCCACGCTCATTGGGGCTGGCTTAAAGCACACACCGAGCCATGGCAGTTGCGAATTCTAAGTGTGGCTATAATCCGGCCTTGCCTCAAGTTCACCAATTTCCGACAAATTATAATTCCCTTATGGGTTAGCTCACTTCGTTACACTCATTATTTTCTCTTCAAAGTGCGACTTTTATATGCAAATACTTAGCGAACCGCCGTCTGATCCGACTTCCATTCAAATCCGATTCATTCTGATTCAAAGTTTGGCCAGGTGGTGGCCCATGTTTTGAATCGAAAGACAGGCCAGGCCTGCCACATCAGTGGAAAAAGTTGGAACAAAAAAAAAAAACGAGGGTTGTCAATGATATTTTTATGGTAAAAGTTTATTATTTGCAACTTTATTTTTTAGTTTCTCCTTTGTGTTTTTTTGTTTTCATGTTTAAATGTCTATAAAGTATATATAATATATATTTCTGCATTTTTGTGGTTTGTGTTTTTTTTCTTTTTTGTTTACTTTTTTTTAATTTTTCATAATTTTTTTTGCTTTCTTTTGTTTTTGTGTTTAACTTGCCAGTTGTTCTTTTTTGTTATATACCTATTACACATTTTGCATAAGTTTTTGTGTGTATAATAATTATTATTAATAATAATTTAATTGTTGTAATTATAACTTGGTTTTATAATCTCCTCCACTCCAGTTCTCTATATGCAATTTCCTGCTCCTCCTGCTTTACTACATATCCTCGAGTCCTTATCATCAATGCGCTTATGTCGCCCACCGGCAACGCCCAGTTTTGGCAAACGAAACAAAATGTACACGGCTTGCCCATATTTTTGTTTTGAAACTGGCAATCATATTAATACTAGGTTGTTTTTTGATATTTCTGTAATTACGACTTATATACCTCCTTCGTCCCGACTTATTGTTAGCTCTTTGCCTATCTGATTTTGCTTCTACTGCCTCTGTGTTTTTTTTTTTGGGTGTGTTGTATTCCGGAATGTAGCAGCTCGTAAGGAAACAAATAGATCACAAAAAAATGATTCTGTGTGGCTGTGTCTCTAGGATCGATCGGTAGTTATTGTTACTGTATAGTATGTACTCATCTATTATTATGCTGGGTTTATTTTTATGTTGTATCCTGCAGTAAGTCGCATAAATAATGTTTAAAATATATATCTGTTGTTGTTGTTAATAATGCTTTAAGTATTAAAATATTTATAGTTTTGTCCATAATTAATTAATAGTTTTCATGTTCGATAGCATTTACTTGTGTTTGTGGGCTTTTCAGCCGCTTTCCACGTGTCAAAACAGCGCGGAAAGTGCCGATTGAGTATATATAATAGATATATATCTGTATTGTTTTTTCGGTGTTTACTTTCATCCTTTTGTTTTAATGAACGAATGCACAATTTTACACACTTCGCCATTTTGGTTTCATTATTCATAGATTGTATTTAATGTACACATATGTATAGTATATAGCGTATATTTCTATAAATAGTTATATAAAGACCTTTTTTGTTGCTATTATAAATGATTTACTTAATTGTTCTTCACGTCTGTTCATCTGTTTTCTGTTTCGATCAACTACTTTTGACTATTTCTTCTTTTTACCATCCTCCCCATTAGTTCGGCAATTTATGTGTGTAAATATAAATTTTGTCATATTTTAATATATGTAAGTATGTTAAAGATGTGTGCATGTTTCTGCCCATTTTTTGTGATGTATTTGAAAAAAATAAATGTATTAAGTGAGAAATGCTCGATTTGTGTACAAAGTGCATTCGATGTCAGAATTCAAATCAAAGTCAATGAAAGACTAGAGAAAAACTCTTGAACTGTTCCGGGCTCAGAGTGTGTGTGTCCTGTAATGCTCTATTTATTTTTTTTATTATTTTTTGATTCTGAAACCATTTTACATTTAACATTTAATCCATGTGTTGTTATTCTTGATTTCTTCTTGTTTTGTGGTTTTTTCTCTTTCGAAATTCCTCTTGACAGATTTTTTAAAAGGAACTGTTGGAATTGGTTTTGCTTCAAATTAAATTGATAAGAATTCTTTATCGGCATTTTCTGTTTATACATTTATGCTACTAATATTAAGTGCAAGTTCTCTTATTTTTATATGTCATTTGCTGAATTTTAATGTTAGGTTTTTTGTTATTTTAGTTTTCGTTTGTGTTTCTCATTCACATTTTGCTGCTAATTTCTTATTGTTTTCGTTAAAGGTGCTCTTCAAAAATCTCAAATAATGGATTGATGTGTTCTCATTGCTAAGTAATTGTATTTGTGTGGGCTTGTTCTTGGGATCAGAAAAGACGAATGTAATTACATAAATATTTGGCAATAGCAAATCAATTGAAAAATGAGGCTAAGTTACCAAAATTCAAACCACATGCCATGGCTTTCGTGTGTGTGTTTGTTTGAGTGTTTGTGTAAGTTTGCATAATGCTAAATACGGACGGATTTCTAAACGGAAAGTATATAGAGTGTATAAAGAAGCTGTAGCTGTCGTCTTGCATCCGAGAAATAGTTTCTGAAACGCATCTCCAGCTATACCCAAAAAAATTTCCAAGTGTTTTTGTATGTGATGTGTTGATGCTAAAATCTAGACTAGCAACTATTATTATTTTTATTTTAATTTTATTTTCAATAATATGCAATAATTCAGCCCTCTGGTTCGGGATTCTGGTTTGAGGGTTGTTTATACTCTATATACAATATAAATTCGCTTTGACCATTTGGTTTTATTCGATTAGCCTGCTGCCAACTGCATTAGTTATATCTCTGTATCTCGTACTCTCGATCTAACATTTGGCTAAGTACTAAAAGATAACAGTTTTATCTACAAAAAATAACTTTGGGCCTTTTCAACGCCAATATCTCCAGCCGTACACTTATTCCTCCCATATCAATATCATTCCATCCGATTCGGTTTGTATAATTGCAAAATTGGTTTATAATGCTTGGTTGACCTTAGCTCGCTAATAAATCTTTCTTTGTTCATAGTAATAGTAATAATTGTCATAATAATAGTATTATAATATATCGTCTATATAAGTACGACTAGGTTCTGCTTTTTAAAAATGTTTAAATTTCTCCTTTTCATTTTGTTTTCCATATTTTTGTTGTATTTTTTAAATGCACTTTCTGAGCTTTCTTACAAGCGCCGCCAATTATTGTTGCTGTTTTTTTGTTATATTCCTATGGCTACTACTGCCTTTCCTTGTCCCGACTATGCCCATGTTTTTAATGATACACACTTATGATCTAACCCTATGCCTATCCAAGCGAAATCTATTTGGTAAGCAAAGCTTCAAAAGTGTGACTCGAGCTTAAAAATATCGTATCGAAAAAAGTGCGAAAGCTTTGTGTAAAATTATAACAAAGAAATTAATCGAAATGCTTTAGTATCAATACGAAATTATCAAAGTTATTTGATAAGTTTAGTTTACTATTTAGATTTAACTGCATGTATTACCCTGTATCCAATATGTCATTCTTGTGTTCCTATTCGAAATCAAACCAAAAATGCGCTACATCAAAGGCAAAATGTTTTAGGCTTTAGCAAAAGAGATATGCACCCCTCATCCTTTTCTCCCACTTTCTATAAATCTGACCTGCATCCTTCGTCCTTCTGCCTTTTTGGGCCCTTGTAACTGTGTACGTGTGTTTGTGTGGGTGTGTTTTGATTGGGTGTCCTTGTAGGTGTAGTTAGAAAACTAGTGTATGCAATTTTGGTAAGTCCTTGGTTATGGTGGGGTTAAGTGCTTGTCTCTATCGTTATTTATCGTTATCGTTAGTTTTTGTTTTACTTTTACTTTCTTTTAAATACCTGCAGAAAAGTGTATCTAAATATATTTTTGATTAGTAAGTTCTAAACTTGGACTCCAGTGTTTTTGGTTGTTCTCCTCTCGTTTGTTCATGTTCTCTTGTGGTTCCGTGTCAGTGTTGTAAGCTTCATTCACTACTTTGTCTAACCTTGTCATTAACTAGTATATAATATATATTTGTGTATAGTATATATAATAAATAATGAAGTTAGTTTTTATTAGTAATGCCTTGTATAGAGTAATAAACATTCTATAAGAATGCCACATTCCGCACTTTGTATAATAAAAATACATTATGCGTAGGACAAAATCTATTCGCATATAGATTAAGTTTAAGGAACGATCATCGATAAGAGACTTCATTTTCATTAGTAATGTACAATGCTTATTCTTAGTTTAGCGCTATCCTTAGCTGGGCTACGAACGGAAATCGGAAATTGGAAATCGGATATCGGATATCCAAAGCAACCGAAAACAAATCAAGTGGAAATGCAATGTCAATGGGGTCCCTTCGATTTCATATCTCTTCGCCGGCAGCAGCTAAACAACTTGAGAATCGCCGAGGAGGCTGCCAAGTTATAAGCTACGCGTAATAATGATATGATGGGTGTGTGTATATATGGTGGTGAGTTCGTTGTGTGTATGTGCGTTTAATTGAGAGACAGTGAAAACGCGGATTATGACGACGACGCTAAATGCAGATTGTTGTTAAAAAGGAATTTTTTACTGGCACTAAACTGGATTTTGGCAAAAACGTGCAAAGAAATGTGCCAATTTTCATATCCCCTCAAGCGAGATGGGCGAAACCTGTCCATTTTCAGTTATTCAGTGGCGGTTATCTATGGTTTATTTCTAGGAATACTTTAATTTTTACGAGTTCCAATTTTTACACTTTATGCTCAAGGTACAATTGTCTTTTTCTATTCGTTAATGTTTAATATGAATTCGACATGTTTTTTTTTGCTAATTATTTATTTTTTTTTGCTTTCATCACATTTCATTTCGAATTTGAATTAAGCGACTTAATTGTTCGTTTATATTGTATTTTTATTCGTTTATCGATTTAATTTTGATTTGGCTTTAGTGGTTGCTCGTTATCACCGCTCTTTAAAATGATCAATAAAAACAAACTAAGCGCAAACAATAAATAAATTTGATTTTGTTCACACTTTTTGTTAAACGTTCGTGTCACAGCCCTTTTCGTGTTTTGGTTTTTTTTTTGTTTAGTTTTTAGTCTATCAAAAGATACTTAAGGGTGAACATTGGTAAACGATACTTGAATCGGAGGGGGATAAGGGATTATGCCAAATTCTCAGTCCTCTGTAGGGGGATTAGGTGGTAGTGTGTGGTGTTGGGGGTATGTGACCTGCATGTAGTCTGTCCTGTTTTATCTGCCAATTGAAATTATTCAAAAGCCCGATGTCACAGACGCGGAAAATAAAATAAAACAAGTTTGGTTGCATTGTATTTTTGTTTTTCAATTTGTTTTCGCTTTTATTTGTTCTGCTTCTCTTGATTTAGTTTAGTTTATTGTGTGTTATGCTTTAGAAATAATAGTTACGATAATTTAGGGTTTTAGTATCCTTCCTCTTGGTATATAATTTGCATAATTTTGCCAAAATCAGTTTAGCACAAAATGTATTATTTTGCTTGATTCCGTATGTTCCATAGTATAGTGTATATGATCTAAAAATGTTTGTATAATAGCATATAATAATAATAATTATAATTATAATAATAATTTTCTTCTTTTATATATAATAATTTAAATACTTGTGTTCGTATTTTCAATACATAGATAAATCATAATTCGTTAATCATAATCATAGTACATAATAATAGTAAATTATTATTATCTCAATAGTTTGACTTGGATTTCATATTTCTTATTCTTCATTAAGGTTTAATTTTTCTTTATGCAATAATTAACTTGAATTTGACTAGATCGATTCATACAAGATCGTAAATACATGTAGTGTGTTCGTGAATTTGGATGAGTTGTTCCGAAGTAAAATTCTAGTATAGCATTTTAATTCAAAGCTGTCAAAACTCTTGGATGTGTCTCTGGCTGAACTACTTTTGAATAGGCGCTAAAATCAGTTTGATAATTTTCATATATGTTATGTACTTGTATGTTTGTAGGTATATAATTATACTTGTATGCATGTGTCGTTAAATAACTGCGATTTTCATTCGTTTCTTCTCTGTGTGGGACTTTCATCCGCCCTTAGGTTTCATTTTCTATATTTACAATTTTACTCCTGTCGAGGCTTAACATTTTGTGATGCAAAAGAGGTGAAAATTAAACAGACTAAATCGGTTTGACCATGAATATATTGAATATAATAATTCCCCTCACTCTGGCCCATAACCTATTTGCCCAGACGTCTAATACTGTCTCAGTGATCTGACTGGCAAAACTCACAACGTAAATGTAAACTGTAACCAAAATTGAAATTGATATTGGTTGAGAGGGAACCCATAAGTATCTGCACCAAAGTATTTATTGCACTGGTAACAAAATTAACTTTAACTCTGATAACAATTTTCCTTTCATATTTAAATATTTCTTATAGTTTTTATATTTGTATTTGTTAATATTTAAATTTTATATCTTTAGTATCAAATACGTCCCGCAGACGGAGACTCCTCTGCGGGACCCACAGACTAGGCGACTCTAAACTTATCATTTTCACTATACAAACTCTAAATAATTGTTAATTTTTCCACCTTTTTATTCTTCATCTTTTCACTATCCATAACCTTACTTTTTGGCATATTTAGCTGTAGATTTGACTCTTCGGTCCTTCTTCTCATATTCTCGCTTTTGTACAGATTTTGCTGCTAAATTGTTAAAGATTCGATTCAACAGACAGTTGAGTAAATGTCGGATAAAGATCTCATTTCTTACTTTTCTCTTTATTGACAATAATATTTAGTTAGATTTCGGTGTAGGTGTGCGGGGGTGTTGTGTCGTCCTATGTCAGTGTTGTAAACCAAACAAAGAATATGGAATTAATTTAATAGGCCGTGATAAATTCTCTAGTTTTGCTAAAAAATACTTGCTTTCTTCTTGAATGTGATAAAAATTCTAATGGTAATTTGTTTTGTTTATAATAACAATCAATAATAATTAATATATGCTTAGTGTTAAATAGTTTGCTTAGTCTGGCTAGGGCGCGCTATGGTCAACTTTATCGGAATCTGTTTCTTTATCTGTAGCGGTATCTTTCTTGGAGCTGGTTGTGAAAATAAGTGGCCAAAACTTTCAGTTTTCTGCTGTTTTGTATATCTATTTTGTATATATTTTTATAGTAATACTTTCATAGCAAAATGTTTGTTATGTTTTCCTTTCCTTTTCAGTAGCCCTATTTATATTCTTTGTGTTTTTTTTATTTTACTTTTTTCTTGTTTTTATTATATATTTCTATATATATATATATATATATGCATGTATATCTGTAAGTACCTGTAATTGTTTTTGTTGAAAGCAGCTAAGTTTAAGTGTAAAGTTGTTGTTTGATTTTATTCAAAATTTTGTTTATTATTCTATAAAATCGTTTACGATTTTTTTTTTTACAATTTCAAACCAAATGGTATCGAATCAAACAAATTGAGAAGTATAAACAAGTACAAGAAGTTTCTCCCTTAGAGAATGTGGGCCAACATAAATGATCGCTGAAGATATTCTATTTCATTTATCTTTTAAAATTTTTTTGTTTAGCTTTCTTCACTTTGATTCTCTCCAATAGTTCTAACAAATCCATATTATAATATTTCTAAAATTAGTACTCATTTATATATTATAAAAAATGATATTTTTGCTTGAAGTCAGGCTGGTCGAACCCCATTTTTTTTGGGGTTGGACGTAGCCCTCGAAGCATGTCGCATATTAGTGGCTTGCTCTGTCCCGTCTAGTTCTAACTTCCTATATCCGTTTTGTGTTACTTAAAATTAATTAAATTCGAATTTTTGTGTTAATTTTTCATGTGTACATATAATCTGTTTATGCATCTGTTGAATCTTTGCCATTTTGCTTACCACTAAATGCTAAAAAGTTGCAGACCTACTTTGTCTTCTTTCTCACCTAACTTCCTCTATTTTCCTTCTATATTTTAACCCTTTCCTTTAACTGCTGCCTTCTAATTACTCGATTAACTGTTAACTCCGATCGAGTTCATCATCAGATTAACAAATTCAGTTTTAATAGTTGATCTTTTGTGTTTTTTTTTTTTGTTTTTTGGTTTGTTTTTCAACTAATTTTTCTTCCGCCGACTTGTTAATTTTTATAAATTCCCATCACCAATTACTCATATAAAATGGTTGCTGCTCTTATCGTCCTTAATTGTTTTTTGTTTTTATTTTTATTTGAAAACCCAGATAATTTTGGTCTCTTGCCAGTCAGTTTTTGTCTCAAGTTTTGTGTGTTCTGTGTGGTTGTGTACTGGTGTGCAATGTTGTTGCTTTTCTTTTTAGTTGTTAACAAAACTATCAATATCAATGTTTTTGTTCCTTGCTTCTATAAATATATACTTTTATTAAATCGATATTTTGGCAAAAATTCTGTCATTCTTTCGGTATTTTTCTCAATTTTATAATTTTGTTTGTGGTTGTATTTTTGTTTTGGTTGGTTTTCTCTTATTATTTTGTGTGTACTGCTGTACTGCATTCAGTTGAATGTATAATCGGATAAATATATATAAATATATTATTCAAATTTTTCAGCTCTAAGTGGTTTTCTTTTTTTCATTTACATTTTTTCTTGTTTACTATTTTTTATTTTTTTTTTTACATACGCTTTGCATGTATTGTTTAATTTCTATAATCGTTTTCACAAAGCATGGCTGACGACCATCTGAAAATGGATTAAAGGCAAAATTATGAGTAAGAATGTCCTTAAACTTTGATTCTCTGATTATCAATTGCCTAAAGCAGGCCTGGGCACACTATGAAATGCGTCTCTCTGTGTGCCCAGGCCTGACTTAGACTTTTAGCTTACCCCATCAATAGTTGCTCCTTACAGTAAGTAGCTGCAGTTGTTGTGGTTGCTGTTGTGGTTGACGGTGTTGCTCTTAGGCCTTTCGCTTCTGCTGCTGCCACATGAATAGTTTCTCGACCAGCTCCACTTTGGAGCAGTTGGTGTTGGGTGGATCGTTGTTGGATTGGGATTCGGGATCGTTCCGCAGGTTGTTGTCGCTGCAGTTGTTGTCGTTATTGTTGTTATTGTGATTCCGATAGCAGTAGGTGCCACTTCGCCAGCTGGCAAAGGTGTATGGCATGTGGGCATTGTTGTGGTGGTGGTGGGTGGAGCTATCAGTGGGTAATGATGGCCTAAAGCTGCTGCCAAGGTGGTGGTTATTATAGTGGGCTGTTGTTGTTGTTGTTGCTGCTGCTGCTGCTGCCGATGTGGGTGTGGAAAACGTGGCAGCGGAAAATGTGGTTGTTGTTGGATGTTGCAAAGCTGCTGTGGCTGCTGATGTTGTTGTTGCTCCAGTTGTTGGTTGTTGTTGTTGTTGTGAATTGCGTTTAAGGAACTCCGATTGTTAATAGGGTCGACTGGCATCCTTTGGCCGCTTCAATTGAACTTTCAGTCTTTTCATGCCAATCTGGAAGCCATTCATGGCCTGAATGGCCGCTTGAGCGCTGGCGGGATTATCGAATGAAACAAAACCTGTTCGAATTTAAGAATTTAATTTAGTAAAATAAATATTATTAAGCAATAACAATGTAACAGTACCGAAACATTTGCTCTGGTTTGTAGCACGATCAATGAAGACCTTGGAGCTGATCACATTGCCAAAGGGCAGGAACATTTGCATTAACTCGGCATCGCCAAACTCTTGGGGCAAATGGTAGATGAAGAGATTGCAGCCCTCGGGTCCGGATATCGAACATCCTGGGAACATCAGAAAATCTTAAAGGAAGACATTTTTGAAGAGAGAAGAAACAAAGTAGAGAACAAATTAAATTTAATAATGAGGAAAATCATAATTATAATCTTTATGAGTTATGTCTGCTTTCTTGTTCTTGTTTTTGGATTTTTGGATTTGAATTTGGATTGACTTGATCGATTGATCGATTTCTTATTTAGTGGACTGGTCTGTGTTCTGTGGCTGATCTTGTTTTTTGCTGGACGAATCAACTAAAACTAAGGCGCAATATAAGTCTGCGGAAAATAGGAAACCAAAGCCAAAACAAACAAACGTACTGGTAAATATGCTCTAGAGATGCCTAATGAGTCTGACAATATAGATACTTAAGTCTTTAGCTTATTGGCCCCAAAATTTCCAATATGATACATTATGTGTATGTGTTTTTTTAAGATGAGATCCACACTGAGATCTAAAGGTGTAAGTCATGCAGGTAAGGTCTATGGGATACACACAGAGAAACAACAGACTACGGCGCACAGATATCAGATAAATGGAACCAAACGAACTTTACACTCAAGTTAGGTTTATAGTTAGCATATAGGTAGTATACACACACATGAACATAAATGAATGAATATGGCACACACACACACAGATACCACACCCACACACTCTTAGTCAGAGACAATGGATTACTTGTATCTGTGTAAACCCTACCAAAAAAGATGAGCAAAACGAACCGAAAAGAGAGAAACATAAAATTTTATGAGCAAATGTCTTCGAAATACGCCGACGGTCTTTATATGATTTTAAGCAGTTTATATGTAATTTTTACGATCGCATAAAATGCCGTTGGATGCAGCCATTAAAAACGATTTACGCCTTGCTCCTGCCAACCCCCCAACAACAAAAGGGTTGAAAGCCCGTTTCATCCTTTCTACTTTTGTCAGTGGGTTGGTGAGTCCAACAGGGATAAAATGTTTATCAAAATAAAATAAGGACCAAAGAAGCACAGCACAGTATGCAAAGTAATTAATTTTTATGAGCTTTTGTTTCAAATTTAATTTCTTTCCGCACAACAAATAAAATTAATTACTGCTCAGCGCTGTTGGCTAGATCGAAGGCGATATCTCTTTTTATTTTTATATTTTTTTGTGTTTTTTGTGTGTAAGTGTGTTTTGTAACATGAATTGAACAAAATTCAGAAACTCAGAAAAAAAATGTACAATGTAAACGGATAAGTATTCGATATTGGTAGAGGGTCGTAAATGCAATCGTTCGAACTTGTGTAAATGGGGTTCAAAGGTCGGATTCAAAGGTGATTAACGAAATAATAATGAAAAGCTTACCTTCACGCTGAGTGGGTGCAACCGCCGCTAGGGGAGGTGGTAAAGCTTGTGGAAACTGTCCATAGACGGCGGGAAAGGCTGCATTATATATAAATAATTTTTTTTTTGGTTTTTACACAAATTCCGAAACATTTATAAAGACAACACAACAGTTAAGAATACGTATAAATATATATATATATGTGTATGTATAAATGTTTAAAATATTTAAAATAGTTCTCATAGTTTAGCAATCAACAGACAGTGAAACAATTTGCTAAAGAACCAAACTAAATATCTTTAACCAGTCTTAGTAGTTGAACTGGATTTGAGAATGGGGTTAGAACAACACGTTGATTACTGAATTCTTGTTTTCATATCAGCGCACTGAATAATAAAATATCTAACAACTGTGTAATTTAAAATTTATTGCAATTCTTAAATCATAATTTTAGAAAACTAACAAAATAAAAGCAAACGATTGGAAGTCAGGACACACTTTTTGGTTTTGCAAAATGTTTCTTACTTCCTTTGCACGAATAACAAATAATAACAAGTTAAATTTTAATAAATTAGAGTTATGTAACACTTTACTAACAATAAATATTTATGGCATGACACAACAATTATTAATTATTCGATAAAAACAGTTATGAATGATTGGGCTGTTTTTTTTTTCTGTTGTTGTGGTTGGCTATTAATGAAAATGATTGGTGGAGACGATGGAACACAATGCCATGGATGATGCAAATGATGAGCTTTAATGTGTTTAACTGAACGCAATTCAAGTGACATGGCAAAAAAATGGCCATTTTGGGCGAGTGGATTCTCAATGATATTTTCGAAATTAAGCAAATCGCAATAGCACCTCTTCCATCTTATACTTAGGAATAAAACTAATACCTAATCTGGCTGATAACACTTACCAACTCCTGGAAACGGTGGCAGACCAGGGAAGGCATGTTGCAGGGTAGCAGCATCGCCGTTTGGCAAACCTTGTGGCGGTATAGTCAAATGCAGCGGATCTACAAAAAGCAGTTCAGTGGCTATAGAAAATATTCAGAAACTCAATACGATAAAATTCAATTTATAATTAAGATATTAGTCATTTTTTTAATGTCATGCGATGTTATTTACGAGTTTAACATTTTCTAGAAGATTGTTTGTTCTAAAAAAACCTCAAACAAATTACAAATAAAAAATTGAGTATCATTTTTTTTATGAAGTACGTTTTAAAAGACATTATATAGAGCTATGTTTTTAAAATTTATTTTGATCATGAGTTCAAATTTTTTAACTTTTTAAATAGCACATAAATTCAATTGATTTAAAATAAAATTTTTCCCTAACCCCCAAAATTATTATTTATATTTAAATACCAAACTTTGTTTACATTTTTGAAACAATAATTTTCTAATATTTCTTCTGGATTTTAAAATATTTATAGCATCAAAAAAAAAAGAACTTAAAGGGACACTAAAATAAGCAACTTGTGGTATTAAAAAAGACTTTAAAAAACATTAGATAGATAAATTTTCATTTTTACAAAAAAAACATCATAAGATTCTTGGAAAATCTCACTGTTATAAAAAAGGGAAGGATAATAACTGCGAAATACTCACGTCCTGGGAATGCCGTTTGTGGAATGCCGTTCGTGAAGACGCCGTCCGCGGCAGCCGCTGCAGCGGCCGCTGCTGCCGCTCCGCCCGGCTGTCCGTTGGGCGTGTTGGCGCCCATGTTGAAGTTGGGCATGGTGGGCGAGGGCAGCGAGGGGGGCTGGCCGGTGCCGTTGAGGCCATGAGGTATCTGCGTTGCCAACGCCGCCATCGGGTTCATGTAGGCGGCAGCCGATCCTGGTGCAGTGGCAGCCGCTGCCATCAAGGCGGCCTGCTGCTGCTGCTGTTGCAGATCGGGGGGAGAGGGAAGCTGCTTCATATATAATATATACGGCTATATGTTGTCATAGGAGAGTGCACACGGAGTGCACACCCCAATCACTTACCTGAGCGTAGGCGCCGTACGGACTGAACTGATTAAAGACGAACGGATTCAGCAGGTTCATGTGACCGGCCATTTGTTGCATGCGCCTTATTTGTCGCTCCTTCTCCGTGTCGGCGTATTTGACGACCAGGCTGGAGGATGCACCCTGCACAGAGAGAAAAAATATGGGAAATTATGATTATTTGATGATTTTAAATATTATTTTGAACCAGATACGAGTAAAATAAGTGTTAAATTTGATATGAGCGATATTTTTAAACTTATTTATTTTTATACTAATACTTAATTTAATTTAAATATTTAAATCAGCTGTTTTTAAATTAAATATAATGATTTCGGTTTAAGATCTTCTTAAATGTTAAAAAAGGTTACCCCTCGTCAAGTTCCCATATTTTTTTTCTGTATACAAAATAAGCAAGTGGAGTCGACACAAGTGGAGTGTCGAGTGACTGGCATTGCATATTTATAGGCGGCTTTTCCGCTTTTCTTTCGCTCTTGAGTCTTGGGTATTGGGTACAGGAAATCCTATTACAGGCCATTATTTTGTGATGACAGAGCGCTGTGCACCTGTGCCTTTGTTCAACTCCTCATTATTATCTTATTATAATTATGTACAAAAAATGTATACATATATATCAAAATAATTGGCATACGCGCACTTCAATTTGCATTTCTATTCAAAGCGGCTTATGGGTATTCTCCCACTGCCTCCTGCCATTCCTTCCGTTCCTTTCCTTGTTGTTGCCTATTGTCGTCGTTGTCTGTCATTGATTTTGATATATAAATACGTTTAACAAAGACCGGGGACTAGGCCTTCTTTGCCTTTGATGTCAATTAATTAGCATAATAATGGCGTAGCCCCAGCCCCAGCTCCTGATGCTTTCACAAGAGGTATCAACTTACGTATGACAATTTGAATTGAAGAGACATTTCCAATATTCGGTAACAACATTCTGTTGTGTATTAATTAAGACTCTGTTTTTGTAATGCGAAACCTTTTTACCCGCCGACAATGATGATGGATGTATTGGGTGAGGTGGGGGTTAGGGATGGTAGAAAAGCTTTTATGATTTTGCAAATCATTAATCAAAGTAACAATGATATTGTGTTGCACAATTCCCCCCTTTATGCTATATATATATATGTGGGAGTGTGCTGTGTTAATGAGTCTACAACCGAGAACAGGTGCTTCAAGTATAATGGCTATCTGCTCTGCCTTTCTCTGTGCATAATTTTAATTAATGAAATATGAAACTCGAGATTATGCAAAAGGCCATAAGCAGCAACTATTCCTGGCACATAGCCCTAGGATGTCAGGGAGATCATGTAATGAGTTTTAATGAGCAGCCCGTTGCTTCTCGTATCACAAGAAAACTCATTTAAGTCTCACAGGCACACAAAATACATTTTCTCGTAGCTTAAGGCAGATTAAACTCGAAATGGAGTCTGAGGTAGGTACACAGTTATTTCAACCTCAATTGCCATTAAAAGCGATAAACCCCCATTATCCAAAGCCTAATCTGTGGTCCTAATTGTTGTCCTTGTCCTTGGAACTAAACTATGTGCAACAGGCACAAAGACTTGCCGCAGAAGCTCATAAATTAATTCATTAACGTCAATTTAATTGTCTAATAATCCCAAGCTCATGTCAGCCTGCTGTTGTTTGATGGCTGAGGGCCAAAAAATATTGTGTGGCTCGCTGGGGGAATTATAGGGTTTCCTCTATTCAATTCAAAAACTGAGAGTTCAGTTTCAGTCAATTTGAACGTTTATTATGTGTGCTCTTTATATGTGTGCAGTTGTTTGGCCTGTTCACTTCCGCTTCCGCTTGACGAAGACTACGACGACGACGACACGAAATTCCCATTCAAGTGAATTGCTGCCGCCAAATGAAATGAAAAATTCAACACGGCACACAGACAGACATCCTTGAAAGGACTCCAAATCGGGAGAGAGAGAGAGTTGGCAGCACGCCTAACCAGAACGAATCGTAGTCGTGCCTCACAGTGTGGCAAATGCAACAGGCAACAGCAGGCTGCCAAACTAACAAGCCAACTAACCAGAGAAGCTCTCGTTCTGGGCCTGGTCCTTAGTGCTCCTCAGTCCTTAGTGCTTGGTCCTTGGGCCTGGACTCGTGCCAGGCGGCACTTTTGGCAGCAGCAGCAATCGCATGTTGCATGCCACTTTTCGGGGCGGCGGCACAAACGTGACGCCATTAGAGACGGCCCACAGTCCTTTAGCCCCCGTAGCCCCATATTTTTTATTGTTTTTTAATGCGACTCGCTTCTCGCTCTCTCTTGAAAGTTCCCTCTTCGATTTTTGGCACAAAGTTTCCCAACCGCACTCGACGGCCAATTACAATTGAAGGGCTTACAGTGCATTTAAAAAGTAATTTGTCTGCCGCCCCAAAAAGCCGCGCACGTATTTATATATTTCAATGTGAATGCAAATGGAAATGGAAATTGCACCAAGACTCTCCGCTCCCAGGGTGAACCTGTCGTGGTTTTGGGGTTGGAGAGGGAGGGAGAGGGGGTCGCCCGAGGTAATCACAGTAACCCGTGTTCACTAATGGTTCTACAAGCCACAGGGGCAGCCGGTAAGCCTGGGGGCCAAAGGACACGGGCGATGAAATGCAGCCAGGACACATACTCCATCCCCCTTACATAATAAACTCGCGCGCTGCTGGGAAGTATGCAACGTTTACCGAAATTCAATGTGGGGTTGGGGTTGGAGGTGGGGTTGGGGAGGAGTACTACGTGTCTGGGGACATGTTAACATGGCAGTCGTGCCAAAAATTATTATTCCCGCCTCGCTTGGCTCTGTGGCAGCAACTGAACTGAACTGGCTTTGCATCTGTGGCACTGCCACTGTTACTGCTTTTTGCTTGTTGCATATACTTTTAGGCATGAGTGTGAGCGGCGATTTGTCAACGCCTAAAAGGACAACATATTTCTTGTTCACCAGCAAAAAAATCCGTTGCCAGCAAATGGCCGGCAAATGGTTTTTAACAAATGAATTATATATATTTTTATATGTGCAACTGATTTGCATTTTATAGTTTGTACACCGTTTTGTTTACTTCTTTTGGCCGCAGCTTGTTTTAATTGCTAAATGAATTGGCCTGGCCTGACCAGCATTTGTTTAATGGTCAGCAATTTTTATCTATCAATTAAAGCAGCGACAGCAGCAGCAGCAGCAGCGAAATGTATTCAAAATGTGAGCACATAAATTCTGACCTAATGGTAATGGAGATTTCTTCTTTTTTTTTTATCACAGCAGCATCTGTGGATTTTTTGTGCAAATTGAGTTAAGCCATAGAGAAAATGGATTTAAGCTATTGGAAAAGTGTGAAATTGATTCAGAGGGCTTTTAATGCACCTAAAAAAATAGTCATAAAAAGGAACTTTTGATTATCAAAAACTTCTTTATAGAATGCTTTTTAACTTAATGCTTTTTGTACTTTTTTTTGTAAACTACAAAAGTTTAAGCTTTACATTAATAGTTTATTTACAAACATTTTGTATTCCAATTTTTTTTGGTGTAAGAGAAACCACTGTAATTTTCCAAAGATCAAACTCAACTCATTGGTTGTGACACGTTTCACGTATATGGGGCCACTATGTGACCACCGCTAAAACGCCTAATGACGTTTACATGGCCAACATAATTACAGTAATAATGTGGCTGAGACTCTCCGACCTGCCAGTTGCTGGTGATGGGCACAATGATGATGACATTAGCGAGGTGTCAGGCGACAATTTAACGAGCGACATCGTTGCACACACGTATGCGCGAAAAGGAATCCCCCTCTTTAGCCTTTTGTGTGTGCCACATGCAACACCATTCGTCACGAAATGAGGAAGCAGTAGCAACATCAAGCTCTCCGTGCGTGTGTCGACCAACCATTTTGTATGCTTTTAAATTAGCCAAAGTGTGAAAGTGTCATGTTTCGAAATATGAAATTAAGCAGGAGTTGGAGCCGGAACAGGAAGAGGTGCTCAACGAGTACGAGGACGAACGCGATGCCTCCTTGTTGCTGCACGTCGTGCATGCTGCTGCTGTTGATATGTAAGCTGTAATTTGTTGGGTGAAAATTAAAAGGAAGTGCACTTCAATTAACGTTTGTTGTTCTTTCCACGGAAACACTTTAAAGTGAAACTCTTCAATAAATTAACCCATATATGTACAAAATACTGCCTTAGACACGACACACTTTATTTACCTGTTAAATTCGTCACAATAAAAGAGAGTTCTCAACGAGTTTTCCAATTAATTTTCATTTAAAAGACAAACCTGAGCTGAACCCGAAAAACTCTCAATAGAACAAAGTGGCAGCAAAACTAATTACAAATTCGTTTTCAGTTTTCCCCCACTGTCAGTGGCAGTTTGTCGAAAGCAGAGAGTCATGTCAAAATGGTGGCTCAAAATGATTTCCCCAACGCAAAGTTGGAAAACCGCAGCGCAGAGTAAGTAATCTTTTCCGGCAAATAAATCACACCATCGCTGCAGTCGCAGTGGCAGTCTCGAAATTAGTGTAAATGCCACTAAGCTACCTAAAAGTATGCTCAGCATTAACGGAGTCCTGCAAAAAATCCGGAAATTTACGTACTATGCGAAAAGTTACTCTCTCTCCCACTCCCTCCATGGCCCAAAAGTTGCGACGCGCTGTTAACCGCAGTTTTCTGCCCTGGACGGGAGGCAATGCATACATTAAACAACTTTTGGCTCATTGCATTCTGGCCGGGATCCAGAAGACCCGACAAAGGGCCTTCGGCGAAGCGTAAAATGCGGGCAAGTAAAAAGCAGGACGCAGGACGAGGGTTGAGGGACGAAGTACTCAGACGACGACGGCGTTGACAATGCAACTTGGCCGCGGCCAAAATGAAAAACTTATTTAATTTACTTTGCTTTTTGCCACAGCGCCAGCCATTTAATTCAATTACTGGCCGAGGGCCGAGAGTTCTTTTCGAGGGAGGGTCCTGTGCCATTATAAAGGTCCTAATAAGGCAATCAACTGGGCTGAAAATTTGTCAAAGAATCCGCGATCCTTTTAGACAAAGCGCATCTCTCTAATGGGTTTTTAGGGAAAAAGGGTTCTGAGGGATCCCGATCCCTGCTAAAAGGGCAATCAACAGGCTGGACTGGAAATTGGCCCAGAGCAACTTCAGCAGAGATATCCTTGGAATGTGACAGAAAAGTTCAAGAAGTTGGAATAGGTAGAGCATAGTTAAAGGTGACTTCCATTCCTTAGTTGCCCTTTTTCCGGCTGCATTTGTCTTGCATACTTTCCGAGAACTCTAAACTGAAGTCCTCGAGTCGTCCTGGATGGGTGTGTTTGTGTCAACATTGCTGCTGTTATTGTTGGGTATAAATGTCTCTGCAGGAGCGGTGGAGGTGGAGCAGCTTACTCAAACAAATGGGCTGGGCTCAAGGACAGGGTCCTTTTACTGAAGGAGGCGGCAGGATATTGCATGCAAGCATGATTGAGTTTTGAGAGGACATGACCGAAAAAGAGGAAGCGCACAATTTCATAAATTTAATGCGAAAAGCTGCACAAAAAGGACCTCTGGCTGCCTGGCTGAAGGTCCTTTTGGAGCTCGAAGCGAGCCTGATTTCAGCTTTTTAGCATAGCATTGCAACAAATTGAATCCAGCACTAAGGACTGGGCCTCTAATGCAGTTAAAATCACAGTCCTCTCTCGCACACACACACACACTCACTTTGCCATTTACCAAAGCAAAAACTAAACCACTGCTGGGATACTGTAAGGATACTGGGAGGATACTGGGAGGATACTGCAAGGATAAAACAGCACAGCTCCTGGCAGTGTCTGTCTGCGGCGTTTTTTGCGCTTGATTGAACAGAATGTTCGGGGGAAAGCTAAATTTAATTTACGAGTCCGGGGCAAAAGGGGTTGGGGAATTGGGAATAAGACGGAGATCGGAGTCGGTGAACATGAATATTTCATCTGCTCTGTGGCAGCACAAAAAGTGCACCACCAATCCTATCCGGGCAGACGCCTAAAAAGCATTTCCCCTCACTCCTCATCCCTGATCCCTGACCAAAGTCGTAAACAATTTACAGTCGAAATTGTTAATAAAATTATCAAATATTGTATTTATGGTCAAGGGGCTACGAAGAAGCAGAAGCAGGAGCAGGAGCAGGAGTTTAATTTGCTGCTTTTGGTTTTACGAGCTGTTGAGGCGATAGTTGGTCCGTGACAGGGATTGCGAATAAGCTGGGGTACTGAGACCCTTTTAAAGGGTCTCTGTTTCACTAGACGTTATAATCAGAATTACAAATTCGAATCGAAATCACAATTAACCGCACACAACACGCGAACCCAATTAGCTTTTAGCAGAGGGAACACAGTTCTCATTTCGGGCATTTTCAGCCACAGAACGCACAAAACATTTCAGAAAATAGGGACATGATGTCAGGAGCAGAGAGTCCTGCGAACAGCGAACTACGAACTAAAAACTAAAATCCAAATGAAAATATTATTAAATTCAATTGGGCAAACATTACAGAAACATGGACCACGCACAGCACACATGGGCCAAAAAGGGGCTAAAAGGGGGTGAAATGAGGGGGAAGGACATATGTGAATGTGGATGCAATGTGGCGTCCAGTTGGCCAACGGCCGCCGCAACAAACGACCAAAAATTGCATTGCCATTTTTACGCGCAATTTGTTTTGCGGAAATATTGTGAAAGTTTTCCTCGAACGGAGGACACAGGCTGCCACGTTGGCGACATTTGGCCAAATTGCACACTAATGTGTGTGTGTGTGTGCAGTGCGTGTGTGTGTGTTGGCCAAATGGCTAACGGCAACTGACGGCCACAAATGCTTTATATTTTTATTTGCTTGCGTTATGCGTTGATTTCTGATTGTTTCACATTTTATTTAATGCCCAAAATGACAGAGACATCGCCCCAAATTAAACCACCTACTCCCCCCTTTCCCTCGAAAAGCTTAAACAGAAATGAAGCCATCAATGTCTGGCTGCCTCGATTTAATCATTGAAAAAGGGAACATATAGAACCGCCCAAATGCAGTAAGCACAAATCGCTGGGATGCCTCGACAGACACATTTGAAAGGCAGCCAGGAATTGCGGTCTGTGTGGGAGGACTCTGCAGCATTCCAAGAGTACGGAGTGGCAGCCCAAATCATGGCAAATCTTTTCTAACTATTTGCAATTCAAGCGTAAGTCTCTCTTTCACCCAAACCCACACCTACACACATCCTGCACAACTTGCCTCATATGCAAACTGCTTGGGCTTGAGGAGCTCCTCTACGCCCACCCACTGACTACAAATCTTGCAATGAATATATTTGGCAGGCGGAAGCCAAGGATCCACATCCAGGCAACGCAAAAAATGTTGCACACTTCTAGGCGTTGGCGGCGTGAATCGTTTCACTTTGCCCAAGCAAGGACTGCTCCTTGCCTGATAAACGACAGTAGTCCTGGTTACTGACTGCAGGAACTTCATCTCTGTGCACAAAAAGAAAAAAAAAGGCTCAGAAAAATATTTGAATAATTTTAAACGTACCTAACTAAAATGAGAATTTAATATGTGAGATATTTTATATAATTTTAAACTTATCCAACCAAAATATAAATAAAATGTCAAGCTTCTTAAATCATAAAGACATTTTGGATCAATTGGATTATTTTAATTTTACCCAACTAAAATAAGAAATAAATATTAAGGAATTTTTATTACTAAGATACTTTTATATTTTTTAACGAACATGTATTTGTTTTGTATTTCCCTTAATATCAAGTTTTAAAAAAAACTTTTTTTAACTAAAAGTCATCTTTGAAATAACTAAAAGTCATCTTTGAAATTAAGTTTTAGATCTTTCAAAATATCAGCACTTTTTCTGAACAGGTTTTATGGCTTTTTAAATTTTCAATATAATTTGTTAATAAAAAAATGACAAATGTTAAAAAAAATACTGAACAATTCCTCAATCAAATAACAAGACTTTAAATTTCTGTGTATGCATTTCCATCTGCCTCTCTGTGCGGCAGTTTATATTTTGACAATTTTTCGTGCTGCAGGTAAAAAGGTAAAGTTTTTTTTTGTCGCCGCTCTCGAATTGCCAAAGGAAATGATAGACGGCAGTCGGTAGTCGCTTGTTTTCTGGGCGATTTATACACTTGCCGTTCGCTGGCTCCTTTGTTGTCTGAGTCTGAGTCTGAGATGGGATGTGTGGCTAAGCCTAGAAAGCAATTTACCTGCTTATGTGAGCTTTAAAGTTGTCAGCCCGAAACCAAAGACCCTTTAAGGCACCCGAGATTGCCAAAAAGGAGACTCGACTCAGTTATTTTTCCATTTCGCAACTTTATTCAAACATAAGCAGATATGCAGTTGCATTCTGCTTGCTCTGCCCCCTGGCACACATTTTCATATAAACATGCTGCTTCTGCTCGACTTGCTTATCACAACAACAACAACAAGAGTTTCTTGGGGGGATTGGAAAAGGAAAAAAGAAGTCGAAATAATATGGCAAAGCATTCTTCAGTGATTCTGGCTACGCGTTTTTGCACTTCAAAGTACTTCAAATCAATTTTCTTCACTTATTTTCATAAACCCTGGCGCAGTCCCTTTTTCCCCATCCTGTCCATCATACCCAAACCACCTTCTTCTTCTTCTTTTGGGGGAAAAAAAATTTGCCAGAAAGTTCAATTTTTGAAAAATATTTGCAAATTTCATTCACTGCGCTCGTCCATTCAAATTTCCTGCATTTATGTTGTTGTCCCCTTTGGGAAATGGGAAATGGGGTGGGTGGGTGGATGGTTGGGTTCTTCATCGAAATATGAGCGGTCGCCAAAGGAAGGCGAAAAATGGAAATAAAGGACAACAGAGCGGCCAGCAGCTCCTGCTCCTGCTCCTGCCTCGAACCATCACATTTTCGGCACATTTGCCTGGGCGCAAGGACCTTTTGTTATATTGAGAAGGCAGCAAGAAATTGCGCTAAGATGCTTATCCTTTTTCTTTTTTTTTTTTGTGCTGCTGCTGCTGCTGCTGCTCCCTTTCGCAGGGGCAAAAAATGGTAAAAATGCTCCATTATTATTTTTATTACTTATTTGCTTTTAATACTTCACGGCGACGCTGGATGGCTTGGCTTGCCCTGGCCTGGCCCTGGCTCCTTGAAAAGGACGAAAGCGATGGCGATGGCGAGGACGAACGTCATCCAATCTCAAAGCGGATGTCGTCTACTTTGCATTTTGAGCCGTTTCTACTTATGTGCTTCCTGCTCCTAGTCCGGGTTTCAGTCCTGCTGCCCCCCCCGCCCAGGCATATTTTAAACGATGCTCGTCCTGCCCCGTCCGAAATTATAATACGGGTCCGGGTGCTGGTCCTGGTCCCTTGGTAACCCCTCCCCCCTTCACCCATCGGTTGCACTTATTGAAAAATTCGCATCTCACATCGGGAATTGAGGAAATTCCATCTTGGCTTCGATCTTGGTCCTTTCGTTCTTCGTCCTTCATCCTTCTTACCATTTAACCCCCGCTCCGTGGCCGCCTTACTCTTGTTTTAAGTGCAGTCAGTATAGTTGGCTTTGTCGTCTGTGTTTATGCAAAAAATTTGTCTACAGTCTGCGAGTCGCCCGTCCCAAAACCGAACTGAGAACTGGGTTCGGTGGTCAGGGCTTTTGTTATTTCTTGTGCTTAAGTAGTTTCTGCTGTTTTTCATACTTTTAGCTTGTAATCACTGTCAATGTCGACGACGGCGACAGCCAGGACAGGACGGGACAGGGCGGTCCAGCCCCGTCGTTTTGTTTCTGACATGCTGCTTAAATGCTTCCCAAGATTTAGCTACTTGATGGGGTTTTGCCTCCTTACAATGTTATTAATAATAAGCTATACAAATTTTTCAGTGTCTTCGAAGGGTTCGGTCTCGTCTTGTCCAGATTGGCTTGGATCAGAGTGAAAAGGACTGGACAGGACTTCAACTTACAGAACACTTAAAGGATTGATTATCCTTTGGGAGGGTTAAGACCACTTTTTGTACATACCTGCAAAGACAAAGAAGAAAATAAAATTAGTTTGAGTTTAAACCAAATTTAATCATAATCTTTTAAATCTTTTAAATGTAAATCCCTCTAAGAATCAATTACCAAAACATTTAAAGGGCAGCCCGAAACTTAATGGGCAAGGACCTCAACGACAGTTTTACTGGGTCCTTTGCTGGGAAATTTTAATAATAGCAAAAAGTTCAATTGGCATTTCAATATTGTCTTTGACCTTAGCCTTCTATCGACAAAATCCCACCCAATCCTCACACCCACTTTAGGGTCTGGGATGATATTATGAGTGTTGCTGGCATTTCAACGATTTTCAGTTTTCTTATTAAATATTCTAGAAATGTTTCGGAATCCAATGATTGTGCAATGGCATGTACGCGTCCTTCTCTTTTCCCCTCTCTCTTTTTTGTGTGTGTGTGCTGGGAAACTGGGAAGCTGGGAAAACTAGGGAGCTGGGAAAGCATTTTTCGCTTCTCGGGGATCCTGCGACGAGGACGACGACGACTCCCAATGTTGTTTGTCATTTTAAGTCAGTGCCATGGGTAGCTAGTGAGGTGGAACTATGGGCAAAAGGCACCCGGCGCAAATGGCATTGTAGAACTCGGCTCCTTTTCCCCTTTCCCCTTTTCCCATTTTCCTTGAACTCAACCCAACAACAAAGTGAAAATGAAATGACTCGGAACGAATGGCAAAGCAAGCGTTTACATGAAAAGCTGAGTTGGTCTAAAGCAGGGTTTGAGCTTGGCTATGGAAAAGGAAAGGGGTTGGGGGTGGAAAAAAGGGGCTGGAAAAAGGGGGAGGAACTGGCCACACACACTCACGTAGTTTATGTACCTTTTGGCAGCCAATGAAGCATGCCCTAATTGCTTCTACAACTTTAAGCCAAAGAGTTTCTGAATTTTAAAGCAGGCCCAATAAGAGCTAAACGACAATTACGTGGGTCAGGGAATGGAGCTAAAGAAAGGCATATTTGCATGTCAATAACAGGTTTGAATAATGCATAAAAAAATAAATTAAGCCTAACATTTTTTGCTAAATAATTTCACATGTATAGTTCTTTTTTAAAATAAACTGACTAGAAGCAGAAAAGTTGTATAAGTTTTAAAGATCATTTATATTTTATCCAACAAATACGATCATTTTTTCCACACTCTTCACAATTAGTTATTCATTTGTTTATTTTGCAGGAATACTACGAATAAAAATATTATTCTAAATCGATCAGCACTTTCCAATAAAAATTTAAGCACTAAATCAAAATTGTAGTTTGCGATTAGGAAATCTTATCAAGTGGCTCTGAGATGTCCTTAATTTCCCCACTTTAAAGCAATTAATTAAATTCAGCTGCAGGCATGGGTTTTCCATAATAAATCAAAGCTTTGGCTTTTCAATTATGTTACCTTTAGGGCTGCTACCACACGGCCGTTAAATAAACAGCTCGAGCGCCCAAAATTATGCAACACAAATCAGCGAATTTTATGCATGACCAAATATGCGATAAACAGGCGTCTAATTTTCAAACAGTTTTCATAGAAATATGAAATTTAACCAAAAATATACAAACTAATTTTATACTGATTTGCTAAAATGTGAATTGAAAGGCCACAAAAATACAAATGCAATAGAAAAAAAAGGAATCATCAAAATTTTTATGCATAGATGGCCTGCAATCGAGTGCAGTGTAAATATCCTGCGGTTTTTAGTTTATTAATTTTTTGTCAACGAGTCCTTGTGTTTGTCTGTCTGCCTGTCACTGATAATAAATTTCCAGCGCCAGTCAAAAAACTAAAAATGACGCAAAAATATATATAAATATAGTCGACTGCCCCTCTCCGAATGCCCTAAACGCTTTTTTGTTGGCGTTCTGTTAAGCGTCATTTAATTAATAATACAGCAACGCCCGCCAGCTGGTTGGTCCTCCGGGTGATTGTTGTCGTTGTCATGTCGTTGGCGGTGCAAATTCGGTTATTAATTTTTCAGCCCAGTCGCGTTTTTTCCGGAGGCACGTGTGAAGCTTTACGGCTTTTTTGTGTGGTTAACGAAAGTGAATGGGATTCATTGAAAATATATTATAAAATATATAAGTTTTGAAAATTGATAGTTTACCAAAAATTAAGTCATGTATGTAGGTAATAAAATTAAGATGAAAATGTTTACTGTAAACCAAAAATATCAAAACTCTTACTATTAAAACCTAAAGTTAAAAAACACGCCTTTGTTTATTTAAGTCTAAAACTGTTACGGTTTATAAATTATATTTTTTTTTAGGACATGGAAAACCCAAATGTGTCAAATGTTTTTAATGCTATAAAAAAGAAAACGTTTTCTTTTTAAAGAAATCCATTAGTAACCAACTTAGCTTATTATAAAGTAATTATTTCTAAATATCATTGTAATTCCTTAAGACTAGGAATTTTACTCTGTTATAAAGCGCTCAATTTTATACCGATCCTAAATATTTACATTGCCCATGCAGAGTTATTTGCATAATTAAAAATTAATATTTGCACATTAACCCAACCTAACATAGCTCTAAAAATGTTAAAATGAAACCAAAAAGAATGTCCACTAAATTTTTGCACACGAATGCAATTTAATATTTTAAATATGTCAATTAAACGGCCGACAGGGAAGGATGCCAGTGATGGCATGGTGGGTGTGGGAACAGCAGGGGCATGACCAGACAATCGCTGACAGGCAGAGGCTGCTCATAATAATAAATTATAAAATTGGCCGCCACATGAATTAAATAAAATGCAGCTGAACATTTGTTTAATAGCTGATAACTGTGTGGTATCGGAACTCAAAATGAAAATGGAAATGGAGATGATGTGCAAGCTTTTAGACACTGAGCTATAAAAATATTGAACTTTACGACTATGCACTTGGCCATAATTCCATCTAGACGAGCAGTGCAATCTTTAAGTCAACCAAGTGGATTCGAAGCCGCTTCCTCCTCTAGGCCAAGTCAAGTGCTTAAAGCAGCTCAAGGAGCGCCAAAGAGACGAGGACGAGTGCTCCGTAATGCACATGAAAGGAGGAGACTTGAGCAATAAAAAAGGAGCAGGGAGCAGGCAGAGCAGAGTCTCCAGTCAGACACACAAAAAGGCACTCGTCAAGTCCATGACGATGACGATGACGACGACGACCAACCAAGTCGCTGACGAAGTGGGGGCGAAGTTTAAACGACTTAAGCGCCGAAGAAATCATCATTAAAGTCTCGCTGTAGCTGTTGCTGTACAAGGATCCCCCACTGTCCAATGTCCTGGAGGCGTTGCATCTCAGAGGGGGCGTGGCCCTGCAATCGACAATGCTGGTTAAGTCAAGTGTAGGTCGTTGGTCGGGTTCACAGCAGCAGCAGCAGGTTCACAGAGATCCGTAGGGGTTGCTACTGCTCCTCCATCCTCCATCCTGCTTCTGCTTTCGGCGAACACTCAAGTAAATAGAGTTCAAAATGAAATGCAACCAGCCGCGAGTGAAGTGCAGGCGGCCCTGTCATCGATCTGGTCCATTCCATTCTGGTTCTGGGTAGGAATGGGAATCCCCACCCATTCTATATGGGATGAAATGGTAAATCCGTAGCTTTAATGCCTTGTGTCTGCATTTGTTTTCAACTGTCCGTGCGTGCAGCATTTTAATTAACATGCAAATCCAGTTGAAAATGCCAATTTATGCTTGACATAATATAGCGAGTGAGGAATAAAAAGCGAATCAACAAACAGCAAACAGATACAGAATACAATAAGCAATCCGGGGGAATGATTCCATTCAACTTTTGGTTTCATTCCCATGCACACACTTTTCGTTCATAAATCAACTGCATTGTCTGGGTTCCATTTTAACGGAGGTCTACATGTATCCATGATTATATAATAATTACACTTTTTTCAATTGAGGGATATCCGAAATCAGTGCGTGTACTGAAACACGCATGACCAGATTATTATTAATATTGAGTATTTTTCTTTTTATATAATTATTATTTATTTTTTTGTCGTTTGTTTGTTTGATTTTTACATTGTACTGACAGAGCGTCATTGTCTTTGGGCATTGTCAGAATGTAAATATGAAAAATTATATGCCACACAGTAAAATAAAAATTAAAACAATTTTAATGATTGCTTTTTTGTCATACACACACACACACCGGCCATTGCATAAATAAGTTTTAATTTGGTTTTATAATCAGAAATGCAATGCATAATAATCGCTTTAATGAGACGACCTGACAACGAGACCAAGAACGATTCATCACCGTCAAGTTGCAGGTGGGGATTGGGTGAAAGACGTGGTAGAGTACAAAGGCAGTCAAGTCAATTTGGTAAAAATTGAAACACCTGCTTGATTTCACGCCTGATTTAACTTTGGCCATTGTCCTGTTCCTGGAGTCTCTCTCTTCATCCTTGGCAGCAGCATGTGTTTGCAATTTAGCAAACAACGGGGCAAACTCGATAAGTTCGCTTCATTCTCCTCGGCAAACACTTGACGCCGACTGGATGGAGTTCAGCCGAGTTGAGTTGAGTTGAGTTGAGCATGCCAAGGTGGGACAGCAGATTGCTGGAGCCTGATAGGATAGGAGCGGTGAAAAAGTCCTGGCCCTCTGGCAATTTGTCTTTTGTTTGAAGTGAAATTTGCTGTTTGTCATGGCTTGAAAATTTAATGTGTCTGCCCCCAAGGCGGCGGTGGTAAATTTAAGGAGGTGGGTAGGGCATCTCGAATGTTCGATTTTAAATGGCTCCTGGCAGGACATAATTACGACTGCCAAACAATATTTGGTTAGACATCCAGCCATAACAATTGCGGCTAGAATGCACTTAATTAAAGGACGAAGTTGGGATACTCTGTCTCAGAAACACCAAGGTGTTGCAGAAGGATATCAAGTATCAAAAAGAAAGGATAAATACAGACAGATGGCTAACATGATGTTATCGAGCATCGGTGTCAATATTAAAATCAAAAAAAAAAAACAATTTATCAATGATTTGGCACCTGATATTTATTTTTATACTTTTTAACAATTGAGGATATTGTCTATGCCATTGAACATTTTGTTAAATTTTAATTAAGGCACTTTCATAAGTAAAAAAAGTATTATGTTTTTTCAGAAATATATAGGTATTATTTTAATTAAAGAAGATATGGGCTAATCCGCGTTGCGGACGTTACATTTGTACGCAAATTTGATTGTTAGAATTGACACAGCTGCCGTTGATGTGGGTATATTTTCATGAAACTTTTGCCATATGCAATTTCTTGAGTGCACTTTTAAACTTATTTAAAAACAAGAGGTTTACTGTTTTTGAAAAAAAGTTTTGCTTGCTCGAAGTTTCTTTGCGGACGTTACAAAAAATGGAAGTAAAATTTGAGGTTTGTGTGCATTTCCACATTTATTAGCGAATTAAGAATAGTTAACCAAAAAAGTAAGATAACTAATAATGAAGTGGAATGTATGACCATATCAATGCAGCTTAAAAAGAAAGATAACTAGTTCCGTTAATAAAAATAATCTTAATTTAAATTTGTTGCGGACGTTACGTTGCGGACGTTACACTTCTTCCATCAAGCTAAATATGGTGATTACCTATACTTTTAGCCACGATTTGATAGTTTTTTGACTTGAGAAAATAGTTTAATATGTAAACGACACTTTGTGAACAAAATGTTATCACACATTGTCATTCTAATAGGAGAAAATGACAAATGAAAACAGGTCTAAAAACAGACAAAAATACCAAAAAAATACTTTTGCTAATATTAATTAGTTGTACCAAAAAAATATTAAATTTTTTGTCCATTGCTTAGACAAGTTTAGTTCCTATGATTTAGGAAAAAAATTGACAAAAAACCATATAGAAATATGTTTTTTAGCTTTTTCGTTTTTCGTGCTGGTTTCAAAATTCTCGGATTAGCCCATATATTATTAACTTTTGTTTATTTTTTCTACAGTAAGAACACATAGATCTTTTTAAGCCAACTAGTACCATGTTTTACATGTCTTTTCGCGTCAAGTGTGATGAAACTATTGTAATTGCCTGTTCCCAATGGGGTTTATGGCTGCAACAACAGTTAGTTGTTAGTGGCAATGCCATAAGCCATGCCAGAGCTAAAGACATGGTAATTAGTGGCTCACACGCACGCACTAACGCACTCTCAAACACTCGCACACACGCACATTAGCTGTAAGGCAGAATTTATGCATTTGCGTAGTTCGGGCTGCCGATGTCGGTTTGGTTTGGTTGGTAGGGTTTTGTCGTAGTGTCCTGGCGCCTACGAGTGTGCTATGCTTTATTTTAAATGCTTTTAATTGTTGTGTCAACACACACAAACACACGGACTTTCAGAGAGGAAAAGAGAGAGAGATACTATGTTTATGCTGTGAATTTCATGAATTCTTAAATGCATTGAATTAACTTAGCATCTGTTTATAAAGAGTTCATGAAATCATGTTAGACACCAGGTGTTTGCTTTTAAAATCCAATAGGATATTTTAGCACTTTACCAATTTGTGTCATAAGACTCATTTCATAGTCAACTTTCATGAGTTAATGAATACATGAAATAGTGCTTATGTTCATAATTTGTCTCAGTTCGTGAAATGGGCTACGCATGAACAATTTTAGAGAGAGAGTGAAAGAGCGAGAGAGACTGCTGTCAAACCGCAACGCGCCTAAATGCATGCTTTAAAACTTGTTTGCCTGAAAAGCTAATGAGCTTTGCCATTACACAACAAGTCCTGGCCATGTGTGTGTGTGTGTGTGAGCTGTGTGTGCTTCGCACTTTGTTTGCGGTTGTGTCATTAACAGCAGGCGCCACATCCACATCCACAGTCCTTATGGCAAAAGGAGTCAAGACGGGCAAAGTTATTACCAACGACTAAACACAAGTAAGTGATATTTGCCCAGGGGGGATACAGGCTGTGTGGCAGTTGGCCAAATATTAACTCATTTCGGTTTAGGGGACGGGCCGCCTGGAAAAACTTAAGCCTGACTGTGGTCTCTGGTTGTGGCTTCAATTTGAGGAATTAATTTAATTAAAATTGATTAGAGAACATTGACAGCAGGCAGGAACAAGATTGATTGAGAGGTGGCAGCGGCAGGAGTAACGGAGCGAAATAGATGGCAAACGAATTTCCATAAACGCATTTAATTGAATTAAATGTTATCGAACCGAAAAAAACCCACTGTTTGTCTTTAATTTTTCAATGTCTGACTGAACTCTGTATTATAAACGTGTTTTTATGACTTTATTCACATACAGTACGTACAGTAGTGTTTTTTTTGCAATAATACCTTTTGCTTTAGTTATTTTTCATGTTAATTAATTTTGTAATTAAATATGCATTTATGGGCTGGCGCGAACATAATTCATCTGCCACATTTAAAATGTGAATGTGAATGTGTATATCCGATACATGCTTATGCCATTTTCAATATATTTATCTCAGCTCTCATTTATATTTGCATATATATTTTTAGCCAGCGGCCATGTTGACACATGTTTGAAACGTAAATAAATAATGCAACAAACAAACAAACGACACCGAATATACGGGGGGACAGTGAAATATATTGCAAATAAATATTAATGGCGGCGACCAAGCGCAAATGATTTTCATGTAATTATACAAATAGCTAATTATTTTTGATTTTTAATTAAAATTAAAATGGCCGTCGGCGAGGCGGAGAAAGTCCATTAAGGAAAAGCTGCCAATTACAAGATTAACTCGAATAGAATCTGATGATAGCTGATGGTGGAAAAATACCAAAAACCAAATAACAAATTCAGTGGCACTAAAATAAATTAAAATGATTTATATGCAGATTAAACTGTGTGTGTTCCTCTCTCTCTCATCTCAAATTCAATGCAAATTAGCCTGTAGAAATGCATTTTCAATGTTCATCAAATGCACAGCTCATCAATCGAGAGACAACAAATTTTTGTGTGTTATTTGTCTGTCAGCACAATTATAATTATTATATTATTATTATAATACGCTGCTATTTGTTTTAATGGCAATGCATAAATAAATGCCAAATTACATTAATAGCATTTGTTCAATGCTCAGCCATGACTTCCGCCTGTGTGAATTGTTCAGTGGCGAGCGAAACAATTTTTGGAATTTAACCAATGTTCAGCCAGTTGCAGAAATGTTTTCCACTAAAGTTAATTAACAATTGTTTTCTACTGGAGCCAGGACAGTGGACAGAGGACAGAGCGATTGTTGTGGTTCGGTTGGGAATGTATTTTAATGGATTGTTTTTGTCAGGGATTAGCAATTGGACAGTGGCAAGCACTGGATAAAGTCGCAAATGAAATATTTTATAACCATATTCTGATTCTCACACCTCGAAGGGCCAACAGCTGTCAGCTTACCAAACATTAATCAATCCGAAATAATAAAAATGAAGCCCATAGAAAGTACAAATTTAATCTACCAGAAAACACTTGCTGCTGCTGCTGCTGCGAATCCCTTTTTGAAGTAAATATGAAAGTTGAGTAATTGTTTTTGGGGTCATGTCACAGGGCCAATCATAAATCATGGAAGCTGTTGCATAGTTTTAGGCCCTATTATAATGTAAAACAAAACCAAAAGGCAAAAAACGGATATACGGCTCAAGGATATGGCTCAAGTGTAGCAACAAATTGCAGGTCTAGAAAAGGATGTGTGACAAAAAAGCAACAATCACCATTAGTGTCACAGGCCATCATCAATCATCGACAGGACTGTCCAAGGTGTCCAAGGACACCACTTGCTCAGTTTAAAGCGCTTTTAAGTAGATGAGGCTCTGATACCAAGCCATGTCACCGTCAGCTGTTGTTTGCTCTAATATTTTCGTGTTTGGCTTTGTCAAAGGAGCTTGGTCTACAGATATTTTCCCCAGACAGGTGCTAATGAAGTGTTCGGCTATGACGCAGCAGATTCTCGCTCTAGTCACTGTATTTGTAATTGTTTTTGCCATAGAACTGTGTAGCACTCGAATGTCATCATTTATCACAAAATAATTAAAGGTCTAGCAACCTTCAAAAACTTTTGCACAAAGTGCAGTCAAAGTTTTTTCGTTGGGGGCCCAGGTAAGTATAACTTTTTCAGGTGCGCTTCAAAGTCGGCAAAAAATGTTTACAGATATGCAACTCGAGAAGGGAGACGACAAAACACTTGGTAATAACTGCCAAAAAGTTTTCAGTATCCTTGGCTCTGTGGTTGTTTTTGTTGTCTCTGGTTGCGACTTCCAGAAAATATAATTTATGGCCCCATAGCCGCGGGTTCAGCCGGAGCATCGCATCGATAAGGTGGCTGAAGTGGCAAGATATTTGTACTTTTTCCAAGGGTCCCCCCCAAAACACTTATGGGCCAACTTTTTAGACCCCCCCTCACACACACACACATGTGTCTGTCTGACAAAACATTGTTGCACAGTTTTTGGGGATGCAATTTTTGTGGAGCAAAGTGAAGGGGAGATCGCTAATAGAAATAGGAAATGTTTACAAAGTATTTTCATAACTGCAGGCACACTGACACCTGACACACACCTGTGTCTATGTGTGTCGCGCCTGAGGGTATGCAATAAATAAGGCAGACAAATATTTCAGGACACCAGAAAGGAGCAGGGGAGCAGTACTTAAGCAAAAGGAGAAGAAGGAGAAGGAGACGGGCATTCTGACACTCTGGCTAAATAATTTCGCACACGCATCTTAACCCTTCAGTGCCCGTCGGCCCCTCCGCAACCTGACTGCCTGTCTACCTGTTTATGTCTGCAGGACTCCTTTTTTGCCAGGATAAATATGAAAAACATGCTAAAAACTTTCAGGGCAACGTCTTCTCTGTGCTGTCTGCTGTCTCAGCAGCAGCAGCAGCAGCATTTTTTAAGGTGCAACATTCGCCTTCACCTTTCTTCCTTTTTCGCATTTTGCATAACAAAAGTGCAAACTCATTTCTTGGCCGCCTTGGTGTGCGCAAAAAGCGCGTGGGCGTGGCAGATACCGTTACCGTCCTTATTTCGCATTTTCTTTTTTTCCATTTTTTTTTGTTACCAGTTGCATGCATGAAATTTAATGGCTTGCACTTTGTTGTTGTCGCCGTCGCGACACCCGGGACGCTGCCACGCCCCCTTTCTCCCTTTTGCCTCATTTTTTCCAGCTATGCAAAACATTTCGTGCTGTTTTGGCATGTGAATTATGTATCAGAATTTTCCATCCTTTCTTTGCGACATTTTGCTGGCAAGAAATTATTCTTTTTTGCTTAATTTAATGTTGAGCAGGATGAAAAATGAGTTTCCTTTGAGGAAATCTGGCTAATAAACACGAAACCATTTTTGGTCATTTATTTATTGTGTAAATCAAATTGTGAATTAGTTACCTCATAAATTAAAGCAAAAAGATTATCTAAAAAAAAATTAATAAGTTTTAAAAATGTTGGGAATTTTCATTGATAATAAATAAATTTATTTACAAATAACAAAATAAAAGTTTGGTCTTATAAGAAGCAAAATAAAAACTTTGATAAATTCACATGCTAAATAAATTATTATTTTTAGATTAAATTAATGTTGATCAAGATGAAAAATGATCTCCTGATGATGGACAAGAAATCTGGCTAATAAACACGAAACCATTTGGGATATTTCTCCCAGGCAATCGAAGAACCGGAAGTCATGTGTAGATTAAATGTTTAAAAATTAATCGAGCCCAACGAACCCTTCGCATAGAGAGAGTACCCTTCTTCTTCACACTTGCTGTTTTCGTTTGATTTATGGCTGAGAGCCGTCGACGACGTCAGGCTTTTTACTTTAAATGCCGCAGGACGAAGGACGAAGAGTGTGGGTGAGGGGGAAAAAAAGCACAACAATTTCAAATTGCCAGCTCAAATTTTTTGAAAGGCGGCGACATTTTTGGCAAATTTATGTATTTGTCACATTGCTGTTGTTGCGACATAAAAAAGGAGAGGGTAGCAGGAAACTTTTTGCCGCAACATTGTTTTTGCTCCTGTCTCTCTGCATATGATTTATGGCAGAGGGGAAATGCATGTGCCAGGACCAAGAGAGAGCAGAGAGAGAGCAGGGAGTCCTGCCTGCAACAAAACGCAAATTTGTCTATTTCGTCAAAATGGTCGACAGGCGTTTGGGGTTTCAGTTTCAGTTACAGTTTCAGTCCTCTGGTCCAGAGCCTCGTCTGCTGTTGACATTTACCAAGCAAACCAAATACAGGAGAATGTCCTTCTCCCCCTCCCCCAGCTTTTTTTGTGAATCCTTCGGCTGCATGGGCAAAGTTCAGCGCAAAACCAAGACAAATCACATGCTCTTACACAGGGCAAATTGTCTGTTGTGTTTTTTGCATGGCCATAAATTATGCTGGGGAATTTTTTCCCTTTTCTGCAACCTTAACCCCCTGAATGTGCAACATTTGCATACACTTTTAGTTTTGGGGCACAATCACATGGTTTAAGTGTGTGCACACAGCCACGCCCACAAGGTCACCGCTCAAGGGCAAACCGAACCGAAATTGATGTGTCTACCACTCTGGTTTCCTCTTTTATTTTTGGTTTTTTTGGTCCTGGGCTAAATAAACTTAATTTTTAATTTCAACCCAAACAAAAAAAAAAGGGAGGAAAACAAAAATATGAAAAGTAAAAGCAAAGAAAAATGCGTTAACCAACCCCCACATTGTTTTTCGGCCCCTGGGGGAGGCAAGAAAAAGGGTTTTTATATATTTTTGGAAGGAAGTGCAAAGTTTTGTTTGCCCAAAATCAACAAACACAAAAATGTTTTTTCGGGTAAAAATTTCGCTTGTTGTTGTTATTGTTGTATGTACATTATATGATAAGCAAACACATATACATGCACATATAAATACATATAAATATTTGCCCTAAGAGAAGATATGCCGACGTCGTCGTCGTCGTCGCTTTTAGTTGTTCCAGGATTCAGGACCTCCAGGTCCTGTCGTCGTCAATGTTTGTTTGTGCCTTAGTGCGCAAAAAGTAAATTATTTATCTACGAGAGAGGAAATAGGAAGTGCTGTGTGTGTGTGTTGCGTATAAATGTTAAGACAAACACAAGACACAGGCAAAGGCATATATACACTGTTCCTGTTCTTCCGCTTCCCCACTTTTTCCCCGCTTTTCCTCTGATTTTCCCCACTTTTCCCAGCACACACAACGCGGCTTTCAATTAGAACAAGCGAAACGCGCAAAATTAAAAACACGCAGTGCAAGACAAACAAGCAAACCAAAGGCAAATCTTCCAGTCTCGGGGCATCAAATGAAAAACTCAAATAGAAAATCCAACCATTTTGATGGAAAAGCGTTTTTTTCTGGGGATTTACCGGCACACAAAAACAGTGGAGAGAAATTGGAACACGAATGGGTTTGGGTTCCGGGTTGATTCCTATCCACATCTTCGCCTTCTCAATGAGAGTGGATGAGCAGGAGATCCAACCTAATTGTTGGACAATTGCCATCTCGAGCGGGCAGCGAAGCGGTTTAAGTTGTTGCAATTACAAGCGATGCAGATAGAGGCCACATGCCACTAACAAGCTCAAGACTGGATGAAGCTGGAGGAGCACTTTAAGGAAGGCAGCCAAGAAGAAAGGACTAAGGACAACTGCATTCCCACTTGCAATTACGATTACAAGTTGGGCCGAAACGGGGTCCTTGGATAAATACACTCGGGTTTCGGGTCTTAAATTGAGGCGGCTAATGAAAAAATATACTATATATATAAAAGGCAAAAGGACAGAAGGGAAAATATGAAGTCTGTATGGGTCTGACTCACTGACTCCCTTTTTCCGCCTTTTTCAATTTTCATTTTCGCAGCTAAACTGTGAAACAATTTTTAATTAACACTTTCAAGTTGAGCAGCGGGAAAAAAAAAAGAAAATACAGCACAAACACACGCAGATACGATATATATAATGGGGAAAGAGCGAGGATAACACAAAAAAGGAGCAAAAACGAAAGGAAAGGAGCAAAAACCTCATTGTGTGTCTCAAGTTTTTCCTTTTCGGGTTGCTTGAGTTTGGCCTTCTCTTTACTTAGCCGCTGTATTTTTTAATTAATTTGGCATTTATTGGAAAAGGGTTCCCCAAAGTTCTTCCTTCGACTCCCAAGCGTTTCATTAATCTAATGCACTGCACACGGGACACGGGACATGGGACACACCTGAGCTTTAACTTTTGAAGGACAAAGGACGAAGGACGATGGACGAAGGCGGCCACTTAGACACTTGCTGGTCGTTTGTCTCGTGTCACGGGTAAATGCAATGCAATATTCATAAAATGCAATTAGTCAGTGGGCCATTTATGAGCTGCAGCTAACTAGCTGGGCTAAAAAGAAAGAAAGCCAGTGCCACAAGCTACATTTGCAATACTTTTAATTAAATTCCGCGAGTACGTTCCAGCACGTCTCTCTCAGCGAGGGTAATTTGAAATTCCAACTTAATTTCTACTTCCAAGAGGTAGAAGTTTTGGGGGTGAGCGGAGCGGAGGACCCAACACGTTTAAGCTTTTAAAAACCGCGCTAAGCGTTGTGGGAGCCGGAGCCGGAGAAATGAAAGTGCAGTGAAAGGAGCCAAAAGCCGAGACACAAAGCATTTATTAATTGTTATTTATTTTCATTGCATTTGCGGTCACTGGCTTTGTCTACGGTTGGGAAAAACTTTAAAGGGTAAGAATCTTTACGATTGGGTTCACATTTTATGGTTGATTAGTTGGAAAAATGAAAAAAATCCAGTATGGCTAAAAATAAAATACTGCTAGTTTAAGCTTAAATAAGAAATAAACTCAATTTGTTTCACCAATATTTAATATTTTACTGGGACCTCCCACGCCTTTTTTTGCTTTAACAGGTAGTGCAGAACAAGGAAGACACATTTACAAAGCTTGTAGAATTGAGTTCCACCTGCTAGCACTTATTTGCCTGTGTCACTCTAACTAATAGTGTTTCTTTGGGCGTTTTACCCGCTGACTGTCTTCCTGTCTATCTCCATTGTCTTCAGCTGCTACTTGAGTTGCATTTGTAATTGCACTTCAGTTCGGAATTGTTGAGTTGAGTTTCGGTTCGCGAGGCGCGTCTGCAGAACAATTGCTTGCTTGCCCACCTAAAAGCATGCTACAAGCGGAGAGACAAATTGATGGCATGCTTCATTGCCGCCTCACCTCACTCTTCCCTCCTTAGCCACCGAAAATAGCCAAACAAAAAGTGGAAACCCACTCCCGAAAAATACCCGCAACTGCAACTGATGTCTGCAATTAATTATCGAAAGTGGGCGCGGTCGTCAAGTGGGCGAAAGTAAGTGAGTGAGCGCAGGGAAAGGATGAAGGACTACGAACTACAGTCTACGGGTCCATGGGGTAATCAATGTAAAGAGCGGATATATATTTTGTTTGGCTTGGCCAGAAGTGCAGCCCCATTGAGGCCAGACGCAGACACGGGTTTTTGTTGCAGGTGTAAATAATTGAAAGATAGTTGCTTCTGTAATTAAATACAAAAGCGTGCGGTGACTGCATGCAGTGACTCCCACACAATCCCTGCAGTCAATAGATCTGCTTGGCTATATTGTTGTTCATTAGGCGAATGGACTTACGCTTTTGTAGGGACACCAAACGACGTCACTTACCTGCAAAGGAAACAGAAAATGTTTTAATTAAATATTTTTCGTATGAAATTGAAATTCCCGCCATATCCCAGCGACTTCAATTAATCATTCCCCGCCCGCAAAACAATAAATGAAATATACGAGTGTAAATAGAAAGAAATTTAATGCGGGGAACCACAATAAAGAAAGCGGAAAATGTCCATGGGATACCGTGTGTCATGAATGCAAACACACAGCGGCGGTGGTGGCATAAACAAGTGGCAGTGGCAAACAATCAAACCGAGCCTCTGGCAGGGCAGGGCAATAAAAAGAAGCGACTGGCGGATAGGAAAACAAATTAAAACATTCCTACACACACTCTCCAGCTGGGAAGGATCGGAAGGACCAAAAGACGTAAAGGAAGTTGTAGGCGGTCCGCCTAAAAGAATGCCAGAAAACCTGAATGAAACAAAAGAACCCGGGCCGCTGAATTGAGTCGCTCTCGCTAGGCTCGTTGAACAAAATCAAAAGGACATTCATTTATAGAGTTGCCTCTGAGAAGGACCCCTTGAAACAGTTGCAAATAAATTCTTGTGCCATTTGTTGGCCTGCCCTGCCCCTCACTCTGCTGCAAATATGAAAGGAGCGTGCACAAGGATACACATACAAAAAACTGTTGCATACCGCACGGCGCACCGTTGCTCATTTTATGGCTGGCTGACTGGTCTAGCCAGGACTCTCTGCCAGCCTGCCTGTGCATTGTTCGCATGCCAGGACTCGGAGGGAAACGGCCCAAAAAAAAAGGCCAAAAACGAAGCCAGCTCGGCTGCAAGTTGAGCAAATATTTGTTTAAAAACTTTACGTTGAAATGCATTTGCGGTTGAGTGCCAAACGTTGCCTGGCGATGATAGAGAGAGTGCCGAAAAAAAAAATGAAATGAAAAAGTAAAAGGAGCCGAAAGCTTGAAAAACTGAGCCACAGAGTCAATGCGGGCAAATTGCTTTTGAGTGTTTTGGCTCTAGACAGCAAACAGAGGGAATGTGGCAAAACGGTTATCATCTATACCTCCGATATATGAGTGTCTTGTAGGGGGGAAAAAACCAGAGACAGAAACCTGATGGTTAACACAGTCTGGAAACCTTAAGAAGTTCATTTATACATAAATCTTAAAGTTAAAAATAATTTAAGAAGACTTTTAACGAAACCTGATGGATACGTAGGCTGCTATATATATTTCTGGCCTAATAATGAAAATGCGAATATTTATGAGTAAAAATGGTTTTATTGTTTTTCAAAGTATTCTCCAGCAAGACTTATACACTTTTGCATGCGCTAAAACCAATTGTCGAAGCACTTTGTCCACTCCAATTGAGACACCTCAAAAACATGGTTTTTGAACGCTTCAACAGCATCTTCTGGCGTCGAAAATCGTTGACCACGCATTTTTCTCTTGGTGTTCGGGAATAAAAAGAAGTCATTGGGTGCCAAGTCAGGGCTATATGGCGGATGACCCATCAATTCGACATTTTGGCCGGTCAAAAAGGCGCTGATGTGTGAGAGCTCGAATTGTCATGGTGCAGAATGATCCGTCTTCTCTTGTTCGTTTTTCGAATTTCTCCAAAGATTTTAGGCAAACAAATTGTGGTGTACCACTCAGAATTGACCACCCTACATTGCTCAAGCGGAACAGTCGCCACATGACCTGTTTTACCTAAGAAACAGGCCACCATTTGCTTCGAAGTGCTTCTTCCACGAACAACTTTCGTTGGATTTGGCTCGTCTTCGAAGACCCACACGGTCTATTGCTGTTTTGTTTCGGGCTCATAAGCATATATCCATGATTCGTCACCTGTGACGATCTTATAAACGTCATTTGAAACACCGCGATTGTATTTTTCAAATTTTTTTGCAAAAATCCACACGAACCTTTTTTTGAGCGATTGTCAAATTGTGCGGGATTCATCGAGAAAAATTTTTTTACGACCAAGTGTTCATTCAATATCAAATGTATGCTGGTGGAAGAAATGCCCAAGGATGCCTCTATCTTACGGTATGTCACATGACGATCTTGCATTATCAGTTCATGCACGGCGTCAATGTTCTCTGGAACAACGACTGTTTTTGGACGACCTTCACAACCTTCGTCTTCGAGCGAGCGTCGGCCACGATTGAATTCATTTTACCAGTTTTTCACAGTTCTATAAGATGGTGCTCCATCGGCATACAAAGATTTAAGTTCATCGATGCACACTTGTCGTGTTAATTCACGTCGAAAGCCGTGAAAAATTATTGCGCGAAAATGTTCACGAGTTAATTCCATTTTCTGCCAAATTGATTTTTTCAAGTCACTGTAAACCACACAAATTATGGCCGTACGTTAAAACGTTCTGAGCACGTTTCTGCTAAAACATGTCAAACTTCCCAATGAAAACGTCAGTTGGCGCCAGACAACACTTAGTATGGCCTAGGCCAGAAATATATAAAGCAGCCTACGTAACACGGTCCCCTAAAACACCCACTTAACTTACTCCAAAATATTAATAGATCCTAAAAATAACTTCACTTAGCCCCTTAAAAAAAACCTGATATATAACCCACTCTGTTATAAGCTTAAAATAACTTCACTTAGCCCCTTAAAAAAAACCTGATGGACCCCCAAAAATAAAACATTTTATTAATACATCCATTTCAAACCCAAGATGCTTGCGAATGCTGGTGAAGAGCAAACAATGCCTACTTTTGAGCCCTGACCAAGTAATCCCAATCCCAATCCCAGCCAGCAGATGCCTGCCATGCATAATAAACCGAGCTTTACATCGTTAAGCTGTCACTCAACTAAGACGAGATGTGCTACCCAACCAGCAGGCAGCACTACTCAGCTCTCGATCAATATTTGTACGAAATTTAATGTATCAATTAAAAATTATGAAGTTTACTAATATGTAAGAGCACGTTCCGGAGATTCCGGCCAGGCGTTGGGTTGGCATTAGTGCGCATACCACTTGGTATGCTGGAGCCCCTTTTTTGTTATTGTATAATAAAATGGGAAAGGAAAGCCGAAGCTGCTACACAGGACCAGAGACCAGTAACCAGTAACCAGTAGCCAGTAACCAGAGACCAGAGCCCAGGATCCCGTGTGTTTACCCAAGGATATTGCTGTGCATATTGAAAAGCAACGAAGGACGAAGGCAGGAGGACGAAGGACGTTCTCCCTGGTCAAGGCATACTTTTGGCCCATCGCCCTTCCTTCGCAAGCAATTATGCGAGAGGTTGGCCCCTGTTCTGTGTGTGTGTGTGGAATTATCGTCAGCGGCAGGACTTGCATCTTAATGGAAATGGATTCAACGGCAATTAACATAAGCAAATATATATACAACGGGTTCGGTGCTCAGTGTTCAGTGTGTGTGTGTGTGTTGTTCAGGACGTGCTGCGGTTCAGGACTTTCATACGTGTGGCCTCTCCTGCAGACGCTGTAATGGTCTTATCATAAGGTGGGCGGTCTGGGCTCTTTGTGGCCTTTATATGCCCTTTATCCCCCTGCAGAACCTCAACACTCTAATCGTAGCCGTGTCGAAGAAAAATGGCTCTTTTAATTTAAATGCAAACACGTTTGACTCGGGCCTCGCCCCTGTGTGTGTGCTATGTGGGGATTTATGTGATAATCGTTTAAGTGAAAATTTAATTGCGTACTTTATGGATGGGTTTTTAAAAGATTGCACAGGCTTAGGCCCCACACATAAAGCAAAATTTATGTAATTTTTAAGTAAGCCCAGGCACAGGCCCAGGCCAGGATTGTAATGACAGTGCGCCTAAAAGTGTGCCATAAATTGTAAGTAAAGGTGTGGCAGAGTGAGAGTGAGATATGGTATATGGCTCGGGTTTTTCTTCCACCATGGAGCTTAGGTGGCTTAAGACTTGCAACGGCAAATATTTGTAATTGCCTAATGCCTCAATAAGCCAGACTCTGTGGCATCTGGTGGCTATAATTATGCACTACAGGAATTACGTGCAAATAGCCGAAAGGGCAGCACAGGGCAGCGCAGCGCCTGCTTTCCGTTATTAATATGTATTATTAATATTTACTTAGGTCAGTACCCCCGTCACCCCGCTGATGAAAGATGAAAGCTTAGCTTGTAATACATTTCGCTTTAATAATGTGCCAACAAGGGTCCTGGTCCGCTTTCTTTCTTTTTATTTCGGGGGCTCCTGGCCTCGTGTTGATTTTAATGTGGCCCCGGTAATTGCTTGACCAAAGGATTTTTTAATTAAAAACGTTGTATGTACATGCAAAAGGGAGACGAAGTCAAAAAAAAAAATGACGTAGGGGCTCACCCCTCAGTGTTTGCTTGAATAATGAAATTTTTATTATTAAAAAAGTGGCTAAGCGAAAGCGCGGCTTACATGGCGGATGGTTAATATTTGCTTAGGCAAGCCAGGCTAATTCCCTCACATTGTTATCCACAAAGCAAACTGGCATGCAAACTCACTTAGATTGCTCTGCATATTTCTTAATTAGTTAAAGTTCCCAGCGGCATCAATAAAGATTTTTATTTTGAGGGAAAAAGATCTTTCTTAATTTAGATATAATTTTTCTTGATTATTGTCTGAATTGGATTATTAATCTAAGACTTAAAGTCAGATTTGTTGTCCTTTAAAGAAGAATTTTGTTCTTTATTTTAGATTTTATTGGACTGAAAAAATATTAAGACCAAAATGTTTGATTCAAAATAGTGTTTTTTTAGAATTTTAATTATTTGCCGAAATAAATAATTTTAACTCCGCATATAAGCTTAAATAATAATAAATAAAAAATTGTTATTCAGTGAAAAAGATTAAATTAAACTTTAAATTAAATTAAATAAATTTCTAGATTTTGTAAAATATTTATCTCGGTGTAAATCAACCTCCTTCCCTAATGTAGCCAATCAATTTGCTAAGCTCCCGCCAGGACACAGCTGTGCAAACAGACACCACTCAGTTGACCAGTTTAGCGGCCTGCCAATAAATTGTGTTCATGCTCCTAGGCTTTAAACAGCAGCCCACAAACAAAAAAAAAAAAAAGCGAACATAATTTCTGCAACTAATCCTGCGGCAGTCGCATTAATATTTATACAAAACAAATTTATGGCTATATGATTTCGGGGGCAGGGTCTCGTGCATCTGTTGTGACACATTAATGCAGAGAGGAGCCAGGCGGACCGCCTGGTCGCCTGACTGAGCGGACAATTGTCGCACAAATTAAAATCAAACGCTAAGCTGGAGCTTAATTTAATTATACAAAAATAAAATGTCAGTAACTCAATTAAATTTTAATACAATGCAGGGGCTGAGGGAGATGAGGGGCAAGCTCTCTGACCCGCAGGCGGTCCAAGCTAAGCTTAACTAACATTGAGGATGGGGATGGGGATGGGGATTGGGACTCGACCCGGGCGCAGTAAAAATAAATTTTCATTTGCAATTTCAATCAGCGCTAATCCCTGGCCAAGCGCATGCGGCGGCCTCATCCTGCTGACCCCCGGTTACTCCATCTCCATCTCTTTCAGTGTTGCGTGATTTTTGCAGGCCAACTGCAGGCGTGTCTAGTCCGGAGTCCACAATCCGTAGTCCGTAGTCCACAATCCAGAATCCAGAAGCTGAGGCTGGCTTAAAAGTGCAAACAAAATTAAGCACGTACGCGCTCAGTCCGCAGCTTGGTCCCAGATTAAAGCTGTCCAAACTGCGTGAGACACAATATATCCTTATCTGCTGGAGAGGGGGAAGCTGCACCCCCAATCTCCCAGAGACTTCAGTCCAACTGTTGTTTGCGACAATAATTCTCAATTTAAAGTGGGCACGGGCATGGCTACGTGGAAGGTTCTTGGCCAGAGACCTAATCCCTTGTCGATTAAGTAAATGCCTGCAACGTTTGTTTGTTTTCCAGCAGCCAGCAGACAGCAACACGGACCTTTGCAGTTCATTGGGATTAAAAGATTGCCATTGTGAAATTTTGTTATTTGTTGCGCCACAAGGAGAGCAGGACCAAGACCAGGACCAGGACCGGGACCAGGACAACTTCTGACAGTCGTCAAGGAGCTGTTCGCTTGGTTTTTAATGAAAATTGAAAGCCCAAACTGAGTAGCAGCCCAAATGTATGCAATGTAAATTTCAAACAGACAGTGCGCGCCAAGTTTTGACAGCTGTCAAGTAACAGCCGCGAGTCTCATGAAATATTTATGTGCGTAAAGTACAATTTTAATTTCTATCTATTGCATATAACACTCTTGAAAGGAAACCCAGCCCTCCATCTCTGCCTTGGGTAATTTATATGCTATTACTAATTTTGGTAATTTCCTTAATGTCCTATCTTTTTTGGGGTCCCAGTTCCCTTCAAAAAGGAAGCGAGCCAGGCTGGAATAACAAGAGGACGACCGGCCCCAGGGCGCTGATAGTTGCTTTTACATCCTCTCACTAAAAAGGACGATATAGATTTGCGGGCCATCCCCAAAAGTATGCTGCATCCTTGCCGTATGTGTTTGATAAAAGTTCAAAACCCTGAACTTTGCGCATGTTTAAACAACGCAAACGCAAAAATGCTGCTGGCTATTTTAGTTCCAGGTTCCTTCACTCCATTCCAAAAACCCAGCATTGTTGTTTGGCAAAACTTCCCAGTTCCTAGTTCCCCGTATATGTATGTGTGTGTGCTCACATGCCAGCCGTAATGTTTCGTTACAGTTTCGTTGGAGGGCAGACACACTCTGGATTGGAATGGGCTTAAGGATGGGGACTGAAAAACAACCTAGAGGAGGACCGAAAAATTTAATCTCTTAAAAAGTGTCTAGGCTATGCCTCCGTTTTAGTTTCACTGCCTCTCTGATACGGAAATATTGTTTGTGACGCACTTTTGGCACTAATGTCTGCCGACTTCCGTCTTTAGTCTGCCCGGAGGTGCAGTTGCCCTAATGCTTTTTACCAGCTTTTGCCTCCTCCTTTGCTTTTTGCTCTTGCTGGTAGTAGGTTGTAGTTTTTGGCTAGCCAACTTGATTACAGTTGATAGTTTTTGGCCTGGGCTTGTTTGGGTTTTTCCAGGAACTTCCCTCTTGAAAGTCAAAAATGTTTAGACTTAGGCTGAGGGAGAGCGTTGAAAAAGTTCACTGGCTTAAGCTTAAGACCGGGGAGGGGAAAATTGCATTTATATATTGGCCATATCAGAGTCGTTTTCAAGACGACAACATTACTCATGCATACTTACATTTAATTTATATTGCACTTATAACTTTGCATATAAATTTGAGAGGAACATTACGATGGCGCCCCCATAAATCTACCGCTTCCCAAATGTCTATTAATAATATCGTTTGAAGACAAATTTCTTACCAAACGCTAATGACATGCCCAAACATTTCCGTAAGTCGTTATCACAAAAGCAAAGTCATTATTATAATGCCAGGCCACTGAGGGAGACCCTAAGCACATCATCTATTCAGCACAAAAAAAATAAAAAAAAACTTTGACATAAATACAATTATAGATTTTGCGCTGTGAAAATGAAGATGAAAATAATAAAATTGAACAAAAATTGATGTCAACTTTTGGGCGGCAAAAAAAAAGGGAGGGGAAAGGGGGTCTAGGTCTGGGAAAACAAACTCAACGGAGACGGAGCGGAAACGTCGCCATTAGAAGGAAAGAAAAACTGCTGCGCCACTGAGAATTGAACTGCGGGCTTTCAACTTGGCCCAAAGAACCGAACCAACCGCCAGGGAAAACGAAACGAGGAAACGAGGAGGAAAAGAAGGCGGCGTAAATGACAAACAAACAAGCCAAGTCCTTGGCAGCAGCGTCCTGGGCGCAGATAAAAAGAATTGTCAAAGCGCCTTAAAAGTATGCAATGCCAGCAAAGTAAGCTGCAAAATCGACAAGTACAATGCTGACAGGCAATTGCTACAGTTCCTGCCGCGTCCTTCCCCTTCCCAGGACCCTGTTGTTATTGTAATAATAATATCGATTCGCTCAGAGAGAGAGGTATAAAAGTGCCCACAGTCTGTGCAGTCTGGTCTGGCCCTGCTTTTCCTCTGCCTTGTCATCGCCATCGACCATTCGCCGGAATTCGTTAATAAAATTTTATTGAAATTGTAGACAAGCGGCGAAAAACTGACGACGACGTGCAAAACAAAAACACACCGAAAAGGAAACGAAACGAAACGAAGAAATTGCAGAAATCGAAGCCGCGACCAGGGTAAGAAAGAAAACCAATTGTCATCATTGGCACGTAAAGCGGAAGAAGGCTGAAGTGTTTGGCTTGGTTTCCTCCAAAAACCACCACCACCCACCCACCCAGCCAATGTGTGATAGAAATCTAAAGCAGCAGGATTTCTTTCGTCTTTTTCTTCAGGGGGTGTAGAAAAGGGTTTCCTAAATGAAAGGCAAATGCAAAAGCCAAATGGTTGACAGCGCCTCAAGGTATGCAACAAACAAAGGGGATCCTTTTCCTTGGGAGTTTCCCGAGAAATTTCCTTGAACTTTTCCCAGCCGCGTCGTCGAGTGCCGAAAATCACGTCAGCATTCAATTTCTCCTGGCCAGTTCGTGTGGCTCATTAAAGTTTATGCTGCAGACAGAATGGAGGGAGGCGAATTGAAGTTTGCTCATCATTCGCTGGTTCCCGAAACGTGCCCATACATTGATGATGCCGCGCTGCAAGTTGCAAGCTGCTCCGCTCCGCTCCGCTTCGTTCTGTTCTGTTCCGTCGATTCAATAAGGTTTGGGTTTATGCAAACAGACGTGCATTAAATTAAGTAGCCGCCGCATCGGACGGATGCAGTTCAGCACGTAGCCGAAAGCAGACCGAAGAAATGCAAAAGACAATGGGGGTCCATCAGCGATGATGATGGAGCTGCTGCAGCTGCCAGCTCACAATGTTTCGCATTTTGCAGAGAGACAGAGGAGCACCTGCAAATGTTTGCCCTTAAGCAAGTCTATTAAAATTGTTTATAACACGATGTCTCCCCAGCTGCAGCCCAAGATGTCGTTTTTAATGATGCACGCGCATTTGGACATACACAAAAAAAAGGGCAGGCAGGCAGGAAGTTTTGTGCTTTTAGCTGCCATGACATCGTTTTATGAGGCGGAAGGCCCCCGAAGAAAGCCATTACCAGTGATTCTTTTATGTGGCAAGGAAATGCGAGATTCCTCTTTAAAAAGCCGTTGCACTCCCAAGACTTTTTGCTTCAATTTCCGGCGACTAAAAACCAAAAATTTATGTCCACTTCGCTTAGAGTTTGCGCCAACAGTCGGGAGATCTCCTCCATCTGGTCCAAATGGAACGTGATGTCAATAGCAAAATAGCAGGTGCCACAGCAGCAGCAGGTAAGAGGTAACAGACCCAGAATTATGCTGTCCTGTGGGAAGAAGTAGAAGAGTGTGTGGGTTTTGATTGGCAACATTGCCGCGTGCCAATTTCACTGCCAAGATATTGAGCAAGAAAATTAGTTTACCGAAAAACGCCGATGCCCAGGCCCAAGGAAAGGAAACAGGCTGTGATGAGAGAGAGAGAGGGTTGAGAGTCCTGGGAATGGGCGAGTCCTGTCTGCAGGCTGTGTGGCTGAAATTGTATGAGGCAGGCGGTGTTTGGATTTGCCGCTGGAGCGAAATTGAAATTGATGGAGCCTGAAAGCTGAGAGGGTGGGCTCAGCTCAGCAACTGAACTGAGCGAGTGGATATCAGATTGGCTGCAAATCAATATTAAGACGGTGTGGGAGGGCACCCTGTGCATGTGTCTAATATGCTAAACATCAAGCATGATTTAGTGGTGGATGAGACGACCAGGCTTTGCCGATCTACCCATGATTTATGTATCTCTCTTTAGTTGGGCTCTATAAGAATGTGCACAAAAGTTGTAAGCTTCTGAAAATTAGATGCTAAACTTTATTTCAGGAAAATCTGTTTTAAGAACTTCCACCGTAAGATCGATTATACCTTTACTATTAATGAAAACTTTGAATTCGGTTATTAACAGTCAACAATTTTAATCCTTGATTAAGTTTTACCAACGTCAAATGACCATATTGCCTTTATCCCTTCAACTGAAAATTAAAAACAGTTATAAACATGGTCTACATTTTTTTACTAAATAATCCAATTTAGCTGGATTAAAATTCAACTAACAGGATCTTACAGGATTCACAATCTCTTGTTTCTTAGCACGTCTAAGGTGGCTGCGCTTGTTATTCGACCATTTCCACACGAGGACGACAGCGATTTAAAAATTGCTTAAACGCGCACATAAGTATGCTTTAGAAAGGAGAACACACTACCCACGTATAGCCCACACACGCACCCGTTCACACACACACACAACAACTAACAGCCAAAACACAATCAGGTCTGCCCCTTCCTTTGCTCCTTTTGCCCCTTCCATAGCTGCTGCCACCTGCCACTCCGAGTGGTCCCCCACTTCCATTGTTAGCAGGTGCTGCACATTAGAAATTCAACTTCGCCTCGTCTTCTTTTAGGCGCTGAGCAACAATGGCGTGTGAATTAAAATAGAAAGCCGGGCCAGAACAGCAACGCTCTCTTGGTCGTCAGCTTGACGCGAAGGTGCGATGTGTGTGTGTGGGTGTTAGCGTCGCTCAAGCGTTAAGAAGAAATTCCCGCTGGCCCCACTCCCCACACCCACACCCACACCTTCAAATATAAAACAGCAGCCGCAGCAGTTGGGCGCCACACAGCAATGCCCCACGTTGGGCGCCATTTTTGTCAAGTCGCATTAAGGCGGCGCTCATTCGACTTGGTTCGTTCTGCCCGTCGACTGCTGACGAAAATTGAACGGCCAGCAGAACGAAAATTGTTGTATAAATAAAAGCATAATTGATGCGAGACACACACACACACAGCGAAAACAAAAAGAAAGAACAACAACAGCAAGGAGCAGGAGGAGCAGCAGTCGCACTGGCATATGGCATATGTTGCGTCAATCCAGCCATGAGCAGCGCAAACAAAACGACCAAGTAGGAGAAGCAAAAAATGCGCGCAAAAATGTTTCTTCTTTTGCATATTTTACGGTGTTCCCCAGTTCTGCGAAATGACTGTGAAAACAGGTTTGATGGGTTGGAAGGGCGATGGTGGTAGAGTCGGTGGAGAAGGCGGCATATCATTTTTTGGGACAGCGCGGACTCTGCTGTTCGTATTTATCTGGCACTCTGTTCGCGTTGTCAGCTTGCAGATTTCTTATTTTCTTCAATCTTTCGTTTTTTGTTTGCTTCACATGGCGAGAAATTAATTTGAAATTTAAATGCGCACCCAGCAAGCTGGCAAGAATGTCTTTGATGATGATGATGATGACTGCCTGCGTTCGCTGTTCGCTGGGAACATGTGTTTCGGTTTTAAGCAAGGTGTGACAAGGGTCTCCTTCCTTTTCCCCTCACCATATTGGCCACTATTTGTGGTTCTCCCTACCACCCAGCTGAACAAATAAAAATAGAAATGCTAATTGACTAATTTATACGAAACTCCGCTCGTTGCTGTCAAAGGTGCGGGACTGACTGTTGGGTGTGCTCATTTCCAGTAACTTGAAGAATATATTTACAAGCGTTTCCTATTTTTTTATCTTTTACAGAGGGTGACAGTTTTTTTGTGAACATTTTTTTGGCTATGCATGTTGGGCGGCTTTTGCGCTTCGTCAATCAAAAGCATTTAGAGCAGCACAGGCAGCTTTAATGCATGCGCGCGCTTTCATTAACAAGTGTTCCCAGCTGCCACGCCCACTTCTAAGCCGCGCCCACAAAGAGCGGACAGCTGAAAAAAAAATCGCATCAGCGGCTTATGCAAATGGCGGTGTGCGTGTGTGTGTGTTGGTGTTGAGTGAATACGAAATTATTGTTTACAACTGTAAACTGTAAACTTTTTTCGGTTTTCCCTCTGTGTGTGTGTGTATTTTTTTGCATTTAGAAAACGTTTGCCGACCGCACTAAAAGCGACTTATAACATGTTGAGTGCCAAGAGATTAACAAGGGAGCGAACGTGTGGAGGATGAGCACTTTGGAGTACTGAAGTCCTGGAGTAGCAGACCATTCTCCTCGTCCTGTTCTGTCCATCCATTTTCGCCCTGCAAATTCCTTTTTAATGAGCGAATGGTCCATTCCTGGACCGGGGGCGTTCATAAGCTGCTTAAGGTTTGGCGTAATCAAAAAATGTTCTTCCTCTGCATCTCGTTTTTTTTTTTTAGGTTTTTTTTTAAAAGCTTTTTGTGGTACATCAACATGAAAGCCAAAGGGGGGCAGAACGAAGTGGACTTTGTTAAGCTTAAAATTAACTTGCGGTTTTGTCTGGCGCAACTTTGACGCCTGCAGGTAGGCAATCAATTCGGGGCACTACCCACTACCAAAAAAAAACCAAAAAAACCCCACTCCAAACGCTGCACTTGGCCATATAATTAATGTATATGCCTTGGCAGCGGAAAGAGCGTTGAGCTAAAATTTTTATACAACACAGCAGCAGCAGCTGGCGTCGTTTTGCGCTAATTACCCCCCTCCGCCCCCCTTTTTGCCACAGTCGTAATGCCAAATTGCAATTACAGACGCGTAGAGGAAGGGGGTCGGGAGGGGGCAAACTGACATTAAAATGCTTAATGCAGGCAGGTGAAAAAAAAATTACGCGCTCCTCAAATTAAAAAAGCAAGTAGAAAAATGTAGGTACAACACACGCAGTCTGGTGCTCATCTTAAAAATTGGCCAGGTGAAAAATTGCAGCTGTGTTGTTAGTCCTCCTCCATGTCCTCCATGTTCTTTTTAATTCCTTTCCAGAGGCCAGAACAGGAGGTCAGGTCATGGAATTCCGACCGTGTAAGGCTCTGGGGCAAAAGGTGAGAAATGGGCATAAAGCATTCCAGCGTAATTGGAGGTGGTAAAGTGCAGTTAACTGTAGGCCTCCAGGATATCAGGATATCCCTGCTGCTAATGTAGGAAGGGTGAAAGAATGTAGAATGCAAAGGGGGTTAAAAAAAAATTATGGAAATACCAAGGGTAGATGGCAATTTACACAGATTTCATCTTAGATTGAGCAGCAGCTCCCCCCTTTCGATGGAAATCGCCTTGGGCTACGCTTTGATTTGCTGTATATATATGTCTGTGGACTGCAATCAGCTATAAAATGTGACGGTTTCGCCTTGAAATTGAAATTGACTTAAGCCGCTCTGTTTGCACTTGCCTTTGACTCGAATTGGTTTCTTGTTTGCCTCACTTGCGGCTATATATAAATATTTTTGAAGTTTTCGCCCAGTCCGTTGAAGAGAAGTGAATGTGTAACTTTTGGCCAGCGGCAAGTGTCATTGATTGAGAGCTACCCTAGAAAGACTGTAATTACGTGACAGCCTGTGCACCATCCTCATCATCATCATCATCAACTTCCGCCTAAGTAAACACATGATTTCTGTGGAAGCGCCGCGGCGTTTGTTTAAAAACGCATCTAAATTGCAAATTAAGCAACAAATTTCATCAACAATATTTGAATTTGAATTTAAATGCGGCAACGAGTTGTCGACTTGAGCAGAGTAGAGAGCAGAGCAACCCGCAAACACACAAAAACCCGAAATGTAAAATTCGTTTGCTGAAAGAGTGAAGAGCGAAAAGGACGAAGGACGAGGGACGAGGAAGCTGAGGAGACTTGGGATTGCACTGACTGTAAACACCGAAAATACAACAATGGCAGCGTTTCAGAGCCATTCCCACTCCCACTCCCACTCCCTCCGAGCAGCTGGTTTCGTGTATTTGCTTGTTTGTTTGTCAAAAGAAGCAATTTACGTGCAAAATAACTCAAGTGTCATGCAAATTTCATTTATTTTTCGCAAGCAGCTAAAGCAAAAGCAAAGGCAAGAGCAAGTAAAAAAAAAAAAGACGAAATAATTCCCGGGCTACGTTGTCATAGAGCTAACGGTCTCTTCTATACGTCTTTTGGATATATAGCATAGCTCCGGCCGCAGTCTCAGCTCTATATGGTGATTCCTTACAAAATTCGAGCATAATGAAGTCACTTGGCGGGAAACCTTCTTGGGCTTGGGTTTCTCTTATGCCAAGAGCTATTTTTCCATTTTCTTTGTGATTTCTTTTTTAGAAAATTAGAGTAGAACGAGCTTCTTGATTTGCCATTGAAGTGCGGCATAAAAGGAAAAAAAATAATACAGCATTTAATTTAATTCTAATTTTATTTATAAATCGTGCAAACTTTTGGGGGCGAACGAAGGGGCACTTGTAGCTTAAATGAAGTTTGCTAAGTACTTTTCAACGATGAGAACAACAACAACTTGAGTACGCATACTTCAGGTTTGAAATTTCATTATTTTCGTATTATTCGCACACAAGTGCCATCATGTGCTGGGGAAAAACGAACACAAAAACGATGCTCCTACCCTGAAGCAGAGAAAACACAATTTTCTAATTTTACAAAGCGGCGTGGGAACCATCCCAAATATCATCATCAAAGTCGTCTATCCCCCGGGTGATTTAGATTTAGATGTTTTTTCCCACTTACCGGCATAGTTTGACTTCCGTGTAGGTTGGTTATTGCTGACTGGGCCTCCTGCTGCGAACCAAATTTGACGAAAGCGCAGCCTGCAAATGAAATACACAAAAATATTTTGTAAGTAATAAAGTTCATCAGTTTATTAGGGAAAATAAATTATTCTCATACATTATAATATATTTCTCCAATGTGAGAGTGTGGGGTAACCACTTCACATTGTGGCACTCGTGAATATTGAATTTAAAAATCAGTAAACATTCCATAAATACCAATTCGAAAGAGTCGGGGCTGAAGAGGTCAGATGTGGCTACAGCTGCTCGTGTGCGGGGCATTTAAATAAAATTTTAAGTGCAATTAAAAAACATTTTTGCAAGAATCGCGCTCCGTGCACTCTTGCATGAAAATCAACATCGACATCATCGTCGTCGTCGTCGGCGGCATCAGGGATTCGAAATCAGCGCCCATCAACGCCCATTATATAAAAATAATAGTCGGCCTGCGCTGCCCGTTTTTAACTGGGATGAAATGTAAAATTCAAACTGAACCGAAAAATATACATACGAAAAATACAAAAAAAAATAAAACTTCCGCTGCACTTGCTCGCTCATTATATTGTAATTTGTGTGTGCCGGCTGTACAATACTACAGAGAGTACAGAGAGTGGGAACAGCTGGAGTGGAGCTTCAATGGCATAATTATTAAAAATCATTTATGCTAATTTAATATACAGTAATAACCACAAAAAGTAAGGACTTTTCAGGCAGCAGGGGCCTTCGCAACGAGTGGGTAGTAGTGGGAATAAACGGGGCTTATACCACATGTAAGCCGGTGCTTGAAAACGATTTAAAAATGCGGTAATGCTCAATGGCTTCGAGCATTGTTTTACATTTGTAAATTGAGAACAAATTAAGAGAGGTAAATGTGCTCACATGGAAAATGGATAGTTGTAACTAGAGCCCTGCTTTTATGAAATGTATTTAGGTAATATTTATTTTTTTAAATATAATTTCATAAAGAAAAATAAAGAAAATGTTTAATAACAATTATGTTTTAAATAATTTGCTGCCATTTTTTTAGAGAGATCAACCATTTTGTGGTCTATTTGTCAAATTTACACCCTCTTTAAAATTAACTATAAAAATCTAAATATTCTTTGGTTATCCAAACCCAATTTAAGACATTCTTGAAACCATAGATGAACAAATTGAATGCTCTGTGTTTTTTTTTTCCAACCCCGCCCTCAAGGAATTAATTAAGGCCTAGCTTAACCCTTGCTCTCCGGTTCTTCATCTGTTGTTTTTGTTCTTTACGCAAAACATCAACAATGCTGGAAATTAAGACCCTCCAGCAGGGTGAAGCAGCAGGGGAATCCCCGGTCTGGAAACCCTGCCAAATGTCTAATTCCCAAACCCTCAGTCCACCGAGGGTTCGGACGGGATGGGTGTCCAAATTGCGGCTTGGGCTGTTGCTCTTCGCTGCCTTTGTAGTTGACGCTATTCTACAGGGGCGTAGAGGGGGGTTTAGGGGGGTGAAAAACAAATCCCGCCTAAAACCATGCAACATGCGAGCTGACAAGCCGAAAGGCAGACAAGCACAAATTTCGCGTGCAAACAGCGCGAAAAGCGGGGAAAGCGCGGACTATAAGGGAAAATTCCTTTTTATTCTTCGCCCTGTTGCAAATGTACAAAAAATAAAGTGTAAAAAATTCAAGTGGATTTTTGTTCGGCCCCGACTCGACGCGACTCTTGTGTATTTTATGTTTTGTGTGTTGAAGTGACAACAAAATCCAGAATTTCCAGCGGACAGGCCAAAAAGGGAGGATGAAACCCAGGGACACAAGAGTGCAAATCAGCGCTGCTAAGCAATAAAAAATAAAATATTTTGTTGCCAGTTAATCCACACAGCTGAAAAAAATGAAAGAGAACAACGAAATGGGGGGAAAAAAAATAACACACACAAAAAGTTAAAAAAGCAAGGCAATTGCTAAGCATTTTTGTAAACTTAAATCAAAGTTGATTTTCCTTTTCCATTTGTTGCTGCTGTTTTGTGTCCTTTTTTTCTTTCTTTGTAGTGTATTTGTTTTGGTTTTTTCTGTATAAATTTTGTTTCAGGCTTCTTTTTTTTTCTCTTTATGTGAACATTTATTTTTCTTGGCATAACTTTGTGAAAAGCAAACTTTGCTTTGGGGAGCAGGCTTAAAAATGTGTTCGAACACCTCTCGGCAGAGGAAAGATATCTGGAAAAGCTTTATAAATGTTTCCTTTGTTCGCAAGTGCGTAAGTTCTATATCTCATTTCGTATTTATGGAAAAGTTTCCTTGGACATTCATTAGCATCTTGGACAAACAGTGTGGCAGCTAATTGTATGTCTTTGACTGGAAGTTCGACTCCTGCTGATTATTTACCCTTTGCAGGCGGATAATTGTCAAACTTGGAGTCATTATATTAATTAAAAGCAAATTAGTCAGCGAAAGAGGTGACTCAGGCGGATGGCCATGTCCAAATCCGACCTCAGTTGCTCAACTTTACTTTGATGATGTAGAAGAGGAGAGGGAAAAATTGAATCTACATACAAATCAAGTCAAGGCAACGGACAGCACTTTTAACAATTAGTGTGCGAGGACAGGTTGCAGGACAACTCAGGCTAAAGCTAACAAAGTGCAACGCCTTAATTACTTAACGGATGGGGCGACAGGAGGTTGGGGGAGGATGATTTCTGATTCTCGGCAATTAGTTGAAATTAAAATGTGAGCAAGTGCGCCAAGTTTTTTAGCGTCTTGTGCAACTTCCGGTGAAGCGTGAAATGCAGCTGCTAAAGCTGCTGAAGCTGCGACGAGCTGAAAGCCTAATGACACTTTTTAATCAAATATGCTAATGCTAATGCAAAAGTTGAGCTGTCATTAAAATTATAGTGAGGCAAAGTTATCCGCTAAAGTCTCTCTTGAAGCTCAAGTTTTCTTTTTATATAATCAGCAGCTTTCAGCTGAAATTTATCGCCTTACCTCTTTACCATCTGGTCAGAGGTGACATTTATTTGGCCCTAATGGGTCAATTTTTGAGTGTATGCTACGACAATTGAGTTGCACGAGATTTTCGGGTGAAAAACACATGTGATTAAATTTATGAGAGGGGGAGTGAGGGGGAGGGTCATGCTTGGCTACAACTTGCACATTTGCAATACAAATTTGCAATGCCATTAATGTATGGGAAAACCCCAAATGCTGCTGCTGCAAACCCCACAAAAAATGCCTTGCCATGAAAAATCGCCGCCGGTCAAACACGTAACCAAATTGTGCACAGCAGCAGCAGCAGGAGCAGCAGCAGCAGGAGCAGGATCAGGATGAGGAGCAGCAGGTCCTGGAGCGATGGCAGCAGGACAGCAGAAGCAGCAGCTACAGCAGGAAACAAGGATAACGAGCGTGTTGAGGTCCCCTCACAACCCCTCCACACAAAACTGTGAATGGGGTTTTTGGTCGATATGTTGGCCTTGTTCGGTGCAGGCTCATGTTATGGTCCTGGTCCTGGTCCTGGTCCTCTCTCCTCTCCGGCTGCCTGTGATGCCTGATGTTGCCTGGCGCTGCCACTGCCACTGCTGCATGGGACAAGTATTTTAAAATCCAATTAAAAACGCCCTAGTGGGATTTTTCAATCGCTGCTGACCAGGACACAGGCATCAGCCTCAGCATCAGCAGCAGCAACGGCAACGGCAACAAAGTTGCATTAAGCGCGCGACATTCGCTGGCCACCGGTCGCGTCATAGTCATTTGTTGGTTGCATGGCAGGAGGAATACACCGGAACAACAAATTGGTAATGTATGAAAATCTGTTTAAACAGATTTATATTATTTTTTTTCAAAACTATATTTATTTAAAAATTTCCTCGGAAGGTAGCAGTGGGATTTAAACCGAAGTAGGTCTCCAAAAACAAAAGGCGAATTCTGTACCATAAATTAAAATATTAAAACCATATAAAAATCCTTAAAATTTTTCTATCTAGGAAGCTACCTATCTTTTTTTTTTTGCGAATTAGTCTTCGGAAGGGAGAAATAATGTGAAGTGTAAAGGAAAAAGGTTTTAGATATAATTCATTTATTAAAACGATTTGATGAATGTAAAGAACTTTTTGACCCGCGTATCTCTATTTGTTAGGTAGCTATTTTACAAATAAAATTTAAAAAGATTTACACAATATTTTGTCAGTGTACCACGTTGAAAATGAGGTGGGGGCAGTGGGCAATCCCTGGTCGACTGATGGCCATTGCATGTTTGCCCCTTGGGCGCAAAAGCGTAGCATGAATCTTGTTAGCCAACGTTTACGCTTATTATGCGACGGCAAGGCTATCGAATTTGTTTGATGCATGTGCATGGAGAGCTGGAGGTAGAGCTGGAGCTGGGCCAGGAAAACAGTGAGGTAGTGATGAGGATGGGAGGATGAAAGCTAGCTCTCCATGTCAGTAAATTGCATTTGCGGCATGACACTCATCTCGGGAGATGGCCAAAGAAATCAAATAAACTCATCCAAATGCAACATATGATGTCCGAGCAGGTAGCTAATGTCGTTTTCAAACTATTTGAGCAGAAGTGCACATATGTGTGCTGGCCGAAAACTTTGACCAGCATGTCTAATCAAATCTGTCGCAGGCAGAACTTATCAATATGGCCAACTACCGACTACCAAACTACGAGCTGCAAAACACAAACACTGAAATTGAACTCTGGCCAGGCATGAGTTTGAGTCTGAGTCTGAGTCCTACCACTTTGCATACAAATCATATAGACTTTTTGGTGAGTATCCCGGGACACACACTCTCCTCTCTAATACAAGCACCGACACGTAGTTGGAATGCCCAATGGGACCATTATTCTTGATTTTGGGCCAAAAAAAAAAAAAAAAAATAAGAAAGGAAAAGGGAAGGAGGTAAACTTTCGACTACCTTTTGCCAGTTGATAAACAACAAAACTTTCGGCCCGCCAGGCCTGAGGCATTTTGAGGATTTGCAACTTCAGTAAATAACATTCGAGAGCCAGGACCCCAGGATGTCCCATGCAAAATAGTTGAGTCTCTGTGTGTGCTTTGTCCCCACACGTGTAATGTGATATATATTTTTTACTGCTGGTTATCCTTTAGCTCTGCAGGCCAAATTAAATAAAAATCATAGCCCCAGAGTGAGCTCAAATTGCAATTTCATAAGCAATTTGCCGCTGGACAAGATATCTTTTTGTCTTTTGACTGGGAAATTTGACTGGGAAACTGAGAGAAAAAGGTCAACTGAAAATTACTGGCTAACATTTAGTAGATGAGAGCAGATTCAGATATGGATGTGTAGGGTGGCATTTGCTGACATTTTTATGGCCCCTTCGAGAGTTTTGCTTGTGTGTGTGCTTCTGACACACAATAAACACCAATTAAGAAAATAATATTTTGTGTACACTCACACACACACACAAATACAAATTGAAAAGCCAAAGCTTTCGTCTCTCTAGTTTTGTACAAGTGCTGTGCAAATAGTGCACAAAAGTGTGCTACAAAATACGAACAACAAACAAGCCCGAGAAAGCGAGAGCCAAAAACCTATAACAAAAGCTAAAATATTATTGCTTTTGGCCCGGCCAAAAACTTCTTTACAGTATCTGTGTGTCTGCGAGTATCTGTGAGGCTGAAGTCCGAGCCAGCTTGTTATAAGGCATGTTGACAAGCCTCTTTAACAAATGACACCAACAGACGAAGAAGCAGCAGCAGCAGCAGCCTGAGCAGGACAAGCCAAATAGTCACTGTTCACCCTTCTCCTTCGTCCTTGCTGTAGTCCTTTTTCCCCGATCTGTGTAACATTTGTTGGGCGCAGCCGAAAAATGTTGCTGGAACTTCCTGATTCTGTAGTGGTGTTGTCTTGTTGTCAGTTGCCCTTGTTATTTACTATTTACCAAGGCGAATATTCTTAGCATACCCAACACAGACCCATGTCAAAAAGCGAACTCCAACATCATTGGAATTTGGCCTAGAATAGCTACTACTGCTTCCAATTCAATTACTTTTAGCATCAAATCATTGACGATTGCCCGCAAATTCCACTTTAAAACTCGTTAAAGTGGGGTTGGTGAAATCAGAGAAAAACGTACCATTAACCGCCTAAATAAACTGCAACCGTCAAAGATTTAAAACCAGACCAAAGTAATTTCAGGTCCTGCAAAAACTGCTGCCAGCGCTCAGCGAACCACAAACAAGGTAAATGCTTCTGCAGCAACAGCAACAGCAACACGAAAAACTGGTGGCAACACTGAGGGGCAAGGGGTGGCACAGTAACCGCAACATAATAATTATGCAACAGAAACCGCAATGCATGCGGGGCAGGCGCCACCATTTTCCCAGTTTTTGGGGAGGAAAATTGTTTTGCCAGGCGAAAGTGTGAACAAAAAGCTGTTGCGTGTGCTGGGGCAAAAAAAAAGGAAAAACAACAAAAAAGAAATACATAAAAACAACAAGCCAACAACGCAACAACGTCAAACCGCAAAGTCAAATGCAACTAAAACCGCAGCACACAGTTTGGGGCGCCGAGGTTTTTCCCCCAGCTGGAAAATGGGAAATGGGAAGGAGCCTGCACTGAACTTTAATCTCCGGCAGGACCTCTGCTATGTCCTTCAAGTGAGCCTTTATTGTTTCAGCATTTATTCCACAGCATTTCATTCCGTATCCTTTGGCGATTTATGCGCCCACTTATTTTCCGCTGAGGAAAACGAAACAAATTCGAACAGGAGGCTAAAGGACTAAAGCCGCATAACTTAATAGCAACTCGCTTCATTTGAACTTTATGGCTGAGGGGGAGGGAAATAAAAATAAAGACAGAAACACGGACAACCACACGGCCAGGTAGGGGAAATCAATTTTCCCGGGCTTAGCTTGGACATCAAAGCGTAAGCAGGGGGCAGGAGCAGGAGCAGCAGGTCCAAAGTCCAGTTTACCGGACAGGTAGGTTAAGCCTAATAAACTGCGCGCTTCCAAAGGCATGCAGCACAATTTATATTTTTTTGTTTTCTCCACGGCGGGCCAGTGGAGAAGGTGAAGCTAATTGTATTGCGCCCGGGGAATTTGATTGCATGGATTTGGACATGATTGAAAAGGGCCAAAGAGCCAACGAACGATACGATACCTAGGAACCATCTGGACAGCGGAGTGCATAAATTGTGCGCCCAAGTCGCGCACATTATTCATTTTTAATGCCACCGAGACGTAGACGGCCACAACAATTTGGCCACATGTAAGCACAGGCAAGTTTGCCATAATTGCCTCCAAGTTGCGACCAAACCGGCGGAAGACGACACCGAGCCAAGCCACTGCACTTGCACTGAGAAAAAAATTTTACCAACTCACAGGTTTTGTTTTTGACAACTTAGCGTCAAATCACTAAAGGCAAGAGGAAGTATATTTGACTTGAGAACGATTTTGGGAGCTAATATTTATTTATATTTATAATATTTATGTTTTTTATAATATAAAATTAGATGTTGTTGACACTTTTTTTAGACCCCATGTGGATTTGAACCCGCTCCTTGCGCACGACTATTCGTTGTCTGGATAACACAAAGAGTTTTTATACCTAAACTTAAGAATTTTTCGTCTTAAATTTTCATTTCTTGGACTACGTTTCAAAAATCTTTAAGTGAATTACAACTAATTTTTAATTTTAAAAACTTTTTTTTTATTAAAAAGCAGAAAAAATTCTTAAGTTTTGTCAGTGTAGGACCAAGCCAGGTAGTAGCATCATTAAAATGAGTTAGCGTTCCAGACGCAGGAAGTGGAGACTGAGTGGGAGATGGGTACTGAGACCGAGACTGAGACTGAGACTGGAACTAAGACAGACCGACACTTTGCTGTTGGCCTTTTGGGAGCTATTTGCAGTAGCAGTAGCAGTGGCAGTGGCAGTGGCAGCAATTAAGCCATGAGGTAGATTAACTTTAACCTTTGTGTGAGCGGAAGGAACATTTTTGTTCCATTTCGATTTTGCTTGTAAATATCTCGGGTTGTGTGAAAGCTATCGATCTGAAATTTTCTGACAGCTCGTCTTCAGCGATTCTAAAGAAGTTTGCCGATTTTTAGATAAATCTGTTGGTAATCTTGGGTTTTATTAGGGAAAACTTTTTTTAACTACGTTGTTGAGCGGAAGACACAATTTTGTGCATCGTGTTATAACCGCGTATATCTTAAAAACCTTTATTCAGAAAAATTTGAAATTTTTACTGAATATGTATTAACTCAAAATCATTAAATTTAAAATTTAAATTTTTAAATTAATCCTACACTAAAAAAAATTTTTAAGTTTTACCTTGAAAAAAAAAATTGCAGGTTAGATTAATTACGTAAAACTCGCAAACTGATCAAACAATTGAAAAACGTGATATACTACGTTATAGGGCTTCCAATAAGCTTTCCAAAATGATCAAATGTGTCATACCCTTCTTTGGTAAAACTATAAGAAAAACAACCAATATTGTTGAAAAATTGCATTTATTTTGTACAAATTTGATTAATAATACCACAAATATACTAAAAAACTAGTATTATTTTTATTTCAAAATTATTATTCTTATAAAAATAAATTGTTTTAATCCCATAATTATAACTATAAATGTCCAAAAAGGGGTATTTGTGGTTTTAGGTACTCTTGCTAATAAAAGTAACGGTCACAAATAACCCAAATCATTTATGACCGCCAGGTGCAGCTGCCGACAACTCTTTTGGAATGACCCAAAAAGGGTTGATGGTAAAACGTACTACCTGCCCACATTTTTTGCACGTTTTTAGAACTTTGAACTACTTTTATAGTGACTTCTTCTAAAGAAAGGTATGACACATTTGACCTTTTCGAAAAGCTTATTAAAAGTCCTATAACGTAGTATATAACGTTTTTCAATTGTTTGATCTGTTTGCGAGTTTTACGTAATTAATCTGACCTGCAATTTTTTTTTCCAAGGTAAAATTTAAAAATTTTTTTCAGTGTAGGCTTAATTTAAAAATTTAAATTTTAAATTTAATGATTTTGAGTCAATACATATTCAGTAAAAATTTCAAATTTTTCTGAATAAAAGTTTTAAAGATATACGCGGTTATAACACGATGCACAAAATTGTGTCTTCCGCTCAACAACGTATAAAAAATCTTCCGCTCACACAAAGGTTAAGCTGCCGCGGCAGATGCACTTGCTGCACTCGCGGTGCGGACTTTGTGTGGGTCGAAATTTATTTAATTAACCGGAAATTTGTAACCAGAAGTGCCTTTGTAAGATGACTCCAAAAAAGAGGAGATTTTCTGGGACTTTTCTTGTGCACCCTTGAGGCCATAAACAAGATGAAACAATGATTCCGGAGTAAAAAGCCACTTGCAACTTTTTGAATGCAAAAACTTATAAAAGAGAAAAGCATAAATTCCCCAAAAAATAATATTGCAAATTGCACAAATTGAACAGGATTTCAATTGCATTACACAAAAATCTGTGAAGCATTGCATTTTCAATTGTTGTGGAGAGAAAAATCGTCTATATATTCATATTCAGTATCTGTGTATATATGCATAATGGAAAGCTCTGAGCTCCGTGCTCTCTGATGTGGCAAACAAAACGTGCCGCTTGCAAAATTGTACAACAACCAATTAAAATGCATAACTCGATTTAAAGTTTACATAACATTTTGCTAAATTACAGGTTCGTCCCAGGCATTCAGGCTTATATAAGTGGCCAGCATCCACATCCACATCCACATTCACTCCCTCTTCATCCGCTCGACGTTTCAGTTTGCAAGGGGCTTACAATGTCTGTCGCTTTGGTTGGTGTTGCTGATGTTGCTGCTGTTGGTGTTGCTGTTGCTGCTGCCGTTGCTGTTGCCCCGGCAACATGCAATTAAAAGCGATATTGAATTTTGTTACGCTCTGCGCTCGAGTGTACGATTTGCAGTGGTTGTTGTGCCGTTGGTGGTGCTCTGCGGCTCTTATTTAATTTGAGTCGGGCAAAAACATATATTTTGTTATGTGATTGGCATAACTTATACAACAGCATCGGCTTAAAACCATGCTTTGAATAATATTCCGTGCAGCAGAAATACATCCGTCTGATTTACGTGGGTTTGCTTCTGGTTCTGTGGATTTTCAACGGTCTAAGCTGATTCCAATTACCAGCTATCAAACCTCTGCCTTGTTTTTCCATTTCTCTCTCAATTGTTGAGCCCTAATATATGGCTATTATGGCATACAGTACTTTAGGCCCCGAAGCATTTCGCCATGACAACGGGAGAGGTGAGAGCCACAGGCCAGAAGGGCATTATAAATCTTCATTGTTTTTGGGGGCCAGTTCAGTAGTAGTAAAGTAGCGCAGACAACAGCCCAAAAATTCTACTCGCTTTTTCCCCAGGATGTGTGCACTCAGAATAAAGTCTGCTTAACACTTAAGAGATTCCCCTTAAAACTAAATTTTTAGTTTTAGCAGGAGTAAATGTCTTTACTTACTTCGCTTGATAAGAAAAGCTCTGCAATCCTAACACAGTTTTTTGTGCTTTAATGGACACAAAAATCGTTAACGTTACCCTAAATTATTAAACACTTGTAAAGCCAGAAATATATAAACTTTCTAGAGTAAGTTAAAAGAATGGACTTTTCGCTAAGATTAAAACAGCGGCATATAATGTTTACAATAGTATTTCATTTTTAAACAAAAACGACTTTATAAATTCCATATTTAAAAAGTATTATTTTTTATAAACCTATTTCTTATTTACTGACAAAAATATTTCAAATTTGTACCAATTTTTAATCAAAAGTCTTGAGGTTTGTATATGTTCCCATTTCTAAGACTAATATTTTTTCGAGTGTCCGTTTGCTAAAAGCAACATCAATTTGCATGAATTGTGTGGTTGTGTGCGTGTGTGTATATGTAATTACAAAAACACACGAAGCGGAGTTGAGTACGTGCAAATCTGACCAAAAATTTAAATTGAAGCTAAAATTTTTGGCCAAATGCTGTTGCCAGAAACGATGATGATGATGATGTATGCAACTCTCCAGCCCCTTTTTCCTACCACGGACACCCCCGAGGCAAAATACATAGTACATGGTCGAAATTGAGGCCTAACTCCTTCACCACTTGCCCACTTGCCCACTCTTCCACTTTTCATGCGATCTCACTGCAGGCCGTTTTTGTGAAAACAAGTATATCGAATTTTAATTACATTTGCTTCATCTGTGCGGGTGTATGTGCTATTTGCTTTTTGCGCCAAACAGCCGACACGGAAATGTGATTTTTGATTGAGTGCCAGCCGAACAAAAACAGTGGCAATAAGCTATGGGGGAAAATAAGAGAAGCGGCCAGACAAAAACGCCTTGAGCTTGCACTCGAAAAAATATGAAGCCTTATATTAAGAATTCATTAATAAAATTCAGCTAAGCCAAGTCCAAGAAAAGTATTTTATTTTCATGAAAATTTGGCTAAACTCAAACGACAGATTATATGTTTATTAAAACAGATATTAAAATAAATACCTACATATTTTTAAATTATTTGAAACTAAAACGGGCTTCAAAGGAATTCCTCGGATATTTTAGCTTTCTCCAAGTATTCAAAGTCAAACTTAGTTTGCTTAGGATGAATCCTAACATTTTTCATTTAAGGGTTAATTTTTTTTGCATTAGATTTCAAAGTGAGATTTCCGATCTTTTCCCATAGAATTTATTGACTGCAAATGCGGTTTACCAAACTGCCGAGGAAACGGTGGTAAATTGCAGTCATTATAATATGCAAAAATCCACAGAGGCCTATCACATATACATATCAGTGCAGTCGACTCTCATTAATATGCATTGTTGCCTGTCAATTTGGTGATAGTCGACACTTTTTGTGGTTAACAACGACACAGAGGCTATCAGAGGCTCATTTGCATTTTGACCAAGTTGCCTTTGTGGTGAATAACATATGTATAGAAGGCCGTGGTAAGGGCGAAATCTAGAACTCCTTAGGAATATTCTTTAAATGGGTTTGGATGGTAATAAATATTGATTTTCATCTGCTTACCGCCACGTGGATCACGTGTTCTGCTGTAAGGATGAAGCCTTGGCCACTTACCTAAAAGCAGAGAGAAAGGAAAACTCAGTGAGTGGGTGGATGGGTAAGCTCAGAATAAATTCAACTTAAGACACTCTAAAGAGGCACCTTTTAAAATCTCTCTCGGCTCATTTGCTGAATTGTTACCATGTTTTTTTGGGGCCACCCGTTCCCCATTCCCCTAAACTCATCTTGTCGACACTTGAGGCAGCTTAGCAACCCACAAGGAAAACAGGCCCAGTACCAGTGTCAGTTTTATATATTATTTTATCTTTGGATCCTTTGGAGCCTTTGGAGCTTTGAAAAAGGATAGCCTTGGATGCTTCCATTTTCATTAAATGCCTTCGCGGCTCGACTACAGCTGCCTGGGTATGTATCCCCTTACAGAAGAGGAGCCAGGGCATGAGGCTGAAAAGGATATTGTCTAACAACAAAAGCGGAATAAATTAATTTAGCTCATGTCTTGGCCCCGGCAATGAGCTAGAAAATGAGCTGCAGAATATGTATGTGGCATACGCCTCTCCTCTTTTCTCTCCTCTACGCATAACAACAACCTCCTGATAATAACAAAATATGTGCAACTGACAGGTGGCAGCAACAGCAGCAGGAGCTGGAGCAGGAGCTCCTTGTCTGAAATTTAATAAGTTCAGAGCTGTCTTCGTTATGGGGCTTATTAAAAATATTAAAGCCTACGGCAGCTGGAAAATAGAATCTGTGCGCCAGCTTTATTAATGAGCACCAGAGGGAAAATATAACAAGAGCAGCTCTCACTTGCTTTATTGCATTAATTTTTCAATAATCCTTCTCAACTAAAACAAATATCTAAAGTGGGATACTTCATGGCTGATAGGACTAATCTTTTATTGATAGGGGCAAAAGCGCGCTCAACTGAGTTAATTAAATTTTGCTGCAGAGGGCCTCTGCCTCTGCCTCTGGGACTTGTCTTGCCTTTAATAAGCACATCCACATCCACATCCCAATCTCAAACCCCAAACTCCGTTGGATACATCCTGTATAAGTATGCCTGGGCAACCCTTTTCACCGGCGGAGTCCCTCCTCTTCATTCAGCCCCAAACTTTGTGCTTAATGCTTAGCCGAAACTTTTTTGACATTTTTATTGACAAGAATCCAGGAGCCCCAAAGAAGCGGCTTCCTCCTCTCCGCTGCCTCTCCTCATGTGGCTTGTACAACATTTTTTGCTCTCCTGGGCCACTGCTGCCGCCCAAAGTTTTGTCTGGGCTCCAACGAACGAACGAACGGTCTCCTGTGCCCGTGTGTTGCGGTCAAATCTAATTTCCGCAGCTTTTACTACTTTATTAAACTATTACAACTAAAGCCAGCCCGGCCCACAGTCTTGCCAAGCTGCCGGCTGGCTATATAGCTATATAGCGATGGCCATGGCGATGGGTATTAAAAAAGTTATGTTCTAACATATATGTGGGGGCCACGAAATGTGTTAATAAAGCACACTTGCCACCAACATGGCCACATAATGAAACGAAATTGCGGGTGGCAGCAATATAGCCAGCAGGGTATCGTGAAGGGATGTATGTATATTATAAATAGAATTCCGATATGTACCATTTAATATGGTATCGAAAATATCGTTGTAAAATTATCGAAACTGTAATTGTAAATTGAAATATTTTATTTTATTCTTCTTTTTATGCATACAAGATATTTAATAATAACCTCTTTAATGTTTTAAAATATTTGTAAAGCTCAACGATGATTGGGTAAAGTTTTTAAAACATAAAACTAACGAAAATCAGTTGATGCTGCATAAAGATGATGATTTGATCAATCTATCGATAAATCATACAAATATCACATTGATAAACTATCGATAACCATATCGACTGTCGAATTCTATATCGATACGATATTAAAAAGTCTATGTTCTTTGCATATGTCTTGATACGCAGTTTTTGAAGGTGCTTAAACATGGCTAAACGGATATTTATATCACGATCAAGGATCTAAATGGTAGGGTTAGGGTATGTCATATCCCAAGGTCCTATTCCATCTAATATTCCCTCTTTGTTAGGCGGCGAGTGGCATAAGTTGCTGGCACTTTGTGGTCCTTTTATGACTCGTTGGCCCGGCTTGACGGCATCAAATTTCAGCCACTTCCTGCTCGGCAGCCAGCTCCTTAGCTCCTTGTGCTCGTTTAATTGCTCTGACCTTCCCGTGTTTGTGGGTGTGTGTGAGTTTGTTGCATAGTTTCGGGCGTGTTGCATGTTAATTAGCATTAAGCAGGGCAAGAAGCAGAACGCCTTTTCTAGTTGTATGTGATAAAAATTTATTGGGCCCCAGCCCACTCACTTGCATATGAAACTTTCGCCATACTGCAATTAAATTTAAGCTGCATCACACACACACATTTGGGGTACAGAGAGAAAAAGAGAGAGAGGCTCAGGAACAGGATCAGGACTCACAAAAGACTGGTGGCCATGACGACGACGACGACGACGGCAAAGTTTGTTGGGTTTTCTGGTTTCGGTTTTTGGTCTATAGACGCAAAAGTTCGCGTTTGTTTCTGTCTCCCCCGTTTTTGATATGTATTTTAATTCCTTAGCCTCTCTGTGTGTGCCATTTTGCAGTCGGTTGTCGGTAGTCCAGGACTTTTGGCTTGCCAACGGCAACAAGGATGACTGTGGCTTAAATGGCACTTATGAGCTTATGCCACAACTTACATTATTATTATTAGTCCGATTTTTTCTTATGCTTGTATAAATGCTGCTTCTTGGCACGCAATAAATAGTTATAGACTACAGCGGCCACTTGAAGAAGAAAAGCGCAAGAGAGTGTTTTGTTTTAATTAAGGCGCATTAAGTGCAATGTTTTATGTTGCCTGGGGGTGCAACTTTGGTTAAATTAGGATTTACGACAGGATATGGGATGCTTGAAGAGGAGAAATCTTTAATCGTTTGGAGGTATTGGCTTAGCATATCACAAACAAATTTTAAGTAGGTAAACTTCGTGTTTAAAAAATATTTAAAAGTAGGTTCCAAAGAAATTGAGGGATTTTTAGATGTGGGTTTCAAAAAAGGTGTCTAAAAGTATGCTGTGAAATATGTTTTGGAATTTATTTAAAGGAATTCTTCGTTTAAAATACTTGTAGCATACTTTTGGACACATTTTTTAAGTTTATCTCTGAAAGGGTAAAAGCCAAAATCTCATCACCCTTAAATCCATTATTACAACAAATCAAATAAATCAAAGCTGTCTCATGGTCATTGGTTGCTATCTTTTAAAGATTCCCTACTTCCAAACCGATCAAGAGAAAAGAAGCACACTTTCTATCCAAATATACATAGTTTGAACAAAAAATCTCATTACATTTTCAACCATAATGTTAAAGAATCATATAAAGTAAAGCTCTCGCATGTCATAAGCGTTAAATTCAATTTGAGTTTTACAGCGTTTCGGGCTTTTGTTCGGGTTTGTTTGACAGTTTTGTGCAGCGCACTCAATCAGCACTTGTTAGAACTTTTTAGTGTGCTGTAAAATAAACATGAGTATAGAGCTGAAATGAAATGAAATTTAATAAATGCAATGCGGTGTAGTGAGGAGGATGTTCGGATGTAGTATGTAGTGGGTTGAAACAGAAACAGGAGTAGAGCAAAGCGACAGGCAGCATGACATGCACTTCATAAAACTTTCCTCATATAAATTGAAATTGAAATGAAATGATGATGCCACAGCAGAGCTGCCACGTTGATATGTGAGGATGTGGAAGTGGATGTGGAAGTGCGCATATGTGTGTGCAAGTGAGAGTTGACAACCGGAGGAAGCTCTGTCCCTGTCTCTTTTTCACTATTTCCACAATGGCTGGCTGTAAAAATTTGTTGGCCAAACAACAAGTGGTGCAAAAAGCGGCAAAAGCAAAAGCAGCAGCAGCAGCAGCAACAGCCTGAAAAACAACTTAAACTGTCATTGCAAAGTTTGAGGCAAAGCCTGGAGGAGAGTGGGGCATTAAAAGTTTTTCGGTGAGCAATTATGTAAAGGCTACTTAACTTTTTTTGCAGGCAATAAATTTTCCCTTTTAAACTGAGACTGTGGGGACAGAGCGAGCACCTGAGTTGCGACACAATTTTGTTGCATTTGATTTTGTAGTTTTTTTTTTTTTTCAGGGGGTTGAAACCGAGCTATGTGCAGAAATTCAATTAGCCATCAGTGGGAGTGGAGAATTCACAGTGCAGTTTTGGGGAATGCTTTGAGATACACGCATGCACACTGTGGGATTCAGATACTCTCCGCATGCCTAGATACAATTCCGTTCATGGCTGCCGCAGCTGCTGCTGCTGCTGCATACTTGCCTCAATTACGCCGAAAATGTCACATTAATTATTGGCATTTATGGGGTTTGCGACGCTTTTGATATGATAGACGACAATGCAGGCCAACATTTGAAGTCTACTTTACGGCGCTGCTCGCTATTGTGCGTGTGTGTGTGCTATTTATGTGTGTGTGAGTGTGGTGTATTAATTGGAATTTGTTTTTGTGTGTCAGCTGCAAGACAACGACGTCGACGACGACAACAACACAAGCCAAAATCTCATCTCTTTGTTGGCTTTTGCCGGCAATTAAAAGTTAATTTGACAAAGCGAGACATTTCGAATTAATTTCAACGTCTAAACGACGTTTTAATTCAATTTATGTTTTTGGCAGCACAACAACTTGACAATGCCATCGATTGAGTGGGTCGATTGACTCAAGGTCTCAAGTGAAGTTGGCATTTAAATGTGAATAAATGGAGGGGACTTTATTCTTTAAATTAATTAAGTTGTGGACCTGCCCTTATAGTCACCTACTTCTGATATTTTTAATTACATTTTAATTGGAAGTGGTTTCTTTGATAAAGAGTTCTTAGCCAAATTTTACTTTATAAAATATATTTGTTACGTACATTTTCCATTTTTTAGACTTGCTATAAAAAACGTAAAATGTTTGTTTTAATTGATAAATTTGTTGAATCAAAACTAGGTTAATCTTTTAACAAAGAAAACTTCTTATATAAAATATTATTTTAATTGAAAATACTTTGTTAAATTGTTTGTTAAATAAACTCCTTATATAAAATACTGTTTTTAATGAAAATATTTTCTTAAATTGTCAAAAGTTGTATGTATTTTTTCGGGTTTTTAGTTTTGGGGATCTACACGCCGTTCTAATTCTTTTAAAGTAAAATCGATTAAAGGTGAACAAAGAGCATTTAATTCTTCAAAATTATATAATGACCTTTCCCTTTTGGCTACCTCCCATTGTGATTAAACCCGCGTTTCCAATTACTTAATGACAGCCTGCAGTCGCAGTGATTAGGCCTTCGAGCACTCCAAGTCTTAGCGGCCAACGTGGCGCATTCAACTTGTGTCTACTTATGTCAGCAACAGGAGACGGACTCCGGACTCCATGCCACACTCGTGCGGCTACTTATGCAAAATGCTCCACTAGACGACACCCGTTGCTGCTGCTGCTGCTGCTCATATGCTCATATGCACGCACATGGGAGCTTCGATTACCGGCGGACTGAGACTGAGAGTGGAACGTTAAAGGACAGGGTACTTCAGGGGGAGACACACAATTGTGTTGATTGCACAGATGACAAGACCTAGCACGAGATGACAACTTTGCTGCCTGCCAGCCCTGATGACAATGAAGTGCATGCATGAATATTCTAATCAAATGAGCCGCCAGCCTGTCCTCCTGGCTTCTGCCTGTGGTCCTGCCATTGTCGAGCTGTTAAATATTTTGCCTTCAGCACATGGCTACACTCGGAAAGTTTGCATTTCTTTTGTTTAAAAATATTACACCCAGTAAAAGAAAATAATAATATTACCTAAAACCTTATTTATTTTCAAGCCAAGCTTTATGAGCTGAGTGGCCAATTAAATAATTAAATGTTACCAATTCTTAAAATATTGCATTGTTTCTAATACTTTAAGTATGAAAAACAATTTAAAACTTTTATTTCATGGGTAAATTTTTATAATAAAAATTTGTCTATTAGGGAAATAAATCTCAAGTAATTTAGATATTCTTGGTCCCTTTTTTCGCTCAGTGCTTTGTGCACCACATGCTTTGTGTTTTGTGCTGGGGAAAAAGTTTCAAAGTCAGCCCAAGTCCCCGGCCGGAGAAAACCTTTCCTTTACCTCGTTTCATTTCATTCACTCACTGAAATCGAATTTGCATAATTTAACATGATGGTTGCGCTTATTCCCGTAGCCTGTCAGAGGCACACACACATACACTGGAGGAGGAGGAGGAGGTGTGGGGTTATTATTGTTCGCCCTCGGATTCGGCGTCACCGCATTTCGCTACCACATGCATCATCATTTGCATACATTTGCAGTCGGTTCGCCCAGTCAGTCAATGTTCATTCCTCATTACCCCCCTGCCCCCTCACCACTCCCCCTGCTCAGTCGATTTTCTTTGAATATAATTCGCAGCGGAGGAGCAAGAAAGAAGGCATTGACGTTGATGGATTTTGGCACTTACACAGGCTAGCGCCTGTCACTTTCCTAACACCAAAAAAGGAGCGGCTGACTCTGCTCCAGTTGAGCTGACTTTGAAGCGCATTTTAATGAAGAATGATATGTTGGCATCGCAGCCGCATCAGCCGCAATCAGCCAACCCCCTTCCTCCTTTTCCAGGACATTTTCCAGGACCTCACCCTTGCTCACCCCCTAAACCACATCGACTGACAGTTTTCGCGGCTTTGCACGCAGCCACTGTCGAAGTTGAAGGGGCGACGACATCAACAACAAGTTTTCCTGTTCAACCGGAAGTGAAGTGAATCGGGGGGGGAAAAAATGAAAATTTGTATCAAATTATGTCGCTGCTTTGTCTTCAGATTTGTGAGGAATGGTATTATATATGCTATTCAAATTTGTGGAAATTTCAGGCATCAATTTGATTTGAAATTGATGGCTGTCGGTGGTTTGTGAGAATCTCAGGAATCCCCCCTCTCTCTATTCCCTCCACAAATAAACAAGAAAGCAAAACAAAAACAGGCGAGTACACAAAAACAAACAAAAATAATAATAAATACCCCTGGAACACATTGGTTTTCTATGCAAAGTGTCACATCATCATGGCCGTGTGGGCACGCCCCCTTCCGACCCCCTTCCGCCCCCCTCTGCCTTTTCATGCATATCAAAATGGCAACAATAAACGCCAACAAAAGAACAACAATAACAAACATTAACATGGAAATACAGACGCACACACACACACACACGCGGGAGGACGCACAAAAGGCGGCAGTCAAAAATGTTGCAAATGTAAGCAAAATAAAAATATATAACAAAGACACAATTACACTCACACACACACATATTGTGTGTTTGTGTGTGTATTTGTAAAACCAAAACTTTTGACATAATAAAATGGAATGTTATTGTTAAAAAAGTTACTTGCATATTAAAACAAACGAAACTTCCTATCTCCCTCTCTTTGTTTTTTTTTTTGTGTTTTTTTATACCTTGTGTATTTTTACTTGCAAATTCCGCATACAAATGCAAATGGCCGGCGTGTGAAACGAGCAGCGCTGCCAAAAGCAAACAAACTTTAATTGAACTGTTTACCCGATTTTTATTTTATTTTCGAGCCACCTCACGACCTCCCCTATATTTTTTCAACTGTTATGGTTATGTTTGTGATGATTATTTGGCTCGCTGCACAGCTGCTCACTTTTACATAAATGGGACTTTATCAGTTGACCCTCGTGGAGCTAAGGGTTTTATATATATAGCACGTCTACACAACCAAACTAATGTCAAAAAATTAGATAACACGATCAACAGAATTTTAAGAACTGGAAAATACAACAGATAACGAGCCGAACACGTTACGTATACTTAATATGGAACACTATTCTTAGGTGGGGGGAAAACTGATTGGTGGATATAGCTTTCGATAGGTATATAGTATATATAGTATAAAATAGGATTACTCACCTTTGCTAGCACCGTCCGGGCCTCGAAGTATGGTGCACTCCTCTATAGTGCCAAATGGATGGAAGATTTGTCTAACATCGTCTTCGGTCTGTTGTTTGCTGAGCATGCCAACGAACAGCTTGCGATCTAAATGCTCTGTTTTTGTTTCGGGTTTGTTCATGTTTGTTCATGTCATGTCGTGTGATTCGATAGTTCCGATTGATTTTGATTGATTACGATTGATTTTTTTGATTTATTTTTATTATCGATTTGTTGCACCAAAAGAGACGGCAAAATGGACAAGTGGCAATGTGTTTTGTTTTGTGTGTGAAAGTGAGACAGTATTCGATCGTGTATTGGTGTTGGTGTATGTGTGAAAATGATAAATTTTCAATCAAGAAGCCATAGCCAGAGAAAATTCGCATCAAATCAAAGTGAAAACCGACAAAATGAATACGCAAATAATATATATTTTTCGATCATAAGATGTACGTGTGTCGTATAAAGAGATATGTAAATGCAACAGGGTTACACATTACGCAACAATTGTTTTTTTGTAACGAGTAACGAACGTAGCAGGCACATTTACGTAATTGTTTTTTTTTTTGTTTGGTAATTGGTTTTCAAAATTTCAACAGGCGCAAAATACCCAAAGAAAAGTAAAAGCAACAACATTTATTTAAGGAGAAATTCGTTGGTGTTTGGGTGAATAGTTTGAGCACCAATAGAGCAAATACAATTACAACATTTATTAATGTGGTTAGGTTTTGATTTTTTTTTCGGGGGTGGGAAAAGGGAGTACAAATTTTGATTTTATAAGCGGAACAAATTTTGTTTGTTGAAATTGTTGCATCAAGAAGGTAAAAATTTCGATATGGAAACAACCAAATTAAATCAAAATAATACGAATTAAATCACAAAAAAGTCAAATCAGTTTTTGAAAATCAAAGGAGAAGAATTGTCAGTTTTCCAATTTTGCCAATTTTGATGTATTCATATTTTTTTTTCGTTTCAATCATATATATTTGATATAGAGCACGAACAAGTGTTACATAAAAAGGAAAGAAAAGAAGATAAAAATGGGTGATATTTAGTTAAAATTGTCGTACAATTTGTTTTTTTTTTTGTTTAACTTACAACTTACAAGAAATTGAAATTAGCTATTCATATACGTATTATATTATTAAGTATATTTATATATGTATATATAGAACAGACACGCACACACACACACAAGCAAACCATCTCGCACACACTTACAAGCTGGCTACTGAGTTAAGGATAGACATTGAAAGGTAATTGAACACGCTAGCCACTACTTGAAAAAAGTTGGTAAAGAGTTGGTAAAATTACGGCGAGCATGAGGAAATGTAAATACTTAGAGCTAAATGGCGGTGGTGATCAGCAGGAGAATTTCTAAAATCTAATCAATATCTACTACCCTCTCAATTTCTTATTTCACATTTTTTCCCCAACCGAAAAAGTCCAAGGACACACCCGTGGTATCATATCGAAAATTGAGCGTCACATAATTGGCAAAACACTTGCCACACACACAGCACAGACAGCACAGCTGCTGCTGCTGTCGCGTTAAAGTGGCAAAAGCAATCGAAGTAGAAAATAACTAATACGACACGTTGGACCCATGCACATGGCCTGCAGGCAATTGTCTTGTGTCCGGGGTTAAGCCTAATGGCATTTGGGCTCAACCAACCCCATTTTCAACCTCTCTCAACCCCTCAACCCCTTTTTTCTCAGAGGTCCAAGCACGTGCAATAAGCCAAACAACGCCCCTGGCATGCTAAACAACAACAACACCAAGAAGGAGGGCAAAGGAGTGGAAGCAGTGGAAAGTGGAAGGGTTGGCTTAATAAAAATGTAAAGCACGTTGGATCGGAGGACAAGGTAAAAATAGTGCAGCATACTTTGCGGCGCCTGCTGTTGTACATATGAAATGGCATAGTTCAACTGGCTGTTAACAGTTGCGGCCAAAAAAAAAGAAGTAGGGAGTGTGGAGTGCAGGGGGTTAAGGGCGAGGGAAGGTAAAAAAGGACAAAAGGATTTGCACAATGTTTAGCCTGGCGTTGCAGCAATTTTCTACAATTACCTGGGGCACAAGAACGACACAGACGACCGGCAGGGATAAAATGCACACAGGGCTTTCAGTGATTCCCTTTTGGTTGTTCTCCTCTTGTTATTTTTTTTTCATACCTTTTTTCGGTCTCTGAGCTAAAGGAAAGAGCAGTGAAAATAATATTAAAGGCCATTAGGCTCATATAGACAAGTTAAGTGGCTCCTGGCCCGGGCCCTTCTTCGTCCTTTTCCCTAGCCATGTGTGTGGCAGTTTTTAGATTTTATTTTTATGCCTGGCGGCGGCGGCAAAAGAAGTCATTAACGTGTCGTTGTCTTTGATGCCACAGCCAAAGAGGAGAGGCGGCAAAAAGAAAGCCAAATTAAATTAGTTAACCACATGGCAACTTTTGTACGTGTATTCATGTGCTGCTGGGCCCAGGGACACCCAGGGACAAGGACAGCCCCACTAATTGTTGCACGTTATGTTTTTGCTTATCTTTCCATCCACTATACAGGAGACAGCATACAGCATACAGCATCCAACATCCAGCTGCATCTTCACCGCTGCTCCTTGTTTTCCCTCTCCCAGGGGCCGAGTAATTGTATTTTAAGTCTCCTGGCCAAAGGTGAAAAAGCCAGTCGCGTCCATGAATAATACACAAAAAATGTGGAGACAGCGGCAGCCAGAGGATAAAAAAAGAAGAAAAAACTAAACACAAAGTCGCTGACAAAGCGAAAGTCAAAGCTCAAAGCTCATGTGTCCCTGCACTCACTCCCAATGTCTGTTCTTTTAGCTGTTTTTTCACTGCCTTTGACTTTGGCTGCCAATTGACATGTAAATTGACGTTTAATGGCTGCTAATGAGCGTCTGAGGATTAGTTCCTATTCCCAGCACAGAACAGGGGCTATTTGAATACAGCCTGTCTGTCTGAGAAGATCAGGTGTGCGCATTAAGCTGAAATTTCTCTGCCTTGCCAGAGAGGATTACTTTCAATCTCCTGAACAACTCTTTGCTATCCTATCCTATATTGCAGCTAATAAATCATTAAGCAAACAAATAAATACTCCATTAATTTTCACAGCTTAGCCAAAACATTTTGACCGACAAATGAAGATCCTGCCGTAATGCGACCAATTCATTTCTGCAAAATGTTTTAATCTGATTACTGCAGATAGCTCAAAATGCTATGTAAATATGTTTAAGGTATTAATTATTTTGTGGGGATTTTCCAAGCTCTTCGCTATAATTGCCAAAAGTTTGTGCTGCTTTAGGATAATATTTGCTTGGCAAAAACTGATTGAAAACGTCTCAGCCCCACTTTGTGTATATTTATGTGTGTGTTGTTTCTTGTCTGACCACGTTTATTTTGCTATAAATTATTGAAATTGTAATTACTTAGGCAGGAAATGGGTAAATGAGCACCAAATTGTATACTTAATGCTGTCCAGGACCTTATTGTTGATGTGCCTGATTTTCTTTGCAGCTTGTAATGAAAATTTAATCAGAAATGAATACAGCAGCACTTTGGGTCTAAGACCAGTGAAGTTTTTCATTTGCATTTTTCTATATATTTTATTAGAGGGCTGCCCCGTTTGATTGATGATGTGCCTGCATGGGAGTGAGTGAGTGAGTGACTGGTAAAAGGAAACTAATTAATATGTAATTAGTGACACTCATTTGACATGTAACGAGGCTAATGTAAAAATATTCCACAGCTTCAAGAAGGGGAGGAAAATGGAGTAAGGGGCTGCTCTGATTAAAATGTAAATGACTCTCCTCCTCGCACAATCAATTCAGTCGCCATATGGCTGTGCCCAATAACTGGGATCAGATGCTGCAAATGTTATGCTGCCCCATCAATATAGCCAGCAATTGTTTCAGCCAAGTGTGCCTGCAGGCGGGACTCTCTGTCGGGATTCTGTCGACATTCCATTTTTATGGCCCAGACTCGCCGTCTGTCTGTCTGTCTGTCTGAGAGTCATCCCGGCACAGCCGACGGAGGTGTCAGTATTTATATAGCAAATAAGCTAAATGTTCCCTTTATGATTCCCCCGACAATTGTGTGGCAATTGTCAAAAGTCTCCCCAGTCTTGACGTTTAAATATGACTAGAGATAACTCAGTACACCATCCCTGCTCTTTTCTTCATTGTTGCCATTGTGGCGGGCCGGGAATCCTTTGGGTGTCCTTCTTTGTGCTTGGAGTTTATTTGTCAGTTGGAAATTCTTCAGTAATAAGCGTAAAACTCGACTATAGGCTGGGGACAAACTCGGAAAATTATACAAATTCTGGGCGAAAGCGAGCCTAGCCCCAGGCCAAAGTTAGAAGTAAATTAGTTATTAGCCTTGTAAGTAGTTCAAAAGTTCCCAGCTAAGTCAGCTGACAGCTGGTGGGAGTAGCTCTGAGAGATTGGAAATGGAAATGGGAAAGTGCCGCTAAAATGCGCCTAATTGTTAATTAGTGTCAGCGTAAATTTGTGTGTGTGTGGCTGCTGCAGTGCCAGACATTTCCATAGTCACATTTTTAGGCACAAAAGTTTTTGTTTGGCCAGGCCAAAAGTCAAAGGCAGACCGAGCGGAAATAGGAAGAAGGCTGAAACTTTGTCTTCGTGGCTGTGGTATTGAAGTGTTAATTAATATTGAAAGGGATAAACTTTTGTCTGACTTTCTGAGTAGCAGAAGAAGAAAGCTGAAGAAAGGGGCTGCTCACAAAAAAATTAAGAAAACGTTTGCTTTAAAATTAAAGGGATTCCACAACTGAAGGTCTTTCATAATTGATTAAGGATTGGTTTGCAGCTTGGCTCTCTTTTTAGCCAGAAAACATTTGCATTTCATTTTGCAGCCGGTGATAAATTTTGAGCTCCTTCCACCCACAGCAAAGGCAATCTTGACAAGCCATTAACATTTCATGTGCACCTTGTCTCCGCTTTTTCCGCTGGCTTGACTATCACACTAAAAGTCAATATAAAGTAAAAATTTTTTATGACCCCGGGATTATCATTTTGCGATGCTTCTGCTGCTGCTGCTGCAGCTTGACATGAAATTGGCTGCACACTGTGGGTAACCAGAAATTGGCTATAAAAGGCGAGCGACGACCAAAAGGTGCTCCGCTGTCGTTGCTCCTTTTATATATAAATAAATGTATAAAAAATATAGAAATTTTTATTTTAAGTAGTGACGCGTCAGGGATAATGTTAATGGCACATGGCATTTTCATTTCAAACGCATAAAAGTGTCCGCAGTTCACGTGGAATGCTTAAAGAAAGAGAGAGCAGCGCAGAGGACAAAAAGGAAAATGTCAACCGGCGAAATGTCCTTTTTGTGTGTACAGATTTGTTTTTATTTCATACATGTATACTCAAAATAATGTGGGTATAATAAGGGACAACTCACGATAAAGCGGAATTTAAAGTTTATGAGCGCTAGACAAAATTCACCCTGCATACGCTTGTGTAATTATATGGTCTGTCTCGGTTGCTTAAATCTTTGAAATAATGTTGGGTCCCTTTTGGACATGACAATAAATTTCACTGAGTTAATACTAATAAAAATATATCTTAAATACCATAATGCTTACTTTTCGGTTGGATTGTTTGACTTGTTTGCGCTAGAAACTTTATGTACCGTGCTTTTTCCTTAATTATCGCGATTTTATCTTATTTGGAATGTTGCGGTGAATTGACAATTACTTAAACTTTCTTATGTCTTTAATTTGAATGGCTATCCCTGTAGAAGTTCAGCACTTTGTTTCGGTTTGAACTAGAGGGCTTAAAGCTCTGGCTACTTGAGGCACGGCTTATTACGATTATTTATCACGGCCTAAATGAAACTGTTTTGATTAACAAACTTTGATGCCTTTAAAGCACAGATTTTCAGATTTAACAACTACTTGTCATGGACGTTTGCTGGGGGCTCTCCTCTTGCTAGTTATTTGGTTATTAGGTTCGGATGGATTTATCCAGCTTTTCCATTGCGAATGCCGTCTTTAGTTGAACGCCGTCTTTTCGTTGCTTCTCAGGCCGATTGCTAAATTCGTGTACACATTTTTTTGTTGTATTTTTGTTTTTTGTATTTTGTTGGTTTTCAAAGTTTTTGCAAAAAAAGAGAAGAGCAGAAAAAAGAAAGAGAAAAGTAAGAATAAATAAAGTTTTATAATCTCTGTTGTTGTTTTGGTTCTCTGATTGAGCGTGGGTTGTTTTTTTTGTGGTCAAATATTTACTTTGAAAATGTTTTTGCATATTGTTAATTAATTGTTTTATTTGTTGTTGTACACTTTAAGTTTTTAAATTTACTACGGAAAAGATCAACATGAAAACAATGCACATTAAATGTTTACGTGGCACAACAGTACAAAATTGATATTTAAATTTTTGCAGCAAGTCTCTTGAAGAGGTACGTAAATAAGAGTAGATATATCACAACATTTAGCATAATTGTTTAAATCTTTCCTGAATTGTGTCCAGTATTTTCAGTGGTAAACTGTACGCACAACATCGAAAAACAACAACACAGAGGTATAAAATTTTATTGGGGGAAAATAAACAGAAAACTTAATTAAGATAAATATGCGGGGGAGGAAAAGTTGTTTTTTTGGGTGTTAGAATGGAAACGAAAAATCAGCTAAAACTCAATTAAAACATGAAAATTTACGAGTACATATTTTCTGATATTTAAGAGCATCAAAGTTTGAACTGTTTAAATTTTGTTAAAGTACTTAACTGATGGAAATATTTTTCATTTATTGATTTGTAATAAAGAATTAAGGAGAGTATTATAAAATATACGACAACAACACACGGCATATGGTGATTACATATCGATACATAATAAGATTATAAGTAACTAGACTAGTTGTTAGCAAAACATAAAAGCCTATGGCCAAAGAATTACCACAACAGTTGATGAATATCTGAATAGCATTTGATTTTTGTTATATAAGTCTATGTAAAGTGCAGAATAAAATTAGACTCTCTCTCTCGTCACATGTGAAAAACAAAGCCCTCCATCATCTTCTTCTCCCACCTCGAAGCAGACGTAATTGAAAATATATTGCCTGACTTAACTCTTGGAAAACAACAAGCAAATCAATGCAAAACTTCAGGCGTAGAACACTCTTCAACACCTTGACAGCAGCTGATGCCACAAATCAACAAATAAAATCAACAAACAACACCAGAGGGCGAGGAGGGATAAAGGACATTGCAATAACAACAGCCGATTCAAGTGCGTCAATCAAATTGCTTTGGCAAGTTTTAAGAGAAAATGGTTCAATAAACATGTCTTACATAAAACATTTTAATTAAATTATATTTTCTCCCCCATCTTCTTGTGTGTTAGTGCGTTTTGCAATATTTATCAATTTTCCAAGAGTCATCACAATAACCATACGTCTTCATCTAGCCCCACAAACACAAACACAAACACACACACACACACAGGCAAACAAAAGTGTTTTAGCGCTCTTCATGCACATCACTCATTTACACGAAAGGATAAAGCAAAAAGAGAGGGGAAGAGAGTGTGAGAGAGTGAGAGGGTGCGCTCTACTTTAATTTAATTTTTGTGGTTGCTTTTCCATGTTGCTGCTGCTGTTGTTGTTGTTTGTTTGTTTGTTCGTTGCGCGCAATTAATTGAACTTGCAGCAGACTCAGACTATTGACAGCTGTGGGTGGCAGTGGCAGTGGCAGAGGCAGTGGCAAGGAGCTGAAAAGGACCTCTGTACGAAGCAGAGTTTCTGCTGCGGTTGAGTCGATGAACACTTAAGCCGCACTCAATGCACCCCTGCCCCCCCTCGCTCGTTACCCGTTACGCCTTTCGGAATTTAACTAAGACAAACACCACAACGATAACAACAGAAATGGACTGAGAGACTGAGGCACACACACACAGCTACAGGAGGGTGGACCTTAGTTTCAAGGAATATCACGCATACGTAGTGTTGTCCTTGCTTTGAAATTAATTTTTAAAAAATTTGTTAGCTTCTTTAAGACTGTAACACAAAACTTTACATAGCTTTGACTATTTTGTTTTCTTCTTTTACAATTAAAATGTTGACTAAGATTTATGGGGATCAAAATACGAGCTGTCACACCTGTCGTATGCGTAATTTTTACATAAACTTAAAGACCTTTAAATCCACTAATAGACGGAGATAGCTACATATTTTTGTTTTTTTTGTATTACTTCAAAGAGGTCCACCCTGAACAACACTCTCTTACGGACAAATACACTAACACAAGTTTTGCAGTTTGTTGCCTTTTCCGTTTTGGTATATGAAATGCTTTCGGGACTTATGTTGGCTTAGCAGCAAACTTGTCTAAGCTTTTGGCCGGAAGACAGATAGAAACGGGGTTGGTGGAAAGCCTTCGGGGGCGAAGAGCGGAGCTCTTGCAATTACAATTACGCATGGAGGGTGGAGAAGAATTCAGCATGTGGATGATGAAGATGGCAGGGCCAACGGTAATTGTAATGGCCGACAAAGTTGGCCAAAACGTTTAGCAAAATTTAACGCACATTTAACCTGCCTTTAAAGATCCCTTTTGAGTTGAATTCAACTACTTAGCGACCAGTAAGCAACTCCGCATCCTGGTCAAGGCTCTCTGGCCTGCCAGCCTCTAAAACATATTGCACAATTACTTGGCACACAGAGCACACACACACAGTAGAGGGGTAAAAAATAAAATAGCTAACGAAATTTATGTTATTGTTTGTCTGACTGCCTGCAAGGACTATACCGTACCTTGGTCCTGGGATCTAGGACCTGGGACCTGGGACCGCTCTCCCATATTATTTGCACATATTTCTGCCCCACCACACCCTCCCCTCGTGTGTGTGTGTGTATGTGTGTGTTGCAACATTTTATTTATCGCACTGGCCATAAAATGCACGCTGGGGCATTTGTAACAATTTCGCAGCCGCACACAATGGAGGAGAGCCAACCCGCCTTTCTCCTTTCTTAGTCAAGTTAAAATATTACAACATCATGCTTAAAAGTCACGTTTAAACGCTGACGACGACGGCGCTGAAAGATTATTGCATTTTTAGACTGTGGACTTGGGACTCCAGGTGCTCACCTGCTCCTCAACCATCCTCCTCCCCCTCCTCCACCCACCTGCGCAATCACAAACAAACGTAGTTCATTTCAGTCAGACGTCGTCCCTTTCGTACTTGTCGTCCTGCGCCTGCCAGACAGGCGAAATAAGTAATAGTGTTGCAACGTGCCTGCCGCATTTTATTTCCTTTCCAGCCAGATAGGAGGATTTCCAGGGGGTTTTTCGGGTTTTGGGTTAAGGGATGAGCGAAAAGTCTGCTCGCACTGGCAAAAGCCATTGATTGTATAATTCTTGTGTTGCGAGTGAAAATTGTATATGCTTGATGTCTGATTGAATTGAATGGATGTGGGAAAGTGACTGGCCCACTCCGTTTGGCTTTTGCGGTTACGAAACCAATTTATTTGCTTTCCCCCCAGTACGAGTGTGTGTTATTTATTTTAAATAGCAACTTATGCAGGTGTATCTACCACCTCTTCTGGAGCCCCAGAAATCCTTGGGAGCCAGAAATGATTTCATAAGATGAAAAGCGCTTTTTCTCCACAATATTTTGTGTGTGTGTGGAAGATGGAAAGGAAGAAGCCACAACAATTTTTGGCAACTTTGTGGGTTGGCAGATTGAATTGTAGAAAGAGAACAGGCGAATGCAATCAATGGTAATGACAATTAAAGCAAATTGCTGCAAAGGAAAAGGAAGGTACATATTTGTACAACTATATTCTGGGTAAATAGAGATTTTCGTATCTGAGGCAGTTTCAATTACATTACAACCCTCTGATATGCTGATCCCCAAAGGAAAGCAAAAGTCACTTTTTCAATTTTCAAAATTAAAAAAGAAAATTCAACGCACACACGAGTAAATCACTAAGTTACTGTGTCGCATTGATAAACCCTTATCAAGCAGCCACTCACACCACACACACACGCGTTGACACTCTGAACTCGAAGGGAAAAAAGTCACTAAACGGAACGCGGAAGTCTGACAAGGGTGAATGAAAAACCTGCCTACTTTTCGGCTTGAATTTAAAAGTCAGGCGATGCCAGGGGGGTTCTTTTTTTTTGTGTTATGTTACGCGCATATTAAAATCTATAAAATATGCTTGTGACTGCTTTACGACGAGAAAGGCAGCAAGGAAAAAAAAGTTCAATATTTGTAAATCTTCTGCTGCCTCATCCTCCTCAAGCTCTCGTTCTTTATGGGTTAATGGTGCGAAAACGTGACTTAATGTGCGTGCGTAGGAATTTTTGTATTTTTTTTTCCCTCCTGCCAGAGAGTTATGAGCCTGAATCTCGTCGCATCTGGTGTTCAAAGGTCAAAGCAATTTGAGGCGATGGATTTTAATAGAAATGTCAGCTCAGAGTGGCTTTAAACTGGAGGAGTTAATCCCAAGTTCAAGGGTGGAATAAGCCCCATTTAATTATGTATATTTTTTTGCTTTAAAAACTATATCTTTCTCTCTGACAAATCCTTATGCTAAATATGCTTAATTGCAGCACACACACACACATGGAGCTTACAACGTGCTGTACATATGCTTAATGAAGCTTATAACTCTTACCCCTACACAGACACACACACTTGCAACGTGCAACACGTACACGCGCAGGTCCTGACTGAATCCAGGCAACAGGCAGCATATGGTATGCCATCAACTGGAGGCCCGCCAGGCGAAATAATTATAAAGCGCTCGCAGCAGCGGAAGCTGCAACGGAAATGTTACCGTTATACCTGGCAACAGCAAAAGCACGTGCAACACAGAGGGGGAGGAGTGGGGGGTAAGTGGCAGGAGGCATCCTGGTTGCGGGTGCAAATTCTAGCACTGCCAGCCGTTTAGTTTAGCATAATGACAGGCACAGGAGCATGGCCCCGAAATAGAGACAGGGTTTCTGGGTGGCTGTGGGTGGGTTTTATGAGGGACAGGAGAGCAGGAGGAGCCAGGAGGACACAGCCACTAAACCAAGCCACATTAGCTCGGCAGCAAATGTGGCAAGGCGTGTTAATAACTCACTGTGCTCTGAGTGCACTCCGGAGAGAGCTGAGCTCTCCTCGTGCATTTAAGTTTTCAGATTTAATAATAAAGTTGGGGTTGGGTTTGTCGTCCTGGTCGTCGTCGTCTTGACGTGTAATAGGGTCTGGGATATAGAATGCTCCTGGCTACATGCATGTTTTCCATGCATAATGCATAATTTCGTTTCATCATCTCGGTCGCTCCTGCATCTCGGGCCTAATTTGCTGCATAATGAAGCGTGTAAGGATCCTCAACTTTTGGTCCTGTTTTGTTTTCTGGCTGCGTTGCAATTTCGCTTGTCAGTGGGGGATTTTCCCTTATTTATGCTAGATAATTGGATAACATCCATCAAGCGGAGGGGGGGCATCCCAATGCCCAACCTAATGAGATACACATATTTGAAGCTTCCACATCCGCACATCTGTGACCGCTGTGACATTTCATCTCAATCTGGAATCTGAAATCTGAAATCTGGAATCAATAATGTGGGGTTAGCAACCCTCTGGCTCTGCTTTTGTTAACCTGAAACTAACAAAAATCCAGACTTCTAACCACAGCACACACACACCTCTAATGTGTGTGGCTGCTTCATTATTATTATGGTAGTTCGTCCTTTTTTTGTCCTGTCCTGTTCTGTTACCTTTCTATATATGTGTGTATTTATCTACCTGTCCCTCTGTCAGTATTATTTTTTGTCGTATTGTTTGCTTCCTTGTCGCTGCCATTGTTATTTTTCTTTCGACATCGTCGTCATCCCGGATCGCCTTGTTTTCGTTTTCGTTGTTAGTTTTTAGCTCAGCTCCTCGGTTGTTCGGTGTTCGTTCGATTTTCGTCACTAATGAGCAGCCGTAAAACTCGAGAAGGGCGTGACGCAGGTTGGAAAACACTGGTGGGTGTCATGTGTGTCCTCTATATATGTGGCTAAACAATGTATTTTATTTGTGTTTACGTTTTTAACAGCTCTGACAGGCGAGTGTCCTGTCGTCCTGCGGATTGGGTCAATATGCGGACTACTCCTTCTTTTCCTCGTGTCGGGAGGATTTTTCATTTGCCTAATGAATTCAATTATTTATTTACCTTGAGTTATTTTTCTTAGCCACGCTTTCACCGCGAGACAGTCTCTCTGATTTGATTTTGCGTGCTTGGCTCGGCTCTATTTCGATACGAGATGAGTGAGGGGACAGGACAGCAGAGGACATTTCTAATTAATTTTGTACAAATTACAAGGGTATCGTGCAAGAAGAAGAAGTAGAAGGGGAAGCTACAAAAAGTGAAATTTAATTAGTGCAAGAGCAATATTTAATTGGAAATTGAGGACTAATTAAATGGCGACGCAGCGTTCCTCGGGCTGGGGTCACTTTGCAGTCAATTGCAAATGCAACTGACGGCGATTCAGGCACAAAATTAATTAACACTCGAACACACACACACACACTAACCCTCATTGTGCGGATATGCAATTAAAATTATAGTCGCGCTAAAAATCGACGTCGCTAAAGTTATTAACAACAGCTAAACAATAATAATTCTGAAATATTACCACACACACACACACGCACAGCACACAGTTACGCAAATAATAAACTAATTAAATCGACAGAGGCCTCTAAACGTAATGTGCTTAATAATTTGTAAATTGCTTTTTTGGCCAATTCAATGGAAAGTGTCAAATGCACAAATGAGCCAAACTAAGCCGAATTTTTAACCCTTTAAGAAAGCATCTCAAACGCAGCTAACACAGATGCAGGATCAGCAACCAAAAAAAAATGTATATTCAACACAGAGAGAGGAAGAAATTCTTGGGTTGCAGAGTGAAGATTCAGTTGAAAAGAGTCTTGGAGTAAGTATGGAACTGTTTTATATGATATATTGTTAGTAGATCACAAACTTACTGCGAGCTTAAGGCTAGAACTGAACTTCTGGTAGAGAGAACTTGAACTTACCTGGAAAGAGAAGAAAAGTAATTAAATTATGTTTACAATAGTAAATAAACTCAGCCAGATAAATCAATTCGTGGGCCCAAACTATGCAGCATTATTTACCCTATAGGTAACACAATTTGTTTTATATTATTATTTGCATTTTTTCCCGCTCGCTTTCATTTTTATTTTTGTATTATTTGGTGCCAGATCCCTCTATTCACATCAATCCAATGCTAACAGAGTTCTCTTGGTGTCGGGCTGCCCTTTTTCAATTTCACATATACCAAATATTTTTTATGTTTTCACCTCCTCACCCCCTCAACTCTCGTGAAAGGCAAAGTTCTCTTCGCTTTTCGTTTCTCGTCTCCTTTTTTTTCCATATTTTACATGCAAATCGAATTTTCCTCAATTTTAATTGGATTTTTGATTGGTTATACTTGTGTTTATATACGCACATCTCTCGTTTGGATGGATCTCAACCCCTGACAACACCCCATTTCCCCCCTCTCGATACACAGAGTATTTATTTGTAAAAATATATATAAAATATACCTATACTTCAATTATTTTGGTTTTAAATTTGATTTTTGATTTTCATGTTTGTTAGTTTGCTACACGATGTAAGTTGAGAATTTACAACAAAATCGGGGACGAAACGAAGTATGCAAATGACAGTCTAAACCGGAAAGCTTTTGTCACATTTTTGGAATATTTCAACGATTTAACTTTTGTTCCATTTAGTAACAATTAATTTCTCGGCACAGCACATGAAAATTGAAATGTAGGTAAAAGTTTGCCAACTCTCTGAGCAACACCTTTGGCAACCACTCCCATCTAATGATACCTTTCCAGCAGTTGGCCCAGGCAATTAACCGAGTCGCGCACAAATTGCTGGCAATTTGTACAAACTTTTAATTGAAGACGACATGAAGAGACGACGACGACATTCCCTCTACACGCATCCATGTACTTAGTACACTTGGTACTTAGTGGGGGTAAGGGAGTAATTTCCCTTCAGAGCGCGTTGTTGTATGGAAAATGTTGAGCACACAGCCTCGGGGGCAATGGAGATTGGTCTCCCTGCTGGCTTAGTTTCCTACTTGTAATTACAATTGAGACCGCGGCCGCAATGATTATAATTATGTCCTATACTGTACACCCCCTCTAAAAAAGTATCTACAGGTAAAACAGTAGGAGAAGAGGCAATTTCGAAATAAATCACTTTTTGTTCGGGTTTTTCGACTGGGCAGCATTTGTGCTTTGTGCTTGGCAAGGACTTATGCTGATTAGTAGCAAAAGCGACACAGTAAATTTGAATGTCTAAGGGGAGGGGATGGGGTGGAGAAAGCAGGGGAGAAAGTACCACCACTCTGCCCTGTCAGGCATTCGAAATGATTTATGCAATGAGCTCAAAAAGATGAAAGTTGTACATTTTCATATTTTAATTGCTTTGCTCTCTTAATACTTTTGGGACCAGGCTCAGGTCTCTCGTTTGCTTTTTATTTATTTTTGCTTTTGCTGTAGCTGCTGACTGCTTTGGTTTCTTCTCCTTGTTCCTTGTTACGCTTCTATGGGTCTTTTGAAGTCCTTGCTGGGGGAAAACGAAGGAGGTCCTGCCTGGGAATACTTCTCTTTATGTGTGTGTGGGCCTTGTAGTTAATGTAAATGTTTGCTGAGAAAATTTTACTAATTTTATAACAAGTTGCGGTTTGTATTTCTGTTGCGTTTTCAGTTTTCCATTTTCCATTTACCATTTTCCACCCTCTTTCTGTCAGTTGTGTTCTTTTTTTTTTGTGTACGCTGCGCGGCAGGAAAAGTAGATTTCGTGTATAAGTAAGCATTTCGCATTTATAATTTATGGCTTTGTATTTGTCAATGGCATTATTATTTCTCATTTTTATGTTTGTCCATTCACCTTGCCTTGGCCTGTATATTTTATGGGGCATTTAGCATTTCAAGACCTTAAAATGTGGGTTTATGGAGTGACAGGCAAATTTGACAGCAGAAGCTTTGGGTTTCCTTCTTGAAAAACAAAAAAAAAAATGATAATGAAAACTTTTTGAGGAGGTTGGGGTAGCAGAAACAGCTCCTTGGCGGCAGTTTAACATTGATTAAAGTGAAATTGCTTCCTGGACTTGCACAGTTTAACCCATGTCACGCAATATATATCTACAACCTGGTTTCGGGGCAATTTCCAAACACATTTTCCATATGCACATTTGCCACTAATTATGCGCAAAATTTCTAGCTCAAGGGCTCCAAGCAATTAGCAGGGCACAAACATGAAATCCCCCATTCCATATCCCCTAGCCACCCACTTTACATCCCTCTCAAGCAATTTACATTGAAATTAAACAAAAACTATGTGTGTGTGTGTGCGTGTGTTTCTCTATTTTCCCTGTGTATGTGATGTGGCCAACATTAATGCAACAAATTATGTTGAGAGCTCGCGGACTCCGGACAAAAACTCCAAATGAAAATAAACCGCAACATTTTTCATTTGTATTTTGTATAGAAAACTGGGGAACTTGTGGAGCTGAGGGATCGAGATGGGGGCGACTATCACACGGGAGCAATATAACCGGTTTGTATGCCACAAAAGCAATTTTATGATTATAACAGCCGAGGCCCGAGTTGAGTCCTTCTTCCTCGGACTTTTTCTCTCTCAGGGAGCGATGTGCAATTAGGCGCCATAAAAATGGCTAACCGACCCAGATGGGCGGGGTTGTTTGTCTTCTTTCCGTTGTTTTTATTCGTTTCGTTTGGCAGGAAAACCCGCAACCCGCACAAAACTCGCTGTATTTTTAATTTAAAATCCACAACGAAACGTGAGCAGCGCAAGAAAAGGATGGTAGACAAGATACGGGGGTGTGTTGGAAAAGTTCATTGAAATATCTAGGTAAAATACAGCAGGTGAAGAGTGGGAAACAAGGTCAAATCAATCAGTTATTAATAATCTTTATGATCTGAATGCAAGCTTGTTTTATCGATTTTCACCTATTTGTTTATCGATATTTTCTATTTTTTATGTTTAAGTAACTAATAATCTAGGTATAACGTGTTATTAGCACTATAAATAGAGATAGTTACCAATACCCAATACAGTACAGTTATAATCGATACATTAAAGGTTTTAGCAAACCACTCGATATTTCCGATAAAATACTGCTAGCGATATTTTGGTCGATAAATCTTATCAGACTTATCTTCTCCATAAAAATTTCCGAATGCAAACACAAGCAATTACAGTTTTATGGCATTTCGCATACTTATAGTTTCCCTCTTGAAGATGGAGATACACCATTAACGACCCTTCCACCGCTAACCACATTAACGCTCATTTCTAGGGTAAGGGCAGTTAAATTATGGTTATTGTTTATGGTAAAACACGGTAAAGGTCGACGGCTAGTCAAATTGGTTGGTTGGTTGTGTGCATCCCCTTCCACAAAAGTCTACCCCTTTTTAGTGGAAAAAAAAAAATATATTTATATTTTCTCTTTTTTTATTTATACTATCTATTTCATAATTTGAATCGGAATAAAAATAGCCCTGTTTATACCTAGACGAATATTAACAGTAGTTGGAATAAAAAACAAAAATATATGTATTTATATTTTCACTGTATTGCGCTGAACAGTCAAGTTTTATAGAAATTTATGAGGTTTATAGTGTCGTGCCATTTCGTGTTGGTTCGGCTTGCTTAAAAGTCCCTCGAGATGTAATCAATTACTTAATGCTATGGAAGAAAGCCCCTTTCCATTCCCTTCAGCGAATTTCTCCCCCAGCGACTCGACGCCAAACAAAAGCCATTACGCTGAAACTTTTCAATGAAGCGTCGTCGTTCGCTGGCTGGTTCTCCGGCTCTCGTCAGTGAGTTCGGAGGACTATTAGCTGGCTGGTTGGTTGGGATGATGTCCTCGATGTCCTCGATGTCCCGACAACCCCTTGCGGGGGCATTGCCACAGCTGATGTATTATTATGGCCCTCTAGATTGGGCTCTGTGGGCTGGCTCTCTGTTATTAATATTGTTTTTTTTTTTGTTGTGTATTTTTTTTTACCCTCTGTCTCTGAGTCCTGGACTCGTTCTCGTTTTCGTTTTTAGCCCGGCTAATACCGGCTGCGAATCCCCAGCGCATTACGTGCCGAAGGTAAGCAGGCAGCATGTCATCAGAACACGCCCACTTGAATTTTGAATGGGGTTTGGCAGTAGTCGTCGTCGTCTACTACGTCTACGCTTTTAAGGTTGAGTTTACAGTGAAATAAATATTTAAGTGGAGCCTGCTCCTGACTCCTTCTCACTGGGGTAAGTCACTTGAGCGTTTGTTGGCACGTAAAAGACATCATAATTAGCATTGGGCGCTCGAAATTAGTGAGCCAAAGGTTAAAAAGTGCAAAAACGTGAGGGGCTTCAAAGGGAGAGCGGCATAGCACGTGAGTCACTGCACTCCTTTAGAATTTTGTGGGTGGGGGAATAGTGGGAATAGGCAGACATTGCAGCATCCTGGCCAAAAGCGGAAACTTCCTTGCTAGAGCCAATTTCCGTGTCATAAAACTTGAAAGCTTTCGCAAGAAGACCGAAAACAATTTGCATGCGAAATTCAATTTGATAATGGCAGCATGCAAAATTGGCCAAAGGTTCGCTCTCTGTGTGTGTTTCTTGGCAAAGTTTTTGGCCTAAGACCACCAGGTGGAAGTCTAATTGGGTCAGGGTTGGGTTCAGCATGGAAATCTAAGACAGAGTCTCTCCAAAGAGTTCAATAATATTTGCCCCGGCGATAAAACAAAAGGAGCAAAGTTTTAAATTACCAAGAGAGAGACGCTTGGCAAACAGTCTGCATGAAATTTATTTTGGGGACCCAGACTTAGACGTTCGATGGCTTTTTGTCGCCGCAACACCCGTAGAATTTGTGTAATTTGACCCAAAGCAAATGTAAATAGAACTCTGCGATGCTCTGTTGAAAGGGCGTTAAATTGTATAACTTAATGAAACGTCGGTCCCGGTCCAGTTGAGCAGCAGCAGCAGCAGCTGGGCAACCAGTCAAAGCAAACCGAAAGCCAAAACCAAACCAAACCAAACCGAAACGAACCTAGAAGGGAGCTGCTAACCAGAAAACCAACAGCACCAGCACCACCAAAGTCAAAAAGTAAGAGGCGGTCTCCTCCCACTGCCCGGGTGAGATAGCCTGGACTCTGCTTTGTCCTGTGTCCTGTACACCCACTCCTCTGTCTTCCGATTCCGAGTCCGAGTCCTTCTGCTCGCTTGTGGCTGCCCATGTGCGGATTACGTTTGACTTAATGCACTGGGGCAGCGAGGATGAGGACGAGGATGAGGAGGCAGTGGAATACAAAAAAAAAGAGGGATACGAAACTGTTGCACGCCATGCCACGCCCACATTAAATTAAAATTAAAATGCTAAAATTTCCCAGCTCAAGCTGTGGGCGTGGGTACACACGCCCCTTGTTCCTCCTCATTTCTCGTCCTTCCTTCCTCCGCCGCAGGCCTTAAAAATGCAAAGCAAAATAGTTTTTAATTAAAAGGTCTGACTGTCACAGTCATGCTGTCTACACTCGAGGTCGTGCCACTAGTCTGGTTTTCTCGGAAGTAGGGACTAAAAAAAATATCCTTTTATAAAAGAGAAGTTAATGGTTTAACAAAGTAATATTTGTTTTCAAAATTATTGTTTACTTTTGGTTTGTGTTTTTAATTGAGACTAAGACCAGAAATTACTTCATGATTAAAAAACTTTCCAAAAAATCGCAGTAATTTTTAAATAAAAGATTAAATTTAATCGGTTATCGTTACATAAAAATAAATAGAGGGTTTTATTTTAAAAGGGTTCTTTTAATGTAGAGAGCATATACACAAAAATGGAGTAGTTATTTTGAAAAATCAAATTTTACATCATTAGGTTTTAACATGCATTCAAACGCAATTAACAAGTGAGTTAAAGAAATTAACTAAATCTTACTAAAAAATTTCTATTTTATTTATATTATTTAAATATATTATTTATATTTAAACTGGCGGTGTTTAACAATGTATCTTTACATTTTGTTGCACGAACTTGATGTTTTGGTCGACCAGGGGGTGATTTCAAATGCTATTTGCTCTGCCGACTCCTAATGGCACAATCACAAACTAACCCTGACTTTTAATTTTTACTTTTTTATCCATCCACCTCAGCGGCGCTCAATTAAGGCGGCCAAGAATTTTTGGGCTACCCTCGTTCGCCGCAAGTCAACAAATAATTTCTATGCAAATATTTTACACTAATTATTTCAAATATTTTGCATGCGGCGGCAGCGGCGGCGGCAACTGCCGTTGAAGGCAAACAAAATGGAGAAAGGAGTGCGGGAAGGTGTTTCATCAGTCTGTCTGTCTATCTGTCTGTCTGACTGCTGCCAAAAATAGTTATTTGCTCAAATTAAATATATACATTTGTGTTTCGTATTTGCACTTGGCAAATATGTCTCTGTGTTCGAGATTCTCTGTGTGTGTGTGTGTGTGTGTGGGGGTATTTGTGTTGAAACAAAATTATTTTATGGCGTTTGCGTTGGGCAAATAGACAGATACGCTGCCAGACAGACACTATGAGTCAGTCCAACAGTCCCTTAAAAAACTATGCAATAGAGACCAAAAGAGGAAAACCGAGCAATTTTCCAGCCTTTGGGCACGCCTTTTGTTTGGACACACAGGCGCTGAAATTGATTAAGTTTGTTGCCTGCCACTGGAAAAGGCACTCAATCAAGGCAAAAAAAAGTGTCATTGAAAGTGCACACAGAGGTGCACAGAAGTGCCTACCGAATACCGAATACCGAAATAAATGAATCAATGAATGAGGAATGGGACTGCATTCAAATCAAGTCAAGCGTAAAAACGTTGACTTTACACTCACACGCATCGCGTTCTTGCCGTGAAAATGAAAAATTGATTTCACCAGTGCCGCCGCTTTCAAGTGCCAGATACTCAGACCCACTTTAGATATGTAGTATACATATAGTACATATATAGTAGTAGTACTTAGCCATTCATAAATTTGCTAGAATCGCTCGGCCAACGTTGCGTATGCGTAATGGCGCACTAAAAACCCAAGAAAACTTCGCCGGCGAGTAAACAAAACCGTTTGCAGTCTGAAATTTACAGTTTTAGTTTTGCAATCTCGCAGGAAAAGCTGCTCGCAGGCAGATAGACAATTCCGACAGTCAAAAAGAAAATCTTATCAAAAATTTCACCCAAGCTGGGTAAAGTTTTTTGTTTTTTTTTTTTTTGGGAGGGGATGGAGGTTGGTTGGTTGGTTATCCCCCAAAGTGCCACTGAAAAATATTTTATTGAATATAATAAGAAGCACGAGACTGGGGGTTGGGGTAAAGTTTCTTTCTGTGCGCTCTGCCAAACGGAGACAAAGTTGTTGATGCCATTTAATATGAGATTGCAAACATTTTGCTTGCCTTCCCTCCGTTTATTGCATTTTGCTTTTGTGCTCTCTGCTTTGGCAATATAATACCTGCGTGTGAAATAACGCAAAGTTTATGCAGCACAGAGAAAACTTTGCACTTAAATGAAAACTACAAAACATTTAACTTTCGGCCAAAAAAAAAAGGAAGGCGACAGAATTTAAATGCCGCGTCCCCCGACTCCACTGTCTTTTTTTCTTCATTCATTCTTTCCTCAAAGCCCTTGGGCCACGAAAATGAAATTTCTTTTCGAAAAGTTTACACTTTGTAGTCGGCGAGCGAGCTCTTCTTTGATGCTCACAGCTCAGAAAGAAAAGAAAGTGTCAAATTAAATTTAAAAAGTGATTTGCCGCGCTTTCATTTATTTTTGTTGCTGTGTTCCCGCCCTCCATTGAGGGTTTTTATATATTTTTTGTCGGCTTTAAAAGCCCGCAAATGGCAGGGTGGAAATGCGAAAACATACCTACCATCATTAACAAAAACAAAAATCCCCAAGGGGAACTCCAAATTGAGTTCTATACGTGTGCTGTTCCCAAAAATATATTAAAAGGTCCCTAATTGCTGCCATATTTTATTTTAAGGTAACCAAAATACAGGAAAATACAATCGCGGTTAAAAATAGAAGCGTTTAGAATTAGAGTTAAATTTTGTTTTTTTATCTTTTACCTTTTTTAACCACCACATGAAAAAATATTGGCAGATTTAAGGAAAATTGTGGTTTTATTTTCTTGTACTTTAAATGCAGAATTATTTACCTCCTTATTACAAACTCGGATATGCAATTAAATTGAAAATAAGTTCTCAAGTCGATAAATTGGTTAAAACATTAGGAATTCCTTTAAGTATTTTATAAATTAAAAATAAAAATTTTTTATTTAGTTTTAGGAATACGATATTATTTTTTGAAAGCTACTTATTCTTTTGACCGCAATTGTACTACCTGGTGAAGTTATCTAACTCAAAACACTCATTTAGATGGCGGCCAAAACAAAGAGGAGAAGCCCAGAAATTGGCTGAGCCAATGATGATGAGCTTTCGACTGTCATTGACCAGCAGGTGTGTGTTCTTCGGCCAGACAGAAGGACAGACACAGCTTAGCGTTATCACCCCGCCACAGTTCCGTTCTGCTCAGAGTGTCTCCGTGTGTCTGGCCTGTCATGATTGACGGTCATTTGTCATTTTCTGCCATTTGGCCATTTATTTGGCCACAACTTTTTTAACCGCTGGCCAGCAAACCAAAAACCAAGAACCAAAAACCAAAAAAAAAAACCAAAAACCGCACGCAAAAGTTTGCACCCTCAGTCCTGCTTATGGCACATTTGTCAGACGTTGACGTTATGCAAAAAAGCAAATGCTTTGAAAAGTGGGGCGGAAGGAATTTGGTAGGTGTTGCCAACATGACGCCTTTAAGCGCGTATAAATTACAAAAAGCCAAAAGTCAGGGGGCGAAAGGGGTTTCTGTTTTTATTTTTGTGTTATAAATGAAGTTGCATACTTTGGTTTGAGCCTGAATGCCTGGAAAACCTGACATGTCACGCCGCTTTCGCTTCGCTTTCGCCCTTCAACTCCGGTGTTATCGCTGCGTACCAATTGGTAACCCCCTTTTTTTTACCTTCATTTAAAAACCGGAAATTTTGTGATTTTTGGTGTGGCTTGAGCTTGAAGAAAAATTGTTTCCCTGCAGGCGGAATCTGATTTTGTGTTTAATTAGCCACTCAGGCCAAAACAGACAGCCCGAGGTAGTCAGCCATTAATAAGGGAACGAAATTCACTTAGAAGTCTCTGCTCAGCCGAACAATTAATTATGAATATGTGGGCCAAAAGTGAACCCCAAGGCTGGGCTGGGGGTTAATGGAAAGTGTGTACCCAGGACTTTAATGATCTCTGGGCTCTGCTCCCAAAAAATAAAAGAAAAGTATGCTACGCTTTAATGCTTAACGTCATTAGTCTGGGGGAAAGTTTTTAATTTCTTGTAGCTACCATTTTGGCAAACAAAGTTTAAATGCAGCTGCGTTAAGTTGGAGCCCAACACGCACACATACACGTACATGTTCTATACACATATGCAAATGGCACATACGCATACATACGCAGGCAAAGTTTTGCAGCTAAGCAACAAACAAGGTCCTGCCCAACTCCTGTGCACTCTCTCGACAGGAGGTAGAAGGCAGCCGAGAGCAGGCAGGCAAAAGCAATCCATCAAAATTGCACCTTCTTGCAGGAGGAGCTCCTCTTCGACCCTCCTCCTGCTCCTCCCCTTGACTGCTGACTAAATTGAATTTAATTTGTTTTGCGCGTCGCACACATGGAACAGCAGCAGCAGAAGCAGCAGCAGCAGCATTATAGTACATCCCAATTCCACCCACGTTAAACACTCCCCAGAGGGAGAAGAAGACGGCTATTGTTTAACCCCTTGGTGGCCCTGGGTACCCGTTCCAGCCCAATTTCCCTTCCCAAGCCCAACCCAACCCATCCCATTCCCAGCACGACGGCACTCAGAGCGCTGCTTTTGTTAATTATTTGATGAATTTTTAATTGATTTTTCGCACACAGCATGGCGGCAAATAACAAAAGCTACAACATTCTTCGGCCGCATCTACATCTACATCTACGTCCCGGGGTAGACGACACGAAATGCGCTACATAACACCAATACCATGCACTCAGAAAAAAAATACCTTCATTTAAATCATAATTTAAACAACAATTGTTTCTTACAAACATTTTTTTTCTAGCAAAAAAAAAAAGTAATCGTTTACAGTCCACAAAGAAATTTTAAAGGGTTTGAACCCAGTCCTTCTTACACCCTATGTTTATTCTTTCAGGAGCTAAATATAAAAAATACGATATTTTTTTCTTGATTTTAAAGACAATATTCAGTTTTACTTTAATAGAAAAAATATGTTCTTGTCATAGTCTTAAAGACAACAAAGATTGTGGTTTGCATGTAACTTAAAAAAACTACATTTAAAAAACATTTATTGAAGCATCAATCAATTTATTTGATTAAAATGTTTACGTAATTTTAAAGCTAATTTCCTCAAGACTAAGGTTAATATTTTTCTAAGTGTTACAAACACATAGATACAAACGTATGCACAGCATGTAGCCCGTATGTGTGTGTGAAAAAAATGTGCACCGTTGCATACTTTTAGTTGCTTTGTTATATTTAAACAAAAGCTGACTACAACCAGTAACAACCGACGCTTCTCCCATCTCCCAATGTATTGTTGCAACATTTAAATTAAGATAAATCACCGCAAAATTTATGGTTTTTAATATGCGCATGTGTGTGTGTGTGCAGTGAGTGCCACGCCCACGTCCGCGAGGGCTGCTGTTGCCGCTGCTGTTATACAACATGGAAAGCAATTTACTAAATTGCAATTAAGTGACATTTTATACCAGTGCCAGTGTGTGCTCCACAGCCGAAAGTGAGGTAATGGCCCAGTGACCACCTCCCCTGGCCTCCACGTACTCGGGGTAATAAATTTGAAATTGCGGTTTGGCAGTTTTAAATATTCAATTAGTTGTGAAATTTTTGCGCCACAGCCAGTCGGCGAAAAGCGGCAGCAAAAATTGAAAATGAATGAGAAAAAGAGAAAGAGAGAGGGGATGCGGCGGCGGATTTATGATGATAGCTGTCGATATTTGCCCTTTGCCAAGGACACTTGTGTCCTGGTAAAAATGTGGAATGCCGTTGTTTAAAGTCTGGTTGCATGCTGCGTCCGAGCTTAAAGCATTTTTGCATTCGCCGCCAGTGGTCGCCATTTTATTGATGTCTTTTGACGCCGCACTCTGAACTGGGGACCCAGGACCGAGGACCAAGGACCGTTGCCAGGACAAAGTGGGCTCGGACAATGGACAAAGGATATAAGAGAAAGAGCGGCTGCATTTCCTGCCCTTTGCAGACTGCCTGCTGTCAGTTTGAGAGATGACGGGGCAAGATCTCCAGCAGTAATTTATTTCAGGGTACTGCCCCCTGCCCCCCTCTTTTTTATTGTTCCCTCCCTTTTTTTCTGGCCCAGAAACTTATTAATTTAGACTTTTTGTTTCGCAAATTCTCGTCTGTCTAGTGTCTCTTACTACCCCTCCTCATCTACCTCTCTGGGTCGTTGAGCTATTTCGGGTTTTTTGCTCAGCAACATTTATGCAAATTAGTTTTGATTGTCTCTGTTGGAGGATGCTAGGCAGCTAGGCAGCTAGGAAATTGAAAGTTTATTTGCATGCTGCTCGCCCACAGTTAAATACACAACAATAACTGTCAGGGAATTTTCTCGAGTGAAATGTGGAGTGGTCCACCCTAAAAGAAGCATTTATTGTTGTTATTATTGCATTATCCGTTGCATACTTTCAAGCGCTGTCGCTTTATTTAATTGCACGTGCATAATTCTTTTAAAATACAGTTTGCAATTATTGCCAGCAGACGTAACTCTTGGGCAGAAATTTATCGTCTGTTCCCAGTCGAGGGCTCATTGCTTATGCAGACTGCTCTGTCCTGTCCTGTCCTGCCATCCCCATCCTCTTCCTGTGTAATTTTAATAAGTTTTCACAGTTCTCTCTCCGCTGGGAGAGAAGAGTCGTTTTAAGGAGCTTACTTGCATATTTATGTCACTTTCGGCCATCCACCCACATGTCCTTTTTCGTGAAATATCTCATGTGAAATGTGGGATGAGTGAGGGGAAACGGATTCGGACCCAGAGACAATTTTCAAGTAGTAACAGCTGTGTGTCAGGCCAATCGAGAGAGAGTGGGAAAGGTGGCTGAGCATTGGAAACTAAATACCAAATAATAATTAGCCAAGCGCTTGGTGGTTGGTTATAAAACACAACTGTTGCCAGGGGATGATGATGATGGCCAAGACAAGCTGGCAGCACTATAAACTCATCAACGTAATGAAATTTGCCATTTAGTCAGTCGGAGAGAGAATGTAGGGGGGAGTCCATCAAATAAGCGAGCGAAACGCGCATGTTTTTAATTACAAAAGCAGGATAATGCCCAGAGATGAAGGATAATGCGACGAAGAACGAGAACGTCACACTGACTGATAGTAAAAAAAAAACTGTGAGTACTAGAATAATGAAAAATATCTACTGAAACGTAATCGAATGAAAGTGAAGATGAGTTTGGCTATTAATAAATAAACGATCAAGGGCAGTGAAGGTTATAAAAATTAAATTTAATTCGGTGCTTTCTGCTAAATATATATGTGAGCTAGTTTAATTGAAAGTTGGCAAGACGACGAGATGACGACGCATTTGACTTTGAAACGACATTCAAACGGTCCCTCGGCTGCACAGAAGGGTAATAAAATTATGATGAAGCTTATGGCTCAGACCACACTCGCATTTGAGTGCCATTGTCTGCCTGTTAACATGCTCATTATGGCCATGGCTGAAACGAAACGAAACGAAAGCAGGCAGAAAGAGCCAGACAGAACAGAAACTGAAACTCGTTCATGACTTCACTTCAATTATAATTACGTCAAACAGTGCAACAAGAAAATGTGCAACTTGAGGCAAACAAGAGCAGGACTCACAGGACGCAGGACTCTGCTCGACAATTGTGTGCACACACAGTAAAGGAGTGGGGCAGATAGAGAGACAAACAACTTGAAAGTGAGCATTTCCTTTTAATGCCTTTTGCTCATTTTTTGCCCTGCTTCCTTCCTCTTTTTTTTTTGTTTTATATTGCATTACATTTGCTCTGCCAGAGAACATTAAAAACAATGCACACAGAACTCGTTCTGGGCAACATTATATCCAATCCTCCCCCGAGAAGATGAAAACTGTTTTGAAGAAAACTCATAATTGCTTGGCACAAATTGCAAGTTATAGCCAAAGTTGGTTGGTTGGGCCAAAGGACGACGTCCTAACTATGGGCATTCATCAAATAACTTTTTCGCCTGGCCAGTTCTCAGTTCTCAGTTGTTGGTCCTGAGAGCGAAATGAGCTGATAAGGTGAGAGCTCTGTAGAGCTCCATGGGAGGGCTAATCGAACCGTTGGCCATGTTTACCATTTGCAAAAGTAAACTTAAAGCACGGCAATGCACTTACTACTACAAATCGGGGATATGGAGGGATATTTGCCTGGGGCAAATGTGGCCAGGCAACAAAACAAAGTCCATCTATATCTATATATATTGAGAGGGTGTGGTGCGGATGGGAAGTCATCCATTCAGCCGGCCATCCATCCATCCATCCATCCATCTATCCGTCCATCCATCTATGCAGTGCAGCAAGTCATGCAGCGGAGCTCGCTGACCCGCACGATGAAGCCTTTGTCTGCCCTCCTGGCCATCATCCTCCATCCAACTCTTGCATGCATTTGGCTTTACAAACAATATTTGCTTCACACAACAAACTACATCAGGCTCAGGACCTCGTCTCTCTGTCTGCTGGCTATTTGGGAATCCTCTTTTTCACTTTTCAGAGCCCAAGCCCAGCACACAATATGCAACCCCCCTGAACAAACTAATATGCTATGCTTAAAGCGTACATATTGGACTTATAGTTGTTGTTGCCTGTTGTTATTTTTGATGTTGTTTGTCTGCAGAGGAGGAGAACAAAAGGCCTCCTGCTGCTGTCATATTTTGGAGCCAGTAGCCAGGAGCCAGGAGCAGCAGCAGCAGTCTCCCACTGAGAGTCACAGGACCCAGGACTCGGCCCCGTTGAGCTGTGGCCCTGTGGACTCCAGTGAACTCCAGTTGACGGACCCCGATTCGGTCCTGTCCTACGCTTATCATATAAATTCTTCTGGTTGCTTGTTGTTTTTGCGCTTCTGGTTCTGGTGATGGCTCCACGCTCTCCTGATCCTGGCCATAACAAAAAGGCTAAAAAGTTCTGGCCTGGCTGCTGTTATTGAAGGCTTAAGCGTCCAGCAGGCAGCAGGCAGCAGGCGAGTTAGTTAGCAGCAGCAGCAGCAGCCCCTTCCTGCCCCTGCATCCCACTTGCGAATCCCGTAAACAAAACAAACACAACCATCTAACGTAAAATCAACGCTAGACGAAAACAACAGCAGTGCAATGGGTCGTCAGGCTGAAATCCGACTAGGAATTGCACTAAGCAAAAGTCCATAGGATAAACTTGAATTTTTAAGCTTTAAAAATTAAGAAAGATTAATGATTGGCATACAGTTTTTAGTTATTTTTCGGTAATAACAAGAAGAGGAAAATAAACATACCTTGTCTTGGGAAGACTAAAATTTCACTATAACTGGACAAAAAATATTATTATAAATCTAAGAACTTTACTTCAATAAATTTGAGATATGGGAAACTTTTATTTTACTAATTGTAACCTTGCATGTTTTTCTTTATACAGACGTTGTTAAGGTCTGGCTTGTTAAAAGTTCAAAAACATGCTTATTAATATTAAAATAATTCTCAAAAATTAAATGTTCCATTTTAAATTCATTTCCCTAAGTGTAGCCCATGGGCTATGTAGTCTACACTCCAGGTTCCTCATATCTCCGTTAGGTCATTGATGTGCTGTGCTGCTGCAGTTGCACAGTGCATTTACTCCTGACCGATGACGAGAGACTTGACTTAAAGAAGTATCCTCGAGCTGTAGAAAACTGTTGCATAGTTTTTTGTGACACGTTGAGGGGTGCAGTTCCTACCCCCTAAATAATTTCCATATCCTGTGCAACTGCTCTAAACTCTAATGTATTAACCGACCACAAGCGGGCTCCTCCATCGGCCAGAGGTCCTTGTGGCCTGCCAACACGCCATTTGGCCATATCTTTGACCCATTTCCCACTCCCAATCCCCAACAGAGACGTGTAAAAGAGACAGATAGCAGTTTTATGCGTTTCTTGCCCCACTCACTTGGCTTTTGTGGCACAGCTCAGACAGCGCTTGCTCGGCTCATATACTTTACAAATCTTGATAAGTTAATAGAAGCAGAAGAAGAAGGAGCTGCCAGCAGAGAGCAAAGACATGTTTTGGCCAGTTGGATGACAGCGGGGAGTGAGGGGGTGGTGTTTGCGTGGAAATTTGGCACATTAAAGCCAAGAGAGTCGAAGCCAAAAAGTAAAATAATATGAAAAGTCTCATAAAAATAACAACGGGGGACGCACCACAACATGAAGGAGAAACAAGATTTTTGTTTGTTTTTATATTCCGGCGACAAGTTTTCTCTGCGTGTGTTAATTTAGGTGAAATCAATATCAAGGGGGAGGGGAGGGGGTGGAGAACACGTAACAACATTTTATATTAAGACGGCTACAACAGCAGGACCGAAGGACAGCGGGAAAAATCTATAAAAATTAACGAGCTGCAAGTAATGTAGCATACTTTCTGTCATCAAATGCGCTCTGCTGCCTCCTCTCGACCATTGTTTCTAAATGCGAAAGTCTGTGCCTGTCTGTGTTTAGTATTATAATGCCATTATCATTTTTATTATTGCATTTTAAATGCATTTCCTTTTTCTTTTTTCATAATTTTTAATGCCCAGTCAGAGTCACAGCTCATTAAGCAGGGAGCTCCCCTTGCAAGGAGCAAGGAGTACTGTCTTACCAAGAAGATTAATGTTCCTCACGTGTCCTGCGCCTGTCCTTGTTGCACAGTGTTGGCCCTCCGCTCAAAGTCGCTTCAAAGTCATGTGCATGATTCCGAGAGATTCTCGGAGCCATCTGCACTTAAACTATGTGCAGCTTACAATATATTTTTCTTCCTTTTGCGGTGTCCTGCTTTGTTTGCTTACATAACATTGCTTTTTCTTGGCCCAGAGCTAGGTCAATCACTCCACCACAAGCCAAGAAAATGAGGGAAAGGGAATAATCTAAGGGAAGCTGCTGTAGGATATACGACAGGACTTGGAAAATCAGTTCAGTTAGTTATATATTTCAAACCGTTAGGTTTAAATTAGAATTTAAAAGAACCCACAGTCCCTTAACTTACACCAAAGCCCCTCTGTATTAAGTACCATATATCAATTTGTTTAATGGCCACTGCGTTTTTTTTTCATTGCCCCTTTGAAGCCCTAAAACAGTTACTTACATTGTAGCCGACCACAACAAACTGTAACTGAAATATCCTGCACCTGCCACGCCCCCAGTAACACCCACCGCTGGCCCAACACTCGTAACTATTACCATAACATTTATGATTATTAACCTACAATGCGGGGCACTCTAAATGCAATTAAGATTACGATCTATATTGCATTTTCTGTGTGTTGCAAAAAGAAGCCTGGCAACTCTGCCACGACAAACAATTAAAAACAATGCGCCTCCTTCGTCCCTTTTGGCGGCAATAAAATGCTGTTCCAGATGCTTATCCACTTCGGTCTGCCGGCCATATTGCATAAGAAATAATTACTTTTTTGTATTACACATACGCCCCCGTGCCCTCCAACTAAGTCTATTGATTGCGGTCACAATTTCCTCCACCTGCCCCTGCCCCTAAATATATCATCACACGAAAGTGTCGCGTTTGCGTGTCGCTTATCATTGGGCTCTTGGCCAAAACAAAAATGAAGACACCCCAAAAGCAGAAAACCCAGGACAAAAAGCGTCAGACAATTGCCGACCCGATAAGATCGCCCAAAAAGAGAAATGTTTTTGTGTGCTGTGTCCACCTGACTGAAAGGCGGGAAGGAAGGTCATAAGAATGGGGCTTAATCGTGGCTAAGCCGCGTCAACTCTATTCAATAAGGCGGAATGGCTCATAAATTGCTAGTGGTGGTGGAAAGGACGAGGGGGTCACTAATTTCTAGAAGGGAATACTTAAAAAGACCCGCCCCCTTCTAAGCTAACACTTCAAGAAACGTCTAAAATATACAAAATAACTTGAGTTCTTAATTAGTGATACACACGAAGAAAAATATATATTTTTTGTTAACCAAAAAAAAACCTAAGAAATTAAAATTTCTAGAAGAACAACATTTTCCATTGAAAACTTACTTAGGTTATATCAAAATGTACTTTGCGTATTCTCTCGTTGGTTTCATATTGCTTTTAAATTTATTAATAAATATGCTTTAAATTCAAACATACTAATATATTTTCAATATCCAAAAAATTGTGTTTTTAATCTTATTACGCTGCTTTTATCCCAACAAATGTGTACAATGTCTTCTATAGAGCTACGTTTCACTTTCCCCTGTCGAAGGTAAACATCAGCCATCCCATCAAAAATGTCAACGTCAACAAACTTGACTTTTGGTATTTTATGCAAATGTTTCAAGTGTCACGGACTAAAATGGCAATTGAAACGCTAATGATGACATTTGGCAGGCCTAAGTCAGCGGCCCAAGGAAAACAGAAAACAGAATAACAAACTAAAAACAAAACAGAGAGCGAGAGCGTCGTTGTGAGCTTTTCTTTTCCGCTTTTCCGTTTCCTGTTGGCGCTGCGCTGAGAAAACATAACAAATCGTTTTCTTTTTTTTTTTTTTTGGCCCCGTTTTCTTGTTTTCTTGTAGGCCTCTGGCATTTTTACGAGGCATTCAGCCAATTGACAGGCTTCAGTCGCTCGTAAAAACAAAATCAAGCAACGAAGAAAAATGATGCGCAGACCAATAGGGGAATGAAAAAAAAATAAAAATAAAGGAGGAAACTATACAGCCGATGGAATCGCCCAAAAGTATACTTAAATATTTAAGGGCGAAAGAAGGAGAGAGCGAAAAGTTTAAAAAACATTAAAACGCATTTAGCAGGCTGTTTTCCTGGGCCTTGTGTACATATATACGGAACCGAATCTGCTTGCCCCGCCCATAAATACTTATTATCGCTTATTTGAACTTGCGAATGCTGCCAGCAGCGATGCTTGTGATTTACTTTTATTTGAGCTGGCTTTTCCTTTTCGCTTTCCCTGTCTTCTGTTACTGTGTTTATGCGTAGAAAATTTCATGAAATCAGTTTATGAAATAGGGAAAAAGTGTGTGCATAATTTAGTGTATTCATGTATTCATGAAAGCATGAAGTTCTTGTAAGTGGCAACGATGATAAAAAATATTCTTTTTTAATGTGTGTTTACACTCTATGTGATCTAAAAAAGTTCTCCTTTTTTTTATTTATTATTTTGGTGGGCATAATTGAAACAATTGTGTATTTTCATCTCGTTGGTTTTTTGATGGTCAATTAATGATACCTAATTCTAACTGTCTGGCATCTCTGGCCAATATCCTTTCATGAATTCATCTTCATAAACACCCATTCAAGAATTCATGAACTCCACAGCATAAACATAGTATGTCTTCCGTCTGAATTTTGTGCGTGAGTTGTCTGTTGTGCGAAAGTGTGTGCGAAAAAAAATCGATATTTATTCCGTCTCGCTGAGACGAAAAAAGGTCAAAAACAATAAAAGCCTAAATACACATACGAGCCTTTGAACTGGCTTTGATAAAAGCAACGCAGAAGAAAAGGAAGCCCGAGGGGTTGGGGGGTTGGTTGGAGGGTAAGCCTCCAATCAATGGCTGTGCGTCGCTTTTGGTACGTGTGAATTTAAGCTGATTAAAGAATTGAGCTCCTCCACAGCACAACTTCCACTTCCCAACTCAGAAGAGAAGAGAAGAGCGGAGAAAAGAATAACGCAGAGAGGCAGAAATTGATGTCTGCTTTTAGGCGTAGATGCTGCCTTGCCTTGCCTTGGCTTTATTTATGCCTTTTGTCTGGGGCTCGGAGGCTTTGTTATTTGGGGCTTAGTGGTGAATATCCCCGCCTTTTAATTTGCACCCCACAAAATACCAAATACAAAATACGAAAGAAAAAAAAATAGCACATGTGGGACAGATAAAAGAAGTGAAAGTCGCGGTCGCAGCTGAAGCCAATCATCATTGGCAGTCAATCTATATTACAAATTCAATTGAATTTGTCGCTCTTTATTTGCGCTAATCAAATTTGCGCGAGGGCTGCCATAAAAATGTTGACACTAATAAGGCCAGAAGGCAGGTGGAGTGCGGTCAAAAGGATACGTTTGCAACGAAAGTGGGCAAATACAATTCAAATGGTTAATCAGGCGTAAGAAAATTCGGAGTGAGTGGCAGCCAAACGAAATGAGAAAAGTTTTTGTGAGCGGCCAACGCTGCGTATTATTATTATTATTAGTTTTGGCCCTAAAACTTTTTCGCAGCCTGCTTATTAGTGGAGGATGTGGTGGCAGGAGCAGGGGCAGGGGGATTCTGTTTCATAGCTCATTGCTTTTCAATTTGATCAGACGTTGTCTATAATGAGCTCTCGAAAAGTTTGTTTTCCTCGGGAATTTCCACATGCGGTCCTTAATGCTCTTCTTCATTTTCTGAGCATAGCGAGGGTTTTGTTAATTTTCGACTGTCATTTATCATCAGGTGAGTGAGGAGAGATGTGAGGAAATTTTTATGGAGTTGATTTTTAATCTTTCGCAATCATTCCCCTACACCGCAGGAGCAGGAGCAGCAGGAGGAAATGAATATTTATAAGTATGATGGATGAGGCGAGACGGGAAGTGTGTGTGCCCCAGGTGGAAAGTGGAGCGGCATCTGATTTACTGACGTGTGACAAGGAGTCAGGGGAGGCGATGGAGGAGACGAGAGCCCGGGATAAAGGTAAGGAAATTAATGCGTAGTTAGAAATATAAATCTGTGTGCCTCGTCCTTTTTGCCCAGGCACAAGGAAATGGTGAGGATTTCGCAATTTATGGGTGTGTGTGTGTGCTGGGGCAGATTCAGATTCTTTTCTGCTCACGGGTCGTATGAGTGATATTAATTTGACTTTAAGTCGGTCGCCTGCAAACACAAGAATATCAAACGTAACACGTCAACGTAAACGTAAGCGAACGTATGCAATTTACGTGACATCATTACGTGTTAGACAAGTACAAATTACGCGCGAAAGAGGGAGAAAGAGATGGAGAGAGAAAGGCAGACGACAATATGAGTTTGATAATGATGAAGCATGGTGTGCCAGTGTGTGTGTGTGTGTTCAGGATATCAAGATAAATAACTAAGCAAGGACATGAGTGCGAGTGTGTGTGTGACTGTGTGCCAATGAAACGAAAGTCATCAGACTTAGATATGGCAGAGAAGATTGCAAATGCGACAAACGTTGTCGGTAGGAGAGGACATTACATTACACACATAACGAAGGACCGAAAGACAAAGGCTACAAATTGTTGGTTTTTGGGTATTCATTTTGGGTTGGTCAAAGCCCAGGACATGTCAACAATGCTTGCCTCACTAAGTTAAAATTGATGAAGTTAGCAGGCTGAGATTTTATAGGGGGCTCTTGCACACACAAAACCCTTTTAAATCAGCCTTCCTTCAGCACTTGTCAACACTAATAAATATATTCATGTCCTTTCCCCTCCCTGGCCCAACATTTCATGCTTGATTTGAGTTTAAATAAATTACGTTTCTTTGTGCGGCGGCTGAAAAATGCAAATGTCAGCGGGTGAAAAGTTGCAGCAGCAGCCGCCAGGATTTTACCCAGCAATTAAACTTGTCCTTGTCTAATTGCATTTTGGCCTAAACCAAAGCCAAAGATCTCCTCTCTCCACACACACACACACAAACACACACACACAAACAAAGTCAAAAGTCGTCGAGTTGCCAAGTGCTTTGCTGATAGCGGGCCCCAAAAAGTTTAGCGCTTTAATTTCTTAGAAATTTGTTCCAACAAAGCAACAAACAAAAATGTCGACTTGATTGCGTCGCTGGATTCTGAGTCCTCAGTCCTGAGTCCTGAGTGCAGGATCTAGGTCCAAGCCCTAGTGATAGTCTTCAGGTCCACAATTGTGCGGACAGATTGCCGGCAAGTTGAGTCGAGTTGCCTCAAGTTCCCAATCCCCAGCGGATTAGAAAAGTTTAAATTGTAGCCGCCTCTACTCACTCTCTCTCTTGTGCTCTTCGCAGGAGCGAAAAGCCAGAAAAGGAACGCAGCAAAGCGAAATCGAAGCAGCCGAAGAACGGATGAATAAAGGGAGCAACGTAACGATTAGTGCTTTCATGTCCTTTGCCAAAGTTTAAAGGTCATCCGGAGGAGGGTCCTGCGCTGGCTGCTGATTTGACACATCAACTTTGTCAAGGTTTTTTGCACCACACTCAGCCACCAGCGACAGCGACTGTTATGAGCAATGGCTCTGTGTATCCTGCCAACCCCCGAAGTCCTTGCAGGATATCTATCTGTGGGTGAACTGTGAGTGTATGGGTGTGCACAAGCAATTTGTGCAATGGACATTTTCGGGCGCTGCTCTGCAGTGATAAGCGCTGCCAGCTGCAAAATGTCTTAAAAGATTGCAAAGTGCAGTGACTTTCAGTTGCGAAATTGTACCTTTAAGGGAGGTTTTTTTTTTCGCACAGCGGGTCAAATATTGAAATTACTTTGAAGCCGCTGCATAATGAGCCTGTCAATAAGTTTATCAAAGCAACAACTACTCGGTGGCTCCCTGGGCTGACCCAAAAAACAAACTTGAAGTGCTGTGTAAATTATGCAAATCTTTATCATTCTTTTTCTGTGTTCAGGATTCAGAGGGGTGGGGATTCGACGAGGGGACTTGGGTCGATGGGCTGTCACAAACAAGCGTGAAGCACGACAAACTGTGTGAGGGGCCCAGTAAAAACAATATGGCGCCCTGGCCAGCGAGTCCTGCCCTTTCATACCCACTCCCCTCATTTCTACCCATGGCTGACTGCCATTGACAGTTCAACGTTGTTTTGCTATACGCTTTTCCCATTTTTCTCTACCTTTTCCAAGTATTTTTTTCGGGCTTCTCTTGTTTTTTTTTTTTTGTGAAATGTCAAATTTTTGCAGACAGTTTTGACAGTTTATCGAAGTGCGCCCGTAATTTTTGCTGACGTATGTTGTAGGTGTTGAAAATAGCACAAAAACCGATGGTGAGTGGTGGAACAAAACTTTAGCTAGCTCTGCACTTTTCGGCTGAGTGCTTTGGCCCAAAAAAAAAGAAACTTTCCCCCCAAAGAAAGCCGGGTCAAGTTTTTCCCGTAATTATTTGTTTTGGGTCACCTTTGGGTCACAAATTGATTTTCTGGCGGGGAGTCTTCAATTCGAATTCGAATTCAATATGAATTTGTCAGGTGATTTACTTACCGCTGCGACTTTCATTTTCAGCTGGCTTCAGCTGTAAAGCACGGTTCATCTGCAAAAGAGAGAAAAAAGATTTAAATTAATATTTGGTGAAAACAGAGACAGAGAATTTGCTTTAATGGTGTAGGCAGGAAAGTCCATTTTGGCCAGCCCCCTCAAATTCAATCAACTTGCGTTTGGTGGTCGAGGACCAAGCTCTTCATAAACACCTCCCAAAAACACATTTGGCCAGCGAAGCATTTTCAAGCATTTAAATGGCACTCAATATGCAAGCACATCTCCTCCTCGTCGCTTCTGCACATTTGCGCTCATTGCCTTTTACCCACGACTGGGCAGCCACATCCTGTGCCGCTTCATGCATCATTAAAGCTTAAATCTCACCCAAGCGACCCATGTCGATTCTGGCCAGCCAACACTTAACGTCGCCCTCCCTCTCTCTGTTCGGTTCATCCAAATGGGAATGGAAGTGGGTTTGGGAAGTGGCAGTGGGTTGAATGTGGTGGCTCTGGTACGGCTACGTGTTGTGGTCACCTTTTGGTTTATGGCAAATGAGTAATATGCCCGTGCCCGAGCACGAAAAATCCCATTAAAAGACGTTCAAATGAAATGCATTAAAATAAAACTTAATTGAGGGCTTTATTCGAACGGAGAGAGAGGGACCATCCATGCCCCCGAAAACCGCAGAAACCCGAGCAAATCAATAATCAAAGCCAGATGGAGGAGGAGACCCTTTCAGTGGCTCTATCTCTGGCCCAGGCCCAGGTGTAATTTATTTGCACCACACGGAACTCTGAACACGCCCCCTGGAAAGGTGGCTTCCCTGGCCTTAGATTGGTTCGTCCTGGGCCTCCGTTTCGTCCTGGGCCCTGTCATTACATGGGAAGTCTGTTCTGTCTTCTCATCGCCTGCCGCTTGTCGCATGAATATTTTATAATCAGCCATTTGTTTGCGGCAATTGAAAATGATTGAAGCTTTTAACTGCAAAATTCAATTGCTTTATATAACCAGAGACCGAGCCCGAGCCCTTCGTGCCCACCCACCCACAATATGAAATATTTAATGGAGGAGCACCATAGTCCCGGCTCTGAATTCGTGGGTTTTTTCGGAACCATTCCATTAGTCAGAGGCGGAGTAATTAAAATTGCGATTTATGCACGCGCATGAACATTTTCGGCTGCTTGTTTGTAATTCAATTATGTTAATGATTGGACAACATTTACCGTATTTACATTAATGCATAATGAATGAGGTTGCACTCTCTGTTTTTGGTCCCGCTGCTTTTTTAATTGTAACTGCTGCTGCTGCTGGGAGATGGAGATGGGGGTTACCCACTAAACAGGACCAATGGCAATTAAGTGCATTTCTCTGTCTGACCAAAGGCATGCTGAATCGAATCGAATCCAATGGGTAATGGGTCTGGGGTAATGGGTGCCGCCCACTTCATCATCACTCTTCGCCAGACAAACACACAAATGCGCTTTTGCCTTTGCTCAAAGCTCAGCTGGATAAAATTAAGTGGTCGATGAACTGGAGCCTTGTTGATTTTATATATACTATACAGGGGTGACGCCGCAAAATTTAAACCAATGTTTAACCGAAAAATGTTCATTTGAATGATTGATGTGGCGTGGTTTAATAAATTGGAAGTTGAGAGACACGACCCGGAGCAGCATCAGCATCTCAAAAGGCCACAGAGCCCAGAGCTAAGCAGCATGCAGGTTAAGTCCTCCATCGTTTCCATTATTTTTTTGAAGGGTTTATCAATGGAAGCCCGCAGCAACTGGCTGCCACATCGATTGACTGGCTTTGACTGCGTGCTCGCAGTCCTTGCGTCCTTCGTCCTGCCTCCAAACCAAAAACAACAAACAGGAATCAGTGCAGCAGGACCACACACACATATTGATCGAGCAGCTGCAGTTGATGAAGCCCGCTTTTCCCTTTTGGTTAATGAACTTCTGGCCATTTATGAGTAGGGAAAAAATTCGCAGAATTTCTGGAAAATTTAACTTTCCCTCCCTTTTAAGGCATCTCTCTGACTCTGCACAAAAGTCTGGCTCTGGCTAATTATTAGCGCCAGAAAGGTTTCCATTCTCCGTTGCTTTTTGGTCGCGTAATTAGCGCACATAATTTGAAATTTAAATGTTGCCAAAAGCCGAAGAAGCCTTTGAGAGTCAAAATGTTAATTAAATCTGGCTCTCTCTGTCTTTTGCTCTCTCGCTGTCTCTGTTTTTGGGAATCAAAAGATGCCTGCCTCGACACAATTAGCCTTCACAATTGCTTATGACAAAGTGTCCTCGCAAGAGGACCCCCATCAAAAAGGGGTTCAAAAGGGGGTTTTAGATATTGCAGCGACAGTCGAGAGTCGACAGGCGCCAGTGGCAACGTTAAACCGCAAATTTTAGCGCCCCAGCAAGTCGTGCATGACTTGGGGGTAAAGTGGGGCAGATGGGGCAGAAGGGGCAGAGACTAGCCGCAGTGTCGCCGCCTACGCATATGCAATGCCTGAAAGTGTCCTGCGAGTGTCCTGGGTGGGTGTCTTTTCAGTGGGTGGGCTCTTGGCCCTGGGTGCATGGACCCATAAACTGCGTTAGTTTATGATGCCCCAGCGCTAAGTGAGCAAAGCGAAAAACGCAGAGAGACAGAGATCCAGAGATCCAGTCAAGCCGTAAGTGCCTTCCTCCAATCCCCAATCCTCCATCCTCCATCCCTCTGAACTCTGTGCAATTAGAATGCGGCGCATTGAACCAGCCAAAGCCAGAGACACACACACAAAAAAATGGTAATCAATAGTTTCTACTTTTATCTATTTAAAACAATATTTTAATTGTACAAATTAATATTTTTTAAACGTTTTTAACATAAAAATAGTAGCTCTTATTTTGTTTTTTTAAAAATATGTATTTTAATGTATTTAAACTGTTGAAAATTTTAGAAAGACTGAAAAAAGTTTCCATATTATTCTTGCAAATGTATTTTTAATTTTTAATTTTTATGGTAGATTTTTTGTGCTCAACCAAAATGTTTAAAAATTATGGGTTGGTTTTAACAATAATTTCAGTACAAAACTTGACATTTTGAAGTAAAAAATGTGGAATTAAAAAATTTAACAATATTTTCGTGCAGTGTACAACCATAGCTTTCAGCCCTGTGTTTCGTTCTGGTCCCCTTTTTTGGTCAGTGGTGTGTTGTTGTTGTTGTTTTTATGCATTCGCTGGTCGAACTATAGTACTACATAAAACGGAACAACGAAAATGCAATTAAAAGTACGTTTTATGGCTTTGTTATGGCAGCCGTCCGCTACCCACTTTCGCCTAGTTGGTTGGCCTTTCTCTTTAGAGCACATGAAAAGCGATTTTTATGATGCTTTCTCCACTCGACGATGATGATGATGATAGTTTGGAAAATGGTTTCGAATTGAGTGGTCCCCGGCAACTTTTGTTGATAGAAAAGTAATATTTTATGGGGTTAGCCTGGAGGGCTGGCTGTATGGGGTTTTTTGCTTATTGAAAACGCCGCTCGGTTCGCTTCTTCTTTTCTAACAAAAATCATCAAAGTTTTATGCAAAAGTTTTTTTGCGAGCTTGTGGACACAGATACTCTCGCTGTGTCTTTCTCCCGATAGAGAAATTTGTCACTGGCAAAGCACCTAAAAGTAGACAATGTTGCCTCAAGCATCTGTCATGTGTGCGGTGGAGAAAGTGGGGAAAGCAGAAAAGGGAGTGGCAACCAGCTGGAGGTAAAAGCAAAACAAACTAACGAGCTAGCAAGCAAAACAAAAGCTTGTAGCTCTAACAACCTGCCATAACTGCAGCTTAATCAAAAGTTTTTCACTGCCTCAGCTACACAGCCACATTTACAGATTCCAGCTGGAGATGCAGCTGGAGGGCAACCAGAAATCCGACCAACCAACCGCAACAGTATCATCCTTGCTCCTCCTCCTCCCTTTTGGATACTAATCAGTAGCTGCTTCTTCCACTTTTTATGCTGTCTGGGCGAAATATCTATATTCTTTATGTATCCCGATGTATGAAATATGGTGCATACACAGTGGGAGTTTGCAATTAGCAAGTGGCAATTAAAGTTGGCTGGATTCTGGCATTGAACCCTGCCAGGATGTTTATTGGCTCATATATTATCTGCTGGTCCAGACAGGGCAAAGGAAATTGGAAAATAAAAAGGGATAGAGAGAGAATCCTACATTAAATCTTAAAGTTTTCCAACTTGAAGAAGGGGTCTCTCACACCTGTGTGTGTGCTACACAACCCAACTCAAAGTGTGTTTCATTCAAGACACGACACTTGACTGTCGCATGACACTTGAGTTCCTGCTCCTGTCCGTCAGTCAGTCGGTGGTTTGCCCCACCTTCGGCTGACGTAAAATATGCAAATAAATTACTAATAACCTCAGAATGTAACCCTTGCACGGAAGCAGCTGAAATATGAAGTATGAGAGGTACTGGGGAAGCTATTCCTGATTCATAATTCAAATTTTACGCCGCAATAAACAAAAATGCCTAAAATTATGCAACACAACGCCCATGAACATTGCTGAGCAAGTCATAAATTATGTAAATTTAATTTTACGCCCCCCACCGCGGTATTTATATACGTATATACAGAGTACATATGTATGGCCACGCCCACAGTCAAGTCAACCACAAAATTGTAAAACGCGCGTCCATCCCGCAAAGAAGAAAGTATAGGAAAAGGAACGTTATTATTATGTAAATAATTAATGGCGTGTAATTATCTAAATTTCGGACAATTACAAAAAATTAACACACACCGACAAAACGGAGGCAAGGAGGAATGCCAGAAATTTATGACATTTTTATTATGCCAGATATATAAATTAAAAACCAAAAAAAAAAAATAAAGGGAAAAGCGAAACTCCATGTTGGCTTTCCCCGGTTTCCGTTACACATTTAACGCCATTTTAACGCATGCTAATGACCAACTAAGCCCGGTCCTGCCCCACAAAAATACTTTGTTTACCGCCACAGAAATACGAAATACGAAAAACCAGAGAGAAACAAAATATGGAACAAGGTGTAGCCCTTTGAAAGGTTCGCCATTAATTAGGCAAACTTCGAGCCAATGTCAGGTCAGACAAACATTAGTTTTGGTAATTTATTAGCTGGCCGAAATGAAGGCTGCCTGCCCAAATGAAAGCTAATCAATACTTTCTGTGGGCAGACGAACCTCTTCCAAAAATTACTAATTAGCATGAAAACGGACAAGTCAGTCGCTTTTGAGTGCGGTTACATCTGGGTAACATGCTGGGCAAACATTATCGATTTGTATTGCGTAATGTGAGTGACTACAAAATCAAAGGGGTAAGTAACCGCAATGCAGCATAGTTTAAAAAGTAAAATGATCTAAAATGGCTAAATTAAAACAGTTTTAACAATTGTATACAATTTTAAAAAATTAATACTTTTAAAGATTTGCTCTCTAGCATCTCTTATATTGTTCCTTAAATAAAATACAAACAAAATATTCTGAAGATCATTTAGGCATTTTTTTAATAAAATAAAATATATCTTCAAAAAGCATTAAAAAATTTTTAAGTGCTGGAAAATACTACTATTATTTTAATCTCTTTTCCAAGTATTTGAATTAAAAGTTACATGAATGAAAAGAATTCCAAAATGACAAAACTTAGCTGGTTTGTCAATGAAAAAATTCGAATGCCAGCGTTTCTGGGATGAATGACCCAATTGATTACTTGGGCTTCAGATGGGGCAGCATTAAAAGCATACCTTCAAGGGCAATCGAGAAGAACGAACCACCATCCTACGTCCCACAACCCATATCCCCAAAACTCATACCCATCTCATTTCCAAGCTTCCAGCTTGTGAAACGGCAACATGGAGAATGGATACTGGAGAATTTTTGCTGCATACCAGCAGGCGTGCTAGAAATGCTTACAAATTATATAAGGACTTGAAAGTGGGAGGGATTTGGGGGTGGAGGTGGAGGCAGAGGCAGAGGACGAAGCTGAGCCCAAACAACGCACTCAACTGTGAAAATGTCTGTTAAGGGCAACAAACACGCACTCATGTGTATTTGGCAGTGTGTGTGTCAGTGTCTGAGCAGCGTGGGCTACTACTACCTATGGCCTGTCAACAGAATGACAGTATATATAGTATATATACCTAAATTTATACATACATGTGTGGGCCCCTGCCCTGAAATGCCTGGTACACACACACATATTTTCCTTGGCCAACTGTCAATTGAGTTGGCATGTTGGCAGCCTCTTGACTTTCAGTCTAATGCGAATTCCTCATAAGCATGATAAGCATAAATATCCATTTGGACAGGGGCACAAAAAATCTGATTGAAATATTGCCAAGTCAGGAGGCTTGAGGCCTCTCTTCATCTGCACTCTTCTAATGCCCAGCACGTATTTTAATTGATTCGTGCCACACAAGGAGCCGCAGGAGTGGCATCATCATCATCATCAGCGGCAGCTCATTACATGTCATGAAGGAGCTGCGAGCAGTTGCAACAAATTGAAAAACCCATGCCAAAAAACGTAAATCAATGGCAATGCAAACAAGCAGACTGGGAGGCAAACACAAACACAAACACAAACAGAGCAAAAGGATACTCGATATTTGCTCTACGGGTTTGATGTCTGATGATGATGCTCCATTTATTATTAACTTGAAATGATTTCGGGCAGTCAGTGCGGTGGTCCACCATCTCTCCTCCTTTGCGAGGTGACGACGCAGCGATTGAATGCACGACTGCATCAATGCCAGGACTGCATGTATCCGTATCCCCAGTACTCGGTACTCTGTACTCTGTGCTCCAAAGTCCTGCAGCCTCGTATCTGTAACTGTGTATCTGTGTATCCTCCGCATCCGTATGTGTACACGTGTGAGTTCAATTGGAAAATCGTGTGCGGCATACGGCATACGGCGTGTTTTTGTAAATAGCAATCGCGTACGTTTCTCAGCAAGCCAGCGAAAAGCGAACGGGGAAGCTGGGATGCTGGGAAACTGGAAGCGCCCTGTGTACACTTGAAAATGTATCTGTATCTGGGAAATACATAATACGTGTAACTCACATCGCAGCAGCAGCATCAGTTGATGAAATCACGGGAATTCATATTTCCTATTAAATTTTAAAAGCTCAGCCCTGAGGTGCGTGGAAAGGATATACGTGGGGAACCAAGGATACATCCCAAAAGAAAGCATTTTAAATTATATATCTCTTCTCTCAATTCTTAGTTAAGGTTAAGTAGCCAGTCAAGCATTTATGATAACAAAAAAAGCGAACTTTATTTCAAACATAAAATTTCGAAGCCATAAAAATATTTGTATTTGTGGATAATAAAATATTGTTTATTTTAACAGAAATTTTTTATTTAATCATTCAATAATTCAAGATTACTTAATATTGGTATGAACAAAAATTCGGTAAAATGCAAAGCTACATAAAAAACCAAAATATTTGTTTAACGATGACCAAAAGACCACATTAATAATTATAAATTTAATTTAAGTTGTATTATGCGGAAATTCATGCATAATTATTTTTGACCACGGATATTTTATATTATAGGCTTTGGCCTTTAATGATTGATAAAAAATAGATTTTAACAAAGAGACACATTTAAATGCTGATCGTGTTCATTGTAAGAAATACAATACAGTTTCCACCCATTTATGGCAATGTCCTTTGCCCTCGGCTTCCCCCGCCGATGGCTCTTTAAATTTAATTTTCGACTAGGAAATTTTGTGTGCTTGGCATACAACTCAGAGCAGAACTCACAAAAATAAACCGCTTAACATGGCTTTGAGCAGTGCAAATAGGACAAACGCATAGAGCGCATGCAAATGACAACAGGACACACCCACGCACACATCCTTGATGCTCGGTGCCCAAGTGTATTTGTATTTGTGTGCGCATAAGTGAAGTATATCTTTGTAATCCGAAATGCTCAAGGCGTGCAAATATTCAATTTTAAATATGCACTCGTCCACCCCCGGCTTCTCCTGACCAAACATTTAAAATAAAAACGAAAACGAAGAATTGACAGAAGAGTTCTTTCTTCCTGCAGCCTCAACTAAATATCATAAACACAATGTCATGACAACTTTTGAAATTTGAATTTCAAAGCAAAAATTTCTCTCATTTATTCATTTGCCCAGTCATTCATTGCCATTTATTTTATTTGCCATGCCTTGCAGCCGGGTGCCGGGTCTTCATCTTCGTCATATGAACGAACGACCGAAATTGGTTCATGTCCATGTCTCAATTTACCTCCTCCTCGATTCGGGTTCGCAAATTCCTTGCAAGCACAAGTCCTTAACACATCTTTGATCTCGGGCGCTGTCAATGGAGGGGATAGACCCTGGGACCTAAACTAAAAGTAGCGACCCGAAAATTGTATTAATTTAGATTTCATTTAGTTTTCTTGTCCCTTGTGTCGCTTGGGTCAGTAATAGTTACTTTGTGGGTCCTTAGATGGGATACAACTTGATTTGATGATCAAAGTGGCATAGATTTTGGGGCTTTAAAACTTAAAGATGCCTCGTAAGCAACTTGGGGTTGGTTTCCGCATCTGTAATTGCTGGGGTTAGTTTTTGGCTCGGGGGGTTGACTGACCTTGTTATTATTTTAATAAGCAATTCGATGTTGCTACTTAAAATGCTGCCACGTGTCCTGTGACACGGTGTCTTAGTATTTTTTTCGTGGGTGTGTCAAAGGCAAACAAAGCAGAGTTTTTTGTGTGTACACATATAATTAATATGGGTGGTTCCCAGTAAGTAAGTGTAGCCTGTGAGAAAGTGCAATGTGCGAGAAAACGTGAATGGAAAATCAGATTATCTCTGTGAGATATCAGGACATGGAAATGATAAAAGTTCGGAAACAATTGGAACTTGTGAAGTACGCCTGCTGTTGCCTGTAAACCTCAAATATATTACATTATACGTTTATTAGCAGCTTGTGCCCTTTGCCCTCTGTAACTCTCAAAATCTCTGGCGCGTACACCCACCTAAAAACCCACTTGAGCCTTTCGGAGATCCAAAAGTTTATTAAATATAAATTTATAACACGCACATGTGGCCCCTTCATGTCAAACGGAAAACAAACAGAAGTCAAGTTCTCCGGGTGGCTGGCTGCCTCTTCTCATCGCCTTTGCCATAACTTAAATAAATATGCAAACATTTCGTCACATTCCGCCCACGCCCACTTTTAATTTAAGCCCACTTAACACCTCATAAAACCGGCTACGTTCTGCCTGAATAAATGAATGAGTGAACGAATGAAAGGGGGAGGTGAAAGTAGGGGGGTGAAAGTGAGTGACTGACAGTTGCAGAGCTCTTCCTCGGTTTAATATAAAATATACACATTTTATACATTTTAATTTTTACATTTAACAACTTCCAAGCAATTAGCTCGAGAGGGTTGTTTGTTGGTTGGATGGTTGGTCCACACCTAAACAACCCTCTCTCTTCGGGGTCCTGGCTCTTGGTTGATTGCTACTTTTGGCAAATTAAACTTGAAAGTTGTAAAATTTCCCTTGTCATTGGCAAGGACACGTGCGTGTCAAACAGCCTGCTAACCCACCATTCACTCACTCACTCATCTCAACCCTTGTTTTGTTTTGTTTGTGGCAGTGAGAGAACTCATAACCAAATTGAAATGGAAAAATGTATCCTTTTGGGGATGCAATTATCCTGCAGTTCCTGCATTGATTTGCCTCCTGAAATTACCACAATTCAGTGAAAACAGATGGGAGGCTCTGAGGCTCTGAGGCTGAGCTTCATTCGCAGCCCATAACAATTGCTGTTTATGCTGATTTTTATGCCCCCTCAAGACACACACTTTCCGCTCAGGTCTGGCTATGAATAAGTAAGTAAGCGGCGAGGTTTTTCCATTGCCATGGCCATGGCCATGGCCATAGCCTCCACATTCAAATGTTGTCCTGCGCCGCCAGCTTATTTGCCATGTAATCTTAAGCGACAGGCATTTGTTTACTTATTTATGCACTTTCTCTCCGGGACCTCCAAACACCCACACACTCCCCATGCCCCATAAAGGTTAGCAACTTAAAAATCACAATGGGGGCTTTGACTCTGCCATTAGATAAGATGCGAGTGTGTTTTCTTTTTTTATATGGAGTGTGGGGATATCTCTTGCTTTATTTTTATGCTCTTCGTGTGAGATTTTTATTGTGTGTACACACAACACAAGAGGAAAGATCTGAGACAGACGCTATCTTTGCCACGTTTGCTTTTATTATTTAATGGAGCACAAAATGCATTTCGCTCGTCTGCTTATTTGATCCTTCGGCTGCTTAGGCGTGCGGTTTCGTCCTGCGACCCACAGGGAAAACCGAAAACCGAACTGGGTCGGCAGGCAGGCATGCGAAATTAATAATTTATATATGAAAATGTGCGTTAAGAGCAGCAAAATGCGAGTCGACTTGAGTCTGTTTGCCAAATGGCTCAGGACACAAGGCGTTGGAGGCTGTTTGCCAAGGTCATAAGTAGGACTTCCCCATCCATTCATCGTAATTTGCTTAATAAAACGCGGCGGCGGTGGTGGTGATGCTGGCATATTGCATAAAATATAAGCATTTTCTTTTGTTTTCGCTCAGCCTTTGAGCAATTTGTAAATTGCAAAACCAGATTTCTTTGGTGTCTGTCGCTTTTCATTTGGCTTCCGAGTTGCACTTGGGGGAGGCAGAGTCAAGTGGATGTTATGTGCATAAATTTGCACAGCCCAGACTTCCAGACTTCCGACTCTCCAAAAGGCCCCCCAGGCAGCGGGGTATTTTTATGGAGCAGCCAAATGTCAAATTTATGCATATGAATGTTTATGGCAGATCCGCAAAAGGGGATTACAATATGATAAAAGTCATCCAAAGCATATACCCTTTTTGCTACCCATTCATAAATATTCCTCATTCACCTTTATCCAGTTTTTCGCTGCGTACATCCGGCAAAAGTCAATTGAAGTTGTAATGAGAATTGAAATGGCTAGCAATTAAACGAGATGCTGGATTTCAACCGCTTTTTCTGTAGGTTTACGCATGCCGCAGGCTCAAACACTTTGCATAACATTAAGCAGCTTCACTTCAGTCTTCTTTTTTATTATTTCGATTCAGATTCCCTTCCGTTCTCGCTTCCTTTTTATTTTTTCGGGTCTCTGTGGTCGACCGCAGCTCCATAAAATATGCACCCAGACACACACACACAACAAAGTGAAGTATGCAAAATGGAAGGATCTCAGGAGTGGGAGTGGTAGTGGTTCTTTCCAGGGGGTGTGGCAAAGCGCCTAAAAGCATATTTCAATTAAGCTATCACCTTGAATTATTCTCACGAGCACTGGCACCACCAACACCACCAGAAAACCCATATACAAACACAGCCGAGAGTTCCGCCTAAAAGCAGACTACACTTTTTTTTTTTACTTTTTAATTTTAATGTTTTCATTCAGCGGCAAAAGCGAAGAAGAACGTTAAAACCGCTCGTCAAAAATTTGCATTTAAATGAGGCGCAGAGGCGACTGACTGACGGGCCTCTGCCTCTGGTCCCCATCTCGTCTGCTCTCCTTGGAAGTGGAAATTTTTATGATTGCGGTGACTGCCAAATTGTCAGTGGATAAAGGAGAATGTGTATATGCGTGGGTGTGTTCGCTGTGAGTGTGGGTGTGTGCACAAAATGTAAATATTCATTATGTCAGTGTGAGTATGAGTGTGAGTGTGAGGGGTCAGTGAACACACAAAAGTCATCCAAAAATAAGGGGGGGAAAATAAAGGATATTTTCCACGATCTCCCTTATTCAAAATTGGTTTATTGACAATTTCACAACTTAAATGTTTAAGGTGTACCAAATAAATCTTCAAAAATTTTAATTTAGTCAAGAACAAGTTAAAAAGTATGCAGTGAAAAATAAGTTGTAGAATATAATTACCGGATTTTTAAAATCAAAAAATATCACAGCATACTTTAAGGAACCTTTATAAATTATTTTAAATCTTCAGACAGTGGAAGTTTGATTGTTTTAATAAAAATTTAAACAAAGCAACAATTGCTCTTAATCACAAAAAAGAAGAATACTTTCACCGGCTTTTAAAGCTGACCGAAAAATCACAATTAAGAAGCAATTCCGAAAAAACAGGATACAGGACGGCTCCTCTGTGTTGGTTATGCAGAAATTTCTCCCACACGCACATACTCAGACGGTTCATCGTCATCCTTCATCCAGGGATTTCCCCACCCTGATCTCCGCCCACCTTCTGCTCTCTGGCCAAAAATTTTTGGCATAAATGCCATAAACAGTTTATTTAGCAACGGAAAATTAACTGCAGAATGCTGGCAAGCCCCTGCGAAAAAAAGAATGTGTAAGAGGCACACTGGCAGACAGACGGGGTGAACTGGTGATGATGATGCTACTACACTACCCAAGTCAACCGTATATGGCCTCCACCCGAAACTCAACTTGACGCTTTATGACGTTTTACTTCATGTGCAGCTTCATAATTAAGTGACTCCCTGAGGGGGTGCGGGTGGAACATGGAACAAGGATCAAAACCCAAAACTATCTAAAGGAACAGGAAAGGTGAGGGGAAGTTACTCCGGGGAGCTTTTAGTTTTGAGCCACGTGAGTAGCATCATCGCTCGGGCTTCGCCTGGGCCATAAAAACAAGCCCCAAACGAGGTCAACTGAGGGCACTAAAATGCATTTGCTTTATATTCGTGTCCGTGTGTCCATGTGTCCGTGTGGAGGATATAGAAACAGATAAAGAGATACAGATACGGACACAGATACAGAGAGGTATACAGTTAAAGACGCACATAAAAAGTGTTAGCAGCTCGTTTTGTGTACTTACTAATTTGATGGCTGGTGGTATTAATGGATGATGGCAACTTACCTGCAAAGACAGACAAGGGAGAACACGAAACTGTTTAATATTAAGTGATATGGCATAGAGGACATAAACGAAAATTGGCTAAAGTATAATTAAGTCATTATGAGTGCTGCTGGTTCTTGGGGTGGAAAACGAAAACGGTAATTAGATATGATGGGGCGATAAGAGCAAAGCATTAATATATACACATATTTCGTTTCCATCTTTAAAACTCGCTCAAGTTTTCCTCAAAAATTGATTATTGCCAAACACTTTAACACGACTTCCAAGCCCTCAAAACCCACACCCACACCCAAAACCCAAAACCCAAACCCAAGCACATGGCAAAGTTAGCCCAGGGCGAAACCAGAAGAAAAAAATGTCATAAAAATTCTATTTTCGTATAAAATTTCGAAAGTAATCTAATAAATATTGATTTTCATTCGTCATCGCCCAACGACGATGGCGACGCTGGCGACAACAACATCATCATCAGCACCCACGGGGGTCAGCGAAGAGGGTCCTTTGGGTGTGGAGTGGGTGTGTGTGGTGTGTAACCCTACACGTGCAAGGGGAGTATGAGAGGGGAGAGTAGCAGCACGACAGAGGACGACACGAAGCGCCACACAGGCGTAGTCAATAGTCGTTATTTGATATAGTCGCCAGACCAACATGATGAAACGTGCCTGGGACCAGGCCGCCGCTGAACAGGACATTCGGCTAGGAAAAGGACCAACAGCAGGAGCTGACCGCACGTAGACCCTGCGCTGCGCTGCAAGGGATGAAATCATGCGCGCAACTCGTTTTCGTTGTGGTTGGGGCACAAACAGTTCATTCAATCATTCAAATGTCCTTTGAACTATAAAAATACATGACACTAATAAAGAAAACGAACAAATGACACGACACCGACCGACCATCGGAGGGAGGAGCAGCCAAAATTGCTATTTAGAGCAATTTATAAGCATACTTTGAGGCGTCCTCAGCCCAGCCAGCACACGACATTTGACATTTACGAGTGCAGGAAGGATCCCTACTTCCTTGCCTCCACCGACCACCGACCACCATAAATTTTGTTGTAGCTATTTATTGCATTTTTATGTAAAATGATCCTAACGGTAATCCTCCTTTTTTTTGCCTGTCCCTTTTTTTTATACTTTTGAAAAGTTGTTTATGGGGCTTGTGGAGAAATCGAATTGCACGCGGCACGCGGAGAACAAGTTAAGCAATTAAAGGTGTGCCCACCTGATTCCCCTGCTGAATTTTTACAAGAATTTCCTATTCATTCGCTAGCCATTTTTTGGAGCTTTCACATGATTTATCTAGCATCTAGCACGTCTGCACCGCATTTTTATGGCCATATGCTCAACTCTCGGCCCCGTTAACAATCGGAAAAGCCACAACAACTGCCACTACATACTATACATATAGCTGGAATAGGAATCGGAATCGGAGCACACAAATCAAAACAACGCACACAGCGCCTAAAAAGCTGCTGGGGTTCACGGGGTTCAGAGGGTATAGGGGATGTAGAGGGTACAGAATACACGGCCAGGGGCAGTAAACTACACGAAGGCTTTCTTCGGAGCGTCTGGGCCCATGTAATCTCTGTTGACCATAAAGATTTATAGACTATTGTGTGTCGTTCACGCCGCAGTCGACGTCGCCGCAGCAGCGGGCAGCAATGAAAGGAAACTTTTTGCAACTTAGCGCCAAACTTTATGCAATAATTTATATATATTGGGCTCGCGCGAGCGGTGGGCTTTGGCTATATAAAAATGGTAAAAGCAAAACAAAAAATAGAAGAAAAAAAAAGAAGCAGCAGGAGGAGAAAACGCAATGCCGACGACCTACACAAAAGGCATTACCCATAATAGTCGCAGGAGCAGGCCAAACAAAAGGGAAATGGGAAATGGGGGGAAAAACAGCAGTGTGAACGAAACGCGTGTAGCAACATGGTCGAAAAGGATGAGGAACTGCAGGAAGTTGACGGAGAAGTGAAGGTACAACATCCACCTGGCAAGTCGAACTGATCATACTCTAGGGGATTTCCAGAATAGAATAAAGTTTTCACATCAGTTCTATTTATCAACTGCGATAACAGATGATGGATATAAATAAAAGGTGAAGTGGGACACGTCGAAGGGTTATTAAACTTTAATCTCTAGCTTTTGGTAGTTCTTTAAGGGTTCCTACTTCACAAGCAGGGTTTTTTGTTTACTATGTTCAGGTCTTTAAGTTTGTCCGTCTAAATATATTTTCTTTAAATTCTGTAACTTTTAAAAATATTTTTTATTGGATGAAAAAAAATTAGCTTACTGAACAATTAAAATTATAAAAAATTTAAAATATTGCAGTGAGTTACTTTTCACTCGAATTCAGAATTCATTTTTTCTTAAGAGATTTTGTAAGTACTACATTAAGAGTTTAAAAATTCAAATGTGAGCTCTTTTAAATGCAAACTGTGTAATTTACAAAAGCTAGTGTTTTTGTAAAATAAAATTCTTTCTTTAAAAATTTCTTTAAGAAAATTTGTTAAATTTTTAAAAAATCGTATGATAGTTTTTTTTACTACAAAAGTTCACCTCAAGCTATTTTCTTCAATACTTTTGGACTACAATTGTTTTGAAACTTGAGTTAGCAGTCAAAGTTCTTTATTTTTTTCAGTAATCAAAACTAATATTTAAAAATTTAATTTATTGGGTATTTTGTCACTGCCTTAATCAAATTTTGGTTGAGCTATGACTAATTTTAAAATATAATTTAGTAAAGGACCTAAGCCCCCAAAAAACTGCCAAAGTAAACCACCGAAAATCTCAAAAATTCCCTTGCCCTAAACCAGTGTAACCAAGTTCGTTTTCGTTGCATATCGGCCAGAGAGTTGAATGTGGCGCGATAAAAAATTAAAAACTTGCTCCTTCGATACACCGCTTAGGTGTGTGGACTGTGGGTTGCCAAGGGATTGGAAGTGGAGGTCCTGCGGAACGGGAGAGCGCGCCGAGTGTTAAAAAAAAAGAAAAACTTTTCAATGAGTTTTTCCTGTTGGCGGCGGCGGCGGCATCGTCCTCGGTTATGAGCCTGTTCCCCTTCTTACCCCGCACCCCCCTCTGGGTTTATTGTTGTTTGCGTTTTAAATAGACTCAAGTGTTGTTGGTTCTGGTAGTGTTGTTGTTGTTGTTGTTGTCGTAGCTGCCGGTTGCAGGCATTGTCTGAAGTGCGTTTGCTACTCTGGCCCCATTGTTGCTGCCAGGATGCTGCTGCTGCTGCTGCTGCTACGAGTCCTGGGGACTCGAAATCAATCGATAGTTAATGGAAAATCGTTATTAATGAAAAGTTTACACCCTCTATCTCTTTTGCTCCCGGTGGCAGCCAGCAATTGAGCGCTCACTGAGCCATCACAAAATGGTTGATAAAGTGCAGAAAGCAATAAAAAAAAAGGAAAGGAACAGAGTGAGAGAGAGAGAATGCTACATTTAAGTAGCAAAGTTTTTCCTCTTATTTTTTTTTTGTTCCCTCGTAATTTCATTTGAGTGTGAAAAGTTGCACGCACATGAGAAGGCAACCAGTTTTTTGTTGCTGCATATTTTCCAGCGCATAAATATTTTATGCATGCAACAAAGGCAGTCAAAACACAATGGCCAAAAAAGTTGGCAGCTCTTAAAGGAGGGTACTTGCTCTGTCTGTTTGCGAAGCATTTGCACCTCTAACAAAAGCAGGGCTTCTCTTTTTTTTATTTTTTTTAATATTTCTGATTGAGGAACCCGCAAAAGTTTTCATTTGTTCGCTCTTATAGTATTTTTTTTATGGCATCCTTCACTCTCAATAGTTTAATGGCAGTTTAAGTAGTTTGACAGGGACAGAGAAATGGATTCGAGGCAGGAACTCATTAGATGAACTCGGATCACGCAGGATATAAATAAGGGATACCCAATGGGATGGTTTTGTAATCGCATCAGGAGCTGCACCATATTCGGGAGGACTGATTTATTGCAACAACAAAGTTTTATCATGCATATTTTATGCGTGTAAATGTGGCCGTCATAAAATTTCGTCTTATACGAGAAGGTCCTGTGGCACGCATGTGTGTGCGTGTGTGAGTTGCAGGATGTGCGTACGAGTTGTAATGGCGGCCAATAAAGCAGCCATTCAATGGCAGCAAATTGGCATTTTATTAGCGCACCCATTGCCATCGAATTCGAGTCCCTCCACTAATTTGGCTCGTACTTCTCGCGTATGTCATAATAAAAATGAGTGTTGAAAACTTTTAACAAACGACAAAATACCCCGCATCGATCGATGTGGGTGAAAAGGATAAAGGGACGAAAGGACGAAAGGATGGATGGATGTCCTCCTCCACTTTGAGGTCGTCGTCGCCGTTTCGCTGGTTCGGATTCGCATCTAAGGCCGGGAGAGGGCATAACTCAAAGTTTACTCAAGTTACTTGCGCCAGCGACAAGACAGAAAACTTTGTACTTTACATCATTAAAAAGTTTCGCTTTCTCCGCTTTCTTTTTTCCTTTTTTTCTTAGCTCTCTGTGTGTCTCCGGTTTTGCAGCTCTTCCCGGGGCTTTCTCTGCTGCAACTTTCCGGCCAAAGACTGACTCCGACTTTGATTGTGATTCGGGAGCTCTGACTGAGGAGCTTAGCAATTGACAGTTGGCCATCAATCGGGGAAGTCCTGGGAATCGCTGAATTTGTGCGAAGCCCAGGAATTTAAACTGGGTGGAAGGACCAATCCTTTGACCGCAGGCTTTCGGCGACAAAGGACTCACAGCAGTTCAACTGATTAAAGGAGGCACAACAAAAAAAAACCTAAGGCGCAAACTGGAATTCCCGTAATAAACGAGCGCGTAATAGAAAAAAAATCCCTGCCTCCTGGGAGGCAACAACAAATAAATAGTTGCAATGCTCCAGTTTGCTCTACGCTCTGGTTGGCTGCCTGCCACTGGCCACATGCCGGGCCAAGGGTTTTGCGAAGGGGTTGAGCAGGAGGAGGACCAGGAGGAGCCAGGCGGAGACTGGGGACTTCCCCTGGCTCATAGTTGGCAGTAGTAGTAGTCGGTGGTTGCCTTTTTGTGCCCATGCGCATGGAAAATAGTTGCACAAACTTGCACACAGCTCACAGCTGTAAAAAAAAGGGATAAAAACCGAAGGCATGAAATGTAAGGGGAGCAAAAAAAAAACTAAGGAAGGAGGAGTTCCCCGGCTTAGAGTGTCCTGCTTTGTGTATCTTTTCTGCTGTGTGTGTGTGTGTGTGTACATTCTGCATTGTCACTTGGCAAGTCTCCACCTCCAGCGAATAGCACAAGATTTGCATAAAATTCTCCTCCGCTCGGACAGCACATGTGGCACCCAAAGTGGGATGTGGCATTAAAGTGTTGCGCCCTGGCAATTATTAAGTTTTCCAGTTTTCTTTTTTCTTGCCAACACAATTGCAGTTGTTAGCCCTGGGTTTTCCGCTGGCTGTGAATTATGTGAAAGTGCATGCACCGACGAGCACAAGGCGTCGTATTAGTGACAATTTAGCGGGGGCACGTGGGGCACGGCCAGGAAAATGGTTGTGGAAAATAGGTGGCTGTGCGTGTGCGTCGAGCGTTAAATTAAGCCTGGCAGGCGAACAATAAAAGGTGCGAGGGAGAGCCCAAGATTAGTTAGCAAAAGGCGGAAAATTGAATGTGGAAGGCTGCGGATGTGGATGTGGATGTGGATGAGGTGTAAACCAGAGACGACAGACTTTAAAAATGATCACTTAAAAGTCCTCAATGAAAAGATTAACAAGTTAAGAGACAAGTTAAGTATTCTATAAAAAACATTTAAAATTATACAAAAAAATTAACACAAAAATATGTATCAAACCAAAAAATTGTTGTTTCATGTTTTTAATTTTACTAAATTATAATGGATAATTTTAGCTTTAATGTTTAACCAAAAAAATGTAAGCATGTTTTAATATTGCTGTTAGAAAAAACATACTAAAAAAAAAGAAAATATGTTTTTGAACTTAAAATGTGCACCATTTAACCATCTTAAATTTGTTTCAGACCCTCTAAAATTATTGTACACTTAGTTAGATATCCTTATTCTTCCTCAGTGTAATCTTATCCCAGTCCGAGACAAACGGAACTCAAAAGGAATCCCACATTAGTTGAGATTGGAGAGTCTGCTCTCTCCTCTTTTCTGATGGGATATGTATCGCAGACTATTCGTTGCCACTGCCAGTGGATAAATGATGCATATGCATTTCTATCCCCATCCCCATCTCCAGCTGCATCTGTGTGTCGTCGCGAACGGCATTTGTATACATGTGTCATGTATTTTTTATATCCCTGCCAAACGTAGTCTTTATGCTTTGACAAAATGTATACCATTTGCATATCCTCAGCTGTTGCAGCAAAAGCCCCTTCTTTCGGGTATTCCCAGTTGCAAAAATGCAGGCAAAAGCCAACGAACTGTAACTGGACGTCGTTTTCATCAATATCAATGGGTGAAAATCTCCTCCACACTCAAAACTCCATACACATTCTCATTCTTTTGCAATACTCCTACTCCCCCACCAACAGAGTTGCAACATATGCTGCATGGTTTTGGATGGGAGAAAAAGGGGGCAGAGGAAATTCTGGTGTGGACAGCAGCGCTTTTGCAATACAACGCATCATTTTTATTGTTTGTCGGCTGCAAGAAAACAGCAACAACCACAACAACAACCATGGACGTCTATTGAAAATAGAAAAAAGGAAAAAAAAAGAAAGCAAAAATGCTGAAAGGCATGGGTCGAAGTCGGAATCCGTTCGTGCTTTTGTATTTTTGAACCCAAAAATAGAAAAATGCAACTAACTCGAACACCAAGCATATACACAGAACGCGCAGAAAATCAAGAAAATAAACTTGAAATGTGCATTGAAGTGGCAGCGTCTAATGTAGAAAAAAAAGAAGGGGAGGAGGTTACGGACTGACTATACATTTCTGAGTTTCCATCGATATTTTGTAAGATATGCACTTTGGCATCACAATTTCCCTCTGTTCCCAAGATTTTGAACGGTTTGATTAGGTTAGGATTTGAAAAGAGCGAAATTTGAGATATATTCAGTATCGATTCAGAGCTCTTTAAGTTGAGATACCCCTTAGTAAACCCTCCTTACCACTAACGACACTATCAACAAGCCAAACAACCAACAACAACAGCAGAGACCGCATTTAACTCTTGTACACTTCACTACCTAATAAGTCTCAATTAAATGTACATAAAGCATAACACCTTGTAACATTTGCATGTTTCAACCAACAAACCTGCCCCCTGTTTTCCCCTTGCCCCCCGTGAGTTTACTTGAACAACTTTTCGAAAACTTTCAGCACACGCAAACCTTTAACAACAAACGCTGAATACAAAGCAGGCAGGATAGCAGCAACAACACACAAAAATTACTACTGAACAATCGTACTAGTAAAACACCTGCACCCTCAACTCACCAACGGTGGCAAAAGGAAAACTGTCATTCTGTCAGTGTGTCATTCAATCATTCCCTCATTAGTTCAGTCCCTGACATTGTCAATGTCATGAGGCGTTGCTCACTCTTTATTTAAAGGTTTGGGTATTTTTGTTTTTTAAGGACAGAGTTAATAGCAGGAGGTTAAGTTATAAACAAACTTTAAGGATAATGGAATTTTATCAAAAATTCAAAATGCAGCTTAAAATAATTTATTTGCATTTTTAACCTAAATTTCTGTTAAAGAAAGTTTGACTTGAAAAGAGTTTGAGTTCGGGTATATTCATATTAAATTTCAATTTAAATTATTTATATATTTATTTTTATGATAGTATAGAAAGTGAAGGGCCTTCGACTACAGGAATTTTAAAATGAGTTACAAAATTTTAGGATTTAAGATTAAGATTTCTTGCAGGAATTTTTCTATGAGAATTATATTTTCTGCGGATGTGTTTATTCTGTTAGTAAATAAAGTTTAATCGCTTTTTAATCAAATGTATTGTTAACTCAAACACCCTATCAGAAAAAGAGTATTTAAGATTCCCTTCAAGTGTCATACCTTTGCGTTTCAATTAAATATAAATATTTCTGGCTTGACTTGGACTTTGACTGTCATCCCCAACCCTAAGACCCTTAGAGCCTCATTCACAACCCCCACCCACTAACCATTTTCCATTTCCACCCAAAAAAAAAAAAACAGAGCCTTGCATGCGTGCGTTTCAAGTGGCTGTTGCTGTTCTGGCCCGCTTCCTGTCGTAAATAAAATGGAATTCGCTTTTGGCAAGACCCCGCACAGGTTGTGCCACCCTTAATGAATACGACATTATTTTTTATGAGCTGTCAAACACTATTTTCCATACATTTCTTCTCCTTCAGTTCAGTTTGGGCGCTGCTTTTCACCCACTCGAGAGGCTCATTCCGAGTTTCCTTTTGCCATTTTTATTTATCGCCCCCCGAGAGTGTGCTGGTTTTTGTGTGCTGTGCCTGTGTGGTTGTGCGGTTATTGTTATTATTTATATTATTTTTGATAAATGTTTTTGGGAAATTTGTATTTTATTGGTTGTTTATCGACAATTAGCGGTTTTGTTTGCCGAGTTTCCCTTTGCATAATGTAAACATAATGTAAACACTCTCTCTTTCTCTTTTGGTTGATTTATTTGTCGAGTGGAAAAACAATAAGCAATATACTCAAGGAGCTTGATAGAAGTAGCAAATATCAATACGGCTAAGGATGTTGTGAGAGGAAGTAATTAGTGAATAAAGAAAGTGGAAAATGGCTGGGAAACATAAATAATAAACAGAAATACAATTTATTGTTCTCCCAGTAAAGAGAGCATGCGGTTTTGCACTTTGTTGAAGGCACTAAAATGTATGCAAAGTATATACGGATGCACAGAGAGAGAGAGGAAGAGAGGAAAATGGGGAAAAGCATCTGGAAAATTTGTTCACATGACGCACGCAGCTGCTGCCGCTGCCCGCCGCCGCTGAGAAAAGTGTGAGATTTTCCTTTGCCTTTTGCTTTGCCCATTTTCGTTTTTCGGTATTTTTGCGCTTTTGTTTACATTTTGATTCAGCTATTTTGAGAAGCCATAAACAAAACAAAGGAAAACGTGCAGAAGCCCAAGGAAATTGGAGCTGGGGGCAAAGTCAAAAGTCTTGGGAAATGTATAACTAATATATACATATATAGCGGGGAAACCTAATGAGCTGTGCAGCTTTTGAAGTTGCCTCATTACGGTGATCGAATTGAATGGAATCGAAAATCGATCGATAGTCAAATGGAAGACCCACAATTAAGGCAGGCAGCCATAGATAAGACCGTGGTGTTGGATGTTGGATGGCGTATCCACCGCCCCGAGGGTGTGCGTTAATCACGCAAGTAATTCTAATGCCCGACCATCGTCCCTGCCCTCTTGCGATAAGTTTTCCACCGCCCAGAGGGGTGAGTTTTCCCGCTTTTCCCGCTTTCCCGCTTTCTGACACAAAGCATAATCAGCACTGAACATGCCAAGCACAACAAAAGGAAGGAAGCAAACCTAGTGACTGGGGCTCAGTTCACTCGGTCTCTGCTCCCCGTTAACAAAGCTATAAAACTGTCACCTCTAATAATCAAGGAGCTCAAATTAAGGACCGGAGAAAGTCCAAGTCGCGTGTCCTTCGACATACATAATAAAAATTCAAATAATTTCTGCCAAGCATTGCATAATTAAGAACTAAAACAGGATTTTCATTAGAATTTGTTCAGAGGGGAATCTCTATAAAAAGTAAAAAAATATAATGGACTTGATTACAGAATTAAAAAAATTTGTGACTGATATTTCAAGGTTTTTTGTGCATAAAATTTATCAGCCTAAGAAGTACCTATATTTTGCTTTCGTAAAAAATCATTTTTAAGAACTTCATTTAATATTTAATTTTAAAAGCAGAAAGAGCTTGAATTTTGTATTTGTTTTTTTGCACATGAATACAAAACAAAGTTATGATAAGTATTTTAGTTAAACTTAATTTTAATAAAATTATTATAAATTTTACTGTTAAAATAATTATTTTCTCTGAACTCAAGAAGTTTTCTTTAACTTGTGTTTTTAATGTCAGATGGATATTCGCTTTGGATGACTTTGCACTTCAATTAACACATAATGGAAACTACACTGACTTTGCACTTAATTCACTTTATAAGAACTACAAGGCTATTCAATTTACTTTTCCTAATCAATTTAAAAAACATTCCCATAGGGAAAAACTCCTTCTAAACTGAACTTTTCATTGGCAAACAAATTTTCGCTATTGTCGTTCGCCTTGCCTTGCCTTCTCCTTGGTTAGTATTTATGATTATTAGGCTGGGCAATTTGCCGACTTAAGCAATTACCAGCAAAGCCAACAAAAGGCGTTGGCGCTTTTCAATATTTATACGCCTGTCACCCACTCCACAGTCACTTTAGTCCACATCCTTTCTCCCTTTTTTAGCCACCGTCTAATGGCCTAATGGTATGTAAATGTAAATGCTTGACGGCTTACAAAACAGCGAGGAAAGCATAACAAAGGCGGCTCGGCGACCACAACCCGTTATTATTATTGTTGCATACGTCAAGGCGTTCAGGCTCTGCGGTCTGTCTTGTTTTCCTTGTTTTCCCACCGACTTTTTTGTTTCTGTTTTCAGTTTCTTTGTCTTTGTTTTCTCAAGTAATTTGCAGTAGCATGTAATTTAATAGCAATGCATATGTTGTGTGTTGGCCACGTTGAGCTGTTGAATGCGCCCCCAGGTGAATGTGAGGTGAGCAAGGAGAAAGGCAGGAGAGAGGTAAGACCGTCAAAAGGTAAATTATGCCAGCGGCTGACAAGCCAGAGACACGGACTACTCCGTCGGTTCCTTCGGTGGTCTCCTCTGGGCCATTCAAGATTATTGGTTTCAAGGGTGAAATTATGAAATGAAGTGGAAAATTAAGTGTATGATTGTGCCAAGTGGCAACTGGCGATTAGACGGAAAACGTAGTTATGTTTGAAGGTTAAACATGAAAGAATCTAAAGGTGATTGGGCCAAGAAAGTGGCTTAAGATGTAAATATATATAAAAGAAGATATCGATTTTAGAAGCATATAAAACTTGGAAGGATTTGTAAAAACAAAAAAAGGTCAGTACAGGAAAAACCCCTAGCTAATCAGAGTTTAAAAAATTTGAGCTGCAAGATTTGTGAAAACAAAATAAGAATATTTTTGAGATTTTATTAAGCTTAGATGAATGTAGTTTTTTAACAAGAATTTTAAGTAATAAATATAAACGGACTTAAGTTATTTCTTAAAAGATTATAAAAATACAGAAGGCTAAAACTATTTTTGAAGTGCCTTAACTAAGCAAATTTAAAAAGTTCAATGACAAAGGTGGGAAAAGTTTAACTTTATTAAAATAACTTTACTATTCTTAACTTTGCATTTTACGACTTTATATTTAAAACGATTCTTGCAACAAAGCTACTGAATTTAATAATTTATAAACAATCTGATTTTATAGTCAAGTTCTTTGAAACGTTTTGTGTGTGTTTTTCATCTGTCATTACATTCAATATAAATGTTGAAGATAATTTTAATACGTTTTATAATAAAGTTACAAGCGGTTCAACTTTCATTAAATTAAATTAACTTCATTTCACATTTTACGACAACAAATTCAAAACGATTGAGGAAAGCAGCTTATTAGCTATTTAACATATTTTATGGACAACTTCTGAGACTATTACGGTCCCCGAAAGTATTTGTTTGTGCTAGTTTGGAATGTCCTTCATTTAAATCCCTCTCCTCAGATGTTTTGCTGTCTCAAAAGAAAACTCACTGGACAGCAAAAGGGTTTAACTTCAAACGGAAAGTTCGTGTCTGTGAGTCATGGAGCAAACAAAATGCAAGCGCAGGATTTAAATCGAATCGAAGAGAAAGGAAACGAAAGAAAAGGACCCCAAAAGAACTGTGTCAACGACTTTGCTCCACTTAACCATTTAACGAGCAAGTTAGCTAACACGTAATGCCAGCAGCAACAAAAGGATGTGGAAAAATTCAAAACAAGTGGCACAAAAATATTGAACAACGAACAACACAATGGGGAGAGCAACAGAGAACGCATGTGTCATCATTAGAATAAGGATAACGAAGAGAGAGGAGAGGAGAGACAAGAGAGGAGACTGGAGAACATCCCTGCCAAGGATAAAAGTGAAAAAGTGGGTGGAAATGGGGGGGACGCACGCACAAAGCACAACAAAGAACGCCGGCGACGTCATCTAACGCAGCACGCACCACCCCACCACCCACTCTACTACTTACCACCCACCACCCGCCACCCTCCTTTGCAACCACCATTCTACCCACACACTCTACGATCCTAGACAGCCACCACCACCATTAAAGTGAAATACACAATGAAATTTACGCAATATCCCCGAGTAACAGACGTTGTAATAAAATCAAAAAATAGAGGATATGGAATATAGAGTAGAGAATAAAAGAGAAAAGAGGGTGACAACAACAACAACACACGCACACACACACACACACTGATAAAGCAGTCAGCTGAAAGTGAAACAGATAGATAAAAAGAGGGAGACGCAAGAACGTAGTTACTCAACGCAACAGAAATAAATGTAAATCCGATTAGAATTTAAGTTTCCTTTTTTTATTTTCGTAATTTCCACAAAAGCTGGCTGACAACTTTTTGGGCGAATCAAGAGACTAAAAAGCAAGTGAATGAAAATGTAGATAAATCAATATGTAGGTTAAAGATGCGTCCATATGGTTCAGGGGAAATATGAAGCTGAATATGCAAAGCCACAGAAAATAATATTAACAAAGGGGAAAGAATTTACATTTTTATTTACTGATATCATTATGTAAATGAAGAACATAATGGATTTTTTTGTGGCTACAATTTTAAATTTGCTTTTCTGTACTATTAAAATTTACAATTTTTTGGGCTACACAAAGCGCATATTAAAAACCAAAAACTTTTTTAAGCTGTCGTAAATTTGTAAATACTTTATTTTAGGAAATCACCAATATTTTTTAAACTCTTTTTAAGATTGTAATTTATTATTTACTGAAGACACAATTAATTTAAGAAATTTACTTTGTTCAAAATAAACGTAAGGAAAAAGTATGTAACTGGTTTTGTTAAATGTAAAATTTATATTTAATTATTTAATAATAATGTGCAAGGACAATTTTTTATAAAATTTATTGCAACATTAACTGACAATTAAATATAACTTTTTAAGGCACCATTATAAAACATGTTTGGCAAAAACAGTTTAAACGTATTAAAAAATAAAAAATTTTCTAAATAAAATTAAGACCGCTTTTCTATAATTCCACTTGTCTTTTTTTAAATCTTTTGGTGATTTGTAGTCTACTTTTTGGAAACTCTGTCATTTGGAAAATGCTGTCCTTCAGAGAACTCGGAGGTCTTTAAGCCGGGACCAATGGACTCGTAACAAAGGCAAAATCAGCATCAGTCAGCTGAGAGGAGATGTTGGTCATTGTGAAGATTGCGGCGTGTTAATGGCCAAAAGCAGCAGACAGTCAAAACGAGAGTCACATTGACCTACACACACACCCACACACACACAGAGGCGCTGATTTCGAATTTCGCCACAAAAAAACACTCACACACGCTCACAAAAGGACAGACACACAGACAGGGCAAATGATTAATTGTCAAAATATGTTGAGCAAAGCCAAAAAAAAAAAACAAGAAAAGAGAGGAAAAGCGTCACAACGACATAATAAAAAGTGCGTTAGTGTGTGGCGGTGGCGGTGGCGATGGCGATGTATGCATATGTATTTGTATTAAGTTGTCATTACGTGACTGCGGACAACAAGATTTATTATCATTTTCCCCAGTGCAAAAAAAAAAAAAACAACAACAAGAAAAAAAAAACAGAAAATTCATTTGACTCCCGATTTGATGATACTCACAGTAACTTGTTGAGCAAACTCAACCTTCGGCTGGCCGACCAATTCAATAATATGAACCATATGGAACGATTTGCTCTTGGACGTGGCGCCTTTGCGAGAAAAAATTTTGTTAACGATTTTCACCGATTCTGTGGAAGCTTTTCGTTATTTCTTCCTATGAAAATGGCCGTTGTTTATTTGTCTGAGTTTTTTTTTTGGTTTTTACTTCTTGTTTTGATTATTTTTAAGCACTTTTTAAAGTTTCGTTTCTGTTTTTGTATTTTTTTCACTTGAACTGTGTCTTTTCTGCGCTTTTGTTACTTATTGATTTGAAATGTATTTCGTTTGGTTTTAGCCTGCTTAAATGTGTGTATGGCTTAGTGTTTATAATAATTTATCTTATCTGTATTTTCCAGTATTTAAACACACGCGTGTACTTCTCTATCTCTTTCTCTCTCTTTCTGATCTTTCTGCTCGTTTCTAAAATCGAATTAAAATTTGTGTTTTGTGAATATTGAATGGTGTTCGCTGTAAGCATGGGTAATTGTGTGTGATTTTTCAGGTACAGTTGGCTTGAAATATTTCTTTGACTGTTTGGTTTAATTGCTTGGAAATAAGGTGAAATCGGGTATGGAAATACACTTTCCTTATCCCCAACACTTTGGGGTAAATATTTATTCAAATATTTATTGTTGTTGGCAAAGCAATCATTTGGGGAGGTTAAACAAATATTCGGAAAGGTGAAAAATGTACTAGAATATTTCTGAACAAGTCTTCGAAAAGGTGAAAAATGTACCAAATCATTTCTAAACAATTTTATTTAAAAAAAATTCTTTAGTAGCTAACACAGTTCACAAAAATAAATTTTCAAGCACTTCACTGAACTTGAAGCCAACGAGCACTTTAAAGAAAATACAGAAAAAAATATTTCAATCGCTTTGGTTTATAAACATTTCACATAGATATCAAACTTCCAGAATTTTAGACCGCCTTACATGAGTATCAAAAAAAGAAATTAGTGAAGCAATTTACGACCATTTTAGCACTCATCGATAATTGAATTTGTTTCGATTTTGGGCCAGAGAAAATCATTTACTGTAAATACGGGCCATTGGGACCACATCAAAGCGGCCGTAAAAAGTTTTAACCAACTGAAAAATGTATACTATACACTAAAATGGGCAAATCGCTGGCCAAAGAAAGGAAAATCATGCTCTGTTGGCCAAAAATCATTAAGAGCAATGCATATTCAATTAACAGGGCCATATATATTGGCACAACAACACTTAAAATACAACAAACAAAACAGATTTTGGCGAAAATGTTTCAATTGGAGAATCGGAATGCCATGGGGATGGAAATGAAATTATGGAATGCTCAAAATATTCAAATTCAATGTGAGAAACGCTTTTCGCTGCTCTGCTCTGCTCTGCTGTTTTTGGTTTTGGTTTGCTTTAGTTTGGTTGGCTTTTTGGGCCAAAATTTTAATTGAAAATGTTTTCGTGTGCTGCGAGCGTGAAACAATTCTCGTTCGTTTGTTTATCTAGGCAAATTGAACCAAAAAAAATACATCGGGAATAAAACAGAGCGTGGAGAAATATCCAAAAAGAAGTAAAAAAGAGAGGAAAACAACCTGATCGACAATTGGGTTTTCCTCTCTGCCCAATTCCATTTGGAAATGTGGAAATTCGGTTGTTTACAAATTGTTTCCAATTATTTTGGGGTTTGTTTATCGTGGCAGTCGGTCTATTGGCTATTTCTGGAGCTAATGTTTAATGATGCTGATGGAGATATTTAACAGAAATCGAGTTCTAATGAGTCGGAGGAATCTATGGGAAATATTTTCTTTGTGGGATGATCTTAGTGGTAATTGCCCTTGCTTACAGATTTAACAGTTATATATTTGAATTAGTTGTAGGCTGTAGGTTTTCTTTGTTTTGTGTTTTGTGGGGATTGAGTAAACGAATTTTTGTAAACTTTGTTTGCGATTTTGTTTGTGGCGAATTTGATTTGATTAAATTGGTTGTTATATTTTTTGGTAATACATATATTTTTGAAGCGAATTGGAATTTTTAATTTTAATTGGTTTGGTTTTGTTTTTTTTTGGTTTTAAATTTATTTAGTTGAATATTCGTAATTTGTATTATCGCTGTGTTTCAATATGCGTTTCTGAATTGAAGAGCACGAGAACTATACGAAATTTTCCGACTTAACTACACAGAACTCAATATTATACTGATTGGATTTTCCGCCTTTTCGAAAAACCTAACTGAAGCGACTGTTCGCTTGCTGTCGAAGTCGTCCCACGAAGCCCACGATGTTAAAATGTTAAAATGTTAACGCTGGAGAGTTGGCTATGTTAACGCATAGCTCGGGTAACGAACATGTTCGGGCAGCGCACTGAAAAAGGACGGCGCTTACAGAATTTTCCGAGCCTCCGAACACGACGAGCCCGAACCCAAACACGAACCATACCGAACTTACACCCACCCGACCAATTCGAACCAAAGCGAACGCAACAGCCCAACACGCCGGTAAACAACAACGTTCGGTTCGAGTGGGGTGGTGGGTGGTGGGTTGGACGGTCACCCCCACTTTCGTTCGGCTATTTTCCCGAACGTTGCATCGAACATGTGTGCTCTCGAACCGAAAGTGTTAACCCCACAAACCGAAGGAGCCTATGCTCTATCAATGATCCTTAATGATCAAGGAAAACTCCTTCTAATAGTACTTCTAATTACAAAGCTCCTTTGACTTCAAGTACTTTAAGTAGTACTTCAGTAAAACCAAAGAAGGACCTAAAAAATGAGCGTACAAAATAGCGGCACATTGCGAACAAGGCGGCTGGAAAGGCAAAGGCCTAGAGGTAAAAATCCACGAACACACAACTCGTGAGCCGAAACACGCGCAGGCTCTTTCACTCACTCTCTCTCTGGGGCTCTGGTGCTCTGGTGAAAGTGGGAAAGAGACGGCCAGACGGTTAGTTTTGCTATGTAAGCTATGTAAGGTGTCTTGTGTAGTGGAGCGGAGTGCATCTGAGTGGGAGAGCGCGAGAGCGCAGAGCGCGTGGCTTTCATGTGCCGGGCTTACTGGCTGGCTGCCTGTGGGTGGTGCACGGGGGGTGGTGCAGAGAGAGAGTGAGTGGGCGTGAGTGGGTTGGAGACAAACATGTGCGTTACGCTCTCTCTTTGACTGTGTTTTTTTTTAATTTTCTGTTTTGACTGGAAAGTGCGCTCATCATTGCGATGATAATTTTGCTGTTGAATATTTATGAAACACATGACTCACAATGTGATTAAGGCTTTCTCCTCGTTGTTGTTGTTCTTGTTTTGGGTGCCAAAAGGGAAAACGTGGCTGGAAAGCTACGCCAATAAGAGCAGCTAAGAGAGAGTTGCCTTACTCATGAAAGAGAGTGAAAGAGCAGCGCACTTGATTCATTCATCATCATCATGTTGATGTTGATGACGACGCACGAAGACAGGAAGAAATTAATATGCGAAACGCAACAATTTTTGCACAACTACAACACCAGAAACACCAGAAACACCAAAAACACCCACAAACACCCAAAAAAACAACAACAACAGTTGGAAAAACACTTTTTGTGAGCCGGCAAAAATACAGAACAGCAACAAGGAAAACATCTGCGAGGCATTGAATAATGTGAGTGAAGTTTTGGGGCGCGGCTTTGTTGTGGTTTTCCTTTTTCTAGGGGATTTCCCCTTATGGCAGAAATACTATTTTTACTTGTTCTATGAAATCGTTGAAGCTGTGATTTTGGATTCAATTTATAGTGTGATTGATTTATGGGGCTGGTTTTTTTCAGTATTATCGTTTATTTACATAAAAAGAAAAATTTCAATCATTTAGTTATTAAAGATTAATATGATATTAAAAATGTTGTAAATAAGGATAAGCACATGGAAATTCAGAAACATATTGGTTAATTAATAACTAAACAGTTTACACTGTAAACCAGTCCTGGGCACAAAGAGAGTTGCTTTTCTTAGTGTGCGTGTGTGTTTCGCTATGATTCTCTCTTTCTCTCTCATTCCACATTAAAGGTGTTAATGAGCGTCTATGTGACAGTTATATTTTGAGCAGTTTGATAATGATGAGCTTCGATATTGTAATTTTCTTTTATTTACCAAAAAGTGTTCACAAGTATCCCCTTTTCTAACCGGTTAAAATATAATTTTATACATTTTGATCGGTAAGGAATCGGTTATCTTTAGTGCCACTCTAATCCCTTTGGCCAGCTCGGTTAATCCGCCAGCTAATATGCCAAAATCCATCAGTAGTCAGCTCAATTCAGTTGATTCGAGTTCGGTTCTGTTTGGTTCGGTTGAGTTCAGTCAGTCATTCATTCAAGCTGCTAACAATCTCCGCCCTTGACAGACCCGGGAAACCTAACAACCTGCCAAAGCAGCAATGAATGTCGTCTACTCAGTTGCCTGTCCATCTGGATCTCAGTCCATCTCCTCCCCCTTTAGCCGTGCCCTTTGCCACCCCACGTGTCACAACCCCACCTCCCACCTCCCGCCACCACCCACCATTCAAGCGTTATTATTGTAGCTAGCTGTTATTCTTTTTCCCTGCTATTTTCGCTACGCGCTTTTTGCTCTCGCTTCTTTATTTTTTGTGCGTGGGTGTCTGTTTCTATCTCTGGTTGTGTTTGTGTGTCACTAGGATACGGAGCAGCATCACGCGCCACAAAATCACCATCCCCAGGACCAGGACCAGGACCTCCTCCTCCACATCCCCGATCCCCGTCCGTTGTCTTGGAGTTTTTCAATTTGATATGCTCGACCGATTTTCGCTCATTTCAAGCGCGGCACAACGTTGTCAGAGCATCGTCAGTATTTTTGTTATTGTTTCTACGCGTTGCGCTTGTCGTCGCCAATTTATCGCATTTTTACTTTGATTTTGCGTTAATTTTTGGGACAGCAACAGCTTCTCCCGAGAGGCTCTCGTTTGTCCGAGAGTTTTCTGTGTATTTAGCGCTAAATGGTGTGTTGATATTTTCTTCCTTACTTCTTTTTTATACGCTTTTCCCCCCACTTTTCCCCCGAGGCGGCTCAACCGGGGGCACTCAAGTGTTAAGGCATATAATCAGTGTCAAGATGGCGGCGATGATATGAAATCAATTTTACAAGCAGAGGAAGCTAGTTGATGGAATGCTTTGCACAAAAAAGCCGAGTTGTTAAAACGAGATATGCCGTGAATCCATCATTTATTTAGCGCTGCTGACTGCACAAAATATTATATTTACAGATATATTGGTCTAAGTCAGTTTAAATTTGGTGTGTGGCTAGAAATTACCAAAATAATTGTATACTTCTCAGGACAGAAACCCCTAACAGGGCAACTGTTGGCTCTAATATTTTTTATATGGCCTTAAAAAATTGGGTTGTTAGCTTGAAAAGGTCGGAAACTCTGTTTTTCCCGGTTTCAAAATTTTAAGACTTTTACACAAACCTCCTAGTTTAATATGCGCTATCTTATGGCAAAGAAGTAAAGAAAACTGTACAAAATCACAAACATGAAAGCACAGCACTTGGAGAATTTTACGTATCGGTTATGAAACGGAAGTCAACCGGTTATGGGCTAAATGTACTCAACATATCGGTTATGCACAGGAACTCCGCTGTACGACATTATTAAATCCTGAAATGGCAATAAATTCAATAAAACGCAAAAATCACCAATGATTTTTGTGCCATTTACTTGGGGCTTTATGCAGTCGGACATTATCTGACACTCCCACACAGGGACACAGGGTCCTTTCACATGCCCACTTACACATCCACATCCAGCGACTCAATGTCATTTGGATTTTACATCTTCTATATACGTTATACGTAATACGTATACGTACAACAAGTCGTTAGGCCGAGTGGGGCACTCAGCTCCAGAGGCATTGCCTTTATGCATCAGCGGGCACACAAAAGTGTGGGCTTGGCTGCTGCCCCATCCACATGGTCGATATTTATGCGAAAATCAAGCGATAAATCTAAATTATATGCCAGTGCTAAAGCTAATGCCAAAGGAGGCCATGACTTGGCTCCTGATCCCTAGCCCTACAGCTCCTCCTCCTCCTCCTTCTTCTCAGCAAGGAGGAGTATTGTTATGATGATTAGGCATCCTTCGAAGGGCCTAATTAAAAACGAAACGAGAGGCGAGATGCTGATAGATTTTGATTATCATATAATTAGGAGAACTTTTCGACCACATTTGTCATCATCCGTCGAGAGAAAAGGTTGCCCAAAGAGAAATACTTTTCCAGATGCCTGTCAAAAGTTCAGCCCAAACTGAATGTCCTGTCATACATGTCGCAAAATTTCATTACGATTCGGATTCTGATTCTGATTCTGATTCAGCTTCCCAGTGTGCTGTGTCGTCAAGTTTTCGTTCCGCTGTCAGCCCGAAGGGGTCAGAGGGTCAGAGGGCCAGAGGGCAAAACTAGGCATCAGAATATCAGCATATCAGCAGAAACTCTATGCGGTCGAAAATTAATGAAAATTTCATCAACTGACGGGGGCCTATGTGTCTCAGCAGCAGAAGCCATCGCAATGTTTGCGGTTAGCCATCATAACTTAATTAACAGCCGCACAGCAAAGGCCCGAGGAGGCCCTGGGCCAATATCAATCCCAGTCAGCAGTAGATAACCCAATGCCATTCCAACCCCTGACCCCGAGTGTCCCCCGAAGGAAGCACTGATAGGCTGTCATCCCTGCTTTGCATCTGACCCATCTACGCCTGATCAAGTTATAAATAGTATTTCATATTTCAACGCTCGACCCAAAGAACTATGTCAAAGTAGCATATGTTAAGTCAGGGGGTGGTTGGTGGTACCACTATCAACTATCAACCCTTTTCAGCCCCTTGGGGGAATGGAAACTCGGCTCTCAGTCACCCAAACACGTACTCATAATAATATTTCACTTTGGTCCCCACAGCGGAGGTTTCCTTCCGCTTCCTTCGTCCTTCCTCCTTTCGGTTTCGGTTTTGGTCTGGTCTCTCTCTGTGTTGATAAATTGGCGACAGGGTATAAATTAAGAAATTGTACACTAATTGCGTAAAAAACTTGTTGTAGCTGCATACTTTCAGGCGGTTTTTCAATGCCACGAAAGGATGTGGAAAGGGACGAGGGGGGAGCAAAGTGCGTGAAAGTGTTGCCGCATTGTAAAAAGTTTTATTTATCGATTTTGTTTTGCGACCCGCAGCAACCAAAATAGCCCCCTCCTTCCCTTCCCTTCCCTTCCCTTCCCTTCCCCCATTTCAATTCCAATTTTATGTTGTATCAAAAATTGTTAAAGCATACATTTTGGCGTTTGGCAGCCACTGACTAAGAGTGGAAGGGGGGTCGGGGGTCCAAAGTAGGGGGCCACCTCCTCATCATCAGTGTGCGTTGCTGTTGCTTTTGAAGTTTGCACAACACAAAAACCGCAAAATCTAATTAACGGGGCGCTTGGTCTTGGTCTTTTGCCACTGCAAAAAGGGGGGGGAGGGGGGTCTCCAGTAATTGTGGGCGGAGGTAGTTTCCATGAGGTGGCGCGGTTAACGCGGGTTTTCTTTTGCTGTTCCTGGCATTTGGCTTGGGGCTTTTCTTCTCCTCCTTCCCTCCTTCCCTCCTTTCTTCCTCATTTTAGCCGCTGGAACTGAAAAGCTAAAGGAATGGGAAACGGAGTGCTTTTAAGAGCGCAGCCAAGAAATCGAAAGTGTTTTCCGAGCAGGTGACAACCAACAAGCTAACAAGCCACAGGATCGATGTCTCCTTCGATGGCTTAACAAGGCGCCAAACTCTTTTGAATGCCACCATCAAGTATATTAAATTTCAAGAGATTTTTGGAAATTTTAAACTTTGATCAAGTAAAAGATTTTTTCTTTTTCTTGACTAAATACAAAGTCGTTCTTAAAAAAAAAAAAAACTTTTTTCCCTTATTTGATTACATTGTATACATACCATTTTTTATTTATTTACATTTTGTATTTAAATGTATATTTATTCAAATTGAATTCTACTGCATTTTTTCATACATTATTTTAGTTACTGCATCCACATCAGTAATTTTAATCCAGAAATTTGTTTTGGTTTCATTTACATAATCAATTAAATAAATTGCTTGTTCAAAAAAAAGATGGTTACGCACGCAATGAAATAAATAACTTGAATTCCGTTAAAAAGTTTAGAATAACTCACAAAAAAATGGTTTAATAGTCTAGTACTATAAATGAAAATAGTCATTGAATTAATATGATTATTTAATGTTCAGAACACAATGTAAGCATTTTATTATAACAAAAGTAAAATGATTACAAGAGAAACATTTTTAATCGTTTTATTTTTTTAATGTTCTTTTTTGTCCTTGTTTTTTACTGATTTGCGTTTTTAATTGTTTTTTATCACTGTTATTTAAAAATAAATATATAAGTAACACTTGTGTGCTACTTATCTATCTTCTTCCCAACTCCATCGCTTAATTTGTTCGACTCCTCCTGCTGCCATTTCTTTGCCATTAATCTCACTTGAACAGATTCGTCCTTCTGCTCGACAGCTGTGTCAACTTTAAGCATCATTTAAAGTATTTGGTCTGTTTGTCAATCTTGTTTTACATATTGCATGGAGTCATGGAGTCCTCCTGCTCCACCTCCCCCTGCTCCTCCTGCTCCTCGGATCATCTGCTCTATCTGGATTGACAGACCTCAGTTAGTGTCATCATAATCATTTTGTCATTAATATGTCTGACTGGCCACAGGACGCGTCGCCGTCGCCGAGGTCCTGCCCCTCTGAAATTTCCCCCCAACCCTCGTTGTCGCATAATCTGCGGTTTGCTTTTTGTTGTGTTCATTTTGTGTTTGTCGCCAGCTCTCTCTCTTCTCTCTCCTTCTCACTCTCTCTCTCCTTTTTCGTCCTGGGAGCCAATCCATTGAATTATATGGATTTTTGCCTGAATAAAATATATATAGAGCCGAGCATGTGTGTTTGGGCATCCCATATCCCACCCTAGCCCAACATTTCCGTATTTTTATTTTATTTGTCTTCTCAGCGCTCTCACTCGCACTTGTTTTGTTTTGCTTTTGCCTTTGGCCCATACATCTCCGAGTCCTGTGATTGACGTTGCCTTAGCTACCCGGCTACTGAGCCACTGAGAGGTCCTTTTTTGGCCCACCAAATCATCTGGGCGGCAACCAAAGCCAAAGCCAAAGCCAAAAGCCTCAGCCAAACATTCACATTTCGTTTTGCCCTTCGTCGTCTGCCTCACAATGTGTGTGTCCTGGCTATATGGATATATACTTATATAGATATAGATATATATATGCGAAAAGTACTCCTAGGCCCTTATATAAGTACGTGCCCCGCTTCACCGATTTACCATCCCTTTATCCGTGTTGTGCTATCTCTCCATGCATTTTGACATACTTATGTCGTTTCATGTTTTTGCTGATTTTGCAAAAAAAAAAAAAAAAAACACAAAAATAAAAAAGAAAATCAAAGAAAAAATAAAAGTTTGTTTCCCTTTGTTCCCTTTTTGTTTGTTGTTGGCCGGGGTTCTCTTTTTGGCCGAAATGCGCTCTTAGGCAGGCCTGGAAAAGTGGTCGGAAAAATGCGCATGTGTTGTAGCCATGGCACTAAATTCGCCGCAGCTTGAAGGGATTCTGTTCGAGGCGAATTCAATGAGAGAGGGGTGTTTTCATCATAAATTTTCCTTCAATTGGAAAAATGGGTAATATTAAGAGGTCTATTAATGAATAATCAAGTTTATAGCTTGAGATTAATTATAATATAAATATCAAAATTAATTTTCCAAAGGCCTCTGATAAATTTCTTATTAAAATATTATTTTTATCAGGGAAATTTCCCCTTATCCTTTGCTCTTACCCCTGCTGGAATGTCCTTCTTTACCCCTGAGTTTTGACTTTGCTTTTACTTTACTCTCACCAAGCCAAATCAGTACTTCAAGCCTTATCAGTTGGCCCAAAAAGATATTGGCTAGTGGGTTATTTTTAGGGGGCAGACTCATGAATATTTCACAGGCGGCAACGCGAACAATTACACGTAGCGCATTTTCCGCTGTTTGGGAGTTGGAAGTGTGCTGCGTGTGGGCCTATTAATAGATTGTTTTTTTTTTGTTTGTTTACACCAGAATTTCCCATTTGAGGCCAGAGCGAAATGAGGGGCAGGGGAACCTGCAGCTAATTATTCTAATCAGCGGCAATGACAGGGGCAGGCAAGAGCAATTGAACTGCTGTTGACCCCAAAGATACGAATGCAGGCGAAGGAAACGCAAGATACACCATATGGTGCATGTTGAATGTATCTGGCAGATACTTTTAGCATACACAAATCACAACAACGTCAAACAAATTGCCAGTATTTTGTACAACAAAGTTGAGGCTGTCATTTTTGAAGTTCTCAGTCGCCTATATCTATTTATCTCTTTTTCGTTTGCGTTTTCGTTGGCAGGTAGCCCAGGAAAACCGATGCGTGAAATTCGTTGAACAAAACGTGAAATGAGCCATGAGATGGGTTAGAAATGGAGGGAAAAACATAACTCATGTACCTTCAGATCAGTTTTTTGTGGGTCATTGCTTTTCTGACTTTTAAATTCATTTTTAATTCAGTCAGAATATTAAATTGCTGTGCTTTTATTCATCAAAAATAGCTGATAACCCTGCCCACTCTACGTTTATATAACTTTCAATCAAATTAGCCACGAAATCCGTTTTGGTGAGCAGTAATTAAGCGAATCTGTCACACGAAATTCAATATTTTGCAACTCAATATTTGATTATGGAAAGCGATATATGTATGCGCAGTATACAGTACACCTGCCCATGTCACGTATGTATAAGGGTGGGAAAAAGCAGTGCAAATAACAAATGACCAAACAAACCCAAACAGAAAGCGATGATGAGATGGGTGGGAATTGGAAAACCCCCTTTTACCAAGGGGCAACAAATCATCATCTGACGATGCGTCACGTCAATAACGAACGCAGTTGAAAAATTGTTAAAATTGAATTACAGTTGCAAAACGCTGAATGCTGAAAGAGCAAACACAGTGCCACGCCCCCCACGCCCCCACACACACTGCTGGAAAAAAGTCAACGCATATGAAAAACGACAGGAGGAGGAGGCTCCTCTGTGTGTTTTTTTTTCGGGAGGAGGCGGGAGTCAAATCTGCATATCCTTCAGCAAATAGACAACAAATTGCAATGTGATATACAGTTGAGTTGATGGCCACGTTGTCCTTGGCTCTCTGCTGATGCTGATGCTGCTGCTGCTGTTGGACAGCGGTGAAAATTGATAAAATGATATTGATGAATTGCACATGGCAATGAAAACATGGGAAAACTGCACCATTGCAGCAGGAATCAGGAATCGCCAGGCCTGCAGCGTCCTCAGCGTCCGGTGATGATGAAAAATTAGCTTCTGCCACAGCCTCTGCCTTTGCATTGCTGACGGCTTCGCTTCGCTTCTCGAATGGATTGGATGCGATGCGTGAGTGCGCAAATAGTTAGCGCCTCCAGCCGATTCCATGCGATTCTCCAGGCGAAGTGAGCAAGATTAATGAAGGGATTGCCGCCGTGTTCGTGGACAGAAAAAGCGGAGGAGCAAAAAAATGTGCGGGGGTGCAGGTGGGGGGCAATCCAATTAGAAATTGAGATGACAGCAAAAGATGGCCAGGTTCCATCACAGGAATGTATTCTAGGCCCTTTTTATAAGCTTTTTACTTTTTTGGTTACTGAACGATGTTCACTGTCACTACAAAATATAATGAACAATTTTAAAGTAACTTAAGAAAAAAATTATTAAGTTAGAAAAAATACCTTAAATACCTAGTACTTACTAAATGAAATTACTTTACTTAAATTAATTAGCTTTAATTGCTTTTTTATATAAGCAATGTTTTTATAACATTTGAAATTATAGCCAGTAGACTTGAAATCCTAAATATCACATTATTTTTTGGATCCTTTGCTTAGTAATCTTATTCAGTTTAATTTATTTTGAAAATATTTTCAAAATAAATGCAATCGAAAGATATATTAGTAATACCTATATTAAGTTTACCTTGAATTTCACATAACTTCTTAATATTTTATTTTATTACTGGTCCGTTACCTTTTATAAGCATATAAATCCCTATACTTTAAATGCAGGTAAATAAAATATATGGGCAATTCTCCCAAAAAGGGGCAACCTAAAATTGAAAAGTTATCGAATCTTTTCGGCATTGATATATGTTATAGCCCTAGCGAAACTAAAAATTTTGATATGGCGTTTGGGGGTGGGGGGCGTGGCTCCCACCGTTATAAGTTCAAAGTTTTGGGTAGTATAATTTTCAAATGTTAATAACTCTTACAAGACTAAACCGATTTGAACATACTATATGTCGATTTCATATAGAATTGTCTAAATTTTTTTTATTTTTTTTTTTTTTTTTTTTTTTTTTTTTTTTTTTTTTTTTTTTTTTTTTTTTTTTTTTTTTTTTTTTTCCCTTTTTCCCCCTTTTCGTTTTTTCTAAAATATCTCAAAATGATCCTTACTTCATTACCTAAGTACCTAGCCAAGTTTCGTTTTGGGACAGCCAGAAACATGGACGCTACAGGTGATTTTGTAACGCAGGGTCAATTAAAATCGTGTCTCCTATACTAGTCCAGTCAATCTAGACATTGAAATAACATTATTTCGGACAGAGCTGAATTTTGGTGGAGGCCTTTGGTTAACCCCAAGGAACAAATTGTGAAAAGTCCCCATCGATCCCAGGTGTGCTAATTGAGTTATTCAAGGTCACAGGTGAAAATTTTGGGGTTTTTTTTACTTTTTGGGTTTTTCTCAAAAACGGTACAGGGTATCGAAAAATAGTTTAGCACAAAGTTGTAGATCTTTAAATGTTCCATAAAAATGATCCTAGTGATTTTTTCTGTAGGACCCACCATTTCCCAGATATCGCGCATGTAAGAATCACGTTATACATAATATGCACACATACGTGGCGTATACGTGCATATTATGTATACTTATTTTCAGGCTGTCCGCAAACGAAAACTTGGCAGGTACTTAGGTAATGAAGTAACTATCATTCATATTTTATTTTATATAAAAAATGATTTTAGACAAATTCTATATATAGTTTAGTCTTGTAAGAGTTATTAACATTTGAAAATTATACTACCCCAAAACTTTGACAACCTTATAAACCATATCAAATTTTTAGTTTCGCTATTTATCAATGCCGAAAAGATTCGATAACTTTTCAATTTTAGGGCCTACCTGGGAGAATTGCCCATAGCAAAGCTCCATTATCTCTCAATTACTAGATTTTCTACCTTGTTTACTGTTCTCCCTCGATTTATAGGCCTTTTCATTACTTCCGAGACTTTATCCATCTCGAGCATTTTAGCATTCATTTGAATTTATTGCCGTTTCCATTTCATTTGGTCGAGGCAGCCACAGCATTTCATATTATAGTTTCCTTCATCACATTTGTTTTCGGTGAATCGTAGGAAGGGGAGGGGATGAGTGGGTGGGCGGCAAAGGATATTTTTCACCTGGACAACCGCAAGGGGAATTGAGGTGGAAAAAGAGGAGGAAGAGGGGGAGGGTACCCTTCGTGCCACAAAAATTTATAAGCGCCTTGCGCCAGTTTGCGATGCTTTTTGTTGTTGTTATTTAAGAGAAAACCCCAAACGCAATTCTTGTAGTTGCTATAAATAAAACAAAAGCAAGCACAACGCACACAGCCAGTCTTCGTCTCGTTTTCGCCCGCTGTGTGTTCGGTTTATATAAACTTAGATAACAAACAGCTTGGTTATTTATTTTTCTTAATATTAACGTCAACATTCAGCGCACATGTTGCACGCATAGAGCCCCCTTGCCCCACCCCCCTCCACACCCAGAAACCCCCCGCTGTTTTGGGCCCAGACGCAGACATAGATAAAGTCATTTACAGGCACACACACACACACACACGCAGAGAGACTGCGACTGTTGTAATATTTGTTGCCGTCTTACAGGCGATGGGCAGTGGGTGGTGGCATGCGAGGTGTGCAACTAAATCACATCAACAACATTGCTAAAATTTATAACTGTACAACGGGGCAGCAGGAAAGGGGAACTACCAACTGTGTGTGTGCGTGGGTATTTATGTTGGCTTCTTCTATCCACTTAGCCTTGGTTATTTTGACTTTATTAAGCCAAAACACGTTGCATAGCTGCTAAGCACGCGCAGATAAATATAAACAAAAGAGTCAAATCGGTTGGCTCACGGCGAAAAGGTGGAATGTGCGGAAAATCAAGAAATTAAATTCAAGAGAAGCTGCTTTTTTTTATTTATTTAAGATTTCCTAGGGTTTTTTTTTTTAAATTTATAAAAGAATATAAAAATCAGTACAGCCATTGGTCATCAAAATAAATTAACCCAATGCTCTTGGGTTTTTTAAGAGTTATATTAAATGGATTACAAAAGTAGAGTGAAATTTGTAAAAAAAAGTATTTGATCAACATTAAATATAAAATATTATTGTGCTATTTTTAGTTGGCTTGCTTTTTTCATAGTTAATTTCTTTCATATTCCCTACAATATTTTGTAAAAAAGTCAAGCCTTCTAAAAGCTTCCTTCTGCCCCTCAAAAGGACATAATTCAACAGTTTCTTCCTTAGCCAAAAATACCCTAATAAATCAAAAGGTGACAATCAAAACACTTTCTGCTGGCTCGGCACAAATTGGCCAAATCCTGGGCCAAGTCAAAACAGGAAGACAAGCAGAGTAGCAGAAAAAGGAGAAATGAATGGAGAAGGACTCAGTTCGATGCCCTTGATTAGTGTGGCTACATTAGCACCTCCACATGGCCTTACTTACTCCTCTGTGAAACTCCTTGACTGACTGACTGACTGTCAGATATTTTTTGGAACAGCATCAACAATATGAAATGCACTGCACTGAGGCCCTGCCGAGCAAAAAAAAAAATTCCTTTGTCAACACCTCGGGAAAATATTCGAACACTTTTCCTCCTTGACTAAACTTGCAGAGCGAACTATTTGACAAGCGTTAATCAATCAAGCACAAAGTGAAGTCTAGATGAGATGTACGTATGACAGCAGGCAAAACCTTTTTAATAATATTTCCCAGCCCAACCACCCTCATCCGCCCTCGACCCTCACCCACTTAGTCAGTCAGTCAAGATGGGTTGTCAGGGGTAGAGGGATAAAAAGGAGGAGAAACAAATGTAGAAGGCCAGAAATCAGAGTGGAATCTTATAAACCATCATAGAGGAGTACTCTTTTTTTTAAATAAATAATATGACTGAAACACTTGACAAACGATGAGTAAAATTTATGTAATTATAAAAGACATTTAGGAGAATATTTCCCCTATTTTAAGATCTTGTATAAGGACAGCACAGCGCATGTAGCCCAGACTTTGGTGAGGGTATCAAAGTTGAAAAAAATTGGACATCAGAGCATAAGGCACGCACTCACTAGGGATTTGAGTGGAGTAAGGGTCCTTTGGTCCTGTGCGGACTCTGGTCAAAATGGGATAAGATGGGTGGAGAAGAAGGGGGGCTAAGATCTCTGTCGACTTCTTGGCCAGTTTACCTTAAGCTCGAGACTTTCGGGGGTCTAAGAAATTGCCAAATTTAATAAACTTAAAAGGGTGCGCATGTATGTTTGTATCTGTATCTGACAGATACACCCATGCACGCCCACTCATACGCACGGTCATGTAATCAGCAACAACTTGAGTTGTCAATAAAATTGTGATTTCTTAGGACAGGAAGTGAGGCAAAGAAGGGGCAGCGCAGGAGCAGGAGCAGCAGCAGGATGAGAGCAAAACAGATTATTATATTGTTTGGGCAGCCATAAAAAGAGCCCCTTTTTAAAGAGCCTTTTTGCACCTGTAGTCCGTGGCAGGGAAATGGTTTAAAAATTTATAGTAATGCGCCTATGGCTAGGCAACACATTGCTGTAAGCAGATGGAACACACACACATACACACACACACATAGGAGGGCTACAGGATAATAAAGGAAATTGCTGGGCAATTTTGTGGCTCCAAAGCCTCTCGGTGTGTCTAATAAAACTAAGTGGAAGCCATCGCGTTCGCCGATAAACGAAAATTGATATTTAATGGTCGTTCTTTCATTCCCAAATTGACATTAAATTCAACTGAAATCCGAGCAAGATTTAGCCTGGCCCCCCACCCACTCCAATCTCCCCCAGTCCACTAAGCATCCAAAGTTCATTATGCGGACGAGCAGGCCTCGGAACTCGCACCAGTCTTTGGGCTCATCTCACTGGCTCACAGGCTCACATTCCTCCATGTCAAAGTCAAAGGACTTTGGCGGAGTCGCGCGTGGCAAACCATGTAAATCAATCAGTTCGGCGTGCCTTACTTACATAAGAGTTCTCAGCGAGGGACCCTACTCTACTCCAGAAAAATCCCCCCATCCAACAATGATGTATTGATGAACGTCGTGCATCATTGATGTAGAAAATGTTTTAATGTTATTATTGGCCCAGTGGCAAGGGTTTGGGGGAATCGGAGTCAAAGGGAGCGCATGTCCTGCGTCTGCCTGCTGGTGACAGTTCGGTTTTATTGAATTTTATTTGCTCAAGGGTTGCGCAACAGGCAGAGCAGCCAAGTGGGGAAAACTATGTCATGGAAATCTACAAAGCCAGAGAATTTATACTTGTTTGAAAATTTTACCAATGAAGACGAAAAAGAATTTAATAAAGCAAGAAAAACTAGGTAAATTTCATGGAGTTTTTTGGGGGTTTGCATATCCTTTCTATTAAGATGCTATATATAATATTATATATAGAAGCTATACATTTTTTAAATTAGTAACTTTATTTAATTTAAACAGTTAAACAAATTCTTATAAAAATAAAGTGGCCACTGGCAAAAGAGGTTTTTAAACACCTTCAAAGCCATAAAGGAACAAGAATTCAGCTGATCTGCATTCGAAATCTAAACATTTCGCTTTCTCTGCCCCAAAAAGGAAACTCTTTTCCACACCTTCTCAACTCCCCCCTAAGCACTCATTTGAGCAACAAAGTCTTATTTTTTCGTTGCCCATCTCCTTATTTTCCTTTTTCCATACAACAAACAGGAGTCTTAAGTGTGCTTTCTCAGCTCCAGAGCTCCTTTTTCCACCACCTCCTTCCCTCTTTATCTGCCCACTCACATTTTCGGGTGCGTGCTGCAAAAGTTTTTCCCATTCCCCTTTCGGGACTTGGGAAAAAAGTTTTGTTGCTGCTCAAACAAGGCTCACACACAACAACAAGAAGGCCAAAACACAATGAGAAATATTGATACCGAAATATAAAATGTACCCTAGCCGACGGGCGGTCTAAAAAAGGTAGCCCCAAATACAAATATGAAAATCTACGAAACGAGAAAGGAAGAATGGGGACGGTGCAAGAAAGACACTCATGTGGACACTTTGACACACAAATTTACAAGTTTGTTGCTACTTTTTCGCAGAATCCTCCGAATACAAAAGCGATTTCTCCATCTCTTTCCTTCTTTCTCCTTGGACTTGGACCCACCCACTCTAAATCCCCCCAATTTGGTTCTTTGCCGGTGTTTGCCGAGACCAAAAGTATTGATGAACAGTTGTTTGTTGCTGTCGCAGGCAATGGCGGCAACTTATTAGAAAGTTCACACACACACACACACACACACACAGAGTCGCAATCAAGGATATCTGCGTGGGTGTGGGTATGTGCGTGAAAAGTCAATAAAATAAACGTTCTATGTTTGCGGGCAAAGAAAGTAGGAAAAAGGCAAGGAGAGTGGTGGAGGACACCAAAAATAGGCAACACATTATGCATACGTTTCAAAGTTTCTTACTTTTGGGGGAACATGGACTATGGCGAGACCTAGAAAAAGATGTTGGTTTTGTGGACCTAAATAATTGACCTTAAACTATAAACAAAACACGCTTTATTTAAGTAGTTTTCCAATTAATTTTAACATGTGAACTTGTTTTTATATGAGAAATATTGATCAAGGAATAAGCTCCCAAATTATGACCGTAATATTTTACTGACCATTTTCAAAAATTCCACAAACAGTGGATATTGTTGACACACATGTTTTGTCTTTCAATCGGAATTCCAAATATTTAAAGTGACTGTCACAAGTGCGACAAAGGATTAAAGATGTCACACAACAAAATTATTTGCTAAAAAAAATACCACCTAATTTGGGGTTTATTTATATCTCTGAAAAAAACCCTAATAAAGAAATCTATTAACTTAATCAAGATCCAATCGATCATAATTTAAGAACATTTTTTTCTTTCCATGTGGCTAAGAGCATCTAAGCTTTCGCCTGACACACCCCATTTTCCATTCCAACAATCGCCACTCATTTTTCGCAGTTTTTACCAAAAGTTGCTCCCGCCCTGCTGGTTGCTGTTGGTGTTGCCAACTTTCTGCAGTAAATGGTATTTATGTTGGTTTAGTAAACTTTGACGATAACGCTGAATGGTTCAAGAGCCGGCTGCAGGATGTTGGGGAAATGTGGAGACAGGAGTTTGAGTCTGAGTCTGAGGCAGCAGCAGCCCGTCTGTGCATCGAACGTTGTTGCGTTGACGACCTCAACAACATCATGTAGAATTACGAGTATTTGAAAAGTTTTACAAGTAATTTATTTAGGCGCAAGTTTTTGAGACTCTGCGCGCGGTCAGACCGTGAAAAAAAACGAAGAGAAAGGAGCAGAGCAGGGAAAAGGATGTGGAGCCAGGGGATGATGGCACATCGACAGCTTCAGCCCCCGAAAGCATGTGTTGCGGTTATGAGCAAACAAATATAAAAGTATCCCGCCGAAATAGCTTACAAGTACATCAAATTTTCATAAATTAGGCATGCATAAATAAGGCAGAGCTGGGAAAACTTTTTCCGTTTGGCTTCCTTCTTTCTTTCTTTTTTTTATTTATTTATTTTTGCCCTCATCGAAACGAGGTCGTGCCTTCCATGAGAGTGTCATGAGCTGGCGAAAATTATGTAACGCATAATAATTCATCAGAAAATGGGATAGGATATGGGCGGGGTGGGGTTATGTCTGTGCAAATTGCAGCAAATTTGTGCCGTAACATAGTGAAATACGTCCGATCATCATCAACAAGGCCGGGACCTCTCGTCTCATTATGAGCATATAGAAAAACTATAATGAAAAGGACCGCCAACAGCTGTCCCAGAAACGAATGAAGATGTCCGGGGAAAAGTTTTCCTAATGAAATGCTTGAGCACTGGACGTAGATGGATGGATAAGTGGTCCCCTGGCTAAGTTGATTTGAGTGGAATGTCAAGGCGTAAATACTGTGAGAGGTGTAAGCGATTATTAGATGTTTGACATGTGCGAGAAGTTTTCCCTCCCTCATGGGTATCCCCAAGTTCCTTGGGGCCATTTTTTGTTTGTCCGGCGAGGCAGTGAAATTAAATGAAACTAAAACCAAGAAACCCTTCGTCGAAGGCTAGCTAGCCTTGGCCATAAGTAAATAAACAGCTCACACACTCTCACGCTCGTCGGGGATCCTGTCATGTCCTGTCCTGTCCCTTCGCTCATATTAATTACAGTCCATGTGAGGAGGCCTTGGGCCAAAACGGCAGGAAGCGCTCCGAAAATTCCTCAGCTCAGCTCAAAGTAATTAAAATTAAATCTCAAACTAATTATTATTGAACTTGGGAGCTGGGTGGACTTATCAGTGTTTGTGTGGCTTTCCCTGCGGTCATTTTCCGGGCGCTCAATCAAACGAATTTCGTCAAGGTTATCAGAGGGTTGACTTTAAAGCCAGTAGTGGGTAGGGATCAACACAGAGGGTTTTAAAGGCAGTAGAAGAAAAATAATCTCCACTGTATCTGCACAAATTTATTGTAAATATGTGAAATAATAAATCCATAGTTTTCTAGATTTTTTCTTGAGACATTTAGAACGGAGAAAACAAGACGGTGTTTTAATAAAGCTTACAAATTTGTTGAACCGTCTAAATTTAAGGTTTTGGATATGAAAAATCGATCAAATCGAAGTTTATAAATAAAAAAACCATTAAAAAATTGATTTCTGTCAACCTCGATGCTTTTGCAGCTCTACTAACCCCACTTCTGAATCCATCATTAAGCGACATTTGTTTGCGCTTCACTAATTACAACAACAATAACAATTATGAGAGGCAGAAAGTTGAAAAGAGAGTGAACCACAGGAGCAGGGAAATCGTTAACAATTCAAAACAATAAAATCTGATTGGAAACATATATACAGCAAGCGAAAGGAGGAGATAAATTGTGAACTCACACTAAAAAGTCACGCATGCAACCATAAAATAGTTTTTTATCTTTTTTTCTTTTTGAAAACATTTCACACTCGAACAAACCAAAAGCCAAAAAAGTTATGCTCTACAAACTGCAAACAAAATATGAAATGTATGTTTCGACAGGCAGGAGCATGGGACTACTAAATACATTTAATTTCTGTTTATTAATACGCTTGGCTAGCGGAAAAAGAGTTTACATTTTTTGTGAATACACACGGTGCAAGTAGATAAAATCATGAGTACAGTATGCTAATGAGAGTAACAAATGAAAGGTGTTTCCAAAAACGAAATATATTTTTTTCTAACATGGCAAAAGGCTAATTTAAATTCTAAAAATTATGAATATATTTTTTATTTCGGTGAAAAACTAATTTCAATTTTAACGAATTTTTAACCAACTAATTTTTCAACTAAGAATTGGGGAATAATGGATTCCTTGAAAGCATTATCAGAGAGTTCTACGAAATAATGCAGCACAATTACTGGAAAATGTACTTCAATAAGCTGGAAAGTTAAGTGGAAACTCATATATTTTATAAAATTTCTATTAAAATCCTTTCCCGGATTGCTCCTACAATTGATAGGCTCTCCACCCCCGTTTCCGTGTGCTAATGCATTTGTCAATAATTAAGTAAAGTTGCATACAATGTAAACATTCCTCACTAACTGTTGTTTCTGCCGGCGCTTCGTTTGTTTTTATTATTTTAGCACAATATTTTTGCTGGCAAGTGGAACATTTTCCCCACTTTTTCTGCCTGGGATTTTGTTGGTGATGTTATGCCAGCATATTTGAGTTTATATAGCGTAGAAAATGTTTATTTATTAAGCACACACATAAATTTGTATTATAAGCGCTGACTAAATCAACAAAACATTTTTGGTAAAATGGGTTTGTTGGGGGTGCCTGGTATCCTGGTATCCTAAAGTGGTTGTTTCCTGGCTGTTTACCTAATTGGAGTGGTTTTGGTCAAAGTTAATTGTACCCGCTGCCAAATATTTACAGGTGGGATTTTCTAATTGGACTCGAATGACAGATACCTATCGCATATCCGGTTGCGGAAACTTTCCCCTGGCTTTCCATCGATAACTTTTGATTCGGGAAAGAGCTTATAGTCGCGAGCCGCAACTTTTTCCCATCCAATTTGCCTGGATTTCAGAATTTCTCCTTGCGCCGGCCACGGCTATGGCCACCACCCCATTCTAATTAAGCCCCAATTGGATTGGCCAGCGACTATCGCATTACCGAACTTTTCGGCGAGAACAGGACCGAAGTTGCTCCCATATCCTTTTTGCAAGTGCGGGAATCGCAATCACCGCGTTGACAGTTTCCGTACCCGTCGTGGGTTTTCCGCTCCGTTCCGATTTTGCCTTGGGCAACCTTTTCGTCTTTTTTGTTTTACCCCCGGCCTCTGACAAATTTTACATATTTTTTTTGTTGGGCCACAACGCGTTTTGCATTTTAAGGAAACAAAAAAAAAAAAAGAAAGGATTTTCCCAAGCACAAGGTGGACGTGTTGACGACTCCCTTTTTTCCAAGTCGTTTGCTCTCGCGGGGAAAGAAATCAGTTGAAAGCTTTGAGCGGCATTAATTGGATTTCAATCTGAATGGAGGGGGGTGTGAGTTAGGGTTGTCGCACTTAATGAGAGGAGGACATTTTTCAAGCGACGCGGCAAATGTTTCAATTTTGTTGAAAGGACCTTTTTCGCCTGTTTGCCTCCGGTAAGTAAGTAAGTATTTGACACATAAGCCGCCATTTTGTTTGCGGGGTTAGATATTATGTGTACCCTATATACTTAAGGTACCCTGTAATATCAGAGAATCAACGAAACATGTTCCTTGATTTCATAAATAAAAACTATTTGACTTTTTAGAAGGTATGTCCACAAATAGGAAAATATTTAAAGTCTGCCACACGAATTTTGAATGAATTGTAAGAACTAAAATATTAGAAGAAATATTGTTACATATTTTAACACATAGTTTATTAAAAATGCTACATCATCAATGAACTCATGTCCTTAAAACCTTCTTTTTCATTTATTTGTTGGTAAGAACAAAAACAATTTAATGGTAACATCAATATTCGACCCTTTTCCACCATCTTCATTAATTGTTCTATGCGTTTGACAGTTTCGCCACGCTGGCGCATTAATTTCGCTAATTTTGACAGGTTCTTGGAGGTTGAGTTGAGTTGGTTCGGCATTCGGTTGGGTTTCTTTCAACTTTTTCTTCGATCTCGGCTTGCCACGGATTTCCATGTAATTTATTTTTAATTTCCCCACCATTCCAGGCATTTTGTTCAAGGAGAGAGCAGCGTAATTACGCGTCTAATGAGACAACAAAGCAAGGTCAGAGTTGGCCAGTGGAGTGGAGGAAAGGGTTCCGTTCCGTACCGTACCGTTCCGAAGATTAGAAAAGAAACGAAGGAAAAGTGTCACCAATTTGCATAATTGCACCGATTTTTCTTCGCCTCTCGGCTCACTTCGTATTTTTCTTTTATATTCAGCGCCCTTTTAATTGACAAAATCGTTGATTAATTGCTTTTGACCGCAGTGCCAGGCTCAATTAGGCGGACAACTACGGACATGTGCGAGATCGAAGTTCTGCCTTCTTTTTAATTGTCTCTGACATTTATGGTTGACATTTTCCCCACCTCCTCTGCACTCATTTTGACCAATTTGGTTAATGGCCATAATATTTGTTTAGTCAAAGCAAACACAACAACAAGTCCGGATAATGACTTGGCCCATAAAAAAGCGCGGCCCATAAAAAATAATGCATAAATAAAAGCAAATAAATGACAGCATGTAAAAAAGGCGGTGGGGGATGAAGCAAATGAAAATGGAAATGGAAGCTCAAGCCGTGTTCTATATGAGGACAGAGCCATAAACAGAACAAATGTTTTCTTGGCCCTGGATTCGTGGTGGTTATCAAGGGTGAAGTAGCCACAATGAACGTCAAATTTGTGTGGCTTATTAATTGTTCTTTGCATTTCGGTTCGGTTCGCTTCGGTTCTAATTAAGACAAAATGTTCCGACTCATTGTCATTTTTTCTCCTAACGAGCATTGGCATTGGGGCAAATTAACGCATTGCCAAACAAATAAGGAGGTATCCAGTAGCCCTAACCCCTGCAATCCATGGCTACCAATAAAACCACAAAGTACAGAAAAAAAAAACTTGTGTACAAACACGATTCGCTGCACAGATCGCGTTGGCCATTCTAATGACTTCCACTGGGCAGTTTGTAATTACGCATTATTCAAATTACAAATTTGCAGCAACAACAAGGACACACACAGCGTGTGTCCAGGGTGGCTGGAAATTTAAACTCTAAACAGGCGCAAAAACAGACGGCGGACCACAAAAATCGGGTCAACTCAAATGACAAATGTCCTGGGGAAGGAAGAGAGTCGGAGTCGAGTGCATTTCCCTCCCATGAACAATATGTTGTGCTCTGCTTTTCGGTTTGACTTTCAAAATGTCAAATACATTAAACGTGCATTTGCGTTGGGGTTAGTTGCGATTTGGTGGCACAAACACTCACACACACACACAGCTGGCCACAAAAAGGGGTGGCTGGCAGCGGATCGAAAGAGTCGTTTAGAGTCCCTGACAGTTGAAATTTACCTTTTGGCCATAATGACATCACGTACACAAAAGGTGTGTGTGCTTTTGGGCTCCTCCGTTAGCCAGTCCATATGCTATTTGTTGCATACTTTTGGCCACTCGTACCTGGGTTATTGAAAGGGGGAGTAGTAGGGGGTAGTAGTAGTTGTTGTGTGCGCTTTTGCGGCTTACAGGCCGAAAGCCGAAAGCCGAGGGCCATGGCTAATGCGAATCCGAAAAGTGGAGCCAATGGACAATCACATAAAACAAATTACACGAAAAGTTTCAGCTCCGAAAGCCCACAAAAGTGTGCTACAAAATGCAAGTACCCAGCTGCATTACAGGATCGTAACGAGAACGAATATGGAATACCCTGGCTTACAACTAGTAAAAAGTCTTTTTATTACTTCTCCTTGAGTCAATGAATCCAGGTACAATGACCAGGTAAGACCATTTCGACCATGAAGAGAGAGAGAGAAGCTGCAGCGCATCTTTAGTGGGGTTTCCCGCTTTTCTTTTTTAGGTGCCCAGTTACCAAACTGACTGTGTAGATAATCAAATGAAAAAACGTAAATGTCTCGTTAAATTGCACAGAAATTAGATTTTTTCTTGGTCCCTCGCTCACTTTTCCATGTCCGCGTGCCTCTCTCTTCCGACGGTTTTTCAGGAAAATCAGAGCATGACCACTGGCTGTGTGTGTGTGCGAGTGTGGGTGAGGAAGGAAGGAAGGAAGGGGGACCTGTGTGAAAAATCAAATTAAGTATACGTAAAACGCGACGCAGCGACAGGACATCCCCACGGACCCCAGTCTGATGCTGAAAATCAAGGCGAGTTGTCGATTGGTAAAAGCTTTTAAGGTGCCCAGATAAAGGAGGGTACTGTGTGTGGGTGAGTGTGTGTACCGCACGCTAAAAGCCAACTACTATGCTACCTTTAATTGGATTACAGGTGTACAGGTGGCTGTGCGTGTGCGAATGGCCACGAATGGCGACGACACACACACACACACAAAGTCACCAACTCACCGAAAGTTGTGAAAAGCATAAGTTTGCATTTTTATGAAGTTGGCTAACCATATGTTAGCACATGTGCAGCAGCAGGATTTGGCCAAGCAGATGGTAATCGAGGAGGTCCTGGGGAAGGATACGTGAAGGTGCCAAAATGGGGGAGTTGTCACACTCGATAGTTGAAATGCTCATTCCGCAGTCCATTTAGCAGCGAGTAACTTGATTAATCAACCAACCCCACTCCAATACCGATTCTCAAAAGGCCTTTTGCTCAAATATTCATAAATATGTTTGCAGTTAACGCAGGACACACACACAAAGCGAATTGGTTATTAACCCCCCTCGTGGCCCCCCTTTAGCATTGAGCTGTGCATTTTAATTTAATTAAAAGTTATGGCAAATGGAGCAGGGGAAGCCAATAATAAACCAAATTATTGCATGTATTAAATGAGTTTTCCTACCGTTTCTCTGTGAGTGTGTGTTTGTGTGTGTGTTGTTGATGTTGCCTGCAATTAGGCGCAGCTGCTGCAAGGACGAAAGGAGAGGGAGGGCGGGGTGAGGGACATTCTGGGGCCAGGTTGCTCGTTCTGTTTATGGGCCGTGTTCCTGTGGCTTTTGAGCTTTTTGCGCCAAAACATTTGCCCTGCCATAATTGAGTTAGGCAAGCACACAGCAAAATACCCCAATAGAAAGTTTACCCAACTTTAGCATACTTTCGATCCTTTTGTTTATGGTTTATGGTCCTGTCATGAGGTTTAATCTAATGTCAAATTCTGTGCATAATTTCTGTTCATTGTTCCAGCTGTAATTGGCTTTTGTTGCGTGTTTCTCCACGGCCAAGATGTTGGCTTTTCTTGGCTAATTGCATTAGTTTTTGGAGCAGCATCTCCCTGCATACTTTCGTCCTGCCAATTAGTTGCAGTCTTCCACTATAAAGTCTGCTTTTCCCTTACACTTCCGACTCAATTAGTCGGCATCAATGATTTATTGCACACACACAAACACTTTTAGGCAGCCGAACAAGAGCAAAGCTTCCTCTTAGTACTTTCAGCTGCAGTCTAAGCGGCTTTCGAAAGTATTAAAAGTTTATTAATAAGCGTCCTGCTGAAGGCTTTCCACAGCCGCCTGATTAATTTTTGCATCTCTTAGGGACAATCGGAGAAGCCCACAGGGGATTACTGATGGAATTCCTTTGGCTCACATGCTGATAACCTAACCGGCTTCCCTCACATTTGTTAATTACCTTGATGGCAGCAGAAAAAGCCAGGCTTTTCATTAGCCTATCAGCTCATTTCCGATAAATTCGGGTCTTAATTACATTATTATTATTATGATTGCAAGTGCAGCAGCAGCAGCTGCAGCAGGCACACAAACAAAGACCAGAAGCTAAACCAAGTCCGGTGGCAGGGAGTTGATCTTGTGGTCTCTGGCCAGAGAGAGAGAATAGGAGCGGTAACCACAACAAAATGTGTCTGGACCAAACAACACCACACTCCCACCAGTCCACCAGTCAGTTGCCACCTAAAATGTCTCAGACCACAGAATGTCCTCCTCCGATGCAGCCACCTAAACCCAAACCCAAACCCAACTGAAGCGAACTGTCTGCATAAGTTGAAGATAAACGTAAACCGCATGCACGGCACAATAAACAGACATCCGTGTGCATTTCCCTGACTATTTGTCAAAAACATTGCAATAACAACACAACAACACGAACAAGGCCCACAGGAAAGGTCCTTCGACCGAAATCGGGAACTGAGGCAACTGAGGAGGGGGGGAATATGGCAACCAAAAACCAACGCACAGATAAACCCTTGAATGCAATCCAGGGGGGAGGATGCAGGTGATGCAGGATGTGGGGTGAAGTGAAGGTGTTTGCAGTGGCAATGCCAGCGATAATAAACCAGCAGCAGCAGCAACAACAACATCAGCATCAACATCAAGGATAGCAACAAGCATGGCAACAACAACAAACCAGCGCGAAATGAGAAATGCAGCATAATATTAACCACAAACTGAGATTGCACAGAGATGGAATGGAAAGGGAACTGTATGCAAACAGGCGTTCAATCTGCAGTTACACAGAGAGAAATGCACCCACAAGTCCAACCCACTTTTTATGAATGTTTCATTTGCAGCCTCATTTGTGGAAAAGTTTAAAAAAACCACTTATTAAATCAAATGGGCAAAAAAAATAATACTCAAAATAAGATAAATAGTTCTGCATACCTAAAAAAATGAATAATTTATATACCTATATCATGTATATGTTAGGAATGTTTTTTTTTTTCTGTTGTGGTATATACAAATGTTGGCTTTACCGGTTGGTTTTTTAAATTTATTTTTTTAAGAGTAAATATATTCATAAGTAGGTAAAGCATTTTGTTCAAACCGTTTGTTAAATAAACATAAAAACTGTCAGCAAACATCACTTAAATTGACGCATAGTCCATTTGACCAATTTTAAAGTTGTATAAATTAATAAAATAACCATTATTTTTAATGTCATTAAACTGTTTCTCACAATCTAAAAACAGAGTACACTTCTAAGTGTTTTAAGAAGTTTCCTCTGAAAGCTATAATATTTTTTCCTTTGTGATTTAAATTCATATTTTTATCTCCGAACAAATCAAGGTCGACATTTACAGTTGTCGTTCCAAGAAAAGGGTTTCAAAGCTTTATGAGCACTTCCATGATTTAGAAAGCCCCTGGTTTTCTACAAAATGCAATGTGCTGGCACAAAGATGGTGCTTTCTACCCTACAATCTTTGATAGATTGGCCAATTCGATTTTCGCAGTGTTTGCCCTGTAGATGGCATGGCCTTCACACCGGCCACGGGCCAACTTTAGGATGCGGGTTTTTCTAACGAAGCCCACTGCCATGGTCCTATGGTCCTGGGCTCCTGTGCTCCTCATACCCACAATCAAAAAGGAGGAAATGAGCTGCTGCTAGTGCATTTTCCCCATTTCCCCCAGCCCTTGCAGTGCAGTGCAACCTTCGCTTGGTAATAACAAACCAAACACTGCATAAATTCAGGCATCGAGCAGTCTGGCTCTCCACCTCCACCAGCCAGCATTGGTTAGCTCTTCGTTTTCGCTTTGGTATTTGGTCAAGACTGTCTGTTTGTATTTGGATTTGGCTTGTTTCGCCAACTGCCAACAGGCACAACAGCAACAGCAACAGCAATAGCATCAGGATCCACATCCACATCAGCATCAGAAGGACGGACTGCAGCGCGCCTATTGTTGGGCTATGGCTTTTGTTTTGTTAATTTGCTCTCGGTCCAACCAACAACAGTCGGGGGTGGGCAACTTTCATGGAATGCGCTTTGCTTAGGCTTGACTTGGATTATTTCACTGGATGTGGGATGTGAATGTGGGATGTGGCCCTCCTGCAGATAACTAAGCTACTTTGAAGCTACTATCGAAAAATGGACACTCTCCGGGGCCTGGGGCTTAAATGGCTGGCTGGATGATGATGACGATGATGATGCAGTGGTAGTCCAAGTCCCCTGATAGTTATTCACCGAATTGCAGGCCTTGGGGCTCCAGTAGCAATGGCAGTATTTAAACCAATTTTAATTACATGCATGGTGGAGTTGGTTGGGCCTTATCGTCACCACACAAAAATTAATGCTCAGCTAATTGAATATGAAAAGAGAGGAGCTGGCATCTAAGCCCCTAAAAAGCTGAAAGGACCCAAACTAGCATGGCGAATATAGGGATTCCGGGGCTGTCACTAATGGAAAAGGCATCAATGGCTTATGGATTCCAATTTCGAATGGCAGTGGGAATAAAAAAATTTATGGATTTCATTCTCTATTTCTTCTACTTCTACTTCTCCTCTTGGGTGAAAGGGGCCACCTGTCGTTTGGCGTATTTGCAGATATTTCTCCACACTCCCAAGCTCACCCAAAAGTAGAACAAACAAATGGCTAAGATTACACGGCAACTGCTAGTCTGGCCTACGATTTCAAGGCGATGGCAGAGTGCGTTTTAAACTGACGCCCATGACGCAAACAATAACCTTATAAAACCAGGCACCCCCCACCCCCACCCCCACACTCACCCCACTGGGTGTGGGTGTGCTGTATACACAAATAAACATTCAAGTGGAATTATTGCAACGAAATTCAAAGGATTACGACAAAAGCACGTTCACAGGATTCAGCAGCAACTACGGACTCCAGTGCAAGGCACGGCCCACGGATCCTCCTCGTCGTCGCCAATGACAACAATGCGAATGCGGGCCTTATGGTAGTAGGAGTACAGCCAGGAGCAGTAGGAGGAGCAGCAGGAGGAGCAGCATGATGAAGCACTCCCGTGAGGTGGGGGTCAGGGGGTCGTCCTGGTGGTTCGGCAAGTTCAATGAAGGAAAATTATGAAGCCTTATTTATTGTTTATGCGTGCGCATAGCTCATGCAGAGACCCCGAGAATGGGAGCGAGCGGATGGACTTGTAATTTTTTTTGTCCACCTACATTTCCGGGATAGATCAGCTAGTTCATCGGTTTCATGTCCGTCAGAAACATAAAAACAGGTCATAAAAATAACTTATTTAAATCATAAACAATTTAAGTTCTAACGCTTTTTCTTTGTCAATTTTAACAACTTTAATAAATCTTTATTTAAAAGTTTTAAATTTAAACTGTATTAATTAATTGATTTAAACAATAGTACCACCTAATTAAATTCTAAAAATAAAAATACATTATTTGAATTAATTAAAAAATTAAATTCGATTAATTTGGGCTACAACAAAGTGTTCTTTAAAAGCAAACCGTTTTAATATACTTCATGTTCCTATGATATAAGGGTATTCCTAGAACCACTTTCATGGACTTTACGCTCCTTTCTGCCAACGTATTATCGCAGTGGTAAAAAAAAAGAAAAGGAGAGCTGGAGTCAGATGAAACGGAATGGAATGGAGTGAAATGAAACGCGGCTTGGCAAGCGGTTCACGGAGCATGTGAAAAATTTGCACAAATAAATATGAATTGCACTTTAATGCATATTAAGCGAATGCGAAGGATACCAGGGAGCAGAGGCTGTGGGGTGGGGGCAGGGGCAGGGGCAGGGGCAGGGAAAGCGTGCTTTTCCGAGGAGTTTATTATTAAATAAAGTGCCCACTGTGCGCCATGTTTGCTTGTATTCAATATTTATTGTTGTGTATAATTGAGTGAAAAGTTATATGTTTGTGTGATTACAATAAGGGAGGGAGAATTCAATATTGCGGCTTCGCAAATAAAAATGATATTGAATTGTTGGAGATTTTTTTTATTAAGTAAGTATATCAAGTAAGGGAAGCTTGGCCACAAACCGCAGGCCACCTCCACCCACCTCCCACCTTATCATCGACCATTACCCAGATCCCACTGTAAATATTCGTAATTGGGGCTCGAGATGGAAAAACTCACCCGGGAATTGCAAAAGTGTTTAAGGAAATCATTTCGCCGAATGCCGAATGAATTGCCAGACTTACCTGCAAGGAAAAAAGCAAACGATAAAACAATTAGCCATATGCAAGTTGAATCAGGGAATGTAAAAACGATGGTGGAGTGCTGCAATTACATCGATCGACAAGAACGTAATGAAAAACTGCATTCGGGATAATAAATAATGTAAGAAATTTGCAGTGGACCTGGTTAAAGTATTTATGGTGTGTTCTTTTATTTATGTACCGAGGGAAGACGGTTTTTTTGTAAACCATTTTTTAACAAGTAGCTAAATAATCATGGATATAGGTTGATCACCAAAACATTTAAATGATTTCATTTATTCTCAAAAAAAAAAATAGTTTAAACATTTAGTTTTGTAAATATCTTACTCTGTGATATTCATATTTAAATTTTTTTCACCATGTGTTAATGTTTAAATTTGTATTTCATTAATTAAGTGATTGTTCTTGTACAAAATTTTAAAATCAACAACTTACAAAATTACATAAAAACCACCAGCCTTGAACTAGTTCGGGTAAATAAAAAACATAGATAATGTTACATTTTAGGGCCAACAGCTGCCATCGTCGACAGTTTAACGTTCATAGGTTTTATTGTTTGACAATTTTCTATTGAAGGAGCACAATCTGTCGACACAAAATGCCTTAAAAGTTTATTACCCATATCTCCGCCACCCCAGTTGACCGAGCTTCGTTTCACAAAGGGCATTAGCATTGGCCTTAAAATATTTATGCAGAAATCTGGTGAGCATTTTCGGGGGGCCAACACGCCTTCTACAAAGTTCGGCGCCATTAAATTGAGCCTCCAAACAGCCCCAAAAAACCCAGTCCAATAGTTTATGAGCGCAGCTTATGAAAATCCTTTTGTTACACAATTTTACAGTTATTTTAGGGGGCTCAAGGGGGAGTGGGGCTAATTTTGTAGTCTCGGACGTGCCAAAGCAACCAGAGAAATGAGGAGGAAAAAGGGGTGAGCCTGAGTCCCAGACATTGTTGGGTGTCCTGTCTTGGCAATTAAAAACAGTTGACATCCTGGAAACTGAAACTGAAGACTGACGCAGGAGCAGGAGCAGAAGAGCAGCTGCCTATAAACTAAGCAACGTGAGTTTGCCTAAAATTATGCTAAGCCCCAGCAGTCATGGCTAAGAAAAGCGCAGAAGACCGGACAAAGACAAAGTATTCAGCGCGAATGCATCTTCGTCCTGGCTTCGTCCTGGTCCTGGCTGACTTGCCATCATCCTTTTCCTTTTCCTGTCCCGTGGCCCCTCCTGACATAAGTACTTAAGGCAACAAAGTAGACTTTTGCATGCAAGCGCATGCCGCCAGCGGGCACTGACAACTTTGTATACTTTTAAGGGGGATGGAGATGGGAGATGGAGATGCAGTGCAGCTCGGCTATTGACAGCTTCAAACTGCACACAGCATAAATAATTTTTCAATTTTTTCCAAGCAATTTTGCAGAAAAACTTACAAAGTTGTTCGCGAGCGCAGCGCTACTGTTATGGTGTTTATACGGAGCTCAGTTCATGGATTCTGTTTATGAAATGTTCTTAAAATACAATTAGTCAGTAAGTCGTGTGCATAAACACCATTTTATGTATTCGCTCACACTATTCTGAATTTACTTATCATTTCTTTCTTCAAATAACATTTCTTGAAATCGTCTGTTTCATTTCAGGCATTCAATTCAATTAAATTCATGAAATTCAAAGCCCATAAACATAGTATGTGTCAAAAAGTTAGACCAGCACCGACTCCCAGGGCTTTAAATGAGTTGCTTTATAGAAGCTAATGCTGGGAGCATCAACCATCTCATTTTTAAGAAGGATAACCAGACGGCTCAACAAGTTTTTCCACTCACAGCTGCCACAAGGAGATGGCTTCAATTGCATTTTGATTTCCTCTTCTCGGGGCAGGACTCCTAATGTGTCCTGGGTAATTGACTTGGCTCAAGATTCTGCATTGTTGTCACGCTTTCTCTGGCTGTCTATTGTCTATTGTCTGTGTGACTGGGCCTCAAAACCTAAGCCAGAACCTCAGCCAGAACCTGAACCCGAGGCTCAGCCCGAGGAGTATGCAAATCAAAGTTGTCGTCAATCCCCGTTTTCCCCTTGGCGAGGCGACAAAACTAGCGCGCCAACTAGGCAAACACTTCCGCTGGCCGGAAGCATAAAACAACTCGACAGCGGAAGTTGGCAAAGGCAATGCTTTTCCCCCCATTTTCCACCTCTCTTGCTTTCCCTCTGAATATATATTCTCGTCCTGGGGTTTATGATTAGAGGTGGTCTAGCTAGCTAGCGACTCGCTTATTATAATTATTATTTTATGGGCCGCGTTCGGGCGGAAAGTTGCGTGCAGCAGTTGCACGTGAGCTGTTTAGCCAAAAAAGTGTTAAAAAGCCGTTAAATAGTAGAGTGGGACACGTCTTTGATAAATGGGGGATACCCTTAACTAAATATTCAGCACCGAATTTAACTGATCTAAAGTGTTTCTATTCTTTTATTAGTTTTTCTAATCGTTTCCTAAGTTAAAATTAGAAAATAAACAAACACAAAAAACACATCGATTTTTCCTTTGTTTAATAAATTTATTTTAAGTAAATTAAACTTCTAATAATAATCTTTGTTTATCGGCATTCATTGTTTATCGGCATTCATTGTTTATTAATTTCTGCAAAATACAAAAATAAAAAAGAAACAACAAATAAAGGATTTTCTTATTTCCCGGAAAGAGATTTTCAGAGTATTTTCTTTGTGTGCGCCTTTTGTTCTAACATTTGAATGCTTTGGTTTTTCAAACGTCAGTTTTTTCCAAGAAATATTCTTAGTTTGTAGTACAAAAAGGTTGTCATAATCGAGCTTCCTTATAATAGAGTATTCTTTGAGCTCGTGATGAAATAGTTTCTTGAATAATACGCATACGACATGCATGAGAGTAGAGGAGAGTGAGGTGCTGGTGGTCTTTCGGAGGTGTTTACGAGTGCGGGCAATTAATTTAACTGCAGTCTCAAGTCACGCCAGCCAGAGGCCATAACTAAATTTATGGGCAACAACGCTTTTGTCAATAACTTTTATACGTCATCCCATCCCATTCCATATCCCATATTCCATCCCCCTGCTGCAATCCACCTAATCTAGCTGGCACTTCATTAATCCAAAGCTCGCAGTTAATGCCATGCATGTCAGAGCACCAGACAAATGTTTGCCACCGCCCACTCCTGATTCCTGGATCCTGAATCCTGAATCCTGGAGATCCCGGCTGCTGCCACCGGGCTCCGCAAATTTATGAGCCACAGCAAAATGCAACTGCCAAGGCAGCATATCAAATTATATGGGCGGCCACAAAAAATTGTGTATGTATACCGGAGGAGGAGGACCTGCGACTGGCTGGGAACCACAACCTGGTTCACTGGCTGGCTGCATAAATTCTGATGAATCACTGCACCTTTTGGCTGCTAGGTGCTGCATCCACCCAAAAATGTTTCCACGTAATGCGGCATCTAATAATAAATTTAGCTTGTGCAGCGAACGAACGCGGAAACAAATTTCGCAGGATGCATAATTCAAAATAATTCAAAACACAACAAATGGGAAACTCTGATTTCTCCGTGTTCTTTTGTGTGTGGATGTGGCAGGAATGATAGACAAAATTCCATAGCTAACCAATGAAGAATAAACCTTGTTGAAAGCCACTCCTGGTCTTAAATTGTTTTTGCAACAGCAAAACTTTTAAAGACTTTTGTAATATGTTCAAGAAACTACCAGTTATAGATGACTTTTATCTATTTAATTAACAGGTAATCGTTATTTGACAATCAAATTATTGTTTATATTCCGGACAAAAAAATAAATAATATGCTTACATGCAAGGTGGTCCAAAAGGACAATCAAACTGCTTTACATATGGCCAAAACATTATTTAATAAATATTATATGTTCAAGTCTTAGGTATGTGGTATGATAATTTCATGTTAGAAAATAATTTAACAATAAACATATATTTACTTTTTTATATGGTGGCAATAACGATTTAAAGAATTAAAGATCGTCTCTTCTGATCAATCCTATTTTCAACAAAATAACTAGATATTTTGTTATAAAGTTTTCTTTTCACTTTTCTTAGCTGCTAATGTTTTTCAGGAGATATGATTTTGAAACTGTCATAATAGTCTACTTAACCATAAGGCAGCTAAATCAATATTATTTTATTATTATATTTCTAACAGTTCTCTTTAACACCCGTTGGTACTCATGACACTCAACAAAATACCGTTCCCATCCGGTTTTTGCTCTGTGTAAAACCGTTTTGCCGCCAAGTTAACCCAATCAACGCCTCTCCATGTGCCGCTCTTCAAGCCAGCCAAATCATCCGGCCCAAAGCAGAGGATAAACCAAGTATTGCAGCCACCCATTTTCGAGGGGAGGTGGAGGGGCGATTGGGACTGGCTAATTAATTTAAATGCGTGAAATTTTGAAGCAATGCCAAGGCTCGGCAAACAACAAGCAAATGGGATTCACGGGAAAATGAGGAGGACAGCAAGTGGAGGGCAGGTCAAGTGGGAGGCAATGGTACTGGTGGGTTAAGCTGCTTATCAAGTTGAGCATTGAAATTATGGCCGCGAGCTAGACACAAGAGCACAACCAACGAAGCCGGCTCCAGATTCAGTTTCCCAGCCAGGATGCTAGATCCTGTAGAACAGAATACAGCACTTTGTTATTGTGAGTGTTCTTGTTTTTGTATTCCTTGTTGTTGTTGTTGTTGTTGCTGTGGGACGCGCACAAAGGCATCCTTTTAAATTTCCTGTCATTTGCCACACAATACGCCAGAGAGCGGCCACGACGATGACGACGACGACGACGATGGGCAGGACGCTCTGGTTGGTAAGGAATGGAGGAGAAGGAGCAGGAGCAGGAGCAGAAGGTCCTCCCTCCAACAGCTGCACTTGCCAGAGCTTTAGCTGCTGCATCTTGGTAGGGAGCTGGGGAGGTGGCCATGGCCCAATGCTGCAGCCAAGCCAAGTCTATTTGTGTACACTTGGAGAAAACCATCAAAAGTCTTTTGAATCAAGTAAGACCGATGTCATGCAATCCTTTTTTACTTAGTGAGTCATTTATGTTTTATAAAACATTTGAAAAATTTAATAAAAAAAAGATTTCAATTAAGAACTTTTCCAAATTTTACGGAAATTAAATTTATGAATGATAAAATCTACTATTTAATGTTAAGAAAGTTATACAAACGTTTATTAAAAGCCACCCCTTTAACTGTTATGTTTCTAATTTTAAGAAAAAGTTCTGATTACAAATTTTTTTAATAAATTCTTACAGTGTAAAGCGGAAAAATGAAACGCGTTGCTCTCGACGCGGCGCGTCGCTTTGCTTGTTTGTTAGAATTTAGCCGTTGGGAATTTGCATTTTTCATTACGCACAGACTAGGTTTGGGACTGCGATGAGGATGGGCATGAGGATGGGGTTTGGGGAGCTGGGCGCCGTATTAACGCCTAGACTCGTTCATGGGGTTAAAAGCTAGTTTCCGCCGGAAGTGGCTGCCACAGCGCATTCCGGGCCTCTCTCTCTCTTCCACTCTCTCCCTGACTTTTGTTGGTGTGTGTAAATAAATTTCTGTGCGAAATGAAATGAATGTGATTGCCAGAGCTGCGAATCATGGCCCCAACCCATTTTTAACCCACCGCCCACACAGCTGCTGTTTCTGGCTCTCGTGGCTGTCGGAAGCAGTTATTATGGCAGCATATTTGCCGGTTCTTTGGGGTTTTCAAAAATTCCCTATGAGAAGGTATACGTCACTTAATTATCAAAGTCGTACATAATCGAGTGTTAAATGAAAACATTTGTAGGTAAAAATATGGTTTTATTATGGATAGAATTAATGATAAAATAATGTTTAAAAATATAGAATTAAGTAGAGTCCACTCCAAACTTTGGAATTATTGGTATTAGTATAAATTACTGAAAATATTTATTACCTACATTTATAATTTCACAATAGAGTACCTCCACTTCGGCTTTCTCCTCCGATCTTTTATTTTTGAATTTTTGAAAGGCAGAGATGCGGCCAAAGCCGTTGGTAACTCTAATTGGCTTGGGATTTTTCAACTCGCCGCCCTTTGCACAATAGCTTCGCACTCGTATGCTTTATTATTTGCCATCAGCATGAATTTTGTATATCGAATTTTCGACCGCATGACCACCTTTCAGTCACACAGAGAGAGCGATGCAATTGGATAATGCAATTAGCAAAAATACTATAAAGCACTAAGTAAATATGCAGAGAAATTGTGTATTTGTTGAAGAGATAACAATGTGGTCACCGGGCAGAATACGAGTATTTGCTTGGTCTCCAGAAAGTGCTTTAATCTTATTTATGCAGCTCATTTACGCGCTGCTTTCAATTCCCAGGACCCCCTCTCTCTGCCTCTGCAAACTAATAACTTGTACCTGGCCTAAAGCGCACATTATTAATCAAAGTCACTGCAGCCAAGGTCCTCCCACTCCCCAGGACTCCACCAGCACACAAGTACTCCATCCTCTGCTACAAATTCACCCTGTAACAACGATTTTTGCGCCTAATCAATTTCCCCGAAAACGTCACAGGAGGACTAAGGGGTGCACAACCAACGACTGCTCGAGGAAAATTTATTTCATTTGTGTTAGCATTTTGCATTTCATTAGGTTTTCATTAAATAAAATGTTGAATTACACGCATAATTTATTCCTGTGACTCCCAGTTTTCCTGCCTCTGTTGAAGGTATCGTGACTTGTCCTTGGGCTTTGGCTCAAACGTGTCTATCTATCCAAATAATTTGGGTAGGGCAATCCCTACTTCGGGTTCCTCCCCACATATACCAATCGAAGCAAATTACAATAAAAGATTAAAGCCTGACACGAAATGAAGCGTGGTTGCGTAAGCTTGATTTCCATATGGCATGCCAACAGTTTAGTTGACTCTCCTTCATCTAAATATATACTTTCTCCGGGTTTCTGCTTTCTGTTACTTTGTCGTCACACTCACAAAAGGCAAATATTTATACAGCTTCCTGGCCAAATCAAAGGTTCCTTCGCAGCGTCGTTGGCTTCTTCGTTTCGCCCTGACCCCAAATGATAAATTACTTTAATTAATGCCGCCATATTGTCTCAGCAGCAGCAGTAAGCAGGGAAGGAGAAAGTTGGCCATTATGCAAGTTCATTGGGTTTAATTTGTGCGTGGGCCACTTTCACTCGGTAGCTGATTTATTTAGTTCCTTTCTTGGCCTTTTGGCTCTGGCATTTCGTTACCTTTTTTCCATTTGGTTTTTGTGTGCCAGGCAAACACAAATGCAACAGGCGCAACGGGGCCAATTTGCTTGACATATTTGGTCGGCGAACCCGAGAAACTAAAGCCGTCCTAATTAATTGGCTTAGTTTGAACTTTGGGGGCACACAGGGAAATTGGAATCTGGGAAGAGCTTTAAGTAGCCCTCTGTATTGGTGTATCTGGGTATCTTTCCTGCGCTGGTCAACTATCAAATGACACTGGGACCGTGACCAAGGAGTTTTGGTGAATGGACAGACGGGACACGTGACCGAAATACATAAAAAGCCCAACGTTGATTGCGGTTTTTTAGGCCATTGGGCTGGGAAAACCCACAGCGATACAGGTAGCAGGCAGGAAGCTCTTAATGCGGAAAATGTGATTTGATTGAAGGAGGAATACATCCCCATTACGGGTGAAATGAGGTATGGGTAAGCTAGAATAAGATATCATTGCCCTAAGTATCAATAAGTTAAAGAATTCTACAAGTTTACCCAAAAAAGGGATCCGAACACTTTCCCTGGCGACCGAGGGGCAACATACATTTAATTCGAAATTATGTTCAGCTAATACAATTTAAAATTCCACTGGTGTCCACACAAGGTCCTTTGCCCCCTCGAAAGGAAGGAAGTCCTGAAATGAGCACTCAAGTGGCAGATGGAGTTGCACAAGGGCAGCCAAAGAGAGCAACAACAAACAGAGACTGTCCACACACACACATTTATATATATAGAAAAATAAAATTAATATTAAATTAATTCTGAACATGAAGTGTGTGAGGAAAATTACAAAAGTCGCAGTAGCAGCAGCAGCAGCAGCGGTAACAGCGATTCCGATTCCATAAGCGAACTTCAATTTCAATTCAAGTTACAACGTGCCCAGGACAACGAGCAAGGACCTCAAGAAGCCAATTTCATACAAATGGCTGACCATGGAGGTCCTGGCCCACAGGACACGCAGCAAGCGCAGCGAAGAACAGGACTTAAGGCGATTTATGAACAATTTTTGCGTTGCCATGACAAGAGCTCGTTGCTGATGCACTTGATTATCTTTTGGCTTTCTCGCTCCTTTCCCACTGCCTGTTTGCTGAAAATTAGCCAAAGCATAAGGACATAATGGCAGGACGAATAAAAGCAAACAAATGTCAGCTGCAGAGTGCAGATAGTCGGCCTTTAAGGCTCACCATGACCTTCTGAAGGATGGATAACTACCGATAACCAACTGTTAAACTCCACAGGAATTCTGGACTCTAGGATCCATCTTTGCATAAGAATTTCCATGGGGGTTAAGCTTTGGTTCGCCTTCGAAGCTCGAAAGGAGCACAAAGCCAGGCTCAACCCACCAAGGACCAGGACCAAGGACTACCCACCCGTTCCGTGAAATCTGAAAGAGCCAAACAACAACAAGGCAAAGTATTTGCAGCTGCTCTTACTTCTGGTTGCCCTTGGCAATCTTTAGCCCATGTTCACACAAAGACCGCGCCCACTCGCTCCTGCTCCCGCTCCGCCCACTGCATTAAAATCACAAGACAAGTGGATAAGCGTTACCAAAAGAGTTCCACCATCCCCCAGCCACCATCCCCACATCCCAATCCTCGGAAACTGCTGGCAGCGTCGACAACAAACGTAAAAACCACAGCGTGGAGAAAGCTTAAGAGTTACCTGATGCTGAACATTCGTTCCCTGGCCCCTCCTTATACATATCTCCCAACCACCTCCGCCTGCCACTCAGTTGGTTACCATGGCAAATTATCTTCAGAGATGGCATAAGTTAACAACAACAACAATCTTTACTTATTTTTTGGGGGACGAGGAGGAGAGAGAGGAGAACGATGACAAATAAAACTAAAAACCATCCAATACTCGTGCATACTTCAGTCAGCTTCTTGGAATTTCAAAGTCTGGGAAAAAATATGATAGATTCACTAACCATAGGATCCATAAACTGTTAAAGTAAATATCAATAATAATACAAGCTCAAACAATTTTAAACAAAATTCCTATTTTTTGTTAAATAAACAAAACCAAATAACTTATAAAAAAGCCCTTAAACTAATAAACATTTAAATAAAAAGGGTCTACAGAATTCGACTTCTATATTATTCTCCTAGTTCCTTTACCATCTACACTTTGTATAGTATTTTGCAAAAGTATTTGCATTCTGCAGTTGGCATGACAGAACGCTTTTGTTACAATAAAAGCAAACAAATGACAGAAATATTCTCTTTCTTCTACCTTCGTTTTGGCCTGAAGCTATTACGAAGAATTTCTGGTTTACAGGCAATTGTAGAACTGTTCCTACCTTACTTCCAACGCATTTTAATTAATATTGAGCTGACTTTGCCACAGAAAAAATCAATTTAAAAATTCAATAAAGCAAAATTGACGCAAGTCACGAGGAAATTATGGAAAATAAAAGAAAATTGCCCACCCCACGCAATTTCAAAAAGTGTATTAAAAAAGAAAAAGAGGAGGAACCCGAAAATCAGCAAAGTGTAGCAAATACATAAGTTATTTATGTTCATATGAACAAAAAGCAAAAATAATATACATGATGAGCAGGGGGAAGTACATGGAACACATAATAAAGCGAAAATCATGTCCTTAGGGTGGCCCCAAAGAATGGCAAGGAAGAAGGGCAAGCACCAAAAGTGAGAGAAGCCAAAGCTTTTCAATAACAACACGTAAGAACCTTTAAAAATTGAAATTTATTATTTAAACAAGGCGTGGGACGGGGGACAGGAAATGCACTGCAAACTGCTTTTCCACTCTGACAGTTACTTTGGGGGAGGTCCTTATCCTCCTGCGGAAGTGCGTGCCAAAAAAATTATTCCAAAGATAATAATAAGATATTAACAACGCTTTTGCGTGGCTCTTCCAGCCTCGAAAACCGCGCTAAGATGTTGAAAATGTATAATTTATGATGATTGCTGTTAGATTTCCTTAGGGATAATACTTAGAAGGAAGTATACTGAAGTGACGGACAATGATCTACTGATTGATATACGCACGAGCTTAATGATAATTGTGCAAATGTGCATACATACATAAATAAATACATTAATTTATTTGCAAGTGAAAAGCACTGAAAATAAAACTTGAACTGAAAATATTATACAAATCAAATCTAATACTTCAATTATTTTTTTGACTTCCCGAAAAATATTTTTTTTAGAACACAAACTTTAAAAAATTTGTATTTTAGACTGAAACTGTAACATAAATTTTACAATTTGCGTTTTTATAAACAGCATTTTTATAAAACTTTGTGTCACAAATGGAAAACAATTTTTAATTTGTATAATAGGGGCTATCTTTCACTTATTTATTTAAAGAATATCGATTAGATGGGGTTTTCTTTGAAAGGTTTCGATTGTTAAGCCCACTTCTATCCTTGGTTTCTGGAGTATTTTTAGTGACCCTGTTGCCCTCATAACAATGATAGTAGTAGTTCCTTTTTTCCCCTCTTTGGCATCCTTTGCGAGCTGGAATTTTATTGTATTATCATTGTGCATTGTTTTATGTCTCTTTCCGAGTGTGTGTGTGTGTGTGTCCCTGTGTGTGTTTTGTGTATGAGTGTTCGTGTTGTCGTTGTTCCTGGCAAGTTATTTCAAGCAAAAGGTAATAAATTTTAAGCAGCTTAACACTGTTGCTCGCTGGCTTGTAAATGCTCTCCGCCTCCGTTCGTTTAGTACAGTTCCTCTCGCAAGTCTACGTTCAGTTGATATAGTGAGCACAATTTGCTGCCAGTGTCTACATTTCAATGACTCGAAGTGTAGACGGAGCTTGCACCTGTTTAGGACTCAACTAAAAGTATTTGATGCCATTTAATCCAGTTATTTGCGAGTTTACACAATAAAAACCCTGGGGGACTGCAGAGCGGGCGTGGGTTGTTGGTGGGAAAGGAATGCATGGCCCAAAGTCTAGTTAATTAATTGTCTTTCATGGCAGAAGTCCTTGGAATGACTTGGGGAATTTTAAGTGCCTTAATCTCATCTCTAATATTTTCCAGGCACTTGAAAATTTCATTTTCTCAAGCTGTAAATAGGGGGCAAACACTCGAATACAACTGTTTACTCGCTTTTGGAGTTCTCAATAATTTACGTTACATACGTGTGGGCGTGGCCGGTCGCTCCCCAGGTGCCCACAGTTGGATGGCACTTCTGTGTATAAATAAGTAATAAATACGCTTAGTTGCATCAAAAAGTGCCACTAACCGAAAAATAGTTGGCCAACCCCACCAAAAAAAAAAAAAAACCTGCACTAGTGGATGGTATCAAATGGGTAACGAGTAGATGGAGAGGTACATACAACGCAGCCAAGCGATAGAAGTGTCGCCTCAACTCACCACACACACAAACAGGCGAAAGCAGGGAAAACTTTTTCAGTTGGGTTTTCATTGGTTACCGGCTTGTGGCTTGAAGGACACAAGAGGATTCACAGAAGGACCCCCATGTCCCGGGCAGAGGCCTCATATAATTTTAAAGTGCTTCCGTTTGTGGTGTAAGCCAAAGGGGGTCCAAAAGAGATTTAGGGGGCAGGGGGCAGCATGTCCAGTTTGGAGCCAAAACGACAAACAGTGGCTGAGCATTAAAATATGCTAACGAAAATTAAATTTCAAACTAACTGCACAACCAACAGGAATCATTGTGCCCGAGTCGGAGTTCATGGTGCAATTTTGCTAGATTCGACAGTGAGATACCCTACAAAAATATTACTTACTTCGATGAGTTGAAAACCTTTAAATTAAAATATAGAATAAATTAAATGTGTGCAACGTCAGTTTTAATATTTGTGTGTCTCACTCCAACAAAACAAGAGCTAAATTTTTTTTATATATTTTCCCAGCACTTTGAAGTCCTTTTTCTAATTGAAATTAATACTTGTGTTAAATATTCAAGTTTTTCAGCAAATACTTCCACCTTTCTATCTTATATTTCCAAGGTTGTTTTTCTGTGTGCTGCTGACCCTTCCCACTTCATCATAGCCCCTTTGTTGCAACCTTTTTTTTTTGAACTCGGCAAGCCAACACCTGCGGTTGTGGAGCTTCAAAAAGGTGTACACACTACACACACACACACACATACGCAAATAGGAGGATTTCTAGACCCGCTGCACACACATGTATGATTTATGACTTCCTGTTTCTGGGGTTAGCATCCGCTGCTGGAGAATGCTGCTTAAATTACCATGTCCTGTCAACAGCTTTCCTTACTTTTACCCCTTCCCTTACCCACACCCAAAGCCAAATTTAAATGGCTCGAATTAAAGTTAAAGTTAAAAATGTGCTCCAGTTTATATCGAATTATCAGGCAACCAGATATCGCCACGATGCGTGTCACTCTGTCAGTTGGACTGTCACTCATTCAAAATCGAATAATGTTGATCTAGTATCCCCCACTTCAGCCGTATCTCTTTCTGTCTGTCTTTGGTGCTCTCTGGCGTCCTTTTCGTTGTCAATTTGCTTGTCTCTATCCAAGTCCTGACAATCATTTGCTGCCCGGCCCCATCCAGCTGATTTCCATCTAAAGTGTGTGCGAATCCGGTGAATCTGTGCGAAAAATATCAGTATATCTGTGTATATATAATATTGTATATACGTGTGCAAAAGAGACAAAGCGACAAGGTGGCAGATGTCAATAAGTGCCACAGAAGAGAGAGAGAGAGACAGGGTGTGTAAAAAAGAACGGAAACCCAGTAACAAAGTAACGTTTGACACCCAATTACGGCGGGAAATCAAAAGAAAATTTCTTTGGGGAATATGGGACTACAGATCGAAGAGGACCAAGGGGGCGGTTGTACTTCAAGAGGTGCGCTAAATGGGAACAATGCGTTCTCGGTTAGCAGGACTTCCATTACAATATATTTATTCGATATATAATATTTTATTTTCCCCTGATAAATTCATGCGTTTGACTGCATTTTTAATGGTTTTATTGACTTATTTTTTAAAGAGATAATATCGACAACAATAAAAAAGAATAGGGAAATATGCAATCATAAAGGTCTATGACGATGTCACTTTGTATTGTAGTTAATATGTTCAAATCTTACTGATTAATAGTTTTTCATTAAATTAAATGTGAAATAATTACATTAAATTGTCAAGAGTTGTGCTCATTGAAGTACATTTTTTTTAATTCAACGTACCTACACACAAAAATGTCACTTTTTTAATAACTAAACAGAACCTTTTTGTTTATAAGTGAATAAATTTAAATTAAACTAACACCAAAATGCAACCCCCTTACTAACAAAGAATAAGCTAGTTGAACTGCTCTGCGAAAACTGGAAGCCACAATAATTTTGCATCATTAAGTCAGTCTAAACAAAAATTTTGCTTTCCCAGAAGTTCGTAAAGGATATATGTCGTACAAACGAATTTTTGTGAGCTCGGTAAGCGATGATGAAAGCGTTGCATAGCTACCGGCGCCGTTGCCTGAGCGACATGTGACATATTAATTACTTGGCCAGAGAGAAATTCAGTGCTGGAAAAATAAGCCAGGAGATGAGGAGCAGGAAAAACATTTGTCGAGAGGACAAACGAAATTAGCTTTCGGCAAATATGTGGAAGCTCTTCAAAGGACTGGCAAACAAACTAATTTAAACGCAAATTAAAGTTCATTTAATTAGCTTTAAAATGTTTGTTTGCCACAAAAGCAAGCAGCCAGGCATGAGAGATGGAGAGATCGGAAAGTGGCTATATAATAACATACTCATAAATGGTTAGCTGACCAATGCCTTTGCATCAGTATTTCCGCTTTGGTGCAAACGAAAAAGCCACTAACGATGCTAATCACTTCAACTAACTAAAACGCTTCGGCTGACAGAGCATTCAGTGTGCAGCCTCTGACCAGTGACCGGTAATGCACTGGAAGAAATTAAATTTAATGAATTTAGAGGTGAACTGGGCACGCGACTCACACACGCTTGTAGCAGAGAGAATTTTGTATGTGTAGAGATAGTAAAAAAGAGAGAAGCACGCATACTAAGAAATGCCACTCTTCTTGTGCCCAGGCCTGCTTTAAAATCTTTTCAGGTGCTCTCGTTGAGTTTCTCGCAGTGCTACCGACACAAGAATAACAGAAACAAACATTTCCAGGTGGCTGACAGTCGACAACTGTCCACATATCTATCTCTCTGTATCTGTATGTGTAACTGTATCTGTATCCGTATATGTTACTGTGCATGTGAATGTGCATGTGAGTCCTGTCCCACTCCAGTTTTCCCTGCTTGGTTGCAATCGTGTGATTTTGATGAATTTGACAGTTTGTGGGCGTTTGCGCTGACAGCTGGCTACATACACTGTTGCCATGGCAATTGTGGATGGGTGGGTGGATGGGTGGATGGGTGGACTGATGGGAAGGCCACTGCATCGACAGCTCTGGAAAACCGCAACCGACGACTTCCGTGCACCGGGCTTGTTTGCCCATGGATCGCCATCTACGCAGCCATGTACCCGTTTGGTCATTTGGGTATTTGGTATTTGGGTGGTGGCGCAACGGGGGAAATTGTTGCTGCATTTGCATTAATTTTGAATTGATTGCTTACATTTTGGGCCCCTAATATAATTATAATATCCACGCACATGCACACGTAGCGGGAACTGCGGTTTTAGGTTGTCATCATTACCCAGCCATTGTTGCTCTCTGTTGCGATTGCTGTCGTCCTGCATATTGTGGTCAGCACTCACCAAGGACACTGCCAGCGATCCTGGCCGCAAAATTCATAAAACAGCCAAATAATGTCAGCATTCTGTAGCTCTGTTGCCCTGACGGGTTCACCGAATGAATCACTGCCAAAATTAGGTAAAAAAAAAGAAGTGGGCTGGGAATATTCAATAAAATGGTTTTGTGTGCTCAACCAAAGTTTGTAAACAAGCCCCTAATCAAAAATTTTGCAAATATTCTTTAAAAGTTGGTAAACATTTCCCAAACCCAACCACACACACACAGAACAAATGGATGAAAGTTGGGAAAATGTATGATATGTACATGTGTATGTGCCCCGGGGAGTTAATAATAACGCGTAAGCAAATAATAAATAAAGCCCCAGTTGTGCACAAAAAAAAGTGCAATAAACATTTTGGGGGGGTGGTGGACATATCACAGAGATATAAGTAAATATTGGCCGAACAAGAAATCAATTAAAAAATAAAAATTGCATTTTCATAAGCTGTCAACTTTGCTCCAACTCAACTCTCTTTTGTGGACACGTGTGTGTTTTTGTTGAATATTTTAATTAAATTGTTATTATTTTTGCAGTGGCATTTTTGTTGCTGGCTGTGCGTGCCATTGCAACTGATTTTGTTGTTATGGCTCGGCAAAGATTTATTTATTTATATTGATGGTCGGTCAGTAGCTCCCATTTCGCACATCAATTTGTTTGCACGGCAACGCACCGAATGTGAATGTGAATGTGAATGTGGGCAATGCTCAAGGCAATTGAAGCGTGCGGATGAAATTACATTTTGCAATCGTTTGGATTCTGATTTATGCCGCTGTTGATTTATAAACAACCTGTGTATTATTATTAACCCGCAAAACCCGCTGCAATGTAAATGAACTGTCGTTGTTACAGGGCTTAATTAAGTGGACCCGAGATAAATGTTCGGTACATTTTAAGCGAGTGCAGCTCAAAGATTTAATTACCAGATTGAGCAATGAATCAACTCCAAGCTGCATCGAAATTTCCCCCTCGAGGGTTTGAAACTTTCGATATCCTTAAAATTAAATCACCTGCATAAAAGTCAGTCCCTGCACTCTCAGCTTTGTTTTCGGTGATCAATTTTTATGCACTTACGAGACGAGACTTCAAATGGTTTGGATGGCTCTTGGGGGAGACAGTTCAGTGTGCTTGTTTCTCCCCATGTGTTTTTTAAAGTTTCTAATCCAAATCAATTTGCATCAAGAGCCTCATTTCATTCTATTATTTTGCAGCCAATTCGAGTTTCCCTCGCTGTCCTGCAGGACGCATCATTTTCGATTACTTGGACTATAAAAAAAGGAGAGGTTGCTCTTTTGTTCGCCTCCATTGTTGTTGCAATAAAAGTTTATAACGCGCTTGTTGACAATCCTAATACGGAGTTTTCAGAGTTTTCCAGTCCAGTCCCGTTCAGTTCAGTCTGCCTGTCAGCAATTGTTTCCTGCAATTTTATTGCGACCCCCCCTGCACTTTTATCCTCTTGCATTCGTCGAGTGCAGATTTGTTTGGTGTCAAGTTTTCAAAAACTATTTCAAAACTGTAAATGACAAAATGTTAAATGGACTTTCAATGCCAAAGCGAAGATGACTCTGGCTCTATCCTTGTGACTGGGAATATCCGTTTACACTTCTACAATAAATCAGCGCCTAGTTGGAAATCCTTTTCACTGGCCTTTTACCCTCTGAATCTACCCTCCTCTGCCCACAACCTCTCTCCTTGTTTGTTTGCCTTGTTTATGCCACTTTTCTTGCATTTCTTGCTGCGGCCAGCAGAAAGTTTTGTTAATTGAGTTTGTTGAAAGTTTTATTAAACAGAGCGACAGCCGCATTCAAGTTTTCCAGAATTTAAAGCCGCAAAAGTCGACTTAAATTATTCTTCCCACTGCACCTCCCCCTCTTTTGCATTGTTGCATCAGGTGGGCGGGTCTGTCTGTAGTGGGCGTGCCGTTTGTGACTTGATTGCAGAGGTATTTTTTTCTGAATTTAATTTTATGCTGTGCTGCGTAAAGGTCACATATGACGTATGAGTTATATTCCCTTTACCATAAGCCGATAGGAAAACTTTCCAATATTGTGCGAGTTATAAATTGTGGAGCGTGCTCATTGGTTTCATGTTATTTACTTTACCAATATGTACTTAAAACAAATTTTATAATTTTATATTAAACAAAATTTTCAGGGGAAAGGTAAGCTGTTTTTATTTTCGATGTTTTTATAAAACAAAAATGTGTTAAATATAAATTTTGCATAAGAGCTAGGCTTTGATATTTGACTTACTAACAACACAAGGGAAAGTATTACTTTTCAATTTTTGTTTTAAACTTAAAAGTAAATGCATTGTAGAAAATATTATTTTGGCTACTCCCAAGGTTTTTGTTCCACAAGATTCGGTTTTTAAAGTATCATGTTTGTTTTGACTTTAACCAATTAGTTGAAAATTGTTTGTTTGTCCGACAATATATGCCTTGAGTATTAATTAAACCGTCTTTCCCCCCGGCTCAGGCATATGTAGGTATATTTACTTGCTCGACTATCAGCCTTCTAATACCCAGCTGATGTTTTTGTTGTCCTATACTTTCAACACGACTTGACAAAATTATTAATAAGCTTGCCCAGCGACTGGCGGGCAAATAAATGGCCAAGCAATGGGGACAAAAAGTGAAGGACGAAGGAACATCTCATGTATGCACAATAATGAAGTAAAACCATAAAAAAAGCGAGAAGATGAAGGAGAAAGGGCTCACACACACACACACAGAAGTCCCAGGACATGGCCAGGACACCCCGTTCTTAGCTTAGGGACCAACAGCAACCACCAACAGAAACAACAACAACAAACAAACAACATGTCACTGAAGGACACTTGAAAACTACTATTTAATAAATGAGCGCACAGAGGAGGGACATGGTGATGTGACCATGTGAGATACAGGATACAGGAGTGTATGTGTGCCCCAGAGAGCGACAGGATTCGTCGTCGTCGTCGTCGTCGTCGACGCTGGGTAAACAAACAGAGTCATTTTGCAATTCATGCATTTCCTGCGGCAACTAATTAAAAGAGTCATTCATCACAGGCACAGGCAGTGATGTGATGCGGAGTCCTGGCTCCCTCCTTCTGTGGTTTTTGCACCCAAACAGGATGGTGGGTGGATAGGTGGATGGGTGGATGGATGTGCAGGGGGCTGGTGGGGTCAGTTCCTGTATGCTCTGCTGCATGCTTATTACTGTTTGCTACGTGTTTGTGTCCCTTGTAGCCCCTCCTTTTCCTGCTTGTTTGTTTTAACGTTTTTATCTTTTGATACACTCAAATATGACACACACACTTGTCCACACAAACACACATCACACACACATACACACACACAGAAAAGGATTGCTCACTTTGTCAGTCACACACACTCACACTCACATACCTGGCAAAAGCTCAGAGAATGTCTGTATTTTTGATGTTTGTTTATCTTTTTCGGTCATTTCAACACATTTAAATGAATACAGCACGAGTCTGAGGGTGCGTTTCCAAAAAGGTTCATAAACATGTCCATAAAAGTTGACTTTTGAAAGGCCAAATATTTTGTGTTAATTGCAAACGAGAGTCTCTTTAATGAGTTCACATGAAGCATATTGGCAGATTGTCAATGCTGTACATTTTGTATTTTATTCAGAAAGACCTAAAGCAGTTTCACCATATAACTTCAACAACTAGGTAAATAAAACCCAAATTAAAAATTGAAAAATGTCTCAAAAATTGCTATTATTTTTCTTTTATTTACTCAACAGAAGGAACAATATACACAGGTATATTTTTGCGACCATAAACAAACCAAGTACGGATAAGCCTTTAAGTCGATTAAGGCAGGTTCTCACCTTGTAGGCCGAAAATGGCACTTTGAAAAATTTTTTTGAGGAAACGGTTAAAGGTACAATGCTGAAAGTTCATTACAGATAAGAAAACACATTTATTTAAGCAAAAAAATGTTTTAAATTGAATAAATAAAAAAGTGGGGGAGGGGCGTCCATCAAAGTCGACATTTTTTTAAAAGGTGTCCCGCTACCGGAAGTGATGCCGTCAAAACGCCAGATCCGAAACACAAAATCGAAACACATTTTTAATCTGAATTGTATTATCTATAAAATGAACTAGAATCATAAAAAAAAATAAAATTACAAAAGTTATGAAGCTTTGAAAAAGCTCGATTTTGCATGTTTTTTTCACTTGTTCATTTAAAAAAAAAAAAAGTTTTCAACATTTTTGGCTGATTCTAGTTCATTTGTTAGAAAAGACCCTTACAAACATTTAAAAAAAAATTGGTGACGATTGGTTCATCCCAGCGCCTTCAATCACTTCCGTAAGGTCCGAAAACATGGTTCTGAGATAAACGCGTTTGTTTCCCAGGCGACGTAGGGCGCATAGAGTAAACTGGCAACTTTGAACTCCTGTAACTTACAACGTATTTGGAATTCGAACATAAAATTTGTAGAACATACTTTTTAAGGGTTATACATCCGATTTATAAGATAAAAAAAAAAAAATTTTTTTTCCAACCACAAGGTGAGAACCTGCCTTAAACCAATGTCTTTGTACAATCAAACTCTACGGAATCTTCCAATTTATTTATATAATATTTAATACCTACATTTCGGAAATTTATTGTGATTATGATCAGAATCCATTTTCAATCCCCTCAAAACTGATTTTGATTAAAAGCTCTCATCTTCCACTCAAACAAAACTGAAGTACCAATTGTTCCAGCAGCAGAAACACATAAAAAAAGAAAGAAGAAACCATGACAGGCAGACCGTTTTTGCTGACAATATAACTTAATATACAACAAGCAATTAAAATTAAATAAAAATTGTCACAAACTATGCAACATCTACAGAAACAGGAAAACGCGGCGGAGAAGAGGAGACAATGCAGCCGCTGGGAGGGCCAAGAGAGAAATTGCTGTAAAAACATATATATGAACGTGTTTTATTTTATGATAGCCCTTTGTCAGCGCACAGGACACTCCCACAAACGCACATGCACACTGGCTGCACTTGACAGGCAACGGATGTGGAGGCGGTTGCTCGGGGTTCGGGGGTTGGGGGATGGGGAAATCTGCTGCACAGGAGAGACATTCAGACGGACTAAAGGCGGCACAAATAGACCGCACCGAGTGGTGGACTAAGGGGGTTAAAGGGGGACAGCCGGACAGTTGGAGGGGTCCACGCACGACATGACTGTAACATGTAATTATTTTTCAATAAAACCCAAGGCAGCAAAAGCAACAACGCGGCGACAGCAACGGCGCTGACAACATGCCGTATGAGTGACCAAGGCAAAAAAAAGAAAAACACAAAAAAATATATAACTATAGTGCAACAGCTCGCCAAACAATAAAAAAAACTGAAAAGGAAAAAAATAAGAAAATTAATGAAAACTACAGAGGGTTCGCAGTGAAATTTAAACTCTCTAAAATTTCCATTAACAAGGAACGAAAACCTTAATTTAAAAAGTGTTGCATATGATTAACGAGTATATTAAATAATTCAACAAAAAAAGGTTTTATTTTTATTTAAATTTGATTGGGTAAAATATAGAAAATCTTTTACCTTATATTTTAAAAAAAAAACTACTAAAGCTACTCTTTGAGAAGATTTTAATTATACTAAATTATAATCTTATAAAAACTGGCTTATAAATAATAATTTAATCAGGCTAAATGGAAAAATGAAAAAAAAACTCGAAAACCAATCATAAATATTTTCCATCCAACTTTTGCCAAATCTATACCTCCCTCGGAATAAAGGGTATGCCAATATATATTGCAAACGTGATAATAAAATGAAATAAAAATGTCCAACGTGTATGCGTCAGCAACAGTTAAGCGTTACTACAGCACCGACTTGGCATGGAAGGGGCACAGAACTTGGCCAGAACAGAACAGGACTGGCCACGAAAAGACAATAAAAATAAAATTATTAATTTGACAGAGCCAAGTGGAGTGGGAGGAGGGGAGGAGGAGGAGGTGGACAGCTTGAAGGAAGAGTGACCACAGCATTTTAACAGCCGCAATTTTTATGAAAATGTCCCGCTTCTGCCGCCTTCCTTTTAATTTTTGTTGTTTTTATTTTATTTATTTGCACCAGCCACGCCCACCACCGAGTGAAACAGCTGCTGCGGAAAATATAAAAACAAAGGACTCATCACCAGAGAGGATTCGGCGGGGGAAATGGAGCGGGTAGAGTAAGAGGACAAATGCATGAAAATCTGACAAGCCCTTGGCATCTGACATGCCATCTCTCTTGCTCCTCCTCCTGCTCCTGCTCTCTCTTTTTCTCGCCCGTTGTCCGAGCATAAAAACTTTTCTTTTAGCCGGGTTTTTCCTCCTTGGCTGCTGCTACTGCGGTTGACAGCCAACAGCGACAACATTTTAAAGTGAGGAATGCATTTTTATTGAATAAACAAATTTATCAACAGCACACACGCACGCGTATGTGAAAAGCGAGTCATAATTAAATTTTATTTTTCGCAAAATCAAGGCTCTATTGTTCGCTATTTACCCTCCCCCAAAAAAAAGGCCCACCCAATATTTATGTGTGAGGAAAAAGAGTGACTCTAAAAATAGAAAGGATTCGAGTCCAGCTCAAAGTGGAGCGGAATGTGTCCTTCAGCTTGTTGCTTGCTTTGCAAGGCAAAAACACAGAAAAACGCTAATTAATTTCATGACACACTCACACACACACACAGGCACACACATGATAAGGAAACTAATTAAGCTTCAACTCTGATTAACAGCAAAAACTGTTATGTGAGTGTGTGTGTGTGTCCTTTGAAGTGACAATTTTTTTCCGCCTCCGTTTTGCTGCATACTCTTGAGCGCATCAAAGCGAAATAATTAACAAATGTATGAAACACACAGAGGGATATATCTCTCGCTATGTACCGCTTTTCAAATGTCAATGGTGGAAAAAATCAGCATGGCTGTGGGCTATAAAAAACGCACTGGACACAGGATGAGTGTCCATTTTAATTAGTCGGGCATCATCGTTTTTAATGCGCTGCGGCCCAGCCAGCCAGCCTGCCAATCCCTAAACCAAGCCTCCAATAGTTTAATCATAAAGTATAGGGCAAAAGCGGGTAACGATAACAACCATTCATCACATTCTGATTCTGGAAAGGGCTGCACCCGGAGAAAAGTCCCTGGCTTCAGTACAAGTAAATATAAATTTCTTGAATGAGGAGAGCCACTTCCTCGCAGTGCTCTTCCCATTGAATGCTGAAGGGGTCAGGGATCCCATTCAGATGGCGGAGTCGTCGTCGTCGCTAAGCCTATTCAATGCGAGGTTCAATGGGCGATGCCAAACAGCGGCTAAATGCCTTTTGTATGCTATTGAAAAGTCTTTCACCTATTGATGGATGAATCCAGTTGGATTCGGATTCGGATTGGCATCGTGATCGGAATTGGCACTGGTATTGGCTGGGGCTTCACTCAAAGCGGAGTTGGGAGAGTAATTGGTCGGTCAGTTGAATGTTCCCACTGTGCATTATTTATGGGACTTTATGCATTCCACTTTGATTTCCATCATTGTGAAAAAGCTAATTAAGTTTTTATACATATCATACAGACATACGTACGGCTGAAAGGAGAGCCAGAAACAAAGCCAGAGGACTCTCCGTCTAGAGCAATTAAAATGATGAATGATTAAATGATTTATATTTCACAAAATTGTGGATAAAGCCGTTAGCCATTCCATACTTACAAAGTAAATTTAACTGGTTTTTAAACTCACCTGAAATGAAAAAAAGAAGAAAAGTAAAATTAGCAAAATGTCCTAATTAATTCAAATTAGTTTTGGTTTTAAATATTCTTGATCATAAAATTTTCCTTTATATATTTCGCTCCACTTTCATTATTTTCATTAATTTAATAGTAAACTCACAATTATTTAAAATTATACAAATTGCAAATAGTAAATTAGGAGCTTTCTTTTCTTAGATCTAATAATTAAAAATATGGCCCTCTGTATGATTCAACATCAATTATAATTAAAACGGAAATAAAGAGTTCGCTAATATTGTTTTTCGGACCGCTTTTAGCCTCGAGCTGGATTTGCTGGGCCTGCACTTTTTGCCATTAAATTGACATGCAGTTAAATGGCAAACAAACTGACACAAAAGGGGGGATTCAGCTTTAGGGGCATTTTAGGGAAGGACAGAGGGACAAAAAGGCAGAGGACAGAAAGGCATGTTGAAGTCGGTTGGACATTCTCTTTCAAAGCTGCAGCGTTTATTTATTTATACCATTCATACATATAAGGAGAGACTTCGGGCGCATCGTGTAACTTTGTTGTCAGCAACAGCAACAGCAGCAGCAGCAGCAACAACATCGTGTTGCATTTATGAAATCCTTTTATCTTTTGGGTTTAATGCTAACACACGAGGAAGGAAGAAGGGGAAAGGGAGGACAGGCCATCACAAAAAGCTCTTTTTGGCAGCAATATTGTCAGAGACAGGGTTACATTCAGCAGCCCCTCTCCCCCTTATTTTTCCACCCCCCTTGGAGACTGACTGCATTGTTGCCAGGACAAACATTGGGTTGACACCTTGAGTGTCATTAATGCGTGTGACATTTTCATTATAACTTTTTATTGTTCTCGCTCTGCCATCTTCCTCCTTCTTTCTCGTCTCTTTTCTCAGGGGACTGCAAATAATAGGGCGAAATTGTCAGCTTGCTGGGAATTATAAAATCGTTTGTTGTTTGGTCCGACAAAACTAAATGCAATTTTCATGCTGCCGACAGGACACCTTAAAACATCAAATTGCTTTTGCCTTGGGTCCAGGATGTGTGATTTATGAGTGCGAAGATTTCGAATATTGCAGGTCCGGCCGCCAATTTCGATTAGCGCCACGACAAAGGAGGCTCCTCCTGCAAAATGGTTCACTGGCTTCTAATGCAACTGCAATTGTAGTAACAATACCTTCCGTTATCGCCGTCATGCAGTTGACAGTCAGCAGCAGCAGCAGGGAACAGTGAGGAGTAGGCAAATTGGCCTAGTACAAAACCATTTCGCAATTGTATTAAATCCCGCAGGACCCCCAGTCCTTTGTGTGTGTGTGTGTTTAAAATTCAAAGGGAAACAACTGAAAGCCAAAGGAGAAATTCGCCTTTCTTTTTTTTTTGTGTTGACTTCCTGCAAATTTCATTTCCGCTTTGATTGCGCTTTTTCCGTTGGGGGTGGGGTGGGATTGTGTGTGGCAGAAGTAAAACAAATGAACGGAAATGCCACACACGCACCCAGGACAACAGCAACAACAAGGACGACGGCACTGCACCTTTGACACCTTTCGGCCAAAGTGTGACAAAAAGGGAGGTGGTAAGGAATCGCAGCCAGAGATGAGCGCGTGATGTAGGATCCCTGCCCTTCAAGTAGAGTGTCCTGGCACGCTGCCACCCCTGGAAGGTCCTGGAGCTGCACAGCTGCATGCAAAGTATCAGGTAGCCCCCTTCTCCCCCTTCTTGTTTAGCTGTTTGTTGTGCTTTTTGCAATGCTTTGTGCCGCCGTCGTCCTGTCTGCTGCAGCTCCCCTCCAAGTGTGAAAAATGTCGAAAATGCAATTTCCTTCAAGTAAAATGCCTGCCATGCGCTTTTGTCTCTCCACTCGCTCCACCTCCTCGAAGCCCCTTTGCCCTCGGCTACGTGGCCGTATTACAAACGAGTATGCGTCGTCCTGGCAGAGTGGAGAGGTGTCCTAGTCCTGCTGCCGCTCTGCTTGGCCTGCCCGATTCTCTGTAGCTTAAATAAAGCACTTCCGCTAATAAAGTCGCACTCGGCAGCTCCCTTTCTCCCTCTCTCTCTGTGGGTGACAACAGCAGGAGTTGGCTGCCAGGATCGTGCCAGGACCTCCACACTGTGTTGCAGGCGGACTGCAACATGCGTGTCAATGCGAGCGAAAGGATAATGGAGTGAGAGTGCATTGAGAGGTCCTGCCTGCCACTAGTCCTGTGTCGGCCATGGCCTAGGTTTGCTTTCGTGGCAAAAACACATTCGGAAAATTTGTGTAGGCGACATTGTTGTAAATCACCGACACATTTTCAACTGGCAACCAAAACACCGAGGCCCAAACAGAGACCCAGTGTCCCCTACTTGACATAGAAGCACTGAGAGAAAGCTGAAAGGTTGCTTTCCCTATGTGGCAAAAGTCATTTAAAAGCTATAAGTGTAGGGATATAAAACGTGTCCCTCAAGTGAAACACCAAGACAGTTAAATGTCAGTTTTATAGCTTTATTAATTGTTCTTCAACCCGATCGGAATCACGCTGGCGTTCGACTGACTCGCTCGTTCCGTGATCTCAATCAACCCTCATTATTCGCTAAGAGCAATGAGCGATGAGAGAGCCAGAGGCGAGAACCAAAAGAGCGACAACAACTCATTTATGCAACAACAACAACGTAAACACTTATACATACATACAACTACGTACAATCCTGCTACAATTCGGCCGTCCGACATTTCAAGATCCCTGATCTTACGGTATTTACAATTGATTATAATTTACATTTTCTTAATTACTATTATTTATATATTTACAATAGTTTACATTTATGTTTAACTTTATCTTTTGACCTATCCAATGTTTAATATTTTGACTACTCCAAACACCTTGATATGGTTTACGGACAATTGGAACCCTTCAACATCTTTAATCAAGTATCTATCAAATCTTAAAACTTTATCTATTACAAATGGACCTTTATGCTTGGTATAACTTCGTGCAACTCCAATGGCGTTATCAAAATTTTGACCATTATATAATCACCTACTTGTATTCCGAACTTCTTTCTTTTCTCATTGTACCTTCTTCGTTGTCTTTCTGTAACTTTGTTTGAGCTTCGATCCTTTTCTCTAATTTCTTCTAAGTCCCTAACATTATCATAATTATCTAATTCTTCTAACTTGTCTTAACTCGTCAACAATCTTTCCTTTTGTTCGATTCCGAACAACATTTTGCGGCATTTGATTAACACTCCTCTGTAGCGTATTATTTAATGAAAATTCAACCTCTTCAATAACTGTATCCCAATGCAGTCCTCTTTCTGTATCTGCTAATTTTGCTATCATCGGTCCCACTATTCGATTAATTCTTTCCACCTGCCCGTTGGCTGAGGGACCCTGTCGCTATTTTAACGTGTTTAATATTATATTCTTCCATAAATTTTTCAAAACTTCGAGGTAAAACAGCTGCCCTGTCCGACACTAACAAGTCGGTCTACTATATGATCTAAAATAATCTTCAATGCTAGATTACCTCCTTTGTGTTTGTCGTTTTGTCGTATACAACCCAACATATTTGGTAAAGCCGTCTATAACAACAAAAGATGTTTCTTGACCTTCCCTATCCACTGGTCCGAATGATCAATATGTATGATCCAAATGGTACATTTCCTTTGGAATACGGCAATAATCCCTCTCCTTTGCCGACTTGGGAATACGCCACACATCCAAACAATTATTAATATGCCTAACAACTTTTCTTCATATTTGCAAACCAATACGTTCTAACAATGCCTCCATAACCTTATCTCTTCCTAAGTGACCTAATTCATCGTGATATTTGTACAGTATCTTTTCTTCCATTTCTGCGGGAACACAAAATAATAACTTTCCATCATTTGCTTCCTATAAATAACTCCATTTCCATTTCAAATATTTTGTCTTCTTCTTTCTAACTTTGTTCTAATCTTCCAATGTTCATCTTTTGCTTGACATATAATTAAATTATCCTCAAAACTAACTGTTTCTATCACACATATATTAGTATTTCTACTTAAAGCATCCACATGTTGCATAAGTTTGCCGACTTATGAACTAACTCAAAATCATACCAAGCAATTCTAACGCCCACCTCGCAATACGAGGGTTAAGTCTATTCTGTTTAATGTTAACGTGAGTGAATTACAATCAGTAACAATTCTAAACCGTTTACCTTGTACATAAATTCTGAATCTTCGTAATGCATAAATAATGGCTAACGTTTCAAGTTCAAAACTATGATACTTCGCTTCGTCTTTTGTTGTTATTGCTGTCTCCGTCTTCGCCGCTGTTTTTGCCTCCGTCTTCGCCTTCGTTATTCTCGCTGTTTCCGTCTTTGCCGCCGTTTTTGCCTCCGCCTTTGCTGTTATTGTTGTCTCCGTCTTTGCCGCCGTTTTTGCCTCCGCCTTTGCTGTTATTGTTGTCTTTGTCTCTGCCGCTGTTTTTGCCTCCGTCTTCGCCTTCGTTATTCTCGCTGTCTCCGTCTTCGCCTTCGTTGTTCTCGCTGTCTCCGTCTTCGCCTTCGTTGTTCTCGCTGTCTCCGTCTTCTCCGTTATTCTCATCTTCAAAATTTTGCTGAATTTCATCATTGTCCATTGTTTCCAGCAAATTGCGCATTTCCATTGAAATTTTATTCAACCGCAATATTAGCTCGCGCTTTGTTTCAGTTGTTGATAATTTTAATGCACTTAACCACCCTTTAATTGTGCAATCGATGCATTGTTAAAATCCATTTGTTTTGTTATTGGCTCGAGATCGGCCCACTTCGATTTTGTAGGGATATAAAACGTGTCCCCAAGTGAAACACCAAGACAGTTAAATGTCAGTTTTATAGCTTTATTAATTGTTCTTCAACTCCGATCGGAATCACTGCTGGCGTTCGACGACTCCGCTCGTTCCGTGATCTCAATCAACCCTCATTATTCGCTAAGAGCAATGAGAGCGAAGAGACCAGAGAGCGAGAACCAAAAGAGCGAGCAACAACTCATTTATGCAACAACAACAACGTAAACACTTATACATACATACATACTACGTAGCAATCCTGCTACATAAGTGTATTTTTTTTTAATTATTCAGAGCTTTAAATACATCTATTTTTGTTTTTAGCTTCTAAAAATTAGGTTTTTATTAAAAAAGACTTAATAAATTGTGTTTGGGTTAGTGGTAACAAGTAATTTAATCCAATGAATTTTCTAGGTGCACCAAGGATACACTTGCAGCACTGGCTGAGCTCCTTCTTGTCCGCCTGCGTAAATGTTGCGGCTGCACGCATTGGCCTATGTGTGTGACCCGCTCCACTTCATGCCCCTCATCCACATCCTGATCCAGGAGCTTTCTTTTCCCGCTCCTCTGCGGGGGTGCAACTCAAAATTACTGCCAACTTCTGCAAGTGACGATGACGACGACTGAAATGTTGCATGCATTGCAAGCAGAGAAACGGAGAAGGATGTGTGTGCGTGCGTGTGTGTGTGTGTGGGTCCAGGACAATGACGTTTTGACTTTACCCACATGCACATCCACACTCGCACTCACACTCTCACACCCATTCATCACTGGGCATAATGATGGGACTGTCGCAGAGTTCGGAGTTGGCATTCGTCGGCGTAGTCGTTGCACAGATTTTTGTTGACAATGGGTGTGAAAATTGAAGGCGAGTGATTGCATTTGCCCCCACTTTCCTTGCCTTTCCACAACAAAAGGGGCTTCAGCACTTTTGTCTTGGCTTTCGGCTCTCGGCCTGCGACGTCCTGGCAGTGTAGGTAATTAATAGACTTGAAATGGTCGCTTGAGCAAAATTTTAATTAGGAGACACATGCAAAATGTTCTTCCCTCAAGGATAAACAAAGTGTGGGAAAGTGGAGCTCCTGCCTGCTGGCTCCTGCCTTTAATTGATAGTCAAAAACAGTCTCGTCCTCCGCGTGAGGCGATGTTGTCATCGTCCTCACAACTCCCATTTCCCAGCTCCCCCTTCTCCAACCTGCTGCAGTTGAAGTGAGGAAATTACAAGTCGTGAATTAATGGCTACCTCCCCTCATCTTCCTCTCATCTCCAGCACAATCACTTTGGCTGGAGGAGAGTATCCCGCGCACGTTGCCAGGATATCCGACGTTGTTGTCGTCGTCGCCGTCTTCGCTGCAATTGCAATTGCTTTGTCAGCTCAAAAACTTAACCTCAGACTTGGGGCACACGTGTGTGGCATTGTTTGCTGGCTCCACACTCTCCGCACCTCTCCTCCTCCAAGTTCCACATCTTTGGCTTAATTTAAATTTCAAACAGCAGGCAGGACTTCTTGCCAGTCCTTCGCCTTGTTCGAATTTAATTAGTAACGCGTGCTTTCCGTGGGTTTCCTGTGTTTTTCGGCTTCGCAAGCTCGAAACGGGAAATTGCTTTGGTATTCGCCCCTGAACCTCTGACCCCATCTCCCATCCTCATCATATAACTCACCTGCCTAGGTTAATGCTGCTGCTATTCATTCGCTTTGAACTTTGACTTTGAACTTGAGACTTTTTTCAGTTATTGATATGATTGGAGGAGGCTGCTGCTGGGGAAATCCTTTTAAAACAGCTTCCACTCGAATTGTTGAGAGCTCCATTTTCCCAGTCCCATCTAGCGCATTGGAATCTTTAATTACACTTCTCCCTCCCGCCCCTCGAAGGATAAACTTCAAGCGGTCTGGCAGTGACAGGGAGGGTGGGTGTCCAGGAAGTTGGAGCCAAGCAGCTGGAGGGCAGGGGGCAGGGGCCAGTTAGATGACTTCGAGGGAGGACAGTCCTACAGTTTCCGCGCTCACTTCATAAAGTCACATCAATTTATTTCATTTCCTTAGTTAATTTCAAAGTGTCAACATAATAAATGAACTGCACGTAGCAACAACAACGAAAAGGGGGGGGGGAGACCAAGTGGTTGTTGTCCATTGGCAAAAAGTTGTCGCATTTCAAAAATGGTTGCACGCAATAAACGAGCGCAGGACGCAGGACGCAGGACGACCGACCGACCGGCAGGACATTCTGAAATACGCATAAAAATGCAAGACAAATGGTGAGCAGCCAAGAATACAGAAGGGAAAGCCAGCGCAGACAAGAATTTGTGCTAAAGTGCACAAAAAATGCAGGAACTTTGGACTGGGAATGGGAATGGAAATGGCACTGCGACGGGGACTGGGAAAACAAAAATGATTAAAAAGGACATGCAAACACCTAAAACGTCGCGAAGGAGGAAAAATGCCACAAATGCAGCGACCGTGCAAATTTTCTTCATTTCCATTTTGACAAAACGCAAACAGCGAACGCAGAGAGACACCAAAGGACAGTTGACGGACTGACTCCCACTGACATTGACAAATAATGAATGGCCAGAGCCAGGGGAGCGTGGAAAAAGGGCCAGCAGCAAAAGCAGCAGTACACTGAAAACAAACGGCTCAAAATCAATAAAATTTTATATTTTTTTGACTTAAAAATTAAAAATTTAATATTAAACTTAAACATTTTAAATAATTGATTTGACATTTCAAAGATGTGATAAGTTCTGAGACCGAAAGAGAATAAAATTTACAGGATATCTGACAAGTATAAGTATTTAAAAAAAAGATGAATATTATCAATATTATAAATTCTTCTTAAAACAAATGATTTACTAAATTTATAAAACTAATTTTTCTTTTCTCTGCAGAAGCATAACGCATGACAAGGGCGGCGAGGTTGGCACAGTGGAACAGAACTCTCAAAAAAGTGGCCACAGATCGCTTCGGAAAGCCAGTTAGCCGAGGTAACCCTTCAGTACCTCGAGCGTCTTTTTTTGGCCACTGTCCTCCGCCGGAGGAGCTTCTGCTGGTGACTGGCGCCGCTTGAATGTGTCAAAAATGGAGCCACATTGTCCGCAGCACAAAACGTACTGGCCAAGAGAGCTGGAGGAGCTGCATCAGGATGCGGATGCGGATGCGGATGAGGATGAGCTGAGGTGTAGGAAGCAGCTGCAGATGCCAGCGTTTACCACAAGGATGATGACAACGAAGGAGTGGAAAGGAGTGGGGAATGGCCAAAGGTATGGGTCTATAGATGGGGAATGTGTGGCCCCGGCAAAGTGGAAACAAACAAAACGCTAGACAAGAAATTAAGACAATTGAACCGTTGAGGCGTGCGAGAAGACATGACATAGGTGGGCAGTGGGCGCTGAGTGGGCGTGGTCATGTTGACATTACAGGTGCGCCACTGGTTGTCAATGGCGCAGAAAGGACAACAGCAACAACAGCAACAATAACAGCAGAAAGGATATACAGAGGGTAGAAGGTAGAGGACACCGCCCGGCGACGTGTTGGCTTAAGTTATTAAAACAGAAGCGAAAGGATAGCGAAAATGGGCAGACACTAGAGCATTTCTCTCCAGGGAAGGATGTGGGGGTAAGTAAACAAATAATTGCCATGCAAAAAGTATTAGATGTCCCCCCTCACACACACACACACACACTGACAACTCTCCCTTCCATTGTTCACTGTGGCGTATCCTTGCAGTTTGAGAAAATAATTTGTTTAATGGAATGTAAATTTCATACTTAAGCAAATAAATGTTCTAGGGGTTGATTGGGTTGGCTTGTTGGATGTGGGATGTGCTTTCAGCAAGGATCTAAGTTTATTCCGGCTCTGGGCTTCTTTGTTGGAGCAAAGAATAGTTTTTGTTTGCCTTATGTTGCGGATTGCGGATGCTGACAATGATTGTGGTGATGTAGGTGGCTGAACTCCTTACTTTTGGTAAAACCGGATGACGCAGGCTCTGACCTATAAAAGTCTGAAAACTAAAGGTGGAGCATGGGCTGGACTTAGTGTCAAAACATATCAGGCCAAATTAACGCACACAAACTGACCAGAAATAAGCTACCTCTTTGGCTTAACGTAATTCGATTTTAATTAAGCCTGTCACCATTGGCCCCTAATCAATCTATTTAACTAACTAACCGCAACGCAAAAATCCAACTTAATGCACTTTTCAAATGCAATTAGTGGGATCGAACAGAGGTTGAGTGTGAAAAAATGTATAAAACCACCCAAAAAAAAAGCTATGTGGCATATTAAATGAAAATTAATTTGCTGGCCAATCAAGTGGAAAATGTTTTGCGAGAGCAAACAACCAAAATGCATTAACATTAATGCCGGCTAATGGCGGAGAGCCACCACACCTGACATTTGTGCATTTGTCTAAAACCTAACTGGGAATCTTGCAAACCCACTAATGTTTCATTTACCATGAGAAGGATGAGACGCTGAAGGGCCGCCAATTAACTCATAAACCAACCTGGGTTTTTCGGAGGCTGGCCGAGAGCTTAATCTAAAATTCAACAGCTAATTAGTTGACTGGCTACTAAAATGTGGCTTTCAACGCGCGCCTCGCCTGATGCGTGCGTCCTGGGAACAGGTCCTGGTAATCCTCATTAAATAGTTAAATTCAAATTAATTAAATTGCCGCAAATCAATTATACATAAGCGCTGTAATTAGAAGACCTCAACCGGTGAGGATGAGTTGTGTGCGCGGGAAAACTTGATGAGTCATAATGTGCCCATCCCAAAATCCCAATCGCCTGTTGCACGACACTGTAACCGTCACCGTCACTGTCGCCATTCAATTAGCTTAACAACCAACGAAACGCATCCCAAATGTTTAGAAAAACATCATTTAAATTAATCCCACAGCACAGAGCACACTGGACACGGGACACTGGCCACAGGACACTGGACACAGGACTTGGCCGAAAGGAAAGGAAAACCATCGACTAGCAATTTTCAGGATTTTCCCATCGTCGAATTCCGTGAGGACATGCAATGCACAGAGTTGACAACAACTTAATCACTTAACATTATGCAAATTTAATTATTATCACTTCATAATCATCATCAATTGAAGAGGAGCCCCATCCTCTCGGGTCTCTCGGGTTTTCCTGGCCATGTTTTGTCACCAGTCGCAGAAGGCTATCAGTAAATGGCAACAGCATTCGCAAGGGGGAGTTGGGTGGCTATTATTGTCAATTTAATCACAGCCTTGCATTTGTGTATGCAGTTGTACTGTTTGAGCTCCATGCAACTTGCACTGATCGAAATGATAACTGGCTTGTTGATGGAAATGCTTCAGCGGTTTTAATTAAGAGTAAGCCTTTAAGTATGGAATTCCTCTGAATTGAATTTCCCTGCTCCATTTCCTGATAAATGCTGTTAAGATCGTAACATAGCTCGCTTTGTATATCCGTGTCATAACATCACAACGGATCCTACTAGTTTTACCCGCGATCATTAAATGTTTTTTTACAGCTTTTAGTATTAGCCGGAGAATCCCCGTTCGATGTTGAGCCTATCCAGGCTCATATATTTGGCCATTCGAAGCTTTTTATTTGCCCATTTACACAGGGCAATAATCTACTTAGCTCCATTAAAATGGCTAAAAGTGCGCCATTGTCCGCACATATATTCTATATAGTATATGGAAATGGTTTTTTCACAGCTTTTCGTAGTTTATTTAAAATGCCATTAAGCGCAAAACAATTTCGGCTGCCCGACAGTGTTTGTACATTTCTTGTTTATGTGGCTGTCGTTGGCTTTACGTTGATTATTAGAGGAGTGGAGTGGAGTGGAGTGCGAAGACTAACGAATACCCTGGAGTAACAATCGAATGACTAGAGGTTTCCCCCGCAGATTTATGGCTCCTGAGCTACGCATAAACATTTACAGTGGAGCGAACAACAAACATTTTGATTTAAGATCGCCAAATGAATATTGCGATACGGTGGCCATGGAAATCATGAAATACTAGACTAGAAGCCAGAAACCCAGAAGACCATTAAAAAGCGACCCCACAACACAGCACAGCACACACTCGCAGGTGAGAAAGCAGAAAAGGTGAGAAATACATTCCCTCAAAATGGCAAAATGGGGGAAGGCACAGGCAGCCTGTAGTTGAGCAGGCAAAAATAGTGGCAAGTGGCAAATGTATTGTAGTAATAACAATAAAAGCAACTGCCAACAGGCTCTGGCTTTCGCTTTGGCCATGGCCAAAAGGAAAAGAAAAGCGAGGAGCAGAAAAGGAGGCGGTGACTCGCCAGGAAAGCAACAACAAGTTGCACGTGCTTTCAACTTAATAACGTGGCTTTTATTTTTACGGTGCCACACAGCCGGGAAGCAAGAGGAAGGATATCTCGCCAAGGAGCTGGCCGAGGCTGGTAAGTAGTTAAGGCCAGGCCGCCAGGTCGAGATGGTTTTAATATCTAGCATATGGTAGTATATCATTCTTGCCTACATGTTTAAAACAAAATTTTTAAAATTTTTTGGAGTTTAAAAAATGCACACATAAATATTATTATTATTAAAAATAAATTAATATAAGCCGAGTCCGCTTAATTTTTAAATACATTTGGGATTTTCATAGACCATCAAATTAACTCGGAATTAAAAAAAAAATAATCATAATTAAAATGAACTTTACATTGTCCAAATACTTTTTAAATAAAAAAATTTAAGAAAGTTATTTTATTAACTTGTAAATAAAAAAAAAAGCTTTTGACTTTTTGAAGTTTGGTCTTTTTTATAATTATAATAAATACCAAAAGATCAAACCAAATTGTTTTTAGTTTAACTTCTAAAAATACATTTTTTTACCTTTTTAATTATTTTTTAAATAAATAATCTTTTTTAAAATTTAAAAAGGCAATATCTTTGAATCATTACCAAGGCACGCTGCCATCCCTAGCTCGCTGATATTCCTTATTCGCACCCACATCCATGGCACATTGCCTCCCCTTCTTTGGACTCCTTGCGGCGCTATCAAAGCGTCAGCATCGACAAACTGCCGCACAACAGGCGGAGCACTCCTCCAATCCTCCCCTCCTCCACTCATCCTCCTCCTCCCTATTGCTCCTTGGCTCTAGCCGCACTTTTCGCACCTTTTTTGCATTTTACAGGGGGGAGGGCGTAAAAAAAAAAAAAGTGGGCGGACTGGAAGTGGGAGGGGGAGTGGGTGGTTGCAGCGCACAAAAGAAAGCACACACAAAATGGCGTAACGTTGCGGATTTTACGCACGGCAAACAGAAAACTACGCGCGCGTACACAAACAACAAGAAAATGCACTCAGGCTTAGTGTCGGTCGACGGTGCCGCTGAGGTCCTGCGTTGGTCCTTCCCCAGCAGTTTGCACCTTTTTACAGAAGTAGTGGTATTGGTGGTAGTGTGGGTAGCAGAGTCGTATGTGTGGGTGCGAAAACTTTTTGAGGTCTGCTTTGGGTAAGTGCTGTGCGGACCGCAGCTTAGTTGCGCTGAGGTTGACTGCGCCCGCTGCAAAAGCGGGCATACCTGGTCCTTTTAGAGGGTAACCAGGAAAAGGACAAAGGAAATCCGTTGAGGGTGTCTTAATCAAAACCATGTTTATAAAAAAACACCTCAGCAAGGTGCATTTTTAAAAATCATTTTTAGTTATAAATAAACTAATAAGTTAAAAGTTTAATTATTTTCTCGACAGGTTATTTAAGCCTTTATAAATTCAATTTTATCTAGAGAATATTGTAAAATAAAATAAATATTTTTTGCCTTAGGTATCAACTTAAGAATTTTTCTTAAACACTACAAAAAATGTCCAGCTGTTTTTGGAAACATAATAGAAAACTAATAAAAAAAATCAAATAACTCCATTAAAAATTCGCAAATACCCAACAAATTACCCTGCAGGGCACACGTGGAAAAGGTAAATGCATGGCACAAAACACTCAAGCAGATTTATGTTTGAAATAATTTATAGAAAAAACAGTGAAATTAAATAAAATAGAATTACGCGAGTGCAGCATCAGTGGCGACGTCGACGTCTATCCTATTAAATGTCCATTTGCCGTTTTGTTATGTGACTCGTTTTTGTTTTTGTTTTTGTTTTTGTTGCCTGCCTGGCAAAACTTTCAGCCATTTAATTTTGCAATATTTTTGTTGGCTTCCCTGTAGCTGGGCAGCATCCGAACATCATTAAAAAACTGTCATTAGCAGTTGAGTACATGAAAACTGAATTTTCATTACGCTGGACTGGCTGAAGGAAAAAACCAAAAAAAAAAATAATACAGGGGCGATGTAAAAGTTTTGTAATTCCCTCTTGGTTTTTTCCATCCGCTTCTTTTGTTGTTGTTGTTGTTGCTGTTGACATAATCGAATTTTAAAGTTGTGTATGGACACTCCATTTAAGCAATGTCCGCGAACACCTGGCTGTTGTACAATAATTCTGAGGGATGTTGCCTTCGTTCAGTCATTGAGGAGGATATATTCTGGTGATAAAACCAAGACAAAGAGATGTATTGCATGTATATAGCCTCATCCAAAATCAAGTCCCATTTACCCTGATGCTCTTATCGTGTCGTCCCATCAATTGTATCATCTGTAGACACACTTTAACACTTCCGTTTTCCTCAGTCATCAAATGTAATATCCTGTTACACTTTGTTTGACTAGCCTGGGGCGCTTTTTAAAATTAATTACCAGAGCTGCAAGAGCAACAAAGGCGATGTCAGGGTGGCTCCTCCTCAGACTCCTCAGAACATGAAATGTTGACAACATTGTAACTAAGCCCGAGACATTTACTTAAACACAGGCGGAGATGCGGAGATGCGGAGGGCTCCATCCAACATCCCCGATACAACTAATGCCGAGCTGTCAGCTCATTATTATCGACACTTTTGGGAATGGGCATGGGCAATGGGTATATAGGGCTTCATTCAATGTGTTCTATTCAAATCGGGCGACCAAAAACCCACTCAACCAAATTAACACTTTAGACCATGGTCGAAGGGTTGAAGGGGGCTTCGGGGGCCAGGATGGCACTCGCAATTGGATAGCCCTTCTACGACTTGGTGATGAGGCCAAAGGGCAGGGCTCAAAGCCATCATCATTGACAAATACGATTCGAGAGACAGAGGCTGAATGTTGCAATCTTAATCTGTAATCAACATAAAATTCAGTCACTGGAAAATGTCATCGTGTCCGAGTGGGCGTGGCTATAACAATTCAATCAAAGCCCAAGCAAATCAGCATTTGTTGAGCTCTTACTTGCTGGTCAGTCAAGTCAAACCCAAAATCCAAACCCCAACCCAGACTTTGACTAGACATTTGAGGCTCGAGGGCTGAATTTGTTTGCGGTTCTTTTTCACTTTGATTTGTGTCCAGATTTGCCGTGCTTAAAGCATCACTCTAGATTTTCCTTGGTTTTTCCGAAAATTGCGAAGGCCCAATGAATTCTGCAAGTGACTTTTGCCTAAGTCACCGCACAGCAGCTCAGACATGAGTGAAACACAAGGCGTTTGCCTGTAAACGATACGAGACGAGAGTCAACCGGCTCGAACAGTTGAACAGTTGGCCATAGCAACAACAATTAAATCAAGTGCAATTTCAACGCAAATATTTTAAACTTAAGCCACAGGGATAGAAAGAGCGAGCTGCAGAGAAGTTGCAAAATATTTGTCATGCCTGGCACGGACACAGGACACAGGACGCAGGACACACAGCACCCGAAGGAGTCTCCGTGGTCGACAGTGTGCTCCCACTCGAATGAACTGTATGCACCATAAAACTTAGTTAGACACTTCGAAAAAAGTTCATGATTTTAAGTTATTAATAAAATTCAACTTGCTCGATGTTCTTTACTTAATAAGGATTGGAAAGTAGATTTATTACAAAAAAAAAGTAAGTGTTCTTTTAATAAAATGGTTTTCTTGTTGAGCTGTCTTTATTTGTTTTACCGTTTGGTCATGTGTTTAGGTCTTAGCAAAGGCAACTTAACTTTTTCGTAATACATTTAACTGTTTAAATTACCAACACACTCAGACATTTTTAAATTTTAAAATTCATGAAGTTCTGTTGAAAAAGAAAAATTTTAATTGAATTTGAACATGGAATAAGGTTTAATTGGTTTTAAATAAAGTGTTTTTTTTTTTCCATAAATCAGGTTTTAACTTGCAATTATGACACTGCCTATTTCAGACTGACTTTTGACTCAATTTCTTAATTTCAAATTGTTTTCAATTTTTTCCAGTGTAGTCCTGCTGAGTTTAAACTTAAGATTTGCATATCTTAACCCACTGTGCGGCTCCTGAGCTGGTGCTGCCATCGTCGTCATCATCGTCAGAGACACCCTGTGGCCAACCGCAAAGAGACATGACCGTATAGTGTGACATGGCCTTAGTAGACAGTTGTCAAAAGCACACCCCCGCCACAGCAGCAGCCCGATGGTTATATCTCGTATATGTGCATGTGGGATGCTTAAAATTCATTACATTTCTGTGCAATTTGTTTTTGATTTTTCATTTCATTTCATCACGAATTTATGTGACGAATTTGAGCTCGCTGAAGGTGGGAACCTACCTTCCCACCTTCCCTTTTCAAAAAAGGCACGTGCCATCTGCGCTTCCTTGTTGATTGTCTCCCTGCGCCAAAAATTCATCACAGCATAACAAAAAATTGCTGGGAAAAAAAAAGCGCAATATCGAGGATATTCATCGTCCTGCCAGCCAGCCAGTCAGCCATCCAGTCAGGCAGTCAGGTAGAAAGCTGTGTGAAAATATATCCGTCGCGCTTTTCCGTCCCCGGGGAAATCAAACATTTCATAATTAGTCATTGGCTGTGGCATTGGCTGTGTCCCCTGGCTGGCGAGAGCTATGATTCATATTTAGAGCCTTTGGCTTGGCCACCCTCGATACCCAAGTTTGCCCATAACCAGCAACCAGCAACCAGCTGGGCTGTGGCACATAGCAATTAAAAAACCGTTGCGCGTTTGTGGCGCTTTTGGACGCCTTCAGAGCTCTGAGGCGTATTGAAATTGCTTCTTCGAAATGCAATCGACATGGGTTATGGGTTTGCAAAATGGTAAATGGTAAATGGCACACAAAGTACCAAATGCCAGCGGCGGCTGGGAAACATGCAAAGCTAAAGGGGAATCTAGTTTAATTTTTTAATACAAACAGTCAAAGGGGCTCTGGTCAGCAGAGGGCACAACTAAAGTAAGGAATCAGGTAAGAGGATGATTTCTCCCCCGTGAATGTCCTTTGATTGCTTAGCCAGTCCTTCTGCCCTGCTGCACCCCTGATCCCGATCCTGTCCTGCTGCTGCTGCTGCTGTGATTGCCATTGAATGCAGCTCAGCAGCGTTCGATACGAAACGCGTTCTCTTTGCCCAGCAGCAAACAGGAAGTTATTGTTTGCACAGCTGCAAAAAAAAAAGGGAAAAGAGGACCACGACGAGTCAACAACAAATCGTTTGCTGTGGCGCAGTCAAAGTCGAGTTGGGTTCGATTTGCCACAAAAACCACAATAGATTTGTTGAAAATTACAAACAACAAAAAAAAGAAATTTAAAAAAAATGGCAAATAAAATAAACCCTTCCCCTCCCGGTAATGGGAAAGCGTCAATAGCAGCAAATTGAAGCTGGCAAGTGAGTGGGTTCTTTAAAACCCTTCGTTGTTCGCCAATTCCAACTAAAATATTTGCACAAATCACTCCCTTCGTCTAACATGCATGAAAATTGCAAAGCAATTAAATGAATTGCTTAGATATTAAAGGGTGCAAAGGAGTGCACAAAGTTGGGCTCTTCTGCGGCTGTGCAGTCAACTGAGGCAGCTACGCAGTTGTAACCCGGCCACACTCACTAATAGTTCTAATTGCAAAAAGCAATTAAAACTTTCGCCAACTCCAAGATGCACATACCCACAGAGCTCCAAGAAATTGGAGGGAATGCGAGTTCGAGGGAATCTGCAGTTGGATTGGCAGAGTCGCTGCCAGAAAATAAGACATCAAAGTCAAACGGCGGCGGCAGCAGCAGTGAAGTAGTAATAGCAATGTAGCAAAGCACATCAATCACAAAAATTTCAAGTGTGCAAAACTTGTTTGCCTTCCAAAAAGCTGCGGTGCAATGGGGGGAAGGAGTGGGAAGTTACCACTCAGAGAGAATCAAATTTATAAATTGAATTGGCATTAAGCATAAGGCTGCGCTGGTAAGTGCGCTATAAAAAGAGTTAACTCCCGGCTTGCGAGTGTGCTTCCAGAAATGGAGATTGTTGTGCTGTTTGGGATTTGATTCGGAAGGGAGTTTTAGGGTCTTAGTTGCCGGATTTGGGCCCAGAGCCAAAGAAACGTTTTGAGTCAGAGACTGAAATTGGTTGGGATAAAGATACAATTGTATTAATTCAGGATGTCATTGATCAGGAAATGTTTTACCGCCTATTGACATGCCAAAACAAATCGAATTCCTTTTTACATACTTAAGTCTTTGGCTAAGCTATTTATCTAGTAAACCTAGAAGAACACTTTAATCACAAAATACAAATAACACCAACATTAAAAATTTGTACACACCTATAAAATTACAGGAGAGGTTTAAGTTTCTTTAATTTTTGATTTAATAGATTTTTGTGCTTGTACATTTTAAGACCTTATGTTTTCTGAAGTTTAAGAAGTGTAAATAATGCTCAAATACAATACATAACCAGGCGCAGGAGCCGCTGCACGATTTTAAGGATCAGGAGCAGCGCCTGGAGCTGCAGCCACAGACAAGAGCAGTTACATGGAAGAGGTCCGCCCACAAACACAACAACTGGAGCAGACGAGGCGACCATCAATCAGCCAGACGCAGATATTGGTGTGAAAGCGGGAGATGGAGGCCAAATGCACTGGGGGGCGGGGAGGCAGCAAAATTGTAATACATTTAACAGAATTTAATGCATTTGCCACAGACATTAATCACTGTGATGCACAGGACAGGACAGGACAGCACAGCAAACCGAAACCGAACCAAAGTGGAGCTGTGTAGAGTCCTGGCGTAGTGGTGTCCTTGCTGTGAGTCGGCTCGACTGATACAGTTGATTTTTGCAAAGCCTGCCTACGGGTAGCATGAGATATTGAAAAATTGAATATTCCATGTCCACAGAGAGGGTTTGGGATGCACACACACACACACTTTATTGGCACTCTACGCAAAAGGGTAGAAAGGAGGTAAAGGAGTGGGTGCACGATTGAATGCACACTTGGCTGTGAATGATTTTTGAAAAATGATTCTACAGGCCTGGTCAGTGTGATTTCATTTGGTTCGGCAGCATAATTGCATGTACCCTAGGATAGACCACACGAAACGAACCTCTGTTACCTCATTTGTCCTTTAGTGGTAAGTCCTTCTGCCTAATGGGTAACTGCTGTTCGAATCGATCCACGCTGAGTGGCTCTGTGCAAATACACGAGGCGAAAGCTCAATGAGCAAAGAAGGCGATGCAGTTGCAATATGAAATTTAAAACGCTCAAAGGCATATCCATAACCAGTCAGAGAGTCAGAGGGAGCAGCAGCTCCTCCTGCTGCTCGGCAAGTCGAAGGACAAAAAAAGGACATGCGATGCGAAGAGGGCTGAGCAAATATGAGCGCTTTTTGTGCCATGATAGACGACGACAGAAGATTGAGGGCTGCGGAGGAGTGCAGTGGCAGAAATGGAGAACGGCAATGATTCCAACTGAGACTCTCTCGAAGGATGTGTGTGTCCTTATACACATGCAGTAACAGTAACACACACACACACACAGCTCAAGTGCCCCGTTGCCATTGACGACTTGAGCAGCGCAGTCGCGTCGTTTTTATAGTTGATGCTGCAAGTTGAAGATTTTTGACTTTTATGCAACAATTCGCCAGCGAAACGACGCAGAGCCACTGCCAGGATATAGGATGTAGCCAGGGCCAGACAATCCCCTGCCAATTCCGAATCCTGCTCGTGGCACTGACATGCCAAGTGGGTTTGGCAAGTTTGCCATGCCATTCTTTACAGCCACCCACGCACTTGCACACTTGCACACTTGCACACTTGCATGTAAAATAGTTTTTTGCCCTTATCCAAGTCGTTTGTTTCGTTCCGTGCAATTAGACTTTGGCAGCTCACAGCAAACTGATCCCAGCCACGAAAGAAATCGTTGGGGGGAACTTGGTTACTAGAGCGTGAAGCCAGCTTGGTTGGGAGTTAGTTTCAAATCAGGTGAAAGTAATTGTATCACTGGCAGAACCTAATTAAAAACAGGGCCAAACAAAAGCTGTCAAAAAGCTGCCAAAAATTGAGGTTCCAAAAAGGAAGAGCGAGTGTCAAGACTGAATAACAAACATCAGTTCGAGGAGCCTGCCTGGGAACTCCAAATGAATGGATTTTTCTGGGACTGGCCATTCGATATCTGGCCATTGTTTGGGATAATAAGTCGCTGCTGCTGCTGGTGTGACACGTGCCGAATGCTGTGCCTGGCTATCAATTAACTGCGCATTACAAACCCACCCACGCACAGCCACACAAACACACACGGTTGCCAAACCAAACAAAATAATTAAAAACCCATGACAGGACTCGTCCCCCTCTCCCCCCTCCCTCTCGTCCATCATCAGGCTGAATCATATCCAAATTCAAATTTCGAAAAATACGAAATTCAAAATCACAAGGCCCTGTCGTCGCTACTGCTGCAACTGCTGCTGCTGCTGCTATGTGGCATGCAACTCAATGCACATGCACATGCATCAGACGACCACCCACCGCCCAAGCCAACTCACATATTCGGCTATCAAATATCAGGCCAACCATGGCCCACGTCCAGGCGTGTCCTGTTCTTTACTCGATGCGATGCGATGATGTTGGCACACCGGAGTCTCATCACAGTGACTCCATCACAGTGACTGCTACAAATGAGTTTGAGAACACCTGTCCTTTGTCTATTTTCTACTATTTTTAATAATCTAATAATAAACTAAATTAATCTTTTCAAAAAATTGCTTATTTATATGAAAAATTTACTGAACTTGATGAAGTTCAATTTATGCCGCTTAGTTTAAAAAACATAGGTATAAAAAAATTTTAAGTTTCTTTAAAAGTTTACACATTGAATATTACATTTTTAAAATATTATGCATAAAATAAGTTATGTTTATTATAATATTATAAATTTAATGTTAACCACAGTCGATATTCTCCGACTTTACTTTTACTTATTCAAAGTTTTATGTTACAAACAAAACTGAAAAGTTTTGTTGTGACTTTTTTATAACTTTCAGAGACATTATTTGGAGGCCCAGCAGAGTGCATGCGGTGGTAAACATTTAACGTTTTTTTTAATAACAAAAAGCATTTATTCGAACATTAAAATCTTTATACTTTATGTTTCAAATTAACATCATAATTTTTTATGTGCTTTTTTAAAATCGGTTTATTTTGACAAAACATCAATATTTTATAAAACATTTTATACACCTTTTATTATTGGCAGCGAGTCTTTTAAGACTTGTCCAAGATCTTAAATCTTAAACTATCTTTTTCAATTCTGTGACTTATTGGTTACCCGTTGAAAAGAACGTTGCGTATACGCATTCTTATTACGCATACGCCATGAGTGGCCACTGACAGACTATACAGTGCTCGTCAGCGTTGCCGCCATTCAGGCCTGGCAGGCAAAAAATGTTTGCCATTATTGCATACACTAATGAAGCTCATGTTACCCTGCCTTGGGGGTGGAGGTGGAGATGATGGAGATGGAAATGTGGATGGATAAAAGTGAGGGGACTTCGAGGAGAGTTGGGGACATGAGTGAGATCCGAGAGATCTGGCCCTGGGGCAGGCTCAACTCGGCTGAACGGCAACGGCAACGGGAACGCAACTAGCAACTCGACTTCACTGCACTGGACACGCATGATTTTTGCTTGTTGCAATTTCTGATTAGACTTAATTACAGTGTGCGCCTGTCTGCCCATCAACCCATCAATTTGATGGGCTTTCATTTAGTTTCACGGCAGCGGGAGTATGTACATTCGTACGTATGTTTTCCTCGGCCAATCAAAGGTTACATTATATATTTTAATTAAAAACTTGCCATGTGCATAATTCGCCAAATGGATGGACAACATGGTAATTAATGCAAACAGCAAACATCAGCCAAGTACAAACAACAGTTTTAATTATACTAAAAGCAAAAATGCACTACGTGCGAGGATATCAGCTAACTGATGACCATCAAAAGGAAGTAAATTAAAGTGCTCTTTGTGTTTTCCTTCAGTTTGGTTAGATTATCCTACTGCCTGATATACCCTTTTTTTTCTGACGGCTTTCGAAGGCAAAACAGGGTAAATTTCATGGACATCGCGTTGACATACTTGTCCCGACACTCGACCATTACCCATAACCGCCTTCGTCATTTGTCTTGTACTGAAAGTGACGCTTATTTCCAAAGTTGGTTGCATATAATTTTGTTATTTTTTTCTTTTGTGTTTCAACTGCTCTTTTTCGCCCTTCAAAAGTAAATTTGATGAATGACATTTTGCTTGAGCGGACAAAAGCTGCAAGGTTGCTTAAGATAATGGTATTCTAATTAGCTAAATTATTGGCATTTAAATAAATATTTAGTTTAAGTACTAATCGAGTTAAAGATGTACTTGATATTTATAGGAATAAGCTAAAAAGGCTGTGCATATTTCAAAAGGTTTTAAACGGAATTTTCAGGTGAAATACAATTTGGACTAACATATTATGTAACAATAACTTTGTTTTATTTTAATAACGAATGATATCTGCGAGGGTACAACCACTTTGACTTGCTGGCGTAATCTGGACCTTGATTTTAAACGCTTTTTCGAAAGATATTAAATTAAATCACAAAAAACATGTCACACACGGAATACAATTCCTCAACGAAGTAATTTGCTTCGTGCGCCTTTGACGACGAGAAGAGGAATCGTAAAAATAATAAAATTGGTAGGGACTTTATTTTTTTTCGGCGAATGGTGAACGGTGGAGTAAAAACCGCAGCAGTTGGACTTCAAGAAGGGAATGGGACTGGGCTTGGGGAATGGAAGGGGTGAAGGGCGAGTGGCCAGAGAGCAGCCAGAGGAATAAGATTTTCAAATAAATCCGATTAAATGGAAATTTATTGTCATCCACTGGCGAACGGCACTTACTACTTCAGTGGGGCGTGTGCTCATCGTCATCGATTCATCGACATCGACATGGGCATGAGCATGGGCAACGGCCCAGTTCCCCTTCAGTTCAGTTCAGCTCCTGTCCGTGAACCCAGAGTCCTCATTCCATTCCGGTGTTCTGGATGGGATGGGGGGGCTGGGGTACATGGGGACTTCAACACTTCAATATGCTCGCTGACTGCCATACAACATTCATTTTATTTGCAGCCATCCCATGTGCGCTCCCAGCATCCCGACCATTTTCCCTCCGTCGGTCGCTAAAAGCCAGTAATGTCCTTTCGCCACACTCGACTGCATTTTTCTTTAACACTTCAATATACGGGTTCGGGGAAAAAAAAGGTCGGACAAGAGGGCCAAGGGAAAATTCAGAACTTGAATGAGAGTGCAGCCAAATCCGTTCCACGTAGTCCTGGACAGGAGTCCTGCAATGCCTTTTTCATTGACTCTTGTCTAGTTTTGTGGTTACCCGGCGACAACTGGTTTTTGGTCCTGCCGCTGATCCTGCTCCCTGTGTGTGTGTGTGTGTAGTTGAATATGCAAGGAATTAAGTAGTGTAAATAAAAAAGTTAAGCCTCAGACGGGAACTACGCTTTTGCTTGGTCCTGGGGGTTCAATTTGAATGGGAGGAAAAGCCCTAAAAATATTTCTTAATTAATGCCGCTGCAGGAGGTAGTCTCGTCTGCCATCGAATGGGATTGAAAGCTCTCTTAGGAGGGGGCGACAAAAAACACTGTTCCGTGCCTAATGGAGTTTACGGCTTTAACCCTTTTTAGAACGATCCACGTAGCCAGTTTCATTCCATCAGCACCTCATATCGGGCTCGCTGAACCGAATGAAATGATCGTAAAACGGCTAAATCAAGTCATGGCCGCACCATAAAACTTTACTAACCGTAAATGCACTGCTATCTTAATCCCGCCAGCTGCAGCTTCTGTTCCTCCTTTTCCTCCTGGCAGAAAAATACCAGTTAAAATCCCAGCAGAGCAAAAACACTTTAGCAGCTAATGCATCAAAATCCGGGATGCCTTTGTTGTCCATTTAACCACACACCCGAAAGCTGTCCAATAACTGTTGAATGAGATTTACTATATAGTGGGGGAAGGGCTGAGCTGAGCTGCCTAATTACCGCAACAATACAATGACGGACCGAAAATCCAGCAGCTAATGCAGTGCAAAGTCAAAAATATAAACATAAATAACAGTTAAGGCCTGGCAGAGGACCAAGACAAGCGAAAGGACCTTATCCTGGCCTAAGGATAACTCTCTGTCCGTTCAAATAAATTAAATCCACTGCAGCTGGGACAGCAGCAGCAACAAATGGTTCTTTTTTTTCCGGACCTCGACCAGTGGCCAAGAAGACAGAGGAGACAGGAGACAAATGCCAACGGCCAAATGTGTTGAAAGCCAGCACAAACAAACATTCGGAGGGGAGGGAGTGGGTCGAAATAATATCGAAAACAATTTTCGAGCACTTAAGTGCAGTCTGGCTGGGTCTGACTTGGGATTTCTTTTGGCCGCAGGCAGGTTCCTTTTTCCTCCTTTTTTTCCTCCTTTTTTACGGTTATAAATTTTCGATGCTTGCACTTATCGATAATAGATTAATCTACTTGGGGCATGTTTGGCATATAAATCCCAGCAGAAGCCGCCAGCGAAAGTGTGTGCGATTAAAGTTCCAGTTAAAGTCTTGAACTTTAATTAGAAAGCATTGGTAAATATTTGTGAGGGGGTAAAATACTAGTATATTGAAATTTTTATCAACTGGGGCCATTGAAGCATGCATTTTATTAAAAAGGGGCTGGCAGACACTCGTTACCTTGACGAGCATATCATATTTGTTTACCTCACATTGGTGACAGTCACCAGCGGCTATCGAAGAGCTGTCAATAGCACTGACATATACGCACAAGGATGCAGGATGCATTCCTCTGCGCACAAGGGTATGGGGATGCAGGACACGTACTGCTTTGTGCCTTCTCCTTTTTCGATGCATGCTTAATATTGAAATATTAATTTCGATGGCTCCTGCCTCCTTATTTATTATTTGCTTTTAGCAAGAAAATGTTGCACATCGAACTGCACTGAATGTCAAATTGGCAATATAGCCAGATGAATTCAGCCTGCCGAATAAATTTCAATATAATTCCTAATGAAAATATTGGGAGCCGAAGCGCACACAAATGGAAATATTCAATGAAAATTTCTTTTAATGATGATGCATAAAGTGGAATTTACGGCATTTGAGTGGTTTTGGTCTGTGGATAAGCATGCGGAGGTGGCAGGAAATTTGACAAATGCGATTTTTGTTTGCCAATCAACCTTCGATTTGGATTTACCTCAAAACTTTAATACTCTGCGCAGCTTTAAGCAGTTACTACTCCCTTTCTCTTGCACAAGAAATGTAACAAATGCCTTCCATTTTAAATATGACAACAATTACAGTTGTACAATTTGTCCCCTTTTGGCATTCCAGCTGCACTCGATGTGGCCAAAGGACCAAGGACTCTCACCACACACACACACACCCACACACACATGGCCAACAAGCAATTTGTCAGTTTATCGATTTCTACCAAACATTTGTGCCAGACACTCAACTGTATTAAATGCTAAAAAACAGCAACAAAAAAGAGGAAAAGGGCAGGAGAATCCAAAGTGAAAAACCTTACACACAATGAAAAGCTGCGAGATTGGTGAGGGGAATATCCAACAGACGGCCAATGGCATATGCTAAAGAGCATGCAATACGGAAAATTCGGACGACGGGGGAAAGGGACTGTGAAAAAACCATAAAATAAGAAAAGGGAAAAACAAAATACACTGAGAGGAGGAATGGAGGTGGAATCAAGGCAACGAAACACACGGGGCTATACATGAAATGGGTATTTCAAAGCGAAAAATCGAAAACTGAAAAATAATTTCAAGCATAGACAGAGGCAGTTGTGTGTGAGAGGGGGGAGGGAGGGTCACATATGCAGGCAGCTGCACACAGACGCAAATCCAGACACTCACACACACACACACACACTCACACACACACACACACTCACATACGAGAACACCATAAATAATGGTTGCATGATTTATCGATAACAAGCGCAATTTACAGTCACACAGCAACAACAACGGCAAGGAGCAAAGCGACAATAGCAAAAAAAAAAAAAAAAGAGGTTACAACTGCAATGAATTTGTTCGCGATAGAAAACGAAATAAAATAAAAATGGGGACAGGGAGGTTATCTCAGGAGCCGATTCTTTGAGTACCCCTTAAGAATGCGGTTCCCTTTTTAAGCTTTATTTAAGGTTTGCAAAAATCATTAAATTTTCAAATAGGCTTTTTTTTTGAGTTATTCACATTAAGGAATTATAGTTTTCACAAATAAAAATAACATTTTTTTTGATTTATATTGCACTTTTAGAACATTTGTATTGTTTTATTAAACGTTACCTGAACATATAAAAAACTTTTATTATAAAAACGTTTTTGTTTTAGGTATTTAATTCCAAACTTAAAATTAGATTTAAATATTAATAATTTAATCAAATATTAAGCTTAGCCAAATTTTCAATGTCTTGCATTGACACCTTTCCGCTTACACAATATACCTTTTCAAATTTTCAAGTTCCAAGAATAAGAACAGAAACCAAACAAACAAAAAAGAAGCAAGAGGACAAACAAGAGTCGAAAGTAGGAATTGCATTGTCATTTTTTTAGTATTTATTTTCTTTTTATATTGTGAATTCCTAAGGACTATAAAATTTGCATGCAGGCAAAATTCGCATAAAGTTTTATTGAAAGCGCATTAAAGTCAAACACAAGAAATGCAAACAACCAGGCCAAAGGAGTAAAGAAACCCATCCGAAGGCCACGGAAAGGACTTTATTAGCAAACGGGGAGCAACTGCAGAGTCCTTAGAATGAACTCTCTATTTCCTTATATTTTTTTTTTCTCCTAGCAGGAACAGTTTCGCAGCAGTTAGTCTGAAGTCAGTCAGCTGCCAGTGCCGTAAAAAAGCGGACCGTAAAAATGTCAAAGCATAAAAATGCGCACAGCCACCGATAGAAAGGGGGGTCTGAGCCAAGGTGTTAGCTCTAAGTGAAATGCCAACGCATTTGAGGAGGGGGGGAGGCAGATCCTGCAGGACCCCCAACTAGGAGTAGTGTCGACAAACAAACAGCAAACAAAGCGGACCATTTTCACGCGGCGACAACGACAGCGATGGGAAAGAAAAGAGTCAAACCAGCTGAGGCCATCAAAGGGTTCTCCTTTTCTTTTTTTTTTTATTTGGTTAAGAGGCGGAGCAGCAGCTGCAATATATGGCAAAGTAAACGACGCGGTTCTTAACAAGTCAGACATACCGGCAATCGAGTAAGAGATCCCTTGAAGACAGCTCTGCAAACCCATCCAGAGCTCAAAATCCTTCTCCCTTCAATTGCCCTGCAAATCCCTGACAATCCATTCCCAGGTATCCTCTTGTTTGCCGAAAACAAACATATGATATTTTCAAATGCATTTATCAAATGCAATTTATACCCAGAAATTCATATTTTTTGTTTGATTTATATGGTCACGCCTCGCGCATATCACTATAGTCACGTACCCAACAATGGGCAAACATAAAACGGAATGTCAAAAAAGTGAAACGCAGGCTCACAACAAAAAATCTTCACAGCCAAAACAATAAGCAAAATCCAATCGTCAGTCGAACAGGTTGGGCGAGGAATATCATTGTTAAAGGGCACAACCTGCATTTAGTCGCCAACTGCACAGTTTTCATAGCAGATACCTCTGCTTTATTTCCTAAATTTTAGAAAACATATCTCTGCACAACTTTGGATTTTCGAAGGCTTAAAAAAACTTCTTTTAAATTCAGGCTGCGTTTTTTCACTATCAATGATTCTAATTTATTTAAAATTCAGTTAAAGTGTTATCCCCCACCAATCATTTAAATTTATTGACACCTGGTTTGCCCAAAACCATTTTGAGTACTTTGTGTTTGGTTACCCGCAGAGTTTTGCAGGGATGCTATAGAAATGGAATTCGCACCCGAGTAATAATGGTGTTTATTCCAAAACAAAATGTGAACCGACACGCGAGCACATGACCTGCGAGTGAGGTCAAAGCGCTGTAAGTCCCCTGTCATCTCTCCCTGTGTGTGCATGTTTGGACATTTGTCGTAGCCGTTTTGAAAAATAAAACCTCATCTCGCCTGAAACAATGGCATCGTTGTCTCTGCTGTCGCCCCGAAACGTTGCAAATAAATCTGTGACGGCGGCATAAAAATATATTGCACAGTTTTGGGCACACTGGACCAAAACGCGCAGCAGAGTGTGGCCATGCAAGCGGATTGATAAGGCGAATACTTTCATTAGATAACTTTTGATCATCTGTTCTGATTACCTTATTTATAAACTTTTATAATTTTCCAACTTCCAAGCAGATTATTTTATGGGTATAAAAAACATTTCCACATCAAAAAGTTGCACTCCAGTAGCAGCAAAAAAAATCTATAAAAACATATGGTCCAACTGCAGTTTGGTGGCCATGAAATCCCCAACTCATTCGACTTTCCCCGCGGAAAATACTGGACGGTCTGCTATCGGGGCCTAAACATGCGTTCAGTGAACACTTGTGTAACCATTTTGTGTGGTTGTTTTCCTTTTCATTCTCTATTTGTTATTTACAGTTATGCTTTATAACTTTTTCATCCAACAAATAATCGAAAAAAATATTCAATTTTCACACATCGATGGGGAATAGCGACGAGGATTTTGTGGAGTTATCAAATGCATTTTAGGCATTATGGCCAGGCAATAAATTATTGTTGTTTAGCAAATAGTTGAAGGAATCGGCTTATTTATATAGGCCCTAGCCTGATCCGGCAGCAGTCAAATGCAATTCATTTTTCATATTTGCAAAGAGAAAAACTCTCTCTTGGCCTCCTACAGCCCACACCCCCCATTCGATATGGTTGTTTGTTGGGCAAAGTAATTTAACAAATGGATTTCTAAACAAATACGGAAGTTTAATTTGTAACCAGAGGGACAGGCGAGCGCGTGGGAGGAAAAGGAAGTCGACGGAAGCCAAGGAAATGTATGCCAAAGGCAGGACATTTCGAGTGGGAGTAGTTGGGCTGTGAGGAATCCGCAGACCGCTTTTCTGCCATACTACACACTACAAGCGAGAACCGCAGGCCAAGCTAGGACCAACATTTCAGTGGGAAGGTCCTGGCAGGACGAGTATCCTCTGTGGGTGTGCCCAACTATGTTGTGTGTGTAAGTGTGTGTGTGCGTTCTGACATGCCAGCATATTCGCACTTCAAGATGGCTTCGATATTTCTTAGTCAACAAAATGGCGATTGCAAAATTGTCGTCCTCGCGCTGCTCCAGCGCAGCGTTAAGAAATTACTTTGCGTCTGTGGCCAGCAGTGATGACATTTCGTCCTTTTTCTGGAATAGTCTTGGTCGGGAAATAATTTGAAATACATTTAGTTTCCAAATCAAAATCCATCCATCAGTGTTATTTAGGACATATAAGAATTCAAACGATATAGCTAAGTTGTCATCAATAACATCATGAAACAATTAAGTCATCAACTTTAATGAATTTAAGTACAAAGAAGTACAGTCAAACTTATACAACTGAAAAAACTTTTTTGAAAAAAGAATTGAACTATGATTTAAGACCTCGACTTATAGAGCTGATTTTAAAAACATTTTTATAGTTTTCGTGCAATTAATTTATAGAGACTTCGAGTTATAGAAAAAACAAAAACAAATAAATTGCAAATAATTTGACTCTATTATTTAGGTGAATTTATCAATCTTCTGTTGATAAGTATTTCGTATTTTTAGCTAATCTGTTCCTGTTTTAATTTGTCTGTTGGCATCACTATGTGGGCGCGTGCTGCTATATGGAGGAGACACTTTGTCACGCTGGGCACGATCGCCAGGGGAATACGCTGTTGTGGTTCTCACGCAGACATCTCGGAAAACTCCACCCACTGGCCGCTCTGCGGTTTGGCCTCCATCTTCCTTTTCCCCCAAACCATTTTCCTTTTTCCGAGTGCACCGCCACCTCGAAGTTGACACAGTTTACATTGTTGCCACATTTATATAGCTTGGCAGCTTTTATGGCACTTTGGCTTTTGTCTTGAGCTTTTTGCCAAAGTCAACGGAAGTGGGCGTGGGCATGGATCAGGCTGAGAAGGGGGCGGGGTCCGGCCCGGCCCGGCCATCGTAATTCTCAATTTGCCAAGGCGACAATTTAATGGATTTGCAGGTGTGCAACAATCCAACTAACCAACCGTGAGCTGCCAGCAAGGCCAGCGCGTAGTGTGTTTTCGAAATTGAATTGAAATAGCAGAAAATGACATTAAAAATTAATTAAATTGATTGGAATGGCTGGTGTCACAAGCAGTTGCACCTGGCTAAAGATTGAGACTTGACTTGACTGCATTAATTTCACTTTCTTTTTTTCTGCTGACTTGTTTTGTGCACCTGTTAAAGAGCATTCAACTTTCGTTGACTGCGTACTTTTTCCTCTGATTGTTTTTGTCTGCATTTCCAATTCCAAGTTAATTGCAGGATTCTCTCACACTATCAGTATATATTTTCTGTTGCTTTGATTGCCTGACTTATGGCAGCCATTTAATTGGCCACCCGCCACGTCAAAGGCAGCCGAAAATGAAGAAATATTATGGAGGATATTTCCGTTCACACAGTCACGCCCACAATCCTCCCACTTTTAGCGACCCTTGACCCCGCACACCCCCCCTGCAATGTTGCAAATCAATTTGGCCTTTGGCAAACTTTGGCTACCTGCAAGGCAAAGAAGTAGCAGTAGAACTTCCGTTTGCACATTTGTTTGCACAAAACATAAGGAAAAAGTTTCGCTTACTTATTGGCCAGAAGTTGTTTGTCGGGGGCTTCGCCCTTTGAATTTGTTTTTCGGGTTTGGGGTATTGGTAATGAGGGAGTGCAGTGGCAATTGCAGCATTTGTGAGAGAGGCTGCCCCCAAATAAAAAAAAAAGCCAAAGCAAGGCAAACAATTTGCTGTCAAGTGGTTTGTGGCTCTTTCTGACAAGTTTTCCCTCCCCTCTTCATTTCTGTGATGATTTTTGGGAGGGAGAAAACTCTCTGTCAAACGTTTAGCCTACACAAGTTGACCTCTGTATTGGGTTATCCTTCACGCAGCACAAGTAAACAACATCCGAGGAGCCAACACCCTTTTGACGTGAAATTTCATAATTATTTGCTTGGGCTCCTCCCCCTTTTTCCCCTGTGTGCACAGTACACACACTCACGAGGTGAAACAAACAAACAACAAAATGGCGTCGCCGGTAGACGCCACAAGTAACAATAACAACATGGAGGGGTCACGGGTCAGGGGGCAAGGCCTGCTCTTCATCTTCTTCTGCTCATCGTCGTTGTCTTGTTGATCAAGCGAAAATTTTAATAGAGTCGACGTCAACATGAACGTTGTTTACGTCTCGTCAACAACGTGATTGCTGTTCTCCGCTTCGTTGTCGTTGTCGTTGTTGTGGTTCATGCAGCTGCTTTAATTAAATTTTTAAATAATTTTTACCCTTATCGTTGCATCTGGCTCTTCTCTCTCACTGGATTTATACTATATATATATTTATATATATGACAATGTGTACGCAAATTAAAATTGCATAAAAATCGAAGAGAAACTGCAAGCGAATGAGATTGTAACATGTCTGCATAATGGCAGATTTTTAATTGCCAGTCCGAAAGTGTTTCGTCGCAGCCGCAAAATTATCATAATGAGCTACAGCCCTCGACCAGATGACCATAACGGCACGGAGTCAAGCAATCGAACTTGATAAAATATTACGCATACGACCCTTTGGCCGCAAGAGCAAAAAGCCAAAAGTCGATCGTAGAATGTTAAGCCCAGCCAATGTCAAGCTGCTACCTCAGGTTTTTGGGGTTTCATTGATAGATTCTGCTTGAACGTAATTTAAAAAATGTAATAAAAAAATATACATTTGAACCATTTTAAAAAGCAGTAGAAATTGAAGAAATTAAGTATAATATTTACATAAATTCACTGATTTATTTAGTACCTAATATTTTAATCCAACAATATTTTTTAATTACTTTACGATGGTTAATTTCAATAAATTGATTCATTTAAGTGGCTTACTATATTTTGCGAACACAAAAAGGTAAAAGTTCCAGTACAAATAAATTGTAACAAATATTTATTTTAATACTTGTGCAAAAAAATTTAATATAAAATGTAAAAAAATACTACATTTAAAATTGTTCTCTGACAATTGTTTTCTTAAGTTTTCAAACCTTAATTGTAATGTTTATTTAAATATTATTAAATGCCATATTAAATTATATCTGGTTAAACTTTCGGCACCACCCTACCATTTATTTTCCTGGCACTCACATATGGTTTATGAGCTGCGATTCCGGGCATTTCGTTTCGTTTCAGGGCATCTGCACAGCCCCTTGGTCATTTCAATGGCTTGCTGCTCATTTTTATTGACGCTGACGTCAGGGCCACAGAAGGTGGCAACGGTGAAGGACGAAGGACGCAGGACGAAGGTGGCCGCAACGTCGCTTTATTTATGTGGCCATATGGGGAGGGGTGGAACACATTGGCCAGTCCACATAATTATGCGAATTTTTCGTAATTAAATATTCCTTGTAATTTGCATTCGCCGTTCTTGCACTTTTATTATGCGCGACTCAATCCGCCCACATTTCCTCGGTCGCACCCACGCGAGTCTTTTGTTGTCAATTTTTAAAGGTAATTGAAAAATACAATAAAGTGGTTTTATAATTATATGGCCAAACGTTCCCGTTCGCTGTCAGTGCGTCGTTGGCAGCTAATGGAGAAAGGCAAAGTTCAAGCCAAAAACTTTCTGCCAAAGCAGCCAAGAACAACACACACAAAATTTGTGCATTTTTTTCAATTTCCGGCTTAAGACAAACAAATGTACTGCGAAAGTGCGAGCCGAGGAGCATCCTCCGCCAACGGAAGTTGCTGAGTTGCTTGTTTAAAAAGCGAGGGGCGATGTGGATCGGGGCGGGGGGCCAAAAATTTATTTTTTATTTACACCGGATATTAATTTTATAGCAGGCAGCAGCAGTCTCAGTGGCTTGACAAAAGCGGACTTTTGATCTCTAGAGCACACATTCAATAATTTTAGCCTGACGCTTCCGTCTGTCCAGCTGTCAAGGGGCGAACTTGGCTCTTCGCTGGGCTAATAACATATACAACTTCCGATGGCGGAAGTGTGCAACTGAGGCGGCCATTTTCCTAGTGTGTACTATATGCTAAAAGCGAAGCTCACTCCTGGAAAGGTCAGGAGCTTCAGTTCCAGCCACAGCTTGAACTCCGCTCTTTGGGGCAGGTGGAAGCCCACAAGGAGGCAGCCGGGCGGAAGGCATCAGTAAACACCTTTTGCCGACTTTTATGTGTGTTTTTCTTTTATGTTCTGTCAGCGTAATAAAAAAATGCATGCATAACCCATCCTTGGGGGGCAACCAAACAAACAAACAAACAAAGCTATCCCCTTCCCCTAATCGCTCTGTTTGCCCACATGTGATGCATCCTTTGATAGCTTGCCCTTGGATCCTTTCCCCCGCAATCTTGGCACTCTATTGTCACGCAAACACCAAATAGGTTTGGGGAAAAAGGAAGTCCTTTTTTTGTTGAGTTTAATACACAGGGTATTATTTAAAAATTATTTATATTCATAAATAATATGTATCAGTATCCTATAAAAAATTTAAGTCACCAATTTTAAAATTAATTCAATTTGTTTTATTTAAAATAAAAAGTTAAATTTAATACCCAAAAAAGTGTCTGTAAAAAAGCATATGCACTTGTTAAATTGTACATTCGTCGGACAGTTTTCAGCAAGCATTGTGGTGCAAATTTGGTTACATGTTGCGAACTCGCTAAATTAGATTAATTAAATCAAAATGCAAAATTTCTCTATGAAAGAGAACTGAATAAATAAACAATGCAATAAATCAGCAAATGAATGTGACTACCACAACGAAACTATTCGCCATGTCAGGGGCACAAAATTGTATTAAAAGTTTCAGAATTCAATTAAGACATCAAATTGTGCAATAATTAAAAACAAAAAAAAAGGAGCGGAAAAGCGGGTTTTACCAAGAGCTTAATTAAGTTAAACTGACATATCCCTGACTAAGAGAAGTATTTCGCTTAGCATTTAATTTCAGAGGAGTTTCGGGTGAGGGAAAAATATGCAGAAGACGAAATCTTGCCTCCGACTCCTTCGCAATTCGATTTCTTTTTCACCTTTTTTCCGCCTTTCATGTGAAATTGAATTATGCAGCAGATTTCACGTTTCGCCAGCCGCCGTCGCAATTGCCATCGCCATCAAAATGCAAACGAAGTCTGCACTCGGGGCATTGTTTGTACTCGCTTACATTTGTAATAAACTTAAATCGAGTGTGAATTGCAGGGCGGCGCACGCGGCGTATACTTAATGCCGTGCACACGCGCGCTTAATTCAATTTTATTTTAAATACTTGCGCAAATGCAACGTCATAAATAATGAACAAAATACCTTGACAGCCAAACAGTCCCAGTCCCATTCCCAGTCCCAGGCCGAGTGAGTATCTCTCGACATCAGCTGTTTATTCTTGTTTGTCGCTGATGTCGCTTCATTAAACGGTAAAGTTATTAAATTACCACAACCATCGAGCCGACCAACAGTCGCCTGCAATTTGTACAATGTGAAATATGTAATTGTCAAGGCGTCCGTCTCTCTTTGGCCTCATGTTTAATCACACAAACCAACAACTGGGCAACTGGGCAGCAGGACGGAAAGAAGGAGCGACCAAAAACCGCATTCGGCAAAAGCCAGCGATGAAAATCGATGCCCGAAATGACAGTGACAATTTCATTTAATTGGTTTTAATTAAATTAATGAGTGAATTTTACAAATTGCAGCAAAATGATAAATAAGTAATTCAATATATATTCCCAATCCCCAGCCCCCAGCCTCATGTTAATTTAATTTAATATCGCAAAAGTTGGTCGAGTCGGTTATTTACTTTTTTTGTTGTGTAATTTCGTTGCGTAAACGCTATCAAATTTAATTTAGTTTAATTAATTTTGAAATAAAAAGGGAGGAAGGCAGCTGAAAAAAATGATGTCATATATACTAGTGACTAATGGGTGATTTACATGAATCTATTAGAGCCAGTAAAATATTAAATCATCTTTGTAGCTTTAAAGAAAAATGTATGAAATTATTTAGTAACAAAAACAAAAAATTCAATTTAAATACAGACAAGTTTAATTGTTGTGATGTAGAATCTTAAGATATTAAAAAGGCCTAATAAAACAATAAACAATAACCTATAAAATCATCCGAAAATCATTTCATATTTTATTTTCGAATTCTAAATAAATTCCATGAGGAATTTGAGAGGATTAAAGTAATCGAGACATTGTCTTGATTTTTGTAGTTGTAGTTCAACATTCTTTAAGGTTAAGCGCCCTAACAGCTTGAGCTGCTTCATCCATCCAACTCATCCTCAAACTTGCCCTCCCTTTGCTGTTTCAGAGAATCCCCTGCTTTCATGCCTATAAGCCCTTCACAGCTGACTAAAGCAGCTTATCGATAACATACTATCGCATGACATTCAACAAGGCACAGGCCATTAAACTCCCCAAGTCCGGCCTGAGGGTCCTGGGAGGTCCTGGAGGTCCTCGATATGTGGCCCTGCACTTGTCGCTTTGCATGCATAAATCTAGCAGCAATAAGATCCCAACAACAGGCTGTCAACTTAAAGGAAAGAACGCGGCAATGAAGTAACACAGCTTCTGTGCGCTGGCATGAAAAATTGTTGGTGACTTGGAGATTAGACTGCTCCTCCATCTTGGTCCTTGGACCACGATTCGCATGGGCCAACTAATCAGGGGCAAAGAAGTGGGGCCAAGGATAAATATGAGCAGATGAAGTCCAGGAAATTGACGGCAACAACGGCAAACAACATTTCCATCTGAGCACATAAATTTTCACAACAAATTCAATTTCCTCTTTGATTTTTAGCAAACGAGCAGTGGGCAAGTAGCCGGTGGTGGAGCAGGGCAAATAAAATAAATAACTTCCCCAAGAGCGCAACAGTTGCCAATAAAAAGGGGTGTTAAAGGCAGAGGAGGTGTAGGGGGGAGGGAGAACGAGGCTCGTCTAACAAAACGGAAGCGGAAATGCAGCGTGTGTTTGTGTAAGTGCGGCTGTGTGTGTGTGTGTGTGTGCAAGAACAAATAGCAAATAAGTGCAAAGCAACCAATTGATAAAGTAAAAAACACTCCAAACTGTGCACCAGCCCCCAAGCGTCGCCCGGTCCTGTAACAAAGGCCCAACTCGAATCGAGTCGAGTCGAGTCGAGAGTGTTGAGTGCGGAACAACAACAGGGGCTACGATGACTACGACTATGGGAATGGCAATGGAAATGGCGGCAGGAGTATCACAAGCAGCGGAGAGAACCAGAGCAAGCCAACCACTTCATAAATAATTCATTTCCCGCCTGCTAACTTAACTTGAACAGCCTTTTTTACGGGGATATCCCTTGTGCACAAAGGTATTGGGGGTGTGATCGAAAACGGAGATAGGATACAACAACTGGAATAAAATTCACAAAAAAATACCTGTCTACTACTTCCTAAATATTTAAAAATCTTGTCTTTGTCTTTCTTAATTTTTCTTAAAATTAAAGTGTAGCTTTGCTGTCAAATCAAATCCCTTTTTCATCTGAGAAATTTGTTGTATCATAAGGGAGAAATTTATTCTTGAATAAAAAGTGTACAAATAAAAAAAGTGCGGAATATTAACATGTTCCCGATTTTTGTACAATAACTCGGTTTTAACAGACCTTTCTTATATCCCTATAACACCCTTGCTCTTGACAACAAACCATAAATGTAACAAAAATAATTGATTTAAGTACCAACAACCTTAACATAAAGTTCAAATAATTTAAATTTTTTTTGAATAATTTTATATTTGGTCATAATTTACAGTAAACTTCCCAAAGGAGGTTTTTAAAAAAACCTGTAATATTTGTAAAAGGATTTTTCCCTGTTCCTTTTTGTGACACGTAGAATAGGTATTGCCTAGTCCACATTGGACTAGACTGAATCTCTTCATTTTGCTGCGGCTACGTGGCGTATGCGCAACATATGCAACAGTCAGGAGCATTCTGTACAAGACGGAGTGAGCAGAGGATGCGAGTCGCCGCCGCAGACGCCAAACTAACGTGAAATAGACACGAACAAAGGCTTTTCATGCCTTTGCAAGCATAAAATTGCTTTTTTGCAACAAATATCCTGGCAGGCAGCAGGCAGGACTCGGCATGTTTGTCTAGCAGCCAGCTCTCCCATTTCCTCCTATTCAACTCGAATTGGTCCATTTCAACTCAACTCTCTCCCTTGCAGCAGCATCACCATCACCAGCACCATCACCAGCTCTATTTGTTTGCAATTGCATGCGTATTTGATTCAATTTCTGCAATTTATTTGCAATTTGGCAGACGCCGACATCTTTTGCTTTTTATCTCTTTGATGATTGAAAGCACACGTACCAGGATCACCACTCCTTCTTCTCACAGTTTATTAAATTCTTTAAGTGACAATGGGTATTCATTCACTCCACATATACAACATATACAGAGGTACATCGCTTACATTGTTGTACTGTCATCCATCCGAAATGCATAAATTTAACACCTAGTAAGCAATTCTCTGCACAATGCCGAAGGAAACTAAGCGCTGCCACCAACAACAACAACAACAACAATGTGCAACACCCAAACATCCGTTTCCGTTGCATCCGCTTTCGCCTTTCGCGTTGTTTTGGTAGCCCGACCTCAGCTGCAGTTGCAGTTGCACTGTGTGTGCCTTTGTTGCTGTGATGCATCGTGTGCATATATTAAATGCCACACAGGCACCCAGAATTATAATTAAATGCATTGGTGGCAGCTGAGGTTAGGAGGGGATTCCTGGGGGCACTCTGCGTTGATAGGTGGTTACCTGTTTACCTGCCTGTGTGTAAGGCCCATGTAAGATCTCATTCAAAGACTTACGACGCAGCAGCACTATAAACTACATATATTATTTTCTGTCAGTGCAATCACTGTGGCAGGCGCCATAGATACATATACACACATTGACCGGAACTCCGGCGGCCTTAAACCCATACTGAAAACACTGCCAGGAGGAGCTACTGCAAATGCAGACAGACGCCACCAAAAGGGGTAAACAAAGCCAAAAGCAGAGCCAGAGCCAGGGACAATGACAACAACAACAATGGCTATGATAATGAAGGCATTCATTATTATTCCAATTGCTACCACCACCCCACAACCCACATACATCCCAAAAACAGCATCCTCCCGCCGACGACTGATTCAAACTGCAGCATGGCGCCAAAGAAGCGATTAAATGGAACTGTGTCACAAACAAAATTCGCTTAAAGACAACACAAACAGCAGCCAAGTCGAGCAGTTGCAGTTTCGGTATAAATGTTGCTTTTATAATGCTCTCAGCTCAATCATAGAAAACCCGATGACAAATGTAAACGACTTAAATAAAATGGATTTTATGAAGAAAAGGATATTCTCAGAAATTGAAACATATAATACCCTTGCAACCTAAAGATAAAACAAAAATAATCAAATTTCCACAAATATTTTTTAGCGAGTTAAAAGGATATTGTTATTCGATAGCTTTAAATTTCGAAAGCTTCTTAAACTAAAGTACATCGAGTTTTACTGTTTTTAATTAGTCCAAAATAGAGGTAGAATTTTTGTTTGTATGGAAGCTACTGGAGGGAGTAATCACATTAAAAATGTTTTCTCTAAACAGTAATAAACAGAAACATAAAAGAAAAGGGTTAAGCAAAAACGTTTGAAGTCTGGCTATTGGCCAAATCCATTGATGTAATGAATCAAGTAAACGAGTTTAAATCGCAGATAGGCAAGGATTAGGTGTAGAGGTGCAGCTCCTTTCGATTTGTGCGTCACATGTGGAAAACAGAATTGTAATTCATGTTAGGACCTTGCATTTTCCCCCTCCCATTCGCACACAGCCCATCGCATAAATTGTTGCTACCCAATTACGAGCACTAACAATGAAGGCCACTTCCACATCCCCCACCCTACACTCCATTGTCTGAGCCTGGCTCGTTGTAGTTGCCAATTTTAGGCCAAAATGTTATCATGTCACTCGCAGTCGTCGTCATTGTGCCACACTCGCCTCCACTTTTGCCTCTTCCCAGTTCTATGCCCTTCAACAACAGAGGCAACGTGTCCAGTTGCGACGTCCCACGCTTTTGGAGTGCGAATTTGCGTAAATATAATTTATTTACGCAATGGCAAAGGACCGGAGAAGGCTTGCAGATATAAGCCTGGCCAACACACACACACAAAGACTGTGAGTGCAATTCAGCTGCAGTCTGCAGCTTTTGGGCGTGACATTTAAGGCTCTGTCACATTGGTCACACATCCTGCGATGTGTCTAGGCCCCAAAGTCAGGCCGTTTAATTAGAATGCGGTTGGTGCCTTGGCAGGATTTGGATCCAGGGATGTTCCATTCCATTTGGATGTGGTCATCGGTGGAGTGAGCTCTCGGCTTATACATTTATTTAAACATTTCATTTTTACGCTACGACGGATTGTCGCAGTTCTCTCGATTGGTTGTGGGGACTAACTTCAATCAAAGCTCAAAATTGGAGTGAACCTCATGTCTGGGGAATATCGTCTGCTTACAAATAGCAATTGCAATTGCGAAAGCATTTTCCTTTTCCACGTGTATTAACATAATCAAATTGGATTTGTGCACAGGATAATGATGAGCTTCATTATTGGTTATATTCCCGCTGTTGTTGTGTTTGTGTTGTGTTGTGTTGTGTTGTGCTGCCATCATCCCACGTGGATGCGTGTGTATATTTTTTTTGCGGATGCTGTCGTCCTTGTCAGCGTTGTTGCTTATTATAAATTATAATGAATTTGCTGCTGCTCCCACACCCAGTCAACCAACCAAACAGCCAACCAACCAACCAGCCACTTGTTGTCAGTGGCAACTCCACTCAGCTCCACCCAATCTGCTCAGTCCGCTGGAAAATGAAGGCACATGGGGAACCATAGAGAACCAGGGAGAACCAGTCAGTCAGTAGTCTGCCATAATCGAAGATCTTAGCCAGACTCCTGGTGAAAACCTGTCTCTTCGCGTGTGTCGCTATTGAAGCATGCCTCGCAGCTACAACATTTTCAGTGCTTATTATGCAAATTTTGTCAGAGCTTCCTTTCGCCAAAAAAAAGTGATAGCCGAAGGACAATTTGCATCGTCTACAATTAAAATTTAAATCACAAGTAATTTAATTGAGCTAAACTCCTCGGGCCACTTCAATTTCGTAATGGTTGAGGGGGGGGATGACTGGCTTTCGGAGCGCAATTAACCAGCAATTTTCGCATAAACGTTTCTTTCATAATTGAGCTCTCGCCCAACAAAGCCAAGTCGTGGAGAATAACCACGAAAAAAAGAAAAAAAAATAGAGTAAGAAGTAAAGAAAGAAAAATAGACAGGAGCAGACTTTTCAATTGGCAGAGTCACAGAGTCGAGAGCTTCTGCTGAGAACAGCATTATCTTCATCATCATTATACCGATGATTGCCTTCATCAACTGCCATATTATCGTTGGTTTTAATTTTTTGCTGGCTTTTGTTGGCAGTCGTCATCGTTGCAGCAGCAGCAGCAGCAGTCATTGCAATTGTAACCAAGCCCAGTCAAAGCCAAATGTCAAGGTGGGCCAAGAACACTCAACGAGTTGCGGCTTGGAGTTGGGCCAAACATTGATTCGTTATGACAAAAAAAAGGATAAGTGGGGATTGCTAAATATTTAGACCCAAACAGATCTTAAGAAGCCTTTAAATGCACCAATTTCGTTTAGTTGGCAGTCAGAGAAGGACAAAGCCCCAAAGAGGCCACCACAAGATGAAGCGTTTATGGTTATGAGTCCCGTGGGCGCCAGGACTGCCAGGACAGGACAGGACAGGAAGAACAATGAGCAGAAGGAACCGTAGTCTCCGATTCGCTGGCTTGGAACTGCGAACACTTTAAGGCCGATAAACGGCTACCAAAAAGGGGCAAAAGGATGTGTTTCCCGCTCCCAAACAACATCCCTGCTCTTGAAGAAGACACTTGAGGTGGGATATTAAAAATACATGAGCATACAGACAGACAGACAGAGAGCCTCGTTTTGGGAAGCAGTCTCGTCCTGGGCTCTACTTGAGTTACAAGTGGCTTATTTACCTTACGATAAGTGCAGCCTGGAGTGCCATGACTCGACTATCAGGCACTCAGACCCGCACTCCGCCTTAATCATATCAATAATTATTTCTTTGTCGACGGGTTTTGGCCTTATGACTCTCCCGAGCCTAATCGACTTAAATGTGTGGGCCTTTGTTGAGGTCTTAACTAGCTGCTGCACAAACCGCTTGTGAAATAATGAATCGAGCCGCCGGAAATCATTATTCAATATCAAATTGAGAGCCTGGAATGAGCTTGAAGTTCATCCCGTTTTTGCTGGCCAATAAATCAGGTGGAATTTTCAATAAAATGATGCGATGCCTGATGCCTGTGTGTTGACGACGAAATCCGACCTTCCATTTTGCCCAAAATTTGCGCTGTGGGGCCTTGGCCCATTGATGATTTATGCCCTGACCGCAATGATAACCCAGCAAACATGGCCCTGGCCAAAACGTTGAAAATTAAACGCCTGGGAGGCAACAAGGACGCTGCGGTGAGCGGTGAGAGGAGTCTACAAAAATATTTATGACAACAACAACAAGAACAGCAGCAGGAAAAAAGGGGAAGGCAGCTGGCAACGGAGACAACGTTGCGTATGCGTCATATTAATGGACAGGGCTCGGCCAGTGGAAATTTTTTGGGAAAAGGAAAGCCAATTTGCGTATGGTTTTCAATTAAAATGTCACATGAGCTGTAAAACAGTTTGATGAGCCTGTCGTCCTGCCGAAATGAGATATTGACGACGAGGTGGGAGATATCATCTTGTGTCTACGTTAGAGGAAAGCTGAAACTGTCATTTCATGGGAACTCTGGCACATGCTGGCGAAAAGTTGAGTGGAACTTGAAAAGGGCAGAATATATTTCTCTCTCTTTTTTAACTTGACATACGCAAATTATTCTCAGAAAATATTTTCTTATTTTGCTTCTATTTTTTTAAAAGCAAACATTATGAGTTTTTTTTTTATTTTGCTGCTCCATTGACATCAAACGAATTCCTCCGTTTGGCAGTTAATTAAGGCGGATTAGGGTGGCCCAAATCTACCGCATGCGTTGTAAATATGTTTCTGCAAGAGAGAGGGAATATGGAATAGAAAATCCGACTGCAGAGTCGTCTTTTGCCACGCGGCTGTAGGATCCTTTTGCAGGATTGCATGTGCGCACACATATTATCCTCAATTAGCGCGCTTATTGTTGGAACAAGTCCCTCCACTTTCGCGTCCCACTTTCACAGGATATCTGGCTGGTTTTTCACTAGCAGAGAGGAGGCTTAGGCTTAAGTACCTAAAGTTAGGCGCTTCCCATGAAATGCAAACTTTACGTTTCGACTGCCACTATCCATAAACCATCGCCTCGCCCCCTCTCTTTCCCACTCCCTCTCTCCCTGTCTCTGTCGCACTCTCATGCACGTTGTTGTTGCTTTTATTTGTTATGCATTTTGCCCGGAAATTGGAGATAATAAGCATATTGTTGTGCGAAAACAATGGCCATGCTAATGATGTACATCTGTGTGGGTGCGGCACACGCACGTATGAGTGTGTGTGTGTGTGCGTGGCCCTGTGTGTGTTAATAACTGCACACGTATGCAAGTCATATGTATGTTGAGTTTAATTCAGAGCAGGCACAGGCTCAATTGATCCCTGAAATCTAAATTGAATGCATTGAATGCGCATCTGCAAACTAGTTCACACACTTTAAACTCAGAAAGAAGCACATTTATAGTTTATAATGCATTTAAAATATTTATAGCACAGCAAATGTATGATTATTTTGGTACGAAATAGAGTTTAATGCAGAGCAGAAAAGGTACAATTGAAGTCTAAAACAAATAAATTAAGGTTTATATTGGACCTATTAAATGAATGCAATATCAAATTATTTCACCCACTTTAAACTAAAGTACAAATTCAATGTTACAATAACATTATTCAGCAGTAAACAATTTAAATATTTTTTTTGGCAGGTTGTTTTCTCTTTCAGCTTTCAGTCTAAATAAATTTCAAATTTAATATTTTATCCCATATATTATAAATAGTTTTTCTTCCAAAATACTCTTACCATTAGGTACATTGAAGCAATCAAAATCGCACCATTTAGATTAAATAAATAAATCATGTTACTCTAGGGAAAATACATAACACATGTCTTTTTTTCAAATGACTTCCAAGCCTAGAAACCAAATACTTTACTTGGTTTTAAAATAAACTGCTTTTCTTGTGTCATTTTTACTAAGCTTTTAAAATTTGGTACCTACGGGAATTTCTGAGCTGTTATTTTAAACAAACCAGTCTCCATTAGCAGTCACCATTTTTGGTGAAAAATCATTCAGTGTAAACCTGCGACTTGTCAACAAATCTCCGATTTAATACTACATTTTTAACAATACTGCAAATCTAAAATCATAACCCTGCACTGAAAGCGTAAGGAATTTTATTAGCATTTTGCATTCACCTTGAATCCTTTACTCTGCGAGGCTTAGACAAAGTGCATTATGTGTCTTAGGGAGCGGACCAAAAAACTTCCAATGGAAGACACAACAGAACTAATTGAATTAAAACTAAATGCAACTTTTATCCCCAGCAATTACGGGAGTGGATGAGCAGGAGGGGCAGGAGGGGAAAGGAGGGCCAAACATCAAGCCATAGAAATACATTTTCATTTTCATTTCTATTTCATTACAATTTCATTTAAGTGAAGCTTAAAAGCGCACCAAATGGCAAATGGCTGCCTGCCGTGGCAATTATTTTTGTAGATTTTTTCCCATTCCCAAGGCTCTTGGCTTTTCCTCGGCCACCCCAATGTAGGTAAACAATGGCAAAAAACACCCAGTAAAAGAGCCAGCCGAAAGCACCTGTAAAACAATAGACTGAGCAGAGTTGAGAGTATAGAAGAGGAGGCTGGTTGGTTGGTTGGGATGAAAACACAACAACAGTAGGAAACAAATAGAAACCAGGCGTGCCTCGAGATTGAAAAACAAGTTAATTGCAATAGCTTTGGTTGGCTTGGGCATGTTTTTAGTCCAAGTTCTTGGGCTGGCCAAACAATGGGAGTTTTGCAAGTTTAACAAAATGCTTTCTTATATCTTGGTCGGAATTTATTCGTGATCCCTCACGGGCCAGCGAGTTTCAATGTTGAACTCACGCGCTCATTTCTGTTTTCTATTTGTTTGATACTCAAGTGAAGTAATTAATTTACTAAACACACAAAAACGCACGTGTTCAGATACTCAGACAGACACATGTTTTTCCTGGGGAAGGAGAGCCCATAAATACGTTGGAATATTCAATATTTTATTTATTCGAAGCGTGCCAAGCTGCAGTTCCTTTGGTATCTCAGGCTCCCTGTTTTTCCTGGAATTACCTTAAATTACACATTCACCAGTCTCATGTGCTTAAGCACTTTTCAATTGTCTTTTAATTAGATTTTTGCTAAAAAAGAGCGACTTCTTAAGTTCCTGCGGCTATAAATTTTACGCGACTGTGGGTCATAAATTTTCAATTGCCTTTTAATTTGCATATACTTAGGCCATAACATGGCCATCCAGTTAACCCCAGTCCAACCGTTGGGCCACTAATTACACTTTGTTAATGAATAGGCACAGCGTAGCACTTACCTGTAACGAAAACAGAAATAGGTTTAGGCGATTAAAAAAAGTTGTTGTCGAAGGACATTAAAGAAAACGGGAGTTAAGTGTGGTTGGAAAAGTTGGAATTAGAATTCATTAATGGTTTGTGGTAGGTCATTTCGACAAATTGTCGGAAAAATTCATTTTAATGAACATCTAAATAGTTAGGAAGAACAGCAGAAGAACAGTATATAAAACAAAAAGGTTGGAATTGTACGACTATAGCCAAGAGCTCTCATTAAGTTAAGTGTGAAGTGTTTTTAAAAATATTGTTAATGTAATATTTAAAGCTTTGCTTAGTTTATTAAAGAAGTTAGTAACTAGGAAACAACAAACTTTACAAAAACATAAAGACAACTATTTCCAAGAACCTCAAAACAGCATAAATCCAGCAGCAATGGTTATCCTTCTGGAATTTCTCAAGCCGCAGACATTTCAACATTTCCTCCACTCGAAAACGCGGTCGAGCAGAAAGCTGCTTAACTATTTTTCCGACTAATTTCGTTTGGCATATTATTTTAGATATTCTAAGCCGTACTTTTCGGTAGTGTTCCCACAAAAGTTGAATGGTTATGAAGACCTATTAACATGTGTGTGCACTGAATCCTCATCGAGTGGAGTCAAGTTGAAAACTCTCAATGGGGGGAGGCGTTCACTTCTCATGGGATTGCTCACTGCGAATAATTTACGAGCCGCTCTTGATCCGCAGCTCATAAACTTGCAGATTTTTGCACAGCATAGTTTAGTTTTGCATGTGCGGTTAGATTTTAATACCGAAATAATTGCCTCAAATAGTTTTCTCAGTCAGTCAGAGGAGGAGTAGAGGAGGAGCTCAGAAGCTGTTGGGTTTTAAGACCTGCCAAAGGGAATTATTCGCTGGCAGTTCACAGGAAGAGATATACGACGAAACTTAATTAATAAGCAGTGCATACAAGTGATATGATCCTGCTGCAGTGCAGCATTCCTGCATCCTGCATCCTGCATCCCTTCGCCGCGTGGGTTGTTTATGAAACAAAAGTCAAGTGCTCTTCGCCGGGTTGCCAGGCATTTAAAATCAACGTGAAACGCACAATCAATGCCGTGTATTGTTTTTCATTCCTCGTACTTGCCGTGTCCTTCCCTTCTGTTCCCACAGAACCATTGTTATTATGGATTATTGCCTCGATGGAGGCGGGGGCATACATTGCGTATACGCAATGCGGAGGCCAGGACAGCTCTTTTGCAATGCGTATTTTCGAACGAAAACCCAGAACGCACAAGATAAACAGAGAGTCCATGGAAATTAAGCCAATGCCAATGACTGGACTCTGGACTCTTCTGCTGCTGCTGCTGGTTGCTGCTCGAATGGGTCTCGGCCACGTTAATTGCAGCGCTTTGTGAAGTCTTCCGTGCTGGCCTTCATTTCATCCACCCACTAAAGGCTTTTTATGCACATAGTACGTACATACATATATGCAGCAAATTTTTTTACAGTGCGGTTTTCACACCACCACCCACAATTTGCAGTCTGCGTGCGGGAATATTTACTGCATGGCACATTAAGCAGGCAAGTGGTGATATGATTGAGTTCATGAGTGCCTATCTGCCACCCAAAAAGTTCTAAAATTAACTATACGGTTTTTTTAATGATGGTAAGTGAATTACCTGCTGTCGGTTTTTTGAGTGTGTTGTACTCAGTGAGCTAAACGCAAGTATTGATAAACTGATATTGCAGATGCCGTGGGTAATTAGTGGCAGGCGGCAGTCGAGTGGAAAATGATGTGAGAAAAAAGCGTAGAAACAATCAGAAAAGGTGGGTTTTTTTTGCAGTCAGGGCAGGGAAGCTGCATTTAAATTTTAAACCGCAGAAAAGTAAGTTTGCAACAGCCGCAAAACTTTTCCCCAATGCAAAACTGGGCAAATATTTACCCTTCGACTTTGCAGAGTCCGTTCAGGTCCAGAAACCAGGCGGTTCTCTATCCGCAGGCGCATTTACAGTACTTTCAAGGTGCATTTACCAGGGTAGAGGGGATGGGAGGTATCAAACAAAAGGCAAAATGCAGAAAACATTTCACTTGGCTTTTGTTATTAAAAAATTCCTAAAATTACCAAAGATAAATATTAATAACAAGCCGCAGCTCTAACAGTTGCTCCTTCGTCCTGCAGCAGTCCTTCTGCGTTGTTGTTTTTGTTAGCAGGTATTTTTTAATTTGCATTGTGCGGCTTGAGGTAAATTGAGGGGGCGTGAAGGGGTGGAGAGGGGAAGACAAACTCAAACAATTTGCGGTTTTCATTAAGTCATCTTTCTCTCCCTTGCCCTTCCCTGCCAGTTACTTTCCTGGGAGTTTATTATATGAAATAATTTATCCGAGTGGCATGCCAGGAGCAGCCAGGACACACAGGAGCTGGGACAGCTGTCATTAAATGCAGGAGCAAGTATTTGAATAACCTTACAGGGGACACTCCGAAGAAGGGAACTTCAGTCTGCAGATTGCGATCTTTGGTCAGGACATCCAAACAGGGAATCTTCACTCCGTTACTACTGGCTGATGCATGTCCATCTCTTGGGGTGCCTGGAGTTCAGTGCATTTAATAGTTTCCATTTTGTTAAATTTGTGCTGCTAGCTGCTGCGGCTTTTGACGTTGGCACTTCCGTTTCCGCTTGAATTATCGCGCACAGCAGGCGATGGGCGGGGCCACGGGAAATTGCATTAACTGTGGCAAAAGTCGCTGGCAGCCTTTGGGTTCAGCTGTCTGCGTTTAATATGCAACTTTCCACACACACACACACACACACACCTACTACCTCTAGCTGTCTTGCGTCATTTTGAAATATTTGTGGCATCAAATGCAGTCGTCAACTTGATTAAATGTCATGCATAAAGCAACAGCCAAGCTGCAGATGAAGATGGGGCTCTGAAACTGAAAATGGAGGTGCTGGAGACGGAGGTGGAGATGGAGGCCAGCCAAGAAATTGCAAGGCGTTCTCACCACAAAAAAAAGTGGAAGCAAAAGGGAAGCTGGGCTAAAAGCAACTGCCAGATGACTTGAGCAATGGAAGCTGCAACCTGCCGGGCTGACATGACCCCAAAGTGACATGCAGATTTGTTTGCCACAAAAATATTCCTTATGGCTGCGGTTACATTGCTATTATCCTGTGGGCTGCCTCCCCCTTCGGGCAGATCAATTACAAAATGAAATGCGACTGACTCATCAAAGAAAAAAATCATCGTCAGCATAATTATAGGGAGCTTTCATAAAAATTATGGGTAAACACGTAACCAAATACTCACATATCATTTATAACACATGTTGCTTTGTTTGATATTTAAATTGAGCGGTATTAAAATATTTCCCAATAAAAACGTAAGCTCTTAATTGAGTTAATTCACTAATAGAAACATTAATACTTAAATTAAAGGGATTATCATAATAATGTATTATCTTTCCTAAAGAAAAGCGATGGAACAAAACTGAAAAGTTTATTTTTGATGAAAGTTTAAAGAATCAAACAGATTTTATGCTTAGAAAATGTGTCATGTAATTTAATCATCACTCAAAAAACTTTATAAATAACAATTATTATTTTAAATTCCCAAAAAACAATTTTACACGATGCAACTAAGCACCAATCTTCTGCAATAATATTAATATTTCACGCAAAGGCAAATAGGTTTCATATATCCAAGAGAAGTAAGCATAGCAATGACTCAAATGCATTTTCATTTGTATAACCAAGTTAAACAATAAACCTTACAAATGAACGACGTACGAACACTTTATGCAATAAAACACTCAGTTGTGCATTAATTACATTTGTTTAGGCTTGGCTAGAACAGAGATGATTACACATACGCAGTGTTGACAGACAGAGTCATCAAGTGTCGTGTTTCTGCCCGCCCCCTTCCTCCACAGCCCACAGACACATATTACTTTAATTTCTTTTGACAAACCACACGCACACACACACACTCCTCTCAAATACACACAAATGTGGAATATATTTGTAAATTAAATCAATTTATTTGAAATTTCTTGGGCCAAAGGCGCACGAAAATATGCAGCAATTTATTTTCCCCGTCCCCTTGTGCAAACCTCTGTCTGTTCATTTGATTGAAAATGCGAATTACTCATGTATATAGCCGTAGCCGAGCATTGAGCATTGAGCATTCCCTGTTTGCTATATAGGGCGAGTGGCAAATCTAAAATCAAATCAAATCAATTTTCTCAAATGTTACTTGGTAGCTCCAGTTCCATCTTCCTCACAGCATCTCTGGCCTTGACGCGTTTCGTTTCGATTCGTTCTGTCTGCGCAGCTCTGATTGATCGAATTTAAATTTTTGTGGCACATTTCCGAGCTGGCAGTCAATCGAAGAAAGCGTCCTGACGGCTCGTCTTTAATTATGCCTTTGGCGGCATTGTGTGACTGCAATTTGTTGCAAAAGCACTGAAGATCTCCAATAAAACATGTATTGCCACATTTTTTTATCGCTTTTTTCCTAGTAAATTAATTTTTCACCCACACATTTTGGTCATCATTGCGCAGGGAAAACTTAAAAAGGACCAGACGGCAATCTTGCTTCAAACCACACATTTTCCCTGGCCCAAAACGCAAACAAGCCGCAAAAATGCCTGAAATTTCACAAATTGCTATTTTATTGAGAGGTTAAGCAATCGAAATATGAGGATATTTGCCATCCCTTTTCAGTGGACGGCGTGTGCACAACGAACCAGACATAATTAGCCAAAGAATTTTCTCATCAAATGTGCAAAATGGTCCAAACGGCGACCCAAGTGTCGAAAAAGCTGGCAATAAAAACGCACAGAGGAATACGAAAAGTTATGAATCAGAAAATTATAGAGAAAAAAGTCAGTGAGTGAAGGGGGGGAGGGGGGAAACTTTTTATGATTTCAATAAAGTTGTTAACTTTATTAAAATTTTTGCTCAGCTCAAGAAAAGTTGTCTAAAAGCCAGCCGAGCATAGAATTACTATGAGAAAATACTTTCGCCGGCTACGACGTCCATAAATTGACAATTTAAGTTCGAGCTAAGAGACGGGGATGGTGAAAGGAAAATATATAAAAAAAAAAAAAAAATAAAAGAGTGAGAACCGGAGTAACTAGCGAAAAAGTTGTACTGAGAATCGCGCATCAATGAAGCATAAATGCATAATGCCAAAGGCAAGTCAAACTAATAAATGTTCAACAATGAAAGGGGCAGGACAACAGTCCTAGTCCTCGTCCTCGTCCTCGACGTCATCGTCCTTTATGGCCATCATCGTTACATGCTAAATTACACGCCAAATTGCGCACAGCCAGCCAGCTCCTCGGCTTATTGATTTTAAGTAAAAATCTGACTCTGGCCCTGCAAATCTAAATCGAAACGGGAAACGAAAATCCAAAGTGCTAGCCACTTGTGCCATAAACAAATCAAATATTTCTCATATTTCTACGATTTTCACGCATTGCTGCATCAAAGAAGAAGGATTGCAAGGCATCTGGAAAATGTGTTGCATGCACCCATTTGGGATTTGGGGTGGTTGGGTGGCTGGTTGGCTGGGTGGTAACACATAGTAAGGCGGCCAGCCAGGTAAGCGATGCCCAAAGCTTGGCTTTTCCGGCAGAGAAGACGAAAAGAAATGCATAGTTAAAGTTTGCATTTCCTTTGTGCATGTGTTGTGAGTTTGCACTCATAAATTCATCATTTAATCAGTGGAGGGGGGTGTGGGGTATCGAAAGCATCGAGCATCGTTTTACGGCTCACTGGTCAGCAGATTTATTGAGCGCGTTCTGCTTTTTTTTTTGTTTGTTGCCTGTTGCAAACCATAAAAATCCAGAAAGAATATATTTTGTGCTTAGATGAAGCCCCTGCATCCTTTTTAATTAACAGTTAACTCAAAACTAATTTATACTTTGTAAAAATATTTCTCTGGCTTTCTGGCTTTGCCTATATATGCCACATAATTAAAACCCCAACTTTATCAGCAGATAAACAAAAAGACAAAACAAAAAGAGAAAAAAACATGAGGTAAACAACTAAAAAACAAGGTAAATAAGAGGTACAAATTATGAAGCACTTCATATTCGCAGTTCGTTTGGGTTCTACGCTCCATCACGAGCCAAAAACCCAAACCAAAGTCGGGGGTTTGTGGGGGGCGGGCAATCAACACAAAACGACCTCGTCAACAACTCCAGCTTAAGAGCAAAAATATCACAAGTGGGTGGAAAAAGGGGCAGCACCACCATCACCATCATCATCCACATCCACATCACCCATGGCAACTTTGTTGCTGGCAGCATAGTTGGCAGCAAAAAAAAAAGTTTTTTCAGAGGATGGGATGGGAAGTTCACTGGGAGAGTGGAGGCTGGGGGCGCTCTTTGCCGATTGCTAAGCAACGCAACAGTTTGCCATGGCTATAATACGTTATAATTTGTTATTGAGTTCTCTTCAGAGCAGCTGCAAAAATGCAGGAAAAAACGAGAAACGAGACCAGCCAGGGGAGTCGGGGGTTTGAGTTGGGGAAATATGCGAAAAAGTAAACAAAAATAGAAGAGCCAACCAGGCCATGTTCGAAGAACAGTTACCCTTCCATGTAACCATTAGGCATTTACAAGGAAAAAATGGCCAGCTTATTCGCCTTTGACATTCTGTCTTTTATTCCGTTCACGCGAATTAAATCATCCCTCGAGGCCAACGACTTCTGGCGAAAGAGTATGGGATCCTGTGTGATGAGTGCCCTTATCCTTGCTGTTGGTTATGGGTCCGAGAAAGGCCCGTACAAAAAGTGTACGTATATATTTATAAGTATATATGATTGGCAACAACAGCTTTTTAGTGCCTGCGAGTCCCTTTTATTTTATTTTATTTTTGTGTATATTTATTTCATGTTTTCCCACTTACTCCCCAACCCAGCTTTGCTTTTTGTCATGAGGAGAAAATAAAAAAAAGGAACTTTTTTCAATTTTTTGTTGCTTTGTGTGTGTTCCTTATGAAATTGATGCTCGAAAATCGCACTCAATTAGTGGGGATTTCATATTTATTTATTGTAGCTGCTGCTTTCGCATCATTTGAGACGGTGAGCCCGGCACGCGTGTCCTTATGTGAGGACGACGACGAGGACGAGGACTCGGAGATTGGGGAAAATCAGTTGCTCGGCTCAAAGGGTGTTTATGCGCTTCATTTAATTTATTGCCGATGTTATTTGAAAGGCAAATACAATCTTTGAAGCCTCAAAATCACGGAAAAGCTTCTTGGGGACAAGACATTTTGATCCTTTGGCTTAGTGTGTAAAAAGTCTGTTTTCTTTTTCTACAATTTGTTGTCAATTGTTATTTGTTTATTAAAATACTAAATAAGACAAGTGGAGTTTCGGGCGACCTCTATTATTTAAATCTCTAAACTACTGTTGTACAATTCAAGAAACTTAACGAAGGTCTTTGAAAAAAAGCTTTTACATAGATTAAGTTTGGAAAAGCTTTTTGAGAGCTTTAGCTAGGGTTTTGACTTAATAAAAAACTAGCTTTCTATAAAAGCGGTTACAATTAATATATAGTAGTTTTATGGAAAAGTATAATATACCTTTAAGTAAATAAAAGTTTAAAAAGCTTTTAAAGAACTTTTAAGCATTGTCAATCCTATCCAAAGCTCTTTGAAAGGAGAAACAGCTTTTGCAAAAACTTAAGAGTGTCCTTCAAAGCTCGCGAAAGCGTTTAACAGAGTCCTTTCAAAGCTCACTGCTCGTATAACACTTTATCAGAGCTTTTTAACAGTGTTCTTACAGACATTAGCATTTTCCCGATTTCCCCAAATTGTGCGTAGCCCCAGGCATTCCCGCATCCCCATAGCCCCCATTCCCCGATTTCCTCTCCTTCTCGGCAGCCTGGCAGCCAATATCTCGTTAGTGCGTCTGTAGCTGTAGCTTAAACACAGGACATTTACTTTATGTGTTCTTAAATGACAGTCCCGGGATGAGGAGCAGCAGGACCAGCGCCAAGGACTAAGGACCATCAGCAGCCGGAGAACTGAGGCATAACGATTACATTAGAAGCGAGTAAAATTTCATAAAAATGCTCTACGTGCGCTGCCTTTTTGAATATGTAATGATGCCACGAAGGAGTGCAATTTGCACACACACACTCGCACTCACACACACACACACACCACACACAAACTAATACACACGAAGAGCGACCGAAAGCGCCAAAAATTCTATTTGTGGTTAGGGCAACCAACTTTATTACGGCTAAAGTATGCAAAGAGAGTTAAAAAATGGATGCCACAGCCAGAAAAAAAGGGGAAAACGAGGGCTAAAATATTTTACTATCAATTTAGGGGCTGGCATTAATTTGCGCAAATTTTCGGCACTCCAGTTTGATCAATTGCGGCCTATGGTTTATTTTACGCCAGTTGGCTGTTGGGGGTGTTGTCAGAAGGACCACCTGTCAAAACGCTGGCTGCCCCAGTCCTGTTTTGTGGTCAGTGGACAGTGGGTCAACTAATGAGTTTATAGACTTGCATGTTATTGGTTGATTTATTCATTTCATGAATTCCAAATGTAATTATAGCAGCCAAAACCATCTACAAATATTTTTGGGATTTAATCTATCATATAATTGAACCAAAACATCACTCCACAAATCAAACAAAATAAATTCCTGACTTCTGAAAAATAGGTATTTGTTTAGTTTTTATCTTTTTAGCTACCAAATTTAAAATCAATCAGTGATGCAGCTGCCAAGTAGGTAGATTGACTCATGAATAGAATTGTGTTAGGTGTTTGTGGAAAATTTTCCCTTATTATTTGGGTGATTTTCCTGTAACCCCACCGTGCAACGTCTGTTTTTGCAATCCATTCAACTTGCCTATGGGCACAGTTGGTCGTAGGCGTCCTGCGGTTTTCATTACATTTTCGATTTTGTACATTTTGCAGTCGTCGTCGTCGTCGTCGTCGCCATCAGAGTTCGTCATCGTCCCGTTTTTATCGCCCCATTTTCCCACTTTTCACCATTTTCAGTCTGTTTGGGCCTGCAACTTAAGCGGCTTTGGCTTGTAAGTGCGGGTGTGTGCCTGTGACTGTGCCTGTGTGTGTGTGAGAGAAAACTGCCCCGGACGGCGGCAATTTGGCTAAAACGGTAAGCACACGCCTACCTGCGCCCACAAAAACGCACTACACAAATTGCTATTTATGTGAGTGCCCGACTGGGTGAAGGTATAACCCATCCCCATCCCAATTTCCCATCCCCTCCGCCCCGTTCAACCTTTGCCCCTGTGCCTTCTCTGTTGGTGCGGTTGAAATGAGCAAATTGTATGCGATTGTGGCAACCACAAAAGAAAAAAAATGAAAATGAAAAAGGACCCCAGTTGGAAAAGCAGCAGCAGCAGCAGCAGCAGAACCTGTGTAGTGCAGCTTAGTTTTTTTGAAGGGGTTGTGCATGGGTGAAATTTGGGTCACGTAGTTAAATTTTCCGACTCGTTTCGATTTTTTTCGAAGCAACTTACTTAAAATAAATTAGTTTTGCTAAACCACAAAAACGGCAACCGCTCGACAGAGAGTAAGCGAAGAATATCAAAAGCAATGTATGAAATAAATGTGAAGAAATCAGTGCCAATGCCCAAAGGACGTTCCACGTTACAAACGGGATTCGGACAGGGCGGCGAACGTCCTTTAGTGGAGGTCAGGGAAAGAAAGCAAGGATAAGGGGATTGGGATTGGGAATGGGAATGGGAATGGGCAGGCAATTTTATGGTCAGACACGCAATTTACGCCCTCGTCTATCTCGGTGTGATTGTGTGAATGTAAGGAGGCAAAGGCATTGGCATAGGCGAAAAAAAAGCCCAACTATTTGCCATTTTAGTCACCAGGGGGCCCATGACTCCACTGAAGAAGCGGAGGAGTAGGACGACGTAGACGTAGGCTAACCCAGCTGGTTGGCCATTCTATTAAAGCTAAGCATTCGAAATCGAGTGCACAACATTTTGCAGCCAGGTCCTTGGGCCAAAGAGTGGCCAAATGGGCTCTGAAGGAGTGCACGGTGACAAATTAGCAACTAGAGTGATCGACAATTGATCACCAATTGCTGGGGTAAATCAGTCAATTTGGCAGCAGGCTTTCCCCATTGGAAAACTTGGCTTGTAGGCGTATCAATCACTCTATTTTATTACCAAGAAAATTACTGTTCCCTCTTACTTTACTCCAATTTCTGTAAAAATCCTGCACCACTCCCGAAACTATTTTGTGCTCTTAAATAAACTAAATCTCAAAGATTTGATCCCAAATTTAAATTGGATTAGAGCCTGTCTTTATATTCAGCTTACAGTAAACACTGTCCATTCGAATTCGAATGCCAGGCACGTATCCAGGGCCCTTGCCTTTTTTGAATCATATCGAATTAGTCCACATTTTTGATTGATTTTTGTCCTTGAGAACCCCCGAAACAAATTTCTGGTACTCCTTCGAATGCATTCCTGTAGCATCACCGTCACCATCACCATCACCATAACCATCTGGCTAAATAAAAACCAATTACTTACAAAAAATCCCCCAGCAGGCGCAACTAACCACGGTGTTTCCCAAATAGACCACAAAGAGCCATTGAATTTGAAAAATAAAACTGAACAGAGGCTACCCTTTATATGGCAAAGGCGTCTGGTATCTATGCGATCAGAGCAAATTAAAATTCCAATATATCTGCATATTGGACTAACAAGTGCAGTCAGAGATTAAATAAAATACGTTTTTGTTGAGATTTTTAATCCAAATAAAAAGGAAAGGAAAAAACAAATATCGTGGGAGCAAAAGTGTGATCAAAAAACCAAAATATTCCTGCTAAAAATTCACCACTGGGAGTTGGGGGCCTGGGTTTTGGGAATAGGACCAACAAAAAATTACACACACGAACTGTGACTGGCCATTCTCTGCAATGCAAAACTGTCCGGTGTGTTTGATGCACAAATCCCTCAACTGAAATAGATTTACGTCACTGCCAGACGACGGCAGTTGGTAGGATAGTTTGGGTGGTTTTGGGGGTACAGGGTTTTACGGGGGCAGTACGAGGTTTTAGGGGGCCCAAGAGCTGCAACTGCAATTGCGTTTGCTGGCCATTTTCGGCTGGCTCCTCTAGTCCACAACCCCTTTTTTAGCTCTGGCAATTTATTTGCAAATATTTTTCAACATCAAAAATATGTTTTCTTTTTGCCTTGAGTTTGTCCTTTCTTGCTTTTTGTACCCAGCATTAAAGGGGGATACTGAATTCATGAAAATATATGCAAAGGCTAGCGCTATCTATAGTTAAAAGTGTTTAATATTCTTGACCAAAAGCACTGTCTTTTTGTGTGAACGTCTAAATATCAAAAATGTTTCACAACAAGTCCTCCGCGAATTGTTTATCTTTTCTAATTTACCAAATTTGCATAAAGAAACTACATATTTAAAATTCGTATAAAGAAAACGAGAATTCTTTAAACTAAACTTTAAAAGCCAATTTTATATAATTTTTAAATTAATGGCTTAGTTTAAAGAAGGTTTTAAATTTCTTTTAAAGTATTTTTCCCTTGCTTTTTTATTTTAGCTACTGAATATTAATAAAGATATAAATGTAGAATAATTTATTTTTGTAAGTAATGCTTTTTAGAAATACCGGCTGACAAGTTTTGTTTTTGATTTAACAAAGAAAAATCACACCAGCTCCTGTTCGTCCACTGCAAAGTATGACAATGCCTGGGACAGGACATTCTGTGTAACATCCGGATAGCAAATCGAACGACGCATACTAACACACTTAGAGACCGACACACACTCACTGTCACAGGTGACCAACGCTTTTCCCAGTGCGTGAGTATCCTGATGGGATGTCACATGTCGTCGCCTGCAATCCGGTGTCCTCATCATCGTCATCAGCAGGCTCATCCCACAGTCTGTGTCTGTATGTCTGGCAGTTGGCTGTTTAAGTCCTGGGATGCGGGAAAGTGTTCTTTCGGTTGAAAATATGGAAAGTTGGCCGGCAACTATTTTTTAATTAACTGGATTTTGGCTTGAGTTGCTCTGCTGGCTGCTGCTTGCTGAAGCCAGGGGAGGCAGGGGAATCCGGGGAATCAGAGGAAGCGAGCCGGAGCCGGAGCCGGAGAAAAGAGTCAGTTGGTGCAATTCAAGCTGATGTCAAATCCATTGCTGGACGACTGGCTTGTTAAATGTCAGGCACACGCCTCACTGATTTTCCAGGGCGGCAGCGAGTGGGTATATGGATGGCAGAAAGAAAAGGCAGACGCAGAAATTTATCTGGCAGGAAAATTCGATTTTCCTATTCTCATTCTGTATGAGAGAGAGGCTGGAATGAAAGCATGCATCTGGTTTCACAATCAGATTCATTCATTTTCATTTATTGCCACGATAATACAATGCCAAGCTGTCAAGTTCGGGTAAAGATAGGACTGTTTGTGCCAATCTGCATGGGGTTATTTTTAAAATGATAAAGCCACACCGTTTTCTGTCAGAAACGTGGAAAATGTGTATCAAACAATAGCTTGATAGCAAGGTAAAAATGGGCAGCCAAAGCACTACAGCCAAAAACTTTAAATACCTTAACTGGATTCTGCAAAAATGTTTAATATAAATATATTATACAACATATAGAGTTTCACCATAGTGGAGATACAAAACATTCAGGGTTGATAGATAACACCTTTTTGAATGTATCCTTCTATAATTTGGTGCTTATATATTTTGGGGTATCATTTAACAGTCAGACTACTAAGTACATAAATGCCTTTAAAAAAAAAGGTAAATAAATGAAGCAGCTCAAGAACCACGAATATTCTTCTGTTTCATGAATTGTTAACTAGTATATCATTGTGTTGGGGCACTTGACAGCAGCGGTCTTACTTGTGTTTTGCTGTACCTAAAAGCCCCAAGCGGCCTTCCACTCGAGTCAGGTCCATGCCTCAGTTTGGTTCTTCAGTCGACTAAATTGCTCCCAGTTAAAAAGCACTTAAGAGGGGTACTTACTCTAGAATTCCACTTTACGTTAAAAAAAAGACATTTCATCGTCGGCAGGCACGTTTAACAGCCTGTCCCACGGACATTCGTTCTCAGATGCCCAGTTTAGAGCACTAGGCTCTTATAATGCAAACACACCTGGAGTATTTGCCTCTGAAGGAGGCTCTTAGGTGCTACCACAGCCCAAGCTTAAAAGGTGACAAAAATATATACCTATTTTAATGGAATGTTCTCTAATAATTTCTTCATGTTTTTAAAATGTGGTTAAAATTCTGTAAAAAAAAAAAAAGAAATTTTTTCTTGAGAGAACCGATCCTGCGATATGTTTTGTCAGGATACCCCAAAAACTTTGCTACTAGCAAGTAAAAAAAATACGTGAAGACAGTTTTTAATTTTGAAAATGATAAAATTGCAAAAGAATAGGTTGTTAAACTACAAATTTAAATGTAGAAAAAAGACAGCAAAAAAAATGTTAAATAAATTTAAAGAGTGGGTCGCCTAAGGAGTCCTTAAATTGGCTATGGATGTCGTAAGCTGAGTCATTTGTTTATTTATAAGCACACAATCGAGCAGGGGGCACACACAGACAGGAAAGGTTGTTGAGGCAATCCATTTACGTGCCACGTCCACGTTTCCTCCCTGCGTTCTCAACTCTCGGTAAGGTAAGGTAGTGGCTAATTAATTTTACACCGTTTATCGCTGCGTTTCACGGGCATACTACATCACTACACACTCTTGGCTTAAGTCAAACAAATCAATCACGGGGGGATGTTGGGCAGAATGATGGCGCCGGCGGTTGGTGGCCAATTAGCAAAGCATACACCGCACAGCTGCTCTTTGCATGGCGACAAGACGACGCCGTCACAGGACTCACAGGACGAGGACGAGGACGAGGACTCGCAGGACATCCACGATAATGTCAGTGCGGTAAGCCCTTAAGACAGATGAATGAAGTGGCAAACATGGCAGACAGTTCCAGCCGATTTACAGCCGAGAGTCCAGTTCAGTTAAGAGGCGTCGACTGGCTACTGACATTTACAAATCAGCAGTCATTACTTATTGCTCTCGAACGTTCAGCGTCAGTGCACATGAGCCGATTTAAACAGATTTTTACTTAAGTTTGCATATACACACAACGGGCCAAAGGAATCGGTAAAAGGTTTTAAATGAGTTGCTTGAAAATTTTAAAGGTATTGAATAAATAAAGAACTCGGTGAAGCGGACAGTGAAAGTGATTGAGAGTTATATGTTTTCAGTCCTTTGTCACCTGATGTCACAAGGAGATTCAATTTAAATTTAAATTTATTTAAAGGCACAAAGCTACTCAAGTGTTGACCTGATAGTTATAAAACTTGAGAAGTTTTGATTCCTTATTCTAGAGCAATAACTGAACTATAAAGCCATATCAGCTCTTTATTTAACTAAAAACGTACAAAATTCTAATCGATTTAAATTTAGAATTATATCCCATTTTAAAACTCTTTTTAAAGCTAAAAAAAAACCCAATCCCCCAAATAATTAAACAAAATCACCAATGGAACACTGAGTTTCAGTACCTAAAAGTTATCGTTTTTTCTGCCTGTTATATAAAATTGCACAGTTGCAATAAACCCTTGTGCTCTACAAGTTATGCGTATAAAAACCAACGCTTAAAAACTGACAGTGAAAAAATTGCTAGGTGAACAAATAGACAAGAAGAGAAAGAGAAAAGAAAAACTGAGAAAAAATGCAACAAAATTAAGAAGAAACTCAGTTCAAATAAAATAATAAAACCAAAGCATTTTTCAGCTTCATTAAATACCGACAAAGTTTGTTTTATACGCTGCAAGTTACAGGCCAGAAACCAGCGAAAGATGGAGTTTCCGCCTACATATGAAAAGCAGGAAAAACAAATAGAAAAGCAATTTTTCGAGACGATCGACCATAAGATACCCAGTAATTGAGTCTTTTAGTTGAGGTCAAGATAATTTAAGACTTAATTAGCTAGTTAACTACTATCATTAAATAATACACTTCCAGTCAAGTTTGCTTCAACTTGAAAATCATTTTAAAAAATGAACTCAATATGCTCATTATAAAAAACCAAAGTTATGCATTATGTGAAAGCCAAGACCTTCTTAGCCACAATTATAGGCAAAATATGTTCCTTGCTGCAATTGACTTTTTTATGTAAACTGACAGGACGAACCGGATAAATACACTCTCATTAAAGTTGAAGGTTGCTGGCACGGCCTTTTGGCCATGTAACAGTGGTCGAAATCAAGACATTATTTTGTTAAATGTAATTAAATAGGAAAAATTTAATATTTTTATTGATAAACGAACCCCTTTTATGTAGAATTGTTTAAATTTTTTAAATTTTTGTTTAGAAAATTATGACAAAGTTAAAGGCACATTTAGACCACTGTAAATTGGACATTGACAAATATTCAAAGTGGAGGCAAAAGAGCACAATTGGCCGAACAGCATTGCCTGCAGTTTGTGTTAAATCAGCAACAATTGTTTGAATTGGAAGCTGGTCTCATATCTGTTTCAGGCTCTGGCGTCTCTGTGGCTCGGTTTCAGCTTAGGACTGGAGGATTGGGGGATTGGGGATCGGAGGATTGGTCTATGGACTATGGTCTATGGGCTTTTGGCTTTGGGCTTTGGCCAGCCGCCAGACAGAGGAAATTAAAATTTATATAGCAAAGCCAGAGCGGCAGATGCTGACTCTGAATTTTTGGTACTTAGCATGCCTTCTCGGAACTCGTAGTTTGGTAGTCGGTGGTATAGTAAAACTGGCTAAAAACTGGCTAAAAACTGGGTTAAGAATGAAAACGTGGAGCGTGGCTGCCAATAAGCTTCGAATAGGCCATTTGTCAGCTTTTGACCATCACGACAAAAAGAAGGCAGAGCTAAGAATCGCTTTTTCCTTCCTTCCTGTTCCTGTTGCCAAATGGTTGCCAATGGCTTTCAATTGGGTTAAGTGATTTGGCATTCAATCAATGTTCGTTTTTCTAACTTCCCCTTCAGCGCAATCACCACATAATTATAGCGTTTCCTGACTGTTTGTTTTTGTGCTGGCATTGGTACTTTATATGTGTACGTAGAAAGGACCTTTCTGTGGGGTCAAATGCATGTGGCAGAGTCAAATCAACAGTTGGCAGAGGGCAGAGGAGTGGCCCATAATGACTTTATTATCTGCTGCGATAGAAACTGATCTGACGGCCATCGACCGATGGGGGCAGGGTCCTGCGAAATATGTCCATTGTTTTCCTCTCTGTGCGTGTGCAATTTAAATCAATTATGCGCTTGGGAACCACACCATGTAAGCGCTGTCAGAGGATTTGGACAATGAACCCCACAAAAATGAGCAATAATAACAGCAAATTAATGAGTCGAGCAATTTATGGCTCATTTCCGAACCATCGATTAAATCAGCCAATCCTAGTAACGAGAATGTCCTTTAAAGCAAAAGTCTCACATACATGCACTCTCTGAAACGAGAGAGAAAAGTCACGCACACTTTGTCACTCCTCTCTCTTTGTGCCCAGATCTCCTTTAAAAGGCTTTAAGCAACATTATTCTCCGTCTGCCACCTCGAATTCATTTGACATTTGATTTAGAACGCATTGTCGAACAACTCCTGTCTGGCTGGGAAACGAACAAATAAAAGGCTCAGCCCGCAATCATTGCGGTAAACAAAAGACAACTGCAGGGTTCATACAGGGACACATGTTTATCAATGTCCTTAGCAAAAAAAAATTAGTTCAAAGAGGAATAGAAGCTGCAGGAAGCAAAAAAAGTAGCAGGTCATACCGAGAACAGGGCGCAAAAAGCAGCAAAACCACAGACGCAGATGCTGAGTCTCGAGTTTCAGATAAAAAGCCAGGACCCAAATTGACAGACCACATATTAAGCCAGGATATGGATTGATTTATTGCCTTCAGACTGATTCTCCCTTAACGTTTTTTTTTTTTGCTATATTGGTGTCACACAATAAATTGCCACACAGCCCGCAGGGGATTGTGCACATTTTTCTGCAATTAGCAAATAGAATGGAATATTTCAGGAACTTGATTGTCAAACTCAGGTCTGTAGAAAGTCGTTAAGGTAGAAAAATGTTTAATATTTAATTTTGTACTCACTTGCTTTATGTAAGGTGCGATATTTACTTACCTAGAAATAACAGAAAATAACAGAATTAGTTTTCGCATAAATAAATTGATAAGTAGATATTTTTAGCGAAAGAAGGATTTACACCTTAAAGCTGGTTTTTTAATATCTTCTTAAGAACCCATTCCCACAACATTGACAAAACATGAGGCCTATTTGTGGTTCACAAAGAACAAAGGAAGGCCACCGAAATGACAATAATGTATTACAGTCGATCACAAAAACAATGCCTATGCGCCACATCGACCTCCACTTGGCCAGACAACAAAAAAAAAACGAAAAGGCCATAACAAAACCAGATACAAAAAATGTTGAAGTTCTTTAACAAGGACATGTTGGGGAAACACAACCAAACTCACAAGAACCAAGCAAAAACAGACACGAGTGGCATCTCCACAGGCAAGACATAAAATATTTCCGAGCGGACGAGAGGAGCAGCAGAATTTCCAAGTGTTTTGTATTGATTCGAATTGTTTGTTGGTACCCAAACATAAATATGATATTGAAGGGGAACGCCTAAGGAATAAGGCTATGAAGGTCAATCACACCGAAAGCAACTTATTTGAATTGAAGATGTTGCTTTTGGCAGCCTTGCAACTTGAAAAGTTCTTATCCATTTCAGATAAACGTTTAAATTTTATAAAATTCTCATTATTTTACCTAGAATCCCTTATAAAAAGTTTATTCAATTATAGCAAAAGTCTTTTTTGATAAGGAGATAGGAATCACTGTGTTAATGGCTTTCGTGAGTAATTTAAGCAGTTGGTTAAAAGGTGTTTCCTTCTTTGTATAGGTGTTTTTTGTCGATTTAATGGTTATATTTTAATTATAGACTTTTAAGTTTGTTTTACCTTTGCGTTTAGTTTTTTCATTTAAACTAAACTGTCTGCGTGTTTGCATATTTAATCAAGCCTTTTTTCTTTTTGTTTGCCCAACTTCCGACTTTGCTCTGGAGGCGGGACGACTACAGTTTGCGTTCAGTTAGACTCTGACTCTCCTCTGAGCTGCGTTGGCATTTTTAGCACAGGACGAGGACGAGGACGAGGACGAGGAAAAGGACGAGGACGAGGAGCTAAAGGAGTGTATGAGTGGGTTGGTCTTCCGAGAATGACTGGCATAAATCACAGAGGGCAATATGCAACACTATTTCTAGTGGCGGCACTGCAAATACTCCTGCTGCTGCTGCTTTATGACCCCGCAAAACCTGAAAGCGATTTCAAGTCCTCTAACTTCTTGTTGCAGCTTAACGCGTTAACTCTTACCTAAGCCAAAGTTTTAATAGGAGCTCGAGGAGTTCCTGGAAGTTCAGTGAAGGTCTTAGTTCAGTCGTTTTATTAAGCCCCTGTGATCGATTGTATTGTCCGCCTTGGCGACCGAAAAAATTGGTGTTAAAAAATACCTCATTGCCATAAAATAAAAAAATTTAAGAAGATACAGTTGCAGGCATTTGAAATTTATTTTCTAAAAAAGTAACATGAAACTCGTACATCTGCAAGCAAATTAAATATTCATTCTAGCAGGAAGTCTGCTCTGGTATTCCCAAAAACTTGCTGGCTCAAAAATAAAAACTTTAAGTCTTCGTCATCCTGGACAGCTTCCAACAAAACCAAAAACAAAAAAAAGAGTGAAAAACTCTAGCACACGCAGCTGCATCTCGGACTTGTAAATTGCATTTGCAGCCAATTTACACAAAATTAAATTGAATTTACGCTACGCTTGCCCAAAATATCAATGAATGTCGCCCAGAGAGGGGGAGAGAGAGAGACAGAGAGTGGGTGGGCGGCATGTCCTTGGCAGGACTACATGCAAGGACTCGACAAGAGCACCGCAAAAAGTCAACTGCATTTTATCAAAATTCAAATTGTATTTTCGTTGCTCTGACTGCTTGTTTAGCATGCGTGATAAGCAGCCAGCAAAAAGCAAAGAGGACTCAGGACTGCGAGGACTCAGGACACTGCCACTGCCACACAAACTGGGAAACGCACACGGTGGCACATAAATGAAGTGCCTGCAAGTTGGCCGTATACTACAGTTTGTTGCATGTTGCACATAAAACGACAACAGAATGGAGGAAGTGGAAGGCACCAAGGCGTGGGCTAAACCTAAGACAGCAATGGACAACAAACTAATGCACTCACTCGTGTGAAGCCATCACCTCCTCCCTTCTAGTTACACAGGGGACTACTGACTACTGACTTAGTTGAGTCGACAAATCACACGAGCTTCAAATGAATCCAAGCTAAAGTTTCCTACCTGCGTAACTTTACAGGTGCTGAAAGCATGTGAGGAATGGGATTGAGCAGATAGTTGGAAAAGGCAAACTAAAGGTCACTTAAGCCTTTATGTCGAACCAACAGGGATCAGCGACACCTCTTCGATGCAATTATTAGCAGTTCGATGAGTTTACTCTACCACTAAAGAATTTTAAATTAAGACAACAATTGGAAAATAAATTCCAGTATTTAAATAGTCTTTACAAATATTTACAATTCTTTTGTTTTCTTAATCATTATATAAATAAAACTATTTATACCCCAAAAATAAAAAATAATATAATCCAAAAAAATATATATATATAAAATACAAAATCGATAATAAGCCTTATGGTTTAGCTTGTTTTTATTGAAAGTAGTGATACCGTTTAAATAAAATATGAGTCGAGCGTTTTCCGAGGAAGGGTCACCTCTGTCCCAAAGGTCGCCAGAGGGGCTAGCTCGGTTCCTTGAATGTATCGTTAAGGATTCCGTGTGCATTCTCATCAATATCATATTAATGCTCGGCTGCCAACAAACAATTGAAAACAATACAAAATACTTAGGAATTCCTTTGCTCCTCAGCCTGTATTTATTTCCTGCCTGGGATCGTGACGTGTTTGTCTGTCTGTTTGTACGAGAGCGTATGGATGCCTTGAGTTGGCCTTGTGCCAGTAATCCTATCCTACCTTACTCATTTTTATACATGTAAGGAGGACCTCTGCCCTCCCTTTTTGGGTTCGGTTCGGGTTTTGTTTTCGTCTTGGGAAGTGGCTGTACAAAATGGAGAGGGAAAACGGGGGAAATACTTTCTGGTTTGGGCCGTTATGCATATTTGCCATTTGTTCACCTCTGGATCTGTTCCTCGAATGCCAGAAATATGCCGCAAGTGCTGTCAATTGTTGATGATGTGGGAATTGTTCGAACCTAATGTTTTTGGGGGAGCGATGAATTCGCAAAGGCTTTAATGTGTTACTTAGGGCTTTACGTGCTTGTAGTTAGTGCAAATAGGTATAGTTTAATTTCTATAATCCTTCGAAAACTACAGGTCATTGAAAGGCCCAAAGACGGAATGCATATTGACTCTATGTTACTGAGATTTTCAACACCGTTGCACAAGAAGTTATAATTTTCGAACACAAATAAAACCTTTTTTATCTTGCAAAACCTTTTTTAATAAAAAATCATTGTAAAGTAGGAAATCTTTTCTTTAATAAGTGTTAATTGACTTCAGTTAAAATCAAAAAAATATTTACTATGTTAAAAAAAAAGGAAGCCATGTTCAGTGAGCGAAGGCTCTGTTTTTAATTATTATAAATTGGACAATATCCTTAAGAAAACGCAAAACTAAGTAACAAGTCCAATATTTATATTTACATAAGAAACAGATTTATGTTTGGTATTTTTAAATCAGTGGGTTGAGTATTCTTTTTAGTTTCTAATGAAATATTAAAAAGGTGTGTCCTCTAAAAATTTTACTTATTTGAATATAATTATAAGTTTAAAAACTAATTAAAACAGTTGCTGCGTAATTAAATTATGGAATATTTTGTCCGAGTTTATAATTAGGTAAGTACCAAAAAGAAGTCACAGAGAGTAGTGTCCACCAAGCTTTAAGTTCCTACACATTAAAACCGAATTGAGCTGGTCATGTCCAGAGCTTCCGAGGGGCAGTCCCACGATTCCACGCCACATACACGATGGAGATTGGAAAGCGGCAACAACATCTTGCTCGGAATTTACGTGATGTACATTTAAACGCGACTGAGCAAGCGGAATTATGCGTCCACAGAGTCTAAAGCTGGTGCAGCCCAGGGAGTGGAGGTGGTGGAGTCACCCAGATTGGGGATGGGGAATGGGGGATGGGATTTTCGAACAGTTTGCTAAATTGGCATGGCCAAACCAGACTGAAGGCAAGAGGCACGCCTAGGTGAGCGCGTCCTCCAATATTTCTGGCTCGGCTGGCGCGATGGGTCTATAAGTATGCTGCTGGAGCCACGGGAGGCAATCGCACATCTGCTGAAAAAATTGATTGATGATTGATGGCAATACAAAAAGGGCGACGTGATGGAGGCGTGTGTGGGAGAAAGGTGCATCCACATCCGAGAAATAGAGGGGAAAACAGAATGGGAGAAAAGCGCAATTTCACATACATGTGTGTGTATGTATATACTCGCTTCTGAGTGGGTGGCTCCGGCACAGTGGGTGGGGAAATGGAAATGGAAAGGGAAACGGAGGCTTTCCCGGGCCTCAAACTGGCACAAATATTCATGAGCAAAATGCCGTGTGCTCGTGTGCTCGTCTCCCGTCGCGGCTCAGACAAAATTTGCATAAATTTGGAATTTGAAAAGCTATCCAGCCTGATGGAAATGATGACGAGAGCGGCGGCACACACCTAAACACCCACTTCAAAACGGCAGGAGGAGCAGCAGGACGAGCAGGGGCGGCAGGACGATGAAGATGGGGCAAGGCACGTTGTATTAAGGCATTAAATGTTTGCCGCACACACATTGGGGAGAGCAAATATGCTGAGGCCCGAAATGGGAACGGAAATGCCAGCCGACATTGCTGAGTTATTATCGAGAGTTTTAGCTAAGAGGCCTTGTACATATCATTTCAACGAATAGAAAGAGAATGAAATGTCAAGAATGTTGCTAAAATTGTGATATTTTATGTGGCCTTCAATGTTGGTATCCTGATTTTTTGATTTCGATCTTAGTTTCCACAAAATTAAGGCCAGTTGACCTCAATCGGCTAATACGACCAGGACTTAAAAACAAAATTTAGACGAGCACCAAGGTAAAACATAAAATTTTCTTTAAGCACATTTTTAAATTTTCAGGAAATGTCAACAAAATATTTTTTCTTGGCCCTTCTTCCTCAAACTGCATTAGAAAATCATTATTGCAAAGGCATTAATTGTCACAAAGTAGGTACTCTAATAAATAGTTTATAATAACGATCAAGACTGCCTTTAATGTGCTAAAAAATAATTTAAAAAATTAATATACTGTATAGATATCTAGTTTTACATAAAAATTTAAGTCTTCATAGTTTTAAAGGCATTAAGGAAACGTTAAACGATTAACAAAAACATCACTCAATTTTTGTACACTTTGTTATCGTTTATAAAAAAATATGTTTTAATCTCATGATAAATATTTATTATTTTATGACCAATAATGTTGATACAAATAAATTGGTAAATTCAGAAATTTCAAAATGTTTAAATTAAAGGCTATATTGGCTTCCCCACCTTTACTATATATTTTGAATTACAAATTTTTGGCTTAGACTGTGAGTCACCTACCAATTTTGTGTGACTAATTTGGCTCGGCCATTGCTGCAATTGTTGCATTTGCAGCTTGTGCGATTGCAGAAGTTGACCTGTTGGGCTTGATATTGCTCCTGGATTGGTTGATGTTGAGTTTGTTAATGAGGTTGTTGATGATGTTGTTGTTGTTGTTGTTGCACTTGCTTCGCTGGCAGCGGAATGCAATGGCTGTTAGCAAATTGCTTTGGTTTTTTTCCCGGATTCGCGCAAATTGTGGCGGCTACCAAAACTCGAAGGCTGCTGCTGATGGCGGCGTTGCAGCTGGAGACGTTGCAGCTGGGAAAAGCCCAGTCGGGGGTAAGGATAACCATAACCAAGGGACTGCCTCTGAGGCGTATGATGTGGCTGATGCTTCTGCTGCTGGTGTTGCAGATGCAGATGTTGCTGCCAGCGCAAGCGTCGCATGTTTAGGGCGCCACATGGATAGGCAACCTGCAAGAGAATTGATGAGAGATTCAAGAAGGAACACAAACACGACGTGTGCCACACAGAAATTATAATAACAAAAAGGTATGCATATTTACTGTCAAAACAACAACAACATCAATGAGCAGGGAGAGCACAACATCGATTGGTAAATGGTTATAATTATGAGTTAAACGGAAATCATGATTACAGAAAGTGTTCTTGCGTTAAAAGAGAGGCTTATGAGTATGGTAGTAGTAATAGCAGTAGAGTAGTAGAAACAACATCAACAACAACAACATCAATTATAGAACAACATCAATATATTTTGGAGTCAATAACAACATTGATTCTTATGATTTATAACTTATTTGGGGTTCCCCAATGTAAAAGTTTCAATATAATTGGATTTGTGACTCTCTTGTCGTTTCCCCCGCTTAGAACATAAAAACATACACACACTTTTAGACTTGATTAGAGACTTAGAGACATTCAAAAAAACAGGACATTACGACACACTTATGAATATTATTTACTTACCTTATTATAACATGCATTTATTTAAATGATACTTAATAGGATAAAATGTGTTTAATATACGTCTAGAACAAGGCATGCACATGTGCTAACATTTATTAAAAATTATTTATATCTAAGGTGAATAAATGATTAGGCAAAAAATGATTGACAACAAATTGATTACTAAGTTTTACTATTTTAAAACTCTACACCTAAAAGGACTCTAAAAAAATAAAGAAAACTCTTTAAATAAACTTAAACTCACATAAAATGATCTGTCACAGTTGAGCATTTATTCTGGTTTTTTAAGATTGAATAACGTGACGAGGTAACAAAAACAGACACAAAGACGCGTTGGCAGATATACGCCACCAATGTAAATCGACATTTTTATTACGGTGTTGGAATATGTCAGGCTCCTTTCTCCACAATTCCACAATAAAAATGTCGCGCATTTCGCTTTGAAATGCAAAAAAATGCTCAAACGTTCCCTCCTCATCCTTTTTGCGAGGGAACACATTTTCAAGTTGAGAGGGTACCAGTTTTCTAATAAAATATATTTTTACACATGCGCATGCATAAAATATTCCCTTTGTAGGCGGTGTCGACAATATTTCATGGGCTTTACAAAGCTGAAAAAGGCTCGTTCTTTGGCTCAGACAATTTTTATGGTCACAGTATAAAATACAGTCCGAGGATGGTTCTTTCAACATTAATCAAACTCGTTACCTCAGTTAGAAAATAACTTTTAAGAAGTTTTGGAGTGTTAATTTGTTTGGAAATAAAATATTTAGGCCAACTTTTTTTGAGCTAAATTTCCGTGAAGGTTTTTTAATACAAAAATTTTAAACAAAATAGAAACAACTAAAAACTAACTAAACTAACTAAACGTAACTAAAAACTAAACAACCTACAATATTAAACTACTTATTTACCTATTTATACACAATTTGACTCAGTAAAAAGGAAGAACGTTTGAAAATCTTTAGTACAATACTCAAATAAATTTCGATCCAAATAAATTCTAAATGGATTTTATTTTAAATTAAATTAGGATTAGACGACGATAACCTTTAGCTTACATATCTTTATGTTTTAGGCTTAAACCATTATCTTATTCCACTGCTAAAATCGTCGTAACACAAGACCCTTCTTGGCTCAACGGGCTATCTTAATTAATTAACTGATTTGCAAAAATAATAATAAAACTGTCAGCCGCAAGAGTGAGAGCAGAACAGCCAACAGAAATCTCCTGTCCGATGCAGCATACAATGTGGCAAATATATGTATATATTTTTTTCTTATCTCAGATTCCTCTTGGCCAGGACACGGGGCATGCACACTTTCTCGCTTACTCGTCGTCCTTGTTCTTGTTTTTTTTTTTGTTTCTGCTCTGGAAACTGGCATCCGCCAACACTTAATTAAAATGGCATCCGGCCGAGGCAGAAAAAAATCCTGAGCGGCCTTCCCCGCCGTTTTACTACGATAGGTACTACATAGTAGTGGGCTACTAGCCCATCGCGTCCAGTGGTGTGAGTAAGTGAATTCGTTTCCCGCTTTTGGCCGTTGATTGATATGCCAATGAAGCGAACGCCAAGCTCAGGGCAGGGCTCTCCCATTCCACTGCACTGGCCCAACACAGACACCGAACAGGATGGAGCAGGATAGTAGAGAACCCAGAGACCAAGGAAGGAATGCGGACGGAAAAAATCTAGTTCGTTAGCTCTTATGCAAAGCGGGACAATAGTGTACACTACTGCCACGGCCCAATCGCTGGCGCAAAGTCAACAAATGCAGATGGGGCCAGATAAATTGCCAAACTGAAGCGTCCAAAGCGTCCAAAGGCGGCTTGGGCTTCGGGCCCAATAGGAATGGCTTTGCTTGGCTTTTGGCTCAGTTAGTTGCGGTTCGGTTCGGTTAAGGCCTCTGTGCTCGTCTGGAATAACAACACAAATTTTTACCTTTTTTTTTAGCCCAGCCGAAACAAAGTTTAGGTGAATAATGAACAGGGGAGGAAAGGGGAGATGTAACCGAAAGGTGTGCCATGAAATCAAAGAGATTTTTCATCAGCGTGGTTATACCCTTTCCCTTTACAAAGTGGGATTGCTTGTACACTAAAAAACATTCCAGTATTTGATTATTCATGAAAAAGTAAAAAGAGAAACCTCAAACGACTTTGAAGTATTCCTCTTTCTCAAATAACCCATTAAAAAATGTATATTTTTTCTTTTTAATCCTGAGTAAGAGTATTTGGTATTCATTAATTTTGGTTGACCCACAACTAACCACAAAGTCCATTCATTCATGAATTGTGCTACATCAGGGGCGAGCGTGATTAATTGCAGGCTGTGGTTAAATCCTTTTTAGTCCTGATTTCGGCATTTTTCAGGCTCACTCAGTACTCTTTATTCTCTGTTTTTTTAGGTGGGTGAAAAGACATTGGAAAATGGATAAAACTTCCTAGGTTAATTTTCAGACCACGTAAGAATATATTTACTGCACTTCTATGTAACTTTGATGGTTTTTTATGTAAGTAACACGAATACGGTTTTTTCAACTCAACTATGTAATGTCTTATATAGTATATGTACCTACCTATTTAAACCTATTTTCTTAAAAAGGAAATTGGTTAATTTTAAATACACTTAATTATTTTTGGTAATTTTTTTTTTTTAGAAGGCAGTCTGGAAGTCTTGACCCTTTCAGCCCAACATTTCTTTAACTTCCGTTTCCAAGGCATTTGAATTATCAGCGACGGCCAGTCCCTGGCATATGTGCAAAGTTTCTGCCCACTTTCCGTATTTCGTTCGTTCTCTATCTACTTGGCAGCAGATATTTTTCATTTTCGAAAAAAGAAAATTATGACTTTTGCCACCCAATTCCTGGCCCCGCCCACTTTTGCGTCGCTCTGGAAATTTGAATACGACAAAGCAGCGCATAAGATTCAGATAAAGCTAAACTGCCAGTTGCCATGAAAAGTTGAGCGGTGTTTTCTTCTTTTTTTTAGGCATTTTCATGACCGCCGCGCCGCCTTGTAACGGCCACAGCTTGACTTTTTATTTTTATGCTAAACTGTTTCCTCTTCTTGCAGAAAGCCAGGCCGTATTTCGTTTGCGCAAAAAACTGGCTGCCAAACTGAACTGAGGCGGAGGCACAAAGAGGAAACCGGAAGTTATATCGTCCTCTGGATGATTACTGCACTTTCTGTGTGGAAGTTGCCCTTGTTGTTGAAGTGGTCTCTCCAGTTCTCGAGCTGAAGGATCCCCTCGACTTATCAAAGCACTCGATACGTTAATTAAAAGATCAGGACTTTAGGATTTCTTAGGAATTCAACCTGTCTAACCCCTTTCGATTTAATAAAACAACTCTTGATTATGCAACAGGAAGAGGAATGGCTTCCTCCTCCTGAAAAACAATCCAGCAGAGACAGAGAACAAAGGTGGAATTCTTGCAGGACTCCAGGACTCTTCTCCCTCAAGTTTTAATAAGTAGCACACACATGCAGCAGCAAGTCCACAGAAATAGAAAAAGACGAGGAGGCTGAAAGTTGTGCAAAGAAGCCGGAGAAGAAAGAAAAACTCTTTCCTTCGACTAAGAAAATGTAATAAATTTCCACACAAAAACAGCCACAAATTTCCCTCTCAGTGTTTGTCATAGTAAACAAAGAAAATATGAAAACAAAAGGCTCGAGTTGAAGGAGACTATGGGATGGGATTGAATGGACCAGCCTGTCTATCTATCCTGCCATCTATAAAAAGTGGAGGCACTGGAGGCACTGGAGGCACTGGAGGGTGTCCACCCAGTTTGTACAACTCTGCTGCAGTTCACAACATTTTGCATATTCAATAAACTGTTTCTTGCCGACTTGTGTTTAGTTTGATTTCCTTTTCAAGACTCTTTTTGTCGTCCTAAGCAAAATTAAATTTCAGTTATGAGTTCTACTTGCAGGAACACAATCAAGATTTGTTGTTTTTACAATAATTGAAATATTGTTGGGTCATGAAAAATGTGGTCCAATTTAAAGACAATCGAACATTTTATTTTGTTTGCTGGCTATTCAACTACGTTTTCAGATTTTAATTACTTTTCCGGCCTGTACACAAATTACCCTAATACCCAGTGGATAGGGGGATGATCAACAAGCTTAAACATGTGTTTCCAAAATGCATTTACATGCTCACACATGTTCAGCGCTTAAAACTAAAACTCAATTAGGGTAAACATTAAAAAACATAAATCAAAAAACAAACAAAACGTATCTCTATTATTGCACAGTGAAAATTGCAATCAATTTTCAAACATTTTGGTTGCCTGTCACAGAATTGGCCCAAACCAAAGCATTTAGGGATTGGCAGAGATTTTCCTGAAATAATTTAGTAAAGTGGCAGTAAAAGCTTTTACATTTTGAATTCTCAGTTAGGCATGCAAGTTAAAATTTATTAGACAACAATTCTTGACTTTAAACTGACTATAAATTCCGTTAACAAAAAAGTATACTTTAGATTTTTTTTAATATTTTCTTAGGTAAGATAGCACAACAAATGATACAGAAAAAACACTCAAACAATGTGCAGTTGTAGTAAAATTATATGACTAGCTACTTAATTGATGAAATTGAGGACATTGTCCTTTGACTTACCCCTGCTATAGACTGCTTGTCATTGTGAAGTGAAGCCTGCGCCGCTGATGTGGGCGAAGCTGCAGGCGTGGCGCAGCTCTCAGGACTAAAGTAAGTCAGAAAAGCGCAACCTGCAAGGAGAATCATTAAATTATTAATCAATAATGAGGGGTGTGGAATGGGTGTCTCGTAGATAATTTTAATCTATTTGTTTCCCGCAAAAACCATGTTCGTTTTATTACACAATTAAAGCCGTGTCCCGGTGAAAAAAGGATTGTGGGGACTGCACTGCCAACCACCGCACATATGTCGGTTTGCGTGTGCAAAGCGTCAACGTGTTTAGCACAGTTTTGTGGCCATTTTCATAAATCCGTGTAATTTTCCCCACCGCTGGCTTTCCATTGTTTGGTTGTGGTGTTGTCAGAACGGAACGGAGAAGGACGAGAAGGGGGAGTCCTCCAGTCTCTGCTCCTCATTAACTGCTCACCTACACGGCGACAGGCCCGTGTCAGCCTAAACCGATTTAGCAACACATATTCCACCAGCCCCTGACATGTGGTCATAGCCAGGACTTCCATGTCCTTTTCCCTTTACCTTTACTTCACCTCTTGCTAACCACTGCAACAGCAACAATTATATTTAACTTTTAGCCAAAACGCGCGCACGTTTAGGCCAGGAGTAGTCGTAGTCCTAGTCCTTAGTCCTTAGTCCTGGGTCCTGTATTTTCCCGTGGCCTTTTGTCTGGTAACTCAAAAGGCCACAGCATGCAACACGTCAAAAGTTGAACGACAGCTACGACCAGTGCAACAACCAAACAACCGAACAACCTGCCAACTGTCGACGTCAGCGCCGTCTAACAACATAAAAATTGTCGGCACATTGTTGAAATGCCAGGAAATTATGTGCAGCCCCAAAGGACGACGACGGGGACGATAGAATAAAAAAATAAATAGCAGCTGAGAGAGCTGTGGGGGATAACAGCTGCCAGTAATTAAAATGAGCAATTCACATAGTGTAGTGGCAAAAACGTTGACCGGACCTCTGCCTAATGAGTTTATTAATTAAAAATCACTCTCATAAATACACGAATGCATACAATTGCGTGCATAGAAATAGTAATGGTCACAGCAAAGATTGAAACCCTGGATTATTTTTAATTATTTTACAAATTTCAATGAAATGTTTACTCAAATTTAGTGTTTAAAAATCGAGCACATTTAAAACCATTTTTAACATATTTGTACTTTTTATACTCAATCAAAATGTTTCTAAAAGATTTGTTAGAACATTTTTTAAATTTCTGAAACATGTTTTCACATTTTAAAGAAAGTTAATGCAAAGAAACTTAAAAGACTTTATTTTAAAAGGGTGTGGATTTTTAGTTGGGTAATATTTGTTTTTAAATACGTTTACAGGGTAAATCTATATTAAATAAATTTATTTTTCTAACAACTATTAGCTCGTCAACCAAAACACTGCAATTTGCCAGCTGCATTAATTAAACGCCTCTTGAACTCATTTATTTTAATTGAACCTTATTGCTGCTTATACATTTTACTAAACAAAGTTCAAACTCCCCCGCTGTCCTGTTCTCCATAAACTCCCTAAATTTATTAACCCACATTAACCGCTTTGCTGGCAAAATGTTGCTCATGGGGCCTTCGTAATGTGCCTCCGAAGCAATATTATAAGTTGCTTTAGGCTTTTAAAACTTTTCACTTTCAAGAGGGAAAAGTGCGGTCTGGTATCTCCTTTGCGGCATATCAACTTCCAAGCTGAATGCTAATGAATCATTTTTGCCAACCCACTGACCGCAGTCGGTGGAGGAGGAGGTAGCGGTAGTTGGCCCACACCATTTATTAGTGGTTCCTGGCGAGGTTAAATTTATGCTTTACTTGTGGTCTGCACAACCAATAAACAAGGCTAAATGTTCTCAAACCTAAAAAAAAAGACACAAAAAATGGCTGCACAATTTAATTAACAATAAATTTGAAACCCTTGTTTTTTTAAGTCATGTTAAGACTTGTTTAGGCAGACTACTTAATAAACAAGTCAACCAAAAACACACATACAAATTTTATGAGTCAAAAGTAAAAAAGGAGTGCATAACAAAATTATGTCTCATAATATTCACGATAATATCAAGAGGTCAATATACAAAGGCTTCAAAGGTACCTATCAATTTTTAATCTATTGATGTGAAACCCTCAAAACAACCTTAATTTCTTTACAAAAAACCCTCTTATTAAAAATGTTCATTCTCTTGAGTTCCTTTTTAATTTGTCCAGACAGACGGAAATAATAGACATGTGTCTATTCTTAGCCAAATTGAAGACTTATTAGCCGGCACTGAATTATACACTAGAAACAAAGCAGGACTTAAATTTTCTAATATGGCAGAGGCAGCTACATAGGTAAATAATTGATGTCCGTTTTTCAAGGGGAAGACCGTCAACTGTGTTCTTTTTGGGTTATTTTTAAGGTATTAAGTTATTATGTGCTTAAACCTAAACACAATGCCGAGGGCTTCAGTGCTTTTATTGTTTACTGGGTGCAGGGACGATGTAACAGGCCGATTTAACTGTCTCACCACTCTGCCAAAACAAAGGAGCAAAGGAGCAGTGCTGCCTTCCTTCCAATGAAACATCTTAAGTGCAGCTTCGAGTTGCTGCTATTCTTCGCTGCCTCTCCACAGGAAATTGTTATACCTAATGGGTTTTTCCCAGTATATGCCTGCCGGAGGTGAGTGGGCAACCTTTAAATGTTAAATGGGGCCCGCTAAATAATTGATTAGTTTGAGGCTCACAAGTAGTTAAGTCTCTCACCACCCTCTCCTTCAGCACAGGGTGCGCATTATAGCAATTAACGCTCACACACCATATATCTTGCGAACGTAAATTAATTTTGCGGATAGATTTGGGGTTTCTCTGCAAAGCACACACACATTTTAACCTGACCTAAAGTATAATGAAATTATTTAACAATTATAAAATAATTACTTACTGGCAATATGTTCGTTGTGAAAGGCTAACATGATTGATTTCTTAAGTACTGTCCTTCAGTTTTTGTTTCCCGAAAACTTTAACTTTGTTGTCACTTTTCCTGAAATTATTTCACGTTTGCAATATCACACTTGGTTTTTTCTGTATTTATCGTTGCCAAGACCTGGAAAAGAGTAGTAAAGAACAAAACTAATTAGAGCATTTTTATTTTTAGAGTAGGTACTAAAATTAAATTACCCTTTCTAAAATTTATGAATAAACTCATTTGACAATTTTTTGTAACCAATTTCAGGGTATTTTAGGGTCTGTAGCCCCAAAAAAAAAAACGATATTTTTTTGTTTTCGTTTGAAAACATGTCGAAAACTGTTGTTTTCCATATATGTACAAATATGAAGCTCAGCAGAAGTGTAGAGTGGGGGAAGTCACCCTTTGATTTTTAGTTAGACTCTCAGTAAGTTTGACTGCGCAACTGTGTGGCATTTCCGCTTCCGCAACGGAAGCTAATGGAAATGGGAGCCAGCAATTGCGAGGGTCCAAATGACTTGAAAATTCCAAGCTGGAATTGAATAACAATGCACTAGCAATTTTTAAATAAATAAAGGGCAATTCAGCAGACTTCCTTTAATGTAGCTAACACATTTTGTGTCTGAGATTTACATACTTCTAGTATAAATATATTGTACAAATATTTTGCAGACCTTAGTTGCTAAATTGTTAAATACGAATAAGAATTATTTAGTTAAGGGTTAAACAGTTTTATTCAAATTTTCTACAATATATATTGGCTTTGTTGTTCCATTTAAGTGAGTCACGAGAACATTAAGCTACCTCAAAAAGGTGTGACACGGAAACGAGAAAAGTGCCCCTTAAATGCGTCTAGTAAATCTTTAATGAGAGTCCTAAACGCACTCCAAGTAAATATCGATTTTATTTTCTTGCTAATTTTCTGCTCGTTATTGCTATTCCTGCTCCTGCTCCTGCTCCTGCCCCCGACAAAGGAGGAGGCCACAGGACACACAGCACACACGTGGGCCAGTGTTCAGCTGCTCCTTTTTTGTCCTCGACCAAAAAACAATGAGCTTTCCAGCTAGCTTCTTTCGTTCCCTCTTTCTGTTCTGTTCGGTTCTGTTGGCTTGGGTATGTTTGTGTTGTCTGCAACTTTTCTGACCATTCAACCAAAATAGTCCGGGACATTGTAACAAAAACAAAGAGGGGCGCAAGGACTGGAGGACTGGAGGACTGGATGAGGTTGATGATGACGATGACGACGTTCACGTCGACAGACTTCCTGACTTGCTGAGTTTCCTGCCTCAGCTTGCTTGTTTTTATAAACCACCACTACGAACTTTAAAAAGGCATGTATATACGGCTAAGCAAAGTTAGATCAGCTTATCTGGGCAGGGTATCTTTGGGTTCGGTTCGGTTCGGTGAGAACAAACTACATTGTTATGCTTACCAAACACAAAACTTCGGGTGTAGTCGGATTCAAATTTGCATTTACCAGTCTACACCTTCTCCTTTTCACTTCACTCATGCAGAAGCCTAAGCAATTGCTTTATCTATATGTATGGGATATACATATGTGGTTTTGGTCCCTCTGTAGTAGATATAAGATACAAAAACCCTAATGACGGCCATGATGATGATATATTAAAGGTGGTTTAGCAATGCGATTTCCTTGTTATTGGCTAACTGCTGCTGAATTATGTTACCTGCCACTGAATTTAGTTGTAACCCATTAGCATGGCCAACGATTTCCATTGTTTTCGCCTTCTGTTCAGCCCGCATTTATCTTCTCTTTTCCCGCCCGCCAAATTCGACTGGGTAAACATAATGGAATTTTCGTGTAAACAATTTGCATGCTTTTAGCCTTCTCTCATTTACATGGTATGATAAAGACAGTGAAAAAATCTCTCCAGTGGAAAATTTCCTTAATCAATTAACACATCAAGTCCTTGGGGCCATCCTTTCTTTGTATAAGTTGAGGTAATAATTGAGAGATCTGAGATAGACTAATTTTAATAATTTGTTTGTGTTGGGCACCTTTTTTTTTTGCTTGGCTTTCTTTCCATTAATTTCAGAAAACCCTCATTTTGCCTTTTTGCCCCTGTGTGAAACTGTTTGTCAGGCTTATGAGCTTAAGCAAGGACTCTCTCACATAGTAAGCTAAGAGATATTGCTGAGTAGATGAGAATACATAAACACATACACTCAGCTTAAAAAAGAGACGCGCTTAAATAATATATGTATTATGGGGATTAATTTTTGTAGGATCTTTACTTAGGGCACTTTAATCTTATATCAATAATAAAACAGATTTAAAATGATGCATAAAATTACTACATTTTTTTCTTCTTTATGTTCCTCTGATTTTGTTTTGTGTTTTTTTGTGAATAACACATGACTCGTCTGAGAGTCAAACATGAAAGACCCTTCCTACTAAAAGAGGCCGTGGCACTTTCATCAAAAATGCTGTCCATTCAATTATGTTATCTGAATTGATGGAAATTTAATCTTTTTTGAAAATATTTTAAGGTTCAGGGCTCTGCATCACTGGTTTTAATGATTTCTTAATGCTTTCTTTAAAAAGGGACGACTATCACTAGTTTAAAGCAAGCCTGGGCACGACAAAAGCCGCTTTTCTAAGTATGTGTGCATTTTTTACCTTTCATTTCCTTTTACCCGGTTTACCGTTTTCCATCGAATCAGCTGGTTTTCGTTTTATTTTAGCAAAAGGAAGGAAATAACTCGCGTTTCCAATTAGTTCTGAGCAGCTGTAAGTGTGTGTCTTTGCGTGGGTACATGTATGAGCATAACAAGTCAAATTAAATAAATTTAATTACATAACCAGCCCAATGCCATGCAGAAGAGGACCCATCAAGCCGGATACTCAACTTTTTCGTGTGTGTGTGTGTGTGTTAGTCCAACACCCACACACTCACACAGTGAGTGTCCTGTAGATAGACCGAGTTGTTGTGGCGCTGCATTTGTATGGGAATGTTTGTGTGAATGCGCCTACTTAGCCTTTAGTTTCAAGTGCATGGCCTCTCTTCACCGGAACCCCCTTTTGGTCCTCTCACCCACACACACAGGCAGGTGCTCAAGCGAATCCACACACACACACACATACGTACATGAATATTTATTCGTCCTGGGTGAGGCTGTGAGGGAAGTTCGTTTAGTCCTGGTCGCCGTTCATGTGAGTGCTCTGAATCAGAAGGACCCTCCTCACCCACACTCTTTTTAGCCAACCTGGCACTGGGTCCTCCTCGTCCAACTGACTTTCTCCGCCACCCGATTTTCCCTTTCTCTGTTTGACTTAACAAGTCGTCGGGCGGCGGCGAGTAATTATGAAAATTTTCAAAATGAGCTCTCGTCCTGCTTGAGCCCTCGGTTCAGTTTTTGAAAGTTGAGTGCGAGTAATTAAAAATTTCGTAGTGTCGCTGCTACTCTACAACTGACTCTTGCCCCTACCGAATTGTCTGGCATATGCTTATTTAGCTGTTGTTCCCGGAAATATATATGTACATTCGTATGTGTGGGTGTATAAATTTAAATTAAATTCATTTCGCTTTTCGTATTTACCTGCGAAACATACAAACACTACACTATGATTAAGCTGTGACGGTGACGGTGTGTTTTGTGTTGGTAGGCATCCTTTTAATTAGAAAAGCGGAAAGGCATTTAGTTCTTAAGCGTTGCCCTATGAAAGCAAAACATACTGCAATTAGTTTTGTTAGAATCCCCAAGATGGGTGACTGCCACATAAATACTTTTAAAAAAAAATGGTAATTTAGTTGTGTAAAATGAAAGTTGGAACTTAATTAAGCGGAGATTAGGAACACATTTATAAATTAGAAGAAGGGGAGCCCATCTCTGAAAAATTAATAAAAATGTTTGTAGCAGTTAAGAACCCAAGGAAAAGGGAATAAATTTTATAAAGTTCTTTCAAAAAATTTATTTGTTAACAATTTGGTAAAAACTTTTAAACTCTAACAACTAAAACCTTAAATTAGGTATTCTTATAAGATTTTCAAGTATTTTAGTGCTAAAAATTAAAAAATAACCTACAAACAAGTTTACCTTAAACACAAAAAAGTTATAGTCATTTTTAAGTAAAGAAAATTTAAAAATGAACAGTTTATTAAGACTGCTTATCCAGAACAACGATAACAAACGTTTCCATTTAAGCGGCAGTTCTCCGAATTAAGCTCTTTGTTTGTGAAATATTCCTGCCACCTAATTTCGTCTGAAGTAAATGATGACGCACATTAACAACATGGCTAGCCACAAAAGCAAACAAAATGGGATATAATCTTACCATTTACGGTACGAAATGTGGATAAATGGGAAGTTGTGGTGGGATAGAAACAAGTTTCAAGCTTAAAAGTGTCAAAAGCTTTAAAAGCAAGATATTAAATGCACTTTATGTGTAAGTGGAAAATCAGGCAAAACAAAGGTGTTGATAGCGCCTAAAAATACTTATTTGTGATTTTATAAGAAGTTGATTTAATATTTGAATTAAATTAAATTTGTTCGTTATTTTGGATAGCACAAAAAAAAGAACATTTAATTGGACAAGTTTCGTGTGCTAAAAATGTAATCGATAAAGAAAATCCAGAGAAAACTCACTTGGTAGCTTAACTAACTTCACACCCAAACCAAGCCAAGGGAATTAACTAGGCTAAACAAGCAAAGTCACTCAGGTCTGTTCAGGACAGACCCTGCAATTAATAATTAATCATGCTGTAATTTGCTTTCTTGGCAGGGTAGACATTATAGCTGCTCTTGGCCAGATGACCTTTTGGTCATTTACGCTTCAAACTAAAGGCAGACGAATCCCAGACAGACGACGACGCCAGGGGGATGATGGTGGTGTACATGAATATTTAAGCCACGTCGACATACAAACACTGTTCGAGTTAGATGGAGATGTAACTAACTTGTGGTTTCCCACAGAAACAGAATCTTCAATGTGGCTGATATACGAGGTGGGAGAAGATAAAAGGAGATGGGTGGAAAGTCATGTCCAATAATTCTGACATACTGTAATGACGAAACAAAGGCTTGTCTTACTCCTCTATCGTCACTATCAGACTGTATGTCCTTGTTACTCTTTTAATAAAATAAAAGTCCTGGACTTGATAGAAAAATGTCATCAGCAATCATTGGTTTTTGTATCCTGGGCAGGAATACTGTCATTACTTTTCTAATGGTCATAGAAACCACAACAGGCAGAATCGTTGACCACTGTCTACCTAGAATGTATGTCTTAAACCCATTCGATACCGCAAAAAACTACAAATGTAATTAACAATGTAATTTTAACTTTAACATGGTACCTTTACCACCTCGTTTTCCTCAACCATCCGTCTCTATATATATGTAACATATATGTAGTACGTGGCTTTGAAAGACAATTCAAATGAGTTTGGTTGTCGGTGAAAGGGGTCTGGGGCAAAAGTCTGGGCTGAATGTTAACAATAACAATGCCACAGCAACAATTGTAATGATGAAATAAAAGTCAAGTGAATACAATGGCTTCGAAAACAACAACAGCAAATGCAAAAGCGGCAAACCAAACATGAAACTCACTCACTCAGACTAGGTCGGTGGTTGGAAAAGGGGGTGAAAAGCGGTGGAAATGGGGGAAAATGGGGAAACGGAAATACGACTACACCTATTATCAGAATGGTCTCTGCCTCACGCTTCTCCCACTCCCATTTTCCGAGTTGTATTCGGCGTTGTTGTTCGCTACATGAAAGGGCAACTTTGTAACAACAGCAGGACCAAATGCAACAAAACCCGTACACAGTTTTATTATAAAAAAAAAAAGCCAGAAGCAATCCAGCCATTCAGCTTGATGGACGTCCCAGTTACCCTCTCAGCCTTATAATATCAAAAATCGTTCCATGACTGTTAATCATCACCTGAAATTGTAATGGCCATCCTGCCTCTGCCACTTATACTCTCCATAAGCATGTAACAGCTTGTAGCTGTGGATTTCAGGACCAGCACAGATTTTTGTTTTTGTTGGCTGACGTTTTCGAACTCTTTCCGTGTAACTCATACTTACAAAGTTTATGCTGTGAATTTTGTGAATTCTTGAATGCGTGAACTCACAAAAAAAGGCCCCTGTTTATGCTACACTGATGATAAAATTACATCAGACAGAGAAGAACGACACATAAAATTATATCATGTTAATTGACATCAATCAGTTAACAAGATGAAAATATGAATGAGACTGACTAAAAATTTAACACTAATTTCAAAATCAATTATCGTGTGTTAGCGAATACATGAAATGGTGTTTATGCACCTACTTTTATCCCCATTTCATGATATAATTTCATGAAATGGACCGCGCATAAACACAGTAACTGTCTCTGCCCCTTCGAGTAGAGTGCCGACACAGCTTGCATGCGAGTTTAAAGTTGTTGGAGACCCCGGTTTAGGTTTACCTCCAAACTCACAGACCACCTGACCCAAGCTCCTTTTTTTCTTTTTGTGAAAAACACCCCCTTTCGTGTTGGAAAACCAAAACTGAACTGGGAGCCGAGAGTTGAGAGACTAACAGCAAGCCAAGCGCCCCAGGTGCAAAGTGTAAATGAAGACTGATTGCAGTGCACATGCAGGGGGGTGCAAGGATAGAGGCGAAAGGATAAAGAAGAGGTTACGAGCACAAGAGTGGCATAAAAAAAAGCCCTGCTCTCTGCTCGCCCTTGTTTGCCGAAAAACGGGGGGTAATTGCGGTTAAGTGCTGGTTTATTGGCTTGGCAAAAGGACTTAAAAGATATTTGAATTTGGCAACGCGACAAAAATACACCCTGAGCGATTCAAGGGGCCCATGTATACAATTACACCACTAAGGTTAAGGGCAAGTTTTTTCGTTTATTTTTTGAATTGAATGCTTGTTACCTGACCGACAACCAGAGGCTCAAAAGGGCAATCGAGTTGTTGAGAGTTGAAAATCTGGTAACGAGGAGTCCCATCCAACATTTTATTTTTATCTCAGAATTAATTCCTAAAAGCATTTACCATTTAGTCTGTTGAAATGCAGCTACACATCAGCGGGCCACATTAAAAAATTAATTTTTTAATTGAAATACAAACCTCCTGGCAATCCGCGTGGAGCACTGAGAGGACTCCCCAAAGGGGTGATTCGGGTGGCGCCATACACTCCACATACTGTATACAAAATGAAATGAGAGGGGGGACAGCTGCTGTCGCTCACTTAAGTTAATACGCAAACCAAATGTCACTCAACATTATCAACAGCAAACGTAATCAGTTAAAACTTTTTCCTGCCTCCACCAGCCACTGTTCACTGTTGTTGTTATGGGCCTGGGCCCGGGCCTAAACCATCCCACAGACCAGACCGACATACTGAATGACAGACAGTGGCTGTTGTGCAAAAAGTTGGCAACATGTTTGTACTTTATTTCAATTTTGTATGTCCTCTACTTGACTCCACTGCCACGACAAGCAGGCAGCCAACGTTGTGAGTGCTCAAAACAAAGGGAAATCAAAGTGTGTTTTACAACGAATTCTAGATGTACTAACCACGAACATGAGCTTTATTTCTATCGATCAGCTAAGCTGAAATTACTCCCAAATGAATAAAGAAATTCCTTCACAAAACATGGTATATGCTTTTCTATAAAGGAACCACTTGCTCAACATTGCTCATGGTTCGCTTTCCTATCGGATGTGCCCTATTCCATGGCAGAACATTATTTTTTTATTTCACTTTTCGGTGCATGTGAAACCTACCTGAACACTGAAAACTGTAGGCTGAATGTCTAAATTCTGGCTGCGACCTGTGATATTGCCCTCCTTGTCGTAAGTGCTCGCGGGTTTTGCATATTTTTGGGCAACTGCTCGCCTCGCGTCACTTTGCAAAACTACAAACAATGGGAAATGGGTAAGGAAGGGAGGGGCAGGGAATAAAGTGAGTTGAGTTTCCAGAGGCGAAGTGGCGTGTGTGGGCCACTTGACAGCCGTTTAAATGCATTAAAAAATTACCTACTCTAACATGAGCAATGGAAAAAGAAGGAAAAAAGCAGCGGCAAACATGTCAGCCGCCCAATTTCACATGTGACACAGGGCGGAAGTGGGAGAAGCGTGAAGGCCTGCTGCCTGCTGCCTACGTGGTTGTCACGCTCCTTGGCAAGTAGCAAAAATCAAACCCACTGCAATTTGAGTTCGATTTAAAGAGGTCAACAGCGAAGAAAGGATTCGATTTAAAGGAGTAATGTTAATTTTTCGAGACCTATTGATACCCATTTTTTCTTACAGAATTCTTTTCTATGAGTAAATTAGCAACCCAATGTAAAAGGGATTATAGATGGGTCATAGCAAAAAATATTGTGCATAATTTAAGGACTTTACAGAAGTAGCCACTTTAAAACAAAATCATTGTCTTTTTTATAGTCCTCATTTGGTGACCAAAAAGTTTTTATTTTTTGTTCATGCATTTATCCGAAAAATCGGTTTTTGGTTGAATGCACAATTTGCCTGATTTGCAATGGAAAATTGTTTTGAAATCCTCGTATATTTATTTTTAGGTCGGATACATTAGTAGTTATCTTCATAACACGTGACATATTCCATTCAAGCTCATGATTTTTGTGGATCCCAAAGTCCGTTGCCTGACAAGTTCATCCTTTTTGTTAGGATAACATGGGAAAAACCCAAAGGGATGATACCGAGGGACTGTAAAATAGCGGACCTGGGTGACTGACAGCGTCCGACGTAATTCTCTTTTTTTTTTGGTCATCCTGTGTGTTGCTCTTGGTGCAAAAACGCATTACGCATTCACTTTGCTCAACACTTGTGTTCATTTTATGCAGCCTATCCCATCCGCTCGCCTCGATCCCATTACCACTGCTCGCTTACCACACTCTGGTCTGTGCACGTTTGTTAAAATATTCATTGCAAATTCCAATTAAATTTTCGCTTAAATTGGCAATACCAACACCGAAATCTGCAGTTGATAGCGAGTCGAAGGTTTGTTTTCTTTAAAGCTGTTTTCAATTGTACCTGGCACGCTAAGAGTATACATGTGTATTTTTAAACGCGTTGAAAAAATGTTTCAGGTTGTAAAAATAAAGTGATGCTAACCTTAGGTTAAATTTATATTTTATTGAAAATTTTTCTTTATCGCACATATAAACTAATATGCCAACTTTTAGGACTTGCCGTAGTGTCAGTTTGGCTCTGCGATTTCGGTATGCAGAATAAAATGGGCACATGCTGGGACTTTCTCTTCTTTATTGCTTTAAGATTTATGTCTTTGAATGGCTTCCTTCATTGGCTTGGCCTTATTAAGTCTGAACTGAATTGGCAAGTGTTCTACAACTACAATTATTGGGCACACGCTGCGTATGAGCAATATTTCAATTATGTCTGAGAACCATTCATATTATTTAAACGAATTTACATGAAGGCGTTTACAGACTCATGTCATTGTTTAATAACTGTTTAAAGAAATATTAATAATCAAATTAAATAACCAGATTAAAATAGAGAAGAGAATAATCAAATAAAATTACCATATTAAAATAGAGAAGAGATCGATTCAGAGAGCGTTTAACTCTTCTCAGAACCTTTTTCGATGTGCCCCAAAAAGTCAAATTACAAGAAAAGGTCAAATGCCATTTTGTAACATATGTATTTAAAAAAATATATATAACCATTTTATAGTTGCATTCGAGGTAAAAACATTGGTTTCAGATAAAATCTACTTGTACAAAGAAAAACAGCACTAAGGCTAAAATAGAAAAAGTAATTAGGTTAATAAAACAAAAACAGAGGCACATTTGCTAATTCTGGTTTGCTTACTTGAGCTTTGCCCTTACCAATTGGCGTTGCAAATTGTTGTAATTATTTAGCTACAAACTTGCAGGGAAAAAATAGAAGTTATGGCTTGCATAGTGATAAATCCCTGGCCAGCACGTAATATGGAAATTAAAACACAAGTCAAGCAAAGCGCAGTCCGGTAATGGAAAAAGCCATCTCCCCACACAAACACAAACATTCAGAGGCGCAGCAAATGTTCCCCCACATGCACAAAGGACATGCAACATTGTTTTAATTATTTGAGAGTCCTGCCTAGGCCTCCTGAAGTAACGAAACAAAACGAAAACAGGTTTGCTTTGTATGTCCAGGGCTCGTAAATATCTAGGACCTGTTTTTATTTCAAATTCAGGGGCTGAAATAGACTGCAGAATGTTAAGTTTCTTATGTTTCATTTGTTTTAGTAACATAAACTGTAAAAATTAAAACGTATAAAAATCAGCTTTAAAAAAAAGAATTTTATTCAAATGTAAAACATGTAAAACCTTTTTAAATCGAACAAAATCGTTACGTTTTTCAATGTCTCCATTAGAAAATTTCAATGTAAAAAAGGATGAAACTAATTCAGAAGAGAATCGTAAGAACCATAAGCAAAATGTATGATATAAACTGCCCAGCAATTTTCGCTTATCGTTTCCAACAGGACAAGAAACATCGTGCAGCAAAAGAAGATTATAATAAAGGACACGCATAACAACAGACAGCGAATGTTCACTGGACTCAAGGACTCAAGGCGAAGGAACAATTTCCGATGCAGACACTTGGAAACCCAAACCCAGACATTTGTGGTCAGGCGTTTAGTTAGGGGTCTTCAGCAGAAAATCTGCTCTGTTACATTTCTGTCCAAGGGCCCAAAAACAATTTTGCAACCTCATGGCTACTGTTACTGAAAAATCGCAGACTCTTGCAGACCCAAGCTTCCGTTTGCAAATGTTTCAAGTTTAAAATGAGCGTGTAATTAGAAATGTAAAGAGGGTAATGAGGAGAGCAGGGAAAACGAGCAGGGAAAAGTGGGTGAGGGGAGTCGAGTCAGGAGCAGAGCAAAAGTCACGGCGGCATCTCGTCCTTTAGGAAATGTCCCACGCAAGAGGAGAAAATGGCGAATAAAATTGAAATTAAAGTGGTGCAAATGCAAAAACGTGCACAGACATTCACATTCACCTAACCACGCAACTGCACCATTCCATGGCACCAACAATGAGTAGCATAAAAAGTTATGTATAAAAATCTTTCGCTATTTTTTGGTTGCACTTCCGTTACAAGGCGAACAGAATTTGCATGTGACATTTGCGGTTGACTCTTTGTTGATGGATGAGGGTAGACAGATCTTTGCATTACCAATGTCTGTTGATAAAGCAATTGCTGAGTTTTTTAATGTATGAATGTTTGAACTAGAACGGTGCTGCCTAGCTTTGTTATTTAAATTAAATGCTTTGTTAGCTATATGCACTTAATTATGTTAATTTAGGCTACTGAAAACAAATTGGGAGAGCTCAACAGTGCAACCCATTGATTTACAACTCTATTTGTGTAATTTTTAACAAAAAATATATTTTTATGACTCAATAAATTAAGTGTTTTAAAACCCCTAGAACAACTACTAATGGTGTACAATTATTTATAGTTTTAATATTTCTATTTTCACTACGAGTCCAAATATACTTACCACTTTGTAACCGTCAATTAAGTTGTTTGCACTTTAATGGCCAAATATCCATAACACAACGCCAAGTATTTGTTGTTTAATTTGCTGAATAATTAAATTTGTTGTCACGGGTAGCATATGCGATATTTACTCTGCTCATTTATTCAATAATAAATATATAAATTTGTATTACATATATTTATTTGTAACTGTGTTTGCGGCTATTTAATAATCTGCGGCACCTCCTCGTCTACGCGTTATTATTATTACACATTGCATTAGGCACTACATTAATTCCTGATGGTTTTTGTTGTATTTATACTTTTTTTTTTTAATTTCGCTTATGCTGTTTGCTGAATTAATTTATGAATTATTTAAAGAACGACGCGCCGCAAGCTTTTATTTTTGGTTATTTCTGTTTGTGTTGTTTTTTCCCCATGAATTATTGATGTCGTTTGTTTTGTATTTTGTTATTCATTTATTACTTTTGATAATATTTTTTGCAGACGCTGTAAAACATAAATACACAGGGATGTTTAAAGAGGTTGAAAATGGAAAATGGGGGAGGGTACTTTTCATGTGAGGACGCGTAACGGCGAGGCGATAATAAACATGCACAAACACAATAAATTTTACATTATAAACAGCAAGTACAACAAAATGTACAATTAGCAGCAGCAAAAACATAAATTTTGGTTAAGAGTTTAAAAGAGAAACAGCGCAAATCTCGTATACGCCATGTGGACGCGTGATAATTATGGGTTTTAAGCACGCAGTGTAGGCCACACAGAAAATATCTGGAAAAATACATGGCTCCACCTCCACCTTCAAAGTGAACGCTGAAAGCGAAATGTTTTCAGCAAGGACATGAACGCGAGGTGGCAAGGTCTGTCAATAGCCAAAGTTGGCTGACGAAGCCAAAAACAAAACACAGGCGAAAGGAAGCCAAGCGCAGCCTTTTGGCAGCTGCAAAAACATACATGTGTGTGTGTGTACATGTAGTCTGGGTTAGTAAAAGGCGAGAGCAGAAAAAAGGAATCTAGCCAAGGCGACAAAAAAGGAAATCAAGCCAAAAGCTGAAAAAAAAGCGCAAGCAAAACAAAGTCGAGCAGATGATGAGACCTGACTTGGCCCAGAAGAAAATAAAGAGGACAAAAAAGGTTACACATTAAAGGGGAAAATATATATATATTTTAGAGGTGGAAATTATGTTTCCTTTCTATTATAAAGTCAGCAGACAATGATGTGACAACGATCACTTATGGGGTCATCTTTTCTATTGTCAATTTTCTTTTGGAAAATCCCCTTTTAATGTGATTTATTGATTGGAGGTCAAACTTTATTCGTCCCACTACCTCGGGGCATAGCATATAATATAAAAATGGCAAAGAAAAACGTATTTGTCATGCCTTCCATTCTGTTATCTTTTTATCTCTGCCTTTTTTTTCTTCTCTACTTTCTGCTATTCGTATGGATTCCATGATGACTTTGCTTGTGTACGCCCGACTAGGTTTTTGCTATTTACACACGCCTACATAGCGGGGGGTGAACCTCAACCTTCAGGGGCCATCGCCTCCCTTTTGAGCCCCCTTGTGGGCCCCCTTTGTACTTTTCACCGCCAGAATGGCTGCGTCGTCTGTTTTATAATTTTCACAGACGTCGCCCACTTTCAAGTGCCCTGGGTTGACACTCGCACATTCAAACACTTCATAAAAAAGCCGCGCTTGTGCCCATTATTTATGTATATTTTCACCTACATTTATTTTATTTATGGAAAGGCAAACGAATGGAGACAGTAAAACTAAGATGGGGCCAAAAGCCTACGGAGAAAACATCAAAAACAGCAGAAGTGAATATCTTAAGCCCAATGAGAAGAAGTGTGAGAGGTTTAGTCCTAATAAAAACAAATAAATTGTAAAGGCGCCATCACTCAAAAATTCCGTCTTTATCACCCACTCAAACAGCTAAGAATTTCTTATGTTGTTTGTTTTCAAAATTTACCAATTGGAGAAACTTAAAATGTCCACTCCACCATTTTGCATATTAATCCTTATGAATAAATTCCAATAAATAAATCAGAAAATCCACATGAACAGCAACTTAAGCTAATTTAATTCGCATCTTTTTAAGTCAGACAATAAAGCAATTGAATTTTAAAAGCTATGATTTATCAATTAATTCTGTTTCTTTGTGTCTCCATCAACGCCAAGAACATCATACGCATTAAATATGCACATGTGAGTCATAATAAGCATATTTAAATAAAGTCTGTGCCAGTTTTCCACTCATTCTCTGCTGTTGTGATGCAGTCACGATGCATTTGCATATATGTCAGGGAATAAATATATAGAACGCAATTTATATATGCATCTAGTTAAAGTTTTTCCTCTTTTTGGTTATGTTGTGTGGGAGGGACAAAGAGGAGGTCAGAGGGCACGTTCGGATGAATCCTGCACTTGTCACGCCTTGTCTTCTTCTTCTCAGTCACCATGTCTATGTGTGTGTGTTTGAGCGGCGTTATTTGCATGGGGGCGTGCTTGTGTGGGTGTGTGTGTGCGGTTTGGCCTCGTTGAAAATGCAAAACAAAAACACAAAAATGAGCAAGCGAGATAAATAAAAGGACAACAGTGGAAAAAAAAGCACAGGACAAGACTAAGAAGGCATTGCCCGTGGCTTTTTGAGTTCGCTCTTAAGTGTCTGTGTTTGTGGTGTTTGGGTTTGACGACATTTGCTATATTTTAAAATCCAAAACTAGCTTAGATCACACTGTTTATAGACCGCTTAAAAAGCTTTAATCAAACGGAATCTATTGTAGAAGAGCAGCGGAATGAATTCTAAAATATTCCTATAAACTTATTTTAAATGAGTAAAATAAGAAAGCAATTGACATATATAAACTGTTCATACAGTTTGTACTTGCAGCATTTTAATAATGGTTTCATTTGTTAATTTCTGTCATCAAAGTTAGTTAAAAGTCAGCAGAAACTGAGAAGTTTTAAAGCACTTATAAAAACAGAGTACAGAGAAAGGGGTCTTGAAATGCAGCATAGAAAATAAAGCTTGAAAATAATCAATAACAAAATGAAGGAGTTTCCCGAAACTTTGGCAATAAGTGGTTTTTAGTTCGGTTTCCCCCTCGGGCGGGCTTTTCTGGTAATTTTGATATATAACTTAAATTCCAAGCAAAGTTTAAATTTAGTGAAATATTTCTGTCGCTTAAATATTATATATTTCCTGTCTACACTAAGCCTACCACTCCTTCTTAACCACAACGGGGTAATGAACTCAAAGCGCGGGTCTTAGCCGAAGGCAGGAAGGGAAAATTGAAACAAGCTGGAAATTGTGTTGAAGCACCCCGAATTTTATATACCCTCTCAGACATAAAGAGAAGGATATGAGCTACGGAAAGTGACACATTTTTAGGGTGTAACATATTTTGCTGAAGGCTGTTTGATTTTATTTTAATGATCCACTTTTAGTTTATATTCCATTAAGTTAGGGTATAAATAACAAGCCGCCGCCTGTAGCGATTGGCTGCACAAATGGAGCAGTTCAAGCCGGCAGCTGCAGCTGTATCGAAAAACAAGCGTCTTCTGCACGTGTGCGTTGCTGTGTGTTCTGTGGTGGGTGTCAACAATTGCACAGCTGGGTAAGAACACACACACGCCAGCCCTCCACACAAACTAAGATGCTGGCCAAGAAGGAAGCTGCGGAAGTGGAAGAAATAATGGCTGTAGCGGCTGGGAGAATCAGCAGTTGCCACATTCACACACATAAAACTCCGAGTAAATCCAACGGGTGGACAACTTTAAAAGGTTCAGTTGCTCAGTGGATGGGGGAAAACTCAGCAAAGGACTGGAGTATAGGTCAGTGTGTTTAAAATGTAATCAACATTTTCATGGTGACTTCGACATTCGACTTTACTTCTGGCTCACTGTGCGTATGAGTAATGTCCGTTTAACAGGTGGGAGTTTAGATTGAAAAATGTAATGGCTTGCACTGTTTGTTACGGTCTTATCTTGATAATACTAAAACTTTAAATGTTTAGTTTTTAGTGGGATTCGTGTAGTTTTATTGCGGTCAATTGGAGTGGTCATAAAAGGTTCAAAATGGCTTAGTTAACAAAGGGAAAATAAACAGAAAGGTCTTTTTAGGATAGGTTGTAGACAATCGCAGCCACAAGTACACACTAAAACTTCAGCTTCATTTAAATATAAAGAGAACAAAAAAAAGGACAAGTTGAAATAAAACTTCAAATAACAACATTAACCAACTTTATATATTAAATTAATGGCCAGAAAGAAAGGAAGAAAAGCAAGAATGCTTTGCATTTGGAAAATGTTGTAAAAAGCTTTTCCAGAATCAGCATTTTTAAAATGAGTTGGTAATTAATTGCATTTTGCGAAATACTTTTGCTTTTCATCAGCAAGATGTTGGCGGATTTTCGAAGCACAACTTTCACTGGAATCACAAACACTGTGGGTTGGAGGTTGCGGGTTGGGTTTATTTTCGGGGGATTTCGGGGGTTTTCGGGGCTTTTCGGGGGGTAGTGGCTTTAATTCCCTTTGACGCTCGTCAAAGTTACGGGCCAAAAATGTATCAACACCCGACTACTCCACAAACAAGTGATGCAGGAGGATCTGGGACCGACAGGATGAAACGATGACGCCGAGATGACGAAAACTCGAGGCGACAACAAGGACGACGACGCGGTGGGTGAACGACGATAAATGTTTACAAAGCGGCTACTGCCACACAACTGAAGCGACAGGATGCAATACATGGCAATGCCAGGCGGCTGCGGAACGGAACGAATGGAAACGGAGCAGTCAAAACACGACTTCGGCACTTCCGAAGGACTCGCTTTTCGGGGGAGGAGGTTGGGTGCTAAAATGGGGTGAACGTGGGGTGGGTTTTAGGATTGGGAAAGTGTGAATTCGCCGCGTGAATGGGGCTGGTCGTGGGGAATTCGCTTTAACGGCTAACTAACCTACCGCAAAAACTGACTCCTAGAACTCTGGTTAACATAAAGATAAGAAAATAGCCAAATGAATTATTCAAACTAGCACGAATATAGTCACTCGTGCTGCTGGCGCCTGCGCTGAGTAGTGTTCCTAGGCCTAGACTACTAGAAACAGGCCTAAGCGAATCAACATCAAGCACAAATGCAGCCCACACACGCTGTTTGAGTTTGAGTCCTTGCCAAAAGGACGAAGAAGGCGAGAGTGGGTGGTGGGCTGCTTGGGGGGAGGCCCTGAGTAACGCTGATGCAGCAGCGGCAAAAGTTTATGCAAAAACCAAAATAAAAGCCAAATTAAAAGGCAAAAGCAAAAGTCTCTCTTTCTCTTTTCAACTTTCTCTGCAACATTTCTCTTTTGTGACATTTGCTAATTAATACATGGCCCAAGCGCAGAAAATGTTGATTTCCAATTAAATTATTAGGCTGTAAGTGAGTCATACTTGATTAATGGTCTTACCATCTAGAAATTGCCACCTAGAAATGAGAATTACACGATATTTAATTCCATAATCAAATTAAAATACCTCGAACTGCACGATTTCCCAATGAAATATGATAATTACCCCTAAAAAACTACGGTTGCAAAAGTTTTAAATTTACCACAAATTTGTGAATTGTTTTCTCTCATTAAACAAGCACGCAAGCTGAAATATGAGTAAAATTGGCGAAAATAAAATGAATAGTTTAAAAAAACTAAAAAAAACGCTTTATAGTAAATCCAACCAAAAAGTAAAAAAATAATGTTTAAAATGTTTAACGATAAAATTGATAGATTCCCTGTCGGAACAACGGGCCGGCAGAGTTGATGGTGTTTAAAGCGTTGGGATGCCAAATGAAGATAATTTCTTGCTACGTGTACTCTAAAATGCAGATTTAGTGCATTGATATAGTACAAATTATAATCCTGCATGTAAATTTAGTGTATCTATATGGTGGGAGTTGTATTCAATATAGTGCGAATTATATTCCAGCACGCAGATTTATTGCATCCCAACGCTTTAAACACCATCAACTCTGCCGGCCCGTTGTTCCGACAGGGAATCTATCAATTTTATCGTTAAACATTTTAAACATTATTTTTTTACTTTTTGGTTGGATTTACTATAAAGCGTTTTTTTATTTTTTTTTTTAAATTTTTTTTTTTTTTTTTTTTTTTTTGTTATGTAAACCCCTAATTTTGTATTGCGCGCCTTAATGTGACCAGATGGTCTAATGTTATCGATAAGAATACTATCGCATAGATTTTAAGCTAGATTTTAAGAAAAACGAAGGACGGTCTCTTGAATTTGGCGAAGAAGATCAGCAGCACGTAAAAAACAAATGATTATTAAAATTTAAAAGAGCCGACTTATAATAAATTAAAATAAACCTACGAGATTATAAATCAGGTGTGGGGTTTGCCCAAAGTATTGTTTTGCCATGAAATACGCCGACATACTTAACCTGACGATGGAGGAGCTGTCTCAGTGGCTTTCTGAGAAGCACGTGCCGTTGACCGGGAAGGAGAGCATTCACCAGTTGCGGGGAATGGTAAAGGCTGTGGTCGTAGACAAAGATAACGCCTTGATGGAGGCCGGAGAGCTGAACGACGACATTAGCGTAGCAGAAAGTGTTGCGGACAGCGTGGGAACGGTGAGCGGAGCAGAGTGCGGCGCGGGAACAGTGTGCGAAGCAGAGTGCGGCGCGGGAACAGTGTGCGAAGCAGAGTGCGGCGTGGGAACAGTGTGCGAGCAGGAGAACCGACAGCCGGACGAGATGGCTGAAATTATGAACCAGATGACGCTGTATACAGCACGAAAGGATCTTGCTGAGTTAAAGGCGAAGGTTGCCGCCTTGGAAGGCAACTCGCTGGACTGCAAGCCCGTTGTTGATATTCGGGACCTGGAGGCTAGTTTGCGAAAGTTTTCTGGAGACGATAACATGTCCGTTCATGCATGGATTCGTGATTTCGAGCTGGCTGCAGTTATGCACGGATTAAATAACTCTCAACGTTTGCTTTTGGGCAATCGAATGCTGGAGGGATCGGCCCGCTCATACGTGATGCTCGAAAAACCCGCTACTTGGAATGAGCTAAAAGAAAATCTGCGAAAAACATTTGGATTCCAAATGACTAATCACCAGGTGGCAAAGCAGTTGCAGAGCCGTTCCATTCTTACGAACGAATCGCTGCTGCAATATTTTATTGCGATGCGCCATATTGCTGAACAAGGAACCTTTGAGGACACAGACATCATAAAATACATTGTTGATGGTCTGCAGGATCATACCGGATGCGCAGCTCCATTGTATTACTGTGCTTCCCTCGATGAGCTGCGAGAGAAGATGATGCGATACCAGATGGTACAGCCGGAGAACAAGCGGAAGACACCGGGAGTTTTACGTTCAGCTGCACCTTTGCGGCAGGTGCCTGCAACAAAACCAACTCATGCCGGAGGAGATGTCGCAACCATAAGATGCTTCAATTGCCGAGCGATAGGGCACTTCAGCAGCCAGTGCAAGAAACCAAAGCGCCCAGAGGGAGCTTGTTTCCATTGCTTCGAGACTGGACACCAATATCGGCGGTGCCCGAACCGTGTGCGAACGGCTGCCCTCAGCACTGGTGACGGCCAAGATGAGAAGGAAGACGACGACGATGCCATTGGCGGAAATCCAATGATGCATTGATATTAATAACATTTTTGCGTTACTAGATACCGGAAGCCCAGTGAGTTTCATTAGCAGAGGAGTTATCCCGCAAGCAGTAAAAGATGAACATTTAGTAAAAAGTAGTTTTCGCGGCCTAAGCGGCCAAAGTATTTTGACATTTGGAAAAATTAAGATTGTCCTTTTGTATCAAGAAGAGTGCTATAGCATTGAAGCTTTTGTAATTCCTAATTTTATACTACCAACGCCCATACTTCTTGGCAGAGATGTACTTAAACTCTTATCACTTAAGTTAGTAAAACGCAAAAATGTTATAAAAAAAGATCTCAATCAATTATCATTAAATAAAACCATTGCATTATGCTCCGATTCAATTTGTGCATCCCTATTTACTAATACATATAACTTAAACAACAACATAACGAAAAGCAAAGATAAATATTTATGTGTAAACGCAATTGCAACCCCGGCGAAGCCTCAGATCTTTCAGGAATGGATGCAGGATTTCGCGAACTGTAGAGTATCAAGTGAAGATGACATGGTTAAGGTAGGCAGTGAGTTTGGTGGTTTCCCAATGCGAGAGTGTCGTGAAATAATACATAAGCAATATATCAATAGGTTTTCCAAAAGTTATGGTGTGCCAAAATATAAAATGTGCATTCGTCTTACTGATTCTACACCATTCTATTGTGCCCCTAGAAGGTTGTCATATCGTGAGAGAGAAATAGTTTCTGAAACCGTTAATGATCTTTTAGCCAATAGAATCATCCGACCTAGTAATTCGCCGTATGCCTCAGCCGTGGTTTTAGTGAAGAAAAAAGATGGAAACGTAAGGATGTGTGTTGATTATCGAGGATTGAATAAGAAGACAGCTAGAGATAATTTTCCGTTACCCCATATCGAAGATTGTTTAGAATACCTTGAGGGTAAATCCGTGTTCTCCGTTATAGACCTAAAAGTGGATTTCACCACATAGGTGTTGAAGCAGAATCCGTAAAATATACCGCCTTCGTGACCCCGGATGGACAGTTTGAATATTTGAGGATGCCTTTTGGACTGAAAAATGGTCCCGCTGTTTTCCAAAGATTTATTTCCGATGCCTTGAGAGACCTTGTAAGAAACCGAAAGATTGTTGTTTATATGGATGATATTATTTTAGCATCATATTCCGTAGAAGAGCATAAGAAGATATTAACTAGTTTGTTAGATCGACTCGTTGAGTTTAACCTTGAAATAAATTTTAAAAAAAGTAGTTTCCTGCAGAAGCGAATAGATTACCTAGGTTATGATGTTAGTGTCCAAGGAATTCTGCCTAACGATACACACTTAACTGCTATTAAACAATATCCGGAACCAATTAATAATAAGACGTTACATTCTTGTCTCGGTTTATTTTCTTATTTTAGAAAGTTCGTCCCAAATTTTTCGCGTGTAGCAAAGCCTTTGACTGACCTTCTAAAAAAAGGGGGACCATTTCCCATGCCGGATCCCGAAAAGAGAGCATTCCTGCAGCTAAGGTCAGCGTTATCGAGTCCTCCCGTCCTATCAATTTTCAATCCTCAGTATGAAACTGAATTGCACACGGATGCAAGTTCGCACGGGTTTGGAGCTGTTTTGATGCAGCGACAGCCGGATAAAAAACTACACCCTGTTTTCTTCTACTCAAGAAAGGCCACTGCAGCCGAGTCCCGTTATCATAGTTTTGAACTCGAAACCTTGGCAATCATATACGCCTTGCGCCGTTTCCGAATATACTTGGAGCATAAACCTTTTTTGATAGTAACCGACTGTAGTTCCTTGGTTCAAACCTTGAGTAAAAAATCTATAAATCCCCGTATTGCCCGTTGGTCCCTTGAGTTGGAAAGTTTTAATTATTCGATAGCCCATAGGCCGGGGTCAAATATGGCCCATGTGGATGCGCTTAGTAGGCAGACAGAGCTGCTGAGTGAAGTAGAAGGAATTTCTGATCCGTGTCCGATTCCGTCAAAAGATGTTGCACCTTTTGGACCTTGTAGCCTTATTAAACCTTGTGTTTCTGTTAATTCTTGTGGTCCTACTGCGCCTTGTATACCTTGTGAACCTATCGAACCTTGTGAACCTTGTGAGACTATTGAACCTTGTGAACCTAAGAAACCTGATGTACCTTGTAATCCTAAGAAATGTGTTAAATCCGTTAGTTTTTCCCCTGAGGTTGAAGAGATTGTTGGAATCGTAGGTGCGTCCCCTTATGATATTGATTTACTTTTGCAGACCGAACAGATAAGGGATCCGGAAATCCGTCGAGTGCGAGAGAAGTTGGAGATTGGTGAAATTGAAAATTTTGTATTGTTAGATGGGATAGTGTATAGATCGAAGGATAGTGAGAAACTGTGTATGTATGTTCCGAACCGAATGCAGGATGATTTAATTAGGAAATTCCATGAGAAGTTGGGCCATTTTGCAACAGATAAGTGTGTGAATAAACTGAGAGAAAAATATTGGTTTCCTAGTATGAAAAGTAAGGTCGATCTATTTATTAAGAATTGTTTACAGTGCATTCTACATTCAGTCCCGAAGAGTATTCATAATAGAACGCTTCATAGTATACCTAAAGCTCCGGTACCGTTTGATACAATCCATATTGACCACCTAGGTCCCCTTCCGTCTATTAACTCAAAGAGAAAGCACTTGTTGGTGATCATTGATGCTTTCACAAAGTTTGTTAAGTTATATCCTGTTAACTCCACCAGTACTAGGGAAGTCAACTGCTCTTTAGAAAAATATTTCGAATATTATAGCCGGCCTCGCAGAGTCATTTCTGATAGAGGCACATGTTTCACTTCTTTTGAGTTTAAAGAATTCCTTGAATGTCGAAATATTGACCATATTAAAGTAGCCACAGCGGCACCGCAGGCAAATGGACAAGTCGAGCGTGTGAACCGTGTTCTGACACCTATGTTGGGAAAGCTGTCAGAGCCCTTGAATCAAGCTGATTGGTATAAATTGCTTAACCGTGTTGAATTTGCTATAAACAACTCCATTCAGTGTAGTACCGGAAAGACCCCTAGTATGTTGTTATTTGGTTGTGAGCAGCGTGGTCCAGTGGTGGATGAGCTCACCGAGTATTTAGAGGAAAAAATTCAAGAGAAACCGCGATGTCTGGATACCGTTAGGGATGAAGCAGATGAGAATATACGCCAGTCGCAGGTACGAAACGAAACCGCGTATGGCTTAAGGCATAGGGCACCTACGTTGTACAAGGTCGATGATTTTGTGGCTATTCGTAATGTTGATGTAACTTCAGGGCATTGTAAGAAATTCGCACCCAAGTATCGTGGCCCATATAAAGTAAACCGTGTTCTTCCAAATGACCGTTACGAAATTACTGATATAGACAATTGTCAGCTTACACAACTCCCATATAAAGGAATCCTTGAGGCTGCTAGGCTAAAACCGTGGTTGCAAGTGTGTAATAAAACCATAGCAATGTGTGTATGATCGAGGTCGATCAAATGTCAGGTTGCCCGAATGTAAACCCCTAATTTTGTATTGCGCGCCTTAATGTGACCAGATGGTCTAATGTTATCGATAAGAATACTATCGCATAGATTTTAAGCTAGATTTTAAGAAAAACGAAGGACGGTCTCTTGAATTTGGCGAAGAAGATCAGCAGCACGTAAAAAACAAATGATTATTAAAATTTAAAAGAGCCGACTTATAATAAATTAAAATAAACCTACGAGATTACAGTTATTTATTATGTATTACCTTTATAATGCACAAAAGTATTAACGAGAGTAATTTACGGTTCTTTTACAACAAAATAAAAAAAAATACAATTTGTTCTTTTTCTAAATCTTTAAACTTTAGTTATATTTCAAATAGTTTATTTTAAAAATGTGGTGTCGTGTTTTCAATAGCGGACATTGCTGGAACTACACACGTTGCTGTCGCCATCTATCTTTGGCTGCGAACGCTTTCAAGAGCTTAGTGGTGTTACGCAGCCAGATAGCCAGCCACAAGTGAAACTAATATAAAGCCATTAAAAAAATACAATTTGTTCTTTTTCTACATCTTTTAACTTTAGTTATATTTCAAATAGTTTATTTTAAAAATGTGGTGTCGTGTTATCAATAGCGGACATTGCTGGAACTACACACGTTGCTGTCGCCATCTATCTTTGGCTGCGAAAGCTTTCAAGAGCTTAGTGGTGTTACGCAGCCAGCCAGCCAGATAGCCAGCCAGATAGCCAGCCAGATAGCCAGCCAGATAGCCAGCCAGCCACAAGTGAAACTAATATAAAGCGTTTAAAAAGTAAAAGTATTTTCTATAAACAGCTGCACTTTTTTAAACACGACCTTAAAAAGAATGTCAACATCCTATGCTGTTGTGGCAGGCCAGGTTTTCGTGTGACATTTTTATAAATTACTTTGCTTGAGTGCCCTTCAACAATTTTAGCAAATAAACCTGTTATCCAAAAAACGAGCTGATTAATTAGTATACAAGTGGAGGAAATTTATTGCACGAACACAAGTTATAAAAAAAAACAAATGGAAAAAGTCCTATTGATTAATCGTAAAATATAGTTAATTGAAATGCTTTTAAGATTTGTTAAAGAATTTAAAATGAAATATTAAACTGGCTCAATCGACACAATTTTTGTCGTTCTTAATTTATTCTAACACCTATTTAAATTGATATGGACATACACATTTACTCCTGTGAAAATATCATAACTTTATTCAACCTTTTTTCGTATAATTTATAATGTCCTTTACAATTGAGTGAAAAGAACCAGACGAGTCGAGTGGTTAACTTAGACATTTTGTAAAAGCAGGCGACAAGTGGATCGTGACTCGCATGTGAAAGCACAAACTACCTTTGCACAAACATGAACACACACATCAGCCACCGTTAAGACATAAACAACGACATGAAAACTCTGTCGGAAAACGTACCTGCCAAAAGAAAAGAAAAAACCGAAAAATAAACAAAGACGTGTTTTTGTGAGAGTCATCACCGGAAAGTCACTAATAACGATTTTTCAATAAATGCGAGTCCAAAAGCGTGCTGACCTTCCTTTTCTTTTGTTTTATCCCAGTCTGAGTATTTTCCTTTCTGCTTTCCTCTTTCTTAAATATAGTTATAATGTTTGTTTCTGTATTTTGTTCTACTTCAGTTTCACTTTCCCTTTCCGCGACTTCATTTTCGCTTTTTTCCTGCCTTCTAGTCTCTTGAAAACGTAAAAGATAAACTGCAGGAAAAAGCAAAAATATGCAAAGTAAGTAATTTCATGAAAAGTTACTCAAAAAAATCTGCAAATTTAAAACGCTTAGGGTACACAACTGCAACCAACGAAAATGTCCATTAAAAGTACTTCTAGAGTAATAATAATAATAATAATAATAATAATAGATCGTTTCTCATCTTTAAAAATAAAATATTAAAATTCAAGACCCTTTTTTTCTCTAGGTGCAACATAGAAAACACCCATTAAACCGAAAATGGGCGGCAGGAAAAGAGTTAATCTGCGCTGAGCAAGCAGAATAATTTCCGATTTTTGCAGAACGGCAGACACAGACTAATTAACGAAGTAAAACATGAGGAATGCGTTGCATTTCCCTGCTCAGGAAATAATCAAATATGCCTAATGCTGCCAACTAATGGCACGAAATGGGCGAATACGAAATTGGCAGCCATGTAGGCCACATATACACTATAGTTCTCCAACACAGAAGCTCTCAAAAGTGTAGTGCACTTTTTAGAGGGCTCTCAGACTTTCCAAGGATGAGTTGCGCTTAATTATCCCGTCGTCGCTTGCCGAGGTGTGGAACCAATTACACATCTCCTCTCTCTTACATATTTCAGATCCTGGCCCTGCCATTCCCTTCGAGGCTGTCTCTCACTTGATCGTTTTGGGCCTATTAGCCTTAATGGGACTATCATGCTTGACTACGAAAACCCCTTCCATATATGTGTGTACTTATTTTCAGTGACTGGCAGACATTTTTTAGACGTCCAAGTCTGCGCTGACCTTTGCTCTTGCAATTTTTTGCACGTCTTTGCAGGTTTCAATTATTTATGGCTTGTGGACGCCTTTGCATTAAAATTGCCCAAGCAGGCTTAACCAAGTCCATGACCACGTCCAGGCTGAAACGGGTAAAAGCGACCAAATTGCCGTACAGAAATATTACCTCCATTGCATATGACTCACTCTCTGGGCTATTCTGCTGCAGTCTGCTCATGTAACCCGCAAAAATTGCTTTATTCCATGGCCCTATAAAAGTGAGAAACAAAAAATTAGGTAAAGCCTCGAGGGCCTCAGAGTCTGAAATGACTAAATTACCATGTAAATGTACCCAAGCTGACTATGAGTAAAAGTTATTATTACTTAGAGTTTCATGTTTGGCAGGCACGTCAATGCAAATGGGGTTAAATCATTTTGAAAGCCTAAGGAGGTTAACTAAAAATTTTTTGAGTCACTTAAAAACACTTTTAAATGAAATGTTTACAAATCAAAATTTAGTTTACTTACTGAAATAAATAAAATATAAATAAATAAAATTAGAAGGGACAGAAAATCTTACTTTTCTCTTAAAGAACATTTTAAAGTCTTCACTTTAGTAAAGAGAGAAAAACTTCTAATTAGTTAAGCCATTAACGAAATATCTTTCCACACTTGTGCTTCTACTTAACTCATCAACACGAAAAGGGATAGAGACCGAGTTGGTTGGCCACAAAAAGCCATGAAATAAATTATTTCAAGATTCAATTATTGCTAATAGCATAGCCCAAATGGAAATCAATTCAATTCACTTGACAGGCAGACACAGCAGCACTCAGAAAGGACCACAGCGGACAGGAATAAGTTCAAGCCTCGTCGCCTCTTCCATCAGCGTATGTCTATGCGGGGAATGGGAATGGGATTGGAATTGGGTCTGGATTGGCATGAACATATGTGTGTATCTATATATAAATCGCATGTGTGACGATTTAAGCTAATGCATAATTGATTGCAAGGTATCGACAAGACGATATCAATTCGCACATGACTGTAAAGTCCAAAGGCAACGCAGAGAGCGTTATGTCAAGGGTTTTTTTTAAAACTCTTTAAAGGTTGCTTAAAAAAATGTGTTTTTTACACTTCAGGATCTTTACGGGTAATAAACAATCTACGAAATTTAAAATGCATTTTTTGGTTAATGACTTCATTTTTATTTTATTTTTAATACAAAAATACTACTTCATTTGCATACATTTGTAAAACATATATTTACGAACTTTTTAGATTTTCAGATACAAGAAATAAAAAGTTAAGGTACTTTAAGATTAACTTATAATATTATTTTTATAACCATGTTAAAATATTATCACTTTTTTTTTGCATTTTTAATTTTACAAAACTTGGTCTAAAAAAAAGTTTAAGTAAGGGTACTTTTCCCACTCTTCCACTAAATCAGTGCCTAAAAAAGAAGTTTTAAACGTTAAAAATCGTTCGTGTAACATCGTCTGTATACATCTTTTGCCTACTAGCGGTGTTTACTGTATTGAGAAATTAGTTCATCCAAATTTATTTGCTATGCAAAACGTTGAGGTTGTTTTGCAGGGAAGGGAGTGGGCCGGGAGTGGAGTGGAGTGATACCTCTAAGAGCATTTAATCCAGTGCTCTACCCAGACTCGCAAACATGTCCAGTTCTTTTCCGCTTTGCTTGTTTCTGTAGTTGACGGGCATGCAAACCCATAACTTTTGTCAACTGCAGCCGTAACTCCCCCACTCCCACTCCCACTATCCACTACCACTTTCCACTTCTATTTCCATTTCCACTACTATGCTCCTCTTCGTGGACCGAAACGGAGCACTTCCCCTAAGCAACCACAAAATATGCTCTGCGCTGGGAAAATTTCATTTTTCTTCTGGTTTAGTTTACTGCAACTCGTCGTAGTCGTCGTCGTCGTCGGAGTGGAGTTCTTGCGTGGGGCACGATAAGTTTTTGCGGCAGAGGACTGTAGGCAACTTAACGTGTTGCAGCAGCAGCAGCAGAGTTAGAGGCAACGAAATTAAGAATTAGTATTCATGCCCCACAGTGTCATTTCCGCGAATGCGTGCAAAAAAAACTTTTCCTGATGGGGTGGGAATGTGGGGAATGGAAAAGTCGCAGGAAGAGCGCAGGCGATTGATATGCATACTATCAAAAAGGAGATGGAGGTGGTTTTGCGATGCCAAGTTCAAAATGTGTGACAAGAATACGTGTTAATATAAGTGTGTGTGAGCGTGTCTCTGGTAGAGGGTTTATTGCTCCAACTTTTCATATAAATCCTTAATTATGACATTATTTTGCATATTATAAAGTTGAGAAGCAGTCGGTGCCACAGCATTGATGGGCAAAGGTCCTTTCTCCTCTGTCTCTATTTCCAGCAATAGAGTCCGATGCCACAGCGAATTTCACATACTACAAATTTAGCAGCGAGTGTCAAGCGGACAGAATTAAGCCTCAAATGGTGGATCTGTGTGAGCAGCAAGGATGCAGGATGCACGACGCAGGACGCAGGAGGGGTAACAGGTCGCCAATAGTCGGGCTGTTTGAAATATTTTGTATTTTATGCCAGCAAAATTCCGTTGGCCAAGTGCCAAGTTTGCCACCAATGCTGCAACAGCCGTCTGTTCTGTGCATCATCGTCTCTTTTGAGAGGGCGTAGCGTAGGTGGTGTGGCAACCACACAGGCGGCATGGGGATGGGGCATGGGGCAGGGTTAGGGATTTTCGATTTTAGGCTTAACACGGCCGAGCGAAAAGTTCAACTCGTTGAACAGCAGAGAACAGAGAAGAGCAGCCAGCCTAGGCATTGTCCTCGTCCTGGTTGACATTAAAACTGATGCAAATATGCGCTCCAGGACATCGTCGAGAGTGCCTGCTTTTATTCGTTTGCCTTGTCTGCCTCAGCTCTTTTTTTTTGCTTTTTTTATCCCAAATTTCTGTGGCCTGACGCCCTATGTGGACACCAGCAGGAGACACAGAGCAGCAGGGGACTCCCAAAAAATTATGAAATATATTGACTATAAAGTGACTAGTTAACACATAATGATTCAAGTATGACGTTTTTTTTTAAATGAACCTCACTAAAAAATCTTAACGAGTTAATAAAGGGTGATTAAGTAACTAGTTATGTAAATGAAAAGTAATAAAGTGTAAACCATTATGTTTGACATTTCTATTATGTGTAATGTCCATATAATGTTTATTAGCAGAAGAAGTTTTTTGGTTTTTGGTCCCAAATACACAATCATTAGTACTGTAATAAATTTAATTTTGCATTAACAAAGCTTTTAAGCTTAGCTAATTATATAAGCACATTTTTACTAATATATTATTAAAACCAAAAAATTATGCAAAAGTGATGCTGCTTTTACTTACAATAAAACTACAAAAAAAAACATAAAATAACCTCTGCAAGATTTATACGCTTATATTATATTATATTATATTTTATTTATATTATTTATATTTATTCGCTGTAAGCTAACGCTTCTATACACGTAAATCACAGGCTACGCACCTCTCAAATTTATGTAAGAGTGCACAGCTCCAAGGCTCTTTTCCCCCAATGTAATCTTTTTTGATCGAAAAAATTGTCAAAGAATATTGCTCTGCGATAGTACATCTTCAAGGAGTTTGGTTAAAAAAAAACGGATTTTTCGAACCTGCGAACCGACACAATTTACAGACACTTGCCCCACGTATGAACATGTATATTTCACGTATTCCCTCAGCTCCACTCGTACATCCAAGACGTGTGTGTGTTTTAATTTATTTCACCCGCATGAGCTGTACAATCCTGCGCCTGCATGTGGGCTAGACATATTTGCTTAGCCTGCTAAGCTTTAAAGTTAATCCGAAACTTTTGACCTTGAAAGTGGGATGGGGTGGTGGTGGTGGGTGGTTTTTGAAAGTCCAACTAACTGGTCTGTCTGGCACTACCTATGTATTTTTCGGCCATTCCTTTTCCCCAGACGCATGGTAAGTTTGTTCTTTTCCCAGTTTAGGCTTTTAGACTTTAAACAAAAGATACGCCCACACAGCACCCACCACCCAAACCACCCAATCCCACATTTACAGTTGGCTTAAGTAAACAATAGTGGAAATTTGAAATTGTAAATATTTGCACTCCGTTTCCGAGAGCCAAACTCGGCCAGCCACTTGGATTGGAGTCGAGAGGAGCGGCGAGGCTGAAGGACCTAAAGGACCCACGCGGAAATGGAGAGCCGGGGGGCTTTTGCCTTTTGCATCTGTGTTTAACTAAAGTTTCGTGCGCTTGTGCAAATAGCACAAGGATTCGCTTTCGTCGTGGACCTTGCCCAAAGCGTATTACAATCATAAGCGAAAATTAATGAATTCCTTACCAGCTTCTCGGTTTGGCGAACTGTGCTCATAAGCAGCCTCCTCCCCAAATTAGAAAATTTGTGGCCCCACCAAACACACCCCCCGAAATCCAAGCCAACTGAAATACCTTTCATAAAAGTCAAAAAGTCGCTACAAAGTTAAATGTTGTCTACATAACATTTATAAGCAGGTGGAGGAATAATCTTTCAGACGGCACGTGGTAATTAATAAGGAAAGTAATTTGTCAATATTATCTGCGACGTTTGCAAATGGCTGCGAATTTCCCCCTAATATTTCCACATAAATAACAGAGTTTGGGGTTAAGCCAACGAACACGAACTTTTCAGATACAAATTATTGGTATACTAAATGTCTTTTTCACGACAAAAATAAATGAGTTTGATTTATTTTAATTTAAAAAATCACAACCGCACTTAATTTTCTAAAACACCTCCAACAATTCTGTCAGGGCAAATTATTCGCATAATTTTTGAAAAAAAAAGTATTAAAAATATTTGTATTTTTCGTTGGATTTTAATGGGTAAAAAACCACAAAAGAAATATAAATCTCAAAAAATTAGACCTTCATCAAAAAATAAACACGCTTGGAACATTTTGGCCACGATCCTGCCACAAGGAGCTCACAATTGTGGTCAAAGCAACAACAAAAATAGAACCCAAAATTTCTTGGCTATCTTCCAGCGAAAAGCAGCAACTTTAAGTCATATTATAAGGCTATTTTTCAGCAAACACGGTTTTCACGCATGACGACTCAACATATTAAATTGTAAACATGCATAAATGTTGTTTATTTGGTTATTAATATAACAAACGAGAATAAAATGGGAGGAACTGGGCTACCGTTTACGTGTATTCTTTTTTTACATCTTGATATGAGGTGTAGGGAATTTTTAATAATTTTTAATCAACAAAGTTCATTTATTAAATTCTTGAAACAATTTTTTGTTCAATTTTTTCCCCATATTTAATACCTCTACCTTTTACCCTATTCCACCGTTTTCAATTAAGTTTGCAATATCGAGCAAGAACTGATGCATCAAATGCCTTTCAACCGGAATTTACATACCCAACAATATAAAAGCATAATATTGTGATACATTACGTCCGTGCACACACAAACTACATATATACGGCATGAGATTCAATCGATATGCAATTTTCCTAAATATCATGTAGATAGGTAGAGTGCCGTATGCCGCTTAAAAATCTAAAATGCAAAAATCGTTTATTTGCTCAAGAGCCGTTAAAATGTACAAATGGGCTTCGCCTTGAGCTGGAGCAAACTGGGGGAGAGTCGGGTGCAATGAAGTGGGAAAAGAGACGGGGACTCGGCCAAGTCAAACATGGCCATTTGTTGCAGGTTCAATTTCAGTAGATTGCATACGTAGAAAGCGGCCCAAAGATGAAGAAGTTGTTGTTGATATTTGGACGTGCAGTCGAGCGCAAAGAAGAACACAGGACCTCTACCAAGCTTCTTTCTTTTTTGGATGGGGTCTCTCTCTCTCTTCTTAGGCAGACAGACGTATGCAGAGCTCACATACAAAAATTATAAGGATATGTGCTACGTGTAGTCAATAAATAAAACAGTTGTGCAGTTCTGCTACCGAAATAAGGAAAGCCACCAAACAGGAGCGAATTTAGAAAAAGAAAGATAAGGGTGAAATCACATATAAAATCATTGGACAATGTGCAGTTTATTATGAATTTTGAGTATATACTTAAAATAAAAAATTTGTTATTTTGAGATGCTTTTTTAAAGCCATTGATTTAGTTATTTAACGAAAAGGATTACCACTTTTATCGTAGCTTGTCAAAATTAATTTTAAGTTAATGTTAGTACAATCAATTTAAGCTTACCTTTAGACACCTTTTTAGGCGCCTTTTTTATATAAATTTTAAGGGTTTTTAAAGGGTACATTTTCTTCTTTATCTATTAGGGTTAATTTATAAGAGGCTTAGGGATCCCCGATCAAAAGGTTTACTTCTTAGCTTAAAAATCTAGAGTGCAAGGTGGGTAATATAATAAGTAAAGTTTAAAAATTTTTGTTGTTATCTGAAAAGCAGTAAACACATTTATTTCCTCAATAATTTTGGTAGCCCCCCTTAAGCCCCCGAATTTCGCCACTGGCAACAGAAGCAGCAGCGGAAGTCTTGGAAATGGAAAAGTAGAAGGCTGGGAGCGAACACGTTCGATTTAATACAAATGTGCTATGGCGTGGGATTCCTCTGTGGGCTTTGGGCTGTGGGTGGGATTTATGTCGGGAGACGTTTTAAGTCTTCGTCGCCAGCAACAGCTGCTGCAGAAAGTCAGCTTTATTCAGTTCTATTCTATCATTCAAGTACGAGTATCTGCTGCCTGTTTGGATACGGGTACTTCTGCTCATGCAGCTGCAACAGCTGCGCTTACAAATGCGCAGCCATAAAGTCATTGGCTCTGCTTGGCCAGCATTTTTGAAATAATTCCAGCTTAGCTCATCTGGTTATCTAATTTCGGTATGACAGGGCGAATAACTCAGCACAGGAAACTGCAGGTGGCCCCCTGGACCTGGGAGTCACCCCATCGGACATTGACTCCTGTCCTTTGATCACATTCGCATTCCTCCCGAGAGATAAAGACCACAAATATGATTTATACTCTCTAAACCCGAACTGAAATTCTCGAAATTGCCCCCCAAACAGAACGATAACAGTTATGGGCATTGGTCGAAAAAGTTTTGCATACTTCAAGGTGCACATTTGATCCCCAAAGGATTACGAGTACTAAAACAGAGTTGAAACTGTTAAATTGCCAGCAGTTCGGATTCAGAGGATGTGGCGAGAGAATTTGTGGCTTCTGCCGACTGAATTGCCATTTTTGTACTTAAGACAGACACCCACAAATGGCAGTGGAGTGGAGGAGTGAGGGAGAGAGACACATTAAGTTTGCCATTAAATTCAAAATACGTGGGAAATGCATATGGGAAGTGCAACAGCTGCATATTGTTTGATAAATAAATAGTAAAAATACACACACTCACGCAGAGGACCTAAATCACGCACATTCGGTACACTTAAAGCAAAGTTGTACGCATAATGTTAGAGGAAGACTTTTAAAATTGTAGCTTAAATATTTTATTAGCTAAGGAAAGTTTTTAATGAAGTTTAAGACTTAGCGGCTTTATTAAAACTTCAGTTAGTGGTTTAATATTTTTTAAAAATTCTTGTTCTTAATGATTTTTACTTTAATAAGGTAATGGTTAATTTCTTATTCACCTTCTTTTCTGAGAATGTTTTATCGGGTTGACTATAGGCAAGAGTTTTATAGTACATTAAGTATTACTAAAATATATTTAAAAAAATTAAATTCATTGATCCATAACGATACCAGGTTAATAGAATTAATTGACCCGTTTTTGTTAAAGATTTTAATTTGGTTTATTCCTATACAATGCATTTGGGACTAAAAAAAATCTTACTTAAATTAAAAAAATACTCTTTCTACTTCTTATTTGACTCAAGTACTAGTTAGTAGATTTTTCTTTGAGTGGACATGAGCATGTACATTTGTACGTACATATGCCATGCTTTTATCTCCTTCGCATGCACAAAATTCCATTGCAATGCTTTTGGGAGCAAGCTGTTGTCGGTGATGTTGGAAAGATAGCGAGAAAGGGTGGAAGGTAAGGAAAAACATTGAAAAAGTTAGGCAGTGCGTATTGATCTGGAATTTCAAGCACTTATTTTCCCAGTTTCATAACACTAAATGTGAATATTTATTGTTGTTTGATTGACTGCTTTTAAGTGCACCACATAAACACACTTTGTAGCACTCGCATAGTTTCGCTAAGCAAAACGATTACACAGTTTGCAAATTGTAACGACAATGATAAATAAATGTAAACAATGTGCAAATTGTTTAAATTTGCCACAACAATGTGAAGAGTTAAAAACAAGAGCAACACATTTACGACCACAATAACAATTGCATTATCACATAGTGGGGCTTCCTCCTCCTGGTACATACTTACTTACAAACACAATTCTGTGTGTGCACCAAAAAAACTTGTACGTTAAGTTTTGCAGTTGGTAGGTTTTCTTGTTTTTGTTTAGTGTTGCTTGTTATTGCCGTTTTTGTGGCAAGAATTATAGTTATTATTTTCGTTGTACTTCGGTCTGACTCTGGATGTACATAGAAACTATCCTTAAAGTTAAGGGGTTAAACCTGAGGCTCTTTTAGAATAATTTAATTTTTTTAGTTTTCGTAAATGTTTGTTTGTAACACTTTGATTTAAATTTAAGATATACCTACTTTTTATTAAACAGCCAATTTATAATTTTTGCTGTTTAAGATTGATTCGATTTTTATAAACATTAAATACCCATTGAGCTACACTTGTAAAAGTAAAATTCAAGGAAATTTAATTCATTTTATGGCTCTGTAAATAAATGTGCCAAGTTAAAAGAAGACCAATTAATTATGCAGATCTTGGCAAGAGGCCGGAAAAATAACTCGGCTATACCTGCTTGCACTTGGCTAGTCGTCCAGGTTAAAATACTACGTGTCCCCATTGTTCAAGTACATTCCGTCCTTTTCGCTTGGCTGCCGTACAAAAGGATAATTTAATATTCACGTCGCCTAACCTACGTAAATTGTGGAATCATACAATAAATAAAATGCAAAGAATGTGAAAAAGTTGCATGGCGCACTTATAAGTGCAAGGCTTTGCAGGGGTTTCTTTTCCCTTCCAGGGTTTTATTGTTCAAGTTATGGCAACTGAATGAATTAATATCAGCCACACGACTTCATTGTTGTTATATTTTTAATGTGCCTCTGTCTGCAGCTGAATGGCACGCATGCACCTATAGTCCCAGGGAAAATAAAGGCAAACAAAAAGCAAACTACCCACAATAACACTTAATTATTGAAATGCAAATGCAGGGCGGGTTAAGAGCAGAGTCGGACTCAGAAGTCCGCCAACTTTCCATGGGAAGTCAACTTATCATCATAAGGAGAGGTGCCACAACAAAATGAATGGCTGGGCTGCCCAGAAAATTGCGGACATTGCTATAAATTAACTTCAAATTGCACAGAACGTGCCTGCTGAGGAGGCAAAAAAGTATTAATGGTAAACATATATTTAAAACGGATTGTCCCGTCAACTTTGCCCCAATTAAATAGGTCTATAAGCGTAATGAATGTAATACAATTTAAATAGTAATATTTTAGGAACCATATTTGTTTAAAGGAATGATTGAACCAATTTCGCATAAATCCTTACATACTTTTACTGCACAAATTGTCTTTCATAATCCTTTTTTTTCGGTCTGCAAGTTCTCGTTTATAGTTAAAAAAACCATGACTTTCTTGTGTTCAATCTAGGGAAATCCGGTTGTCCACTAGCGTTTTAATGTACATCACGCAAATGCCAAATAACAAGCTGTCATCGTTGGCCAACACAGGTTATCCCGATGTCCTAGGTTATCCTGACGTTCTTGGGTCAAAGCTCTTGCAGATTCCGCACACGTGCGTGTAACTTTGCTGCCAGGCAAGGTTAATGTCCGCAGGAGCACTGAACATGTCCAGCTGGGGTCCTTGGGGAGCCATCTCCCTCATTCAACCCGTACATTCTTTCGGTTAATTGAGAGAGAGATGGGAGAGGCCAAGAGGGACCCCAGATTGGAATATGAGGATAATTACACTTCCGAAGCTGCTGGCTGCTTCTGCCTACAACTGCATCCTGCAATTGTCGGACGAAGGTGTTGACATGAAATTAAAATTAATTGAGAATTCCGAGCACATACCGGCACAATCGTGTCGTCCTGCTGTTTAAAGTCGGAAGTCAACAACCCCACCAAGCCGTTAACGGATGGCCCAACGTACGTCCTTTAGAGAAAAGTGGTAAAGAGGGCACTCAGGCTTATATAGACTTGTTCCCATCCGAAAATCATTTTTGGTGCCACAGAAATCTTATTAACACTATCTTACTTAAATGTTGCACTTACATATTTACCTAAAACTTACAAAAATTGTTGTCAAATTTAAATCCAATATATGTATAATATTTTAAGTTTATTTAAATTTGTCAAAGCTTGCTTTCTCAAAATCATATTTAAAAAAATTATTTTAATAAAGGTCTTTATTATACATCTCACGTTCCAACCATTAGACATTTTTGCCTGACTTTTTTTTGTCCTTTCTAAACCAAGCATGTTCAGCATCCTGCTAAGTGTCAAAACTTAGAACCGAAGGTAGGGTCAACATTGCAGCTGGGATTATTCTACCTAAACTTTGTTTGCCTCCTTGGATTTTCCCGCGTTTTCTATCTGATTCTACCTACAAGAAGAGTTACGTTACCTGCATTGAGTTATATAAACTACAGCATGAAGGATTTCGAATCAGTCTGCATCAAGAACCTCTTCTCTTCGGTCACCTTTCAAATATTCTGAGCATAATGACTATCGCAATGGTGTCGGCTTCAGAAAACTCCTCTGTTGGACAAATGAAAACTCCTAAGAGAAATACGATGTCACCCACTGAGATATCCATTGCCAAATCTGGCTTCAAACTGGTCAACATTTCTTAGAGATATAACCAACGACCGAAAACTACGAGCTGAGCGAATAACACGGCAATCAGAAGACGTCATTCAATTTATTAACAGATTTCCCCTTTTGGAATCTTAAGAAGAACCTCCTGAATAAATAATTAGTTATTAGCTTAAATCTGATCATCACAAAAACCTGACAAATTACAAATTTTATATAAGTATGTGTAAATAAATATTTTAAATAAAGAAAAATACAAAAATTACAGCTTTTACCTATGATGGGAAATGGGAAAGTTCAGTCAGTACGGTATGATACATTCTTTCTTTATATTTCAGTTTTCTCTCCCGTGTTACTAAGTCATTATTTCACCTACTTGCATAAATCCATTGATTAGCATTGGCCAATTTACAGGGGCAAGCTCTGCCAGATCCTTGACACCCCACCCCAGGCCACACATAGTAGAAACTGGCTAATTTTGGAAGACCGAATGCTCTGCTTGCCCTTGTGCTTATGCAAACCGAAATCGGCTTGCCAGGTATTACAATCAATTATGCATTGGCTTAAATCATCGCATATGCGATTTACATATATGTATACATACACACCCATGGCAGAAAGCTGGAGCTTGAACACATACTCTATAATAGTGCACCCACACCCACCCACTCGGAGACATCATTGCAAAATCAACGGAAGGCATTGAGGCCACTGGGTCCTGAATTTTGTCCCTGGCTGGCATCCAGGACCTTCTCGCCCCTTTTGGTTAGCCCAATACGTATGCAACTCAAGTGAATTAAATTGGTTTCCAGCTGGTCTGTGCTATTAGTTGTAATTGATTCTTGAAATAATTTATTTTATGGCTTTTTGTCGCCAGCCGCCTCCGGCTGACATTTCCCTTCACTCCACTCCACTTCACTTCACGATCCTTTCCTGGAGTGGAAAGTTCGGCAAATTGCATATAATCTGGGTTTCCTGTCAATGTCAATGGCTTAAATTAATTAGAATGGATTTAACACTTTTGCTTTGATTTAGATTGAAGTAATGAAAGGGCTTATAATCAAATTACCAAGAAAATAGGTTGAAGGTGATTTATCATTTTAGTTTAAAAAAGAACACCTCAAAAACAAAACAACTATTTACCTTCGCAAAGGGTTTAAATTGGAGTATATGGGTCAGACTTCAAATAACCAATAATTGAAATATATAAATGCATAAAATAGCATTATAAAAATTAAAAATAAACATTGCTAAAATTTAATGGTTAGTATTATTATTATCATTAAATTTAATATAACAATAAAGGCAGACCTAAGCATTTAAAATAAGTTTTTGACAGCTCTTAGCACTGGGAAGAAAGAAATGAAGACGTGATAATAATAAATGAAGATAAATAATAATAACCTACCTTAAATATATATTTTTATTTGTAGGTGGTGCGGTTCTAAACGTATTCCGTTGAGTGTATTTACGGGTTGCACCCTAATGGCCCCTACATAATGTATTCGCCACTCTGCAACCATTACCACCATTTCCAGTCCTAGGTCCTTAGCAACCTCTCGCTGGTATTATTAAAAATTCGCTCCTTGCTCTTACTGCTTCCTTCCTGTTGCAGTTCTTGCTCATTGCTAATTCCACGAAATCGAACCATCATAAAAGCTTGATGCTCCTCTTTTTCTCTCACTCTCTGTTAGCATATTTTTAAGTTTTTCGAGCCGCTCCAAAGCCACTTTCTTCCCGTTTTGGTGGCGCTGCCCACCAGTACTCCCACTCCCAGTGTATTTAGTGGAGCAGCTGCATCGGCAGACGACAAAAAGGCTGGCGATGTGGGTGTGACTGAGGTTAAGGGTGGAAGTGCCAATGATGGGTTCTGTGTTGGGGTCTGCAATTTATGTATAAGACTGCTGTGTTCATGAATATTTTGTTTGCCGGCGGACACTCCCAGTTCCTCCTCTTACCACAATCTTAGCTATAGTTTTCTTGCTCCACTCAGTTTTTTAGTTTGCCTTGGTTAGCATTAAATACTTGAGCCTTATTAAATTCACAATTTGGCACTGAATTATTTCTTAGATGGGTTTTGTTTTAAACAGCATTAATTAATTGTGCATATTAAGTGTGTTTCGCTTAAAGGCATTCCGAAGGTGTTAAACATTTCATTTTCTGTATTAGTTTGTTTCGCAATATGTTAAGCAATCACATCTCCTTAACCTCCTGTCAATCTTAAGAATTTAAAGTATTGTCAAAATGGTTAAATTTAGTGATCAGAAGTATGCAAAAATAAGATACAATGTCCTGAAAAATACTATTTATTAAGATAGGCAGTTAAAAATGCAATGCGTCGGGTATTAAAAACAGGGTATTTAATTGCCTAGACTCTTATGTAAAAGGCTTCTTGAAGTATTATTCTGTCTGAAGTTTTCTCTTAAATCATTACTACGTAGCGTTCTCATAAGCCTCGAGTGCAAGTTTGTGTGCCAGATAAGAGCGCTAAGTTTAACAAGAAAGGTTTGAGGAAAATGCAGAACATGTGTGCATATAAGTATGCGAGATTGGCGATAAAACATATAACTTATGAGACTTGAAGCAAAAACTTTTAAAAACGGTATAACATAGAGTCAGAGTTTCTGATTCCACAGTTTAAATTCATTTCATGAAATCGGGAACCATGTAAAACCAAACATGTTTTACTAAACATGTATTCAAAAACGAGAACAGGGTTGTTTGCTTCGTTCTTGGTTTTCTATGTTGCGGTATGTTGATAAAAAAAAAGAACAAAATTTCAATTTGTGTTAACTAGTCGAGTCAGTCCATCCGTCCCTCTCCTCCCCCACTGAATACTGTGGCAAACCCTTTTCCTGTCCTGCCAGCAGACAGCCACGCCAAAGTTATCCTTTCTCCATTCTCCACTCTCCATTTTCCATTGTTGTAGTCATTGGATGGCGCGGCCTTGGCTGATGATTTGATTTTTCCCGGCCTGCTGGTGGGCGTATCATCCCTGTAGACCTTTTTCCCCGATTTTCCCCTCCATCCACCCAACAGTCTATCTATCGCATGTGCAAATTTGGCGGATGTCATGTTTGCCCTTGCCTCTGTTTTGTTTTTCTCATGCTGAAGAAGAAGGTAATATTTTAATGCATTTAAACGACTGTCAAGTGGCACACACACGCCAAGTTGCCCATGATTCCTTTCCTCATTGCCTATACGATCTACCATTTGTTTGTTGCCACAGAGTTTCAAAAAAAAACAAAACTTGTAAAGGTCCCCTAAAAAATAGGCAAAATAAAGCCACCAAATGCGAGCCCATTTATTATTAGAAGGGTCACAGAAATATCTACCAACTAATTTTAAATTGTATGGTAAAAAAACTATGCATCAAGTGGTGTAAAGTAATATTTCTTCAAATTAAATTCCCCTTCCCTTTATTTTATTTATTGATTTATTGCCTTACATTTTAAAGCTTAAATTTCTGTACTTTTATTGCTCCTACCCCGATAAATTTAAAATTACAGTTACGTTATTCTTATATTAAACAGAATGCATTTTATTGTCATAATTGTTAATTTTTTGGCATAAAGACCAATTAATTTCCTTCCTTTGATAACGGTCAAGCCGATCCTTTTGTTTTTTTGTTTTCATTTTATTGTGCACATTAAACATATATTTTGTCCTTGTTTTTGTCGAGTATTTGTTGTTGTTGTTAACGGTGTCTGCGGTTCCAATCTGGAATGGCTTAAAATATGCAATTAATTGCAATTGTCGCCCCGGCAGTTTGAAGGCTTCGTTCGTTGTCAATGTTTACCTTTCCAGGGAATTCGCAGAGGCAGCATCATTATTTTTCCATATGATAATAATTAAATTGCTCAATTTCGCAGGCGATAGGATGCCAGAATGGAATGCGTATGAGTATTACGACAATAAAAAATAACAATAAAAATGCTACGAGTTGAATTCCCGTTTTAAAATACGTTGCATACCTCTTGTTCTTATTTTTGGTGAAAACCAGCTGATAAACTATGTAATTGCTTAGGATATAACTTCGTAGGAAAAAATTCGTCAAGCATTCAAATTAGCAATGTTTTTACATTAAAAGTATCTTCTTTGCAACTTCCATGTATTTAAGTTATGTTCCGTTTCGTTCTTCTGGTTGAACTTCCATTCTCTAACTTGAGATTGAAGAGTTGACAATCGATTTTTAAAGTCCTCTGTCACATTTGTTGAACAAAATGCGAACTGTGGTTCAATTTTGGATAACTTTAAAGGTGTGATTTTTCTGCCCAGTATTGGTCGCTTTATCCAAGTCATATTGGGTTCTTGGGAAGTTACGGGCATCTCGCTTCTTTAGAGAATTAGAAGATATTGAATTTAAAAAACGAGACTAAAAACAATTCACTTAAATTGACTGAGGTAAAAAAGTTACTTATAACTATTAGAATTTGAAATTATGTTAGCATGGCCTCCTTATTTGAAACATGACAGGTAAAGCTGATCAATAACATGGCGGCCAAGATGTTTCCTATTGCGCTAGAAAAACCCACAATTATACCTTATTGAAAATGTATACCTGATTTTATTTCGTACGCAGCTTTTATTTCTTTATTAGGACCCAACATCTGTTAGCGACTTAAAATTACAGGGTTAAAGTTGGGACAGCTCTACCCAAACCCAGTCCTTATCCGTGTGGCTTTTCCGCGTTTTCTACCTGATTCTACCTACCAAAAGCGTTATGCTACCTGCATGGAGCTATATATATAAACTACGGCAAGGAGGATTTCGAATCAGTCTGCATCAAGAACCTCTTCTATTCAGTCACCTTCCAAATATTCTGATCATTATGACTATCTCAACGGTATCAGCTTCAGCTGGACAAATGAAAAATCCTAAGAGAAATACGATGTCACCCACTGAGATATCCATTGAGCAACTGCCAAATCTGGCTTCAAACTGGTCAACATTTCTAAGAGATATAACCAACGACCGAAAACTCCGAGCCGAGCGAATAACACGGCAATCAGAAGATGTCATTCAATTCATTAAAAGATTTCCCCTTTTGGAATCTTAAGAAGACAATCCGGAACATTTTACCAGTAGCGAAAATCTTATTATCAAAAACCTGAACAATTATAAATTATATTTAAATATGTAAGACATTTTTTTAAAATAAAGAAATATTCAAAAATACAAAGCTAATATTTATAGGGGACAGTGGGAAAAATCCTCCACTGGGGCGGAAATATTTGAATTAAGTAAATGTTGAATTAAAATTACAATTTTTCAGCTCCTGTTCCCTATCCATGCTCTATTTATTTTTTCCTTTCCAATTTTCTTACATCTTGTATGAAGATGAATTTTGTTTTGTATCCGATTTGGGAAAAAACATTTTTCATCGCAGATATGGATGGAGTTGTGGTAGAACACATTCCGTTTTTATTGTTATTGTTGGTGTCCGTCCGTTGGGCACACAAAGATTATAATCTTTATGGCCGAAAAGCAACTCAAGCGACAAATAACCAATGAAAATGAAAAGCACATGAGCCGTGATGCGGACTATGAGGGGTCACGAAAGTGTGTGCCAAACAGCCAGCCACACACACACACACACACATCTATGTGTGTCCTGTCGAATCGACCATTATTTATTGAAATCTATTATGCCAAAAACATCGTTGTTTTTGGTATTATATAATTTCAACATAAATTATTTGGCCAGATTCTGGTAGAGGGAATTCAATTAGGCCTCGTTCTACTGAGCCTTTCGAATTAATTTCATGTTTAAACGCTACTACAACGCCACCACTCACATGGCTGCACAGATAAAAAAAAAGATCAATTTCGATTTGATATGCGCAGGTCAAATAGATATTTACATTAAAAATGTCGCTTAGATGCCTGAAAAAGATCAAATAGATATTATTTTCTGATTTTTAAATTTCCCGCTCTCCGAAAACTCTACGAAGCGGAGAATGCAACCTTGGAGTAAGGGAGCGCGAATGATTATTTTAAGGGGGAACGAGATAGATATTTTCGAATGTCATAGCCGTAACGAGTGCGACAGAGAACGACGTAGAACTCCCATATTTTGAGCTTACCGTCTCTTTCTCTCCACTTGACATATGCATACATATGTATTTTGCGCATATGACTTCGTAAGCCAGAGTGAAAAGTGACAAATTTTGGAAGTTTGTTGTGAGAAAAACCGGTAAGTAAAAGTAAACAATTGCAGTGCAGTTGGAGTGAAATAACAAGAAGCAAATTAGGTAATGTGTTCATTTTGCATTATTATTTCATATACAAGTTGCATTTTATCAGTAAAAATTAATTTGTGTGTGTGCGTATGTGTGTGTGTGCCGGCACATAGCTTTTTGGACGCAGCTAAGAAATTCGGTGGAACACACATACATATGTACATATTTGGAATTTATTTTAACATCTTTTTATTCTAGGCATCTAATCGCGTCGCTAAACCCTCAACTAAATAATATTCACAGTAACTAGCATTTTAATTTAAGAAATAAAAATGTAAAAAAAAATTGTACACAAAATTGAAATAAATACTGTTAATATGCTCGTGCATTTATTATATTTTCTTCGCCAGCGTTTTTATCTATTAAAATAGACACTAATTATAACTAAAATTTAAATATCAATTTGACATTTTCATATCAATTTGATATAATCATATCAATTTGATATTATCATATCAATTTGATATTATCATATCAATTTGATATTAACATATCAATTTGATATGTTCGAAAATGCAGAAGTGATATTTTCGAACATATCAATTTGATACCAGCATATCTGGTCCAAAATGATATGAAAAATCATCAAAATGACGATCATATCATATCTATTTTTTTTTCTGTGTGTGCATCCTGGTGGCACATGGCTACACTATGTATTGCCTTGAGTCAACGATGTCAATCATTGTTGTCATCTTCATTCAAATGAAACAAACATACACTGGGGAGCATGCATCAGTGATGAATTAAGGAGGGTTTTCAGGTGGTTTGACTTTGCATCAATGAATATTAATATATTATTGTTGATTAATATCTTAGTCTATTAAAGTTAAAACTTTGAAATAAAACTTTGCTTCAGATAGACGATTTACATTATTTGTTATGAAAAAACGTCAAAGTGATTTTTGTTACAAAATATTATTAAAAATTAACAAAAATTGTAACTTAAGAAATTAACAAAAATTGTAACTTAAGAACCCCTTTGTAAAATCCCTTTCGATCCGCCCATGGCGTTCATGTTTGGCCAAGAGGACAATAAGGTTGCCTTTGCAGTAGTAACTGCAGTAGTCTGCAGCTGATGCATCCAGACACTCATACCGAGATGCTATTTAACTTGATTGAATGAATTGGGCTGAACGCATTCTATGCGTTGTAAAGCCCGGCCTGTCATCAAAACAAAGTTTCCTGGATCGGCTCTTCTATTCTGTGAAGTCAATAACGTCTGCTCCGTTTATCTTGTGAATTTATTATAATGCATATGCCATGCGAGGTACTGAATCGGAAGGTAGCAGACTGATGTATGTGCATGTGTTTCAAAAATCTTAATGGATTGATGCACTCGTACGATACTAGCTGATTAAGCATATATGTATGTACAAGCAGAGGCTCTTTATTAAAGCACTTAGTGGCAAATAGCAGTCTTAGGTATATTTGTATTTGTTTTGGCTTTCAATTTGGGCATACACATTAGACGAAGTTGTCAAGCCAAAACAAAACAATCGAATGCAGTCTGCAAGGACATCATTTTGAAGACAATAAAGCTGGGTAAAGTGTGAGTAAGTTCGTCGATATGGGTTTTATTAGCACATTTGTATTGCCATTGTCCACGGGTCGCGTTCTCCCGTAAATTATAGTCTCGCATAGATGTCACTACGGTGGGTGATTAACGGTAAACATATGACCATTTGCACAGCGAATTGGCTTATCGATGTCGCGGCTTAGACTAATTTATGTGGAAATAGACAAATATATTTCAAACTATAGCTTATGTTTTCAAATTATCTGCTAAACACAAATAAATGGTATAGTTTTAGACTCGTGGGCTGAAATAAAATGTTATAAATATTTCAATTTATACAATTCATTGCAATTTATTTCTAATTCAAAATTGAAACTTTAAAACTTGCAAATTGAGCTTCAGGTCATGTTGTGAGTGCACAAATACCCAACTACCAAAACCACACTGACAAAAAGCGTTTGCAGGAATTGCCATAAGGCAAACACTGTTCATCCATCAGAGTACTGAACTTTGGTAAAACAAAAATTCCAACTAAAAAATAATCAAAAGTAAATCGCCATGAGATCGCTGAAGAACTCAATTTAAATGCACATATTACATTTTGTTCGTGGCTAACAATGAATGACTAAACCCAACTGGAGTCCATGTCACCTCATTTGATTTGGTTGGAAAAATCAGCTCTTATTAATATTCATGAAAGCTGGAAAGTTTTTCGGTTATGTTTTAATGGGAACAGAATACCAGTGGGTCCCTCAAGGATTCTTTGATTAAAGGGTTGGACCGTGTGCACATTTTTAACTTAACACGCGTTGACTTTTTTATATATAATTTAGGGTAGTCCCATGGCTATAACATCGACGGGTAAAAGTTTTAATCGACTTGTAAGTATAAGTAAAGTAATTATAATGGTAAGGTAAATTAATACTCTGCAGAATCAAAGTAATATTAAGTTCCGAGCTGATAAATATCTTTTTCTTTTTATTTGAATGATTTCTTTGTCGAAAACGCGTTTAATAATAAATGTGTAATTTTTTTAGTGTTTCCATAGAACGCAGTATTTGGCTTTCCCTATGTAAGAAAATGGGATTTGTATTTAAGAAAGGGATTTGGCCAAAGACAAATCTAAATAAAAACAAAAAATTAATAACTTATCTCAACAACGTTAAAAAACTTTTTAAAATTATGTTAATATAAGCAACCCCGTTTTTTTCAAGATTTCTTGGTTCCATCAACCCTTTAATAGTTTTGAATCATTTTTCCAATAACTTAAAAATTATTCAGACTTTATATTTGTACAATGTACATTGAATGTGATTGTTTATATTAGCAGCACAGCAAAGAAAACCTTTGATCCTGAAAATATATGTATTCTAGAGCACCAGGGATGCCGATATGGGCAATAAATTTTATTTGGTAGTCGCCGTCTATCTATTTTTACTTTTAAGCCTCAAAGGGGAATACAGCCATTCAACTTCAAACGAATTTTGATGGGAATAGAAAATGACTCTGGAAAAAGCACAATCAACAGATGCACGCGACAGCAGAGGAAGGCGACAACAGATGTCGAAGAAAGTCCGCCACTGCAATTGCAAAATCGGAGAAAGTGGTGGAAACTGGTGATGTTTACAGAATGGCTGCTTCCACGCAACTGAGGCGACAGGATGCAGTCGCAAGGACTCCAAAGCGACAGTGGAACGAAATGGAAAAGGACTGTACAGAGACCCGAGCCGAAGCTCTCTTAAAATCCACTCTAAAAGCAAAGTGGAGAGCCCTCAGCAGGAAAAAATGGGGTGTTTGGGGCAAGTGGGGTAAAATCTGAAATTGGGGAAACAAATTCGCCGAAACTGGTGTGAGTAGTTCTTTTTTTTACACTCTATTGCTTGTGATAATAATATAATATATAGGTGTTATTTAAAGTGTGTTGTTTTAAAGATTGTCAGGAGGGGGACACAATATGCATATATTAAAACCAAAAAAGAATGTTACTCCGAAACAAGTTAAAAACAAGTGTTTTCACTTTCACAGCCCTCTTTTTTTGTCGAGCCGTCTATTCTTTTTGTCTTTGAATAAACTTTTTAATGTTTTTGTTGTTTTAGGTCGGAAATAATATTTAAAAGCTCAAATTAAGAAACGAAAAATACATCTAACTTGTTTAGTTTTAATATAAAATATTGAAACATTTAAATCATTGAAAAATGTAAGGTATATACTTTGATTATAATTTATTAAGATCATTTGCATGTATTATCCGACTGGAGTTTTCAGTTCTTTTAAAACCAAAACTAGAACTTTTCGCCCTGCGGTTTGATGGTTATGTTATGCACCTGTCAATGACAAGAAAAATGTGTATTGAGTTATAAGAAATAAAATAATTTAAAAAAAGTTACAAATTCACCTGGACGTTGGGTGGAGTACCAATGATCCAGAGAACTGCATCCGCGACGTCAGCGCTCCGCAGCATGGGCATATGCTGCTTGATAACGCCCTGGATCTGCTGCGGCAAGATGTCCGTGTCCACTATGCCGGGACTCACAGTCTGCAATGGCAATTTAAATTAGGACGTGGTGCCCCGAGGGTCACACGACCATGACAAACTAACCGACACCCTCACAGGGGTTTTGTGGCGCTGAAACTCCTGCCGATAGATCTCGTTCATGGCGCGAAGTGCGAACTTGGTGGCCGGATAGATGTTAAGCGATGGCAGCTGGGGTCCCAGATTGGGCACCTGATAACCCGCCACGCTGTTCACGATGACCACGTGACCCTCCTTTCCGCGCTCCCTCATCGAGTGAAAGGCCTCGCGGACGCAGTAAACGGTGCCCATGACATTCGTCTCGATGGTGGACCGCATTGCCTCGCTGTCCTTCCGCTCACTCAGCTCCCCACTTCCCATGATGCCAGCATTGCTGACCAAGACATCAACGCCTCCCAAGTGACCCTTGGCCCAGTCGAAGGCCTTAAGAACCTATTCACACAACAGTTAACTTTAACTTTTGGAACTAAATAAATAATAATTGTAATTTATAAAACCAAAATCTTATTAAAACTAATTGAAAATATATTTTTAGTTTGTACATGTAAACAGTACCTGCTCCTCCTGCGTGACGTCGCACCTGAGAGCATGCAGCCGACTCTGCTCCTCGGAACTAAGGTCCTTCCGGATCAGCTCCACGCGCTCCTGGCGCCTGGCCAGACCAACGACCACCATTCCGGCGGCAAGCAAGGATCGCACACAGGCCGCTCCAATCCCGGCACTGGCTCCACTCACCACGGCCACTTTGTTGCGCCAACGCTCCATGATCCACAACTGACAACTAACAATTGCGACTTTCCACCGGGAAAACCAAGAGCGCACACCTGAGAGGGAAGCCGTAGCAATCTACGTGGTATTGATTGCCTAGAAGACGCCTGGCTGAGTAGGTCACTCCACCCCAGGTTGGTCTGCTAATTTAGCTATAAAATACACAATAAACTAAAAATGTTCACTAGAGTTAACAGATACGTGTTATGTATATGTAGCTAAAAATATTTTATGTAAGCTTTGATTTTTTTATTTATAAAAATAATAAAAAATCAAAAACAAAACTTTTTTAAAGCAAATATATGAAATTGAAGAAAAAATACAACATTTTATTATACTTGTTCAAAACTTAATAAACGGAATAATTGAATTTAGTTTTTCCATCTGATTTTTGTAAATAATTTTTAATGACTTTTTTCCAATTTTAAGTATTACCGTTTGTGGAAAGTTATCAAATGTTATCAATTTAATATTTGGAAACAAATATTTTGCAAACACAAAGCAGGCTTTGACTTCAAGACTGACAGGTCAGAGGGCTCATTTCAGTATAAAATACTTTTTCTCCATTCAGGTAGAAATCATATTGTCGATTTAAAGAAAATAAAGAAAAATAAAATAAATGTTTAATCATAACCTGGACGTGATCTCTACCACCTCGAGTCCCAAGGTGGTAACGCGCAGTGGTCGTGCGGTGAAAAAGCGCATGGAAAAGCAGCTCGACTACTCGACATCGCAGACGGAGGATGATAATGATGCGGAGTCCAGTGGCGAGAACCCCAAAACAATCATAAGGAAAGTATACCTCGAACTGGGCGACCAAGTGGCCATTGTGAGGGATGAGCCACTTCCCAATCTGTCACTGGAGGATGACGTGGAACTGAAGACGAGGGTGCACAAGTTTCTGGGACTGATGGCTCCGCTTCGCAGGCTGTTCAATCCCCCGGAGAACTATGAGCTGGAACCAAAAGAAGACACTCCAATGCCCAGTCCTGGCATCGTTTCGTCTGTGATACCCCTGATCACCACTCCATTGCCCAAGGACATCTTTCCGCTTGGAACACACCGGACCTCCACACCATTGCCTAGTCGCTCCTTTCCAGTTGTCACAACCCCTACCGTCACTTGGCCGTATCATCTTCTTCGTACAAGAGAGGAGCGGCAGGAGAAGATAAAATACGAATTTTCAGTAAAGCACAAGTCCAATATATTTGAGATGGACACCCCGGAGGTCCTCAAGCAGCCCATCGATCTGACCGAACTACCCAGCCAAAAGAAGCGGGCGAATATCTGTCTCCGGCACAAGATCAACATTTCCTGCCTGGAGCAAAGTCCTCACTTCTACGGATTCATTCAGTCTCTTGACCGTAAGGTGTACATGGGTTTCATCGTTTTAAAACTAAACAATACAATATTTTTTCTAGCGGAGACCTTGATCAGCATGTGCCATCCATTGGCACTGTCTTACCGAACCAAGAACTTCAACAACTGCAAAGTGGATCTGGCCAAGGTCCTTTTTGACATCCTGAACCACAAGATCTTCCACTGCAGCCTGAAGGTGGAGATCAAGTGGAGCCGTGTCATGAAAACGTCTTCCATGTGTGAGCTAGGCTTCCATGCTTCTGGACAACGCACCACTTGCATCCTTCTGCGGGAGGACATCAAATCACAGGACATGCTCATCAAGGCACTTCTACACGAGATGTGCCATGCGGCTGCGTTCATTTTCAACCGGGAGACCGGACATGGCGACAATTGCCGGAAATGGTAAGATCAACAACTTATTTGCAGATATTTTTAATATTTTTAATATTCATTTTATGATTTTAAAGTCCAGTTTAGATAAATTCTTAAATTTTTTTTAAGGGTTTTTAATCGACTTAACAATAATTATAAAGATGATTATAATAATTCTAATATTTTAACTGTTTTATAATTCTTCTTGTTATGTAGGGCCTACCAGGCGAAGCATTTGATAATGGAGCTGCCGGAGATCGGCGACTGCGATGCGACCTTCAAGTACACCTGCTCCCTGTGCTCCCGCTGCTCCTACGGACGCACAGAGTTCTCCAAGGAGGCGGAGTTCCTCCTCTGTCACTACTGCCAGTTCGAGGTCTCTGTGGAGCCTTGGAGCAGGAACCAATCGTGGAAGTGGACCCGGCCAAATCCGGCAATGACCGAATTAAAGACATTTGTTCGCGCCCAATACATGGAGCTGGGCGAGAAAGGGGGCAGCTCGCACAGCTCCAAGATGCAACTCTTAAACAGAGAGTTTATTATTAAATAAATAAATTAAAATAAATAAATTAAAACCCCCATTAAAAATATTTTTTATTGGCTTTGTTTACGCAAGTCGTGTATTTAATTAGTCAAACTAGACTGCGTTGGTAGTTTTCCATTCCTTGACTCGTTGCTGAAGGGCCAAAAAACGATTTTTCAGGTCGTCGGTTACATTTGGACTGTTATTTGCCAGTAAGGACTGTGGTTGAATGCTTGACACTTTGAAGGGACTGAGCCTCTTTCCCTTCGTTGGTCGTTCTATCTTGATGATCCGGGGCTCTTGCTCAAACGAAGGCATTTTGCGCCGATTCGGAATTTTAAGCATAATTTTGGTTGTATTCGAAAATCCACAGACAAAACTAGTTGTGCTCAAAATTTCTTTGTATTAAATTTTGAAATTCCCAAGTCGGAACTAATTAAGGAATTATTTGTTACAGCCTACTATAACTTTAAACGAAGATTTAGATATCTATTTGAAGAACGTGCACATGTCACCACTTAGTTTAAAGCTTAAATTTTCCGTATGGAGTACATACATTTTTTTAAACATGGGTGTTCGTTAAATCTCCATAAATTCCCGAGTTTAATCACAACTAAAGTTCAACTGCGGGTGTTTTGTTGCTCGTTGGCTGTGCTATTGTTTGAAAACGGTTCCATTTGGCTGGAGATGGTAGGCTAGTGATCGAATAAGAGTAGTGAACACTGCGTTTCTCTCTTCGGTTTCAACTTCGGTTGGTGGAGGAACAGCATTTTCAGTTTTGTTTTGCTAAGCAAAGCGAAACGCTTGAAAAGTTTCAATGAGAATTACCCATCGAGGGGTACGTAGCACTACGTACTACTCTCTGTGGTCTCTTACTTTCGCTGCTTTGAACTTGCCACAGAATGTTGACTCTCCCCACCATTTAGTTTAAATTGGACTGTCTACAGTGCCGCATCGAATGAAGACGAGCTTAAATTGTTGCTATTTGTAATGTTTCGGCTTGGTATACATTTGTGAGAAATGCAGTACACAAAAGAGACACACACCACTGCCGTTAATGATCGCTGTAAATGTTGCAATTATTGCATTTCGTCATAACTAACTGGATTCTTATTCATTACTTACGACCACGCCCTCATTAACATAAAAAAAAACATGGGACGCTGTTTTAACTACAAGTTTGTGCTCAATCTGTGCAACTTTTTGTTCTTGGTAAGTTGTTAAAGTGAAAGTTTATCAGAAAACTAACTAAATAAGACCTCCTTATAAATGTTATATCTGATAGCACAAACAAAGTGTTGAGAAATACTTTTTTACTATATCCAATTTGGTTTACCTTATAAATGAACATTTCCTTTACCTTAGAAAAAACGAAATCGAGTTCTTTTAAATGGAAAATGTTAATTTTTTAAACTTTTAAAGTGTGCATCTATATCATTATTACTAGATTATTTTTTTTAATTACGTTCCTGTGATTTTATATATGGATTCTTCTTTACAAATTAATATGTTTTCTTTTAAAGAGTAATAGTTACTTTCTAATAACAGTTTAAAATAAATTTACGTTATGATAAACTATTGGTTTTTTTTTTGGGCTAGTTTTTCTGTTATATTTTTTTTTAAGTAAATTAAATACCCACTCTTTTTTCCCAGATATGCGGCTTGCTGCTGATCGTATCAGGTCTGTACCTCTATTCCGACAACAAGAGAATTCTGCTCTCCAGGCTGCTGGCTGCTTCCAGTGACCAGCTGAGTTCACTTCCCCAGCCATTGTTCTTTTACATAGCCCTGGGAATGGCCATTGCCGGCTTTGTGGCTATCCTGGCTGCCGTTGTGGGCTTTTGGGCCAGCTGCCTGCACACCTACTGCTTCCTGAGCATATATTTCCTGAGCGTGGTGATCCTCCTGCTGACCGAGTCGGTCATGTGCCTGGCCATCACCCTGTGGCCGCACTGCTTGGGAATCAGCCTGGACGAGGACCAAATGGTGAGATCGCTGCAGACAAACTATGGTGTCCCGGGACAGGAGCAGTTCACCAATGCCATTGACTTGGCTCAGGTGCGATTTGGCTGCTGTGGCATGAGGAGTTCGCTGGACTACGACACTTCGTTGTGGCGACTGCAGAGCTATGGACAGAGGAATTGGCCAGTGCCGCTCAGTTGCTGCGTCCTGGAAAATGCCGCAAATCCTTTGGCCTATCTGGACCCTAAGCCGGCGAATGAACTGATGTGCCAGTCGCTAGAACGAAGGTCCTACGAAAGAGAGCGCAGCACAGAGTCCTGTCTTCCCCATCTGGATGCCTGGTATCGGGAGCAGTACAGCATCTTTCTGGCAGCCAGTCTGGTATTGGCCTTGGTGGAATTCTCTGTTCTCCTGGCCATAATCATGAGCTGCACTGGACTGGCTTCACAGCGGGCCAGGCTAAAGGACTCGGCTCAGGAGATGAGGGCTCAAAAGGTGAAGTCGCGACAAACTCTGATCGAAAATATTTACGAACCGGAAGTTGAACTGAGGGAGAATTCCAGTCACAGTATCGATGGAATATATCTGGGTGCAGCCAGCAGGCATGTGAGCAGTGAGGACTTTAAGGATTTGTACATCAAGCCGAGAGACTTGTACAAACAACATTATATCAAGACGGGAAAACCCATTTCGGTCGACCCTCCAACGCAAATGAGAAATTATTTGGTTTAGTTCTCGATATAAAAATACACATAACAGATATATTTTTTATAAATATTTACTTATATCTAGTATATAATCCTTATGTACCTTTATGAAATAAATATAAGTAAAACAAAAATTTGCCTTAAATTTGTACACAAGCTTAACCACTACATTTTGAAATCGTTTAAATAGATGAAAATTACCAATTTTTTTTAATAAAAAATAATTTTTTTCGATCTTGCTCTTTTTTTAAAGGTTGACCGCCTTCTTGTTTCGCTTAATGATCACACGAAAATAAAATTCCCTTGCATGTTCCCAATTGGTCACACTGGCCTGGCCTGAATCAGTTTTTTTGCGAAACTCCCGCTTTTATGCGTGTTAAAAGTACGGGTGGTGTTTTGGCTATTTTCCGCGCTTTGGACCTCTTCCAAAAAAGGGAGACTCATGCGAATGGTGCACAGGCCTAAGCCGCAGCCGGAAAAATAGCCCTCATTCCAAACAACGGCCAGGAAATTAAGGTAAAGCCCAGAAAAGCCTCAAGACAGATAACCTCACGACCCTCAGCATCTCTACATACTTTACATATTATACTTACATTCTACTTAAATTTTACCACAACACATACCTTACATTTGCTGTTAACATTTACATGTTAATCATTGCACTGCTTGTTTGTACTATGTACACTGCTTTGCAGCGATAACATTTAAAAGTCTAACAGTAGTCCGTTGCAAATTCAAAACGAAAGACTTGTCTAGATTAAAACCAAAACTATGCCTACTATTATTATAAAATTCAAGTTCAAGGCAAAAGTACATGTGCGTAGTTTGTATTTCATTCATGAGCTGCCCGCTGCCCAGATAAATGGAATGGCGACGTAACACAAGATTGGGGCTACCCCAAGTCCACAAATTGTTACTCAAATTGCCACAAAGCTATGACATAAGCTTCCGGTGGTGGCACTATCAACCAGGCATTGCCATCAGCCTCAACTTGGCACAGTTTTGGGTACATTCGCGATGCTAATTTAAGCTCAGCGACGACGATAAGCTGAAGATGGTGATGTACATATAGTTTTCTATTCGCAAATTCTGGATAAGTGGAGTGGGCTTGACCCTAACTATTCAGAGTCGTCTGATAAAGGTCCGAGAATGTGGGAAACAGCGTCGCCATCGGGCCTATAAAAGGCGCTCCACATCCATGGGCTCCATCAGTCGCGATCGTGCAGCAGTCGAAGTCGTCTAGTTCCCCGGGATATCCAGTGAAAGTGAAAAGTGCCTTGCTTAGAAGTGTGAATAGTCTGAGCCCAGGATATCGAAAGGATTAACCAGCAGTCAGCAGTCCAAGTGTCCTGGCAGTAATGGATTACCAGTGCTAACTACCAACAAAGGACACTCCTGTGTTCACTTCAATTAAACACAAAAAGTGACAAGCAGAATGGCAAATAAAGTGATTTTTTTATCCTTGTGGCTGCTCCTGATCTCCCATGTGTGGGCCGAGGATGGAGACTTTATAATGAACGATGAGGATGACGAGGATATAAAGTGAGTGAAAGTTCAAGTAAAAATCTTAAGTGTCTGAAAAAAGTGATGAAAAATAATAAACCCTATTGTAAATGGAAAACATGGAAAATATGATTAAATGGTTTAAGGCCCAAAAATAAGAGCTGTTGTGTTTGAATCCTCAAAAAGGTCCTTTGAGTTCTTGGTCTTAAGCTTTTAAAACATTCATTTGATTCTCAGTACGTGTGAAATTAAAAAACTGTGATATTGGCTTTTAATTTTAATTTGCGAAAGAAACTATAAAAAAAATAATAAATAATTGAAAAACATAAAATCAAGGATAAACGCTCAGTTGTTGGTAAAATTTAAGGACATAATCTCATTCGCTTTTTGCCTTTTGATGCAAGTTTTTGCTGATTTTAAAATTTTTTTTTGGTACAATTTTTTTTTAATTTTTAATTGGGTGTTGTACCTTAAATCGTTTTTGATTATTTAAAACTGAAATGGTGAACAAATTTGTATGAAATAACTTTGAACTGGCTTAAAAAAAAAAAAATTTTCCCCCAAAAAAATAAATAAAATATAAAAAAAAAATTTTTAAAAAAAAAGATGAAAAATCTTAAAAAGTAAAAATTCCCGAAGTTTAAAAAATTAGTTTTTATGACACTCAAAAATGATATTTGCCTTAACACTAGTTTTAAAATAAGTAATCATAAAATAACTGCAAAAACTACTTGCAAATTTAGCCCGCTGGCCCAAGCCGTACCGGAAGTTGTCGATAAGGAGAGCGAGCGGAACGAGCGCCACATCAGCTTCAACATCCTCCAAGCTCCCGCAGTTAGGTAATGATAAGTCGCAAAATGGCGCGATAAATATCCAAGTTCAGCGCGGATTATATAACTGAGAGAATTATATAACTGGATTGATTGTGTTTTTATAGTGCGAGATACAGCTATGGTGGTTCAGGAGGTGGTGGTGGAGGATACGGCGGCGGTATAAAGACTTCTTCCATGGGAGGTGGCTATGGGTGAGCTATAGACTTAACCTATTTATGGGGATGTCCTTTTACATAACATTTTACCGCAGGGGAGGATTGCTTACCAAAACCTTGGGAGTATTTGGAATTGGCAAGGGGTAAGTAGGAACCATCAATAGAGTTTCCAATTATATATCCTTAAAAGAAACAAAAGTATACAAAATAATTCTAAATCTTATCCATTTAGAAACCAGGGAAACTTTTACGGAAGTGGGGCCCACCACCTGCCTACCTTTGGAAAGTGTTCCGCTTTTGAGCTGCCAGTTAATGCCCAATCCGAGTGCCACAATGGACGTTGCAAGGTCTTCTGTCCAGCAGGATATAGCTTCGCTCAGGGCGTTCAGGTCCTGGAGATGTTCTGCAGCAACGATGGATGGATCATAGGCAACTCGGTGTTCACTGAGGTGCCTCCCTGTCAGGCCCAGTGTCAGCCTCCCTGCCAGAACAACGGCATCTGTCTATCGGCCGGAGTCTGTCAATGTCCGGAGAACTACTACGGACCCGTATGCCAGCAGAAGAAGTCTGTGTGTGCTGCCTTTCCGAAGGCACCAAAGAACTCTAGGGTCTCCTGCAAGAACAAGTAAGTTTTAAGAAGGTTAAGACTCCGTTACGGCTTTTAAACTCGCTTTTATCACAGCATTTGCCATGCGGAGTGCATGAGGGGATTCCAGTTCCCAGATGGCAGTGGCATCACAAACATCGAGTGCCGCAATGGCCAGTGGATTCACACCAAAACAGGACTCTCCAGGACCCCTGACTGTGCCCGTGAGTAAACACTCTTTAAAACTGGTGATCTTTCTAATTTGAATAATTTCTTTCAGCCACTTGTGCACCCGCCTGCCAGAATGGAGGACAATGCATCAGTTTCAATGTCTGCCAATGCTCCAAGATGTTCCGTGGAGCACATTGTCAATATAGTAAGAAATATTAGCTCATATTACCCATTTTTGGGTTACAATACTGGGTACTAAAATGTCTTTTTTACACCCATCGACATAATTTTTTTGTTCACAAACTTAACGCATTTCAATGATATATCACTTAAATAATAATATTCCTTTTTACAGATATAAACAGCTGCAATGTGACCAACACTGACTTTAATGGAAACTACAAGTGTGCCTATGAAATGGAGGAGGCTCGTTGCACATTCACCTGCCCTGAGGTCCCGGGACTGAAGATTCAAGGTCGCATTGACATAGAGTACAAGTGCAGTTATCAGCAAGGACAGTATCTTCCTGCTCCATTACCAAAATGCATATTTCGTAAGTTTTCAAGTTTAGAACAATAACAGAAGCGGATAAAATGCATCAATAATTTTGATTTGCGCAGATGCTTAAAAGTAATTTTATGAGTTAAAACAAGGATCAGTTAAAGCTTACTTAAATCTCTTTTTAAACCCCAAAATTGCAGCTCCTGGATACACAGTTCGCTCAAGCTCATCCACGCAAAAGATAACGCAGCAGGCGGGACGAGTATACCATGGTGGATTCAGTGGAGAAATGGCTTACGAAATCCGAACAGAACGGGAGAGGCTATTGGCCCTACTGGCCAAGTATAGAGATCTGGAAAGAAGAAGCGTAAGTTTACATAAAATTATTAAAAACTAGCCGCTTAATAGATAAAATAAATTTAATAGGAATGGTGGTCATCGGAGGAAACTGTTGTCACCCTTGGCAGCTATTCACTGTACCAGACCAGCGAGGTGGATGTCGTCATTGACAAGACTCCTCGTCCGGCTCTTTGTACCACTTGGGGTGGAATTAACATGAAAACCTTTGATGGTCTGGTCTTTAAGTGAGTGCGCAGTGAATAAATATAGTTCAGTCTTTTAATCTCTTATTTATTTCACAGGGCTCCTCTTTCCTGTTCACACACACTGGTTACAGACAAGGTATCGGGAACTTTTGACATTATCCTAAAGGCCTGTCCTTATGGCTCCGGCTATGGATGTGCTCACACCCTGAAGGTTTTGTGGCAGTCGGTCCTCTACACTTTCGAGAATCTGAGTAAGAGTCTTAATTTAACTTTAAACTTGAACAATATAATAATTCTCTCAAAAAATTATAAATAATTAAAAGAAAATATATAACCCATTTAAAAAAATAAATAATTAAGGGAACAGAAAAAAATTATTAAGCAAATAAATAAATAAGCTATCTCATCTTTTAGATGGTACCATGCAGCTGTCCACGCCCGTCAAGAAGCTTCCCATGCCCGTGCAGGTTATGGGCATGAAGGTCATGCCTGTGGCCCAGCACGTGCAAATCGATCTGGAGTCCGTGGGTCTCAAGTTGGACTGGGATCATCACCAGTACGTTTCCGTGCAGGCTGGTCCCCAGATGTGGGGAAAAGTGGGTGGTCTCTGCGGATCCCTGGACGGTGATCTCAGCACCGACTTGACCTCCAGGACGGGCAAGAAGCTGGCGACTGTCAAGGCCTTCGCCGATGCCTGGCGTGTTGAGGATCACAGCGAGATGTGCCAGGTGGAGAACAGTGCCGAGTTGGAATTTGGAATGGATTCCTGCGAGCAGACAAAGCTCCAGAAGGCAGTCTCCGTGTGTGAGCGACTGCTGGCCAACGAGAAGCTGGGTGACTGCATCAAGCCCTTCAACTACGACGCCCTCATCCGCACCTGCATGGCCGACTACTGCAACTGTGCCAATCGTGACCATCCGGAGAGCTGCAACTGCGACGCCATCGCCATGCTGGCCAAGGAGTGCGCCTTTAAGGGCATCAAGCTGGAGCACGGCTGGAGAAATCTGGAAATATGTCGTAAGTACATAATTTAACTTTAAATAATATTCGTTAAACAGCGATTTTAACAGTTTAAACAATCACATTTAATATTTTTAGCACTTTAACACATGTTGGTTGTTAGTTTGCTAATTAGGTTTGCGATACTAATAACAAGAAAATAATTAATAACAATATTAAAATTTTCCAGCCATAAGCTGCGGCTTCGGACGCGTTTATCAGGCCTGCGGACCCAATGTGGAGCCCACCTGCGACTCTGACACAGCCATCTCAACCTCAAAAGGAGCCTGTAACGAGGGATGCTTTTGTCCGGAGGGAACTGTCCAGTATAAGGAAGCTTGCATAACCCGCGAGCTGTGCCCGTGCTCTCTCCGGGGCAAGGAGTTCAAGCCGGAGTCGACGGTCAAAAAGAATTGCAACACATGCACCTGCAAGAATGGACAGTGGCGTTGCACGGACGACAAGTGTGGAGCCCGCTGTGGAGCAATTGGTGACCCGCATTATCAGACTTTCGATGGCAAGAGGTACGATTTCATGGGCAAGTGCTCCTATCACCTCCTGAAGACCACAAACATGTCGGTGGAGGCGGAGAATGTGGCCTGTTCGGGCGCCCTCTCGGAGGCTATGAATTTCGCTGCCCCTGATGACCCTTCGTGCACCAAGTCCGTGACCATCCGGTTTATTTTGCGGGATGGTACTCCTTCGGTGATCAAGCTGGACCAGGGTCTGACCACCATTGTCAACGACAAGCCCATTGCCAAGCTGCCCAAGATGCTGGGTCTGGGTGAGGTCCTCATCCGTCGTGCCAGTTCCACTTTTCTCACCGTGGAGTTCGCCGATGGCATTCGCGTGTGGTGGGACGGAGTGTCGCGGGTCTACATCGATGCCCCGCCCAGTTTGCGTGGCAAAACCCAAGGTCTTTGCGGAACCTTTAACTCCAACACCCAAGATGACTTCCTAACCCCCGAAGGCGATGTGGAGACAGCCGTGGAGCCCTTTGCGGACAAGTGGCGCACAAAGGACACGTGCCAGTTCAAGGCCGAGACCCACCAAGGACCACATCCCTGCACCCTCAATCCGGAGAGAAAGGCGCTGGCGGAGAAGCATTGCGACTGGATCCTGCAGGATATCTTCCAGGACTGTCACTTCCTGGTCGAACCAGAGCAGTTCTACGAGGACTGCCTGTACGACACCTGCGCCTGCAAGGACGACCTTTCCAAGTGCTTCTGCCCCATTCTGTCCGCCTATGGAACTGAGTGCATGCGGCAGGGCGTGAAGACAGGCTGGCGCATGACGGTCAAGGAGTGCGGTGAGTTTAAATTCTTTATTAACATTATTAAATTAAAAAAAATAATTATATTAATTAAAATTTTAATTTTATTTTTACATATTACAATTTTCATTAAATATTTACCTAAACCAAATATTTTGTAATATTTTGATAGGGTACATATTTCTGTCCACTAAAACATCCTTTTACAAACATATTTATGCAATTTCTTTACTCCAGCTGTCAAGTGTCCCATGGGCCAAGTGTTTGACGAGTGCGGCGATGGCTGTGCCCTCTCCTGTGACGATCTGCCCGGAAAGGGCACCTGCAACCGGGAGTGCGTTGAGGGCTGTCGCTGTCCCCACGGTGAGTATGTCAACGAGGAGGGCGAGTGTGTGCCCAAGCAGAAGTGCCAATGCACCTTCGACGGCATGTCCTTCCGGCCGGGCTACAAAGAGGTGCGTCCGGGAGAGAAATTCCTGGATCTCTGCACCTGCACCAATGGTGTGTGGGACTGTCAGGACTCAGAGCCAGGTGACAAGGAAAAGTATCCACCGTCGTCGGAGCTGCGCTCGAAGTGTGCCAATCAGCCCTTCGCCGAGTTCACCAAATGTGCCCCCAAGGAACCGAAGACCTGCAAGAATATGGACAAGTACGTGGCCGACTCTTCGGATTGTCTTCCGGGATGCGTTTGCATGGAGGGATATGTCTATGACACCTCCCGCTCGTCCTGCGTGCTGCCCACCAACTGCTCCTGTCATCATGCCGGAAAAAGCTACGACGATGGTGAGAAGATTAAGGAGGACTGCAACCTGTGCGTCTGCCAATCGGGAAACTGGAAGTGCTCGAAGAACGGCTGCGAGTCCACGTGCAGCGTCTGGGGAGACTCCCATTTCACCACCTTTGATGGACACGACTTTGATTTCCAGGGAGCCTGCGACTACGTCCTGGCCAAAGGTGTCTTCGACAATGGCGATGGCTTCAGCATAACCATCCAGAATGTGCTATGTGGCACAATGGGTGTGACGTGCTCCAAGTCCCTGGAAATCACTCTAACTGGGCATGCTCAAGAGTCGCTTCTCTTGAGCGCGGACTCTGCCTACAGCACTGATCCTAACAAGTCACCTATTAAAAGTAAGTGCATCTTATCAGTAATAGACCCAATGAGACATTCTAAACAATTGTTTATATTTATTTTGTCCTTAGAACTCCGTGACAGCGTCAACTCGAAGGGTCACAACGCCTTCCACATCTACAAGGCGGGTGTCTTTGTGGTCGTAGAAGTGATTCCCCTGAAGTTGCAAGTGAAGTGGGACGAAGGTACTCGGGTTTACGTGAAGCTGGGCAACGAGTGGCGCCAGAAAGTCAGTGGCTTGTGCGGTAACTATAACGGCAATGGCCAGGATGACATGCAGACGCCTTCGATGGGTCTGGAAACGAGTCCCATGATCTTTGGCCACGCCTGGAAACTCCAGCCGCACTGCTCCACTCCAGTGGCGCCCATTGATGCCTGCAAGAAGCACCCGGAACGCGAAACCTGGGCCCAGCTGAAATGCGGAGCCCTGAAGTCGGATTTGTTTAAGGAGTGCCACGCAGAGGTTCCCCTGGAGCGGTACTGGAAGCGCTGCATCTTCGACACCTGTGCCTGCGATCAGGGCGGCGACTGCGAATGTTTGTGCACTGCGATGGCTGCCTATGCAGACGCTTGTGCCCAGAAGGGCATCAACATTCGATGGAGATCCCAGCACTTCTGTCGTGAGTTGATATAAGAAACTTAATTAATTGTATGTTTTAAAAACCTATTTAATAAATCTCTTAAACATACAGCCATGCAATGTGATCCCCACTGCTCGGATTACAAGGCCTGCACTCCGGCCTGCGCCGTGGAGACCTGTGACAACTTCTTGGACCAGGGAATCGCGGAGCGCATGTGCAACCGGGAGAACTGCCTCGAGGGTTGCCATATCAAGCCGTGTGAGGATGGGTTCATCTACCTGAACGACACCTACCACGATTGTGTGCCCAAGGCCGAGTGCAAGCCAATCTGCATGGTTAAAGAGGGCAAGACATTCTACGAGGGTGACATCACCTACACGGATGCGTGCGCCACATGTCGCTGCTCCAAGCGCAAGGAGATCTGCAGCGGTGTCAAGTGCGACGTTCCCGTGACTCCGGCACACCCAGCTCCCCTCATCGAGGGCACTACGGAGGCCACGCCTATGGCTACCCAAAATCAGACCAAGTGCGTCAAGGGATGGACTCGGTGGTGCGACAAGGACAGGGACGCCTCAGACAAGAGTGTGCGACTGAATGATGAGGAGAAGGTTCCCCGCTACGATCGAATGGAGAATGTCTATGGAACATGTCTCAAGCAATACATGACCAAGGTGGAGTGTCGAGTGAAGGAAACCCACGAGGCCCCGGAGCAAATGGACGAGAATGTGGTGTGCAATCTGGAGGAGGGCCTGAGGTGCATTGGTAAATGCCACGACTATGAACTTCGCGCCTTCTGCCAGTGCGAAGAGCAGCCCCTCCCTGAGATACCCAAGCCCACGGAAAAGCCACAACTTGGTCTTAGCTGCGATGCTGGCATTGTGGAGTACAAGGAGTTCCCCGGTGACTGCCACAAGTTCCTGCACTGCCAACCCAAAGGAGTGGAGGGTGGCTGGATCTACGTGGAGCAGACCTGCGGGGACTATATGATGTTTAATCCCACCATGTTTATCTGCGATCACATAGCCACTGTCAAGGAGATTAAGCCCAGCTGTGGGCTGAAGCCCAAGCCAGAAACCGAACTGGAGCCCATTAAGCAATGTCCTGTGGGGAAGATTCCATCGGACTGTGCCAATCAATGCGAGCACACTTGTCACTACTACGGCAGCATCCTGAGGAAACGAGGACTTTGCCAGATCGGCGAGCACTGCAAGCCGGGTTGTGTGGAGGAGCTGCGTCCGGACTGCCGCAAGTTGGGCAAGTTTTGGCGCGATGAGGACACCTGTGTGCACGCCGACGAGTGTCCCTGCATGGACAAGGCTGAGCACTACGTCCAGCCACACAAACCAGTGCTCGGGGAGTTCGAGGTGTGTCAGTGCATCGACAATGCCTTCACCTGTGTGCCCAATAAGCAGGAGCCAATTATAAAGGTCCCAGAAGGTGAGTAAACATAATCTATTTTAAATGAATTTAATATATTTGTTAGTGCATTAATATTAATATTTATATAACAATAAACTGCTCAAAATGATCTATTAATTGTTTTTGTATTACTTTATTATTTTATTTAAATATTCTCATAATTGTTTTTTTCTACTCTTCAATTTCAGAAGGAGAACCGGAGTTGCTGCCCATCGAACCCATTTACCCCGTTACCCTCACTCCACCTCTACATTGTTCTCCAGAACGGTAAATAATTGTTCAATTTATCAACCTCAATAATTCTAAATTTAAGCAACTTTTCAGCCTTATACCTAAGATAGAATACATCGATCACTCAGAGCCCGACAGCATCTTTAATGCAAGTTCCCAACTGGCTCCCGAACATGGCCCAAAGATGGCCCGTCTGTCTAAGGATCATCGGAAGGGCAGCTGGTCGCCCAGCATCAATGATCAAATGCAGTACCTCGAACTGAATTTTGGAAAGCCTGAGCCCTTCTACGGAGTGATTATGGCTGGTAGCCCCGACTTTGATAACTATGTGACCCTGTTTAAGGTGAGTACTTGTTTGTTTAACTTGTTTTTATCTTATTTGCAAAATGTTCTGGTAGATCCTTCACAGTCACGATGGAATTGCGTATCATTATCTGGTGGACGAGACAGAGAAGCCGCAGATGTTCAATGGTCCCTTGGATTCAAGGGCTCCCGTACAGACCCTTTTCAAGATCCCCATCGAAGCGAGCTCCCTTCGCATTTATCCACTGAAATGGCATGGCTCCATTGCCATGCGCGTGGAGCTGCTGATTTGCGGAGATAAGGTTGAACCTCAACCAAAACCAGTGCATCCAACGCCAGCACCCATCACAGAACGTCCAGCTCAACTGGTGGATCAGGAATGCATCGATCTCATGGGCGTGGATGAGGACAAGATGTACGGTGACCAGGTCCAATCGAGCAGCTTGTGGCAGCAACCCAATCAGGGCAAGAAATCCCAGCTGCTGGACCTGCTGAAAATATCGACACCTCACGCTTGGCGTCCCCTTGCCAATAGTCAGAATGAGTTTGTTGAGTTTGACTTTTTGGAACCCCGAAATATTTCTGGATTCATAACAAAGGGTGGTCCCGATGGATGGGTCACGGGCTACAAGGTGTTGTTCTCCAAGAAGAAGCCCACCTGGAACACGGTTCTCTCAACTAACGGACAACCACGCATCTTCGAGGCAAACATCGATGCAGACACTGAACGCAAACATCATTTCAAGAACCCCATACTGACGCAGTACCTCAAGGTGGTGCCAGCTTACTGGGAGAGGAATATTAATATGCGTATTGAACCCCTAGGATGCTTCCTGCCATATCGTAAGTTTTTGGGGAACTTTTTATATTGGGAACCTTATAATGCGATGACACAATCGTTGTGTGTCTTAGAAACCCTTAAATTTTTAAAAGTAATGAGCTCTGAAATAATATTTTTATTATGATTTTTATTATTTATGATTTTAGACATGATTTGATTTTCATATTCATCCTCTAGCTGAAATCCAGCGTCAAGTGCCAGTGGAGGAAAGCACGCCCACGAAGTGCAACATTTGCGATGGCGTCTCTACCTCCACTTCGAGCTCCGAATGTCAATGCCATGATCAACTCTTCTGGGATGGCAGCAGCTGCGTTCAGCACAATCTCTGTCCTTGTGTTGAGAACTACGTTAGCTACCCGATAGGAAGCAAGTTCGAGAACTCGGCCTGCGAGGAGTGCGTCTGCGTACTTGGAGGCCACAAGAATTGCAAGCCCAAGAAGTGTCCGCCCTGTCAGGATGCCAAACTGCGTCCTGTGATTACCAGCGATTGTTTCTGCAAGTGTGAACCCTGCCCCAAGCACCAACGATTGTGCCCGTCCAGTGGAGATTGCATCCCCGAGATCCTCTGGTGTAACGGAGTCCAGGACTGTGCTGATGATGAGGACTCCAGCTGCAGGGACTCCTTTACAGTGGAGCCCGACATCCAGCGGGAGAAGAATGAGAGTGAGTTTTATTTTAATTTATTATTTTACGCTTCTTAACATGGATCTAAAATTTCCAGCTGAAGTCATCACATGTCCTGTCCCCGTCTGCCCGCCCCAGATGAAGATTAAAATAACCGAGAAGAAGTCCAGAAAGATGTCCAAGATGTTTACCTTCTCCAAACAGGTTTCGATAGTGGACGATGGAACAACCATCACAAAGACAAAGTTCATCTCGTCTAAGGAACAGATTCTGGCCATGCCCAGCCAGGAGTTGGACTTCCATCAGGAGGAGGAGTGCGATGAGTTCACTTGTGTGCCCATTCCCAGCAAGCAAGTGGATAAGAACGAGACTGTCACATGCACGGAGCCCAAGTGTCCTGAGAAATACGATGTGGAGCTGGACATGAGCACGGCTAAGGTGGGAGACTGCCTAAAATACACCTGCGTCCTGCGACCCAATAAAGACGATGTGTGTGAGATTAGCGGCAAGAGTTTTACTACCTTTGATGGAACCGTATTCAAGTATGGACCCTGCAGCCACATCCTGGCAAGAGACATTCACAACGGCAGTTGGTCTATATCAGGTACAAATTAATTGATTTTTTAATACCTATATAATTTGGTTATTAATTTTTTTTTTAGTCCATCAACAGTGCAGTGACGAGACCCGCAAGGTCTGCCACAAGGTTATCACCATCCAGGACATCGAAGCTGGCAACGAGTTGATTCTCCTGCCCCATCTGAAGCTCAAGTTCAATGGCTTTGAGTTCACTGTGCAGCAGCTGGTTAATTCACCCATCTGCAAGGCTTCATTTGTGGTCTCCCAGCCGGGTAAGACCCTTCTGGCCGTGTCCACCAAATACGGTTTCTGGGTGCAGCTCGATGACATTGGAATCGTCAAGGTGGGCATCTCTTCCAAGTTTATTCGCACTGTCGATGGTCTGTGCGGTTACTACAATGGAAATCCACGGGATGACAAGAGATCACCGGATGGTCAAATCATTTCAAATACGGAGAGGTTTGGCGACAGTTGGTACGACAAGCGGATTCCCAAGGAGCAGTGCGGAGATCTTAAGTGCTCCAGGGAGATGCAGGCAAAGGCCTTGCAGCTGTGTAATATTATTCAGTACGTATGGTTGGTTACAAAAATTTTATACCAGATATTTAGTAATAAAATCTCTTTTTCCCTTATCTCCGCAGTCATCCAACCTTCGCTCGCTGCCACAAGGCCGTTAATTACAAACAGTTCCTAAACAATTATTGCCTAGAAGCTGCCTGCAATTGCATGATGGCTAACAATGGGGACACAGGCGCTTGCAAGTGCAACATCTTGGAGAGCTTTGTGAAGAAGTGCCTCAGCGTGAATCCTCTCGTTCAGTTGACCACGTGGAGAGCCGTGGCTCAGTGCGAGATTAATTGTCCGGCTCCGTTGGTTCACACGGACTGCTACAAGCGACGCTGTGAGCCATCCTGCGACAATGTTCATGGCGACGACTGCCCCGTGCTGAAGGATTCCTGCTTCCCTGGCTGCTATTGCCCAGAGGGAACAGTGCGGAAGGGCTCCAACTGTGTACCCATCTCCGAATGCAAGGACTGTGTCTGCAATTCCCTGGGTGCTTCCAAGTACATGACCTACGATCGCAAGAGCTTTAGCTTTAACGGAAACTGCACATATCTCCTGTCGAGGGATGTGGTTCTTCCTGGAGTGCACACCTTCCAGGTATATGTCACCATGGACGACTGCAAGAAGCTGGGACAACCAACTCCAGTGGTGGGTGGCAGCTGTGCTAAATCCCTGCACATTCTCAACGGAGACCATGTGATTCATGTTCAGCGGGTTCCCCAGAAACCCAAGTCCCTGCAAGTCCTGGTCGACGGATTCGAGGTTAAGAAGATTCCCTACAAAGACAGTTGGATCAGCCTGCGCCAGGTGGTGGGCAAGGAGCTGGTGCTCTCGCTTCCCGAGTCGCATGTGGAGCTGACAGCCTCTTTCGAGGATCTGATTTTCTCCCTGGGTGTACCTAGCATCAAGTATGGCAGCAAGATGGAGGGATTATGTGGAGATTGCAATGGGAACTCAGCCAACGACCTGCAACCCAATCCGGCTAAGAAGAAGCCTGGAGTCGACGTGATCCAGAGCTGGCAGGCGGATGAGCCCAAGCTGGGTCTGGTGGAGGAGTGTCTCAGCGAGGATGTGCCCAAGGAGCAGTGCATACCCCTGCCGCCAGAGAAGGATCCCTGCCTGCAGTTCTACAGTCCCGAGCTGTTCGGCAAATGTCCTCTGGCCGTGGACCCCATTTCCTATGTCTCCGCCTGTCAGCAGGATATCTGCAAGCCCGGGAACTCACAGCAGGGTGTATGTGTGGCCCTTGCTGCCTACGCGAAGGAGTGCAATCAGCATGGAATTTGCACCAAGTGGAGAAGACCCCAGTTGTGTCCCTATGAGTGTCCCAGCGACATGGTCTATGAGCCATGCGGCTGTGCCAAAAACTGCGACACCATCAAGGCCCTGACGGAGTTTGATGCAGTGAGCCTCAAGAACCAGGCCTTCATCCACACCGTCAAGAGCGACGAGATGTGCCTCAGCTCGGAGCGATTCGAGGGCTGCTTCTGTCCCCCCGGAAAGGTGATGGATGATGGAAAGTGTGTGCCCGAAATAGCCTGCACAAAGTGTGACGATGGAGTGCATCTGCCGGGTGAGAAGTGGCAGAAGGACAAGTGCACCGAGTGCCAGTGCGATCAGAACGGCAAGACCTCGTGCGTGGAGAAGAAGTGCCAGGTGGAGGAGAATATCTGCGCCGAGGGCTACAAGCCACAGACCATTGTCAGCGTGGAGGAGTGCTGTCCCAGGTATCGATGTGTCCCCGAGCCCAAGGATCCCGCCAAGCTGTGTTTGGCTCCTCTTATGCCCATCTGTGGTCCCGGGCAGTTCAAGAAGCAGAAGAACGATGTCAACGGTTGTCCGCAGTATATTTGCGGTGAGTCTTGCTTCTCCATTAAGAGTGTATTCCCAAATCAACCATAATCTTCTACAGAGTGTAAGCCCAAGGAAGAGTGTGAGGTACTGAAGCCTCCAAGGGAGTTGCTTCCAGGCGAGAAGCTTGTGAAGATTGAAGATGGCTGCTGCCCCACTCAGAAAATAGTCTGTCAGTCAGAGCTGTGTCCCAAGGCACCTGTCAATTGTCCAGAGAGATTCTATGAAGTCAAGACAACCAAGGAAGTTGGGATGTGCTGCCCCATTCATGCATGTGGTAAGTCATATATGTATATATTTCTTATTTTTGTGGGTCATAATGGAGTCTAAAAACATACTTTAAAAGCAGCAGATAATTTTAATTGAAAAAAAATATGTTTGATACCATGAAACTTATATTAAAATGTATTTTAAAAGTCAGGAATCTTTCAACGAACTGCACATTTCATTTACACACTTTCAGTGCCGCCCAAGGACCTGTGCATTGTCCAATACGAGCTCGACGACTCCACAAAGTTCACCAAGCAGGTGGGTGAAAAGTGGACACATGCCAAGGATGTTTGCAAGCGGGAAACATGTTCCTACGGTCCAGATGGCAAGGCTCAGGTGGTCAGCACTCTAGAGCAGTGTGTGACAGACTGTGCCCCAGGATTCAGCTATCTAAGCCTGGACAAGAGCAAGTGCTGTGGCAAATGCGTACAGACCTCTTGCATCTTCGAACAAAAACTCTACGAAGTGAATGCCCATTGGAAGTCACCCGACAACTGCACTTTCTACAGTTGCTTGAAGAAGGAACAGCAGCTTCTGGTTGCCACATCGCAGGAAGTGTGTCCAGATGTGGGCAGCTGCCTGTCCCACCTCTTGTACCAAGATGGCTGCTGTAAGAGATGCAAACTGGAGCCCTTGGTGGTGGATAAATGTGGGTGGACTGCAAAAATGATTTTCTTTACTTGAATTGACTTATCTTTGTTTACAGCAACTTGTTTACCTGTTTCCCTGGCTGAGTCCCAAACCAAGGGAATCCTCAAGTTCCCCATGCAGGGCCATGGATCCTGTGTGAATGTGGAGCCCATCAAGGGCTTCACCGACTGCCAAGGAGCCTGCTCCTCTGGCACCAAGTACAACACCCTCACCGACATGCACGAGAAGTTCTGCACCTGCTGCGGCATCAAGTCCTATCAACCGATCTCAGTAAAAATGATTTGCGAGGATGGCCACACGTTTACACAGAAGGTTTGTATACTCTTCAATTGGCTTTGATTCCCAATTCAATGAGATTTCATTTGCAGCACGAGGTGCCTTCCAACTGCGGATGTTCGCCTTGCTCGGAACTCTCGGATGCAGCGATCGATGTGCGAATGCTACCGGATGTGCAGTCGCCACTTTTGAGGTTACTCGGCAATGATTGGCACTGATAAGTGACCGGGAGAGTTTAGGTTTAAGAATGTCGAACATTTATAATAAAAGTTTAAAAACAAAAAAAATGGTATATGAGCTATTTAAATGAGGCGGGCTTTTATTATATACACAATGTGACCGATCGTATAAATCTTTTTAAATCCCTTTAAATATTTAAGTGTGGTTATCGAAATCGCCCGCATTTTCAAACTCTAAAAATACTGATAATATGGCTATATTAAAACATCAGTAAAATAAAAAATATACACATTTTAATATAATTTTTTTGAACATTTTGTACTTAATGTAATCAAAGATATAGGTATATATACATACATATAACAAAGAAAGAAATTCGTGTTGGGGCTGCCTACGTTTCTAGATACTAGAAGATAATGGTTATACAGCAAAGATACATAGACTAAAGGATAAAATGGGACTACGACTAAATCAAATTAAAATTTTGGAGGGGACATTTGGATGGGGATAATGGAATAATTTAAATATCCTTGGTGGCTAAACCTATTTTGTGCCCTGGAAGAGAGGCGAAGGCACTGCCTCAGACCGACTTGATGAGGCGATCCTGCCGCTCAAACAGTTTCGCTTTGTTTGCCAGTGTCTCAGCGGCTGTGGCAATCACTCCACTCGTGGCAGCCATGGCTGCAGATGTGGCACTGGCCAGTCGATCCTGCATCACGGCTGTTAAGCACTCCCTGAACGCGAGCAGGAACTCATCAGCGTTTTCCAGGCTAAAGCACATAGGCGGCTTTAGCTTGATGACATTGTCGTTGGGTCCATCGGAGGAGACGAGCACCCGATGGAGCTGCTTCATCCGATTGACCACCCAGTGAGCGGACTTCTTGTCGGGAGTCCTTTCTGCCCTCTCCTTGACCAACTCGATGCCCACAAAGAGTCCAGCTCCTCTCACATCGCCGATGCACTCAAAGTCCTGCTTGAGGCGATTGCACTGCTCCAGGAGATAATCACCCAGGACGAGGGCGTTCTGCTGCAGTCCCTCCTCATCAATAACACGCATCACGGCATTAGCAATTGCACAGGACACGGGATTTCCACCGTAAGTGTTGAAGTAGGCCACTCCAGTGGCATGGAAGGCCTGAGCGATTTCGGGAGTGGTGACCACAGCACCCACTGGATGTCCATTGCCCATGGGCTTGGCCACGCACACAATATCGGGGATCACATTCTGGGTCTCAAATGCCCAGTAGTGGCTACCCACGCGTCCGAATCCCACCTGCACCTCATCAGCAATGCAAACTCCTCCAGCGGAGCGTACTGCCTCATAAACGGCCTGGAAGTATCCTGCTGGAGGCAGGATCTGACCACCGCAGCTCTGCAGGCTCTCCGCAATGAAGGCGGCCACTCCCTGACCTTTAGCCTTCTGCCGCTGACAGATGTCCTCGATGGGCTGGGCGTAGATCAGGCCCATGTCCGCATCCGGATACATCTTGTCCGTGAACTTTCCGCCGTAGATGTCCGGGCAGGGAGCCACATGCACGTAGTCGGGCTTCACCTCGCCACCCGGCTGGTTGAACTTGTACGGAGACACCTCCATCACCGACTGCAGATGGCCATGGTAGGCACTGTAAAAAAAGGGAAGTGGAGATAAGTAATTGAATTTTTTAAATAGTAAAAAAGAGACTTACTGGTCCAGAGTGATCACGTCCTGGCGCTTGGTAAAGTTTCTGGCCAGGCGAAGGGCTAGATCATTGGCCTCCGATCCGGAGTTGACGAAGAAGCATACGGAAAGTGGCTCCGGCATTTTGCTGGTCAAAGTTCGGGCGCACTGGACCAGTTCATCGTGGAGAAAACGGTTATTCGTCGAGATTGTGGCCATCTGCATAGCTCCAGCTCGCACCACCTCCGGATGACAGTGACCCACTGCAAAAAACAATTAAAATGAATTTAAATTATTAATATTTATTTAGAAAGGGGCTAATTAGAAATAAATTTGTTTGCAATCGAGGCAACTGTACTTATTTTTTTCGATATTATTTAGCACCATTAAATTCTACTTGACAACTTGATTATGATATATAATATTTCAAATTGATAACAAATGTATTTATAGTTTTTATGACCAAGAAAACGAGGTCAACAAATGGCGTTTGGGAAAATTAACTGAACCAACCAGCATTTCTCTTAAGATTTGAAGAATACAAATACTGTTTCAAGTTCTAATTTGCTAAAGAGGTTTTTCCATTTAACATTTTAATATCCTTTCATTTATTTTAAGATTAAGCAATAAAAACGTCTTTAAAAAACCTTTTAGTTTAACTCATGCTGGTGAGCAACTCAAAAATAGACCCTTTGTTAGAAAGATAGCTACTTTCAAGTGCCGATATCGAGCCCCCTGAAGATAATTATTATTAGCCTGGCCAAGATAATGATTACCTGGGGCAAACTCTACCCACTCAAATAATCGCGAACCGAGACGTTCCTAAAAATAAGCGAGCCGCGCACGTGACACTGTCCCTCGATCGCAGCTGTGAATTTGTTCTACTATATTGTTATCACCACACCGTTTGCGCATCGCATCGAAGCTGGCGAATCTGACTACATATGTATACCATATACCGAAAATAGAACACACATTCAGACAGGCCCGGATCCATTATAAAATCATCATCCAATAGGCCCCGACGGATGGGCGATAAGCCCCGGACCCAGACCACTCCGCTACCGTCGACGTCGTCGTCGTCGTTTGGGGGTCAACTACTCGTTCCGATTGTGCGTCTAATTCTGTCACGGATTCCCACTTTTTTGGACTCGGATTCACGCCTTCTGATAACGCGTAGTGCCCTGCGAGGCAGGTATCACGTGAAGTACACGCGATGCCTTCACGTTTCTAGTTTCTGTATCTGATACTTATTATAGTGTTTATGAAGTGGGGCTCGGTTTTGAGTCCAATTCCCCCAACTTCCTCGCTGATTAGGCACTTTGCACTGGAACGTGACCATGGGGGAGTCTCTGGACATTGGTTTCTAATATTCTCGAGTGGGGAGGAGTACAGTTATGCCGAAAAAAACTAACTAAGGGGATCTTTATACAGAAAAATAGTCATGCAACAAAATGTAATAATAAAATTATTTGGCTCTATAATTGATCAAATTATTTAATTGATATATTTAGGCATTTAAGAACTATGATTATGATCTTTAGACAATTATAAAATTAGTTGAGTCGATAGGTACTAAAATAACCAGTGATGCTTTTCTATTTTTAATCTGTTTGTAATTAGGTGCATGTGCACTTAGATCTTAAAGATAATTAAAGAGTAATTTAATTACAAGCTACTAGTTTTCTGATTAATATGCGATAATTTGTTTTTTATTAGGAACTTTTCTCAAATTTAATATATATTTTCCTCTGTACCTCAAAACGTGCGAATTTTCATAGCTCTTCGCGACATCGTCGGCAATCTACGTGTGATCACAATGACAAGCTCACACTTCCACTTGCTCTTGCTAATATAAAGGCTGTTTGTCCGACTTTTCACAGAGCCCGCAGAGCTCAGTAAGTGGGTGGGGTTTTCCCATTATCTGGTCAGAATTTTCCACTCGCAGTGTGTGTGCTGAGTGGCACAGCTGATTGCTCAGATCCCGGGTGGTAGGGGTACGACAAATACAAATATTGAAACTAGACTACGGACGGACGGACGGACGGATGTTCAGACTGTACGCGGATCGTGTTTAGCTATCTTGAGTACATTTCCATTCGCACGAGACGTTCACATGTCGCCTGCTGGCCGGAGTAGGAAAAGTAGCACGAGATTACGCGGAACGTGGTTCAAGTTTCATAATACGTACAGGGGTATTATGAGCTATGGACAGCAGTAAAACAACAACTTGTTGTTCAGATCGTAGATCGTCAACACGTGCACCCGTCGTTGCCTTATCATGTTTATGGTTTATAGTGCCAGTTCCATGTTATGTTTGCTTGAGGACTGATTCCCCACTTTGTTATTGATGGGTGTTATAGTTTTAGCCATGAGGTAAGGGCCTCTGCACCGGGTTTACAATACTGTCGGGACGGGTAATGGGAAGCTATCAATCGTAGGATCGTAAGATCCATTCGAGGTCAATTGCAATTTGGGATCGTTGATGAAATGTGCAAACGGCTAAAGCGGGTCAACATATATGGTTGATGTTTAATTTAAATAAGATATTATATATGACATAATATTTAGTTTAAACAAAATAAATATTTTAAGGTACATCTGCATAGTTTGAGTCACTTTCAAAGGGCTTCACTTTGTTAGTGAATTTGTACTTTATTCATATAGTTTATTATGTAGATTGTAAACTAAACCCTCAGCGACTATAACCTTCCCTTGATAGCGCCCAAAGGTGCAAACATCATCAGGTGACAATCCCTGAACTAAAAAAAATTCCACTAGTTGCCTTTAGGGCTGATAACCCTGAAATAAACTCAGCTTTGGCCCCTTTTTTTAGGAAGGCACAAACCCAAAGGGTTGCTAATAATAAATTATAGAGCGAGATGCTCAGCGTTATCACTTCGAATTAGATTTCCAATTCTATTCCATGATTTTTCAGTACATTCGCAATGAAATTGGCCTCAGCTTATCAGTGCTGTTAGAATTAATCCAGAGCAAAAAACTAATTTAATAAAAAAGAGGGAGCACCACCAACTCTAAAAATAACTTATAAAAAGGGTGTGTTGCTTTCCTTTTAACTTTTTAAAGCACATAAATAAATTTAAAAATGTATACAAAATGTTGTCCAACTAGTTTATGCAAAATGTTGTTATTAAAATAATATAAATTAAATTAAATTATTATTTTAAAGGAAATTCCTTTAAACTAAGGCACGTGCACAAATGGAAAATTCCGTTGTAGGAAGTGTTTTGGAAAACAGCAAATTGGCAAATTGGTTGCCTACGTCAATCTTCGTTGTTGTTGCTGTTGATAAGTTGATATGGTTAGGCTGGATTTGACTGGCCCCCTACTGTGATGGTTATATATATGTGCACGTAATACGTATTGTATATTTTTTGTACGCAAATGCGCTATTATTGTTATTGTTATTGTGATTGTCTTGATGACACTGTTGGTTTTAATCACCAGTTATTGCTCTGCAACGTTCTGTGTCGGGGCCCGAAATCCGAAATCAGATCCAAGTGGCCAGGCCCCCGACCCTCTGGATTCCCATTCCCATTTATTTTTATTCCGATTCCGGCGGGCAGCATCTAAAATTGCCGGTGGGCGAAGCGTTGTGATAAGGCTGACTCAGTCTCAGTGAGGGGACCCAATCGGAATCGGGGCCTGAACATGCCGCCAGCGTCTGGCCTATATCTATATCTATATGAGTGGGCTCAACCTTGAACTTGTTGCCAATTGCCTCCCCCTAAAATCACCCAGAACGTCTGCCTCTTTTTTTACTATACGGCGTGCACTTTGCATCTAAGCGTGTGCCGCTGCTAATCAGCGTTTAGTTAACAGAAATAGGATCTTCCAAGTGTCGACGGCCTGACGGGGGTCCCAATCAAAATTAAACCGTCATCAGGCCCCGGTTCCAAAAACTGCCCCGTAAACAATCAAAACAACAGGCCCTAGCAACTATGTACCTTAAAGAAATCTCTTTCATTTTTTACGTTTATATTGAAAAGGGGGAAAACCAAGTTTTGAAGATAAATACATGTGTTTATGATTACTTAGACGCCTTTTCTTTACATAAACATTCAAAGGTTCATATGTGTGGTACTTATAAAATAATGTATATTTTTGTAGTTTTCAATTAAGTGGTTAACTTACCATGAGCCACATTGTTGATGCAGTCCAGATATCGGGTACCCTCCTCGTCGAACATGTACTGACCTTGGCCGCGTACAATTTTCAGGGGATCAGAGCGATAGAAAAGCTGACAGGCTTGCCTACAGAAAAAATTACAAAATAATTAGACGCATTAAAACTCAGCTACGATGTAAATTGCAATGACGTCTCCAGACCATAGTTATAGACTGTAGATATAGTCTATAAACCGGGGCCTGAATCCGTCGCTGCCTTATTATATTTACTAAGATTATTTCCTTTCCCACTCCCGAATTTATTGTATTTGTGTTTGCCAGAGAAAAGCAAAGGCCTCTTGCAGTGTTTGATAAACATTTTATTGTTGGATGTGGGCAAACAAAGAAGCATTTTAAGGGGCCTGAATTAATGCACTTTGTATTTAGTACTGAGACACAAGCAATTCACAATGATTAGCAATAATTTACACTCTGCGTTACCCATCTAAAATATTTGCGTTAAACTTTTAAAATTGAAATTATTGTAAGTCATAAACTAAAAATCCAGAAATTTTCCAGAAATATAGTTTATATTGTTTGGTTTTCTCCAAAACATTTTTTAGTTAACTTAAAAATTATATTGACTTCCTACAAAATATTTTAAGCCAAAAAATGACCCAAATTTAGCGATAGATAGCGAAGATTTAAAAATATTAATAGAGTGAAAAATTGAGATCTAAAATTAGATTCGATTGGACTACGTATAATCTGGTTTTATTTAGCTCAAAACAAAAAAACAAACTCTGGTTTTTACTGCAAGTAATTGTGTAAGCCTTTTAAAGTAGGCTCCTTATTATTTTGCAGTCAGGCGTTAGAAAAAAAATCAATAAAGGCCGAAAATAAATAGACGCCGCTGCTACGTGTTTTTGTTTCCCATGTTTTTGTGTTCCTTAACTTTTGTTAGTTGTTTTTTTGGGGCGGCTGCAGTTGGCAACAGCGCCAAAAAAAACAAAACACGAGCGAAATAGAAAATTAGAATGAAAATGAGCGACAGAGAAAGGTAGGCGATGAGTGGGCCGAGTGGGGGATGCCGCCTGCCGCCTGACCTTGACAGCCAAAGCGAATTCAAGGCAAGGTCGCAGGCTCACGACCCAGACCAGGGATAACCGATTACGGAAGGAAAGAAGGAAGGACTTTGAAGGATGTGCTCACCCGATGTGCTGATTGCGCAGCTTGATGGTCTCCGCTTTGCTCAGCTGCTCGCTGATTTTTTCTTGGGCGAAAGGCATCTTTAATTGTGTTTATTTATTTTTTTACTGAATTTTTAAATTCCAAAAAAGGAAGCGCGCACTTTTTTAAAACTTGAAAGGAGTTTTTTTTTAAAACTTGTGTTGTTGCTGGACTCCCGGCAATTATTGCTGGCAGGCACGGACGCCTTTAACGTCTTGTTTGAATTGTGGCCCAACTGAGTTCCTCCCTCGCCTTATATATTCACCACTTGGTGAGTTGTTGTTAGATTATGTGAATCAGTTCGTTCTAGTTGAATGAAAAAAACCAGTTCATAAGCGAAAAGTATTCGATAATAAGCGATTGTGGGCGCGAAATTTAAAAATGGTTCCGAATAAAATACTTAAATGGTGTGGTCAGAAAATAAATCAATTTAACTTTATAAATAACTTTACTCTTTTTGTTTCACAACATAATGTTATTTATAAAAATCTTATTAAAATCTTATTATATTTATTAAAAATTTAGTACTTTCAGTTCAACTTCTTAAAAATTTTTCCAACTCAGCCCAAAACTTTCCCAAATGGAACCCACATAGAGAAGCCCTCGAAAAAATCTCGGTTATATAAAAAAACGTTTTCTTTTTATTTTTCTTGTTTTTTTTTTGTTGTTTTGTTTTCTTTATGTATATGTAAATACCAAGGACAATATCATTTGTTTTTCACTTTGTTGTTTGCAATAATATAATTAATAATATAATATTAAATCAGCGCTTTTTGTGTTCATTTTCATTTCAATTTATGTATACCATTATCTTTGCTATGCTAATGCCTTAGATTTGTTTTGTATTAATTTTGATAAATACAATTATTTTGTTATTAATGTTTCAATAAATTGTTGTTTTATGCATTAAATGTTTAACTTTATGTTTCTTCATTTATAATTTCTCTTTACAATATACACAACTGAAATACTTGTTATTGGAATCGTTTATCATTAAACACTATGCACTAGTTTAGCTCGATCTTTTGCGTTTATGCCTGGTGTTATCTTTCCTAATTGTCATTTTGAATGGGGGGGAGGTCCAGAGATGTAAGTTAAAAAAAAAAACTAGGTACGGGGTTGGTTTTCCAGGGGATTTTGTCTCGCAAGCAAAGCAAATTGGCTCTAAAAAGCAATGGAACGAATATCTAGGAATATATAGAACTTGTACACTATATAGAAATATATGTTCTTTGGGCATGAGAATGTTTCTAGGTTTGTTCGATTTTGTTCAGTGGTTCGTTCTTAAGGTGCTTCCTTCTGTGTAGCTTTTTTCGATATATAGGTATGTATGATAAAAAATATAAAAGTGAGCATTGAATGTTGTTTTCCTTCTCTCTAATATATAGTATATATCTAGGTATAGTACAAGTCAGTGTTAAGTTTATCGTGTCTTTATAGCAGATACAGATACAGATATATAACCATTTCTTGTTATGTACTAGGTGGCACAGTTTGTTTTTGTTGTAGTTGGTTGTTGTTTTTGTGGTCTGGTCTGAATGCATTAAAGGATTTTCGGGGTCTTGATATATATTTTAGTGGGGCCTAACGAGGATTAACTCAAAAGCGAGACCTGGAAATCATAAGAGTTACTTTTGTTAACCGGTAATATACACAATCATACACTTTTTACGCGATATATATTGATATATCTACAGGTTGGATTATCTCTGGTTAAAAGTCTAGCTCAATCTTAATCGTACAACAAGTTTGCTTCGGCTGAGGCTTTGCTATTCGGTAAATTAGCTATCCATTATCCATTATCCATATCAACTAGTATAACTATCTGCTATTGCTATTTATGATACGATATTTACGTGGTACATGGTTGTTGTGGATCTATATGGTATTTATAAGCTTTCATTTCTTTCATTTCTCGTGTGATGCGGTCTCTGTTTCTGTTTGTTTTGGTTTTGGTTGAATGAGTTTAAATGCCGTTTACCCTTTCATTAGCATAGCATATAGATAGCCTTGTTGCTGTTTTGTAATCATAGTTATTTATAGTACTTTACATATTAATTCACATAAATGTCTTACCTCATTCTTGTGTGAGTTTAGCGTGTGGGGGTATTGAAGTTGAAATTGAAATGGTTTTCTTCATTTTGCTTAAAATTGCTTCTCATTGTCGTTTACAATTTAGATATAGTTTAGCATACTTTTTAAATACGGTATATGTTTATATGTTGTATACATTATATTAAATAGATATTTATCTCGTAGTTCTCGAAGTTTAAGTTAAGCCTCCTCATCATTCAATTTATCGCAATGTACAAAGGCGTAAGTGCGGCCACAAGGCAATCCCCTTGATACTTTCTTTTTCTCGACTTCAACTCCACGCATGAACGTTGCAAAATGATTTTTGGTTTTTTATAAATTTTGAAAAATTCAACTTGAGTTTTATTTTGTAGATTTTGTCTTTGTTTTTTTTTTTTTTTTGTTGTGGTAAATTCACTAACAATAAGTAACAGCATAAGCTTTTTTTGCTTGAATTTGGTAGTTCAATTTTCATTTGTAGCTAAAAAATGTACATAACTGATATTCAGTAAAGCGTTTAATTACATAATAGTCAACAAAAATACAAGTACAATATCTCATATAACGATTCAATTTCAATTGTAATAATTTTGTATATATACTTTCCACACAGACACATACATAAAGAGAGTTAATAAGAGAGAGTTAAGCAGAGGAATAGTTATCGTTCTGAGATGATGATAAAAACAAGCCCTATAAAAAGTTAACTTCCTGGGGACTCAGGGTGAACAAATTGCTTTCGTGACATGCAAAAGTTTCCATTTTTAAATCCAAACACTATCACACACAACAAACGAAATCAACAAACTTGCCGAAACGATTGACTTAACGATTGACTGAGTGAATGACAGATATATAGAGATATAGATCGTATAATCGAAAGTGAAGGATAGAGAGCGAAAAATACGTTGGCTTTTTTGGTTTTTGATCTATATAAAAAGGAATTCGTCTTTGCTAATATTTTACACAATACGTATGAAGTTATAGTTTCGCACAATCAGTTGTTGTTCGTAGTGCCCGTTTTTTTTATATACTGTTTATATAATTTTTTACTTGCTCGTGATCGCGCCCTGTCGGCTCGGCTCTTCCTTCTTCAACATCGTTTAACTTTTACTTAATGCCAATCAACCTCAAATTTTAAGCGTTAATTTCTTGTTGTTCTCTACAGCGTTAATGTTTTATTTGCATTTTTTGGTGGCAGAGCAGGCATAGATGCCCCTCTTCCCTAGCAGTTTCATAATTCGTTTACCATTCTTTGGGATTGGAGTTTGGGTTTTGGGGTTGGGTTTTGGGTGCAGGGGAAATTCCTTAGTAAGTTGGTGGTGAGGAGAATACAATTTTGCAGCGGATTTTCCTGGTGTCGGTTTTGTTTTGTTGTTGCTCTTAAAAACATTTAACAAACATTCAAAAATTGTGCAGTGTGCAGTTTAAGTTGTACTAATAACAGGGATATGCCTTGCGGTGTTGTCAGATTGATCGAGGAAAGTGCCTCGGAATATGAGAATTGATGGATCATAAATATTTGATTTGATCTGGAAAATAACTTCAGTCGATGCGAAATTAAATCGAATCAATCGATTAACCTTTCAACACTGCGGGTATATTAATTTGATATTATTTCTGGGTTAAAATTTAGAATCGATGCGCTTTTTGGGCTAAGTATTTTTCTGAGGGGGTGTAAGTGTGAGTGTTTGAGTGTGTGTGTGTGTGTGTAGCTACTGCTTCCTTGTTTTAATATATATTTATAATTTTTACATTTCTTGTGATTTAATTGTAAGATTATTTATTAATTTTTACAAATTATCTTTTGCTTAGGTGGGCTTCATTTTTGTTTGTTGTTTGTGGTTTTTTTCTTGTTCAATTAGCTGCTGTAAATACAATCAATTTGGCAATATGCATGCGTGTGTGTGTGCATTGTATATGTGTGTGTGTTAACGTGTGTGTGTGTTGAATCTAACAAAAGCGACAATTCGTTACTAGTTTCTTGGTTATTTTTACATTATACAGTGTCTGTGCCTGTCGTTCTTCTTTCTTAATTTCTCATCTTCTTGCTTACTGTTTAAGGGGATTTTTTAAGATATTTTACTTGTTCATTTTTAACATTTTAAGCTCTTGATTTTCTTAATGTATGCCTTATTGGGTTGTGGTTGCTTTTTCTTCGGGGGCTTTTGTGGGTTTATCATCAAATAACATTGCTCTTACAGTAATCTCGTGAACCTAAGCTTCTCATGTCACTAGTTTAAACAAGTAATGACTAACTGTCTAAGCTACGCGCTGATCGCTCGATAATCAATAGTAATAATAACAATCATACAATAATATAGTAAGAGTTTACACAGATTTACACATTTCGACTAGCGCGTGGTTCGTAGTTTGATATAGGGTCTTAGGATGCCTAAGGTTGGGTTTGTCTAGTTGAGGATCGGAGTGTAAGTTGGGTTTTTTTGGGGGAGCCATATACTGCACTGAGGGAATAGTACGGAAAGCCAAGTGAGAGAGATGCTCTGAATATTTTATATATTTTTTATTGGCAGTGGTAAAATTTTGCATTTGATAATCCAGAAATGGGTTGAAAGTTTATTTAAATAAACTCAAAGATCAATAAGTTTTTTTTTGGGTCAGAGCATCTCGTCAGCTACAACAAATTAACACATTTCTAAGGGGATGTCATTTAATTCTGGGACAATTTAGTATATTTTGTCAAGCGCATTGTGTTCAGTGTAGAAATAGGCGTGCATGAGGGGCAGAGGTCTTCTTTTTTTTTTTAGATTCAACAAAGGTAGCACAATTAAACTGTTTACTGATTGAATTGCTGCTGCAGTTTGAAAGAATGTTTCCAAAAAATTGTTGCTTCAATTGCTTGAATTGTATTTTGCGACTGTTGTTGCTGTTGTTTTCGATATCTCCTTACTGGTAAACGGAATTATTATGAGATTTGTAGCTGTTGCTGCTGCTGTAGCGTTGGTGTTGCTGCTGTGATGCATGTGATGATGAATGATGATGATGGTGGTGGTGATCGTGGTGATCGTGGTGATCGTGGTGCTCACGTGGGTGGTGATGGTGATGGTGTTCATTGTGGTGGTGGTGTTGTTCATGTTCGTGTTCGTGTTGATATTCCCGCTCGCGTTGCTCGCGTTGTTCGCGCAACTGTTGCTGCCGTTCGCGGTGATGTTGCTGCTGGTCGCGTTGATGCTGCTGCTGCTCGCGTTGCTCCCGTTGTTCACGTTGTTCGCGCTGCTCGCTTTGATCGCGGTGTTCGCGTTGCAGTTGCTGCTGACGTGTTGCATCGCGTGTGGGTGTTGCATGTTGCTGCTGCTGCTGATGTTGCTCCCGTGTGGGAGTCGCCTCACGCGAAGCTTTTGTTGGTGTGTTGGTTTTGGATTGCTGTTGTTGTTGTTGTTTGTTTGCAGCTGCTGTTGCTGCTGCTCCCGTTGGTGTTGCTTGTGTGTTGTTGTTTGTGGTGGGTGTCTTGGTGTTATGGTGTTGCTGCTGCTGCTGCGGCTGATGTTGCTGCTGCTGCTGCTGATGTTGCTGCGGCTGATGTTGCTGCTGCTGCTGCTGGTGAGGATGCGGATGTGTATGTGAATGCGATTGCGATTGCGGATGAGGTTGATGATTGCTGAGCGCCGCACTGCTCCCATAATGACTGTTGATGTTGTTGTGCATCTCACGAGGCAGTGGCGGCGGATTCTTGGCTTTCGTTAGCGGTATTGGTGTTGGCATTGGTTTTGGCGTCTCCGTTAAATCGATGCCCCATTCGTAGAGGAACTCGAGTTTTTGTCGTTCCAATGGGTCACTGGCCGGCAGGGCAAGCAAATGTTAGGCTTCTAAAAATATCAGCGCCGTCGGCTTCGGTTCCAAATTTGATTTTTTTGCTTCGACAACTAAGAAGGTTATTTCAGCCTTTTCACGATTAGCAAAGCATTCGGCTATCAGTCGAGCAACCTCCTGGAAAATAACAATTTAAATATAACTCTTCAAATCTCATAATATATATAATTAACATAATTTTTGGGTGCCTTTTAAATCACTAGAGGTTTTAAATCTCTTTTAAAGGTGTCTAAAAGTGTGCTCTGAAAAATTTAGTGTCTACGTGTATCATTCTTTTGACAATTTTATAAGTAATTGAGAATCAATACAAATTTTTAAAAAATAATAAAAAAAACATTTTTTTAGTATACTTTTTGGTCTTATTTTTTATACTCAAACACATAAATGTGTCATAAAAAATGTGTAATAAACAGTACCATTAAAATTCGTATAATTGTGTGATGGAATAAAGCTTATTTAATTTTAAATAAAAATGTATTTACCTGATGATGTAGACCTTCCACTTTGGTTCCATCTACCTCCAGTATAAGTTGCCCGACTTCTAGCCCGCCCGCTTCAAATGCTGCACCATTTTCCTGTATCAAAATCAAGTCAGTTTATCAATTTATTTTAATTTTATTAATATACTCACATGGATATTGATTATCCTAGGGAGCGGGTGTTTTGTATTAGCACCACCTTCAATAGCAATACCTAAAATTGGTTTCGTTTTCTTAACTGTAATGTGTAAGTTGCCTCTATGATCAGGTACGACGTTTGGATTGTGTTCATGTGTTTGTTCAGTCGTTGAACCACCATTCTGCTCCGCTGACAGACGCTGCATGGACTGAAAAACAAACAAATCAAATTCATTAAATAACCAATTAAATAAATGAGTGATTTTGGGTAAGTATTTATTCCGTTTTCAAAAATTCTTCATTAAATCTACGTCTAGCTTAAAGTTCAAATTGTGTATTGCTTTTGATCAAAACTAACTTGGTTCAAGCTGGTAAAATAGATTTTGTGATTTGGTAAAAGGCAAGCAATTTAACATTTGGTTGATTGAAGGACTTTTGGTAAATATTGTCTTGGGTTTTGTTGTACTTATTTACGTGTGTGGTTCAAACAATAGGATACAAGTCAAGCTATGGAAAGGTAGGCCAATTCAAATTTACATAAATTGCTAGTTTAATATATATTCAATGGCATAGTTGCTGTTTATATTGGAGTTGGGTACAAAGAGAGAGATATAGAGAGAAAGAAGAAACTTTTGTGTGATTTGTTTGGAATGAGTCATGAAATGTTCTTGGGGTGGTGACCAAATTGTACAAAATTTATTAGAAAAAAACCGACCAAAAGATATATATTACTCTGATAATTTCGAGCCATAACTCATTTTTGTTTCTCATATTAAAGTTGTTGTTGTTGGCATTCAAGTGCTGTATTCAGTTGTTATTATTGGTAGATATATTTCTGAATTTCTAGTTTGGAGTAGCACTCACCTGATGCCTTCGTACACCTTTATCGCCCAGCAATGTGCCGCCTTCTTCCTTCATATCGAAACTTCGTGAGAGTTTTGTGGCCAACTCCTATTCATTTAATTTTGTTCGGTTTTTTGGATAAAGCCACATTTATGACATAGTTTGTTTTTGTTTTTTTTTTTTTTTTGAGTTTGCATAGTGGTCAAACATTTGATTGATTTTTGTAATGTAAAATGAAAATAGTAGAGATATTTGCATAAGAATTCGTTGAAGTTGCTTGTAGTTAGAGATTAATAAAACGTTGTAGATTTCTTGCGTGTGAGACATTGGTTAGAATATAGTATATATATATATATAAAGTTCTTGATTGTAGCCGTTTTAGAAAGTGTTTGCTGTTTGTTTTGGTTCTCGCTCACTTTCAAACATACAGATAGAAATTTAATTGAATAAAGTATGACAGTTTACTATACGTTCGGGGTAAATTGAGTGGTGGGGTTGTTTTTTTTGGGGGGAGGGCGGGGCAATGGGTGGTTCTTGTGGGGCAGCGTATGCAAAAAGCGTGCTTCAGACAGAGACAGTCGAAAATTGGGGATATCGATTTAGCTGATTCGCTTTGAATTGCAGACTTTTCACTTTTCCTTTTGCATCCGATTTTTCGTTACCTTTCACCGTATTGGATTATTCGTTGATGTAAGCTTTGATTGCTTGATTGGCTTTTGGCAGTGGTTTTTTTTCAGTTTGTCACTGCAGATTCTGGCTTTTCTTTTATGTATTTTTTGGCTGTACAATCGGAAAGGAGAAATGGCTGGGAAAAGCTGTTGCCTCAGAAAAGAAAAGCTAACAAAAAGTGTAGATATTTTATCTCTTTTAAATCTGTTTGGGTACCAATACTTAACCCTTTGTATGACAATATTGCTTATTTGTTTATTGCTTATTTATTATTAAAAATTTATAAATTTGAAGATCTTTATTTCTGCCGATTTTTACAAATACGTAAGTGCTCAAGATTTTACTCTTTTGCATTTTACATTTAATTTAATAAAATTAAAGAAATATATTTACCTGTTTTACAAGAAACCGTTTGACGAAGAACACATTTTAAACTTTTAAATTCATTAAGAAACGATAATCCAGTTAATTAAATGTGTTAAACTTATTGGTCTCTTTTATCCTTAAGTACCTTTGTTTTAGTAACTTTTAATTTTTTTTATTACCATTTCTTAATACATATTTGAAGTCTCAATTAAGGATCTTGTCATACAAAGGGATAAAATGTTTTGCAGTCAGTAAGCGATTTGAGATGTGTTTTGGGCCAGATGAATCTTTTTCTTATTTATCTTTATTTTAAAAGTCACAGACTTTCGGCCTTTTCCCCTATTTAGTATCTTGGACTAAGCTGAGGTCAAAGGTGCAGGTTATGAATATGCGAGTGCTGTGTGCGTATCTGTGGATCTGTCTGCGTGTGTGTTTCGTATTTGAGTTTGTGCATTTTAAGGCTTTGCAACTATACAATATTAAATACGATCTATTTATAAAAGCTAATGGCAAGAGTTGGCAACTAAGACACTTAGAGTTTGGTAGCTAGACTAAGTCGGACTAGCGCTAACTAGAACTTCAATAACTTCAACTTACGAGTGGGTATTTTACAGATCTAGGAGCTGCTACAACTACAACTAGGGTAGTAGGGGGTGCGTGTGTGTTTCGGTGTTTAGTTGTGTTTTTGGGAGAGCAGCAGCAGCTAAAATTAAGGCCAACATAAATCGGGGATTTACACTAATTACAGGGCAAATGAAAAGATATGGAATAACACTACAAATCGATGTGTGAGAGAGGTGAATCGGTGAGTTATGGCTGGCGGTGAACCAAGACCAATTTATTCGATATTGATATTTTGCGTGTGTTTAGAAATCGGGGTGACTCATGCGTAAATGTGCAAATGTATTTTTCAAGCTTTTCTTTTTTGGCTTAGTTTTTTTTTTTTATTATTTACTTTGGCTTGACCTTTCGCTTTTTTTTTTAATGCATTGTTGGCTTTTTAGTCTTGTGTCTTGTTTAGCTTTTGTTATAAAAAATACTTACATTGACAATTACTTTACAAAAAGAGACTAAGGAAATCTATATGAAAAGTTTTCGAGTGCGCCACGAAAAAAATGAAAATCAAATGAAAACAATGTGATTTAACTTGTGGGGCAAGCAAAATTTTATTTTTGAATGAGAGCACAAAAAACAACTAAAGAACACAGTTCCTACGAATACAACACAAAATGCTGGAAATGCAACCGAATTTGTTGAAAATAATTTTTGTAATTTTGATATTTTCATGGCACTTGCAGTGGCTTTCGTTGCAATGAACATTCAAAACGGTTAAGTTAGTTAATTAAGTTAACAGAGAGAGAGAGAGACAGAGTTACAGAGAGATAGAGAGAGATAGAGAGAGCGAGTGAGAGAGTGATAGCAACAATACTAAGTAGTTCAGGCTAAATTGAATGCAACGAGATGCAAATTGAAAGGACTGTTTCCAAAAGAAAAACAAAATGCAGACTGTGAGAACATTTCGCAGACAAATTATTCCACTCAACTTGCGAACACAATTTCTATTTTGTGGTTGCTGGTGTCGGTTTTTTATTACTAGGTAGTTTTTGTTTGGTTGTTTTCGTTTTTTTTTTTTGAACGTTCAACGAAAAATACATTGGCACTTACTAGAGGTCGTCCCCAATACCATGATTTGACACGTTGTGTTAAACCACCCAAATGTGAACGCAGTCCATCTAAGTAGCCGCCCTGAAATGCACACAAATGAACAAACAAGAACAATTTCGGGGAGTACGGGACAAGAAATCACACGGAAATCCAACTCAAAAGCGATCTGGACTCAATGGATCATCATGGATGATGGAACAATAAAAGGTGAAAGGTGAGGTGAAAGTGCCGGGTGAAATGTTTAAGTCGAGTGAAAATCAACTGGGGGAGGAAAAATCAGTGTGCTAGGTTTTGAATAGACAGAAAGAAATAGGAGGATTCTGTGGGTCTTTGTGGGGTTCCTAAGTTGTTTTGTATTTAAACTACTTTTATGTTTATTACTGGATATATAGTTCGAAGATTACGGGTGGTTTAGAGTTGTAACCATAACTACTTAGATGAACTATTGGAAAATGAAGGCCTAGCAATATTACTAAAGTCTTAACTATAATCAAATTTATACTACAAGGTCAAACGAAAATTTTATATTTTTCTATACGAAAACTAAATTTAAAATTTTGGTTTTAGTACGTTATTTAATTTTCTATATTTTCCCTTCTGCTCTTAGCAACAAATGTTGCTGAGCTTCATGTTATTAAGCCAGCTTAAATGTTGCATACATTTTCATAGCATACTTTCAGGCTTAATTTTCTTTGCTGAAATGACTAATCACGGATTTAAACTACTTTTATGCCTACTCCCTCGAAACCGCGTTCATTTCGCTAATTAGCTTTGGTTATGTCAAAACTTTTGTGTGGTAATCTCCTCGAAAAGCTTCGTTGCATTACGCCCACCTTGGGAAAATTATGCACACGAATCACCAGCGGCGAAATTAGTTTAGAGAAATGGTTTAAAACGTGAAGCCGAGCTAAATATTTACAAGAGTTTTTGTTGCTCTTTGTTTTTCTTGTTACGATTGCTTCCTTATTGGTTTTTCCTTTGTTATGTTTAGTGGTGTAAATATATATGTGTGTGTGTGTGTTTATTTTTTTTGGTTGTGTTTTCTGTGTGTGTGTGTGTGTGTGTGCGTGTCGAAAAGATAGTTTCGAAAAGTGCTTAAAGTGTAACAAACGGCGAATGCAGCGAACATCGAGCTTACCTGTTCCTGTTTTCCAATTAATGCGATTCCAATCCATTGCGCATACGCAGCGTGAAACAAGAAGATACCGAAAAAAATGAAATTAATTATCACCGCTTAATGGCTAATGAGCATCATCAAAATCTCTTTTCAATGCCAAATGCAGCTACCGACTGAGTCAGAAACAAACAAATTTTCCGTTTACGTCATGCCCGAGCAAAACAAAAACAAAGTGGTAAACAGAAAAATAAAAAAAATAAAACCGAAGGAAACCAAAAACGCCGCACAGCTGCAGTCGCCTGTCAGCTGCAGTATCCCACAGATACATTTTATTTATTTGTCACTCCAGTTTGACCATTGCGTAAATTGCACTCTTTACCCTCACACACTAACACTAGCACAACATAAATCTTGGCGATATGATTGCAGTATAATTTTTCAGTCATAAATATTGACAATCTTTGTTTATCAAAAGCGTTTGCCATTGTTTTCTGTCGTCGCTGTGGGTAATTTTTAACATTACTAGGCCATAAAAAGTAACTGGGAAAACGTTCGGTGGCTAAAACGTCAAAGAAAGCAAAACTCAAAGCAACGCAACAACGAAAACCCAAGATGAAATATAGTTGTATGCCAAGTCAACTGGGAAATGCTCTTTTTAGTCTCGCAGTGTCAAAAAGATGTCAGAAATCTTTAGTTGTTAAATCAACGAAATAAATAATAAACATACAGTTCTTATCAAAAATATTAAATTTTTTTTAAAAGTACTGGTGAATTATTAAATAACATTTTTAAATCATTTCTTTTACTGTCTTTAGTTTAGTTTTAAAACTCTCACTTATGTACAGTCTGCATAAGCCCAATAAAACCCAACAAAATAATATAATATATTATAAATTATAAATAAATAATAAACTAAAATCAGTAAAAAGTTTGAATAGTTTAAGCAGCTTTTGTGTCTTAAATGCAAAACTTATTCTAAGCTTACCTCTTAATTAAATAATTTAATTATCATACTTGCTCTAATTCAGTTATTTCCTTATTACTTCTTAAAATCTTTTATGGGTGTGCATTTTGTATTAACACTCAATGTTCCTGAATTTAATTTTAAAAACAAAGGTCTATAAACCCAGTAAATAAATCCCAAACTTCGTTTAAAACACTTTGCTATTTAAACAGAATACCAGAAGATATTCGTTTTAATCACCGATGCTTTACCTCCCAATTGATTTTTAGATATTTGACTTATGAAAGTTCAACTCTTTTTATATGACAAGGCTCCCCCATAAACAAACTCTCTGTCAGCTGACCACGACTCTGGCCAACAAAGAGTAAAACTCTGCTGCTGTTGTGGCTGGTTGGCTTTTGGCAGCAGCAGCAGCAACAACAGCAGCAGCAGCCACAGCAGCAACATGAGCAACTACAAACGGGCAGCGGCAACTATGGATTCAGCCGCAGCTCTTTCTGCCTTCAGCCAAGTCTGCAGTTTCAGTCGCGCGTCGTCGGTTCGAGCGTGAGGTTTAAATTCCAGTCAGCAGAATCCGTTTACAGAGATTTGTGGCATCAGCTAAAAGTGCGTATTACCAGGCTTAAATTGAACGAGAAACAAGTTGCCATGTGGAGTTGACAAATCTCGCGTTTCGTTACATTTCGCGCTCTGTTTGCTACAAAATTGTTGCATAAATAATAACTACATATAAAGCAGAAGTTTAGACTTGGTTTTTGGTTATATCATCATCGCCTTTTGGCAGACAGACAAGTCTGCTTAATTGCTTTGCATTTTGCATTCAATTAACTTCTGTTTCTCACCTTTTTTGTTTTTTATTTGGCTGAGCTAATTTCCTTTGTTATTGTTTTGTTACTTTTTTTACGGCGGTTTCAGCTGATTTGTTGTTGTCTTTCTTATTTGCAATTAAGTTGCTGTCTGAAATTCTGCTGGATATTCTAAGTGGTAAGACTGCGAAATAGTTGCTAAACATTTCGACCCAGAAAAAACCATCGGAAAGCCGAAAGGTTCAAAAGAAATGCGCATAAAACAAAAGAACGAACGAATTGCTTTTAATGGCTTTTGGACAGCCTTTCAAAGTGTCTTTTTTTTTGGCCTAAGGGCAACTGACAACTGCGAAGAAGTAATTGCCCTTGGAAAAGGCATAAATAAGAATACTCCTTTCAGGGTAGAGAAACTTAATGGAGATTGTTCCGCTCTTCATTCACTCATCAAAATTGGTTTCATTTAACCAATCTTTTCCAGCCAACTCTGACCCACTTCTCATCACCGTCGATCGACAGAATCAGAGCCACAAATTTGATAAATTATTCTTAGACATTCGGTCAGCTGTCAGTTCTGTTTTTTTTTTGTTTTTTGTTTATAGGTCAATGAGCTAGCTCAGAAAATTATTCATAGACACAGTGTCACAACTGCGATCTCAGGCATCTGACTTCATCGCCGGCTTAACAATAGTGTGAATTAGACAACAAATTAAATGCTCACCTTTTGTTTAACTTTGGAAAAAGTTTCAAAAAAAAAAGGTTTAAACAGGCAGAACCAGAAAAATTTCACCAGAACCAAAGGAACAACTTAAAAACCGGGAAACGCAACTTTCACATGAAAGAGAAAAAGAATTTTCCTAACAATAATGAAAACTTTCAGCCCATTTAACTGTATATTTTTCTACGCACATCATATTTCAAACAATTTTTCCCTCAATTTGTTCAATAATTTTTTTGCGTCTTTTGGTAAGCTGCTCAGGGCAACCATTTCAAAATCAATCAAATCTATGACTTTGCAAACTTTTGCAGCCAAGTTTTGCTGTCTCGTGTTTGATGATGTTTTTCTTTAGCCGTAGCTTCGGTAGTAGCTCAATTTTTGTAACTCGAATCGAAAAGCTGGCAATCATCATTTAAAGCACATGCCATTGACCTCGTTGCGCGTCGGAGGCTGGGGGCTTTGGAAACGAAAAAAAAAGACTGTGGGGCAGGGGCACCTCTTTGTCATTAGATACGCAATGGACTTTGAAGGGGGACATCGCATCGATGGGGCTTACAAACGTATTTGTATCCCAAAGCTGGATTTTACTAATGCCACTACAAGGTCAAACAAATTATGTTTTCGAAATTCAAATCAAATTAAGGCTTGTGACACTGTCACCTACAATGTCGAAAAATGTCAAATGCAAAAATAGATAATAGCCCAAGGTAGCTGAGACTTTGGCTTTTGTTAACCAATTTGGAGTTGTTAAATTGCAAAAATTGGTCAACAAACCTTTTTTTTTAAAGATTGTCTGACAAAGATGTTTTAGCAACTGAAAGACTGATAAAAAAAAATAACTGAATAAAGCAATTTTAATGATTTTATCAATTTTTACTTGTTAGATTTTTCGATAATGTACACAGAATATTTAATAACATTTTTTAAAAAAATAAAAAGGGAAAAATATTTTGTCAAAAGTTTTTGAGTTCATTGAACGGTTTTAAAATTAAATCCAATCGATAAGTTGTACAGAAATGGATTTTCTTCGTAATGCTTTTTTTTTTATTTGGGTCGCAGTTGATTGATTTGAGGTACACTTCAGATTTTAAAAAGCCCTAGAGCCCAAAAACTCAACATATTCTTAGGGTATCTAAAAGGTAACATAATTACCTAACCCTCGAGGAACCCAGTCAAGTATAATTAATAATGTCAAAAGATGACAAGCTGTCGGGATTGCTAAAACAGCATAATGGATAGACGTAAAAGAGTTTTTTTTTTATAACGGTTAATCAAAATTCAAGACTTCACACCTTCCCCCCTTTGCCTCAATTAAGGTTCTTATTATGATGGGTAAGAGTGTTCTCTATTGACAAACGAGCGTCTTCCAAACTGGGGCTCAATCTCATAATTATTATATTTTACACCCATTGAATTTGTAGACCGGATTTGGGTTTGTTATTGTTTTTGCCTCTTACTGGTTTTCGCTACGCATCCAAAATGGTTTATTTACATTATAAACAACTTCTTCTTCTGCTCAAACCCGCTCGCTTGCAGCTACAACAATTTACTTTCCATTTATGTTTGCTCTTGACAAAGTTTTGTACCTTATTTAGTACATTTCTCTAATGACCCACTTTGAGTTTTTGGTCTTGGCCGTTGCTCTACCTCGATTTCTATCCCCCTTTTTCCCCTTTCTGTCCCTGGTAATTTCGAAAAAGTGAGTGTCCCATAAGCCAGCACAGACAAGCGACATCCAGCAAAAAAGTTGTTTGTCAGTTGTAGTTGAAATCAAACTGGTTACTCAGCTGCCCGTCTGGTTGGTAGTCTGTATAGTCTGTAGTCCATCGACCATCTACCATCGTTCATCGTCCATCGGTCGGTCAAGTAAAGCCGGCCCAAATGGTGTCAGCTGTGTAAACAGGGCTAAGCAAGCGGATCGCAAGCAGTTTAGCTCCTCATCTCCCCCCGTCTTGGAGTCCAAATCAATTTCGTGCGAACCGAATGAAAATCCTGCCCTGAACTTGACTTGCTGCCTCTGCATGTGATATGGTTGAACGCCTTTTGCGGAAATTATTGCAATTTTCTTGTCTTGTCTTCTAGCCAAACACACACACTAAATGCATTTGGGGTTTTGGCGGTGAGTTTACTTTCACTTTTGCTGCACTTACTCAACAAGTTGTGGGGGAGAGCTAAGCGCTGAGCTGATTGGCTCCATGGTGAAGTTTGCTCAACGGGGGAAACGCTCATCAGAAGAATGAAGTACTTGAGTTTTTTCCTCTAAATCAAACAAGAACTTAAGTGAATAAGTGAAGTTTCCGTGCGAGTTTTACACGATAGAAAAATAATAAATCTCTTTGGGATTTACTAAGTTGCTCAGAAAGTTTATTGAATTAATTTGAATTTTCTTAGTAGTTTCTTTTGTAGTTAAAAAGATTGGTCCAAGTAAATCTACTTTTAGCCGGAAATCACTTTTGATACAAATTAGACACACTATAATGACAGAGAAGTTGTAGCTTCAAGATTGATTAATATCAGATCTTTACCCTCATCAAATTAGCATTTATTTTTTTTTTTTCCAAAACAACCTTAAATCCAGGCAATATAAATCAACTTAATCCCGTCAAGGTTGGTAACCCAACCACCCATTTGCCCATATTTATTTTTCCTGACTTTTTCCCATCGAGTGCAATGGGAAACTCTCTCAAACAAAGTCCACTTCACACTGATTGCAACTTGGCCAAAGAACAACAAATCATTTAAACAAATCAAACATCAACAGGCGACTGGCGACACCATGGAAACCTATTTGACGGAGATCAAACAGTTGCGCATACCACGCCCGAAATTCGAGCCCAACAGTTGCCATCAGCAGCACCAACATGCGGTGACAGCCGCCACTGTGGCCAATGCCACGCCCATCCAGCCGCCCCCGCCCCTCCACCATCGGCAGTGGCGACACTTTGTGCGACCCTTTACCCCACCACGCGATTACCATCTGCCCATGGTGGCCGAGGGCTCCATGCACGACAAGATGTGAGGAGGACTCACAAGGCAAACATGCTGCCCCATACATAACCCCCCATATATACGATACCCACATAAGGTAGTGCTTAAGTCTAGTTTAGTTAGAATAGTTAACAATAAAGACACAAATACAAAGAATAAAGAATACAACAATTGTGTAGTGTTTCAAGTGGGGATTATATATAGTATATAGAGTTCAAAGAAGTGTGCTCTTATCATGAAATGGAACTTCATGAAATGATTGTGATTGATTTGAATTATTACCCCTACTTTGTAATCCTAGCACAAGATTTCCTACAACAAAATCCATTTACTGTCGATTCGCTTACTCACCGCATCTTGATCGTATTCCGGTAAAAGGGTTTCGCTGCCCCTGCGGGTTCTGTGCTCATCACAGCCGTATTCCTAAGCCGGAATAAAAGAATTTACAAAATACATATAAATTGTTTAGCGGCTTCAATTTCTGCTTTTCTGCTGGCGACCGACCACTTTTTGTTTGGTAATGGTCTTAACTGGACTTAACAGTATTACAACACTCAGTAGCCAATTGGACAACATTTAAAAAGGAAGTACAACATAACCGGAAACAGAGACGAAAACGTAAACTTAAACCACATTGAGCAGTTGGACAAACATGGAAAAAGATTAAAACGTATAAGTAAAAACCACAATAGACGTTATACTCACAAACGAGTGACAAATATACAAATAAGAGATAGAGAGGAAGAGACACAAACACTAACGATACAAAATCAAATAAAACACATACAATAGACAGACTCACAAACCACGACAAATTTCGGACCCGAATGTCAATTTTTTCTCATTAACATTATGTAATTGATAAGAGCTTTAACAACAAATAATATTATATAACAATTAAATAAAATATATTATAATTTTGTGCTGAAAGAAACCCTACTGAAATTCGTAGCACTGTGTATACCGAAAGATAGAGCTGCATTTTCGGAAACTTTTTTTAAATTCTTGTTCAAGTACTTCTTATTTTCGGAATCTTTTCGGAATATAACAGCTTGACAACAAAATAAAACATAGTACAATTTTGTGCTGAAAGAAACCCTACTGAAATTCGTAGCACTGTGTATGCAGAAAGATAGAAATGGTTAAGTTTTTGGAAACTTCTTATTTTCGGAATCTTTTCGGAATAAAACAGCTTGAGGAACAGTGAAAGTAGACTGATAGTGGCGGCAATATTAGTTTTTCAGCTTGCTACACTCTTCAGTCCTGACCTGTTGCTGATTGTCTTTGGCCTGCTTGAATCTCAATTGACTTGGTCCCGACTGGTGGCGATGATGACGCCCAGATCCCACGTTGCCGCCCAGATGACGCAATGAGGCATGATGGGGTGGATAATGTGGCTGCTGCTGTTGCTGATGATGCTGGTGGTGTTGCTGCTGTTGTTGTTGTTGTGGAGGCGATAATGATGATGAGGACTGGTTTCTTGCTGCCTGATAATGTGATGCTGTCTGTGAGCGATGTAGAATGGGTCCCGCCGACATGGGCCGATGGGGCAACTGTAGTGCGGGTCTACCGTATACACACATACAGAGAGGTCAGTTAACTATTTGTCGGAGGGAAGGAAATAGAGCTGCAAGACTCTCGATATTACTTCCGTCAAATATTACATCGATAATAGCGATAGCGGTGTTTGAGATTTTACTACCGAATTTTAAATGATTAGTTTTTTGTACATTTTATCCGATATTTTATTTAAAGAGCTGAAAAATATTGCAAAAAAGGCTTTTTTTTTGGGATAAAATCGATGAACAAACGTGCTTTGTTCTTTTTACGGTTAAAAATCGATACTATCAAAAGATATCGACTAAAATCGATGTTTTTGCAGCTCTATTAGGAGGGGTATGTAGAAGGTAGGGTAATGGCTTTTCGGTTATTGGCTAGGTACCGTTTGTGTATATCCGTTACGGTCATGCCCAGGCCCGAGTCCGACGATGGACTCCGTCCGGTGGCGGCTATTATTTCCAAATCGTCGGCGGTTACCTGTTGGGGAACGGAACGGAATGGTACGGAATGGAACGAAACGAACGATTTTGCATACGATTCAGAGCGGGTGAGACAGTGACAGCTTGTATAGCTTGAGAGTGATTGAGTGAAAGGGGTTCTAATCTAGGCTTCCGTAGAATTCTACTGAGCATAGAAAGAGACAGAGATAGAGACAGAGAGAGAGCGAGACAGAGGTAGTGGCTAAAAGGCAGAGCTGGAGAGCGACAGAGATAGAGTGAGTCTGGGAGTGCATTCGTACTTCGATCGATAGTTATATTGGTTGGTATTTTTATGCAAATATTGGTGCTGGTTCTTGGTGACTGTTGTTGTGGTTTCTTGGTTATCCTTTAGGTGCATTTTCGGTGTGGGAGTACATACTGTCGATTTGATATTTTACAGTAATTTTGATACTTAAAGTTAATACTAAAACTAAAGCTGATCTAAGTGATAGTTGGCCCAGTTCCTGTTTTTTCTTAATCTGGAACTTCATAGTTTTTATTTACAACGACAGTTCTGGCTCGTTTTGAGTCAACTGTATTGCTTTACTTTCATGGCCCACAGATTTATTTCTCACCCCTTTTTATTGCTTACAAATTATGTTAAATCTTTTGCCACTACAAAGTTACTAAATTTGTATGTGTAAATGTTTATTTTGGAAAAATTGACATTCGATTTTGTTGTTTTTTGCAAAAGGGCCGAATCAGAAGTAAGCGAGTTTCTGTAAGCTTTCTTTAAAGAAAACAAAAGAATATTACATGCAATTTTCGGGAAATAAAAAAAGCATTAACTGGTTTAAAGTTGGATGGCTAAAGAAAGTATATCAAGTGTATCTCGTTCAACAATTAAACTACAAGTTTTGTTTTGATTTTCTTTTTGTCGAGTGTTATTTGTATTTTGTCTACAGTTGAAACAGATAAATTAAAGTAAAAGTTACAAACATACAGTGACAACAACAATTATCAACGACAACAGCAAGAAGTGAAAGATATACTAAACAATAAACATTTGTAGGCGATAGAAGTGTTATAGTATAGTAGATATAGACGAATAGTAGACAGTAGACCGGTTGAACAGTAGTCAGAGTTTATAGTTTAAGTTTACTTGGCTGAACATGCTCAGTGTTTTTTATTGTTTTGTGTAGAAGAGATCTCTCTGAACTAAGTATATATTGTGTCTGTGTCGTACAACAAATCTTCTAAAAAGCTTACCGGCAAATCACGGGCGGGGTCTCCCTTACGCTGCAAAAGATAAAGGGGTTTACATAGGGGTTAACTAATAAAAAAATGGGTCTTTAAACTCACCCTATGCCTATCCACGCTATAAGGATCGCGTTCTCTGCGATAGACCAGCTCGTCGTACCGCGTGCGATCCTCTGGGAATACCAATTCCCGTATCTCCGTCACTAGCGTGTGCTTAAATTTTATATAATATATATAACTATTTTTATTTAATTCTAACCCCTCTTCGTAACTCACCTTCTCGTACGTATCTAACATCTCTAGTAAGACGGCAACAAAGGCATCTATGGTCATTGCTTTCGCACTATATTCGGCTATATAGTACGAAAGGCTTGCAAAGTGATGACGGGGCAGCAGAGAGCGCGCCTTCTCCTCCACCATGGTCGCAATTTGACCTTTTCGGCGTGCTCTGTGGGATCAAGGGACAAGGGGTGTCAGAGATCCAAGAAAACTAAAAGCAATTAAGAGACCCACCTTGTGCCCGTTGGACTGTAGGCATCCCAGGGCTCCATCTCGATGGAGGTGCAGGAGTGCGGCACCTTGCCCACGTCACGTATCACCAGCGACATGCGCTTGTGGTACTTCAGCTGACCCACCGCCTCGTCGTGCGTCACATCGAGAAAAGACTGCCCGTTGACCTCCAGGATCTCGTCGCCGATCATCAGTCCGCAGCGATCGGCCACGCTGTCCTTGTCCACGCCGGTGACGAAGATCCCCAGGCCGTACTCCACGCCGCCGCGTATCATCAGGCCCAGCGATTGGCCAGGCTCGATCAGCAGCTCCACGCGACGTATTCTGATTATGGATTCAATGAGATTTGGACAGTGAGTAGGTAACCTCCAGTGCACTTACCGATCCCGTCGCTCGCTGCGCCTGCCCCCGTACTCCATGGGCGGGGAGGCGGGCCGTCCGTGTCGGTCCATCCAGGAGCAGGTCTGGCGGAAGGGCAGTCCCGCCCCGGAGGCCGCCGCCGCCGCCGCTGCCGACGACGACTGGCTGAGGTTCTGTGGGTGCAGGGGAGGAGCCATCGACGCGTACATGGGGTCGCGGGAGGGCGGACCGAAGCCGTGCAGCGGGGCGGTCGAGTTCAGAGTGGGCGGCGCTCGCACCGTCATACTGATTTGACGTGACGATTTCAATATCTGCACACATCTCTGCGTTAAGAAAAAATGTGGCAATAGAAGAGACACAAAAAAGAGAGGACAGATGCGAGCAGAACGAAACGAACCAACAAGAAGAGCGATAGAGAGAGATAGGAAAAGGAGCAAAATACTAAATGAAAATTAACATAATTAAATAAAATTCCAAAATTTACTTAGACAAAAAGGTGTACGTAAAGTGTTTGGCGGAAAATGGACTAAAATATTAATTAACTTTAATATGTCGTTTTGTTGTTAGTCTGCCACATTTTGCTGTCATTATTTTAATTGTTTCTGACCAAAAACTAATGTGAGAATGTGCAAAATTGTGGTGGTCCAAGGATTTTGGGGGCAGGTGCGGGTGCTGGGTGCAAATTGGTCTGTGAATCCCCACAGGTGTTGTCCACATTCGGGGCTTGCGGTCGGTTTTCCTTGACGCTCAAAACCCAACTGCACACACATTTTTGATAATTTTGTAGTGTTCTGTCGATTTAAAATGCAAAGCCATAGCTTTTGTGGTTGGATTGTGTGGCATTTAGCTTAAAAGGAAGTAAAGCTTTTAAAAAATTAAATTTGTAGTGGCTTCTACAGAAAGCAAAGGCGTCAAATATATGAAATATAGTTTAAAAGATTTCTCTACTTAGTCCTTGTTCATTAAATTCAGTCAACTCAAACTACCAATTAAAAAATACAAATTAAAAGCAATAACCAAAGAGAAAAAAATACAAATAAAATGCGACTAATCTATTGCCAATTTTTTCTCAGTGTATATTTGTATTAGTGTATTATTGATTTTATTTTCATATATTTTGTTCTCAAATGTATGTTCGTATTTGGTTTAGTACCAAGTGCATAAAGATTTTTATACTTGTATAAGAAACAACTACAAAAAAATCGCTCAAAGCAGACAGAAATCGATCAAGGGAAAGGGGTCTTTACCATATAGTACTATATATATTTGCATTTATGTTTAGCCACGTTGTGTGCGCCCCCAAACAAGTTCTGTCGCAAACGGTTAAAGTTTAAATTGCCAGAAAGCGTGAGAAATGGCGCAGCATGTGCCAGTCTCCGCCCATCCCTTAGCCCTCGTCCTTTTTGGCTTTTTAGTAATATGTTTGAGAATGAATTATATTGACTATCATAACGTGTCACATAAAATATTCCACAATAAATTGACTTTCGTTGTGGGGCAGCTGCCATCCTTTTCTTTCGGTTACTCTGTCAAGTGTCGGCCATAAAAGACGATGGTGGCCTACTGAACACAGTTTACTCGTTCTACGGCTGCCTACATATGTATTTTGTATATATATTCTTGATAGATAGAACCCATTATGGGCAACTATTAAGAGACAGCGATTGACAAACTGAGGCTGCCAGATACCAGAACGGCCTGGCTACAATATCACATTAAAAATCAATAAAGTGCACAATAAAATTAGATATTTTTTGATGGAAGAAAAATTTGACATGGCTGTCAGGGTCGAAAGAAAAGGAGGCGACATAAATGGAGAGAGGACGACAAGAAAAAACCCAGAAGTGGGTATGGGTATTGTCCCTCAAAAGATTTAAATTGCCAACAGAATTTATTTCTCAGCCAGTTTGTATTTTCCATTTTCTTATAAAATTGTAAAAGTCACTTTGAATTAAATTAACTTTTGGATATTGTTCAATTACGTATTCAAATTTAAAGAACATATATAACATAAGGCTTTTGCATAAAAAAATGCAAGTATATTTAAATTGAATCCAATTATATTTCTAAAACCATTTAATAGAATACTGACCTTAGTACATTTATAGACTATAAAAGACAAATTACTTAAACCAAACTATCAAAAAAATTTTTCCGTATTCTGTCAACAAAATGTGTACTATTTAATCAAGGGAAAATACCTTCTCCTCGTAAAATCAAATTTTAATTTTCCATCAACATTTTTGTCTTGGAAAGCACAAGACCCCATATTTTCACCCCACATTCCTGTATGCTTTAATCGATTTTTGTCTAAGTATAAATAACATTAGCTACTACAAAGTATTTAATAAAGATGAAAAGAGATATATAAATATTGATGTGAGCGTAAAAATATTTTGTTGGATGCTCACCTTCAGCGCCTCCTCGTGATTGATTGAGGTGAAGGGGGTGCCGTTCACCTCTAGGATTGTATCACCGGGTCGCAAGCCGGCGCGCTCGGCCACCGAATTCTCCTCGATGCGTGAGATGTAGACGCCCAAGCCTGGTAAATGGGGAAAAAAAAAGGAGGGGTAATCAATTAGCCAGCCCAGAACACACATTCAGTTTTTAATAAAAGTTCCCGCCTTTCTTGGGCCTCTTTTTTTCGATGTTTTTCATTAAGCTCTGTGGATTCAGTGGATTGAGGATGAAGTTCAGGCAGCCATTTTATGTTTAATTTATATGGCACGTGTGTGTGTGTGTTTGTAAGAGTGTGTGTGAGGAATAGAGGAAAGAGAAAAAGTGTAGTCTGCATACGGGGGCAACTTAAATAGATTTTTATCGATTTTAAAGCCGTCCGCATATTGCAAACTAAAAATAAATTCTACAGCAGGAAATGGGAATGAAGGGAGGCCAAAGGCAGTGACAGAGAAGGAGGAATAGGGGAAAAGAGGAAGGAAGAGCTGGTTAGCCAAAAAGGTAGTCAGGTGCAAAATGCACTTGGAAATGTCAAAGCTGCTGGCGGTTTGTCACACACAAACATGCACGCCCAGTACACGTGGTTTGGGTACTCTTTCAACGGACGGACGTACGGACACACGGCTCTAAAGGACCCGGACAATAAAACGAAATTGAAAACTAAATTGCACCTAAGAGCTTCTCATGCCCATGGAATGGAGGAGAAATAACCAAACCGACTGGGCGTGACATCGAATCAAACAGCAAGGGGGCTTGGACAGTGACAGATTGAAGGGGTAAAGTGTCGGTAGATTTTAGTAGTGGAGGCTTTTATGGGTTTAAGCTAGCTCCTGTAAACAAAAACGTCCTTCACATATATTATTTGGTTATAAATATAGCATTCTTAATTTAAATTTGAGACAAATAAGTTTTGCTCTTTTTGTTCAGTTTGTATCACTAGTTTTTTCCATAAGACATTAAAAACTTACTACACCTTACATGAACACCTTCTCTGGTAAGAAGTTTTGATATTACGTATACGACTCGTTGGCAGCTTAAGGAACTTTGGCTCTCAGGAAAGCTTTATTACATTTATTAATTAAACAAATAGATTGTTTATTGTAAATGAAAACAAACCAAAAATTCTTATAAACACAAAGTGTTCAAAAACATTGTCCAAAAAGTGAAACCTCATGTGGAAATATATATCCTATCCTTAACGAGTTCTTCTTGACCTCTAGTAAGCCTTACAAATATATTAAATTATCTCTCTTCTCACCTGAGTCTTTGCCTCCTTTGACGCAGATGCCGAATCCATGATCGATTTGCTGGTCGCGCGACATGGAAACGGTTCGCGTCGTAAGTTCGTGGATATTTGGGACACTGCGATCCCTTTCCCGCTCCCTATCCCGATAGATCTGAAAAATATTTAATTAGTAAATTTTGTTAAGGACTGTTGGGCTTTTAGATTAATTAAAAATTTTCTTAAGTTTAATTTCTGTTCCTTAAAGTTTGTCTTATTTGTTTGTCTTATCATCAATAAAACAATCATAGTCAAATTTAAATTCATCTCAAATCTGAATGTGCATTTTTTTATAAAGCTAAATAATTATTTAACTTTTTTTTTTAAATTTAATCAGTGACTTTAGATATTTTTTAAAATAGAAGATCACTCTTACCTGGTGGGTGGTAGAGGGCGGACTGCTGGCGGGGCTGCGCCTGCCCGTGCGATCCCTATCCCGATCCCTGGTGCCGCCGTTGCTGAAGTGGTAGCTACTCGTAGGAACTGATGACGACTGGGTGGCTCCGAACATGCGCAGCACCTGCTCCGGCGAGATGGGCCGCTTCTTGTTGCCGTTGCTGCTCGCATGCTGGCCATGTCCGTGGCGTCCACTGGCCGCCGTCGAGGTGGGCAGGGTGCCCGCCGTCCCAGAGGCCATGTGGCTGGCGGGTGAGGAGCTGAGATAGGCGCTGCCACGCCCAGGCAACGAACCGCCCTTGGTGGGCACTCCCGCCGAGTTGAAGTAGTAGTGCGGCGAGTGGGGACGCTCGATGATCGTGTACGAGGTGCCCGGTGGTGAGTAGTAGAGTCCAGAGCGACCGCCAGCGCCACGCAGCGAACTGGTGCTGTTGCCCACACGGGATCCTCCGCCGGCTGCCGCCGATCCCACGTAGGGTCCACTGCCCGGCGGCGGACTGATCATGCCGAAGGCCATTCCAATGTCCTCCGCCTCGAAGCTGCTCGGTCCAGGTCCAATTCCAACTCCACCACTACCGCGCATGTGGTGCGCACTGAGGCCCGTCGATCCACCCGTGGGCACACTGGACGACGACTGCGTCCCGCCCATCGAGGGCCCAAGGCCGAAGCCCGCGGCTGCCGCCTGCGTCGCATTGTATCCGTAGGGTCGGGCACTCCATCGCGAGGGTCCAAGATCACAGAGTTCGGCATAGTCGTTGCCAGCTGCGCTCATTGTCAGGGGGTCGCCGTCGTATGGAATGCCACTGCCCCCAAGGCGCATTACACTGCTGGAGCTGCAAAAAGAAAGTAAATATTTATTAGGAGGCAAATATTTAAACAAAAAAATTAAATTATAACATAAAACATTCTACATAAACTAGCAAACTCTCTGAGGTTTGCATAAATTTTGACAGATTTAAGGTCCTGTTCTGGTCTCGGTACTTTGCTCAAAATCCATTGAAATTTAAAATCAATGAAATCTTTTAAACTTGCATTATACAATTTGTTTTAAAATTTAAGCTGAGGTAAAAGTTTTTTAACCTCTTCTGAATTCAAATTGGAAAACATCCGGTTCAGTGGGACCAGAGTACAATATTACATTTTGTAAAAATATATCTCTACCTTAAAATTCTTTAAAGAATAAAATTAACTTTAACACAAATTCTATACTTTTCTTTAAAGTCAACTGCTTAATAATTATTTTCTGGTGCAGTTCTTTAGAGCTCTTGATGAATAACTCAAAAACCTTTAATTTACCTATGGAATTTAAGGATTCTTTTATTTAAGACTCCTTTCCACATGTTCTTCAATGGGCTGATCAACTTGCGAGCTTGTAAAGGTAATATAGAACCCATGCGGAATTGGGTTAAAACACCCGCTCCGCCATCCAATCTGAAATCCCTCGCACAACTTTTGTTTGCGTACGCAGGCCGCTAAGCCGCAGCTCAGACTGAGCGCCACATTCAGTGCAAACAATGGCTTAATCTCCAGAGTCACAGGCACACACAGTCCTGTAGTACTGTGTATACACACACACACACACACCCCGCAAACACACACTCATTTGCACACACTGCGAAATCAATGGGAACTTATGCCCCATGCTTCATTATTTATGTGCCAACTTTGGTTGGTTGGCAAAACAAAAACAGGTTCGGCACAAAGGCGGCAGTTCCATGGGCCACACTCCCGGAGGATGGGGAGCTCTTCCTTTTCATTTACACGTGGTTCCTCTGCACTCATAAATACATAGTTGAAAATGGCCACCCACTTAGTCATGGCCATAAAAAAACAGAGTGCACACGAGAGCCATTCTGCAGCACAGGCCACTAAATATTTCCAATTTACACCAAATAAACCAAAAATTAAGGTAAACACATATGATTTTATTGATCAATTGATGAGCGATTACAAATCAATGACAGGGAAGAGAATACTCGACTTAATTGGTTCAATAAAAACAATAAAAAGGGGTGTTGAATGCCATACAACATTTTGTAAACTCAGTTAGCTGACAATCAAATATCTATGTTCAATTTGACCACAGGTATGCAAACAAGAAAGTTTGTAAATTAATTACAAAAAAATACTATGTTGTTTTCTCTGGAACTCTCAGATAACCCATTTTATATTTATTATTTACAGCAGAAGCTAAAACTCAAAAACTCATATCGTTTTTAAAAGTTTTAAGCAAAAGCGGTATAAATAAATAAACAATTGGAATATGTCTAGCGATTGACATCAAATGGCAATCAAAGGGAAGTTTCCCAACTTTCCATCAGTCAGTCGAATTCAATTAAAAAACTTTCCCATCGATTATGCCAATAAAAGTTGCATCAAAGCCATAAACGCAAAGCTGTCGATTAATCGAGTGTGAATAGCAAATAAGTTTCGAGTACTCAAATACTTGTGAGTGTGTGTGGGAGAGAGTCCTCTTTGTGTATTTGTATGAGTGTGGAAAGAGAAAAGGGAAAGTGCACTTTCCACTAAGCGCTGAAGAACAAAGAGCCGGCCAATTTGGCTTGACGCTTAAGCGCACTTAGCGGTCGACCATTGGCAAACACACAAACACAAACACAAACATACAAACAGGACATACCAAACACGCTAACACACACACAGAGACACCTAGGTAATGGCTGGCAATTGTGCTTACGTCTAACAAGCAGCCAATAATGTCCTTTTTGATTTACCGATACACATTTGCATTTCTTTTTTTTGCCCCCCACAAACAAATTGGCAAGCAAACGCCATTACAAATGAGGCTAACACACACATATACACATACATATATAGGAAACAAAAAACATACATATGTGTGCGTGTGTGGCAATGTACTTTGTACAAATATCAATAAGAAGCATCAGCACAAGCTTCCCCATATTATATAGATATGACAATAAATTTCTGTACTGCTAGTTCGCTCACTCTCTTTTGTTTCTTTCACTTTTACGTATTTTCTATTTATCTTTTCTTTTTGTTCTTGTTGCTGCCTTGGCTTTGTTAGAGAATAAACGGCAGAAACAGCATGCTCCAAACGTATTTACTCATGACCTTGCTAAAGCACAGCCAGGACTCACACACTCACACGAGGCAAACACAACACACACAAATACACACAACGAAAACCGCTTGTCACAAGGACATTTTTCATGTGCGCAATGTGACATTTTTTGGAATTTGTTAGTCTGACTCTGGTTTGTGCCATACAGGCAGTCGAGAGTGCATTGGTGGACAGTGCCTTAAAACAGTAATAATATATTCCCAACATTTTTTTTTAAATTCAAAAAGCTTTGTTGGAGTGATATTCAAAAACAATCGAAATTAGGAAAACATTAAAATGAAATGTCGATATCATGTTTCGGTTTAAATACGACCATTACAAAAATGTTTAAAAATAAAAATAAAAAATTAAAAGAAAAAAAAAACACCTCATTTATTATTCTAGGAAAACTAACGTTAATTCAATATTTTTTATCGCTGTAATTGGTATACTTAAAGATCCCTAAAATGTTTAAAGACTAAATAATTATTAAGTATTTTAAAAACCGTATTCTTTCAAAGTTAAGTCCCACTGTGTTCTGAATTCCTGTTCTCTACTTTGCTCTCATCCAGCAGCTGGCATTTTGTTGTAACTGTTTCGCTGTTGTCACTGCCCCCGCGTTTGCCCTTTGACCCCCCGCCCCACCCAGGAATATGGTTTTTGCTGGTGCTCTTGTTTGATTTGAAAATAAGTTTTGTATATTGTTCACTCCAGTTTTTATGGCACTCAAGCCTAGGCAGTAGTTTGCATGTTGCATGTGCTATCTGACGGTGTCTACACAGGAAACAATTACTTAAAAATAAGGAAGCAATCGGATCCTATTACAAGTCACACATGTCACAATTCTACATAAAAGATTTTGTAATAAAAAAAATTCCTGTACTATTAAAATAGAAAACCTAGCTGAAAACAATTAAATTCCCTTTTTTTCTGTGTAATCTTGCTTCGTCCTTTTTGGTCCAATGCCCAACTGCAATTGTCGTCCTTTTCGTTGTTGTTATTCCGAGTTGTTTGCATTTTTAAAATAATTGCTAAGCACATTTCGATGTTTGAGTATTTGCATACAATGTGCTCACGCACACACACTCTCAGACTCACACACACCCTCACACAAATGGACAGGAAGAAAAGGAGAGCCCCCAAATGTATGCTATGCAAAAGACTTTATTTCAGCGCGAAACCCTTTTCGTTTTTCGCATTAATAATTGATGTTTAATATGCGCCTGGCATTTAACGCTCAGCTTTTCAAGTGCGCTTAATAGTTGCCAGAGGCATATTAAAACATTAACCAAAGCTGCAAAATTTCGCTTAAGCCCAGGGCATTCATCAACGTTCATCATCATCATCAGTGCTCTTTTTTTTTTTGGCGGTAAATTTCTGGGGAAGTAATTATGATAAATGCAGGATATACATGAGTGCGGTGGGGGGGGGGGCCTTTTGACGAAGCGGCATGTCGAACTTGTAACTGGGTTAATTGCGCGCAAATAAAAGGAAGGTAAGCGGGGAACACGTGGCTTGCCCATTTCCCATTTCCGGTGCCGCTGTCAATAAATCTTGAACGAGATCTCACAGAATTTTGATAAGCACATGACATGAAATACGTGACTTTCATTTGTTTACTCTTCGACTTGGATGAAAATATGTGCACTTCCACTTTATTCCGCAAACTTTTTGCTCATATAGCTGATAACAAACCAGAAAATGCAACGAACTGATTGTCAAGTGAAGAAAAAATATCAACGGTTTTATGTTTTGTAATGATTCATAAATCATTCATTGAATTGTAATTGTTTATTTATTTTAGGTTATGAATGTAACTCTTAGCATTTTTGAAACACAATAAAACTCTTAGTTTTTCCATGTCAACTGAGTTTTTTTTATATGTAAAAGAATACCAAATACTTATAATTATTGAACCAAAAAAAAGGAAATGGCTTGTTTATTAACATAGCTTAAATATTCATAGCTTAACTATAAAGCTACAATCAATATAATTATATTTTTAGCTTGCATTTAAGTTGTATGATAAGAATTTAAATTAGACGTTCTCATTTAGTTTATTTAACTATAAAATTATACAAACAGAGAGAGAAGTGTTAGCCATACAAAATATTAAGAAGATTTATTAAGCTCCAAGATGCTTAAGCTCCTCAAAATATTATCATGAAAGTCATGCTCTCAGCCGGCTTCCAATATATTTATGCAAGTAATTGCATAACCAGCGCGTAAATTCAATCTTCCTCCGGAGCATATTGATTACCCGCAGATGAAAGATAATCCAAGGACACCACCCGACCCACTCGACTCTGAACAAAGGCGCTCCTCTTTGTCCCAGGACTCAAGTACAACAACAACAGTACAAAACAATGCTCACACATACATAGTACATATAGAGTAATGGAAAATGCACTAGTTCATGTATTAATCAGCTTTGAGAATGTTGCAGGACAATTACCTGAGGCGTTTGGATAATTGAAAGCTTTGAAGACATGTTTGTGGTCATGCTATTGAGAGTCAAACAAGGATTGAATAGAAATTGCCTTTAAAGAGTCAATTGCAAACTTAATTGTAATGGCTGCTCATTAAATATAAATCAAGCAGCAGACAAACACAAAATGTAGGCTTAAAGTGATTTCCTTTTCAGCAACTTGATTTTTAGGTATACTTTAATTCACATTTCTTTTCCGCTTTTCAATTTTCTTTTCCCGCACTGAGGGTGTGGTTTTCCTAAGAATTTCCTTCGAGTGAAACGTCACGTATGTAGACTAACACGAAGCCAGAGGAAAATCTTTTATAATAAGATATGCACAAATGCACATGCATAAGTTAGGGCGGACCGAAAGAAAAGCGGCCCAAAGAAACCCAAAACGTGGAAAAGGTAGAACAAACCAGGCCCGAAAGAAGAACAAACCAAGTTGACTTACATGTCAACTATTGATTTTTTAATTAAATATTAATGAAGCACGAGGAACGGCAACAAGAACAGCAACAACAGCGACAAAAATGGCACAAAACACGCTCGACAAAAAAAGCGAGGAGGGAAAAAGTTGAGTAGGGAAGTGGAACGCCTCAGGTATATGTGCTACAAAAAACATGACACACAAAGAAGGGTAGCACAGGTGAGCTAGAGCAGCTACCATATACGAAATATACGGGCAAATTACGAATTTTTAATCACACGTCGCGTTTGTTACATAAGCGGGAATATCAAGTCCCCGCCAAACCTCACGAAAAAAAATAACGTAGGAAAAAGCGAACAGAAATCAAATAAAATAAATATGCAAAGCGTCGTCTCGCTGTCCCTACCACCCAAAAAAAAAACCAGCTCCCACCTTTTCCCGCCCATATTTCCCTCTTTTGAGTAGGTCGTCTATGCACAGACACGCAACTACACTGGAAGAAAAATTTTACATATATTTTGGACATCATTAGGTATTTGTTAAAAAGCGTAAATAATATGTAATACTAACAAATTCAAAAATGATAGAACTCAAAGTCACATTAACTCATCCCCTATTCCTGAGAGAACAGTTTTAATAATTAAAGTCGTAGCGCAATTTTTATTGAAATTAAAAAAAAAAATAATTAAATATTTTTTTAAAGAGAAAATGGTTTGCTAGTTTGAATAGTTTTCAAAAAATAATTCTTCAGCTGAGTATATATTTTATATATAGTTTTTAAAGCTACATTTTGTTGAAGGGTTGAATCAAGTTTAAAGCACTTTCTAAGCTTTGTTTATTTTAAATTAAAATTTCTTTACAAAGCACAAACTTTGATGGTTTTTCTCTCTGTGCAGGAGCAGCACGGGGCAAACGAGTAGGAAATGTGTGGAAATGTAAAAGGCAAATGAAACTAACTGGGGAAGGCAGAGTGTAAGTGTGTGTGTGTGTGCCAACGAGAGACAGGACAGCCAGGACAGGCTGGCATTTCCTACAAAACGCAGAGCAGCATTTTGTCCAGTCACGAAAAGTTTGGTCTAAGCTAAAAAACAAAAAAAAAAAAGGACGAGATATACACACGTACCGCAGTGTTAGTATGAAGCACTCGAGTCGACAAAGTCTCAAGTTGAATGAAGAACTCACGCAACTTACACACAAACCCTAGAGAAACAGAAAGCCCTGCTAAAATTCTAGTTGTTTTCCTTTATGTCGTTGGCCATGTTTACGATGTTGGACTGGGACTACAGAATTGGTGCATTTGAAAATTGAAATTTATGACGGGTTATAAATATTCACAAATAACAGGAAACGATGACTCTTGTGAGGCGTTGGAAGTGTGGGTTAAAGGTTTATGTTGACCTAGACGAAAAATTACCATATATATCTCAATTATGAATCAATTTTATTAATAATTTCATTCGGCTGTCTTCGCATTAAAGTGCTGAAAGCCTTCATTTATTTTCCCCATAAATCTCCCATTGAATATTCCACATAATTTGGCTTCTGCCAAACTGCAGCCCATAAGCCCCTTAATTATTGTGTCAGCTAACTGAAAGTTAATAAACCACCCATTGTCATGAAGAAAATAAAATCCAAAAATAAACTGCCAGACCAAATGGGGCACGAGCCAAAATCAATAATAAATACATAAACAGGCCAAACAATGCAGCAAAAGAGAGACAAGAATTATTACCGCGATGAGCTTTGGAATACTCTTGAAAAATACACTCTCTAAAATACTACATTTTAGACATATAATTTCAATTTATAATTATCCATTAATGTTATAAACTGCTTTTGAAGAACCATTTAAGTGCTCTAAAAGTGTTGAAAATACCGCTTTGTCAAGCACATTTTAAAAATAGATTATAACGAGTGCTGCATTTGTTTCAGAATAATTTTACATTCGTTTTAAATATTAAATTATTATTTTTGCAAGCTTTTTTATCCATCACGTTTGTGCAGTATAAATTCCCGCCGAACAGCAATAAATAATACAGCGTTTTATCAGAGTCATCATAATCGTGGAATTGCGTGGGCTATAACCCCAGACCACAAATAAGGATAATAAGCCAGCAATTAGTGTCACCGATAGACTCGCTGAAGCCTCAAACAGAAACATGGCCTAAAGCCAACGGCAAAGCAGGCCTCAACCCATTTAAGGCAATTTTCCCGGGGCTGGGTAATAGGAGAATAACAAAAAAAAAAAAAGAAAAGGTTAAACGAGGCACTCGCAGGCAGACGCAAATCTATTATCCTACATCCTTTTTAGCTCCTACGGCAGAAATTGAAAAAAAAAAAAAAAGGGGGAGGCGGAGGAATAAAAGTTGCAAGGACAAATCGCAATTTCAGTTTTATGAATATTTTTCTATTTGCCTATGGAGAGAACTGCTGAATGGTCCTTACTTTATCAAGACCGCCTTTTCGCCCCCTCACAGTCGTGCAATCAATTCAATGGCTGGGAGGTGGAAGAAAGTTTCTTAATACAAGATACTTAAAGGACTCGCACACAGGAGAGAGCAGGAGGAGTCCGACATTCAATTGCCACCTTTCTGCTGAAGGATACGCCATTTATAATGCGTGTGAGCCTGTGTGCGAGTCCTGGCAAACTCAAACCGAAAGTCTTAAGTGAATTAAGAGGAGAACTTGCAACATTTCTAAGACAAACCCAAGCCACCCCGACCACCGTGACCGTCTTTTCCATCAAGGTTAGCCCACTTAATGAGCTCTTGAAGTGCTCAAGTTTGAGTTTGCTAAATACATATACTTATATATACATATATACGTGGATGAACAAAAAAAGGATTATTTGATATGGCAGCCCCGCCTCCCTTTTAACGATTTCCTTCTCACTGGACACCTGTGTGTCGCCCATCTGCGTTTCCTCCTTGATAATCCTCGCCCTGTGGGCTCCAAGATTGATTGTTATGCCCCCGAAAACTAAACGCAGAAAGGGCTCGGCTCGATTCGGTTCTTGGTTTTGCTTTAGTTTTTGGGCCACTTAATGATTGCGGATAGGATGGAGGTGCGTTCCGGGAATGTCAGGGGGTGTCACCCACACACCTTGATATAGCATAAAACAATTATTGGAATTTCTTTCTTTCACCTTTCCTTTTCGTTGGGTTGGGTTTTCGGCTAACTTTATGATTGGTGTAATTAAAGTTTGGGAACGGGAAGGGTGTCACCTAACTTAAAATCGATACCAGATATATCAGCATAAGCCATTCACTTTATCTTTAAATGAGAAATATAAATATAATTAAAAAAATTTTGAAATCCCATTTCCCGTGGAAATAAAAATTTTGAGTGATTTGTAGTCACAGATTTTTGTGACATCCCCAATAGAAAAAGTTTTTAGCCTGAACTCTAATTTTTCAACTTTTCTTTTAATCACAAGTTTTTTATTTTTTATCTAACATCCCAAATTAAATCTACCAGGCATATTAAATCTTAATTATTTAGAGTCCATAATGCACTATAATAAATTATTTCTCACTTTGAGCATTAATGGGAGTTGCTAAAATGTTTTAATTGATACAATTTATTTGACTATTTCTTTTTGACTTTAGACAATAGATTTTAAAACAAATTTACAAACAAAGAGGGGGTTTCCATCTAAATTTCCAAACACAACAAAAGCACTCCCAAAAAACCTAACCCACCTTGACCCACAAAAGCACCTTGTCTTATCACTTTTCACTTTAGCCATTATTAACGGCAGAGTGTCAACAAAAAATTCGAGTAAGATATTAATAACCTAAAAAACACATTCGTGGTTGACACTTGCCGGCGACATGGGCTGAGTAATAACTATTTAATGAGTTTGTGTCACAGCTCGGAGTACGAGGGAACAAAGTAACTTGGCCGTGAACCAAGTGAGCCAACTGCCGTCATCGGTAGAACGATTCCATCCACTGACGCCATTTAATTAAAATTTGAGCCTAATTAATTGCCGAAAAACGGAAGCGCACAGCCTGACAGGACATTGGGCGCACTAGGCGTATGAGTGATGTTTGCCTATTTGCACTCTCTGCTGTTTTGATTGGGCGCTCAGTACGAAAATTGAAAATGAAAATTTGATTTTTCGCATTTTGGTGGCTGGCACTTTTATTGTGGAATTTGCATGATTGATTTCTCCGGCTAAATTTTTCGCAATTTTGCATAAATAATTATTATACCAGAGTCACGACTCGTTGGGCAGCCGAAAAGTATGCAACATTTTTGTTTTTTTTCTTAATTTTTTCTGTGTTTTTTTTCTGCATAATTGATGGCTGAGCTTTTAATTGAAACTGAGTTGTGGTTATTATGAGTGTAAGTGGCGCTCGGGGGCGGAAAATTGGCGAAAAAATGCGGGCGGTTCTCGCAAAAATTTATGCAAATTAAGACTGCACCGAGGGCGGTCGCAATTAAAGAAAAATTGCAGCGTGAAGAGCGGAGAAAAAGAATAAAAGTGCTTTAATTGAAGAGCGTTTGAAGGGTGCGAGTACCGAACGCTGATTGTGATTGGAAGGAAAAAGACGTCCTTGAAGACGTCAAGCCCTTTTTGGTCAAGGATTTGTAAGTGGATCGAAGGTTCTTAAATTATTCGGAGAAACTCACATTTACCGAGATTTTCATGGAAAAAGTAAAAAAAAAAATGACCCAAGCAAATTCAAAGCTATTCTAAGCACACATTCACAAGAACTTAAACAGGTAAATTAATTTTTTTTAATTGAGGTGTAGCACCTAAGCCTTGTGAGCAAAATGTTTATCGATGGTGTTACAACATAATCTTTTAACTAACCAACTAACATCTCCATAACTGGCAATGGTTTTCAAACAAACGGATAAGTTGTCTTTAAAAATGTTTTTTTTATGTTCGAAGCCTGTTTACCTGTTAACAAACCTAAAGCTCTAGAAACCAGTTATTAAACCAAAACAGATTTATTTATAAAAACCACACAAATGGGTTAGATCACTGTATCCTTAAGATAAACTCAAGATTTTTACAATAACAGCTGACTTAAAACTTTAGAAACAATGGATTATTAAACAAGTTTTAAAGTCCATTTTAGATTTTCTTTTAGTTTCTTATCAAATCAGAATGGTAGGCCATTAGAAAGCAAAGTTTAACCAGTTTTAAAAGTCTTATCAGACTTAATCTCTCTCAAATTTTTATGACACGAAAGAGCCAAAGAAACTGCTCAGATAAAGCAAGCACTGTATCCTTGTGACAAGTTTCCAACTTAATATGTAGCACACTTTTGCGGGTCCAGGCATTCAGAACTTATCGCCTATTCAAAACTATAAACACAATGATTTATTATACGAGTATCAAGACCATTCACAGCATTTTATTTGTGCCTTATCTGTGTTCACTTTTTGGGTTGTACAGGATAGTTGTATGTGCTCACCTGTTTGGAATTCTAAGGATACATTAAGAGTGCCGTTGTGTGTGTGTTGGTGAGCGAGTGAGGAGCCTGTGCCTGTGGCCAGTGTTGTTTGCTGGGGGGCCTCTATTGAATTTCAATGGCTGGATGACAGGACCGGACGCTCGTCCTGTCCGCAACACACAGAATGTCCCGCTGCCAGGCTTCCTGCAGCAGTCAGCTGATGCTGATGCTGATTCTGAGGCTCCAGCTCCTGCTTGTGGCATGCAAAAAGTTTTCCCTCTGAGTTTCGTCCTTCGTCCTTCTGTCTGTCTGTCTGTCACTTTATGCGCTTCCTGCCTCTCGATGCCGCCACGTTTTAGCGAGAGTGAAAGTAGTTTTTTTCTTCTTTGTTGTATTTTATCGTGGTGAATTCGGCTGCTCTCTCTTACCCACTCTCTCCAAGCTTTCTCCGCTCGCTCAGAGAGCTAGGCACATTTTCTGGTTGAGTAGTTTTAATGAAATATTTTGCTTGCTATTCTCCAGTAATTATTTCGTCACTTTAATTAGGGCTCCGCTTAAAGATTGTATTACTTTTTGTTGGAAAGTTGGTTATCGTTTTCGTCCCCTAGAGTTTCTGCTCTCTGCACGCCTATAATCTGGATACTCCGTATCCCGACCGAGGAGGACTCCGAATCCAAATCCGAAAACGAAACCGAATTTCGGACTTTATCGTACGTGGCGAATTTGACGTTTTGTGTAATTTAACCTTCTGCCCTACTCTTCTCGAATGCGTCATCGGGAATCGCGTAGAGTTTGCTTATTTATTTGCTTAATATTTTATTTGGCACCCACACACGCGCGCACGCACACTTTGTTGCACATGGCTTTATTTTTTATTCGTTATTTTGGTTTTATATATCATGCATACGCCGTGATGTACGCACCGAACAGTTGCGTTGAGTTGTTGAGAGCCTTGGCCAGAAGCCTTCAAGGTTATTATTTCCTTGCTGTTTGCCTCACAAAAGTTACCCTCATCGGTTACTGTTTCTGTTTTTTTCATTTGCCTTTTCTGTAACCAATTTTTAATGAAGGGGCTTTCTCGAAGGCCCTATTTCGGCCTGCTCTTGGCTGTATCTACATGCCCCATGCATATTGCCAAAAAAAAAAAAACAAGAAAGGAAAGAAGAATGTTGGAGGAGGAAAATCGTTTCACACATTACACACAACAACACATGGAAGAGCCAGAGTTGCCCTGTCTCTTTCCTTCTTGGGCCTTAGCCCTAGACAGGCCATAATTGGCCTTTTTGTTTAACTGGCATTTTAAAACACACTTTTGTTGGTCTGCAATTATTTGTTAGCCAACATATAATTTTTTCCTTTTTCACGAAGCGCGATTTGGGCTGCGATTTCTGGTAGTATGTAGTTTGTTGCCCTTCGCTCCCACTCTCCTTCTGTATTTTGTTTTATTTTTCAGCGGAGCTCCGCGTCTTGACCGTTTGGCTCCACTTTCTCCGCTCCGACTGTTTGGGAGGCTTCGCTTTCGCAGAGGCAAAGGCCTCGGCCCAAAAGCTTTCCCCGATTTTGTAGGCTTCCGTGCTGGCAAAGGGAGGCAGCGAGAGAGTCCCCGCCGAGACTGAGTGGCGACGTCCTGACGAGCTTTGCTCTCTCTCTCTCTGTTAATTTTCTACACTTGAAAAAAAGCTTATTAAAATGTTTACTGTTTTATTTTGGGTTCATTCTTAAATATGTGATAAATAAAAAAAGTAAAAACTTTAAAACTAAACCGTTCATAAATTATTCTTAAATTTCTAAAAAATATGCATTTAAAATTAATTTATAATTATTATATTTATTTAATTTTTGAACTTCTTAGACAAGTTTCTCTGTGTGTAGCTCTCTCTCTTCTCTGGCCCTGGACTCTCTTGTTGGTCTTGCACTCAAAGTTTGCGTTGTTTGGATTTTGTTATTTTAATGTTCACTGAGCAGTAGTCCCTGAAGGAGAGGGAAAATTGGGTAGAGGACACAAGAGGGTGTGAAAGGGGAGAGTGTATTCTCAGTCTTGTTTCCCGTGTGCTTTTCGAGGATTTCTTTCGTGTAATTGTTTTCGTTACGTTTGTTACGTTTGTTATGGGCACCAGGTCCACATGCACCTAAAATGTAGACGTAATTTTGCACTAAGAAAAATTTTAGAAACAAACTATGAAATATGCTTACAAAAAAATGAGCTAAGGTTTATAAGTGATATTAAATTAGAAGTAATACCAAATTTAAAATATTACCACGAGCAAAGCAATAAGACATAAAGCTTTTTTTGATTTTTAGATGCCGGTTTTGATAATTTTTTTTATTGCCTTTTACAATTCAGTGAAAATTGAAAATTCCAGGATAATTTGTATTAATTCGAAACTTACAATTCATTTTTGTTGTGATGTCGTGATTGCCTATGATGTTATTTTAACATAACCACTAAATATTCAGTATTCAAGTGAAATGTTTCGAAAAGTCAATTGCCTAGCTAAAGTTCATGTAGCCTCAATGCCTTGGTGAAACATTTTATTAAAGCTCTTGCCCAATTAAGTATCTTGGTGTAGCCATAAAAACCATCCAACAAAAACCCGCGCCCATCAAAAGCCTCCCCCGCGCCCTTGGCATCTCCACCTACACTGCCTCCCTCTTTTTCAACCCAAAAGAGAGAGCCATTTCACTCAATAGTCCGAAAAGCACTGAGACCCAAAAAGAACCAGGTAACGGTAACGACAGAGCTTGCAGAAAAGCTTTATTTCTTTCTCTTGTTTAGGAGTCCTCTCTTGTTTGGGCTATCTCTCCCACGCAGGAACTCAACACAGCTGGCAAAGAAACGTCAAAAATGTGTGACAGGAGCTTTATGATGAAGGAGAGGCGGCAGAGAGAAAGGGTAAATTCGGCAGGTAGCAGAGGTCCTTTACTCTCTCTAGGGAAGCTGTGTGTGTGTGTAATATAGAGAGAATTAGTGTAAGCGAGTGTGAGTGAGGGCCCGACACGTTGTTGCATTCTCGCCAGCCACAGAAAAAAAACGCTCAGAAGCAGGCAACTGAAAATAACGGTTTGGTTCCTTTGGCTTGGTGTTCTAATACGCTTGCAGGACCTCCCGAAATTCCTTCCTCTTTTTTGGATCAGTTTGGCTTATCTAATAATTCTCTTCGGAAGAGGTTATGCATAGTAAGCAAATTTTAATACGAAATATAAATTATTGTATACACAAAATAATAGTATGTTACTTTTACCTAAAGGATCTATTAAATTTATTTATTGTTTTCCTTAATTATGATTTATGAATTGTTAACACTTAGTTACAAAATATTTTGTTCTTCTTAAATTTTAATAGGATTTCACTTATCCTAATTTGTGAACTTAAATGAAGCGTCCAGAAAGGATATAAATGTGTTATATGGACTTAGTCTTATTCTTGGAAAATAATCAGACGTAATTTAAAATAATTTTGTGACTAATTAAAAATCCTCGATTCGAGTTTTTTTAGACAATTTACCCTCTTGGTGAGGCTACGAGTGAACCTTTTAGTATCTTATTAATTAAGGGTTTCTTTTTCCCGCAATCATTTATAATAAAAGCACAATAAGTTTTATAAGTTATTTGTTATATTTATTTTCAAGGGTATTCACTATATTAGACTTTTAATCCCAAGACAGTTTTTTGTACTTTTTTTGTGTTTGTCTGTTTTTTGTTTGAAGGTTTCACCTGGTGTCGATGGAAATGTACACGTGCTCTATATGGTGGTAATATATGGTCAAGGGAATCGTTAAGGAAGAGGGTTTTGCCGCAAAGGCAGGAGGTGTTGCGTTGTGTGTGTGTGTGTGGCATGAAGGAATGGAGAAGGCCAAACTAGACTGTCGTCATGATACTTCCATCCCATCCCCCTTGATCGCCCCCTCTTTCCTTCAGGACTTCTAATTGAATTTCTTGTTGTGACCTGCAGTTGTGACCCTGTCTTATCAATATTCCCAGTGTGTATGTATGTGTGGAATTATGTCACTCTAACTACTGCGTCATTGTGTCTGCTTGAGGCTATCGATTATTCAGTTGTCAGTTATGACGAAATGCGGTTGTACGCTAAAAATTGCTATCACCCCCCTTCACTATCATCTCTCTTGCTACTATGCACTGAGAAAAGTGTTATAAAGACTGGTTAACATGTATTATTTATTTCGAAACAAATGAACAACAAATAAAAGAGCTATAAATTTGGAAACATAAAATTACATTTTTAAATATTTCAGTTTAATTATTTTAAGTTTTAATAACTATTAAAGTTATGTTTTTACATTTAGTAGCCACAATTTAATAAAAATTATTTTATTTTGTCTGGAATTTGATATTAAATAATAGATAGTGAATCCCTTTAAAGTGAAATGAAGGTGCTCTTAAAGAATATTTATATTTTTATATATATTTTTCACCGTGTTTACATGACTTGCACAACTGTGACGTCATTGTTAACCCCGGAGCTTTCACTATGGCCCACTATTACACCTCCCCTCTTATCACCCGCCCCGCCCCCTTTGGCATCACTTGACTTTGATGTCAACTCACCACCCACTTTCCAGACCCTTCTGAGCAGAGCAGCCTCAACGTCAAGTCAAGTCAACTCATTCTCATTTCCATTTCCATTTGATGCTTGATGCGGATTTTCACCGACTATGTAGTTTGGGAAAGTTTGTTCTTCGAGAGCTTTTCAAGTTCTCCACTCAACCCTCCCACACTGCCACGCCCCCTTGTCTTTGTGGGTTTTATTATTGCGGCACGAGATTTATGTTTTTTTTTGTTTGTCATTGAAGTGATCTAATTAAAGTTTGTGTGGGCCCAAAAAATTATACGCGCCCAAAAAGGGGTGAAAAGGATAACGTAATTTGTTTTCAGCGAAAGTTTTGGGAGGTGCAACTTGTTTTCGTTTCCAACCGAAAGTTGTTAAAAAGCCAAAAAAGTAATTTATTTCAGTTTTACTGCCTTTGATTGTGTGTGTGTGTGTCAGCCAGCAAATGTAATGAGATGTTTTGACCCGCTAACTTGGTCCTTTCTTCTAACCCCTTCCTTCAGCCTTGTGGATGCTGATGCTGATTTGGTTTGAAGCCTTGGCCAAGTTCCCTCTTGCTTGCCTGATAATCAGATTTTTCCACTTTCCGTCCTTCTCAGCGAAATGGGTTAAACTTTAGCTGTTGACTTGTTGGGGTTAACTTTCGACAAGCCTGGCTAATCAAAGTTGGAAATCAGCTTTCTTTGATTACAAATACCATTAATGGAATGACAAATTGTCAGATGTTTCCCTTCAAAATCTAGGGATTGGATAGGGTTTTGATTTTAAACTGAAAAAGCATTCAATATGTTTAACAAAATTATAATAAACCAATCATTTTTATTCAATTAAAAAAATAAACTAAAACTAAAGCAATGATTTACTTCAAAAAATACACTGCTGTGAAAATGTACTTACTTAGAACAGATTCTTTAGTAAATTCAAAAAATCAAATCATTTTCTTTTGGTACAATTTATTTTTCAGAAGAACACAAATTATCGCTTTTCAATTTTCAATATTTACAACATAACTCTGTTTTTCTTCTTTTGCTTACTTCATTTAGCATTTAAGTAGCTATCATATTTAATATGTATAAATCTAAGCAGATTCTTAGTGTATATCGTATGTGTATAATTGTTTCTTTCTCTCATTTAACTTTCCATGTAGATAACTTACAAAATCTGAAATACAATTTCTTAACCAGCTAAAGTAATCGTTAGAACATTATTTGTATTTGTGCACTCCACTCGGAAGCAGTTACAAATAGTACTTAATTGTTAATTTTGTATTTATAATACACGTACAGTGGGTAAAAACATCTATACACATATGTTTAGTTGTTTTGTGTTTGAGAGTCCTCAAAGTAAAGTACAGACAAGGAGGATCATTAAACCAACTTAATACCGTTTCAAGATCCCAAATTATTGTACCACATTTAGAATATCAATTGTTGTATATATGTATATATACATAAATATATATATGTGTATGTGTGTGTAAATATCAGCAAATATTCCAGTAGAGTCTCTATATAATATATGTTTTGAGTTGGCTTTTCGAGAGGCTTACACAACGAACTCTAGGCCTGGTAGAATCAGAGATTACAAAGGTTTGTTAAGCGCTAATTGACAGGTTTGAATTGAAAGACAATAATCGAAATAATCGGTAATCTTCTACTATTCTTTCGCTTCTCAATAAATAACTTAAACAAAATACGAAACTAAATAGAAATTGGTTTATCCAGTTTTGTCATGGGCTATATACAATCCCCCTCACTCCTGGCCTTCGTATCCCAGACACCACAACTGGGATAGAGGCACGGCTGTGGACTAGCTACCAGCGACTCCCTCTTCCTTACGCGGTCTCAGGATAAAGTTGAGGTTGTAGTTCGTGTTCACCGCATAGTAGACATTCGCATTCTTCGGCATCACCAGTTCTTTGTCGGGCAACACTTGAGCAAGGGTAAACCTATCCGGGTCGTCCTCCAGACCCAGCTTCAGCATAGCATTCCGGATCACCTGTGGCGTCCTTTCGTTGTTTCCCAGCATGATGCTCTTGTACAGCACAATTCCGTCCAGCTCAATATTGTCCGTTTCGTAGGTCACACGGATAATGTAGAAATCCGGAGCAGACTGGGGAGTTCCATTCGTCTGCACTAGCTGCGCATTTATGTGAGGAGATCCTCCATTTGTTGTGCCATTTCCGTGAGATTTCAAGCCATTTCCCATGGACTGTGAGTGCGTCAGCTTCCCAGACTGTCGTCCACCTGAGTTACTGGAGTCCAGCGACAGATTGGACACACTGCTCGAGGCGGACATTAAAGAAGCATGTTGGTGGTGCGCATCCCGATCCAATGAGTTGTGCCTGGAGCTGGTGCTGCTGTTCAGTTCACAGTAGAACTGAGACCCTGCTCCGCTGCTCGAGTTGGAGTGTATGGAGTCAGTCTTCCGGTGGCCCAAAATGGAGGCCGTGGATGAGGCGGTGGTATTTGTGAGCGAGGTGTTTGTACTGGCCACCGACTTCCGTGGCGCTGGCGGTGGTGCTTCCAGCCGGCAGCTCAGCTCAAAGGCCTCACGCTCATCAAACACTGGCATGGAGTTGAACCAATGATCGAAGAGGGCATCGCCCTGCAGATTGTACGTGTTGGCTGCTCCCTGGAGAAGTTTAATCTGCGCCAGCACCTCAAACTCCTTGCGCTTCTTGTCAAAGTTGATCAGCTTGTTCTCGGTGAGATAATCCGGATTGGCCGTGTGGATCATGGTCAGGTCGGTGAGGAAAGGTACCCAGATAGGGTATCGTTCCGTGGGACGTCTGCGTGCCCAGGTTCAGGATGAACTTTTGCAGGTGCCGGTCACTGTGCTCACTGCCCGGATCCGGATTCTTAGCTGTTCCCTCGCGTTTTAGCACCTCCCTTAGGGTCCACGCATTGTTGTCCTCCGAGCAAATCGCCGCCAGCTCCGTAAAGACTTCCATCTGAGAAAAGATAAATAAATTAGTAATGAATTCAAGATAGGAATGGTCACCAAATAGTTACCCTTTCTTTTGGTAGCACCTCCCAGATTTTGGAGAGGCGGTAGATCGAGTTGGAATTCAGAGCCGAAATAATGGCTTTAAGGGAACTAAAGTTCTTGAGCATGCGCAGCTCCTGGGCAATATCAATCCATCGTGAAATGTTCAGAGCGCGCTCCTAAATAAATAAATATTATTAATAAAATTTTTAAGATTTTATGGAAGTATGGAAGACTTCTTTGGCTTATGGCTAGTGACCCACCTGTGGCTTCAGTCGATCGATCAGGATGCTGGACACCACCCGAAAGAGCACCGCATTGAACTGGTTGATGGTGGCCACCACAGTCTCTGATCCTCCGCTGTCTCTCCTCGCCCACGTGTGCCCTAAGCATTGATGGGGAATCAGCCGCTTAAACAGCTCCGTGTCCATGCGGGTCAGCTGCTCGGCAAAATGTCGGACAGGCACGTGGGGAAAGCGGAAGGCCTGCAGGAAGTGGGTGGGTCCACGATAGATGGGCCCGTGTCCCATGGGTGAGAGATACAGGCCGTTGAACTGATCCGTCAGGTCATACGAAGAGCCATAGTGGGTGGGAATCATAAACTGCTGCATCTGCTGAGAGCCAGCAGCCGAAAGCCATGAAAGGCCATTGTTCTCCAAGCCACCTCCTCCTCCGCTGCCGCCGCCTCCTCCTCCATTTCCATAGACAGACTGTCGGATGAGCCGCTCCAGACGATTCAGCACCTTGATATGCAGATCGGATCGTTTCAGTCGCTTGGTGGCAAAAGCCAGGATCTGTAGATAAGAATAAGTTATCATTAAATATAGAAATACATTTCTTTATACTATTTCCTTACCTGTTGCAGATTATCCTCGTGCCAGTCCTCCGGGAATCCATCCAGCCAGACGTGCAACGCCGAGACTAGGGTTTTCTTGTGCTGCTCATGAATGGAGGTGTGTGGGTCATAGGCAGGATCCATGGCCTGACCATTTTGCTGCGCCTGCTCCACCTCCTCCAGATGCTTCTCGTGCAGCGCATCGTAGCGTTGCGTCAGCAGACTTAGCACCTGCTTGGGCGTGGAGAAGGTGCGATAGGTGGACAGGAACACGTTGATGAAGGTGGACTCCAGCTCCCCATCGTCGGTGGCTAACGCCTCCACCAATCGGGCCAATGTCGCCGCCTTCACAAAACGAACTCGCACTGTCTCCCACTCCAGATGGGAAATCTCATCATCTGAATCCTAAGCAACGGAAAATATTATAAAAAAAATTAGTCATTACAAAAATTTCACTCGAAAATTAAACTTGAGGATGGAAATTCCCAGCTAAACATTTCTTATTCCAATTCCCATAAATCTTTCCACTATCAAGGCGATTGAAAACACATTTACTTCTCACAATAAAAATATATGTTAAGTTGTTTTCTACACAATTCTACTAAAGCCAAAGACACTTAAAAAGGGTATTTTATGGCTAGCTTTAAAAATCTGTCTTATTCTTTGTTGTATATGATTATTTTAATATTTGTAAAATTTAAATATCTTACATTAAAAAATGTACTAGTTGGTAAGTTAAGTTAGGTTACTTAACTTTAAGCAGGTATAAAATTAATTGACTTTAAAAAATAAGAGAGATTGTTTTCTCTATCCTAAAGTTCAAGTACAAACGTTGTTATCCGGCTAAGTAATTGATATTGGGGATTACTCACATTGCTGGCCGTGGGCGTGGGTCGGTGGTATCGCACCTTCTTCAAGTAGACGGTGAAAATTGCATTCTTCTCGTGCTCTTCGCCCCAAAGGCGCCACGTGGGCTGTAAAATGTAGTAAAAGAAAAGTGGGTTAGTCAAAGTGTTGTTGATGACATTTTATATATAAACTGCACCTTAAGGCAGGTTCTCACCTTGTGGTTGGAAAAAAAAAAATTTTTTTTTTATCTTATAAATCGGATGTATAATAGAGTCCTGCATGAGTGTACTGAATGACAAACAAGTGATTTTTTGAAACAGAGTGATAGAGTTCAAGTCAACTCATTTACAAGTTCCAAGTATACAAGTATTTTCCCCTGACTTGGTTGTTCAAACACTTGTTTTAAAAAGCAAGTTATAGAGTATAGATTAGTACCAAGTGGGAGTCAACAGAGTTTTCAAGTCAAGTAAGTGAGCACTTGTTACAGTTTACTTTAAAATAAGGAAAACCTACTAAGGGCTAAGGCCAAAATTTTACATTGGTACCGCAACGAGGTACGATGCGGTCCATCGAGGAAATTTTTGCGGATCTTAAGAAATTGCGATTTATAAAAAAGTACGGAACCATCGCGGACCCTCATAAAAATTCTTCAGAATCCGCGATTCATCGAAGACATATATTTTTTTTTTTAATGTTGGACATTTGGCCATAGACCATTCCATTCCAAAAACTGTGACTTGAACTTCCAAGTGACTTGAAATTACTTGTAAGTAGTATCACTCGGACTTACTCGTTTCAAGTCATAGAGTGATTTTTGACTTTAAATTCTGTGTACTTGGCTTACTTGACTTGAAATTTTATTTTCAAGTTCAAGTGAGTGAACATTTCAAAGTTACTTGTAAGTTCTCACTTATAAGTTCACTTATGCAGGACTCTAATGTATAACCCTTAAAGAGTATGTTCTACAAACTTTATGTTCGAATTCCAAGTACTTTGTAAGTTACAGGAGTTCAAAGTTGCCAGTTTACTCTACCCCTACGCGCCTGGGAAACAAACGCGTTTATCTCAGAACCATGTTTTCGGACCTTACGGAAGTGATTGAAGGCGCTGGGATGAACCAATCGCCACCAATTTTTGTAAATGTTTGTAAGGTTCTTTCTAACAAATGAACTAGAATCAGCCAAAAATATTGAAAACTTTTTTTAAAAAAGAACAAGTGAAAAAAACATGCAAAAATCAAATTTTTTTCAAAGCTTCATAACTTTGTAATTTTATTTTTTTATGATTCTAGTTCATTTAATAAATAATACAATTCAGATTAAAAATGTGTTTCGATTTTGTGTTTCGGATCACGCGTTTTGACGGCATCACTTCCGGTAGCGGGACACCTTTAAAAAAATGTCGACTTTGATGGACGCCCCCTCCCCCACTTTTTTATTTATTCAATTTAAAACATTGTGTTGCTTAAATAAATGTGTTTTCTTATCCGTTATGAACTTTCAGTATTGTACCTTTAACCGTTTTCTCAAAATAATTTTTCGGGCCTACAATGAGAACCTGCCTTAAAGAAGTTTGTTTTTTCCCTGAACTTTGTGTGGAAACTTTGTTTTGACAGTGCGAAAATTGTGACAAAGGTTAACCCACTATTGTTTTTTTTATAAGTATTAGAGGTATTTGTCCATTCTATTATTTATCGTCGAATAATTATGTACAAATGTTTTATGCACAATACTAAAAGCAAAGGCGATTTAAAATATTAATAAAACTAAAATTCATTTGGTATATTCAAAATTTTTCCCAATATTCAATAAAAATGTATTTATACAATTTTTAAAATCTATGTCAAAGTCAAAGATCATGGCCAATTTATAGACAATTAAATGTATCATTCGTCTAAATTTAGCCACAATATCCGATGTGTTTTTAATTTATTTCCCCTTAATACGAGTTCAAAAAATTTTGAATATTCCCAATATAAACAATATGTCTCTTCATTTTTGCAAATTGTTTGTTTTTGTGGAAATTCGGTTGTCTGGCATTTCCATTTCCATTTCCGTTTCGTGTGGCATCTTTGGCAATGTTAAGGCCCAAACAGCATTTGTTCTTGTCTAGTCGTGGTATTTTAATTGATACATAAATTCTTTGCTAATTTGTTGGATAGAGAAAAACTAGATATGTTTTAAAAGAGATGAAAATGTGTTTTGAAATTGTTTGGCCTAATTGGAAATGAAAAGTGAATTTAAAAAAACATGAGAAATTGTGCAATTTTTAAATTTGAATCCTCAATCTCTTATTAAAATTTAAAAACAAGTCTAAAGGGCTGCCAACGTATTTTCCCACAAAACGTAAAATTACAAACGCATTTTTTTAATGTATTTATATCATTTATTTCCCAAGGCCCCCATCCCCCGGAAAATGCTTCACATATTTTCGCTTAATCAGCAGCAAAGCATTAAAATTCTAATTAGAAAATCATGCAACAAACAAAGGCAGCAACGCTTTACAAAATGCCTTTTGTGTTTATGTAAAAGCATTTATGTATAGTATTTAAATTGAAATTTACTCGCAGCAATGCCAAAAGCGTGTAAAAAGCATTAAACGAGAAGTGAATGAATAAATGGGCAACAACAGCAACCACGAAGGGAAAGGCACGCAAAGTTCGTATTGGTATAGGCACTCAAGTGGGTGTGAGGGTGTGAGTTGTGGCGCCCACCCACAATAAACAGCAACAAAAAATTACAACAAACCCTTGGATTAAGAGAAGTGGCTATAAAAAGATTTTTCCGCACAGAGAAAATATTCTATCTAAATTTCTTATCAATTTGAAGTTTTTTTTTAAAACATAAGATTTACATAAATATTTAAAAGAAGTACTTTTATCTTATTGTCATTTTATTTTCATACTTTTAGGAATGAATCGGACCTAAAAAATTTAGTTATTTTTATGGAAAAAAAAGCTCTTCCAATTTGAAAAGAATTTTCACAGATCATTTAATTTAAACTACACCCTATAAAACACTTCCACTTTTAATATCCTTCAAATGATTAAATAAATTTATAAAAAACAAATAGATATTTTTTAGTTGGGTGGACAAAAAAATAGTTTAATAAATATTGGTTATTAAAATATTCGACGATCCACTTATTTTTTAATTAATATTCAAAGGGAAAAATAATTTGTAAATAAGAAACAAGAATTTCTAATTAAGATAAAAATGTATGATAATAGATAATTCATGAAAATGTAAATATTTTTTCCCTGTGCAGAAACAGCAACAAAACAAAGCTGACCCCAAATGAGAATCAGAAAAGGAATGCAAAAACATAAACATGATTTGATGTGGGATGGAGTGGACTGAAAAAGAGGGCTCCACACACGAAAAGCCACATACACGCACCACACGTAAGATGTGTACAGTACATGGGGTCATCCATTCATCCGTCCATCCTAGACAGACAGACAGACACGAATTTCATGTTGATCCAATTAATTGCCCGCATGCGCTTTGATTACACCAAACAAAGGCGGACCAAATTGCTCAAATGTTTAGTTCACTTCGGCAGCATTTCGTAAATTTGTTGTATTGAAGTACTTTAATATTTCGTAAAAACATTGAAACACACACTTTTTTCCCAGGGCGATAAGTGGGCAGGCAACTTGTTGTTTTGTGTAATTGTGCATAACTTTTGCTTGCGCTAGCTAGATGGATCTGGAAACAGCTGAAACATTTCCAAATGATCTTGCAAAAATAGAAGAGACGATGTGGAAATTTAAGGTCATGTCGAATGGGGCAATCTTGCTATCCATCTGCTCACTTAAAGAAATTTAAAGAAATTTAGCCGGCAATTAAAAAGTCCCCCGCTAAAACGAATTCAAAAAATAAGAAACAAAATTGCAATTGTTTTTATCTAGTTGTAGCATGCTTAAGCTTAATTGCCGCCCCTGTGTTTTATTTTTCGGCTGGCTGATTTACACACACTTCCCCTTTTCCCCCAACCCATCAATCCATATGTACAATGTACAATATTGTACATATACAATGTGAAGGCAACATTTAATCAATTCCGATTCCGATTCACGATCATCGACGCCGGCAGCGACTTTTCTTTCCTTAGCGGCATCTGCCAAAAAACTTGCGCCTCTGTTCTTGATTCGCATTGTACATATAACGTATACGTATTTATTTAATTTATTTGTTATTTATTTGGCAGTTTTTTTTTGCTTTGGATGCCTTATACGCGATGTGTTCATTTGCTCGGGTTCATTCGTTTTTCGCTGTTTAATTAATGACGCATTGTGGCAGCTCAGTTCAATTCCCCATTTGCGTAAAAAAATGAAGGAAATACTAGTACTGCTACTTAAAAGTGATTTAAAGGCTTGCATTTGGTAGTAAGTCAGTATTAAAGGACTATGATTTATTGGTTGCAGGTGGAAATTTCAATATGTAAGCTCATTATTTAGGCATTGGTCTATATTATCTTTCAAATGCCGAAGAATTCTGCAACCTTGATACATTTTTTTCTTTCCTGAGATTAGCTGAATATTACACTAGTTTACAAAATTAAAAAAAAATACCCCAGAGCCAATGACAATAATTTCTGGTAGAGTTGGACTTCAGATAACGAAAATGTCACAAAATAATTTTCTTTGGGACAGTTTTTTTAAAGATTTTTAAAGTTTAAAAAAAAATTGTCGGCTGTCTCTCAAGTTTATATTTATTTCTCGCGTTGTGGTTTACCGATCTAGGTGAATTTTACAAAATTCTACTGCCAATAGATACATCTTTAACATTGTCATACTAAACAATTGGATTGGATGAGTCATTTGTTTGCAAGAGCTAACCCACCAACTTTTGAAAATTTTGTGCTGTTAAACGACTGTAAAACGGCTGCTATACCCTTAAAAACTCGAAAAAACCGTTGAAAAATCATTATAGGTTTTAACTGAATTTTGGTATCCGAAATAATCGGAAAAGCTTATCATGCAAGAAATTAATTGGAAATTAGATTTCTTGTGGATTTTAAAGTTAGACGTTTTGTTTTTTTGGCCGTTAAACACCAAATTTGAACTTTATCCCAGTAGGCTTATGAACTGTAAACTGTTAACAGTGTTGTCGGATCAAATAAAATAAGCTAGAAAAAGCCAATAGATATAAAGATAAACACATCATTATTTTGCATATTTGTCAATTTCAATAACGATTTAGCAATAGCACTTGAGTGTGTTAAGGCAATATATAAAAACAAAGGGAAACTCAGGATAATTTTCTATAGATAGGGTCCTAGAAAAAATCAGTAAAATTTACATATGAAAAAATACAAAATTTGCTACAATTTGCTAAAATCACAATTTCATATAGATTTCATATTTACATCGCTTTTTGATGGTGTAACTTACACTTACACAACTCGTGATTACTTAGCTTTTTCAATATTAAGTTCAGCTTCTTTTTATATCCGAAAGTTGCCATCACTGCCTACATTTAACAGTCCTGTAAGCGCTAGGCCTACTGGGATAAAGTTCAAATTCGGTCTTAACGAACGAACAAAAAAAAAAACCTAACTTTAAAAACCACAAGAAATCTAATTTCCAATGAATTTCTTGCATGATAAGCTTTTCCGATTATTTCGGATACCAAAATTCAGTTAAAACCTATAATGATTTTTCAACGGTTTTTTCGAGTTTTTAAGGGTATAGCAGCCGTTTTACAGTCGTTTAACAGCACAAAATTTTCAAAAAGTTTGTGTTTGTCGAGCTCTTCAGATAAATGACTCATCCAATCCAATTGTTTAGTATGACAATGTTAAGATGTATCTATTGGCAGTAGAATTTTAAAATTCACCTAGATCGGTAAACCACAACGCGAGAAATAAATATAAACTTGAAGAGACAGCCGAAATTTTTTTTTTTAAACTTTAAAAAATCTTTAAAAAAAAACTTTCCCAAAACAAAATTATTTTGTGACATTTTCGTTATCTGGAAGTCCAACTCTACCAGAAATTGTTGTCATTGGCTCTGGGGTATTTTGGCTGTAAACTAGTGTTATCAACAAAGTGTCAAACCAATTCTGTAGTCTTTCAATTTAAATGTTTCATCTGAACGACCCTTTAATTGTTGCTAGTACAACAATTTCATTTATTTATTTCCGTTTGTAAATCTCACTGGTCTATTATTATCACTAGGTTCAAGCATATAGCAATGAAGAAAGAGCATTTAGTGATATTGTAATCCAGTTTAATTCGACTCCTATTTTGAATCAATTTGTTTGGTTTTAATTTGTGTATTTTATATTTTTGATATGATATTTCTTTTAACAATTTAAAAGTGATGCTGTTTATTTTGTTGTTTTAAAATTCATTTTTTCAATGCAAAGTTAGCCATCAACAGATGAATTGCCACAGCAATTTTGCACTAATTAGAAGTCTATTACCTCAGTGCCTTAAATTCCTGCATGCAACTCAAGCAATTAATTAGTGTCAATTAGACATTCAATTGGGTAAACATATTTAAGCCGGATGTGACTCACGCAGCTGTCTCAAACCAAATAAAGGCAACAGATGCCAAAAACAAATGCAAAATTTAAACTGTCGTGGAAATAATTTTTACCTTTGGAAAAAAATTCTACAAATATTTACTTGACTGATATGAAACTTTAAAAAGTATCTTGAATATAAGCATTTATATCTTATTTCTCACTTTAAAAATACTTTAACTAAAACATGCTAAACGTAAAAAAAAAAAATGTGTTAAAATGCAATTGTTTTATTTGATACGTCTCACTATTTACCTTCGTGTAGGTAAAATTTTTGGCGTGCAGGTCCTTGGTCTTCTTGGAGAGATTCCTCAAAGTGGCTCCCGTGCAGGCGCAGAGGTACTTCAAGCTGGCCACCACTTTCCGCTCCGCATTGAGGACAGCGGATGAGACATCCAGGTCGTCATAGGAGTGATAGGAGCTGTTCCTCCTGGGCTTGGCGGAAGCGGAGCGGGATCGCCGCTGCTTAAGATCCTGTGGCTCCTGCTGACATATTTGAGCTGGTGGTGCGGGCGTCGAGGACTTTTTCCTTTGCCGTGGACAGGTGTGATGGTGGTAGGACTTCTTGGGAGTATCCTGCTGCTGCTGCTTCTGCTGCTGATGATAGGCGCAGGATTGGCTAGCGGTGTTGTTATTCACCGGCTGCTGCCGCCAGGAGCTAAAGTCCGTGTTATCCAATGGAGGCATGAGGGCACGATTATATCCTGCCAGATCCTGCAGCTGATAAGCACAGGTGTGACTCTTGATAAGAGCGGGCTTCTGCTGGTGCTTTTGGCTATGCGGGCATTTGCAGTTGGCGCGACTTGTGAAATTCTGGAGGGGTGGGTGGTTTGGTTTTAGTTTTTTCCTTAAAGGGGGTGTTAACCCCTCAAGAGTTTTGCTTTGTACTTGATCTTGGTAGCGGGCTGTGGTTCATTGATTGACTACGACCCTCAACCCACTTGAGCTGTCTTCTCTCAGTTCGTTCACAGAGCCCCTGACCTTGGCTACGATTTGACTCCAAAAAGCACACACAACCACTCGCATTGTTCAGCTGTATTTGATGTTTATGAGCTACTCACCAAAAAAAAACATACCCAAAAATAGACAAAAACAAAAAAAAAAAACATTCAAACAATCCAGCAAACAAACAAGCGAAAAGTGAATATTTTTGACAAGCGACTTTGTACTTCAAGTGGCGCTCACTACTCACTCATCCACTTCATATTTGGCTAAATGGGAAGCGTTTACCCCCTTTTATATCCCCTCTATCCCCACAACATTCATACATTGCTTGGGGCAAGTTTACGAGCAATCTTTGTCTAACAATTTCACATTGTGTTAGGCACGTTGTTCATCCCGGCCTATAATCGTAAACAACATCCCAAGTATGATCATCCTGGCCTGGCCCCCATCTGAGATGTGTTCAACTTTTACCAGGAAGTTATTATAGTTGCCCCCCCCTCCCCGTTTGTTGTTGTTGATTTTGGGCCTTAGTATTTCACGCCTATTGACAGCTGCGCACAGGTTTCGCCAAAGGAAATATTCATTCAAAAATACCCTTACAAAGAACAGTATCAGGAAACGTTTCTATCATCTTGAACAAAAATATCTGCCTTTTAAGAGTGCCTTTCTTAAATTCAAAACATAAAATCTTTAATTCTTAAAACTCAGCTTCAATCATTTTGATTTTTTATCATGTTATTTTGAGCATAAAGACGCCAAATTAAATTAAATTAAAATGCAAACTTATAAAATAAATAAATAATTTAATATTTATAATATTTGATCAAACAATTTGATCCGTATAATAAGAACTCTCTCCATTGTAAAGAAATTACAAAAATTTTTTAATTTTTGTTGAAATAAAGAAATGTTTGCTGTCTTGAAGAGTATTTTCTTTTCGACTTAATTTAACCCAAAATAAACTCTGCAATATTTTGCCTAGATAAATATTTTCTTGTCTCTGGTGTGGAAACTGCGTTGCGCTTTCCTTTTCTCCGTAAGTTTTTATGGCATTTTCCCCGGCGAAGATGAACCGGCCCAGCCCATTTCATGTTGAGTTTAGCCATAAATTCAGGCCAACACCGACCGTTTCGCAGTTTTGCTCAATTACAGGCGGGCCTGGCTCCATTGCCAATTACATAACTTGTTTCTGGCCAAATTCGTGCGAAGAGAAATGTCATTTGGTTGGTAGGTTTTTCGAGTCAGTTAATCACGGCTAGGCAAGCAAAAAACACATTATTCGAAAAGAGAGGTCAGCGGCGTTTGGTCGTGCGCGAAAGGAAAGGAGAAAAAGGTCGGGTCCAGAGGTCACGGATCTGGAACGTGCCTCGCGTGGCCAAGTGTAACCAATGATATGTGATGCCTGGAAATTAAATTACCAAGAAATGCATCAAAGACCGCACAATCAAATTCGCATCAAGAAAATTAAATGGAGCACAATCAAATTATAACACATATGTAGACGAAATCCGCCCGATAATTGAGGCACGTCCGTTGAGGCAATGCGTCATTCATTGGGGGAGGTCTAGGATTTCCTTCCCGGGGCGAAGCCATAAACTAGATGCAATCTGAACAAAGCTCCTAAGTCGAGCATGAATTATACGTGAAGTGTGGCCACAAATTTATTAGATACATTCGTTCTGCGCAGCGAACCATTTTCAGTTGCAAATGTTCCTTTGATTAATGTTTGTTTACATTTAAACTAAATGGAAAATTTAGTTTTGCAATTATAAAATATTTGTTTATTAAAAGCGAAAACATTTCTTTAATGCACATGTTGTTGTTTGCTTCCTGCATCAATTCTTTCACCAAATAAATCATTAAAAATTCTGGAAAATATTTATATTGCTTCTCAACTTTAACCTTTTCCTTAGCTCAGCAATTCAAGTTTTTTAAACATACGTCAGCATAAAGATTGCCTATAAATTATCATGAAACTTAGAGTGATAAGAAAACATGCTTGCAAAAATATAACAAAGCTTCTTTAAGTCGAACTTTGAGGTCACAACTGATTAGAAGAAATCCTTCAAAGCCTCACACCCAACAACCCAGACCCATATTATGCGCATACATATTTGTGTAATTGTTTCGCTTGAGATGCCTTCGTCTAATCAATATGCACATATATTGCACTCGATTCGTACCAAGCCCCATTCACGATTATTATTACAACGAATGCCAAACGATATCGAGACCGAGACCGAGAGAAACAGAACCCGACTCTCGGAGGAACCCACATTTGCATGCGGCTCTGAGTTTTACCTTTCCAGTGCCGAGTGCCGAATGATTCATCAGAAAATACCCAGTCGAGGAACAAAAACAAAACGGCGGCAAAAATAAAGCTCATTAAGTTGAATGAAGTATTATATTTTATAATGCCAGACGGGCAATTGTCAAACATTTTCGTGTTTGTGTATACAAGCCCCTCAATTATAAAGAACTAACATCCAAGTATATGATGGGGCGGCTGATTGGGGGCTGTGGCTGTGCCCACATCATCTGTCTAAATATAGAGCAGGTGACCTTTCCTCCAGAAAAGCGTGTGGGTGGTGATTTCTGTTTCTGGCGGGGGGTTTTCTCAATTACAGATCTTTTGCAAAAATAGCCAGAAGCCAAAACAAAGGAGAGTCGAACAACAACAGCAACATCAAAGCGGATGGGCAATGCTTTTTGCATTTGGGGTGGATTTTTCCACTTATAGAGGGGTACAGCTGAGGTCAAAATAATTAAAAATATTTAAAAGAAAAATATATCTAAGGCAACTGCTGAATATTTTACAACTTATTAAGATGGTCTCTATGAAAATTGAATGATTGATTGATTTATTTAAAAAGTTGTAGGTAAGTTTTCTTGAAGAATAAAGAAAATAATATTCTGATTTTGAGTAATAATATGAATTTAATCAAAAAGCTAAAAATAAAAAAGAACAAAAAATAGTTTCTCCTAAATTTTGTAGTTGTGAGACTACGCAATAGTATTTTGTAAGTTGTAAATGATTGCAAACCATTAATAAATGACCGCAACTGTTGCCAGATATATCTATTTTTAAATCGGCAACCCCTGGCACGAGTTTTGTGAATTGCAGCAACAGAAGCAGCAGCAACAAAAAAACAGCGCAAAACAAAATTGAAAACGCCAAAGAAATAAAAAAAAAGACTGAAACTAAACACCACCCTTCCCTCCGTCATCTCTGAATGACTGACTGACTAAATGACTCTGACTGACTGTCAGTTACATGTGACTGCATCCGACGCACTCAGCTTGACAACATTTGTTGCTCCCCCTAGGTACACACACAAAAATTTGGGTAATTTATGTTGTACTGAAATTTAAATAAATAATATTTTAGTAAAGTTTCTTTCCAAAACAAACCCTTCTTAAAAATTATTCAATATCCATTGAAAAGCTCTGTGTACATCTTTTTAACCTGATTTTGTGTTAAAACTAAAATATTATTTTAAAATTGAGTACTTACACTTTTTTAAACTCAATATAATTTTCTGTAATTTTCTCTACACATTATTAAACCACATATTTTTTTTATAAAGCACCTGCCAATTATATAAAATTAATTTCTTTTCGTGTACCCATCTCTCTCTATTAAATTGCTTTTGTCCCGCTCTTTGGGCTATTATCAAACCACATCCGTCGGGCAGCAGCAGAGATGATGTACAAACAATACAAAAACATATCAACTTGAACTAAAGCCAAAGCTTGAGCCACTGAACATAGCTCGCCACGTTAATTATTTTTATGCATTCTCCATCGTCCCCAGGAAGAGGCGGAGCTTTTGTTTTGCATACAATGGGACTGATAAATGTTTTGAGGGGCTTCTCTACATAAATGAGTGAAATAAAAATAAATAAAAACTGAGACTGCACGGCAGCACATTGAATTATTTGAGGGCAGTCCTCGAATGATTCATTTCTCAAATTATAGCCATTCACAACTTTTGCTGCGTTCCGAAATAATTTGTTCCTTCTTGGAAATGCTTATTAAAATCCTGAGAACTGTTCAATATTTCCCACTCAACTATACCTATGTAGATTATAAGTTTTCATGGGATCAACAATTAAGATTTACCAAACAAAAACCCACAAACTTTGCCAGCCCAAAATGTTATTAATTATCGTGAATTATTCAAATCCCCCGAAACTCAGGCGGGCCAATTCCCATATGATTCATTAATCATTTATTCCCAACAATTCCCAAGTTGTATCGATTCCTAGTCCTTTTATTTCTGGACTCCACCAAGGCGTAAAGTTTCCAAGCCATTGCCTTTTACCCATAATCGTTGTTGACATTTCTTTGTGATTTGACACCAAGACAGTACAGTAATCCCTCTACTTACAGAACCAGATCAAGTACAAAGCGTATTATATTGAGGATTGGGAATTCTTTGAGTAAAAAAGGTGCGCATAAGCACTAGTTATCAGTGCTGTTGATTTAAGTTCGATTGTCAACACTAATGACTAAGATATACCACCTAAAATTATCTTGATTCCCTTACAGTGGGTCCTAGAATTTATTTTGTTCATTTCACATTTATCTTTAATTTTTTTAGTTATTTTCTAGTTTCCACTGTAAGGGCATCTTGAGTACTGATATATTCTATGCGCGCCCCTTTTTTTATCTCAACTGATGGATTACGATGTGATTTTTTTTACCATTTGTAATTGGCTTTTGTTCCTTGAGAAATGTTGCTGTGATTTACCGCTGATGCACTACGTTCTATCCGTTATTCCTTCTTTTCTCCTTTAATTTACACGTCTCCTTTAATGGCTTTTGGTGCTTGCTTTACACCCAAGTGCAGTTCAATGAAGTGGGTGGGTGGGTGGTAAAGGCAAAAGTAAAATCGATATTTCTGCTGCTCTTTTTCTGAGCTTCTTTTATCCACCGTTATTCAGCTTCCTGGGAACGATGAGTCAACAGAAACACACCCAGGAGCAATTGGTGGGGGTGGTGGTAAATTTATTCACTGGCTACTATAATAATATAGCGGTGAATCCTTGGTCCGCGATGAAGGGTTCGTTGCACTACGTCTAAGCGTCTGCTTTTCAATCTCCTTTTCTCCTTCTGCTCTTCTTGCTTATTACACTTTAGCACGCCTTCCTCTCACTATTTATTTATTTTCACTTTTATCTCTTTCTCTTTTGTTATTGTTGCTTCTGCACATACACAAAATCCGATTTTCGGGATCCCGCTTGCATTTTCAGTCGCCTGATGGCTGAAAATCTCAACATGAGATATCCATGTAATTACAAAAACATTATACAAAATTCACATTTGGGGGTTTCTCCCCGTGAAGAAGCAGACGCGCGCGAGACACACACACAAAGGCTCTCGAGCAGAGAGACACGCACGCGACACAACCGTCGCCAACAAAAGTCGAAAAAACTCTGTCTTATTAGAACAAAACGACATCGCAAAGCCCCCTTCAAATTAGCGCTCTCTCTCTTTTCTCTCTCTCTGGGATCCACTCTCTCCCACTCAGAACACTTTTGCGAGGGTTGTTCGAGGTTGTAGCATCCCTATGATGCGCTCTCTTAAAGTGTTCTCTCTCGTTTTCCAGTTTTGGACCGTGGGAACTTCTATCACCCACAATGGTTTTTATACCCTGTAAAAGGGTGTATTGGGTATTGTGGGAATGTATGAGTAAAATATTTAAAACAGATTATATGGTTTGTTTTTTTTTACATATGTAGATAAAGGTACTCCTTGTTTTTGATACCATTAAAAACTTTAATTAATAGTAATTGCAACAGTATTTTATGTCATTTTTTATGCTTATAAGTATTTTTGTTTTTTTATTGTCAAATTAATTTTGCATCTCACAGTTATGACTGTTTGAAAAAACAGTTTAATTTATAAAAAACATCAATTCGAAAAATCATAGCATACTTTCTGCGGCAAATAAGCTTACCATAAAACACAAAAGCATGTGTTTAACTCTACGAGTGACTTAAACTTTAATTTCACCTTTTAAAAATTTTTGGTTATATGATATAATATTAAATCCTGCAATACTTATAATTACTGAACTTGATTTGTACTAAACAACGAAAAACCAAACAATTACTGGGTATCTCATAGTCGGCTCATAAACAAAAGTACTGTAACTTGTTACAAACGTTCTCGCTCTGTTTATGTTTTTTCTGATGAGCAATTGCCTTGTTTGGTTCTCATCAGAATTCTCTCACCCACTCTCTCCTCTCTCTAGGTAAAAATTTAGTATTTTATTGGTATTTTTTCGAGACAACTTCACACTGACCCCGCACAATAGCATTTGTTTTCATTATCTTCACGCATTTATCAATGGAATTTATGGGCCTGTTTATACTTAAAGACTATTTTTAAATTTTGATTAATGCCGCAGAATAAATTTCAATAATTTCCCTACTTGTTTTGTTGGCTACCAAAAACATGTGAACTGAAATGACATAATTATGCAAATGGGAATACCTGAAATGTTGTTGTCTGGCATTTGGTAACGACTTAAAAGAAAGCTGCCGGGGAAATCAATAAGCAGAAATTTTATTAATAAAACGTGCATTTACGTAAGCGCCAATCAAATGCCTGTCTGTTGTTTTGTTTGTCGCCCGTATTTGTTAGACAAACATTGGGACCCCAAAAGCAAGTCAATTGATCAATTAGCGAATGCAACAAGTTACAAGATAAGGGCACGTAGAAACAATGTTTATATAGTAAATGTGTCATGCACTTGGGATGCTGATAATATGGGTTGGATAACCAAACAAGAGAAGATCAAATTGATTGATCAATCAAGGTTGGTTTCTAAATTGGTTCTATAAAGTTGGCAAATAGAATTTCCATTCATATTTTTTTCTTAGTCTTGAACGTTCTATTAAGAATGATGATAATACAAAAGACAATCCAAATTTCTTACAAAATATTAAATTACAAATTTGAAATTATAGAAAATAATATTTTTATTTCACTTTTTTAAAACTATTAAAACACATAAAATAAGCTGATGATAGTTTAAGACCAGTAGAGGTCAAAGGCTTTCTTTGAATTAATTTTATCAAAATTAAAAATGTTAAATATATTATAAATTTTATACATTAAATATAAGCGAAAAAATGTTCAATCGACCTTTTTACGGGCTTAATTTTTGGTTCACATCAATTTGGGCCACCAAATATTTGACCAAGTAATTAGCAGACCAAGTAAAAAAGGCAAAAGCTTCCACACAAAGTTCATACCACTGCGAGATACTTTCAAAATGACTTTCTATGCAGTTCCCTGTTACTTTCTACGCTCATTATAAACTTACATACTGTATATAACTAAAAGATAATAAGTTAGCTACTCACCAAACTATCGGCCACATTTTGACTCATTATACTCCACAGCGTTGACGATGGCCAGATGCTGCAATTACTTCAAGATGCGTGCTGCTCGGACTTTTGGGCGATGCAATTGCTGATGCTGATGCTGATGGTGATGATGATGATGACTGGTATCTGTCGGATACGCGCATTTTGGCCTGGCTAACAACACGGCTAACGACGAACAAAGAGACTCGAGCTCGAATTCCGGACACACGTGTAACGCGTTTACTTATTTGTTATTACTTTTGGGTTGTGCAATTTGCTTCAACAAGCGGATGTATCTGCAAGATACGCGACCAAACTTGCAATCGTATCGACACAAATTTCAAGTTATCTTTTCCATTTTTTTTGTGTTACCAAACTGTAAGAAAGCGACAAAAAAAACACTCGAGTGAAAACCATTTCAAGTCAGTGGAAAGTAACTGAAATGGTCAATAAAAGTTACAGAAAAGTAAACCAAAACCAAAGCCTAAGTCGAAACCGAACGCACACACATTGTTGGCATTCCAGAGGCTTAGAAGCCAAGACCGCGAACCGAAACCAAAACCAAGACAAGACCAAGCGCCATCGACAACCGCCCAGCAACAACTAACAACTAACCCGCTGGGGAGCAGAGCAGCAAAAGCCACCGGAATGAAATAAAAATCAAAATGAATGCGGTTTGAACGTGGCGCGCAACTGATTTACGATATTCGGCGACAGCGGCACAGTGGAATGCGTTGCGCTGACTTGGGACAAAACTTATTACTTTGAATTCTTTGGGAATAATGTTCTTATTTGAGTTTAAAATTTAAAAACCCAATATGATTTGAAAATAATAAAGTTGCAGTAGCACTGAGGCAACATATAATCCTTAAAAACCATACGTTTAAAGCACAACAGATTTTGTTATTTTAATTTCTGAGGCTTAATTATTAGGATTAGATTTGTGTTTAGATCAGAGATGGGCACGCCCTGGCTCAATTTGCTCACTTGCTCAAACCGTTATATTTTTCGGGAGGCGCCAGCCAGACGGCTCGCGGCTGGCGTTCAGCGATCGGTGAAGAAACAAAAACAATGCTACAGACTCTGCGAGCTCATCGCCTGGGTCCCGAGATTTGCAACAAAAAAATACATTGGCTTTTTGCTTTTGCTTTGCTCGCACATTCTTTAAGGCGCGTCCGCGACGGTGGTGGTTGTTGTTGTTTTTTGTCTGCCGCCTGCCTGCTCAAACCGTTAGATCTCGTGCCCATCGCTGGTTTAGATTATAAAGAACAATTAAAATGTTGTATTTTTGCGAAATTTTACCTCTTAAAATAAATATCAAAGAAAATTACTATAATTTATTCTAAACGTTGATCTGTGCTTCTCAAAAAAATACAACATTTTTTTTTTTTTTAAATTAGTTTCAAAACTACAAATTTTTAAACTTTTTTTTTAGCAAGTTACTTTGGAAATGTTTTAAACTATAATAATCATGTTAAAACGACTGTTGAACATTTGTGTTATTTAATAGCATTATCTTTAAGAAAATATATTTTTAAAATTTTGTTTTTCTTTAGTCTTTATTCTTTTTTAAAATATAAGTTTGCCTATACTTGCACAGTGGATTTTACTGGCTTTTTTGTGTGAGAAGTAATCCACACCCACTGTGCAAATCTAATGCAGTGACAGCGACAGCGGAGTTGACAGCCACCTAATGATGGATTTCTTTTTTACGACTCGTAATCGCAGTTACCCCAGTGCTAAAAAAAAAAGAGCGAGGCAAAAGATAGCAACTCGTCTCGCAATATTTAGCTAACGCAAAACAAAAACATTAATGAAAGTTTTTTCCACCACTGCCGTTGTTTTTGCTAGTTTATGGTTCTACCTGTTCGCATTCCGTCTGAACGCTCGCTCAGAAACACATGAAAAAATGCGGAAAATGTTTGGTCAGACAAAACCTGGGCAAAGAAAAGAAAACAAAACAAAACGCACAACAGGTAGAGAACTCGATAAAGGTAAGAAATCGGAGAGAATTCCATTGAGAGACCACAGAACCGATCAGGTGTTTTGTACAAAGTTGAAGAGAAGAGTTGAAGGTGTTGATTTCACCGAATATCGTAAATGGAGTTTAAGCCACAATTTAATAATTATTAAATCTAAAGAGCATGCTTTTGATCAATTATTTAAAAAAAATCTTGTTATGTATTTTTTTTTTTTCTTCCTTTTACATTGATCCATGACCACCTAACTTTTCTCCAAAAAAATTTCATGAAACTAAATGTACAATTCGCTTCAAAACTTTCTTAGCTAGTAAAACGTTTCTAAACGTTACTTAAATAATAATTACCTTCATTTGGGTCGCGCATTAATAAACTCAATTTAAAAAATTGTTATATCTTCTTTAAATAAAGCTAAAGATTCAAACTTGAGTGTCATTAGGAGCAAGTTTGTTACTTCAAACACAAACAAAACTTGAACAATCATCAACCTTGATTACCTTGAGCTCTGAGTGACCCTTCTCAAAGCCCCATGACAAAAAGAAGAAGAAGATGAGCCACACAGAAAACAAATTTATTCTTTTTGATTTTGATTTGATTATTATAAAATGGAACTAATAAAAAAAAAAGTAAAGACGACCTACATTACGTGGCTTTAAAAAGTTTTAATTTTTGAAAGTAAATGGATTTGTTTCTAGAATAATACTAATAAAAAGCTGCTTATTTTTCGTCGTAGGTATAGAAATTTTAAAATAAAAACAAAATTTTTATTATATTTTCGAAAGCAAATGGATAAAATAAACATAAATAAGGTTAGAATATTTTTATTTATTATAATAAAAAACATTTTTTTCTGTGCAGCATTAGCTTAAAGCCAAGTTGAGCTCTTAATTATGGCTTAGAGAGTTCTTAGTTCTGAGAACTATAAGACATCATCAATTCATTAGCATTTGGTGTTTAAAACAAAAGTTAAAACAAGCTGCTCGACGTCAGCGTTTCGCTCATTTATTTTTTGCTCTCCTCAGATTTTTAGCTTGACGAGCTTTTTGCGAAATTTGTGGCTGCTATTTATTCGCCTCGCTTTTTTTGTTTCTTACACCTCCACACAGCTGAGTTTGGATCCATAAACGATATAAAACAATTTATATATGTATGATCCAGACCCATTGATATATGGTCTACTTGTCATTGTTGTTGTTTCTGGGCAATATTGACAAATGGAAATTCTGAATTGCCATTTATTTTATTTTGGCCTGGCTTAAACTCTCTCCCACTCTCTCTCTCTCTCTCTCTTTAGGTTACTCTCTCCCTCTCTCAATAATGATCTCACTCTTTTGCAGTTCTTGTTGTTTTTTGCTTTACGATATTAAATTGCTTTATTAGCCAAAAAAGAAGGCAAAAACGTAGACACGTTAAGTCTTTTTAATTCTTAGTTTTGGTTTCTTTTATTATTTGTATTTTTGTTCGATTCCATTTCTGTGATTTCTTCTTTGTCACTCTAATCACTCATTTCGAACGTGTTTTTCGGCGGCAACACACACGCAAGAAGTTCTACCTATAAAATGGGTAGCTTTTTGATATCAATTTATCTTTGAAGTTGCGTTATTATGTCTTTTATGGTGTGGAAAATTCCGTGATTTTCAGTAGTATTTTTATTTTTATAATAGTACCGTAAAGGTATAATTATTATTTTGTGTATTATGTTTATGAAATATTATATTTCGTTCTTTTAATATTATTTTAAAGAGTAGCTATGTATATGTATATATATTCTTGATTTTTGATTATATTTTATTTTTAACTTTTAAATAATTAATATTTAAAAAAAAAAAAAAAAAAGTGATTTTTTTATCGTTCTATAAACATTATTTTTAAGAGTAGTTTTGCATATTCTTCACACAATATGTATTTATTTTTGCTGTGTTATGGTTTTTAACCTTTTTTAAACTAAATAATCATTGTTAACTTTGATTTCTCTTTGACAACTTCACAGTTTTCTATTTATTTATTATATGTATTTTTTTTGCTGGGCCAACAACTACAAAAAAAACACGTTGCAATTGGCAACTGGTTTACAGCTATGCAACGGCAAACACACACACACTCGCGGATATACACACACACTCACACCAAGCCAAACAAATGTTGCAGGTGTGTAAATGCCAATTTTTTTCACCAACTTACAATATATTTTGTTGTGGATTTTAACATTAATATTTTCATGTAATTTGCGCAATTAATTGTAATTATTTGATTGGGTTTTTTTTTGTGGATAAGCTGTAGATTTTGTTGTATACCTTTTAGATGATTTTCATGCTTTTTTCTTGTTCACACAACACACAAACTCGAAGCTGAAAATGCCATTAATGATACGATGTTGTTGTTGTCTTGAGCACTGGAAATTTTCGTTACGCTTTGGCAGACATTACGAGCCACACGCTCCGCATCCGCGACCCCCAATCCGCATCCGCAATCCACCAAACGGAATGATGGCTCTATTGTTGTTGAATCGGATCGTATCGTATCGGAGCACTCGGAGGAACTCGTCTATCTTTGGTTACACGTAGTTTGCGACTGGCGTGCGAAGCGAAATGAGAGGAGCCCGCAAAACCCAAAACTGAAGCTGGTCCCTAGTCTTCTGGCCAAGAGCCTCTCTCTCTCTCTCTCCCTCACTCAGCTAACAAAGGCAGGTGAGAGCGGCTGCAGAAGAGAGCCAGGTAGCGGTAGCTCAGATTTTGATTTTGACCAAACGATCTACCTGGGTGAACGGTGAACAGCACCACAGAGCCATGGTAATACGATCTGGCCAATGTCGTCAACGGTATTGCAGGTACTTCATCTGCTAGGCAACATAATATGCTTAAAAACATACTTTTAAAAGCACAACACGATTTTCTTTATAATTTTTGGATAGTTTACTTACCAATAAACAAATTTACAAAACAATTTTTTATCTTTTATTTTTGTTTAGTTTATCAAGGAGAAGTAAATGCGTTTATAATTCCCAAAATCTTACCTTTATCAGAAAATTACTTTAAGTTCTCTATGACATGTACTTTACATAGGACTATTTAAAAAATTTAAAATGTTTTGGGGTTTTTTTTTTGTAAACAAGTTACTTTAAAAATGTAACAAAAAATTTAAATATTTTAAAAGGGAGTTTTAATTTTTCCACAAGTTTGGTCAAGAAATTTAAAAGCAATATTAAAAGGCTTAGAAAGACTTCACACACGCTTTAGTCCAAATCCCTGATTATAAGATACTCTTTACTTATTTCCCCTTTTGAAAAAAATCGAAAACCCTTAAAATACACCCCGTTCTTTGTCATTACTTCTGTTTTTAATTTTAGTTACGTTTTATATGTTAATTAATTACAAAACCCTAATGCACAAAAATGCAAAAAAACGTCGAAACATGCGTGATTGATCAGCAACAGTGACCGTCGTGACCGCTGTGGTTGTGGGAGTGGCCGTGTCCGCTGGATCTGTGGGAGCCCTTCTCCCCGGCAGCCGTCTCCTCCTCGCCCGACTGCTTCGACGACTTGGTCTGGTCCTCGTCGGCGAACTCGCTGAGGTCGCGCCGCATGGCATAGGCATCCTCGCCATCCGCATAGTACTTGGGCTCCACCTCGATGATCTTGAACTTCAAAGCGTTGGTGTATAGGTTCAGAGCGGCCCGGTTGCTCTTCCGCACGTGCAGCGACACATACTGCGCGTTGAAGCACTCGACCATGGCCTGCGAGGCCTGGTCCATGAGTTTCTGGGCCAGACCCAGGCGACGGTAGGAACGTTTGACCGCCAGCGAGGTAATGTGGCCGTGGCGACTCTCCTCGTTCGGCTCTGGCTCCTCCATCTTCGCGAGGACATAGCCCACAATCCCACCCCTTGTCATCCTCGGCCACGTAGCTAAGCTGCGGCCAGGTGAGTCCGTGGTAGAAGTAGTACTTCATCTGGTAGTTCTCGGGCAGGCACAGCAGATTGCAGTGCTGCATGGTCATCAGGTCTTCGGGTTTAGCGCAGCGAATATTCATGGTGGGGCTGTTATTGTTGTTCTATCTCTTCTCCTAATCTCTTCTTGCTTTTCTGGCCCTGCCCTGTTGCTGTGGCTGCTGCTGGTGGTGCTGCTGATTCTGGTGATCCAAAGCGAGTGGCTGCTGCTCCTCCGGCTCCTCCTGACCCAACAATTCCCGCACCAGACGAAACTTCGAGAGAAAAGCCTTCCAAATTAGGAACCAGCCTGTAATCAGAGGAGAATTTACTTGTTAGTTATTGCTTTATGTTTATAAATTCGATTCCTTTTTAAAGTAAACATCTGCGGGCGCCTGCTTACCCAACAAAATAATTGCTGCGACGATACTAACTGAGGCTAATATGGTGAAAATGAAAACCAAGCCCGTTTGCAGGGACATTCTAACTGGGAATCGTGCAATCAGCAATCATTAAACTAAAAGATGGGGATTGTAAATTGATAACTCAAATCTACTTGTAAATGGTTTATATTTAAGTATCTGGCTGCGAAATCAAGTAATTTTTTCTAATTTTTTGTTAATTGCTGAAAATCACAATAAAGAACAGCTGCTCATATGAGTGTGGCCGTTTTACAACACTGAAACATACCAGGGCTGCCAATTTATACTGCACAATGCCAAATTGGGAGAAAATTAACAGAAAACATAAGTTTTTAACTTTAAATTGGAATATAACATAAACTTTCTTAGCACCAGTTACTTCTTTAGTGGTTTAACTTTTGGTCAAAAGATTTAAGCACTCGTAACTTTAGTTGCCACCAAAAAAACCACATGGGGTTAGAAAATCAACTAAGCGTTCTATTGAAACTATCCTTAAAGTCTGAGATTTAATTTGACACTCCTTGCGGCAAGCAAAAACAACACATATTGTCCCGCATTTGGGTTTGTTTTATTGAATATCCACCTGGCTGTTTAATTTATTTATATTCGCGAAGAGCACACTTCTTGCACACTTTTACACCGGCACTTTAGTGTGGCCACAATTTAGAACGTGAAATATACCAAAATATTAGTTTACATTTTTTATATCTAAAAAAACATATCTACAAAATAATTTTGAGAAGTACAAATTGTTTTTTGATCTAAACCAAATATCAGGAATTTTATTTTGTACCCTTTGTACAAGTGTTTTTTTTTTTAAATATTTAAATAATTAAAAATTTTACAGTAAATAAACATTTAACATATAGTAAACACTTCATTTGTAAACTTTTGTTATATTAAAAATGAAAAGAATATTTTACTTTCTTTATGAAACGGTGAATTTAAAACCTTTTAGTCCACTTATTTAATTTTAAAAATACTGATAAAAATCTGCTATTGAAATTAAAAATACTAGAAGTTAAGATTCTGTATGCATGCAAGAACAGCTGTTCATCCGTAAACAAGTTGGCAGCGCTATTCCTAATAATTATTTACCTGTGCAAAAACAAAAGTTATTAAACAAATGTCATTTCTGCACTAAAACTAAGCAAAATGCAAGAGTTTTCCACGAAGCGCGATGCACTGTTTGCATGCCTCGATGATGCCAGCAAAGAGCTGAGGGGCACGGCCCTGGACCAGAGCAAGGCCGCCCCGTATTCCGTCAACGCTCTAGATGGGGGAAGTAAATCCGGAAGCGGGTCCCGATCTGGACAGGTGATGAACTATCGCCAGGGTCGCAGCATTGAGGTTGGAGGCCTCGAGCCGGAGGATGGCCGACTACGACGGATGCGCGGCAAGGAGAGCATCTTCAAGAAGCCGGAACTGCCCATCGGACGCTGTTTGAAGCCAAGGAAAACACCAGACTACCAGGTGATAGTCCCACCCTTTGTTAGCAAGACATCTGTTTTTAGCTTCCTTACTCTGCATTCAGGTAAACCCCCACAAATGGAAGAAGTACTCCCTGTCCGATGTGGACATTTCCGACCAGAGCAATTCCGCTGCCGCCTTGTCTTTTCTCCGGCAAATGGACGCCCAACGAGAGTCTGAAGCCGTAGACATCGAAGCTCCCAATGCAGACGGCAAGATAGAGTTCAAGAAAACCAGTAAACTCAACCGCAATCTCAAAAAGCTTCAACAACAGGAAGTGGAAGATGTGGAGGTGGATAAACCACAGTTAAGGGGTTCCAAACTTGTGATGCCGGAGTATGTTATTGGCCAAAAGCCCCAGAAACAGAAGAGATCCAAAACACAGACAAATCAGAGTCGTGCCTCTGGAAAGCTGCAACTCTCCCACTTGGCAGAGGAAGACGAGCAGGAATAGGTTACAATTAGGATAGTTTCCCCATTCACTCTTAAGGATGTAAATAGATTATATTCATGATATAAATCATGGTTCCTTTCCCATTTATAAAACTTAACGCTTTCATAAAAATGTCTTCGTTTATTTTCAACTCTAAAATCAGACTGGAAATTTGTGTTACAATTTACTTATTTGTTCGATTTATAACGAACATAAGGGAATTTAACTTGTTCATTTGATTTCTGATATTTATCACATAGAGAGACATAATTTTCCTACCCCCATCTGGGGGTATACAATACGTATTCGAAGAACGAAGGTCGAGTATTAGGTACAAAATACATACAAAAATAATATAGCACGAGAGCACAATACACATATTCTAAAGGACATACATAAATGCGACGATACATACATAAATACGGTTAAGAAATGCAAATATTCAGTCGGGAATGCTGCTTTCATCATGGGCAGTGGCTACTCGCGACTACTCGTTGTAAAAACCCGGATTGAAGTAGAGTTTTTTGTTGAAGCCCAGATTGTCAAAGGCGCCCGTCTGCATCGATCCCTCGATGGTGCGCATGTTGCCCACAGAGGCGTGCGTCTTCTTCAGGATGTCCTCCACGGGTGTGTTGTGGGCATGGTCGGCCATCATATCGCAGAACTTCTGGATATACCAGCTACCCAGCTCGGGATCCCGGTGGGTGACATAGCCTGGAGTATTTGCATAGCAGACCAGCGTGTCCGAGAGAGTTGGCACATTTGTGTAGGCGGAGGACATGCCCTCCGTCTCAACTTGAGGCTGTGCCTGCTGCTGGAGCATAACCACAGGCTCCATGGAATCGAAGTGTCCCTTCGGCTGCCCCAAATCCCGATTGTCACCACGGCAAGAGGGGAAGATCAGCACCTTGGGCTTGTGCACCAAATACGGACTGATGTTCGCCTGGAAGTGGCTCTTGATCTTGTGCATATCGGCCACGGATCCGTCGCAGAACTCCACCTTGTCGATTTCCTCCACGCGGTTGCCGTGTGTCATCAGCACCATCACGAAGCACTCGGTGTTCTGGACATACGACGAGGAGGTCACCTGGCCCATCACGTCGAAGAACTGCTGCTGGTTCATGTTTCCGTACGCGAATATGGTGAAGCCCATCTCGCGGAACAGGTGAATCAGCGAGTTGCTGTCCACCTCGGCTCCGTTTCGCTTGCGCTTCTTGTCTGTAAAGTCGATGATGTTCACCATGAGCAGCACGCCTCGATTGTGCCGCGACTGCATCTTGTAAGTGCCCACCACCTCGTCGGTGTGGATCCTGTTCGACTTCTTCACGTCGCGCAGCTTTCCGTCGACGGGCTCCAGGTAAGGGGTGAGCGGTCCAACCGGTTCGTGTAAGAGTCTCTGTAAATAAGGAGGAAAAAAACGACAAGGTTCTGTGTTATGATGTTATGATTTAGTAAAGTCTTAACTGCAGGACTTGATTACGTCTTGTGGTGAAATTCACTGAAGTCACAAAATTAGGGGACTCACTGAGTTTGAAAGTGAAAAATGTGAGCTTCACTTTGCTTTATAGGGGCTACATTTTAATGAGGTTCTACTATGACGATAATATATTTACACACCTGTAGGTGAAAGACCCTATCACAACGGAAAAATTAGTGGGGTAGGTAAGTGACCCTACTTTGCTAGGGAAATTAATTTGTTGAAAATATTTTCGCAGTCACAATCTGATTTCGGAAACATTTTAATCAAGTTTATAATCTTTAAATAAAATGTAATTATTCACAATTGGAACTATCTTTTCATGAAATCTGTACAATATTTGTGCACTGATTTTTCGATAAAAACTTGACTGATTAAACTTAAAATCGTCATGTGCTTATCAACAAACTTATTATGAATCAGCTAGATATGAGATAAGCAAAAACGTGGAAGGTGCTAAGTAAGATTTCTGGCCAAGTGGGCAGAATTTGCTTGCTCTAAAGCCCAGTGAGCTACGGGTTTTGTCAGGTTTGCTTTGATTATTATTGTATGACTAATGAGTTCATTGACCTACAAAGCTTCGGCTTCAAAGACCTTGAACTAAGAAGTACTTTCTTGTATGACTAAACTTGAAAATATCAAAGACTTTAAGTCAATATTATACTTTCTGAATGCTATATCCACATAATCCTTCTGAGTTTTAAGCTACTGAATAAATGAAGGCTTCTTTGACCAAACTGAATCTCTGGAAAGTAACCAAAGCCATTTTTATAAGATAAAAGTGTGGTGATCTCACCTTGCTGACACATGCACCCTCGCAGGCCTCCGGCGAACGGGTGTCCACAATGTCCGCCGACTTGCGGCTGGTCTTCCGCTCGTTGATGGATATGAAAGGCAGCCGGGAGTTGGACTCGTCTACGGACTCCAGCAGTTCGGCGGCATCCAGACAGTTCACATTTCGCAGGGCGGCAATCAGGAGGTTGTAGGCTTTGGGTCCACGATTGCTGACCTTGAGGAAGAGCCTGCGGTGCTGCTCCAGGCGCACATCCTCCTCGTCCATGTTGAATCGTTCGCCATTAAGGTCCTCCGTGTTGCGCAGCATCTGGGTGGACAGGATCTCCTGGCGGACGCACTCCGCGGCAACCCGTCCATAGTTGGTCATCTTCACCAGCAGATCGAGGTTCTTGGTAATGTGGTCGCGATGCTTCCTCAGCATCCCAATCTCGCGCTCCGGCGGCTGCATTCCGGATCTGTTTTGTGACTTCGCTTATTTGGTAACTCCAAGGACTAGCGATCAGTGATCAATCTCCAATTGGCAGTGATATTGGCAGTGGTGGAAGTGAGTCACCAAGGTCTTTCCGTGACTGGCTTTCGTTTGGCGCTCGTTTCTTTGTCTCCTCCGCTTTGTTTTCGTTTTGGCTTTCGCTTTTCGCGGGGGGGAGCAACAATCGATGGATCCTTATTTTTTCAAAAGCAAATTACCTAGTCTACATATATTGCACTGGTTGATTTAGTAAGGCATCAAGGATCTTAAAATAAGATTTCTTTTGAAACAAAAGGATTTGCGCTCTTCGCAGCCACAAAACGTCCGTTCTCTTTCGCACTACACTACTGAATTCTGGGGATGGGACAAAAGTCGATGTTTAACATCGAACGCTTAATCGATGTTGACAAAATCGAAATAGAAAAAAATACATATTTTTAAAATCAATTAGGTGATTCCTTTAATTTTGGGTTGCTGAATCAGTGAATATTAGTCAGTTGACTGCAGTTTAAAAGAAACTGTAAGTTATAAAAACTTAAGAAAAAACTATTTATTTACTTTTTTTTTTATGTTGCCCGTAGTATAAAATAAAACCGTATAATATTTACTTTTTCGATCTCTTAAAATACTTTCATTTCAGTTTTGAACCTTTTTTTGTTTCCTTATTTAAGTTTCGTTTAAAAAAAAATGTACAGATATAATATACCTGATCAGAAAATTAATAAATTAAAAATAAATATTACCCACATTTGTCTTGATTATTTAAGTAATATTAGAGCTAATTGATCTATATTTTTTTACTCTATTGAAAATAGATCCTGTGTAATAATCTACGCACATAAAATAAATTTTAAAAATTTCAACCATCATACAAAATTTTACAAATATATAAATATACCGTAATTTGTATTTAGACCCAAAGGAAAAATATACCGAAAGCTAAACGGTCACTCTACTTCTAAGTAGTCCAAAAACCAAGTTGGCAGCTCGCACAACTTGTAAACATAAACAAAGGATGGAGGATGACAACTTAAAGCCGGAAGCGGGGAGTCCTGAGCCTGGAGCGCGGAATCCTGACCAGAAAACTGCACCCACCAAGTCGTCAATCTTGCGGAGAGACGTCAAGCTACGGGTTCAAAGGTACCTCAACAAACACGGCTTCTCGCAGGAAAACTTGCTGGCAGCTTCCAAATTCCAAGATCAAGATTACACCAACGAAGTTTTCCGTAAGGCTTTTATAATTATAAAACTTAAAAAAATGTTAACTAATTTCTCTTGTCACAGACTTCGTGTCTAACATATCTGCAAGGGCCCAGGAAAGAGTGGACCAGGATTGCGACTCCGTCAGTCTGAACAACATCAACCAGTGGCTGCAGCTGATGAAGGACGCCCAGCTCTCAGATATGTGCGAATTCGAGGCTGCTGCCGTTGTCAATTCTATAGTGAGGAATGAGAACCAACCCGTGCCAGCAAACCTAAATGGCATCGACTTAATGTAAGACTGCAGGGGGGGTCTTAAAATATTACTTCTCCCATTTCCCAAATCACATCTAAATTCTAAAAAAAATTATTCTTTCAGTGAAGCCTATCGATTTCTTGAAAATGCGCTGATGGGCCAGCCCCAAAAAAATCTTGGTGATGCCACCAAAGCATTTCTTTCCAGAGAAATTGAGGTGAGGAGAAAGTATCTCTCTCTAAAAAGTTGTATCTAAATAAAATGATGTTTTCAACAGCTCCTCATAGCGGAGGCCAACACTGACGACTCGGACGACGTGGCCCGCAGCATGGGGCAAAGCCTATATCATCAGCAAGTCTACGACTACCTAGAACAGCCCCAAAAGTGCAGCTCAGACCCACTGCTGCTGGACGAAAAGCGAACGTAGACGCAGAAGAATAATTATAAGTAGGTCATTTATTCATTTCCACACATTTATTAAACATTTAAATTCAATTTGTTGTTATATACGTACATTGTCACATGCATTTGCACTTTTCATTTAGCACTTTGTCGCTCCATTATCAATCAACCATCGATCCCATCGATCGTTTATACATTAGTATTACTATGCCGAATGCCCCAACCTTTGTACGTATTAATATTCGATAATTACACTCATAATTAAGTACTTTACTATAAACAGTTTTAGCACATTTAAAATCTAGAATTCCTTTAGTTGTACACAATTACTTTAAGTAAGTACGAGTATAAGAAAAAGTTAAGGGTCTTTGGCCTTGGATTCTCTCAATTGCATAACATTTATTGTGCATGATTGTTTTCAATAGTTCTGGTTGCCAATTTGCATTGCATTGCATAGACTAGAGTAGAGATAGGTAGTTTAGTTTTGGTTTTGCTTTGGTAAGCTTTGTTTTAAACTTTAAGAGGCATAAAAACAGTTGAGTGCTGCTTGACTCTCATAGCATCACAATAGAATCACAAGAGACAGAGTTGGCTTCATTCATATTCATTATAGGTTCTAGGATGTCACGCTTACGACATAACATAACGTACACACAATCAGAGTTACATACAAATTCGAATACAAATATAATACCCTTTAATATTAACCGTAGTGTTATCATTAAAACGATCTTCACACAATCAAATGCAATTCAATAATGTACATAATATAATTCTTAAATGTTCAGTCCAGTTTGAGCTTTTGGTTTTCCCCTTTTTTTTTTTTTTTTGGTTTGTTTAGTTTGTGTCTTTACGTAAATATTAATTAAAATTAAGTAAATCTAACTATGTATACGTACGATTAAACGCTAGTAAACCATATCGATATGCCTTGTCTAAGTTCGCAAAATGAAAAGGAACTCAACTAAAAGTCAAACGTAACCAAATGCAAAGCAGATTCAGGTGCATGGCAAGGATATGCTGGAGTTTCAAGATCATTAGCTGATCCAACGGATCGAACAAAACAGCGACAACAACGTAACAGCAAAGTGTAATTGGTAATTGGAAATTCGTAGTTGGTTAAAAAAATAAGAGTCGGTAGAATTTTGATTGTCCCGTTCCCGTTCGTGTTATTCAGAGCATATAGTAGATCATATGTGTTTAGCGTGTCCTAGGTAGAGTTCGTCTTGCTTCTTGCTTGTATACATATATAAATTCATTTTTGGTTTTCGTTTTTTTTCACTTCTATTCCGCTAAACATACCACAACAATGATAATCGCTTTAATTGCAGTTTACGTTCACTATAAAGTTTCAAGAGTTTACCATTTACCATTTACCACTTATACGCATATAGCTGCCCAACTATACAAATTGACTCTAAATTTGAGATTGAGTTTGCCTTCAGGAACATCGGCTTCAATAATTGTTAAGGTTCTGTTTCTGCGGTAGATTTTGGATCGGTGGACCTTGATTGGACTCGTGTGTTCACCTTAGTAGTAGTTTTGGGTGTAATTGGAGAAACTCCGGTTTAGCAGAGTGTATATTTAATGGATTGAATGATGGGGAATATATGTGGAATTCATCACTGTAAATCGCAGGCGGTTCTTGGCTAAAAATAAACATCTCTTTATATTCATGGTTATTTATATTCATTTTGATTGCGTTTGCTGTAAAGCTCTATGATTAGTTTGATTTGTTTGGTGCTAGGTACGATGTAGGTACACGATTTTTTCATTATTTGCTTGTGTTTATCTGAGATTTTTGCGAGTGCTAGCGATATGATTGATGTCGCCTTCCTAAGAACGATTTTTAATATGTTTCCAAAATTAAAACAGAAATGTAAACTTGGTATAGTTGCGTTCTTTTCTCTTTTCTTTTGGTGTATAGTGATATAGTTTGGTTATTAATGAATTTACTAAGTTAAAATGTAAGTAAAATTTGACATGTACTTTGGCCTAGCGTATACATTCATATTAAATTTATATTCAAGATTAGTTAGGGTTTCTATGAATTGATTGCATTCTGCATAGTGTTTTTTTGGTCTCGTGTGTTTTTCGTGTGAATGCTGGATTGTGTTTGACACTTATTTTTTGTTGGATAAATTACAATTAATTTGTGATTATTTTGTTGTTTTGGTCACATCGACTTGGATTGGCTAACAACATTTAGAGTTTCGATTGATATACTTAGTTAAGCTTGCTCTTGGTATACGTTTACAATGTTATATATTCTTTTATACCGCTAATATAAGTTGGTTACTGGTGTTTCATAAATGGACCGAAATTGCATTGAAAAGTAATTGGATTCTTTTGAATGTATCTGTATCTTTAGTTACGTCCGGAGAATAGTTGATACTGTAATAGAGTTGTTGCAAGATAATTAGGCCATCAATCTGGTTTGGTTTGGTTTCAAACGATTTGTCAAAATACATATAGCTATTGGAGGTATTTAAGTTACATAAGTTGGTAATACTAGCTACTGGTTGGGAACTGCTGAAGCTACTTTGGAGTTTCTGAGTATCTCGCACTCCGTTACGGATATTACGTATATTACGGGAATAACGAATACGGGAAAACACAAAGTATTTAATTATTTGGAGACAAGTAGAGAGAGAGAGAAATGGGCACACACAATATTGTTATTATAGGGAGTAATATGTATATTAGCAAAAAGTAGGACAGACATCGGGTTCGGTTGTCATGCATCGATACGATTCTCGGGGTTGGCGCCTGTTTCCGGTATTTGCGGGGTGGAGTTTCTGGATTATCTGGGATCTGTTTTATTTGGGTTCAACTGGTTACGCAATGCAAACTACGAACATCTATCTAGGGTCGACTTACGGCTATATGTGAGCGTGTTTCTGTGTTGGATTGGATTTCCACCGGTTGTGGGTTGTTGTGACTACAAAACTACTACTAAGGTACAATTGTGGATGAGTGTGGGTATTGTAATCGGGGGTCAGGTGTTCCGGTGTTCAGGTGTCGGGAGTTTCCGGTGGTGACCCCTCACCTGCGGTTGACTTACGTTCAAGCAGAGCTATGCTTGTCTAGGTAGCGGTAGTTACTCTTTTCGATCTCATCAAGTCGGTATATATATTCTTTAAGATTTGTCGCACAATCTACGCACTTGGAATGCGAGAACCTTTGAACTCTTAAGGCACATTTCGAAGTATAATTGTATAATTCATAAGTACGGCGAAAGCAAATTAAAATTAAAAATGCACAAGCGGGTCGGGGGATTTACGGGTTTAAGTTAAAAGCAACACTGATTGTGCAATAGCCGAGTATACATTTAACAGTTACAATAAATTCGCAATGACTTAATCGTAGTAGAGTAAAGTACAATAAAAATGCATATCAACATCTGATAAGTCGGTTAACAGATTCATATATATAATAGTTTAGATCGATATAGGTATGCAAGATAGCAGGTAGCAGCCTTCTGAAGCCTTCAGTGTCAGTCAATCAAGTTTACACATTTATTTTACAGTATATCCATGATCAGCAGCTTAAATCGATTTGTTTTCAGCTTGTTTTATCTCTTGTATATCTCAATTATCTGTTGTTGTATTTTCAGAATATATATATAGTGCAGTTCAGATGGGCAGAAAGTAAAATGGCAAGTCAAGTAGCAAAGACACATTCACAATGCCATGAAGAACGTCAATTTCAAAACACTTAAAAACACCATAAATACTTTACAGCTGCGAAAAGTTTTTAAAAATCAAAAAAGGTTCAGGCGCATGCAACTCAACGGAATAATATTATTTTGTCTTTTGTTCTTAGAGTTTAAACTACGGAAAAAGATTTTGTTTCACCTTTTTTTTCAGCATATTTAGTGAAACCTAAAGCAGGGCAGGACTATCCTGTCTGAAGTTTGAGCTCTCATGCAATTTTAGTAACTCAGAAAAATAAAATCATCTAATTTGTTTATTTTAAATTTCATTTTAAGAATTTTCACCCTTTCCCTCTCACAACACTACTCGAAAATCTGTTAAGATCGAGGTATTAAATTGAAAATCATTTAAAAAAGTTCCAAAATGTTTCTATATAGAGAAGGGTGCTTTAAAAATTTTTCACACTATTCATAAAAGAATTTTAAATTTTTTTTGGAAATACAAATCGTACAAAAAGGTTTAAAACTTTCAAAACGTAAGCTCGTAGCCAAGTTTACTTTAAAACAAAAGCAAGCTAAAAACCATGCAATAATATTATTAAGTTTTTTTTGAAGATGAACTTAAGAAATTTGAAAACTATACACAAATAAATATAACAAATTTTAAAAAGGAATATACCTTGATGTATAGGAACTTAGTTTTTTTTAACTTAATTTAAGTCTCTATTGGTAATTAACCTATCATGGGTTCAAAAAAAGGTCCATTATTCCGACTTAAATCCGATAAATTCATAGTGCAGAAGCTTAAGCTAAACTAGCTGGTAATGTGCACTATCAATGTGTTTACGAGCACGATTACCAGGCGACAATGATAAAGGATTCAAATTAAGTTAACATCACGTTCCGCACATAAGCACTATGTATTAACTAACACACACACACACACACACACACGCACATGCAGCGATGGCTAAAGTGTTTGTGTGTGGGTGGAAAATTCTGGGGATTCTCTGAAATTTGATTTTTCAATGACTAATTGAATTCAATAAATTCACACGTTCGTTATTTTTTTTGGGGCGGGAATTAAAATCGTATGGTGTGGCAACAACTAAGATAATTAATAATGACAATCAATAATAAAGATAATTAGTATTTAGCAGTATCCAAATTGGGCTATGTGGTGGATAACTTTGTTACGATTTCAGATATGTTTCAACATTAACACTTATGGTACATACAAATATATAGTACTTGAATAAATTCTTCAAAAAACAACACTTGTATTCGTTCTATTAGTATGCATATAAATATTGTTTTGATAATTGGTTTTGGTTTTTAGTTTTTAGTATTAGTAAGTAGGTAAGTACGTATGACTAGGCTAAAAGTAGTTATAAATATATAGCACATATTCATTGATTTGCATGTTTATTTCTTTTTGCTACATTTTACCCTCTGCCCCTCTTGCATATACAACGTTTTATTCGTTTTTTGATTTGTTTCCAAGAACGGAATGATTTGATTTCGTTTTGATTTTATACACCATATGATTGTTTTTGAGACTCAGCTTTTGTTATTAATTCCTTGGCGGTATATTGAGATTCATGCTCCGCAGCTTGGCCTTGTATCGCACATTGTTGAGGCTCTGATTGAAATTGAGGCCATAACTGGGGCCATAGTTGTAGCCGGTATTGTAATTGTAATTGTAATTGCTGGTGCTTGTACTTGTACTTGGGCTGATGGCTGAACCGTATCTGTATCTGGTGGAATCGGCGTTGCCCGGATTGGCCTCGCCGATTTCGTTCAGATCGTATTATTGACTGAATGTGATATTGAGTGACGGACACTTTCGGACGTTGCTGTGATTGCTGTTGCGCGTGCCATTGACCCGCAACAGCGGCACCGGGCTAACCGTGCCGGATACGGAAGTTAATTGTCTTACCATGCCGGATCCCAACTGCTGCAGCAGGCCCGATCCGGAGCCCAGTGGACCCGATGACAGGACGGTGGACTGGCGACGCGACCTGATCGACTGCATGCTGGACGAGAGCAGGAACGGAACACTGCTCGAGGTGTTCGGCATGGAGCCACCCTGTTTTTGGGAGTACAATAAAGGAGATTTCTTTGGAAGATTAGTCGGGGCTTGTCATGGCTGGATCATCATGTATTAAGGATGCGACTGGATACTGAATACTGGATCGAGACAAATAATCATACTTTCGTTTTTGTGGTTTTTTTGTGCTATGTACAGGGTCTTTGAGGTGAGATTGTGATGTTTGTGTCTTGGTTGAACCCAGGCTTACCGACGGATAAGTAAACATTAAGCTGATTGTGCAACAAACAAACAAACAAACAAAGCAACAACCCAACAAACAATCGAACCAACCAAGAAACGAAAACGGAATTTCAATCAATCAATCAACAGAGACATTGATTCAAACGAAATCCAGAACACAGAAAGTCAGAAACTGAATCAGAACATATAGGATATACATGTGAATAGAGGTATGTACATATGTATTTATGCATATTTTCCAAATCAAATTTGGCCTCGCAGACATGTAAGGTAACAAGGGGGGTCGGGGGCAAATGAAATCAAATTACATTAACATAAAATTTAACATCAGCATACTGCGTGTGATTGTGTGTGTCTGTGCTTGTTGGTGTGCGTGTCTAGACCTTAAATAGTTGATAGGCGGGAAAAAAAGGGGAGTGAGCTGAAGAGACTGAAAGAGAAAATTAAATGGAAAATCCGAAATAATGAAACGTGTACTCACGATCATGCTCCGTGCAAGCTGCGAATTTTTTTTGTTTATTTATACGTAAATTCGATTTTTGTTTCAATTATATTTTTGTTCGTACATGAAATGAAGAACGGAAATATACACACATGAAATAAGCGCAGTCTGGGTTTTGTGTGAATGAAGAAACAACACGGGTTAACATACTATAAATCCACAGCGCCGTTGTTCAAATTTCAACAGCGAAAAAACACGACAAATCTGGCTTCCACTTTTTATTTATTTTTTTGTATGTCAGCCATTCAAATATAGAACATATAGATAGTGTTCGTGTGTGTGTGGTATTTGGTTTTTAGTTTATTTCTGATACGAACGCAACATGAACATAGTTAAATGGAAACGAAATCAAATTAACACTGAGCACGATCAGGACATTTAATGAAGAAGTATCAAAGTCAGGTTTATATAGTATAGTATAGGTACAGTATAGTTTAATAAACATAAATTGGTTTTAGTATCTGTTTGTTACTGACTGAAGTCCTTCAAGTGGTTTTATTGTTATCGTATTCAATATTTTTTTAATTGGCTGAATTTTCTGTTATCTCGATATTTGATTTTTTTGTTTAATGTTTTTTTTGTATTTTTTTTTTGTGTGTTTAAATTGACTTGTCCCTCTTCGGCGTTTCTAAATAATATTAAAATTTAAATTTTTTCACGCAAAGAATTTTTTAAAATTGTGTTGTTTATTGTATTGGTTTTTGAAATGTAAGGAACTTCCTAACTGACTTCGAATTTCATTCTGTAAACACGTCCGATTTTAAGTTTTCCTTTAAAGCCCTAAAAAGTATGCTACTATTTATTTGTACATCCTTGAACTCTGCCCATTTTGATTGATTTTTCCTCCATCAATTTGATTATTCCGTTGCAAAGTCTTCCATTCATCAATTTGGCATCGGTGAGCTTCATTATTTCGATAAAAGCACTTTGTATATACTTAGAAGTCATAATAAGATACGTAGATAGGTAAGGAAAATAACGTGAACACCAAAGACAACAAAACGGGACAGAGTCGACTGCGTTCGATATGTATATATATGTACATCGCCCTGGTTATTAGCATAGGCTTTTATTCCACCCAATCCCGGAGAGATAAAGAGACAGAGAACGGAAGTACAGGCAGACACAGTTCAAGAAAAGGACTCTTTAAACTTGGATACTCAAGAAGAACCACACAAAATGTATAAAGAGATAAATACATAGCAGCAGCAGATAGCAGGAAATAAAAATAACAAATAAAAACATATATAACATAAACATTAAATTAAATGTCATTAAATATTCTTGCAACAGGTTTTCCATCCAAATAACAGCACAAGAACGAGTACGAGTACAAGTACGAGAACGAGAACGAGAACGAGAGATTTAGGCAGCAAGTCAAATTCATATTCAAACGCAGTTGCAGTTGCAGTTGCAATCTCAAAAAACACGGGTACAGATCGAAAGAGGCCAGCGAGAGACGAGTGCGAGAGCGAGCGAGCGAGCAATAGAAGCGGAAACGGAAGTGCATCGCCTGGCTTCCGTTCCCTTCCGTTCGCCATTTTGCCCGGACAGTCGTTGTATTCAAGTTCAAGTGATTTGTGAGTGTGTGGGATTTAAAAGGCAGAAAGTTAGCTTCGAAGTGCTTTTGGAGACGACAAGACGACAACAATGAAACGACAGTTAACAACTTGGCAAGACAAAGTCCATTTCAATGCTGGCTTAAAGTGCTGCCGACAACTCGCACAAGAATTTCAAACGGATCCGTTCAGATAGGCCTAACCATGTTTTGGGTGTGTTTATACCCTTGAAGGAGAGCTTGAAATTGTGGAAATAGTTGTTTAATATTTTGACCAGGAATTCACCTACTTAAAACGTATAAATAGCAAGTTTTAAAAAAAACCTATCAACTTTGTTATGACAATGTTTATACGTATGCTTGGAATTTAATTTCCAAAAATCTTAATAAGGATGACATTTTTTTAAATTAATAAAATATTTGTCGTTTATTATTTTGTTAAAGCTGGTAAACTTTCTTAAAATGTTCACTGTACTATTTAGTTGTATTTTATTACATTTTATTTTTATGATTTAAAGAAAATCTACTGCATATATTTTTAACGAATTTACCAATACTTTAATGTTTTAATATTTCCAAGGAAATATTTTAAGATACTTTTTACGTAAGTGTTAAGACCGAATAAGTTACTTTATGGTCTTCCATTTGGCTACATTAAATTTCATTTACTGTCTTCAAGGGTACAGTAAATTCGACATGTCCGAATTTCTGAGTGTTCACTGTAAATCTGCATTCACATAACCGAGATTGCTTTGTTTTTTAGACTTACAACATAGACCGAAGTGGATGGCACCGATAGACTCGATCCAGAGCTACCGCGGGCACCGTACTATATATAAGGAAGGATAAATAAAGTTCATGGAGATCGAAAGACCCCGAAACAACGTGTATTTTTTTTTTTCGATATTTTTTGGTTTGGTTGTTGTCAAGTGTGTAAGTGATCGGTTGTAGATCGGGGGAGATAAGATATATAAGAGAGTGTGTGTTAGAGCATCTGTGATATGTAGACTTCGCTGCGGGGTCGGGGGAAATGAGCTAATACATAATCGCATTCATAACTGATCAGATCGGAAATTATAGAACCAACCAAAGAAAAGAGAGAACTGAACCCAGAACATAATGTTTCTTGTTTGCTTTTGTACGTAGTAGTCATGTTCGCTTGAGAACTGGGAACTATTAACTGTTATTTGTAACTGTAGACTGTAGTAAACACGCTAAACGCTACGCTAGCCACTATAGCTAGTTGGCTATATAGATATAGTAGTATCTTTAGTGGTAAACAGAGTAGTCCAGCGGGTTAAACATGGCACATGAACTGCTGGAAAAGCCAAACCAAGAAAACAAAGAAGCGACAATGGCGCACTCAACTCAAATTTCAATAAAAATCAAATAAGGCAAGCCTTTTGTGGCCATCTCGGGGCCAATCGAGTGGCATCGCGGAAAATAAAGCGAATATTTATATATAGATATAAAGGGCTTTGGGGGGAAACCACAACAAACAATGGCGGCCACAAAATAAAAGCATAAATGGAAATAAAAATACGGAATCGAAATTGAAATTGAAACCCTGTGCCGGGCCAGACACAAACAACTTACAGTTGGCGGTGACAAATTGATGGTGGATCCCCGCCGCTCCTGCGGTCCAATGCTCGAGTGCCGTCTCGTTGGCAGCCCGCTGCCAGGCGTTCCGCCAGGAGAGGAGGCGCACGAGGGCGCTATCCGGATCTTGGGGGTCATCAGCGTGTTGTCCGACAGCCGCCGGTTGGGGAACACGTTGCCCACCCGCAGGAAGTTGCTGTCCGGCGACGAAGGTGAGCAGCCGAACCACCAGCCGCCCAGCATGCCGGAGCCTAGAAAAAATTAGGAAAAACTTGTCATCATCCTTTTTTTTTTAATTTGTCTCCCAGGTTATTGTCCTCACAAAGAAACTCCAAAGACACTATTTTGCTTTGTACATATTTTCAAAATATGTCCAAGTCTTTCAACTTAGAATTCGAAAAACACAAATTTTTATGCTACAAAATTACATGTTTTTTAATTCGTAGTTATTTAAAAACTTAATATGGGCTTTTTTTTAGAAATTATACATTTAGAACAATGTGTACAAATTTAGTAGCCTTATTTTTGGGCCATATGTTGAATGTTGTTTTCCACCTGATAGAATTACGTGTACACACACCACCAGTTTGTTGAGAAGCTAATTAAGCCTAATAATGGTCGCGGTCTGACGCCCAAAACACATATACTCATAGCTTCTGTAGGGGCTGATGGGACCGCAGTTAGAGCCAAAAACCGACAACCGAAAACCCGAATTTCAGCCAGCCGAGGATTCTCACGCCTGCAATTCTGTCACTGCCAAGGACATTCGCACATTTTGCGGTTGCGGCCGCTGCACCTGACTTGTCCCCCGTCGCCCCTTTTCCATTATCATTCCAAATTCCGATTCAGGGGCAATTTATGCCGAAAGTTATTAACTTGAATGCAAGGCAACTGTCAAGGTTGAGCCACGCCACTCACTTTGCATTCAGAATTCGATTAGGATTTATTTTTAGCCTACCTACAAACTAGAATTTTTGGATTTGCTACTGCTACATACATAATGAAATAAAAATATTTATGGTTTATCGAGAGTTTAGAGCCTTAAGGATATAAATTTAAATGTAATCAAACACTTTATATTCTCTTAATTTCTAAATGAAAATATTGTCTAAACAAAAGCTTTCGTTACGTTCTAAATTGCAGTAAAGCGTAAGTAAACAAGAGTTCACCTGACACACATGTCGTATGAGTAATGTGCGTTGCAGTTTTTTTAAAGAAACCTTGAAAAGACTTAATTTCAACCGTAATTAAACCATTTGTATGCTTTTAATTAATAAATGAAAACAATGTCAAGGGTAAAATTAAAATATTGCAGTGAAGCTTACTTAAACAAGAGCATCGCTAACACACGGGTCGTATGAGTAATGTGTGTGTTCAATTTTTCACAAAAATCTTGACCGTAAATTATTCATACAAACTCATATGGCTAATAGAGGTATTAAAAATACATTTATTTAAGGTCACGCTGGCTTTAAGCCATAAATATTTTGTGTGCATGTAGGCACACATTCGACTCGACATTTATGTTTCTAAAACCGCAAAATGGCCTGGCCTTGTATGTTTGTGACTTTTAACTGGAAACATGCAGCAGCAGCAGCTGCAGACAGGTGGCAAGAAGCAGGTAGCAGGTTCAAGGTGGCTCTGACCCCGTCTGTTGGTAAATTGTCAGTCGAGCTGAGCTGCCTCGTGTCTGCGGGCGATTACTGCCATCATAATAAATCATCATTAGGACGAAAGTTCATTAAGCACTGCTGCAGCCGGCCTGTGTGTCCACAGCAGATAATACCCGGCTTCGGGCGCCGCTTTTGATTTTCATGTTCGTCATTATAAAATTATCATTGCAAGGATAATACAATTAAAAGCCGGCACAATGGCCCGATGTCGGAGGAGCCGACTGATTAGTGGGCAGGACAAACGGGCTCCTGTCACGTTCGATGAATATCAAATTGAAATCACAACGAAATTTCCAATTATAAATGCCCACAGGCGGCCACTCAACCGGTGACCAAAAAAACTGGAGGGGGTCTTATAAATATAAATACAGTAAATTCTTCATAAGGACAGCCTTAATTCTTAGTCCTTAGACATTTTGTTTACACTTTTTCGTGCGTTTTTTATGAGAAAAATTTATTCCACAGGAATATATGCATAATTTATAATGAATAAATCAAAAATAATATTATATATTCAATTCCGTTGTACGGCAACTCATGTGTATGGTTGTAAATAGCTCTTTAACATTATTGATTTGCAATATTAACATAACATTACCGATATAATGAGTTGAAATTACCAGCAGTGGGCTTGAAATTTTATACTTAAGTCTTGACTTAATTTTAAGTTTGTAAAACTCATAGATTTTTATAAAACTAGTAGTTAAAATATTAAATAATTTAAGTGATTTGTTTTAAATAATTTAACTAATATAGCTTGTCAAGTCTAAAAAAAATTGTAATTGGGAATTTGTATAAATTAATAAAACGTTTTTCGCTAATACAGATGCCTTAAAAAGTGGCTTAAAATTATACTGGACCATCAAATAAAAGCGATATATTTTTTAGGTAAATAAAGAAGGTTGATATTTTTCTTATTTTAAAGGTACCCCACCATGTAAAAGAAACTTATAAAGGACATTTGAAATCCACTCACCGCCAGAGTTCTTGCGGGCCATGTCCTCGGCACTGGACGTCTTGCGTTGATCTATGCGCAAGTTGGGGATGTTGAAGGGCGGCGCGTTCATGTTGTCCGTAGAGAACTGGTGGCGCAGGGTGCGGTGGCGTTCCGGCGAGGCCATCGACAGGTTGTCCAGCTTCAACTTGTTCCTCTGCTGCCGATCGATTGCCTCCAGCATTTGCTGCAGCACCTGCAACAACACACAATAACAACACGGAGTAACTACCCCACCCCAAAACCCACATCTTCTACGTGGCACACACTCACCTCCAGCAGGTAGCAATAATGCTCGAAATTGAGTGCCGGATTGACGGTGTGCGGAATGAGCAGGGGCAGCACATTGGTGGCCATGGTCTCCACGGTCAGGCCGTACGTTTTGTCCACAAACAGTTTATGATAGATGCCTGCGAAATTTAATTAACAGAAGCGTTTTACTTGGTCTGCTATGAACAATGCACTTCCTGTCCGGGCACTAAACTTTTCAATTGGGGTGTGGGGAAAGCTTATGGTTGGGTTTTATGGTAAATCATGGCTTGAATACCTTTGTAGTTCAGTGAAATTTAATTTAAAACCATTTTAAAACATTTTCAAACTTATTTTGCAACTCATTTTTTTTATAAATAAATTTGATTATTTATCTTAAAATGAGATTCAATTAAAGGTAATAATTGATTTGATTAAGCATTAAAGAAGCACAAAAATCTAGTTCATCTTAAAATTAGGTTGTAAGTTTGTTTATCAAAAGGTTAAAATTTTAAAGCAAACGTTTAAAAATTTGTTGAGTTCTAGCTGGTTAAATAAGCACCAGTAAAATCAAAGTGAAGATAATGCTTATGAAATTTATAGTCTCAGCTTTCTCCCCAATCTTATTCACATCTCACAGATAAAACCATTTTAATCAGAATAATTCTACCAATAAATTTAATCCGGTAGTTTATCAAATAAAATCAAATGTCTGCTCACAATTAAGCTTCCCATTTTCCAGGAAAACTAAATCAAATTGTCACTGTGGGCAATTTGTATCTGTACATGTACGCATGCAGATAAACCTGTGTAAGTCTCTTTTGTTCGAGGTGGGCCAACAGGAAAATTGTGTTCCATGCACTTTAATTAGTTTTCGATAATGGGCCATAAAAACAATGGCAAATGGAAATGTAAATGGAAATGTGTGAAAGCGCCGGAGGCTTTGTGGCTCAACTTACGCACAGTACGCATGATGATATCGGGATCGGGGATGCGGATGTTCGCCAGCAGAGGAAGTACCTCGTCCATGACCTGCCATAGAAATTGATATATGTGACTTTCAGGATTGGACCTGAAGGACCTGATATACTCACCTGGGCACGCTCCATGCGGTCCATGACTCGTTCGATGCACATCAACACGTTCTGCACTATCTTCGGATCGGTTATGTTCTTCTCGAACACCATTTTCACCTTGGGCAGGACCATGCGGCGGATGGAGAGCTCGTCGATGCTATCAAACACATTGCCCACAGCCACAACGGCAGCGCTCTGAAATTTGGATTGTATTTTAAAATATTATTCTTTATATCTTGATATAATGTTTAGCACCCAAAGTAAAAAAAATTAAGATTTTGGGAAGAAATTATCAATGGATAACTTATTGTACAGGTATTTTTTCATCTGAAAATATTAAAGATTTCTAAAAAATAACTTCAGATTTTACATACATATAAAATTTTGTGATCTTGTATTTACCTACTTTTAATAGTAGTTTATTTCTTTTGAAACTTTTAATAATACTTTTTTAAACATGAAAAAATATTTAAAAAAATGCTATTTTAAATTGTGGTATAGAAAACAAATGCTGTAAAATCACATTTTAAAAGATTCTTTGAGTGTTTCTTCATAAACAGCCTATTTTCTTTTTCTTCATATTTTAAAAATATTTTCTTGCTAAATATTGTTCTAAAAAGCATCCAAAAATGTATGTTTTAACAGCGTGCTTACATTTCTTTTTCTGAATTAATTGAATTTTAATTTCCAACTCTCCCTCTAAGGACTCAAAATTGCGGAAAGAAAATGCAAATTCACTTGCTCGAGCACTTTTGTGCTCTGAGTCAGCGTCTGAGTCGCAGTTAATTAAGAAATTGCTGCTGTAATTACACAATCAGCTCCGTCAACCCATTTCCCAATTCCATTCGCCGGTGCCTGGATGCTGATTTGCATATCCGAGTGGAGTGTAGAGTGTGGAGTGGAGCACTCACCTGCACTTGTATCGTGGAACTGTCGAAGGAGTAGAACAACATAGGCATTATGTCTGTGGTGACGTCCTCGGGCCTCGTCTTCTCGATAATCAAATGCAAATTCTCAAGTATCGTAACGCTGGCCTGAATGGATTTCGGTGTGTTGTAGATAATTCTAAGTGGGTAAATGGAAATGGCAGCGTGAGATACATCACAGATTTGATTAGCGAAAAGTTTCCACTGATATGTATCATCGGGACATAAATTACTAAAAATAAACTCGCGTGAGAAAAGTTCTCAGGGTTCCCAAGTTTTTTCTTTCATTTCTTAGCCGGGTGTCAATAAGCGTCTTACAAGTGGCCACAAAGTTTGTTCGCCAAGTTTCGGCAAAGTAGTGCGGGCTTTGTGTTTGTGTTTTGCACTAATTTATGCACGGCTCCCACCAAAGGTGAGCCAGGACCTCCAGGACCTTCGGCCAGAGCCAGCGAAAGTTTGCAAGTCGAGCTCTATAAATTACAATACGAACTGTCGCCTGTCGCAGTGGGTGCAATAAAACGTCATAAAACTTGAATTACAGAAAAAACGTGTCGCGAAAGTTTTTCAATTGTTCAAACACAAAGTTTGAATCGCTAGACAGGAGAAGAGAACGGATTCTGTCGGAACAATGACACGATTCACAAAACTTCTTAGAGCCGGACTGTCTTTAGTAATAGGAATATTATTGTAAAAGATAAATTCACTTGAAAAGTGTTGGCTTAATTTAAACTGAATTTTCTTTGTTTAAGTTTCCTTAAAGCTCTTATTTGGTTGAATACTTTTTTGTTTTAGTTAATGGTTTTTTCATTTGTTTAAGCACTAAGATTTTGATTTATGTTTTAATTGTATTAAAACTTTTATAAATAATTGTTTTATTTAGTCCTTTATTGAAAATAATTTTATTCCCCCTATAATTACTGTTTTAAGCCGCTTCTGGTTCCATTTAGAATTATATCTCGCTTTTCATTGGAAGTCACCTCACTGGTATTTAATTCTATTGTTCGCCTTTGAAATAAGTCTACTCACTTCATGGTGGCCGACATGAGGTTGTCGTACTCCGTGTGCGTGGCTTCCTGGACAAAGAGCATGACCGGCTGCAGGACTGCTGCGAGGACCTCGTTATTGTTGATCTCCGACTTGAGCATGGGCCAGATGTTCTGCCACCAGAGTTTCTACGGGCAGAACAAAACAAAGAAGAAGAATGCGTTGGAAGTCATTAACCAGTCTATGTCCTTTCAATTGCCAATGCTGAGCCATCATTAAGGGCACAAATTTGACGGACTCCTTCCGCTATCTCCAACGCAAATAAAAAAAAAAAAAAAGGACACTCGCAACATTTTTGCAACTGACATAAAACGGCTCGTAATTCACAAATTGTTTGGCCGTAAAGCGCACAACTTGGCGCCGTTAATGATTAATGTGCTGTCAGTTCGTTGGCCCAAAAATTCAGTCCAACAGGCTGCATCCGTTTCCGGTGGACAAGAAAGGACGAACATGGAGGAGGAGCAGGGTGCCACTTACACGTGGTATCAGCGGCATGGCCTCTATCAAGGTGGTCTTGTAGAACTGGGACTTCTGCTGCGTGTCCTTCATGTTGACCACGTCCAGGAATTTGAGAGCGTTTATTGGTGTATCGCTAAGAAACAGTAAATATGGAAACATTAATTAAATGTCATGTAAAATTAATTGTTTTTTTTTTTTAACGATTGTAGCTGGATTAGTCGGTAAATGGCATCAATTAAACATAAAGCTTCAAGTGAACATAATAAAACAACGATACAGGAAAATCCGCAAAAATTAGCCAAAGGCAATATTTATCTCTCTGCCACTGAAATTAAATTATTAAGTCCCCGCAGAGCTCTCGGCTTGCGCCACCACATTCTAAAATGGAATTGTAAATACTTTTTATTGTTATGTAAATCAAAATGTTGAAATTTAATTGCCAAAAAGTGTTTACTTTCGACCCGCATACCGCCCCAGTTTTTGGTTTTGTTTTTGTGTGTGCTCGCGCGGCTATCTGCCACTGAAATTGCCACAAGTGGCAAATAAATGCGAGTTTCGCTTAGTTAAACAATGAAATCAAATCACATTGCGTATACGCCGCGTAGTCCAGCTGATTTCGCCTCTTGTCGACTTAATCAGCGCAATCGACCAAGCAGAAACAAAATCTCAATTTAAAAGTGGATAGAGGAAAGTTAGCTTGCCACTGATTGCCAAGATACTCGAGTCTCGAGCCATTTGCATACGCTGCTAAAAACGCGGAAAATGTTGACAACATTTAAATTAACTTGAAAGTGCTGCCACCAACCTGACTGACTAACTGACTGGATGACTAACAACGACGTGGATGGGATGCTGAGATGGGGATGGGGATGGTGGAGGTGGAGCAGCATCCTGTTGCTTTCACTGTTGCTGTCAGCGGGTTAAGATGCGTAGATGGTAACAGGAGGTATATGGGTTTTGTTCTGATGTCGATTACCATAAGTGATAACAAACCCAATTAAAATAATAAAAACATCAATGGAAGCAAAAGAATATTTAGCATTTATATTAAACAAATTTTAGTGCTCAGAGTTCTTAAAAAAATAAAAATTAAGTTATGGTGTAATGGATAATACTTTAATAATCTTTGAAGTAAGTCCAAGCGAAGTAATAAATATTTATAAATAAACAAAAAAGATGTATCTGGACCTGCACACGAAAAGCCAATTTCAATTCAATTCGCAAAGCACCAGCAGCAACATTACCACACAATTGGCAACGTTTTGCGCAACTTAACATATAATTCACCTATGGGGCATATATTCCGGAGACAGGCTGCGGTATTCCCTAGCTGAGCCCTGATGTACGAGATGATGGCTGGGTTGTGCAGCCACTTTGGCCCCACTTTTCCATCGCCATCGCCATCTTCATCGTATTTGCCTTTGTTTGTCTAAACGCGGCACGTTGCCTTCGACCTCCTTTTCCTCCGCTTCAGATCTCTCTCTCGGGGGGCAGGAAAACAGCTGCTGTCGTTATAAATCCCAGAGTCAGGCAGTCGAGCAGTGGAGACGTCCCAGCAATGCCACTCTAGCTCAACTACCACAGCACAATCAGCTGAAGGGCGCCCACTTTCTACACTTGGCGACGGACACTTGAGAGGCCCACACAAATCAAATTTCTTTGTTTTAAGAGATTTTTGAATTGAGAAGAAAGAAAACTACGACACATTAATATTATTCCTTTCAATGTTCAGCATTTAAAAAACGAAAACGCGAATTCTTAAGATTAACATCTTAACTTTTTCAGAATAACAAATAATTTAAGAAAATGTCTATACAAATCGATGAGTTTTTTATTTATATTTAAAGAAACTATCCTGGTTTTTGGTAACATTTTCTTGGAGAATTTCCTAGAGGAAATCAGCTAGAAATTTTTGCAAGTGCATAGCTCCATTTCGCTTTGCATTGTGAATGTCTTTCAGGTCTGATTACCGCTTTCATTTGGCAAACAGACGTAATTAAAGTGTGCGTACGTCGAGTGGGGAAAGGTGGTTGAATAGATGGTTGACTGGGGCAGAGAAAAAAGAAGGAAAATGAAGCCTTCAATTGAATTTCAGCTACAGGTACAAATTGGCTTAGAGGGCTTTCCTATTGTGTGTGTGTGTGCTCCTCCATCCCAACAGGTGTCAATTTCATTTGAAACTCAAACGAAACTTTAAGCGAAGCTGAACAAATTGCCACAGTTTCCACTTCCCACTTCCTGTTGCTTTTACGTCTTAGCTGAAAGTTAATTAATTTGGCCACTCACATGAAGTACTTGATGAGCTGCAGCAGCTGGGCGGTGGGTCTGGCGGTTGCATCCCTACTGGCCATTCGCGAGGTGGCCTCCTGCAGGGCAATTGGCAGCCTGGGCATCAGCTTGTGGACCATATCATCCAGCTGAAAGTGTAGAAGAGGCGGTGGGGTTTGTACCCAAACTCCATAAGCATAACCAAAACAAACTTTGCCACAACATTAGAAACCACTTGGGGACTTTGGTTTTGGCAGTCCAAGTCCAATGCCCCAGACAGGACGAAAAGTTTTAATGACAAGCGCCTGCGGGATAGCTGCTGTTGCTGCTGCTGCTGCTGCTGCTGCTCCGTCACCTGTCCGCACAAGTGGCAAAATAATTAGAGTTTCAAGTGGACTTTTTGATTACATTTGCATTTGACAAAGCTGCGAATCTAATTACAGCGGGCAAACAAGCCCATCCAAGCGTTTGTCCTCGGTCTCGAAAACTTTTCATCCGTCCAATTGGCACTTGGCCCAATCGCTCCCAGCTCCCAGTCGCCCCCATCCCCCCAGCCCCGTTTCCTGGCCTGGTTCACAAATTAGAAATTGTTTACCCACCGATTCCATTTGCTTTGCGTAGTTTGAGGTGGAGTTACCGGCCTGAATCAGCGGCCTTCCGTTGTTGAACACCGCACAGATAACCATTCCCAGGGAGAACATGTCGCTGAGCAGGCTGCACTTGGACGTTGACTGAGTTTCAGGAGCTATTTAGGGACAAACGAACATAGGAGAATGGAATCAATACTTAGTTAATATTTATATTGTTTTCCAATTCAAATTTATCCCTGTTATCTAAGAATTCATGGAGAACCTAGACATAATACCTCAAAGAGCTTTTAGGAAATGATTCCTATTCATTCAAAGCATACACTATTTAAAATAAAACAAGGACATGATATATCTATAACCACTCACCCATAAAGTCCAGATTTGGCTGAGCCATCTTGGACACCCTGTTGCTCCACGGCGGACACGGAATGGAGCTGTTCAAATCGTTCTCGTTCATTCGCTCTGCAATCGGAATATGCGAATATGAATACAAATTGCTGACTGGGGCTAATTCATTTCAATTTTGGCCTCCTTACCCACATACTCCATGCCGGCCAGCTTCCAGATACCGCGCTTGGTTATTAGTACAGAAGATGGACACACATTGCGATGAATTACGTGACCGGAATAGTGCAGATACGCCAGTGCCTCGGTCAGCTGGAAAACACGGGAGCAAAGTGATCGGGTCACGCTACTGCCCAACAAATCCTGCCACCTGCCACTCACCTGGAGAAAGCCATACTTCAGCTCCATGTCCAAGAAACTGTATTCCTTGGCATAGGCAGGACGCTGGGGCAAAGTGTTGGCCGCCGCTTGTGCCTGGGCCGCCCCCGCTGTCCCCGCCGCCGGTGTCACATTGGTGCTGTCGTACGTTTTCGACTCCTACACAACGGGAAATTTTTTTTAAATTTCTTTAACTTAATTTATTATTGGAAAAAAATGTATCCCACTTCTTACACAAAAAATACATGTCTAAAACTATGAAAACACTGAAGACTGAAGTCACCAAAAATTGGTACACATACCATATGTGTATTTATAAATAAAAAATGAAATCATCTTGTCCTTTAAAATATTCAATATTTTTAAGTTCATAAAACGATAAAACGTGCGTGTTTTAAGAAAATCCCTTTAAAACCGTAAAAACACAAACCAAATTTAATTTACTTAAAAAAATAAATAAACATGATTTTAAATCCCTTCAAAGGTTTACGCAGTTACCTTTAGTGCGGATTTTTATAACAAAATAAATAAAAATAAGTATTTTTAGACAATTTTTCAATTGATTGAAAATCTGCAAACCATCCCGGATTTTTCTCTGTCCTCTACGGACAGGTAATAAAGAGTTAGGGCCTAATCCCGGACTGAGCTGGTCGGGTGGCCCTAAATTTGTTTCACCCTCGGCTTGGATGGCTAGCTACTTTCAGCTCATGGCTTTAAAATTCCCATTCAGAGCAATGCATTTGATGATAAGCCATTCAAATCTCTGGTGCTTCTGTTGTTTGTTAGCCCCTGACTTTTTGTTTTTAGCCATGTATTTTCCTTTTCCCTTTTTCAATTTTTTGTTTGTTTTGTGTGTGCATGTGAGTGCTTTGAGCTTTACGTTTTGCAATTTTCAATGTAATTTAACTCGAATCGACTTTTCTTGGAACTAAAAACTATTCAGAAGGTCCTGTACTTTTGGTTGTTGTTGTTAAGCTTTTTTTGTGGGCTTAAGTGTTGTTGTTGCTGTGTGCTCTTAAGCAGAAGAGGTACAGTGCGTTTCGAAAATGTCAGGGGTTGCCGCTTAATCTCTCATAATTCCTAGAGAATCTAGTTTTAAAGTTTGATATTATTTAAATTATAATATAGTAAAGGAGTTTGTGTGCTTTTGGTTATTTTTGAGCTGTTTCAAGTGTTGGTACAGTGCTTTTCAGAGCTGTCAAGGGGCTTTTTTTTTAATAATCTTGCTTTAAATGTTTCACAAATACTCAAAGTCAACAAACTTAGGATATCCTAATGATGTCTAAATATTGATGATAATATTTTTTTCGGTGTACTTATTTGTTAAACTACCGGATCTCTAAAACTAAGAAACTTGATTATCCTTGACCCAATTTTCACGTCAGCGTACACGCTTTCGTTTGCTTTCCAAAATTAATTTGAGTTGAGCAACTAACATAATCCAATATCCCGTGTGGCCAACAAAAACCTTTAAGTCTAGTGGCACGCACTGTGTTCTGTGGGTGTATCAATTTCTGAGCTGTGCGGACCAACTGAAGCCCTTTATTGACTCAATCTTGGCAGCGTAAACTTTCCCACACACACACACACACACACGCACTACCGCTCTGTGTAATTCGATTTAGTTGTGTGCGAGAGCTGCCGTTTGTGTTTCTGTCATGCATACCCAGCACTTGCCACTGCCACTGCCACGCCCACCTGCCCACCCACCTGCCCCCCATTGTGCTCAAAGTCAAACTATGCACTTGGCTGGCCTGCAAAAACTTTAACAAAACACAGCAAAGGCAGCTAAATTTACGGCAGCCACATCTTCACCAGCAGCCACACCAAAAACAGTGCAACATTCAACCAAACAGGCTTAACATTGTTCCGCTGTACCTGGGAAACTAGTGGATGAACTGGCAGTGGACGTGGATATGCACATGAAAAAATTATTAAACGTTTGGGAAAAAAATAATAATACATTTTATCATCATTTAAATAAGAGGAATATGGAAAAAAATACATTAAACGTGTCTATAAGTGTACAATAAAATATTTCATTCTTGGTAGTAGCTAAAATCCTAAAAAATCGTCAATTGAAAGTTGTTTAAAATATATTCTTGGCTGATTGTTAACGGGTGTCCACAAGAAAAACAACTTATCGTAAGATTAAAGTATGCATTTAAACTTTCTGCTATCAAAATAATTAATCATGAGTAAATAAAAATTAAAAAATCATACACAAAAAATACACAAATATATTTCACATAAACCAAAAAATAAATAAAGTAGCACAAAATTTTGAGTTTTAAATAAAATACAAAACATGTCTAAGACTTTCTAATTCAAAATATTTTTGCATCATAATTTTAGGGAACAATATACATAATTTCAAAAGCTCTAGCGGATTCTGGAAAATGATAAATTATCAAAATAAAAGAAAAAATGCTTTAATTGCTATAATAGAACAAGAAGCAATTTCCTTTGAGTTCATACAAATTTTGTACCGTGTCCGGAGCAGTAAAAAGCGTAAAAGGGCAGAAAAACAGAACCCAACCATTGAGGGATTGAAAGCCAACCAGGCGACAACACAAATTGCATGTCCATGTCGCTGTCAGCAACTCAAACTAGCAACTAAACTGTGGCCAAAACTCACGTGAAAGGCCAGGACATTCGAGAGGCTGGCGAAGATGGGCTCGGAGGCGAAGGCCAGCGTGTCCGCACTCTCCTCGACCGTGTGATAGATTTGGAGTATCTGCAAAGGGATGAGGGGGGTTCGTACGGAAAAGTAATTATCGATTGGGGGCCGAGGACACACTCACCCTCGGATGCCGGAAGCGCTCCAGTGTCTTCACCGAACTCTTTAGCAGCTCCGTTATGGTCTCCTTGCGCCGCGGCTTGTGCAGCTTCTCCGCAATCTTCTTTTCGAATATAAACACGGAACATTCCTACAATAAGGAAAATGAAATAATGTTTAGAACAAAGTTGGAAGACTTATTGAATTGTTGTAAATTCGCAAAAGGAGTTCTTCAGCTTTAGACTTTCGTTAAATATTTTAAGCAACTTAAATATAGCAAGTTCTATGAAAATATAATTTTGGAAACACAAACATCATATTCTTAACTGTGATGTTTTTAATTTTAAACTATTTATATTATTTATTTTATTTAATTTATGTAATTATAAAAAAAAACTTCGTCATCACGATCATTTTTAAACGCTTTATATAAGTTTCACTTGTGGCTATCTGGCTATCTGGCTGGCTGGCTGGCTGGCTGGCTGGCTGGCTGGCTGGCTGGCTGGCTGGTTGCGTAACACTTTTTGGTTCGCATGCAGGCCTGCCAACTTGTTTTTTTTACCGATAATTTATCGATATCTATAAAAGAGCGCGCTCTTTTAAACCGGAAAGCGTTTCTTTTAGTTTTTTAAAACTATTAATATTATTTTTTTAAATACTTGTTCATGTCGCCATTTCTATCTTTAAATTTAAGATACAAATTCCTGACAATCGAATGTTTTATTTAAAAAATATTTGTTTCAAATGAGAGATGCATTATGGTTATTCGATTTATTATAAGTAAAGTGTTATGTGTTAAAAACATTTTATGTATTGCAACATACTTAAAAAGTATGTTATATATTTTTAGTGTAATTTTTTTAAGGCAGGGCTTATCAGTTTTAGATTTAGATTTTCTTAAAAGCCTTCAACACCTTGGGTGAAAATACTATTCTTCAATTTAAACCCAAAGCCTTGGGCCACTCACCTTGTTGTCGCTTTTGCGGTAGGCGTCGTGGATGCGCCATACCAATTCTGGGCCGGCACAGGCCACCGGTTTACCGATTTCAAAATACTGCGTAATGGGATTGCCATCGGCGACGCTCTGCGGGGCTGTGGAGGCGGCCACGTTGGTGCTCTTGAATTTGGCAAACATTGTGCCGGCGGGCATACCATCGATTAGCTTTGAGAAGACATTCGAGAAGCTGCCCTGACGCTTGGGTCCCGGCACAGGTGGACACCCTCCGATGGTGGGTGCTGATCCACTGCCCACTGGCTCCCCGAGGGTTGAGCCGGAAAGTGCTGCAGCTACTACGGTAACTGGTGCTGATGATGATGATGACGATGATTGCGATGATCCACTGATGAGTGGTGCACCTGCTGCGCTGATGGACAGTCGTCCGCGATTAGTGGCTGCTACTCCCACACCGGAGGCTGTTGCACCTGCTGCTGCTGCTGCTGTTCCTGCTGCTGCTGTCCCGCCTCCTCCATTAAAATGAGAGTGACGACTGGGAATCACAGGTGGGTCGTAGACACTAAATGCAGTTGAGCCGCTTATGTTGCGAATCACCGGGGATGTAGGTCCACCCAAGCCTCCCCCGCCGCCCACGGACACCTTGCGCTGCGGCAAACTAATGTCCAGCACCGTGCTGGCGCTGCGCTGCCTTACGCCCACACCTGCCACGCCCACACCTCCCACAGCAGCCGCTCCCGCCACTCCGCCGCCGACGCCACCACCGACGAACTGCTGCTGGCCACTCCTGGCCGGTGAACCCGTTGCCACCACCGCCGCTGCCACCGCTCCCGCACTTTGACCCGCTCCTGCTCCAACTCCAACTCCTACTCCAGCGGCTGCACAGAAAATAATATAAAAATTGATAGGGAAAGGAGGTTATTCTTATTATGTGATTCAGTTTTCAATTAAAAAATTTTAATTAAATTCTTATTGTTAAAGAGTGGAGTCCAATAATATCAAAATACTATTAAAAACTTTTATTCACTATTTTTAACACGTTTAATAATCATTATTAAAAATTATTATTTAGGACACCGAATAATGAATATAAGTTGGAATTTGGTTGGAAGGTATGTCACATTTTAAATATGGCTTTTACAAATTTTAACGTCAAATAAAAATAAGAGAAAATAAGGGCAATGTTTTCATGTTAAAACTAGATGTAAAACATTGCTCAAATTACCTGGTCCGCCCGACGGCGTTATTCCCACAGCGCTGCCACTGCGACCGCGTTGCACCTCCTCGACACTATCCAAACGTGAGAAAATTCTGGCCGCCGTTGTTGCCGTCTTTGGTGTCTATGGGCCAGGAGTAGCTGCTTCGTCGTCGATGGCTGCTTCGTCTCCTCCGTCTCCTTTGAGTTGCTAAGCTTCCTGCGAAAAGGAAAGGCAAATTTCACTTTAATTGCGGCCACTTCACAACGCTCATACGCCCCGTTGGCCAGGCGACCATTTAGCCCACTCGGCAGCGGCACCGGCACCAGCAATTAATGCGCTTATTGCTCGGCTTGGCTTTTGTGCTCAATTTATACACTCATTAACCCCAACAGCAGAGAAGAGTTGAAAATTTTCCGCTCCTCTTTCTTTTGAGTAAGTCAAGGTGACGTTGGATAAAGTCGTTATTTATACCAGCTAATTGTAGATAAAATTGCAAAACACTTCGCAAAAAAGCCAAAAGATGTCTAATTAGCCAGTGCATAATGCATTGTTTATTTATTTACATATTTAAATGGCGCATTAAGTGCATTTTAATGTATGACATGCAAATGCCTGAGAAGAGTTGAAAAAAAACCTAATAGAATCAATAAAAATCGGAATATAAATAAATGTCGTTTTTATTTGGTTAGCTTGACATTAACATATTTTTTTAAACAAAAAGAGTGTGACAATAATAATAAAAAAATAATAAATAATTGGAAAATTAATAAACGTCGTTTTTATTTGTTTAGTTTGACATTTAAAACAATTTTTTTTTAACAGAAGAGTGTGACAAATTTTATAAATAAATATCGTTCTTATTTGTTTAGCCAAAATTAACAAAAATTGAAATAAAAATCAACTTTGTACATATTTGTTCAGCTTAACATTAAAAATCGTATTTTTAAAGCAAATAAATTAGTGCATTGGGGAGAATATTTATTTTTAATAAATTATGTTTAGTTAAGGTTTAATTTTATTTTCATTGGAAGCTTACATAAGAATCACAAAAAATTCGGTAGTGACAAATGACCATAAGCTATCCAAAATGTAGTATAAAAATATAAATATAATTTAATTAGTAATTATAAAGAAAGCATTTTTAAACTATTAAAAATAAATAGAGCATTTAAGCTTCGTTGAGGGCTATATTATATTGTAAAATTTGCCGTTTACAGCTCCATGGCATTCTTTTGGCTGCTTCACACAAAACTGCACAATTAAAAAGTTAAATGAGTTTCACCCCGGCCATTCATTGCTGATGAACACTTCCAAGGGCGTGTGACTGTTGGCTACAACTTTTTGAAAAATTCATGAAAATGCGTTCTAGGCATAATCTTCACATTAAAAGCGAAGAAAAGAATATTTTTGCATGACTATTTGGCAATTGCCCAAATGGAAACCTAATGCAATTTGACTTGAAAAACATGTGTCAAAGTGTCTAGCACATCTGTCGCACGCTGACTGCACTCACAGTTCCCTTTCCCCATCCAACTTTTCCGGCTTTTCCGAATTTTCCGACTTTTCCCCCCGGGGCCGCCTGTCTGTACTTTGGTGTACATTCTTTGCGGACTGAATTATTCAATGCAAGTAAACATTTTGGCAGGATGCCCCAAGCCAGAAGCTCAGAGGGAAGCCAACAAATTGACTTGAGACATCTTACTTGGCGGAGCAGGACTTACAAAGTCAATGGCGCTACATAAATTTCCAGCAAACGTAAAACTATTTAGTGCAAACATTCAGTCCTCTGCAGAGTAGCGTGAAATTTTGTCCGTTAAATAAATTGTGCTGATGGTAAATAAATAAAATATGAGGGGACCCTGAAAAGCCAGGCCGCATTGTGTGCTTAACGGCAGCTACATGTATAGACTATATAGTCTCCTGTCCGGAGGAGAACAAAGTGCCCAGCAAACCAAACAGACGGACAGACAGATGTACAAACGGAGGACCAGCGACACCGGACACGGACTGATGATGGCTGACAGAGGAGGACGGAGGAGGACAGGGGGGACAGGAAGGCGATTGGCGGCCACAAGGATACTTTCTAGGTCAGCATTTTGCAATTGGGGCCAAACAAGCTTAAATATTTAAGACGGTTTAGCGTGGCGAATGGATGCGGTTTGCTTTTACGGCATTCTATTTGCAATCTGCGAGCCTTTGGCATTTTTTAGTGGTTTTAGTCGCCTTAAAAAAAGTAAAACCAAATTTATTTCAAAAGGGAGGTCTCAGTTAATAAAATACATTTTATCTCATTGGAATTTTTGTATATTTTTGTGAACTATTACCTAAATGGAAATAAGTATATTACTTAAAATTCTTATTGTTAAAAGACTTATTTTGTGAATTAAATTTTCGGATTGTCTACTTCATTTCTCATCCCTTAAAATAATTTGTTTTTAAAACAATCTTCTTAGTAAGTAGACATTAATTATTATTTTGTTTATTTTTCTTTGGAATTTATTTTACTTATATATAGAAATTATTTATGTACAAGTCAATTACAAAATGTAATTGCCATGCAAACAAATGAGAAAATTAAATTTAAATCCATGAAATTATACAAACAAATCAACCACAAGTGAAATAGACCGTTGTCGTTGTAATTATGGTTTACCAAATTCCGTCATGCATTTAATCGAAATCCAAATCAAGTTAATTAAATTCTTAAGCCACGAAATAAATGAAATCAATATGTTTGCTTTGTGTAGGCATTATGAATAAAATTAATTCAATGTTCTATGCCATGAGGGGGAATCGTGAGTATGAATGGAAATATTTTTGTATAATAATTCTAATCAGTGGTAAATGTCGCTAGTAAATGGTAGAGATATGTATTTAATTCATCTACCATTGTGTCTCCACTAAATGTCATTTCGATTCGAATTTATAAATGCCAGAAAGTGATTCATTGGGGTAGTGAAAATCCGTTAATGCCAACCGCTTGTGGCGCGGACACGTGGACTCCCGCCGGTTTTATTGATTTCGATTTGGGCACGAACACGGACTAAAGCAGCCAAAATTAAATGATAAAAGCGGAACGCAAACATAACAGCTCCTGAAAGACCGGGAATTATTTTTGGACCACCAGCGAAAGTAGGAAGAGAGAGTGCGATTTTCCTGTATTATATTTGACAATTTCAGACACACAGAGGCAAACGAAATTTAATGTTCCACCCAACGAGCTGAGTTAAATATTTTTAGCCGAAAGTCAGACGAACCAAGGAGGCAGTAAAAACAACAACATGTTGCCAACTCAAGCGCTGATTGAAGACAAACACACACACAGAAACAACACAAGGACACCACGCACAGTGGCCAAAACAAACGATGGCAGACGCACGCACACAGATGTCTCAATTAGAAAAAGGAAAAACGGATATGATGGTCCCTTAGCCGCATCAACACACACACGCACGCACTCACACACACACATACACCAGCGTATAACTGTGCCAGTTAAGGCAACTCCATGTATCCATTGCCCATCTTTTGTTTGCACTCGCCTCATTTATTGTTCGCCTGCCGAGAAGGACAACAACAGTACACAGGACGAGAAAACATTTGGGAACAATAGGTAATATTCTTAAAGCGTAGGAAAAAAAATAATAAACTTGAAACAATTTTTTTGAATATTATATTATGAACTTGAAAATATCTATTCAAAACAAATAATTTATTTGACAGTTGTGGAGTTGAAAACTATGACCAAGTGTATTACTTGACTTTAGTCTGAAGAACTTTATGTTTGTTTGTGTGTGTTTAAAATATTTCAAACATTATAAACAAATCAAACGAATGTGAAGTTATGAAATTAAAAATTGTGAGCTCAAGAAAATTGTCTAAGTTTTTAAAAATTAAATAAAGTGTCTAGCAAACTATTCAAGTTTTTATAATAACCATATGAAATGTAAGGTGTACGTTCCACATACAAACTTTAGTTTAAAAGTAATTTTAGGAGTTAACCATATCATAAACACCGTAACAAGTATGAACCGAATAATATTATAATAATATAACGTTAGCCGTAATAAAAAATTCATGAACCGTTAACAGTTTTTTTTCTAGTGTAAACAATTTGTTTCCTTTTTTCCAGGTATAAACGAATGCATTGGTGTGCAGAAAAACAGGACTCCCCTGGTGCAAGTCATCAACATTTGCTCCGTTTCTGGCCGGGAGCTGCAGGAGTATTCATTGCTGCGGTTGCACCTGCTGCAATGCTAATTACCTCTCCCCGAGAAGGAAGAGGAGAACGATTTGCTGCTGGGGTTGGGTAATAATCTCGGAACATTAAGAAGGGTTCAGTCTCCGTGGGAAACTGAGGAGAGAGTTCAATACACGGACAGACAGAGCTCATCCCCCTTTTGCCAGAGTGCGCACATTTGCATATTACGTATACGGCATGTGAACGTGCCCAGGGAGCAGAGAGAGCTGTCACAGAAGCATTAAGGATGCTTAATTAAATCTTTTGCGTAATTTGTTTAGTTATCCCGCACAGTATCCACTTGAAAATTGAATAGAGAATCGAGTGGCAAACAAAAGCGGCTTAAGCGGGCCAGAGCATTCATAATTGAATTGGGGGGTCAAATGATAAATGCTAAATGCAACGCAAGCTGGAGACACACAATTGTGGCATAATTAGTGGCCAACAAGAGGACTGTAAACTGTTTTCCACCGACCAAAACGAAGTTACCGCCACAAGGAAACCTAATTAGATGATGCTCTCTCACCGAACCCCAAAAGAAACTTACCAATTCCAAAGAATGGGCAATTAGTTGGGGCCAGAAGCTGCTCCTCAAATGTTTTGTGTTATTCTTATGCGTGCGTGAGCACAATATGTTGCCATGTTTGGCTAGGCGGATTAATTGCCAGGCCAATATGCGTCAAAGTCAGGCCTCGATGCCCTCGTGCGTTAATATGTTTGTTTTGGCCTTAAAACAACCTTACCTTACCTTAGCTTAAGCCAGAGGTAAAGGATATTCAGGGAAAGTCCTTTTTGATTGCTTGTAATAATTATTAGTGCTTACGCAACATGAATTTTAATTTGAGTGATAATATGCTATAAATCTCAATTGTTTGAAGTTAACTTGGCACTAATGAAACAAGGTTTAGTTATAAATTTAGTAATTCGATCTGGGTTTCATTCAAAAGACTTTAAATTTAATGAGCCAAAAAGTTGCCATTTAATTAAAGTTATTTCACCCAAAATTTTATTATAACATTGGAAATGGTTTTATACAAATAACACTTAAAGATTTCAAGTAAAGAACAATAAATATAAATTTATAAGGTCTCAATGTATTTGGAGTACAGTTAAAATAATTTTATTACAATTAATTAGCCCCACGGAATGTACCTGCCCTAACAATTTCAAAGGAAGACATGAATAGGACCTTTTTCCAAAGAAAATACTGGTTAGAATGACAACCACATTTCGTAATTTCCATAAATGAAACCACCAAATATTTACAACCGCAAACCATTCCCTGAACTGAGGTGGAGGCTTTTGGAGCTGCAAGTGCCACAGCAATTTTCGAGATTTAATTTTTGCCTGGCAGCCCCAGTGACAAGGCAGCCTAATTAACTTTGTGTGCATAGCAGGCAAATATTTTGAAAACATTTCAATGCAAAACTATGATTTTCTGTTTCCCAGGCAACAATGAGTCTGAAATTGCCGTAGTGCCGAATGTGTTAAATAAAAATTGTGCAATCGGAAAGTGTGTGCCGAAAACGTAATTGAGCAGAATTGTGGCACAAAATTGTGTTATTTACTGAACAGAAGAGTACACAAATACAGGATGTTTGTGGGTTTAATATTAGTCACAGGAATAATTTTTGCGAATTTATTTTGTTTATAAGAAAAGTGATTATGGGTATTACTACTTTTCAGCAATGGTTTTAAAGCAAACATAACATAACAAATCTTTTTAAAACAGAGCCTGACACAAAATGGTTTTTCCGGACCTTAATTATGTGCATAAATGCAGCTAAAAATACTCAGCAAAAAAAAAGGAGGAGAAAACAAACAGCAAACAAAGCCTGCAGCCAAGAAGGAAAACATACACACGACGCGGAAAGTTTTTCCCCTCTTCAGATGACTTAATACTTAATGGCATTTGGGGGGCATGGTGGAAATTATTTTAAATTGCAAAGCCAGAACTTGGAGGACGTCCTTGTTGCTTTGTTGGCCTGCAAAAGACATTACAAATTATGTTATTACACGTTTTTTCTCTCTTTTAATTTTCATAAATTCACTTTCTTTCTCTAATTTAAGTTGCCTGCAGTTATTTAAAATCACTTAAAATTGGCAACCTGCTCAAGTTTCTCCTCTTCACGCAGCCTTTGCCCCCTATTTATAACTTTTGATTTGCGTTCCAGGCGAAATTATAAGCCAGAAATTTGCATAAGTTTGAAGTGAAATTTTATGCTGGAAAAAAATAAAAGAAAAATCAACTACAAGCGACCGGTCTTTGAGTGGCTGAAGTTGATGCAGAAAATATTGCATTGAGATGAGGAAAATTGCTGCAGGGGTGTCTGCGATTGGAACAAATTTGAAACAAATTGTTTTTCTTTCAGAACACTTATTGAGCTGCATAATAAAGGGGGGCACAAGTTCCGCAGTGACCTAAATACACTTGGAGGGTGCTTAAAAGTAGAAAAATGTTTTCCTCAACTCTGCGAATAATTCTATTTTCATTTATTTCAGGCTTCAGAAAATATTACAAAGGTATAAATGATTTATTTGTGCACCATTTTGTATTCAGTAGTCTGAAAGGAAGCAAACATAATGCTCATTGAAAACCCATTTATTCCAACTAAGAGAAAATCTTTTTTTATCATTTGAATTGTTATACATTTTTTTAAATTTTATTATAATGCAAAGTATTTCAATTCAACTTTTTGATGTATAAAAAAAAACTAGCAATAATGGAGTAAACAAAATAGCTCGTTTAGTTATTTTGCTTTTTTTAACCTAAAAATCACAACCAATTAATAGAAGTATCATAAATTGAATTTTTTTAAGCCCTACAAACACTCTTCACGCTTAAGGTCTTTCAAATTATGCCCTTGACACATTATCAAACATTTTCCATCAAACATGTCGGTGCAAGCATTAAATTCACTTGAAATTTCTCAAATAATCACCATTTAATTAGTTGCGAACATTTTTATGGACGCACAGCACTCGACTCGTATCACATTCCTGCAAATACTTTTTAATTAGTTACGTTTACGGCTTGTGGTTTTAATGCATTTTGACAGCTAAAATCAAACGACGAAGTCAAAGTGGCAAGCAAAACGCTCTTGAAAATTTGAAACATTTTGAATTTAGTTTTCACGGAATTTCTGAGGTTTTTTCCCCCCTCGAATTTCCAGTTGCGCACTCACCTGAAATGACCAGGTATGCCACACGGATCACAATGCAAAACCAAGACCGCCGAGCTGTGGCAAATAATAAATACATTTTCACTTTTATGACTGTCGTATAAAAAAGAGGATTTAAAATGCGATTTTTCTTTAAAAATTTCAAGTTAGTTGGTGGTAAAAAATTAAGAGCTTTGACTGTATTAAAAACTAGTACAATTTTATCAACTCACGTAAAGCTAAGAATAAAATGAGGATATTTTTGAAATATTTTAAAATTATTTTACAACAAGAGTGCGAAATTTAAGAAGGGTTGCTAGAAATATGTTTACGCTTTTGATTTTTTAATTTTAATTTTTTTAGCTCAAATTAATTCGTTGCTTTTTTTTCCCTTTAGTTTTTTTTTATCTCATTTAGCAGTAGCAGAACTTAAGGCTCTTTAAAACCCTTTTTGTTGTTATCTAATTTTAAATAAAATAATCAAGTTTAAACAGAGTTTTTTTTAAATTTAGAGAAATATGATTAAAAAAAATTTGATAACGACTGCCCAATATTTAGTGGAACATTTTCGGAAAGCGAAAACACAATTCACCCGAAAATTCAACTTAGTGAATAAACAAAAATTTAAAAAACCTTAGAAGTTAACACTTGTGAAGAAAATTAGAAAATGGAAAATAAATACTTGTGAAATAAATCCAGCGTTCTTATCACTTAATAATCGCACTGCGGAAAATTAACGGCACATTTAACGGTTAACGGCTAACGGCTAACGGTTATGCGATTCTGAAAGCGAGTTCTACCGTCACAAAGAAAAAACGTCAGCGCCGACGACACTTTCACATTAATTAAACGCGTTTATATGCAGCACACAGACACAGTCACAGTCACAGGTACAGGTGTGTACAGCATGCGTATGCTTTTTACCTGAGAGGTGATATGCGTATGTGTATGTGTGCGCTGACCGTTGCGTATCCGCACCGTTGACTGTTAGTCGCTGTGACCTTTGAATCGCTGCCGCACGTTCGCACGCCGTAAAGTCCCCAAACAGACTGAATCTGCGACTCCGCCGGAAAGTCGTCGAATGCTCCTCCGTGCCGCGCGAAGCAACAGCTCGAAAAAGTCCCAAACTGTTGCGCAAAGCTGTGGGGAAAACAGTGGTCTAAAAAAAGGACGAAGGATGTGCGCAGGTGCAGGATGCAGGGGAAAATCGGGACTAAAACAGCTGAGAAGCAACAGTTTGTTGTGGCGGGGCCAAAGGGGGGTGGTGGATAAGTGAAGGACGGTTGGCCGGTTGGCAAAAGTGGGTCTCTCAGTCAATGTCACACTCGTGGAGTTTCGATATGCAAATGCGATGGGTGGAGGCTTTTCAGGGGGAGGCAGCTACTTTCTTGGCAGCTGATTTGACTTTCACGCTTGTTGCTTTCTCCACAAATTAACGGGAGGAAATTTTCGGGCCAAGTCTACTGCAATTAGTATGCGAAGCGAAAACATTGACGCCATTTTATTTGCCCATTAAACAGTTTTGACCCCCAGACGACAACGTCGCGCACGTGACGCACATATATCAGGTGTATTTAATTAGTTGGCAATTTTTATGCCACACAAGAACTGCCCCCCGTATCCTGCCACGTCCTGTCGCCAAAGTTTGCGTTCATTGTTTGCCATTTTCCCTTCGTGATTACTGTCTGCCTTTTGATTTCGACCGATGACAAAGCATCGTCTATTAATACGCGATCAATAGGGTCAAAGCTGGAAATCAATATCTCATTGAATCATTTTTTTTTAACATTTTCTCCCTTTTTCTGTTTGAAATTATTATTGAGCATAGAAGTTTTGTGGGTCAAATTGTATTCGATGTTTAATAAATATTTTTTAAAATCTAACAAATAATTTAGACACTGGCGACATAAACGTTTTAGTTCACTTAAACACAGTAAAGGCATTTCAACATAGTTCTGAAATTGTAAAAAAAAAAAAAAAGTATCTTATAAATCAAGAAAATGGCTTAGAAGTTAGAAACATGCTTAAGATGAAATAAGCATGAATTAAAAATGAGGGCTTGTCTTGCCTTTTATATTATTTTATATAGCTTCTCATATAGCACCTCAACTTGTCAAAAAATGTACTCATACCAGAAAAAAAATTGGCTTCAGAAAATAATATTTTGTATAAAAATTAAACTATTAACGAAAATTCTCCACAAAATCGGCTCCTTTTTCACACACAAAAAAATAGTTTAAGAGCAAGGACACTCCAACCTAATAAGTAGTTCGATAAATACACTTTATTATGATTGTGTTTAATTTTCGTGTAGCCCAGAGCTTTTTGTGTGGGTCCCGACCTCCGACCTATGATTTTATAATGAATCGAAAACTTTCGCAACCTTGTTGCAGCCTGTCATAACCAGAACTAATAATTGAATAAATATTTGTTCAATTAGTGGAGTACTCGTAAAACAAATGACAAGGCTAAGTGGCAAGGTCGTCAAAAGTGGCAGAGGAGCAGCAGGGAAAGCAGGGAAAAGCAAGCACTTGCCCTTGCCCTTATGCTGCTCCATCTAGCCAGCTGCATGTACATATCCTTGCTTGCAGTTTATTCCGCTTCTTTATAAATAACGCCTGCAAGTATGCAGGATAAAATGTGAGCTCGTGGGGAAAATGGAGGTGGTGGTGGTGGTGGTGGTGGTACCCCATTCAGGCCAAAGCACACACGATTTCCCATTCTCGTCTGTTTGCCTTCCATGTTTTTCCTAGTCTGTTTGCTCTGCCACACACACACACACGCACAATCGGGAAATAGTAACATTTGTTTATTCACAGGGCCGATCCAAAGGACCTGCCATATGGACATATATCCAGGTAAAGCCCAGCTTCCGATTTCAATTCGCGATAGCTAATAGCCTGCAGGGAATCATCATAAAAATAAACCTTTATTGTCCATTGTCGTAACAATATTTGCGGAGTATATAGTTCAAGTGGCCATTCAGTTTTAATTTTGCGGCTTCTCCTGTGAATATTTTATGGCTGCCCATCCGCACAGAAAATATGTTCAAAATAAGTAAAATGCGGAAATCAAAACTGAAAGCTCCTGTCGACAAGCAGAACGCAAAACAAACAACAAATCATATCCGGTTCTGTCTGCCTATAAAAACAAGTCGGGCATGAAATATTTCAATAAAATTTTCTACCACAACCTGCCGCTTTGCTGAATAGGGAATATTTTCAATTTATACAAAAAGTAAAGTTATTTAACAGTCACTTGTATTTTTATTTAAAGGAAACATAATTAACACCAAAAGTAAAGCAATTTTTTGATTGTGTGCACTTCTTTAAACAAATTTAAAGAGCTTACAAGTTGTATTAAATACATAAAGAGTGTTATTATTTTATATTATATTATTTCTTAATATTTTGTAATCTAACTTTGTTAATGTTACATAAAGAGAGTTATTATGTTAAATGTATTATTTTCTGAATATTTTCTAATCTAAAATTGTCAGTTGATCATAATCTAAATCGATTGTGTCACCAACAAACAAACTGCACTTCCACATCCTGTTTAGATGCCTGTTGAATTTGTAAACCAAACTTAAATACGAAGTAAACAGGATTGGCCTGGGGTGCAGCTTGTGCTTTGTTGGCTAAACCATTTGAAATTTTAGTTAATTTCCCTGCTCGTACACAGAGGCTTAATTGACCGAGCGTCGGTAGCACATTTGTGGGGACAGACAATTAGTTTTCGGCCATGGTTTCGACAACGACCACAAAAGCCAACTATGGCTATGGCTATGACTATGACTATGGCTATGGCATAATAACAATCAGCAGGCAGCAACAACACTTTAGACTCGGCCTACACAACCCGGCTAATACAAACATGAAAGTTAATTAAACCGAAAGTAGACTGACATGAATTTATATGGGGTAATATTATGCCTTTGGCGCTGAAAGGCAGCATCCCCTTTTCTATCCCTGGACTCGGGGCTTTACGCTTCGCTAAATAGCAAACTATAATTAAAAGTGACAAGTAAATTAGTTTCTGCCGTCAACTGATTGCGAAAAGAAAGCGAGGGAGTTGTTTGCTAATTTTTTATTAGCGGCGACGGAACCGATACCGCTAAGAGTTTCCGGTGTTTGGTTGGTGGGGCTTAGCACCTGCTCAGGCCTTTGCTTTCGCTTTTGCTTTTGCTTTGGGCCATGTTTTATTCATGCGACTATTAACTGATTTTATCACGCTACAAATATGCACTACAGGGCGTATGCATAATAAATTCCAGACACCGTTCCAGGCATTGTTTCCCTTTTTTATTTATTTTCATTTTTATTTTACTGCACCAGCAGCTGCTGGCTCGCAGGACGAATCTGTGCACCGTTTGCGGCAATCACTTTTATATGCCAGCGCCTTTTTATGACCTTGTTTATCCTTGTCACATGGCCCAAAGTCTTTAAAAACCAGCCACAACTTTGATGAACTCGTAAAAAGGAATAACGAATAAGTGGAAATGAATTAGTGCCAAGGGTCGAAGAGCAGTTACCCAGTAATTGGTGGGATAAACCAAAAGGGCATTTGAAAAGGAAACGAATAAAAAGAGTTAAATACGGAAATATGGATTTCTGGAATTTTTAAGCTAGGAGAAATTTACATTTTTGTATCCAATTTATTTGTAATAAAATGTTGTTAATAAGTCATAATTTTTAAAAGGTTGCAAACACTCATCAACAGATATTGTTAATAAAGATTTAATTTAGATTATTACATATAACCATTAAACGACTAATGATTTTAAACCCTAAAGGGAAAAAAACTCAAAGTTCCAATAAAATCTCTTAAATCCTTATAATCTTTTTCCTAAAAAAAAATGAAGAAAACACAGCATCGGAAGTAGGCGTGTCTCCGGCCCTCCGGCAATAACAAGTCTGTTTTTGATGCTTTTTCACGAGTGAGTGAATAAATTCCAAAATGGTTGTCAAAAAAGCGTCACATGGAAATTAATGATGACTTTTATACGCGAGTAATTCATGGCATTTTCATAATAAACCCACACACACGCACACATGGGATACCTTTAATTTGATTTCTAAGAAAAGGAAAAATGTGGAAAATATTTATTTATGTACGCATGAAGGAAATAATCCCAAAAGGGACAGACACAAAAAAACAGAGAAAGGAAAAACAGGGAAAGTGCCCAAAATATATAAGTGTGTGTGTGTGTGTATCCCTGTGAGTTGGCGACTTTTTAAAAAGCTTTTTTATGCTCGTTTGCATACACTCTGATTTTGATACCATTCAAAGTCAGTTTAACAGTCATCATGCGATTTATAACGCATAATAAGACAATCAGACAAGGCAAATGCGCCCTCGTGCAAACAGAACCCGCAAATAAATACTTTATACTATAGGTTAGCCTTTGTGGGTCCAGGTCTACTAAGGCGATAAAGCAAATTGACAATTTCCCCCCCAACCAACGACCGCCCTCTGATTTTCCGATTTTCCGGCCAGCTTGTCAGCTTCTTACAGCGGTCAGCAAAGTTGTCAAAGTATTTGCGGCATAAAAGTTTTACTTATTTTAAAACTAAAACCAAACTAAACACCGCCCACTACTTCGGTAGAAAAGCCAAGGATTCCTTTGGAAACTGGGAAGAGGTAAAACAGGAAAATTGTGTAACATTTGGATCGGAGGTAAAATCATTTCTGAGAATTACCATGTCATTTCAAAGCTATCATCGCTTTTGCCCTTTTACTTAAATATAAATAAAGCTGAAAGTTGTTTCTTTTCATATTTATTAATATACCTACTTTAATCCAGAGCAAGTTTACAATTCGTTTATTAAACATTCAATAACTCGTTGAAATTCTGTAGAAAATTTATTTTCTTAACAATTTTAATATTTTGTAAGTAAGATTTTAATATTTCAGCATTTAAGGTTCAAGAAAAAAACAAATTAAAATGAAAATGAAAATGATGAAAACATCAAATAATTTTAATGATTTATTGTTTTTAAAGCAACCGTTACTCACATCTATGTCAAAAAGCTTAGTTATACTTTTAAGTAACTTGAAATCCTCAGCTAACTCCCCCAAAAATAACCCAACAATTAAGATAACCTTAATTTAAAAGGGACTTACAGCTGTCTCTAGATTTGATCATAACCCAGCTCCAATCAGGGACAATCAATAAACATAAACCCACTTAACCTGATTAAGTTAACAACTTTTGTTTTGGCTGATGGACTTGAAAGGGATTGAAAAGGACCCTTTCCTTTATAAAGTCCCCAATATCCATCCCCGTCCTCTTTGTGGCGAGTGCAATCGATTGCAAATTGAAAATTCAATTTTTGTTAATCGGCTTAAGCTAACCCTATGCCACATACCTCTCCGGTTTCATAATTTAACTTTTTTCCGCTGCCACGGCCCCATGCAAGTATGTGGGAGCTCGTGTGTGGCAGTGGCGAAACTTTTGGTTGCCATGACGGGGTTTTTGTGGTTCTCGTCGCTGCAGCTGCAAAAACCCAAGCCAAACGCCAGCATATTCTATTGAGTTTTCGCTTATTTTCCCTGGCTTTCACCCCGCCTCCACCACGTCGACCTTGGCTGCGGAAAATGTGGCCAAGTTTATAGGGACTAGAAAGAGAAATCAGCCGCAGGCAATTGACAGAGGGTTGGGGTTACAATTTTAGTGTTGACATTGATTCCGAGAATCTTTCTCTCATGTTGACCCACACAAATTTGTATCACATTTTTTTTTCTCAGAGGAAAAATAATCGAATTGCTAGGATCATTAAGTAAAAGATATGAAAATTACAAATAATAAAAAAATACATTATAATACTTTCTTTATATTGACACTAAAGGAATTATCTTTTTCCTTTAAATAAGAAACAAAGACATTTTCTTTTCGTGTACTTTTTGTGTACTTCAAAAACGTTTTATAGATTTAAAAACATTAATTCTTACAAAATAGGTACACAATTGTTGCTTTATTTTAAAAACTTCTTTTAACAAGATTTCCATGATTTTAGTAGTATTCATATTTTTCCAAACAGTTGATAAATTTGTTCCCGATTATAAAAATTAATACAAAAATTAGGACCCTATTTCATTGAATGTTATTTATTTGTTAATAAGAAAGTTCCTAATGCCATGAAATAGAAAATAAAATAGAAAAAAAAATAATATAGAAAAAGGTTCAAGTTTTATATAGTTTTAATACAAAGGTGTAAAGGAAAGAAAGATGAGACAAAATTTAAAGATAAAAACCAGCTTCTTTTGGACCTTGAAATTCGTCTGGAGACCTTCAATATCTTAGGTAGTCTGAACTTTTAATTAGTTCGCTGGCTGAACAACAGACCGGAAATTAAGCTACCGAACATGTGGATGTGTGCCATGTTTTTACAGGGCTTCGCCACACACTCACAGCCACTTAGGAATGTTCTAGCCCGCCCACCGATGTCCTTTTCATGCAGGAAACACTTTAATAAAGGACTCGGTGGCCGGAGAAGGGCGAGCAGGAGCAACTGCCTAGCAACGGGACCTCGGCCCAAAAAGGACCACTCTTCATTTGGATGAGTGCTTGTGGGCGTGGCCGAAGGGCGCACTGCATATGTACGTGCTTGCCCATAGATGTGAACCGACCATTAATTAGCCTTTGTTTTAAAGCAGAGCACACAAATTGAAATGCATTTTTCACGTCGCTCGGACATTTCCCCACACACACACACACACACACCCTTGGCCAAATGGATGTTTATCCGCTGCATAAAGTGCATAAAAGCGTGGGAAGTGCATGCAAATTCAGTTGCATACAGAAACGCACTTGGAACTGCAAGCTGGTAACTCGATTCATTCGACACTGCGATGCGGTGTAATGTGATACGGGCTTTTTGCTTAATCATAGCACTTTGCATGTCCAGCTTACGGGATTTATCCGCAATAAAAAATATGGAAATCAATACCATACGCTATTTAAGTTTGCAGACTAAAGGCATCCGTTTTTTCGGGTTTTTTATTGTAATCTTTGGATAAAAAAACAATGACAGATATAAAGTTTTCAGTTAGGTCATTTAAACTGAAATTAAAATTTCAGACACCTTTTTTTTTTATCCTGACACAAAATTATACTTAGCTGAATTTTAATCTATTCTATTTAAGACTCTATTTTTCTACATTAATTTAGATCTTTTTCTAAAAATTTATATTTCATTAAATTTAATCATTAAATAAAAACAAAGTAATTAGAAAAGGAATAAGAAGAACATGAAAATAGCAAGAAGAGTTAAAATAGCTTGACAAAATTACGTATTTGGAAAACTGTAAACATTTTTCATGAAAAAAACTATGTTTTTGGTAATTGTTTAGGGAACAAAAACCTTCTTAAGGACAGAGAAATATCTCTGCATTTTAACTTCTTAAGAAGTTTAAGGGGTTTTTTTTTTGTGGTTAAAAAAAATTTTTTTTTTTTTTTTTTTTTTTGTAGATATATGTTCCAAAAATGTGCTGTAGAAGTTTCAAATCAAAATCTGAAAAATTTCGAAAGTTATAGCCCGTTACGTAGAGCACTGTCGAGCACCGGCCGAGCCAAAGCCAAAACTTTAAACGCGTTTTCTCAGAACCATGTTTTTGGACCTAACGTGCACGATTGAAGACGCTACAATGAACCGATCGTCATCAAATTTTTTAAATGTTCCTTAGGGTTTCCTCTAAAGAATGAACCTCGATCAGCCAAAAATATTGAAAATTGTTTTTTAAAAAAATAATTAGTGAAAAAAAATGCGAAAATTGACTTTTTTTTTCAAAACCTCATAACTTTTCGAATTTTGATTTTTTTTCCATGATTGAGGTTCACTTTATAGATAATACGATACTAATTAAGAATGTGTTTGGTTTTTGTGTTTCAGATCACGGGTTTTGAGCCAATCGTGCACGAGAAAAATGCATACCGCCACCAATAGGCGCCCCCCCCCCCCCCCTTTTTGGATTTTTCAATTTCAAAAATTTTATTATTTGAAGAAATATATGGTCATATTCAGACGAAAATTTCAGCGCTGTATCTTTAACCGTTTTCTCAAAAAAATTCCTAAAAAATGTGAATTTTTTGACCCCACAAGGTGAACACCTGCCTTAAGAAGTTGAACTTAATTTTTCTTAAATAACTAAGAAGCTTTCCCACCACTTTCTTTCCGAATATGAATGTCAGACGAGTGAATTGACTACCGCTGTCACCTGCGCGAATACAACCCTCGAGTCCCAGGTGCAGCAAGAATAAAAGCAATAACAACAATATGCATATTTCATGGCTTTGCCAGCCAGAAGAAGGAAAACTGGAAAAAGGCGAGGAAAATAAGGAGAAAGTGGAGAGAGAAATGGAGTGCAACAAAGCGGCGGAAGGAGGAAGCGTAATCGCAGTTTGAGCTGCACTCCAGCAACAATTTGGGTTGTTTCGGCCACGTCGTTAGTTTCGCACTTGGCTGTCCATGTCCACATGGGGTCTGTGTGTCTGTGTGAGTATCTGTGTCATGTCTGCATGTGTGTGTGGGTGTCTGTGCGACACGTATCGTGGGCGTGCAGCCAGCAACTGCATTATTTACAAAGTTGCTGGCAGCCATCACCCCGAAAAACCTGTTATAAAACCTTCACTGCGCAATATGTGGAATATCATGTCGGAGCTTTTCCTCCTACAGAATCCTGAGGATATATTTCCCCGCTTTCCCTGCTTTTCCTGCTTTTCCTACCTCCACCAACGCTCTCTAATTAGACTCACGCAATGCGTCTTTTGGGGCTTTTATCTTGCGGGTTAACTCGATTTCCGGTTCGATGCGCTTTTGTTTGTGTCGGTGACCGGAAATTAGTTTCGCTTATTCTTTGCTCCTCGTTCACGCCATTATATGCGCACGGGTTCCCCGATGTGAGTGTGTGTGTGTCAGCTGGGAAGACTCCTTATTTGATTTGGTCCACCAGCTTTGACTATTTGCATTGCCAGGAGTTCAGCTAGAATTTGGTTTGCACAACTTGCAATCAATTTGTTCACAGCGGAAAAATGTAAACGAAATTGGTCATTACTCTAACTAACATGTTATAATATTTAAAAAGGGTTTACTTCTTGACAAGATGGTAATATTTTTCGTTAAATGTTATAAAAATAATTATAAAATATCAGTAATACCTACTCAGTTTGCAATGAAATACTTTGTTTTGGAAATTAAAAATATATTATTTTAGAAAACCTTATGAAGTGGCTTATATATAATATTTCAAATAATGACGATTTTTAATAAATTTCACTGAGTAACATTTTTGCAGATTTTCTCTCTGTCCAGATCGAAGCCACTTTTTGGCCAACTGAGCTGTGACCAATGGACGGAACATCTGCTCATATTTCATTGGCCAGCTGTGGAGCACTTTGGGTAATGAAAATCACACAGTAGCCGAAAAATGAGAAAACTCTGTGTGAAGAATTTCGCACAGCACGTTGACTTACATGCGTAACCAGAAATAATTTTCCCCAAGTCAACATGCACTTTAATTTGAGTTTGCTACTCAGGTGGCAACTTTAAGCAAGTTCTCGAAATTCTTCCATTTGAAAGTCGAGCACAGCACATGGAGAGTGTGTCAAAATTTGCATTGGCTTCTGTACTCGAGACTCGTCGAGCAATGGCAATTTGCGTCAAACCTCAAGAACACAAGCACAAGGGAGATGAAAGGGGTCGGGAAGGGGACAGATTTCCAGATTTCACATTAGCCCCATGACATCTCTCAATCCGACGCACAGGCAAACAATGGAAACCCACGTAAGCGGAGGACCGAGATTCGGTTTTTGGCTTGTTAAAGGAGAAATAACCATTCCTAGAATTACAATAAAAGCGGCAACAGCAACAGGCTAAGTATAGGCATTACCCTTTGGAGTCCTCTGCCACGGCTGACTCCTCCACTTGAGGCACTTTAAGTCCCAGTTTACTGCTTTTGGGTCCTGGCTCCGAGTCCCGTGTCGTGTGGCTCCTGTGTCGCCCAGCCTCCCACCACCTCTAATACAACGAGATTAAATGTCCTGTCGCAGAGGGCTTTAGCATTAAGCCCTGGTCGATGCTGGTGCTGTGTTTGTATCCGATATTGGTGGAAGCATTTTACGGACTAGCAAGTGAAAAGGACACTGCTGGAAAATCAGGGTCTAATCATTGCTCTTTTGCAAATTTTCGAAATATAAAAAAAAGCTGTCAATAATACAGGCTAAAATATCTGAAGAAGTCCATTATAGTAGCTAATGAATTTTGTCATCACTTGAAGTGTAAAAACTTCCATAGTCACTGTGCTCCAAGTTTCCCTGTTTGATTGTGTAAATTTCCAACTTATATTCTTTATTACCACTGTTTTTTTTCGGTGTGACTTCATGAGAGATTTAGAATAAACATTGATTTTTGGTAGCTGTTCTATTGCTGCTTATTGTGGCAGCAAACTCGCTCACTTCCTCGCCAAAGCAAACCCACAACCAACAATCGAGTGGAGTGTTGACGTCTGCACTTATTCCTCCTCTCCTCCCCTCTCGACACCCTTACAGCACAACCGGGGGAACCTCAGCCCCCTAACCCCTTCTGTCTTGTCTGCTTGGCTTTTGTGACCAGCTCACTATGGGGAAAAAGACCACTTTATCTGGCATTTATTATTGTGAGTGAACCAAAAGAGATTTTTCACTGCGGTTTTTTTTATTATGTTGTTATAGTTCATAAGAACCTATTTTAGAAAAATGGGCGTGTCAACGCCCCTTCCGCCCAAAAAATAAAAAAATAGCATTTAACCAGCATTTTAAGAAGTAAACTTTTCAAATGTGGTCCCACATACACATAAACGAGTTTCGCCACGCCCCTTTCCGGCCCCAAAATTAAAAAAAATTTTTTTTTTTTTTCCTATTGCTGCTTGAACTAGCAAGAAAACCCTATCACCTTGGGAATTTGGTTGTTCCGCGGCATCCAGTCTTTAAACTCTTTTGCCTTTCGATCCAAATAAATGAAGTGGCCATCCAACCAGTCTTTTATTTTTTTTAAATGCAAAGTTGTTGTACCGTTTAACCATTGCAAATGTCTTCATTCAAAGTTCATGTAAGTGCTTTTACATTTTAGCCAATTATTATGAAAGTTATTCCAAAAATTTATGGTTTTTTAATTTTAAAATGTTTTTATTAACATTATTGCATGTGTGCAGTTCAAAATTCCTTTTGACTGCCTTTCCTCGTTTGTTCCGGCCCCCCTCGCTATTACACACAGCAAAGAAATCTGCGTTCGAAAAATTGAGGTTACCTAACAAAAATGCAAATTGCAGCAAAATATGGAAAAATATGACAATAAAACGAATACCTGTAAACTCAGAATTGACAACGCTACAACAAAGACTTGGTCTAACACTTAAGCAATTCTAAACTCTCTTACATAATCCTTTCCAAAGTTGAAATTTGTTTCTAGAAATTCAGCTAAAGAAGCTCTTAGAAAACTGCAAAATATTAGTATACACACGCACAATTTTAACGATTTATTAAATTTAACACACAGTGCAAACCTGCAAGATCAGCATTCATGTTTTGGTTTTCCTCTAATTGTTGTTCCATCATTAAATATTAAAATCAAAACTCAGTGTACAAATTCACACAACTTAGCCGCACGTGCTTTCCATTGCAACAGTTGACTTAACAGCCGTTTTTCTAACAGGGGACTGTTAAATTTAACATTTTGAGTTTGGGGCATAACAGTCTGATGTTTTCTTAATGCGTTAAAAGTAAAATTGTCGTAATTAGAAAACTTTTTAAAAACATGCAAATGCCAGATAAAGTGGTAATTTTCCCCATAGTGCAGCTGTCAAGTGAGGCTTACACCCCCTTCACCCTCCATTTCTTTGTTTGCGTCTGTATGCAATTCAATTTATTTTTGTGTCGCTCATATTTGCAAAGTTACACTCTTAGCAAAAACAAGCACGATTTTATTAAATATTAACTAAAAAGCATAAATAGTTCAATGTTATTATAATTAATTAAAAATTTGTTTGACTAAATATTCATTGTATTTTTTTTATTTGTACAAAAAGTGTGATAAAGTATTCCCTTGACAAATCCGATTGTAAATTTGTTATCCTAAGCTATTAAATAAATAAGTTTGTTATGGGTAACCATTCAACAGTATATTTAATGTTAAAATCTCTTTTTTGTCAGCCTTACCAACACATTTGAACTATTTTACTGAACAAAGTTTCAAGTCCCTAGATTCCTAGTAATAAAAAAATACTTTTCACATGTTATAAAAAAGTTATCTAAAATATAATACTTTCAAGGTGAATATATTTTTTAGTGTTCCATAAAAGTCTTTTTCCCGGTATATGTGCTGACAGCAAGCTTTTGCTTTGAGCCCCTTTAAATTCTATTAAAGTCCTTGAAACGCCCGAGGTGCTAAGGTTACATAATTAAATTGCAGCCCTGGCCCGGCAATTATTTAAATGCCTCATTTATTAACGCTTTGTTAGGCAATATTTTCACAAATGACTACGAAACAAAACAAAACAAAAGAAGGCACGGAAGTGCCTTAAAAGCCTTAATAGCACTTAAAAAAGTGCTATAAAAGCCACCCCCAAATACACACACACACACAACACACACATACACACAGAGAGATAGGCGCGCAGACAGCGGAATATAAATTTACGCATTACGCATACGCCGTGTGGTCGGGCACTGATTTATTTTTAACCTCAAAGCGTCATTCACAATAAAGATATTTTACGTTTATGACCCACAAAAAGTGGAAACTTTTACGCTGTCAGCAACATGGCGTATGCGCAACAATTTTACAAGGGGCGTTCACTTGTTGCGGTTGACCGGGCTTAAACTCTAGGGGCCACAGACTGAGGCTAGGCTCTAGGCTCCCAATCCACCTCCTCGCAATCCACCAGCTGACAGGCCACCACCTAATCGAGCCATTTTTGCGGGTCGTAATTTAATATGCGGTCGCCACTCGCTGGGAACTTTAACATGCTCGACACGTCGCCTTTGGGGGCGACCCCGAGTCGCGCCTTTTATCCACACCACCAAACACACACCTGCACCTGTGTCAACAATTCTTTAAAACTCCTCGCTTCGTCGGCATTTCGATTCATTTGATTTTGGCCGCTCGCTCGGCTGGCTTATGCAAACAGGCAACATCCACTCGAGCAGCCAAAGCCTTTCAATGCGCGTCAACAATTTACATTGCCATTGCCCTCTCGATTTGTATACACACAATTCACACCGCCACCGCTCACCCCTGACCCCTGACCCTTCTAAGGTCTAAGGGATCCCGCCCCTCAACCCAAAGAAGACGGACAATAAAGGGAAATCGAAATTACACTGGCTGAAAGGTTGTCACAATGCCGGATTTGGCCATAAAATAAAAATCCCCAAACGAGCTAAGGGCACATAATATTGATTTTAGTACAGGCCTGCTTTGTGGTTTTAAAATTTAATGGTAAAATAGTTACGGTGGCTAAGGATTGGTTTAGAGATGTGGTATAATTTTATTGTTATCCGACAGGTAAAATATATCCATATTATATTATTATTAAAATATTGTAGTTGGTTAAAGGAAATAATAAGCAGATATTGTAAAGTCCAAATAAATGATGTCAGTTAGTCAAAAATAGTTATTAAGTAAACTAAATAATTGGTGTTCACATGGTGTTCAGGTTTAAAACAATTAAAGAAGAAATGAATGTGATAGCTCCTTTTTATGTCATATTTATATTCATTTACTTTTACATTCTATTAGGAACACTTTTAAATCTTACTTGTGCAATGCAAAACTTTATAAGATTTATTTATAAATAACTTATATCCTGTTCAATTGATTTATGGTATTTCCTTATGAAGAGGCAAACTGCAAATATTTTATTTTCTCCTAAACCAATGTGCAATTGCTGTACGGTTTCTTCCTCTCGCTTAACTTCCTTTACTCCCTCCTATTTTTAGCGCTTCTCCCTGACGCAATCAATCAACGCGTCGAGGGTCCCCTGAAGAGCGTTCCCTTTCCACTGGCACTGCCACTGGATGAAACCCAGATCCGGACCCGGTCCAGGAGCATTTGCTTTGTTGTCCCTGCTCCCAGTCACACGAACATGAACACAGACTCAGACACACAGCAAATGCAAAGTAAAGGTGTTCGGCCCTCTCGTTACGTAGCCGTCAAGTGGGCCACAGGACAATGGCTGAGTTCACACTGCCACGAAGCCCATTTGGGTGCCGGCTGAGGGCAAGGGTTCAGGGACCGGCGACCTGCATATTATTACGACAAATGCTCAAAACTTTTTCAATAAGCAACAACCTTTCATGCAGCCATATATGCACACGTACATAAGGAAATACATATAAAGACAAATGGGTTCAAAATAATAGTTCAGCTTACTATACATAAAAAAAATATAACTACGCTAAGTAAACAATCTACATAAAACCGTGCGAAATGTTGTTTACTTTCTCAAGTCATTTAAATATTTCTTAACATTTTTATTGATTTTTAAAATAAATTTCGTTAAGAAAATATTGAATAATAACTATTTACATAATAGATCCGTTCTTTCTTATTCTAAATTCGTCGAAATTATTAATTTTAATTAATTAAGTAATTAATTATAAATTAAAAAAATTAAATAAAACTATAACGGAATTTTCTTTTGATGATTTAAACCATTTCACTAGTTATGCTTAGTAAGAAAACGGATAGCACTATTATTCTGAGCACAACATTTTGCATATACATAAATTGGAGGACACAGCAATTTGCATAGTTGTCAGCGACGAACGGAACTCGATTCTGGAAAATTCATAGTCCAATGGGAGGATGGTTTTTGAGGGGCTAAATAAATAAATAAACTGTTAGCTGGCTGACAGAATGAATATTATGTATCTAATTTGCACACCATTTAGGCCGACACTCGTGCACACACTCTATATACATATATGCGCCGGAAATGGCGGCACATCTGCACGGGTGTCAATCAAAAATGGCGTTGGCAGTCATCACGCAAATTTACTACTCTTAAACCCCCTCTCCCCACCCCTCTCGCTGTTCTCCTGTCAGTTTGTATCTTTGTCACACTCCAACAGTGTCGACAGTGCAACTAAAATGATTTGTCAACGCTGAGCTGTGCAAAGCTGTCCAAATGTCCACTGTCGGTTTTTATCCAGTCCTTGGATAAAATACGAGAATTTAAATGAGAACTTTAAAAATTACTAAAGCATAGTTAGGGCTTTAGTTGCCTTTAAGAATGCGATTTAATAGTTAACGTTCCTCAGACTTTTTTAAATCGCTTATAAAAGTTATTCACTGAATATTCTACAGAAATTGTACAACAATTTTTACATTTTTTTGAGCAAAATAATAAAAAATGTGTGGAATTTTTTTGTTGTTAAATACCCATATCCATCCCATTAAGTAACCCTATATGTCCACGGGCTACCTGAAAACAATGTGGCCCATTTATGCATGCCAACGCTAGCAATTATGGGTATTACCAGAATCTTATTAACCTTAATTATGGGAAAAGCGAGCTTTAAGCCACCGATGTGATTTCGTTCGTCTGGCTGACTGGTAATTGCAATTGATGGCCCATGGAATGGCCCTGAATGCGGATGGCTGACGATGACGATGACATTATTAAATTGAAGATGTTGATCATTTATAAGGCAGCACGTTTGCATATTTTATAATAAATGAAACGTGTGACAGCATGCTTAACTTTCGCAGCCAAGGAGTCGTGTTCCCTTTTCCTTTTCCCCATTTTCCCTGTCTTGTGTGGAAAGCCATGCTCACATGTACTATTACTTATACAAGCGCATTATTTAAATGGATCATTGCAACAGGCACAAGCCATATAGCCTTCGTATTCCCACTCAGCTGGCTCGTGTCTGCCTTGGTCTACACAAGTGCATGATGAGCTGAGTTGCCTTGCATATCTAGAGCTTAACATCACTGTTGACGTTGTTATTGTTTCAGAAATTCCCTCCCTGGCTGTGTTTGGTCTTTTAATGATTTTAGAGCTTAAGTTATTTATGAAATAAATAGTTTCTTTTGTTTTTATAGAGATTTTCAAGTATTTTAAATGTGGATTCAAAATTTCTTGCAAAATACACATTATTTTGGAACATTTACCTACTTATTAAACAAATATAAGACCTGTAAACTTGTCTATATAAAATAGTTTTTGTACAAAAATAAGCTATTGCACATATGAAATACACTCGATATAATAATTGAATGTTCTTTAGATATTTTATGTTGCTCAACCCAGCTTAAGAACCCTATATGTGAGTGAATTACTGTAATCTATAGTATTCCATTTGACATTTACGCACAGAGACAAGAAGTGTCGGACATGGCTAGATTGTAGTTTCACACGTCCACGCACTTAGTTTCACGCAACCTCCCCCATTTTCCCCATCCCATTTCCCACCCCAGTCTCCGCCCACTTTTCCGCCCGTTGATTAGGGTGCAGTGTCAAGTGATGAGCGGCGACCTGCAGATACTCGGTCAATTTAGCCAGCGTTCCCCGAGTGCACTTCCCTGTATGATGGTGTGTCATGTGAGAGAACTCTGTCTGGAGGACAGTTTCCACGTCCCCCCCGTCTCTCCAGCAGCGGGAAGATGAATGAAGTCATAAAAGGCATTGGCCTGTGCAAAAGGATACAATCCGTAGACACACCGAAACACGCACCATAAAAAAGGACTCGAATCGTGGCCATGTAATCAGGACGGGTAGATCAAAGCGAATGCCAGCGGGCCAGACTGAAACATCTGGCCAGCAAAAAACACAAAGAAAATACCCAAAATCAGGCGACATTCATAACGATGTAAACGATGATAACGATGACGATGATGGCCATAATGACGTTGATGACGGGCAGCCGTAATTAGGCCCTCGCCTGTCGGCCAACGAGTTTAAGCTAAGACCCAGACAAGCAGCCAACTAGCGGAACTTTAAAGCCAAGTTTGTAATTCCGCAGGAAAAAAAGTATCTTAACGGTGGGTGCACTGAAAAAAAAGGCATCATGATACTATCGTTTGGGTACACGTTACAAAACTTGAAGAAATACAAATATTTAGAATGAAAGAACTAAAAAAACGTTAGTAAAATTATCAGGTTAAAATTTATATTTTTGTATTATAAAAACAATTCGATAAAGTAAATAGTTTCTTTGGTTTTTTATGAAGATTTTAAAGTACTTTTAAGTATGGATTTTTTTTTTGTTTTAATGACAGAGTTTTGAACAAATAAAAATGTATTTACAATTTTTGTTGAATCGAGGTCCAACTACTAAACTGTTGTTTAAGTTATTTACTCATTTTACGACTTTAAGATAATAAAAATATCAAAATCACATGAAATCCATGTTCTTCTCTTGCTGAAATTATTTAAATCGATTAAAGCTAAGGAAAGTAGTAAATCACTATTTATTTTTTAGCAATGTGTATTTTCGAGTGTGGGCGTTGGGAAAAGTTTTAATCAGGCAGAGAGAGATGAGATCCCGCGGACAGTGCTGTCTGTCTGTCTGTCCTGTCAGCCGGGCTTAAACCCAAGGCCTTGGCACCGTGACGAACTTTTTTAATGAGCAACGTTTTGCGGCTAATAAACATTTGCGTGCTGGCCGTTAGCCGCGTGCCGTTAGCAGTTGATGTTGCCATGACGCCATGTTTTTAATTGGCAGCCCAAGTCTGGTCACTTGCGTCCCAGGGGCACCGATGCTACACCATATCCAAAAGGCAATTGAATATTTTATTAAATTGCCACACACACACACTCGCACACACTCGTAAGCACCTATAGCAACAACAATGGCCACATTATATTGTGACAACAATTCATTATAAAATGGCTCCAAGGACGATGAAGGGCCATTGCCGAAAAGTTATGAAAAGCGTTGCGACCCATTTGACATGACGCATACGCCGCGTTGGTCGTTGAACAAAAACAAACTTTTTTGCTTTCTTTCACACACATATTTATATAAATGTCTGCGTTTATTTATTTTTTCTGGTTGTTAGGAGTATCAAAAGCTTAGCAGGGCTTAGAACTAAAAATTTGGTCTTTATGAATCTTAAATTACTTTATTAGCTTGTTTAAAGTTTGGCTTATTAAAGTTTTAATATGCACTTAAAGTATAAGCTGCGTTTTTTATGAAAGTACTTATTTCATTGTATTTTCATAAAATGTTTTTTTTTATATCAATACGAATTAGTAAAATTATATAGACATAACTGCAAAGTTTACTTTAATGTCATTGCAAACAATTATAATAAAATGTGAAAAAAATTTTGTATTTACAAAAAAAAGGTGTATTGATTATAAAGTTTCTTTTTTTCTTTGTCAATGTGAATAACAAATAAAACATAACTGACAAATAACAAATTTTCCCATTTCATAAAAAATATACACTTTTTCTACGCAGCTAAAAAATAATTTAAAAGACACGTAAATAAAATTTAAAATAAATTCTTATATTTATTGTATTTCAGCAAAAAGTTTATATTTATCGAGTGAAAACTCCAAAGTTTCGTCGCCAGAAAAGTCTAAAAATTGATTATTATAATTTCGCTCTTTAAGGGCACCCCAACGACAGCCTAAAGTAAAACTGAACATTTGTTTTTTCCCTGGGTCCTTTTTGTTGAAGCTGTTGACTAATACAAGTTTTCGACATTCAAATTTACTTGGAAAAGTTTTTCTTCTTTTCTTTTTTCTTTTTCTTTTTTTTTCTTTTTTTCTCGTCTCCTTTTTCCCTTTTTTTAGGGCGCACCTTGGTGAGTGGAACTTTTTGTTACAAATTTTTTGTAGCCTTCTTTTATTTTGATTTTGGCGCCGTGGCCGTTGTTTTTGTTGCTGTTATGATTATTATTGTTACTGTTAGCAGACAGCAAATCAACAAAATTATGATAAACAGCTGCAGGTATAAGACCGTTAAACGAAAAGGACCCGAAAAGCGAAGGTCCTGAAAGCAACAGGACAGGAAAGGCTGCGCAGCGGAAAGGAGGAAAAAAAATGACAGCACGGTTGGCCGCCTGTCCCTGTTCTGGAGAACCCGGGACTCCACTCTTTTTTTTTTTTGGACCCGCCCCCTTCCCGCAGAAACACTCCCTTTTGCCTGTCTGTGTTTTTGGCATTAAGGGACTTTTCGGGCTCATCGCCATCGAATACAATATTATATTTTTGTTATTATTTTGGGGCACCGGAATGGCAGCGAAATAAGATGAGAATAAAAAGAATAAAATGAAGTGAAATATTTGCACATGCTTACGGTGGGGCGTTAAAGCTTTTGATCTTTTTTTTCGGTTCCTTCCTCAGTTGCTGACTGCGTTAATAACGCAGCCATATATGTTATGTTTTCTTTTTGCGGTGGTTGGGGTAACAGGAGCTCCGGCTTCCAAGGTGACAGCTATTCCCCAGGCCAACTGGCAGCGGTAGCGCCTTTAGAGATTTTGCATATTGCCTCGCCCTTCAATACGCCCCCCGAACCCCAATCCCCGTTGCCATGTCAAATTTTCCAACGCTTCAGTTAAGCATTTTCACAGGAGGAGCGAATTTCAGGTGGCAGCCTCGCAAATATTTGCATATTTGATATTTATGTAACAACAACTTTATACATCATGTAGAGTTTCCAAATCGATTTTGCCGCCGACGCTCTGTTGCCACATTTTTAGTTATTTTTCACCCACATACTGGGAGAAAAAATTTACCCAGAGCTATTTCTTCAAGTATTGCATTTTTTTTTAAAATTTAATGGGTACTTATGCTTTAGCTATAATTTTATAATCATTTATTAGCTACGAAATTCATGGTTTTTCAGTTCAGTTGTAAAAAATGAATAATACACTTTTTTACCACAATTTAATTTAAATTATGTGATAAGTTAATTTAAGAAAATGCCTACTTAAACAATTGTAATCCTTTCATCAAAATAAACAGCAACAGCAAATAAAAACTCTAGTACAATAGTTAAGTAAATATTTCCTTCATTTTTTTATGTGAATATACTCTGTTTTCAAATTGATTTAATACATTAAAGGAGGTCAAATTAACCATGATTTTTTTTTGAGACAGTCATATTTCAATGTCACACAATGGGTTAAAATTGATAGGGAAAAATTACCCCCAGGTTATTTTTGTATCTTTATATTTTTTGTAGTGCACCCACACACTTGTTGGCCATGTTTGCTCTCCACTCGAACTGAAAACAAAGACGAGGGCGTACACCAGAGTAAAGAGAGCCAAGTGCTGGCAAAGTATCCGCTGTCACCATGTTTGCAGAAACCATGACTGCTGAAACCAAAAAAGCGAGTGCGAGTGTGAGTACGAGCACCCAGTGTCCACATTGATGTGGGAGTTTTGTTTCTATTTATAACAGATAGTTGCAGATGGCCCGCACTAATGAATTCAATGGAAAGCGTTTTTAAATAAATCGAACTGTGAAAAGGAATATAAATATATGTATTTGCTGGGGCGAAATATCTGCTCTAAGAGCTTGTCGACGCACAAACAAATATATTTCCAATGCCCGTAGGCAACTGTCAATTTTACAATTGTGCACAAACAATTTATTGTTATTCTTCCACGGTTTACACAAGTCAGCAAGACAAAGCCAAGAAGAATGAATAAACAAATATATATATAATATTTGCTTGCCATTAGAATGTCATGATAAATGGTCCTGGCCGAGTTGTGTAAACAGATATTTACCTCAATGTTTGCCACAGCGGTCACCCATTCCCTTTATTGCCTGAAACAAATATATTTTGGCCAACTCAGACATATTGATTTAGCCACAAACCGCTGTCATCTCATCTGTCTCTCTCTCTCCTTTTAAATTCAAGGCCATGTGACATTTTGAATGGGCTTTTAGGCCATTTTGAACCCTTAATAAATGTTAGCCAAGGGATTTTGAAATAATTTCGTACAATTCAAAATATGACAAACAAACACACAAGCCAATTAGGGAAAATCAATTAAAATATCAACTATCTTAACCTCTCAACACTTTAATTACACTTCACACTTTAAGGCAGTGAATCTGAATCGGCCTACTGTCATTTTCTTTTAAGCCTTGAGCATAAGTGATCAGCTCTTATGACATCAAAGAAGGCTTATTCTGAAAACAATTTAAATTGTAGCATGTATTTTATTTGAATTCGTGGAAAAACCAACGCAACGTAGAGATAATCTTTTTAAGAATAAGAACGAAAATTTCTGAATAAAATTAATGTGTTTTCCAATTTTATTAAATCGATTTTTCATAGTCAACCAAATGGAATTTTTAATTTTATGCTGTCAATTTAATTGGTTTTTGGCTCTTTCCTCAACGGCAGACAGCACAACAAGCTGCGACAAATAATGCATTTTTATTCGTATTTTTGTATAAGCTTGTACAAAAGTAAAGGAAACTAAAGCATTGTGCGAATGCTGAAAAGAAAACTTTTTTCGAAGAAAAACATAAATATTTTTCTTACATTTTGTTCAAGAAATCAATTGCTGCACAATTAAAGGTTGTAGCTTCAATTGAAGCTGATGAATTAAGTCAAAAGCCATCAAGTCCCTTGTTTCTTTTCTCAGTTTTCCCATGCAATTCAAATTGTGTTTAATGTGCATGGAGCGCATAAAAACAAGCGATTAAAAATGCCAGCAGTCTCCTCTGGATTGTTCCATGGACATTTCCAATTATTTCGAGTATTCCTTTCCACATCCAAGCACACCTGGTGCTCTCCGTTCATGCTGAGGATGCATTTTTATCCCGGATAACTTCGAATTTTTCAAAAATTGTGGATTTGCACATTTTGTGAGCATGTAGAATGGAGTGAGTCGTCTGCATTTGCTGTCTGCCAAGCAGATTCCATTTAAATTTCTGCCCCAACTGCTCGAGCACATTGTACTGCATTGTATGGCTGGCCTTTTACTGGATCAGCTTGGAAGTAATGCACTATATAGTATGTGAGCAGCGGAAAATGAGTTGTAAAAAAAATTGAAAATAAGTGTATGCCATGCAGCATCTTTTGCGAATGCAAATGGGGATTCGAAGAGGGATTGCTTTTGAAAGTATTCTAAAAAGAACCAACTCCCACATGCACACAAACACAGAGAAAAAGTGTTTGGTCCTTTTTTGATTTTTTGAACAATTATTTTAATAATCAGCTCTGAGAGAAGTAAGTACCTATAGCTAAAAAAAAATATTTACTCAAAACTCTAGTTTTATTTGTATTAAAAGAACATCAAAATAAAAATTAAACTCTAATTTAAATTACAAAAAAACAACTATTTGTGGACCTGTTGATTTTTTATGGGCATAAACAAGCCCATTCCTATTTCCTTTTCTGTATGTAAGCCATATTAAATATTTAAACCATGTAAAAAGTAGTGCATAAACATTAAAAAAAATAAGAACGTTTAGAAAAGTTGTAAAATCTTAATAAAAAAAATAAAACTCCGAAAACCGAACTCTTTTTTCCCTGTGTACACACACGCACTCCTTCGGAAATGTAAGCGTTGTACACATATTGAATCCATAAATAAATCCTTAAGCAAAAATTGTAAATGTCGGATTAAGTGTATCACAAGAACACACACGTAGCAGTGTGAGTGGTGTAGGTGTAGGTGTGTGTGTGTCGGCGCATAAATAAATATGGGAGAAGAGAAAAAAAAAGAAAGCGAGAGAGAGAGAGAGCTGGGAACACTAAAAACTAAATGGCGAAAACAGTTTATTCGCCACCTGCACCTGCCACCTACCACCGCCCACCTCCCACTTCCGTTTCCTCTGTAAAACGTGGTTAGATCGAAACAAAGTTAATTCCCAAAAGCAGCAGCAGCAGCACACACAACACACCAATAATAATTACTCGAAACATTGTAATCCTCTTAGCGTCGAGATTTACACGTTAAAGCAGAGCGTTTATGTAGCCATAATAGAATGTCATAGCATATTTTTTTTTGATTTTTTTTTTGGTTCGTTCTTGTACTTACGAAACTTGGCCAAAAAGCGGTGAGTGGGTATGTGGAATGTGATCTGTGAGCTCCACTACACTGAATATGCTAATAAACCGAAACACCTTGCGTCAGACACGTGCACACGCTGCCAAGTCCCCAAGAAGACTGGAGCACGTTCTGGAGCCATCTCACTCAGCGGAGTTCGGTGCCAGCACGAAGTTGGCCAAAAGTTTGGGTGGCTGGCAGGTGGTGGGTGGTGGGTGCTAGCCAGAAAAAGACTGTTGCGCGCAGGGGAAATCCCCACGTCTACGATGGCTGGGGAAAAATTCCCCGGCATGTGCTAAAGCCCGAGCAACAGTTTGTTGGCTGGTTGGCCATCAGGGTCATCCTTCAACCAGTCGCGTATCAATAGCCAAAAATATTTACATACCCACCGAACTGAAAGCAGCAGCAGCAGCCCCCACCACGTCACTTTGTCAATGTCAACTGGGCTTGCAGGGGGAGGGGCCTCGTCATGGCCATTGCGGGCTGGGCGGTGGGTGGTAGGCAACTAGTGGTTCTCATATTTCCACAGTAACAAATTTGTTTACGCTTAATTGGTCTACGCTTACAACGGATCAGAGGCGCACCAGAAGCACCTGGAAAGTCACCCCAGTGGACATCACAAAGTTGCGCATTGTTCGCAAGTTGACTCGCTGCCGCTGCCCAAAAATGTATGCTATGTTTTTGTCACTACAAATTTCTGCGGAATTGCAAATACGTACTTAGTGTTACAATTTTGCAACTCGAATATCTCAAGTGGAAATACTGAAAAGGATAGGTACTTAGAACTTTATGACAATGGTATTTAATTAGCTATTTTTTGTGAACATAATTTCACTGTCTAAACCTTGTTTTTCGCATTTTATACACAAGGTAGTAAGAAAATTATGTTAAAATAAACCGATTAAAATAGTTTAAAAAACATAAGTTAATCTTTTTTGAAGTTGCTTAATAAGCATATGACATCTTTAGCAATTCAGTACTTTTATGGGTGTTTTCTTTATATACTAGTAAGTGGTTTTATGTCATAGAAATTTTAATTTTGTCAAATTTTTTAAAACTAAAAAAAAAAATATTTTTTGCTAGTAGAGTTTTGAATAAATATTATAAGAGTCTGTCAGATAAATTCACCTCCCTTGAACATTTTTCTAAAGCTGTGCTTCTTCGATTGTCAGGATCCTTTGTACACAGGTGTTATATAATATATATTTGCATGATTTACTTGCATAGCCTCCAGCTTAGACGCAGGTCGAAGCCGAGTTGGGTTGTAAAAATGGTCCACGGAGATTTGTGGAGCACATGCGAATGTCATATTTGGCCATGTTCATGACCACCCACGAGTGTGTGGGCTGTTTGGGCTGTAAATCAGAATGGGAAACGCAGACAATGGCCATTTGGCATTCACTAAGCAGCACAAAGGCGGGGGGGGCATCTCTGAGGTGTCATAAAAAGCCGTTTACACATGGGTTCTGGCCCATTTCGCTGGCCATTTTTATAAGGCCACTGACGGCAATTCATTGAGCGCCACATAAAATCCATATAACATAAAGCAGCATATGTATAAAGGCTGTGTGCGAAGGTGAAGCAGCTGAAATTCAATTAATCTAATTGCAGGTGGACACTTGCACGCACACAAAGGAAAGGTCAGGTGAATCCAATTCGATGCAATTAAATTAAATCTCTAAATGTGAGCTAATGAGGTCCACTAGAGCTGCGGTCGAGGGATGTACCTGGGATGTGGATGTGGATGCGGATGTGGGTGCTAATTAAAAGCGCAGTCCGCCTGATTGATCATCTCCAGCTGCAGTTCCATTCATCTATGTGGCACTTCCCTTCGGTGGGCAATCAAGGGGATTTCATTATCACAGCTCACACACTTCAAATCGAGACCAAATTATTTATAGGAAATGCTCAGTGTAATGGCAACCGGAAGGTGGCAACAGGAAGATGGCAGGTGACAGCGCAGCTCCTAACAAGCACTCACACCCACACACACACACACTTACACTTACATGACCCCCAGGACGATTTGAGCGATGTGTGTGTCTGTGTGAGCCCGCTTCCCTTTCCGTCTTCGTCCTGTGTTGTGTGTGCTTAAAGATTTCTGGTGTTAAAGCGAATTGTTGCGCTTTATATACATACCCTCACAAAAAAAGTTTGCTTTTGCTTTTGGGACAGTGAGATTTATTTTTTAAACTGCACGACATAAATAAAATGACTTTTTAGCACCACAAAGCTAAGAATATGTTCTCTTAAATTTGATAGAGATAAACTAGACTTCCAAAAATATGGAATAACATGTTTTATGTCATCGCATGATGCCAAACATTATGTATTTTATTAAATATAAATAAAAACTCAGTTCTTCACAGGCATTGAATTTTTTTAAAGCAACCAAAATATATCTCCAGACTTGTTAATAATAAAATTATAACTTATAAGGCCTTTACCAAGTCTTACTGGTAAAAAGTAATAAATGGTAGATTTCATATATTCAATATTCAATTTGTAAAAGTTTTTTCTTAAAAAGTGTTCTGAGGCTCTAGCCTTTTTTAAAAATCTTCAAAACAGAGAACAACATTTGACATCTTCAGCTTTTCAGCTGAAAACTGAAACGAAAGCACTCTTACCCAAAAATCAGTTTGTAAACAATCTCTCAGTAAAGGGCTTCTCAGTAAAAACATTTTTCAAGGATATGTTAAGTTTCGGTCAACTGTAGTTTTGGGTTCCTGTAGTCGGTTCCTGCTGCAGCAGCCCAAGTGAAGTTCCTTCTTGCCCATCCCTTGCCCATAGACAAACTCATTACGAAAAATGAGCGTCCTGCGGCGCTCAAACAAAGCAAGGACCAAACCTGTAAACGGCCCCCCGGCCTGGTTTCTGTATGTCAGTGTGTGTGTGTGTGTGGTGTGTGGTATGTGTGCCCTGCTTGTTGCTTGTTTATGCCAAAAATCATATACACCGCCCACATATCGATTTTGTTTGATGTTTAGTGAGGGCCCAGGACCAGGACACACGACCATGCGGCTAAACAGAGTGGATAGTCCTGGCTTTGGCCCTCGGGCCTCCACAAAGCCCAAAAACAAAGGCATACACACACACTCGCCCGGCACACCTCATCATTATTTCCGTTTGTGTACTTCGTACCGTACGCAGCCTACATTACGACGTCGCGCCGCGTATTTTAAATATTTAAAGAGCATAAATGCCGTAAACTTTGGCCACCCTCCTGTTAACAGGGTGCCGCAGGAGGTAACATTAGATGGGAGTCCAAATGTTAAAAAAATTGAAGAGTAAATATTTAAATTCCATGTTCCTGCTTGATTTTTCTCAGGACAAATAAAGGATAAATGTCTGGACCTCAAAAAAAATGTCCCCAATATCTTATTTAATTTCCGAATACAAATAGGTTTGTATATTCGGTATTATTATCTTGGGATAGCTATAATTGTAAAAAATGGGTACCTAAGTGTATATTTAAATTTAATAAAAATGTAATGCAAAGTTATTTTCATACAAAAATAAGCTAAACATAAATTGTCCAATGTTTAGTCTTTAAAAATCTACTCAGAACTCCTAACTTCATTTTACGGAATACCTTCACAAAATAATGCTTAAGAGGTCTAGTAAAATTAATACCAACTTTAACCCACACAAAAATGAGTATACAATTATAATAAACCATTTCCCTGCCACTTTTCGGCTTAAATTACACTCCAAGCTAGGCCCAATGGTTTTTAGCCATTTGATTTTAACGACTGCGAAAACTCGGCCACCCTGTTTTTGTGGCATTTCGAGAGATTCCACTTAAAGCCAGTATTTTGATACAGTTTTTTACGAGCTGTTCGCTCGTTTTTTATGCCAAAACAATTGAGTTTGTTTGCAGAGGGAATCGGGTGCGTTGTTGGGCTTGACCCGCTTATTGTGATGTCGACCAGGGTCCTGATTGTTGGCCTTTGTGCTCGTTGGGAAATTGTATTCGCGGCCAGTTAATTAGCTGCCAGGGATCGGCCTCTCACGGGACTTCATCAGGCGACAGCGGCAGCAAAAAAAAAGAGGCAGATTCTTCAAATTACTTTTGAAAAAAAAGAAAATGGCAAAACAGAGGGATAACCTTCATCGCCCACTTCTACTCTTCATTCCACACTTGCAGAAAAATTATTTTGAACATAGTAAAGGGTCTAGTCAACATAATCAATCCTTATTAAACAATATGTTTTTTAGCATTATAAGTACATTTAAAATTTAAACTTGATAAAAAATTATTTATTTACATTATATGAAGGTGTCGTCATTGATTTCAATAATTTTAAAAGATGCAGAGTGAGAAATTTAAGTGTTTTAAGCAATTTAAAACCTGTAACATAAGTTCAACATTATGTTTTCACAATTATGTAGGGATTGGTTCCTCAAAAAGTATTAAAATTTTGTTTGGTGCACGCATGCAGTGTGCTGGCTTTGTGTCTGCTCACTTTTATTTCAAACGGCAGTTGCATTGTGCCATTCCCAATCCGCTTATGGTTGCTGCCACGTCCCTTCCCTTGGACCACCTCGACCGTCCCGCCTCCGCAGCAAACAATGCACTCAGCAGCAAACAAGAAAGTCTCTGTCCCTGTCCCTGGTAAGTGCTCTGCGTATGATAAAAGCTTGTGTCATATTTTCATTTTTCTCCATTTTTCTGCATTTGTTGTATTTGCTTCTCTCCATTTTCCAACCGAAGGGAAGTTCTTCATCCAAGGTGGCTCACTGAACACCAGCACTCGGCGCTAACCCGTGCTTACTTATAAAAACCAGAGTACTTTCATTAGCTTACCTTACCGCCACGGACTTTCCCGCCAGCAAGGTCGGCTTCAAATCCAGTTTGTTTTACTCGTAGCTCGTAACTCCCACCAACTTAACTTCCTTGGGGTAAAGCTCCGAAAAATCCGCAATGAAGTGATCTAAAATTGGGGAACACTTCCCCTGCTGAAAAGCTCCTAAGGAAGCTCCATGGTTTCCGGCGGGGTTTGGCCTTGGCATAGGAATTGACGCAGCATTCACCTTGTGTAATGAACTCAAATGTTACTTAAAACTAATTAGTTGCAACATACACAAGTGCGTGGGTTTCTATTAAACTAGTTATGTTGCTCTTTATTCATTTATATATATATTTTTGCCTGTTCGTTGAAGTTTTGTTATGCTTTTTACATTTTCCTGTTAACAATTTCGCATTTTTACAGAATTTATATTCGTTCGTAAATATAAACAGAAAATAGCTCTTGGGATAGTTACAGTATAACTAGGTGATCGGTTGTGTGTTTCGGGTTAGTTAGCAACGGAGTCGAGTTTGTCTTTGTTTTTCCTAAACGCTACGAGTATTTGTTGTCCGCTTGAAGTATAATACTTGGACAGAGCTTCTACGCTCCTTGAATCTTACTCGCTAAACACATTGTATGCCGAAAACAATTGAAGTCAAAGTGAACCGAGTGGGACTTAGCTTAGATATACTCTTAATTCGTACTAAGGCATGTTATATGTTGGGTTCGAAAACAACAACATCAACTGTTGTGTAATTTATAATATCGCAAATGGTTTATACAAGTCAAGTAAGGTCAAATAAATAAAGAGGCAGCGGAAGCTAAATTAATGCTAACAGTAACATTAACGTAACATTAACGTAACATTAACGTAAACGTAAAGCAAACTGAACAGTCTCCCGCCCTAGGTGATTTTCCAGAAGGAGATGCAGAGCAGGTGGCCCCCACTACTCGGCGTCCAGCGAGAGGCACGACAGTCCGGCCAGCGCCGGATGGGTTGACTGCTGGGCGGACCGAAGACGCTGCGGCATGGGCTGGCCATTCTCGCGGTAAGTCTTTAGCTTCGTCTCCATGGCCTGCAAATGACACAAAGGGGGGCAGGGGGTTAGCCAAAAGCAGGAAAGTCATCAAGCATTATAGGTTATATAGACAGGAAAACCCAACCAGTTTGACCATTTGTACAAGCAGATTTCCAGGCTTGTTCTTCAATGCAATCATTAATAAAAATGGTTCTGTACATTTAAAAAAAAAAAAAAAAATAGTTCTCTCAAAAAAATAAAAGGAACGATACACATGACATTGTGATAATAATGAACAATTAAGTTTAAATATTTTGTAGGTTTGAAATCCTGATATTTTAAATTCATTTGAAAAGGTCCACGTAGGGCCATTAAGTCTTAATTTCTTATACTCCAATCCAATTAGCAATCCTTAGGTTCGTATACGCTGCAATCTGCTTACACTTCTAATAATGAAGCTTATCCTAAACGGAATTAAAGTCAGCTTCTACTGACATCGAAATAGTTTTAACTAAGGTTACTTGAGTAAAACTGTCAATATTCGGCTACACTAAGAAAAATAAGATTGTTTAATAAACAAAAACAAAGACCGCAAGATAAGGTACAAGAAAAGTTTGTATTTATTAACCAATGCAATTAATAAATGCAACGCAATGCGGAGGGCAACTAAAATTAGCCTGGGGATCTCAGGACTTTGTCAGAGCGGCAGGCTGGCGTCCGGCGAGTTGCGCATGCGCTCGGCAAAGCGCTTGAAAATGTTCGAGCCCGCACTGAGGCTGCCGGAGCTGCAGTCGCTGAGGTGCGTGGGCGTGGACTGGGCGCTGGTGGGCGTGACCACTGAGCTGCTGCTGCCGCCAAAGGCACGACGAAAGAGACTCGATTCGCTGGCCGATGGCGGCGGCTGCAGGGTCGCCGGGCGTTCGCAAATGCAGCGAAACTTTTCGCACTCGGGACATAGCAGGGCCTTGTCCCACTAAAAACATACGGAAAAACACATAAGCTGGAGTGGGAGTGTGGGAATAGGGGAAAATATATAGACAAGACACAGGGGTAAATGGAGATGGAAAGGGCTCTGGCATGCTGGGTTCATAGTTTTCTGAGGGACTTACGTTTAGTTTTCTTAACATGTCGGCCACAATGTTGAGCGCCGTTGTGCGGGAGCTGGGATTCATGGAATTGCCATTGATTTGGTTCTCGGGATCTGCAAGAGGAAGCACACATACACAGCAGGTTAGTCGAGAGGTTAGTTGGTCAACTACTAGCTACAGACGCACACAAAACGCACAATTCGCCTACAAGAAATGTCGCAAAATCTTGTCAAATTTGATTGGGCACTTAATTTTAATAATTTACAATGCAATTACAAATAATAAAGGAACTTAACTCTGTGACAAACAAGATAAAACAAATGAAAACAAAACTATAGGCAAGGCTTGAACGATTGGCGATTCGACTTGGACAGTTTTAGCACGTGTCTGGTTTTCTTAAGGGAACTGAGTATCTTACTTTTAAGCGAATGCTGCTGGTTATATTCGTTTCTATTAACTAAACTGCCATTAAGGGCGCTCACGCTGACGCTGGTGGCTTTAATGGCGACGGTGTTGTCGTGGTTCGCCACATCACCGTTGACCACAATGCCGTTTGGCAGCGAGGCGGACGAGTTCATGGAGCTGTTCACCGAATTGGCGGCGGCCGTGGAGCTGCTCGTTCCGTTGACCGCAGGTGTATAGCGTGACTTGACATTTAGCTCCTGCTTGAGATCTGTAAATGTTCAAAGTAAATTATGAAGTTTTGAAAAGGAAGCTGTCACACAAGCACCCACCTCTCGTCTCATCCATTAGCCGCTGTAACTTCTCCTGCAGCAACCCCTTCTCATCTACTTCCAGCTCTAAAAGAGCATTCTTCTCGTACGCCTGATCCAGCATCTTTTCGAAGTTCTCTATGCTTTCGTTGAGGATGCGGTGTGCACGCTCCAGATCGTCATTCTTTTGCTCCAGCTGCCGCAGATACACCTTCATGGTGTCGCGCTCCTTCTTCACCGTTTCCAGCTGCTTCTCCATGTTTGACGTTTCAATGCCGTGCGAGTCTAGCTTAAGCTGGAATGGAGAGTAAATTTTTAACTAAGTTTTATGGTAGGTCATAAGCTATAGCCACCTTGAGGGACTCGTTTTCCCGCTCAAACATTGTGAGCTTGGCTGTGAGATCTTTGATTATACTCTGCTTTTGGTCCAGAGTGGCGTCCATTTCGGTTTCCATTTCTCGTGACTGCTCCACGAACTCGTCGTACTCCTGTTTCACGTCTGTCCACCTGAAAAACGTGGTTATAAACTTGGTTTCGGGCTTGAAACGCACCTCTGGTTGACTTACTCTTTGTGGTACTGTTTTGAGCGCTCTTTCCAGTATCTGCACTCGTCCTCGACGCTGTTGAACATAGGTGGCGACTCCATCTCCACGGATTTGTCTTGGGTGCTGTGTGTTTTTATTTTTGTGTACTAATCGGTGGTCAAACTGCGTTTGAAATTTCGTTCGTTCGAATTGATTTAACTTTTAATTTCTACTCAATACTTAGGTACTACGGTTGGTTGGTCTATCATGTGATTGTGTGTTTCTTAGCTGCTTCGTTTTTAATGGCTGTGATTAAAAATGCCAAAACACAGTTGTTGTTGAAGTCGAAGTTGTGGGTGAATGGTCTATGGGATGCGGAAATTGTGAAAAATCAATTAGGAACAGGTGTTTGCCCTGCCGCTGTTGATGTTCTCTGCGTGTGCCCTTAATGGCTTGCGGTTTGTCAATAAAATGAAAATAAAATCGAACTAAACAAACACTTTTTGTGCCTCGCTGTTGACGCAGCAGCTGCAACAACAACAACAGCAAAAGGCAGAAGAACAACAGCAACAACAGGCCAAGCTACGACGAAGTTTCCCATACAACAACGCGCTGCGTGAAAATGAAATCATCGCCGATTTTCACCCTTAATTTCACGGGCTGTGCATGAAATTCCATACTCCACAACAGGTGACGTGTCCTACTTACACTTTGCACTTAATTTTCCTACGATTTATTTGTTTTATTTACATAAAATCAGTGTAAATAGTTATGCTCGTAAAAATTGACCACTACTCCAAAAATGCACTAGCCAACCCTGGATTTCGTGGCAGTGTTGGGCAACTGCTGCGCGTTGTGTTTGGAAGCCCTGGTCAGCAGTTTTTTTTCGAATAATGAATTTAATCTCCATATTTTTAAAAATATTATATTTTATCTTTATATAGGGTTTTGTTAGGCCGCTGCTTCCGTTTGCGTAGCTTTCTTATAAATTCCAAGTCGGTTTTTAACAGCGGACGGGCAGCAAAAGTTATAGACTGGTTGGCGGGCTCGTCGTTGCTGGTATCATTTGAGATATGTAACTCCGAATCGGAACTATCCTCGATAATGTGCGCTGATTTGAGTGTAACATCACGAGTAGAACTTGGAGTTTCGGGTATTATTACAGAATTATCACCCACAACGCGCATGGGCAGCGCTTGATAATGAAATGCGACATTCCGGGAAGATCTGCGACGTAATTTGTGTTTCCTGCTCGTGTCGAAGTCACTGGAGCTACTCGATGTGTTATTGCTGCTGCTTGTGGACTCCTCTTGTCTTTCTGACTCTTGACAGGGACTTGTTCTCGAATTTTTCGTGTTTTTAGACATTTCTGTTATCAACCGCGGCAGAATTGTTTTGGTTCCAAAATGAGCTTAAGTTCACTGAACATTTTGAGCTAGTTCTTTGAACAACATTTCATCACTAGCTTCTTTAATGGTTTATTCACTTTAAAAACTTCACTTTTACACTGATTGGTTAATTAACTTTATTTTCGTTGATAGACCAACAACCAAAATGACTCACTGAGGTGGCAGCTCCCTACCAGGGCTGCAATCACACCCCACCACCACCCGCATAAAATATGCGTTGCCAGATAGACATTTGACAGTGTGGCCAGATTGCAGCGACGGCAGTGCATTTTCAACAAAAATAAGGTAAAATATAGCCAACAATTGTTAAACAATTAGCCCAATTGAACACCATACGGTGCTGTGCAAACTGAAAATACGTGTAAGTGCGACCAGGAGACGGCGGGGGCGTTGCACCTGCAACTGCAGAGCATTGATTAATTGCGGCGCATGCCGAAAAGAGAAAAAAGGGAGGATGTGTTCTGCAAACGAGAGTGAAAACCGAGGCGAAAACAAGTGACTGCGGCAGGCGGAACAAAGAACGGTTGAGAAAACACATATGTGCCACAGGGCCTAATTCGTGGTCTTCCTTCCTGTTTTCCAGCTGAAACAATTGCCTTGCAGCAGCAGCAACAACAACAAAGCAGCCGCAACCAGCAGCGCAACTAACGGGAGTCACTCTACGCAGATAATCCAGATAGCACGGAATCTTCCGCACAAAGATAAATCAGCATGGCGGATCCAGAGCGACAGAGCCTGATCACCAAGGACGATGGCAATGGCTACCAGTCGGTGGACGCCGTGGACGAGGGAGCGGATAATCCGGGAAGCAGCTCATCGGTGGCCACTAACGAGGACGGTGCGTATCGTGACTGTGAAGTCGGACTGGTGCTGGGGCTGGGTCTGGGGCATTCAACCCGCATCAGCCGGGTGAAACCCAACAAGTGTGGGCTGCTCTACTTATCCGCAGCCGTGATTGGAAGTTGTCTGCCCGGCATTTTCACACTTCACTACTGAGTCATGGGCGGGGGGCAGCTAGTAACCCGATGCCGGTGTCGGCCAAATATTCTTCGCACTGCCTTTGTTATTGTTTATGCTAGGCCTCTTTAATCAGCACAAGTAGCATTCCCCCACAGCTGTTTAATCAGCATCGATTTGGCGGTGGAGGTTTTAGCGGGGGGATCCAAAAATATGACTCATCGGTCGATTTGCTGCCTTATCGCAGCACAGGGCGAAGAGAGAGACCCAGAGGGCTATCCATTGTTTGCCGAGGAACCTGATCTTCTCCCATATCACCCGTATGCTCTACTAGAGTTCAGTTGCAAGGGGGTTCAAGGTTTACGACCGCAAGATGGTATAATGGAAAAAAAATTATACTCTATTAAGGTTACGTTTTCAAAAACATTTCACTTTTCGTTAAATTATAAACCGTAAAATAATATGATTTAAAAAATCAAGGATTTATCATAATTTAACATTATTTTTTTTCGGGTACAAGTCGTTTTGATATCAAAATAGTTGATAGTTGCTCATCAAATTTGCTTATCAAGTAAAATGGAACATTTTATCAAGTCATTACTCAAAAAACAAAACTTTTAGTAGTGACACATTCAAGAGAAAAGTTAATTATTCTAAAAGCTTTTGTTAAGCATGTCCTCCAAAAATCCATTTGGATAATGATTTTTCAATTTCTTTTTAGTTTGAGATAAATTTAATTTTTATTTAGTTTGATTAAAGTGTCTTAAAAACTAACTATTAAGAAAATATGTATTTTTTATACACACATCACCATCTTCATGACCAAATCCCATTTCCCAAATGCAAATTTACTAATGAACTAGCAAAGTAATCCATAAAACTTGTAAGATCTTTCTGGGAAGTGCATGCAAACGACGCCTTTCTTTGACTGCTCCTCCTGACTTGCTTGTATTTATATACAAGATTCGAACTTGTTTTGATCAAGAGCTGAGAACCACAACTGCGGTCTAGTCTGCGCTAGTTTAATGCCAAGACAGGAACGCTGCATTGATGAGCCAAAACATTGACCCATTTGGCTTTATCGCAGCTTCCCCGACCCACACACTATCAGAAGATGCAGTTCTCACTCTCTCCGCTAGGCAATCTTCTCGAGAAAAGAGCAGTGTTGAGGAAACTCTGCTGGCGAGATGTATTTATTTTACACCAAAGGTCTTGGCTTTGCAGGGAAATCGATAAACACTTGTTCCCACTGACACTTTTGGTTTTTCAATGAATTTTTAGGCAATGGAGCACCAACGGCTGTGCCTTGCATTGGACCCGATGAGCTGCCGCCGCCGTATCAGCAGAGCACCAACACCGGAGGCGTGCCCATGGTCACCTGTCGGGTGTGTCAGCACATGATTGACATCACCACGAAGCGGGAGCAGCACGTGGTCAAGTGCACCCACTGCAATGAGGCTACTGTAAGCTATGGCTAACTTTTAGTTTAGGACATTAGCTGAAACTCTCCTTTTACATATCCACAGCCCATTAGGAACGCTCCGCCGGGAAAGAAGTACGTGCGCTGCCCATGCAACTGTTTGCTTATCTGCAAGAGCTCCTCGCAGCGCATCGCATGCCCACGGCCCAATTGCAAGAGAATCATCAATCTAGCCCCGAGTCCCGTCACCCCGCCCGTGCCCACCATGCCGGGAATGTGCCGCGTCACATGTGGCCATTGTTCCGACACGTTTTTGGTGAGCTTCTGGTCACATTTCCCACCTCAAGTATTCTTCTAAAGTTTGCTCTTGCAGTTCAACACGTATCACAACGCCTTGGCCCGGTGTCCACACTGCAGGAAGGTCTCATCGGTGGGCTCGCGGTTTGCAAATAGCCGCGGAGTGATGTTCGCCATCGTGGCGCTGGTGTTTCTCATCGCTGGTATTGGCATTACCATCGGCACATTCTCGTATGCTTCGGTAAGTAATAATAAAGAATTACACTTTGTTTTTAATCAAGCAATTTATTGATTACATCTCCCCCTTAATATGTATTTTTCTCTGTTTCTGTAGGATCACGGTGGCATGTACATCCTCTATGTGGCGCTGTTCGTGATTGCGGGGTGCATGCTGGCCCGCTCCGCCTACTATTTCCGCCTTAAAGTGAGCGCCATCGACGGGCCCATGTAAAGCTAATTCACGGGGCCAACAGCAACGGAAGTGCATTGTTTTATTTTTATATATATTATTCATATATATCATTCCTTTTGATATTAAATTTAACTAAACAAAAGCAGCCAATTGCAGACGGAACATGAACATTACTTCAGCAGTCCGAAAAATCCATATAAATTCCTAATTTTGAGAAAATCTAAACGCAAAGCTAGCTAAATTATCGAAAGGATGTCCCCGTTTAAAGTGATTTTGAAAAGCATAATTAGGATATTAAGGCCGTAACTAACTAAACACTCAACTAACAGCAAATATTTCGAGAGTCGCAGAAACAGCTAACATTAAAGTGCTAAAAGAGAAACCCAGAACTGTAGGCAGTCATTAGTAATTAGACAAGCGACCGATCAATCCACTTGCACCCCATTCATAGAATCGTCCGGCTTCATTTTAAAGATTGTACAGTTTTGTTCTTTAAATGTCCGATTTGTTATCCGTTTGTGCCTGTCCTGCAACTACTTCGGTATTTATTCTTTACGTATTCGTTGATACGCTTTGATTTTTGTGTTGCTAAGAATTTATTCAATGCACTCTTCTCAGTTTCCGCCAAAGCAGAAGCAAGCGTTTTGTTTTAAAGGGTATGCTAATAGTGCTAATGAAGGTACATACATACGCGCATATATACCATACATACATAATTATAATGAAAATAAACAAACAACACTTCTTGAACAACAAAGAACAAGCAACGCTCATGCAGAAACAACAATTTAGACAGCAACTGCTAAACTGCGAAATTAAATATATATATGATTAAAAGGAACGGTTTACTTTTGAAATATATATATACAACATTTATATTTAGTACATTATAAATTAGCATACATACACTGTAAATAAAAAGAAATAAAACCACAACCACCACGGACTTTTCCGGCGACAGCTATAGAAAATGATTTATCTAGGCGGAGAATGCCTTGAACTTGGCATTTGACATTGATTTATTTTATTTAAAGCCATTTGGAGCATTTATTTCTGTGATCAAGCAAGATGTCGTCCTTGGCTCCTTTTTTAACCGTGGGCTCTATAGTCCGTTGCAAGACTTGTTTTGGCGAGACTATTTCGGGAGAGGTATATTTTACATTTTTCTAATAAATTTAACCAATTGTTTTCACAACACCCTAGGTTATTGCCTTTGACCTGGGCGTTAAAATGCTGATGATGAAGTGTCCATCCAGCGAAGGCGGTGGTGACAAGCAGACCACCTGCAACATGACTATTGTGAACCTAGCTATGTGCTATGACTTGGAGATTGTCATGGAACTGCCGCCCTTGGAGAATGAACAGCCACCTGAACCCATCAATCTCCAGATGGTAGCTTAACAAGACTAATTTTACTACCAAAGGTTTTAAAACTTTTCATTGTAGGTTCAAGAGCGTTTGCGACGTGCTACCGAGCAGCGATCTGTTCTTTGCCAGACCAATTTATCCAATGCCTCTTCTTTTGCTAAAGCTCTTTTTGGGGAGGTGGTCAAGCACTTTGGTAATTCCAGCGTAATGTAACAAAAGCAAGGCGACAATATGGCTATAAATATACTGCATCAGGTGACCATAGATGCTCCTTATGCTGTGGAAAATATAAGCAGCGAGAGGAGTGTTCCCAAGTTACTGCTATACGTCCAGCGGCTCGTTGAAAAGCTTCCACAATAAACAATAATACAACGACTCCCGTGCCCATGGCAACAGTCGTCTAGATAGCACCCGTTCTCTGGCCTGCCTGCTTTGTTTATCAACAAAACAATTCAAAATACATATAGCTTCGACACCCACATAGAATACTTTTCTTTATCTGCCAATTTCAATTTTGTACACAATCGATTTTATGCACTGCTTTCTAAAAATTCACTATGGCCGATGATGAAGACAAACCAAAAAAGCACACCTTGGACTCCTTATTCCTTATTTATGCTAATTACCAGGTATTAGGATATAAGTTAATTAATTAGTAATTAAAAATCATTAGAATTTTTCAACTGCAGGCTGTCCCTACGGAATTCGAGAACGAGGCTTTCGACAGCATACTCCTCTCCCAACTGGATGCTTGGCTGGAGCAGGCGAAGCTCATGCCAAATCCTATTACAAGAACACAAACTGGTCTTATCTACATCCGATACAAGTATGACTCGTTGAATAAACTAAGACATTACTTAAAAAAAAGGGAATTTACGACTGTTTTAAATATTTTAAAATTATTTATTACAGTGCTACATCCTTTGGAGTTTAATTCTTTGTTCAAATTAAATGTCTTCCCCAGGAAATGGCGATTGGAGTACGAAGACTTTTTGGAGGTTCTACAGCAGTTGGCTTTGGATAACGACTTACTCCTAGATGACATGAAACTGGTAATGGTAGATGCTGGAATCCCGAGTGGTGCTGATGTAACCGTAGTCGTCAAGTAGATGTACACGTGCATCACTGGAGTTTATTTATTTACATGAAAAACAAGGCATACAACAATTAAATTTTAGATAGTAACAATTACATAAGGATAAATAATTTGGATTAGTTAAATTGTTTACAAAAATTAAAGTACGATATAAAAGCGTTCGACAAAAAGCCTCTTAACCCAATTTGTTAGTTAGGAAATAATTATTTTTCAATTTCGACGGTGCTCGTTTTGAGATTACGGGTCAAAGAATACTAAATACAAAATTTAAGGGGAAGTACATGTATTGAATAAATGTACTGATATTTGCGTATCCCGATTAAGCTTACAATTATTCGATGAATGATTGGGTGTGTTCGTTTCCCTATTTTTTTCCTGATAACAATAACAACATTTGTTTGGACAACCGATTTCAATTGGCTTTAGTTCTAGCACCTGAACAAATATATAATGTGTCAGAGATTGCAATGTAAGAAAAATACATGCATATTCATTCTATATATCTAGTAAATATTTCTGATGCGTATTTGATGGCTGTTTCGAGTTTCTCGTAAGGTAGTAATGCACTTTTCAGTTTGTACTGGCAAATTTCTGGCTCTTGGCGAGGTTCATAGAGCAGATATCATTAATGCTTGCTCTTAGTCATCCCTCCAGCAGTTGTATAGTATAAATTCTATAATGTAAACTGTATATACGGGTTTTTATCGTTCATTGCGAATCGCCACCCCGTGCCGTCTCAAGGCCACTCTAATTTCGCCACATGATTTTGCGTTTCCGGCTTTGGTCATCCGATAAGATTCTCTTGTTGGCTAAGTGAGTGTATCTCTCGCGATCTCCAGGCTGTGTCATGGTTCTGTTTGATGCTTTGCTCATTTGCATGATTAAGTATACGTGGCACTTAGGATTAGATTAGTATCAATTGAAGGTGATTTAAGAGTAAATGGTCCGCTCCAGCCAATCGTCCAGGTTGAAGAAGGCCGTGTCCGAGTTGTCGGTGTCCCGTTCGCGGAACATCTCGATGAAGGTCCTCACCTTGATGGCACACATCAGGAAGTCGTCGAATGGTACTTTTCCCTCCCGCGATCCGTAGCGATGGGCCAGAGCATTCAGCAGCTTGTTGTTCAGATGGTAGCCAGCCGAATTGAGAGCTCCGCGCAGATGGAAGCCATCGATGCTGCCAGTGCGACGTGTATCGTAAAGCTTGAACACAGCCCGCCACTTGGCAATATCGGTGAGCAAGGCCTCGAACTCCTCGAAGCCTAGTCGGCCGGAGCGATCCTTGTCCAGCATGGCCACCATCGAACGCACAGCATCTTTGGAAAAGCCGTCGCTGCCCACCATTACGTCGCGCATCGAGTGGTCCAGTATACGCTTCAGCTCCTGCCAGTCCACCTCCTCATCGCTGCCGGCGACACTGTCAAACAGACGTCGCAGGGCAATGCGCTGCGGATCATCTTCCTCCTTTGGAGTTGGTGGCGGCAGAGCCGGAGCAATGCGGTCATCCGTTTCGCCGAAGCCCACCTCGTCGTCGTTCTCCTCCATGTTGTTCATCGTCTCCGAGAAGACGCGAATGATGAACTCGCCCTCCTCGTTGGGATCGAAAGTTGAAGGAATGATCAGATAGTGACCAGGGGGTAGCTTAAACCTAGCGCACACCTCGCGCGTATTGATGAAATGGGGAGATCTCGCCACCGATGCTCGGTACTTGAAGAAGTTAAGACCTTGGGGCTTCACCTGCATGTCCCTGTCCGTCAAGTGATATATAGCAAATCCGATGGTCAGGCAGTCGATGCCTACATTACGCTTACTGCGACGATTCTTCTGCATCAGGGCCACAATAGCCGTGCATTTTCCGTCATCATCCTCGTCGTCGGGATCCTCCAGCGAGATGATGTACTGCGGATTATGCCAGAAGGTCTCCAGAAAGTTGCGGCAGCCACCGGCGGTAACACCCGAAGTCCACTCGCCCTCGAACATTGACATCTCCCACTTGCGACGGGAGCTATGCTGCTGATCCTCTGTCAGTGAGTCGGGCGACAAATTACAGATTTCCACGCGATCAAAGTGGTTCAGGAAGTCCTGGAAGGACATCCAAAACTCTCCATCCCGATCGAAATTTAGCCCTATCTCCTCTTTTGTGTGCTCGGGGATGAAGCGCCATTCAGGAGAGCTGTCGCTCCACGGACCGCTCCACTCGACGTCGTTACCCCAGGGATTTCGCATACGGATCATTGGGAGCTTGCCCTGACGATTCGGAGTTGAGATGTCCATGAGGCAGACCTTAGTGATGGAGTAGGCATGACCGCGGACGAGACCCTGAGGGAGTCTCCGCTTCCAGAACGTGTGGATCTGGCTCCAACGAGCAGCCCATCATCGAGCCACGCTCGCCGGCCTTCATCATGATGCTGAATAGATTTGGAGGCGCCTCTTTGATGTCATACCACTCGGTAACACCGCCGGTGAAGTCTTCCATTGCCTCGCACGTGGTGCCTCCTAAATGTAAAGAGTAAATTTATTAGAATATGGATTGGTGTTTTTCAATTTAGTTACGATTAACTTAAAACTTAAAAGAAAAATTTTTAATATATTAATATTAACAAAGAACTTGATAAGCTAAGAAACAACAAAAAATAGCATACCACTATCAGCTTCAACGTAAACCGAATATTAAATATCAACACAAAATATGCTACACAAGCATAATAAATAATTAAAAATCCAAGGAAACCTAATGTAAATTTTATATATCACATTTCGGCTAAATTCCCCGTCCTTACCCTTGAGAGCTTCATAGGATCCATGCAGCTTGGCGTAGGCCTTCTCCAGCAGGGCGCTCCAGAACTCGTTCTTTTCCGTGGAGTGCATGTAAATCAGTTCTCCATTATAGGTGGGCAACCTGTCATCGATGACCACCTCCACCCATTTGCCGTACTGCCAGAACTTGAAGTGGAAGATGCCTGCGTAGTTCTCCTGGAAGTCCTGATCCGGTGGGATAACCCTGAAGAACAGCGTCGAGTCCTGCGTGAGATTGGCAGCTGCGGCCAAAAGCCAGCAGTCGCCCAGCTCGCCCTGCTGGACATCGAATCGCGAGTAGCCCTCCACGAAGAACTGTGGGTCATCCACGATGTCACCTGGGCGCAGCCACTCATAGTAGCGATCGGGTCGTCTTGAGTACATCAGCGAGGAGTTGTTGGCCGGAAAGTCGGGATCCTCAAACATGGTTCCGTTGGCCACGCAGGATTCGCGGAGCGAGGCAAAGTCTCCTCCTTTGCTGACGCTGGTCTGCCTGGCACTGGTGGCCTTGCGACCCATCCAGAACATGTTCTGGTTCTCCGGCACCTTGACGCTGGTAAAGCTTAGCTCTGCGATGCCCACTGATGGTTCTTCCTCCTGAGTTGGTGCACTAGGTGGAGGTGGTGCAGTGGGAAATGGTAGGGAAGGAAATCCTCCACTCTGCTGAGGTGCTGGACTCGTTGGCAGAGGAGCGTAGGGCATGGGCATGCTCGGAAAGCCGGCAGATGGATAGGGGGCCAGCGGAGCTGCTGGATACGGAAGATTGGGCTGCGGCATTCCAGTGGGGTAGGGCATTCCGGATGGGTAAGGAGCCAGCGGTGCAGTTGGATATGGCAAAGATGATGACGACGATGATGAAGAGGATGGCAGACTGGGATACAGACCAGCTCCTGGGTATGGAGCAGCACTGGGATAGGGTGAGGGTGCTGACGGTGCTCCAGGCATGGGCATTCCCATACCCATACCCATTGCAGGTCCCTGGAACGACGCGTTTTGGGCGTGACTCGTCTGCTTCACCACATAAGGCATTCCTCCCACGGATTCTGATGTGGGATAGGGCAGCGAGGGGTAGAGGCCCGCCTTTGGCTTGGCGCCTCCTCCTCCTTCGTTTCCCCTGCTGACTTCATTCTTGCTGTAGCCCAAGGCCGCCAAATTGACGAGGCCAATGCCACTGGCATGATAATTCTTCGGGTAATTATCAATGCCGTACATTTTCACGGAGTTCTGCTCTGGATTTCCTCTTTCACACACGGGTTTTTCCTAATTCTACGGGTTTTCTACGTTGCAAGTCGGCTAAAACTACAGATCTAACTGTATCCAGATGTTGAAGATCTCGCTGCCGTGCTAAAACTGCTGACTCGCTGGGAATTGTACGCTTTAAATGGGAGAAGTATCCAAATTTAACTTTCTCGGTAAATGATTCATAATCTTTAACCCTTGTGGTCGCAATTAATTTTTAGCCTACCATAAGGGAAACCTGTTGAAAGTCTGAAAGTTTTGATATTTTTTAATTTAAAACCTAGGACAAAGAATAAGATAATTACTGCTAGTTTTATAGTTTTTTTATCGGTTTTTTTTAACTTAAAAACTTAGAACCAAATAGGAATAATTGTTTGCTTAATTCCTGAATTGTTATTTTTTGTGTGTAATAATAAAGCAATCAAACATTACATAAAATACACCTCATTGGTTTTTTTACCATTAAACAAAAACCAATTAATAATATAGTGGCAAAGCATTTATCAATTAAAACTAAACAATACCCTAAACACCACACAAAGGTTAAAATACGCATGCCAGGGCTGCAATGCATCGCAGAGTTGCCACCGCTTCGAAATAGCATTAGGTATTTTTTAGCCTGTCGGCATTCTTAGTAAGAAGAAGAAGAAGTTAAACATCGCTCTTGTTTTTTGACAACAACGTTTAATTTTTTGCAAATTCTGAAGAAGAACCGGCCACTTAGCGATGGAATCGCTACCTGAGGTGCCCGAGGTGCCGCTGCGTCCGTTTAAACTATAAGTATTCCCCTAGCTTTCTCAGTTAAATAAAACTAACTGTTTTTCTCCTACCACCAGCACGGCGCATCAGGTTGTGAGTCTCACGGGCATCAGTTTCGAGCGGAGGAGCATAATTGTAAGAACACACATATGAGACATATAAACTTAGCTAATAACTCCCATTTTTAGGGCGTGGTTGAGCTGACCATCGTTCCGAACAGCGAGAACCTGCGGCTCATCCGTCTGAATGCCAAGCAGATGCGGATCTACAACGTTGTTTTGAACGATGTCTGCCAGGCGGAGTTTACGTACTTCGATCCCTTCAGGGACGTCTCGCACAAGGACCCTAAAAGCCGCGTGCTGGAGGTTTACTCAAAGCATCACTTGACCGCCGCCCAGATCACCGATCCGGATGCGAACAGTGGCGAGCTGATGATCCAGGTGCCTCCTGAGGGCTTCTCGATGATCCAGGAGGGTCAGGGCCTGCGCATCCGCATCGAGTTCTCGCTGGAGAAACCAATGGGTGGCGTTCATTTTGTTATACCGCCTTCATCAACGGACGAGGAGACGCAGATGAACTGCTCGCACATGTTCACAAACTGCTACGAGAACTCGACGCGCATGTGGTTTCCTTGCTTGGACAGCTTTGCGGATCCGTGCACCTGGCGGCTGGAGTTCACCGTGGACAAGAATCTTACCGCAGTCTCTTGTGGGGAGCTCGTGGAAGTCATAATGACCCCTGACTTGCGGAAGAAGACTTATCACTATACGGTGACCACTCCCGTATGCGCACCCAACATCGCACTGGCTGTGGGCCCGTTCGAGATCTATGTGGATCCCCACATGCACGAGGTGACGCACTTTTGTTTGCCCGGTTTGCTGCCACTGCTGAAGAACACGGTTCGCTACCTGCACGAGGCCTTTGAGTTCTTTGAGGAGACTTTGTCCACGCGGTATCCCTTCTCCTGCTACAAACAGGTGTTTGTAGACGAGTTGGACACTGACATAAGTGCATATGCCACCATGAGTATAGCTTCCGTGAATCTGCTGCACTCCATAGCGATCATTGATCAGACATACGTGTCTCGAACTTTTATGTCGCGAGCTGTGGCGGAGCAGTTCTTCGGCTGCTTCATCACCTCGCACCACTGGTCAGACACCTGGCTGGCCAAGGGCATCGCAGAGTACCTCTGCGGGCTGTATTCCAGGAAGTGCTTCGGCAACAACGAGTACCGCGCTTGGGTGCAGTCAGAACTGGCCCGGGTGGTTCGCTACGAGGAACAGTACGGCGGGATAATACTCGATTGTAGCCAGCCTCCAGCTCCATTACCCGTTTCGAGCACAAATCCATCGGCCGCCGCCAGCAAGCAGCAGGAGATCGTCCACTATTTCCCGATCAAGAGTTTGCACACGGTATCCCCCAAATATGTGGAGGCTATGCGCAGAAAGGCGCATTTGGTTATCCGGATGCTGGAGCACCGCATCGGACAGGAGCTGCTCATCCAGGTGTTCAACAAGCAGCTGGCTTTGGCCACCAACGCTGCGTCGACGAAGATTGGCGCAGGACTCTGGTCGCAGCTGCTCATCTCTACCAATATTTTTATCAAGGCAATATTCACGGTGACAGGCAAGGATATGTCTGTGTTCATGGACCAGTGGGTACGCACTGGAGGCCACGCCAAGTTCTCGTTGACATCCGTGTTTAATCGCAAGAGAAACACAATCGAGCTGGAGATCCGACAGGACTTTGTCAATCAGCGGGGAGTGAGGAAGTACAATGGCCCGCTTCTGGTGCAGTTGCAGGAGTTGGATGGCACTTTCAAGCACACGCTTCAGATTGAAAATACCCTGGTAAAGGCAGATATCACCTGTCACTCAAAGAGTAGGCGTAACAAAAAAAAGAAGATCCCTTTGTGCACCGGAGAGGAGGTGGACATGGATTTATCAGCCATGGAGTAAGTTTTCAACCAATTTCTTTATAAATAAAATTTTTGTAATACCTGATCTTTTTAGCGACTCACCTGTGCTTTGGATTCGCCTCGACCCGGAGATGATTCTGCTGCGTGACTTGATAATCGAGCAGCCCGACTTCCAGTGGCAGTATCAGCTTCGCCATGAGCGTGATGTTACTGCACAATTTCAAGCCATTCAGGCCCTGCAGAAGTACCCAACGAATGCGACTAGACTCGCTTTAACCGATACCATCGAGAGCGAACGTTGTTTTTACCAAGTGCGCTGCGAGGCGGCCCACAGTCTGACAAAAGTTGCCAACCAGATGGTTGCCTCCTGGAGCGGCCCACCCGCTATGCTGAACATATTTAGGAAGTTCTTTGGCTCCTTTAGTGCTCCGCACATCATCAAGCTTAACAATTTTTCAAACTTCCAGCTGTACTTCTTGCAAAAGGCGATTCCCGTGGCTATGGCAGGTGAGAAATAAACTAAACTAGTTTGTAAACATTTTAATAAATTGCGATTCCTTTTTAAGGTCTGCGCACGTCCCACGGCATTTGCCCGCCGGAAGTGATGCGTTTTCCTCTTCGATCTCTTCAAGTACAATGAAAACTCGCGCAACCATTACACGGACGCTTACTACCGCGCAGCTTTGGTGGAAGCTCTGGGTGAAACACTAACCCCTGTGGTCTCTGTGGCCATCCATGGCACCCAAATCACAACAGACAGTCTTTCCACAGATGCAAAGTGAGTTTGTGGTCCAAAATTAATTAAATGGCATTTAAAATCATGTCATTTAATTTTCCAGGTTAGTGCTAGATGAAGTGACTCGCCTGCTTAACATGGAGAAGCACCTGCCCTCATATAAGTACATGGTGTCCGTCTCCTGCCTGAAGGTCATCCGAAAATTGCAAAAGTTCGGTCACCTGCCCTCACTGCCGCACATTTACCGCAGCTACGCAGAATATGGAATCTATTTGGATCTTCGCATTGCTGCCATGGAGTGTCTGGTGGATTTTGTGAAGGTTGACGGACGAAGCGAAGATCTGGAGCATTTGATCACGCTTCTGGAAACGGATCCAGATCCGGCTGCCCGCCATGCGCTGGCCCAGCTGCTCATAAACAACACCCCCTTCACCCGCGAGTCTCGTAGTCGCCTGGATAAACCCAACCTGGTGGACCGCCTGTGGTATAGTATCAACACGCTGGCCTACGACACCAAGCTGCGTTGCGATATCGTGGATCTGTACTACGCCCTTTACGGAAGCAAGCGTCCGAGTTGTTTGCAGGCCGGTGAGAACCAAAACTTTTACAAGGATTTAATGAAGGATAATGCGAGCGGTGCGGGCAGTATAACCGGTAGCTTCAAGAAGACAAGCGATTCCAAGGCACCACCACCGCTCAGGGACCATTTGGACAATGAACCGCAAGAGCGCCACAAGCCCGCCATGGTCACAATTAAGCGGACGGCCACGGAAGCTTTTGAGGTCGGCGATGAGATCATTAAGCTAGAGCGCAGCGAGGAGATCACTGTGCTGGATGAACCAGTTAACGTCCAAGCCTATGACAGCGAGACCAAAGTCAGTGTATTGCCGATGGATGATGATGCACCCGAACCGCATCAGTCAACTAAGCGCCTTAAGACCGAAATTTACGCCGAGGATGATAACTCATCCATAATGCTTGACGTGGGCGACTCCACAAGGTATGAGAGCAGCTACGAGGAGGGCAAGTTCAAGTCTGGCGATGGTCTCCTCAAGAAGAAAAAGAAGAAGGACAAGAAAAAGCACAAGCACAAACACAAGCATAAGCACAACAAGGACAAAGACAAGGAACGCGATCGAAAGGACAAGGACAAGCGGGATCCGCAGATATCGCGCCTGCAGACCCGAGAGACAGCCACCCCGGACACGCTCAGCTCGGCGGACAGCAGTAACAGCAATAGCAATCCTCCGATGAATCTAAACTAAGTGAGGGTTCTACATAGTAAGATTAATGTTGGCAAATAAAGCTTGAATAGTTATAAAAATGTGTTTTTTTGCATAGATCAGAAATGAATAACTTCAATGCTTGACTTTTTATATAAAGGGGTTTGCCTTCATTTGTTAATTTTAAAATATTAATTATTTTTATTCAAACCATCCTGTAGGTTGGGGATCAAAAACCACGATCATCAATGGATATTCTTATTGCTTAAACAGGCTCACCCGTTCTTGTTACTTTTAAAATTATGGAAGTGCTGAAACATTTTTACAATACTTACAAACTAAACAAGGACATTTTAACTAAAACAGGACGCGGGCTCACTGCACCTTCTCTTTCGCTGCCTGAGCCTCTGGAGCCACCGCCTTGGGCTCGCTGCCCGCCACAGCGGTGTCCTGTTCATCCCGCGGCCTCCTCTTCTGCAGCGCATGGATATGGGGATGCGACTGCCCCTCGATGGGCTGCAAGTAGGTGATGCTGCCGCCGCCAATACCCGTGGCCGTCTGCTGGTGCAGCTCTCCGGCGGAGGGGGTGGACAGGATCTTGACCGACGGCTCCGAGGGAGCACCCAGTGATCTGTGCTGCTGATGGGCGGACAATTGCCGCGTGGCCAGACGCATGATGTGGGCGTAGTCTACGGGCGGATGGTTGCGGTACTCCGGGTGATCCTTCACATACTGCTCATATGGGACGGGAACTGGCACGGGAACTGCCTTCACAGGATATCCTGCATCCACCAGAGCCTGGAACTCCGCTTGGGTCAGGGGCTTGCCATTGGGAGGCGGCAGATTCAGCTGCTTCACTTCATCCAGAGTCCGGAGCTTCTGAATCGGAGCTGAAGTTGGCGTGGCCCGGGAGGGAGTGGCAATACCTGTTCCCTGAGACACATAAATACTTGACTGCGAAGGAGAAGGCGATGGATATTCAGCGTGGAGCGGAAGAGCTGTGGGTGTGACTGCCAGATTTCTTTGTGAGTGTTTTAAAGGATCCGGAGGACTCGGATAAAAGTTGGATGGCGGTGGCGGTGACGGTCCCTGTCGCTCGTAATCAGCATACAGCAGTGCTTTTGTAGGTGAAGCCAGCTTGTAGTGCTTCGATCGATGATACTGCTTGGGAATGGGACTGGGCTTTGGGTGCTCCAGTGGGTGTGGCCTCCTGGTAGTAATACTGCGAGGGCTGAGGCTGGTTGGCCTGCTGAGTGGGATACACCACGGGTCCCAGTCTCTTGGGCTCCTGTGTGGGATATATGGGCGTCGGTTGCTGGTAGTTGCTGAACTTGAAAGAGCGACGGGATGAATGGCTGGTTATTCGCATCCAAGAGGGAGTTGGGAGTGCTGGCCAGGTAGGCTTTGGGTTGCCTCAAAGCAGGATGCGAAGTGGGTGGTGGTGGGTGCTGGGGAGGAGGCTGTCTAACAGCCACCTGCTCATTGCTGCTGTCCAAGTAGGAGACTCCCTGACCCGGTTTATTGGCTGCCAGCAACTTCTCTATCTCACTCTCCAGAGATGACTTGGCCAGCGGATGGTTGGGCAGGGTTTTGTAGCTAATCTGTGGCTGATAGTAGGCAATCTGTGGTGGCAATCCATGGTACTGCTGCTGACCAGGATGAGGTGCTGGCTTGTGTAGTTGCACTGTCTGAGGTTGCTGCTGCTGCTGCTGCTCCTCATCCTCTTGGATCTGCTGTGCCTGAGGCAGTGGCAGGTACTTGGGACCCCCTCGGGGATGCGAGTAAGTGGGGGTCACCAGCTCCTGCTCCGCGACATATCGCTCTCGGTAGCCACCCAATCCCAGGGAAGGATCCGCCTGCTGAAGCACCTTGTGAGTTGCAGCTGTACTGTGGATAGCCAGGGGTTTGGGCTGAGGATGCTGCTGTTGCTGCTGGTGATGATAGGGTTGCTGCTGCTGCTGTTGATGTTGCTGCTGTTGGTGTTGCTGTTGCTGCTGTCGCAGTTGCTCGTGATAGGCCCTTGCCTGCAGCTCCTCTTCGAGGAGCTTAAGGAACTGCTCTTCGGGAATAACTTGGTAGGGCTGCAAAAAAACAAAACATTTAATAATTAAAAAGTAAGTTTTGGAAAAACTTTAATGAGTAAGACTCACCTGCTGATGCTGCTGTTGGGGATTCCCCGACTGATGCTGTGGGGCAGGCAGTGGCAGTGGCAGTTGATAGGGACCCACTCCCTGATACTGACGTGGTCGTGGTTGCTGCTGCTGCAGCTGCGGCTGAGGTTGGATGGACACCGCATAGCGCTGCTCCGCCTCCTGCTCCTGTTCCTGCTCCTCCTCTGCCACCGGAGTGGATGACTTCTTGGGAGCACTAGCCGCGCCCTTGCCTTGACCGGAGGCCACCAAAGCCTTGGGCTGGTGATGGCGCATTATGTCTTGCAGATACACGTAGTGCTGCACCTTCGAGATACGGACGCAAAAAGAGAGAGGGGGGCGAATAATTATGGCTCAGACTGTGGGCGTTGGTGGTGGGTGTGTGAACTGCCAGCATTCAGCCAGCGGCCAATGTCAGCAGCTGTTTAAATGGGAGCCACCACAGCCACCTCCATGACCACCATCAACTACAAAAACAAAAACAAAAAACAGAAACCGCAGAGGCAGCAACTGGTTGCAGATAACATAGACCAGCAGACGCTGTGAGAATGGCGTGGCATCTAAAAAATGAGTTTATATAACACTTGTGGCAAACTTTGGCAACGCCAACGTCTTTGGCTCTTCGATGTTGCAACATGAACAACAAACACTACACTGTGCAACAAGGGTTCGCCGTAAAAGGAAGTGCTTGTGTGGTTATGCCTTATAAAGAGATCAAATAAGATACCGATACTTAAGTGATAATCCTATTTAACATATATATTTAAAGGATATTTTCCAATTTCGGATGTAAGTAAAAAATTGTATTAACCTACAAATGTTATCCAAACGAACTTTAGAAGTTTACTGAAGAGTAAACACAAATTCCTAAAAATATATTATAATTATCTGTGAAAATCCGACCTGTTAAGAAAATCTTTTTTTAAATCTATAATTGAAAACAGAGCTCAACCTACGTCTAAATAATTTATTGAATTAGTATTAATGTGAAGCGCTTAAAAATGTTAACCTGTTAACCTAAGTATGAAATATCTGTCTTCATAAATATTTCACTCTATAAATATTAATCTTTTGGGTATTTTTATTAATTAGTTGATATCAAACCAAACAAACATAAATAAAACTATCCACATTCCCTTCTCTAACTGCAGTAACATTTTTTATGATTAGATTTAAAAAAAAAAAGGATTCTACAATGGTTCACCAAAAATCAAAATATAAAATATGTAAAAAACAACGTTGTTCTTCAAAAATCCTGGTGGACAGTGTGACATCGGTGGTTCCCATTATTATGGCAAATAAAGCCGCCGGGCCGGCATGTCAAGGCGCCATCAAGCGACACAAAGCTGACAGACCAAAAGTGGGGTGATTATAACATTATGTCAACTTTCTTCCCACGACAACTGCCATTGTTTTTCCACGGTGTTCCGATGTCTTGCAATGTGGAGAAGAGGAGACCCATGGCTATGGGCTGAAGAAGAAGCCCATGGGCGAATGGTGGAAATTCGAGTTGGAAGGGAGGTGGAAATTGTTGTTGTTGTTGTGTTTTGACGCGTAATAAGACAAATAATAATTTTGCAATTATGCATTTGTTGCTGTCGTCGTCGTCGTCGCCGTCATGTCGTGACTTAGTTTTGCCGATTGCATTTATAATATAATATAAACATCATTATTATTATATTCGCCGGCACCTTTTGTAACATAAACATTGTCTTTGGCTAATTGCAAGCAGCGCCTTTGTCTGTGTCTATTGCAATTTGTTCCAAACTCAAAAAGTCAGGCAATGAGGAGATATTGGTCAAGGTTTCTTGGCCTCGGCGAAAGGGAGAATTTGACAAAGTCCGTCTGGGATTGGGCCTCTTGGGTTTTTGCCTTTTGTGCACAGCCAAGATGTTTACATCCGGCATTTTGCAAAGAATCGTGTGGCTGCCGCTGCCGATGCCAAGTCACGATCCCAGGTCGTCTGATGTCCGATGTCCAATGTCCGATGTCTGATGGCCGCGGGGCCCAAGTCAAAATCACAGACAAGAGCCGAGATGTCGATGGAACGCCCCCCGATTGGCACAAAACAAACAGACACTGCAATCCCTCATGGCAAAGGCAATCCGTCAGTTGGGCAGTCACCCACTCCCACAAGGGATCACTCAGGGATTAGATTGGCTTGGGATAGGGGTGTTATATGGGTCAAACTAGAAAAGAGCTTCTGAGCTCGCTACAGTTGCCTTTTAAAAAAAAAAAAACCTTTGATCTTAACTAAGTCAAAGATTTAACAAATCCAGATTGCATTTTAAAAGTAAACCAACTCACCTCCTGGCTCTGTTCGAGGAGCTGAGCGGCATGGGGTCGGGAGTTGGCCGCCGCAAAGTTCCTCAGCTGGGGCTCCTGGTGAGATTCGTGCTGCTGGTGCTGGTGCGGCGCAATGGGTCGGATGATGAACTGGTTGGGCTTGGAGCCGTAGATGGTCTCCTGCCCATCCTCGGGATCATCGCTGCCGGATGGAGATGCCTCCGAGCTGCGGTGGTTGGGGTACAGTTGCGTCTCCTTGGAGCTCACCTGTCGCTTGTCTTTGGTCGCCTCTGTTTCCAGCGGCGTGGAGGCGGAGCTCTTGCTGTCCTCTGCCGCCGCCCGACTGCTGCTGCTGTCGCTCTTGGCCTCCGCATCCACATTCACGGCCTGGGCGCAAACGAGGCCTGTGTGGGAGGATGAGGATAGATGTTGGTGTTACAAGTACTGCTATTTAAGATTACACTTTGTGGGAGCTTAAATTATTTATTATGCCCACAAAGGTTGAGTTTAATAGTTTTTAATGGATGTATATATTTAATGTCCAGCAAACTTGTGTGATTTGTTTATCCAACATTTGAGTATGTGATTTTTTTCTAAATTATAATTTTTTTGTACTTGTAATTCATGTTACTATATATATGTCTGATTTATGTTACTCTTTAGGTCTTTTTCGACATTGTTAAATGGTTTATTAATTTTTATTTCGTGCTCCTTGAAAATTGAAATGGAGATTGTTAGTGAAGCTACTATTTATACCAAATTAGTGAAAACTAAAACCAGTTTAAAATAAAGCTTTCATTTTTATTTGATTGTTTAAATTAAGACGAATTTATGTTTTTAAAGAGTTTTTTTCTTTAGTATTCGTTTGACAATTTGTTATATATTAATGTTTGACAAAATTTGGTTCATATTTAGAGCAGAATTCATTTACTTCTCCTTCTTCAAATTATTTCACAACATTTTTGAAAGCCAACCCTTTAAAAAAAAAAAAAAACACTCCAAAAAACATGAAAGCTCCAAGAGCTCCAAGCACTTTAAACGCAGATAACTCCCTGTCTACTCACCCAGCAAGAGTGTCAGGACCAAGGCTTGGATTCTCATTGTGTGTTGTGGTGCGCAACACCGACAGACTAGTAATTGAATATCTAAATCTGTTTCTGGCCGTTTGTTACTTTCACAGTCACTTGGGTTATTTGTGCGCAGTGGTGGCTGCTTTTCGCATTCGGTTTCCTTGTCAGGCGGCGGTTGGGACTACGATGGCCGCATCTGCATCGAGCATTGCCGGCTGCAACAAACCAAAAACAAACTGAACTGAACCAAAGAAGCACAGCACACGAAGCGATTATTACAGCAGTTATGTAATTGAAGATTCGACACAATCCAAGCATCCAGCATTGAAACCGAGTTGCGAATTGCGATGCGAATTGCGAAACCGAAACCGAAACTGAATCAAAGTCTGAGTGGCAATCTCAGCTTGGAATTCGTATCCCGTAATCCTTGGATGGTTTTGGTTTTGGCGCGAAATTCGTAACGCTTCAAATTGGATGTCTGATGGACTCTGGGTTACCGTCTGCCTTCCTGCTTTTGGCCAGGAGCTAGAGGCTCCGCTTTCGGCTGGGATTGGATCGGATCGGAACGGATTAAGTGGATCGCGCGCGCTGCTGCACGTTCAGCCAACGAATCTTTGGCGTTGTGCGGCCAACACTTGTATTTATAAATCCCGTGGCCAAGAGACGAGTCGCGTCTAGTCTCAGCCGAGAGCCGGAGTCGGATTCGGAGCCGAGTTCCGAGTTGCGAGCCACAGCCGACCTTTGCGGCTCGTCGTGAGTGCCAGCCAGGCACCAACACAAAGAGAAAGGTCTGTCTGCAGCCGCTTCTCCGCGTCGATTCTCCAAAATCCCACTCCACAGAGGGAGAAAAGACATCATTTGCGGTTCCAAATATTAATTATTTTTTTTTTTGGGATATCTTATCCTGCTGTGTGATAAAACCTAGTGCAGTTTTTTGACGGCAAGTTGTATGAAACTTCATAAATTTTACAATAATCCATCAAAAATTTTAAATTTATGGTTCATTACTCGTGTTTAAGGATTAATTACTCCATATTTAAAATGCAAATATTAAAGCGTAGTTTCAAAATGTACAAGTAAACAAATAGTTTTTGGTTTAATTTTATTTTTTATTAATCCAACTTTATCCATAATTATTAAACCATATAGAATTCGTAGAGTCCCATATTCCTATTATTTTAGAATTATTAAGTTTACCGCAATAAATTGGATTTTAAAATATTGAAAAATTCTTAAAAAGTTTATTAAATTTGTTCTTAAGTACCTTTGTATATTAAAAACAATGTAACAAGTATTGTTGTTATATCTGGACTTTTCCAGCACCATTTTTTGTAAATTCAAATGAAAATCCACCCAATAACTACCTCTTTTTTCCATGTGCACATCTACGTTTCCAGGGGGCCAATTGAACGTTGACGGCCCTGTCGGTGGCTAACCGCTAGTTAAGCGTTTGCCTAATGGTACGGCCCGTGCATTTGCCTGCCGCCTGGAAGCGCCCAGAAAATGCTAACGTGACACTAAATTGCCCGTCCGCCCCCACCCACGGAGACGGAATAAAAACATAGACATGGACATGGAGATGGAGACTCCGGAGACCAGGGAAACCAGGGAGAGCTGGCTGCCGGCCATGGCTATTTGGGCTGGTCGAGGCTAAAGGGCACTTTTGTTTTGGTTTTCGTCTCTCTATGTTTTCGTCTTTAAATCTTTCTGTGGCCGTGCAAATTGGGCGCATTACTTTTAACAAGCGTTTTCGATTCGGATTCGGATGCGGGGGTCCCCACTTCTACATTTGCGTTTCCATTTTCATTTGCATTAGCATTGCATATTTAATATGCCCAAGCCCAGTACGAGTGCTCACACCAGCCAATAACAGCCAACCAACAACTCCACCCCTGCCAGCAAGTTCGCTGCTTAAGTCTTTCGTTTGACATTTGCAATTGGTTGCGGGCACAGTGGATCGAATGTATGCGGTCATGTGATAATTTGTAAGAGGAGTTCTTGAGAAAAGAAATTTCAAGTCAAAAATGGGTTTGTAAAAAATTAGCACGTAGTTAAGATCCTTTATTAAAGTGTGTTATTGTAATATTAAATTTTTATAAATACTTTTTCGTTTGGGTTTACCTACTTAATTGTTAATATTTTAAAGAAAAATTATGTTCTAGCTATACTTATCCATGTTGTGATCAGCTCTTAATATTGAATGATGATTGATATGCTTTTTTCTGTTTTACTAAAATGTGACCCAAAGTTTCTTCATCTAAGATTGAAAACTTGCAAGCTTATAAAAAATTATTTTCTTAACTAAGCTATGAAAATCATAAAAAACGTTAATATATTCAATCAAATAATATTGATTTAAGCCAAGTCATGATAATTTAATACGTTTTAATGTAAAATTAAAATATGGAATGTAAAAGTTGAAGAAAGTCGTTTTTGAGCTTCACTTATGACGTGCGCTTTTATTCTCTGCTAATATGAATTGAAACATTCTTTTTTGGTTGTTCAATAATAATTATTCTCTACTAATATGCATTAAAATATTATTTCTTAGCTATCCATTAATGGGCTTAAATTTGTATAAAACATTAATTCCTTTTTAACGCTTTTTCCCACCCTATTAGAATTTCCAAAAATTAAAATCCCACCTGCCTGCCTATGTCCAAGCCAACTGTGCCCTTCTGTTTCGGATTGGGAATTAACATTTCAGCGCATGCGTGGGCAGCTACAGTTAACCCCTGCTGGCAGCATCAATTATTGCGAACTCCGGCTGACGGACGCAGACGGAGTCAAGTCAGTGGCCAATTTGGGCAATTGCCGGGCTAGTTAATTGAGCCCGCTTACCTAATGCTAATGCCAGGCTATATGGCCAACGGATCGGGCTCCGATTTAGGGGCTTTGCGTTGGTGGTGTCAAAGTTAACACGGTAGCTGTGAAATTTGGCGCTGGGGAAATCCATCCGTGGAAAAGGAAAATTGCCCCGGCTGATGCAAGCTGCCATTTCCTCATCCTTAGCAAATTGATTAGGACAGTTCGGCGGTAAACTAACCAAATAAATAAGTTTATAATTAAGTGGAAGATTTGCGGCAGCCGCTTTTTTTTTTTTTTGTTTTTGCGCAACTCTTGATCGGAGAGTTACTTATTATAAATTCTCCAACTGCTGCTGCTGCTGCTGCTATTTTGTTCACATTGTCATTTAGTTGTCTGCGTGCTGCTTGTGAAATTGTTGCATTGCATGCAGCAGCAGCAACTGCAGCAGCAACATCAGCAGCAGCAGACATCAGCGATCTACAGTGGCAACATCTTCTTTTCTTCAACTACTATTTATTATTGTATTAGTTTCTATGCTGTTTCTTCAGTTATTTTCTTGTTTTGCTTTTAATTTCAAGTGCTTTTTGCTGTTTTCTGCAGTTTTTTGCTGCAGCAGCAACCAGAAATGCAACAGTTTCTGGCCAACTCCACTTAAATCAATGGTGATCATGATGGGGACGATGATGATGCTGCTGGCAGTTCACATTTTGGCATTTGCATTCAGCAATTCACATTCGCTGTGGCTTAGTTTTTTTTTTTGATTTTGTTGTTTTACCAAGCGACAGTTTTATGCTCCAAATTTTATGTGTATCAATTTATCAGACGGAGACGAAGTCAACCTTAACATTTAGTTTATGCTTTTTTGATATACTCGGTCTGGAAACATTTGGCCGAGGTCTTAATTGGCAACTTCGTGGATACATTTTGACGTTTTTGCTGCTGCCACCGGATTGTTGTTAATGAAAAGTGGTCTTACAATGAAATTGCACAATCGTGTGTCCATTTTGTGGCTAGCGAATGACCTGCGATGATACCAGCACGTCGAAAGGAAAATGTATCGCCAAGTCCAAGTTGTAACCACAATTGCCACGAAGAGCTCCATATGACAGGGTAAATGTTAATGGCAGTACTACGAATAACTAATGTGTAATTTACCAACGGCAAGTGACAATTAAAATGCCATTCCGCGAACTACTACTCTTATGCAGCAACTCGACTCACTCAACTCACCAACAAATGCCGCAAATGCTTCCCCGGCTGGTTAACATTTTCGGTCACTCGGAACCGAGATGGCATTACCAATAATATACGTACAAGTTAATTGGAGTTGGTCAATAATATGTGGCTAAATGGAAGGGGTGTTCCTGTGATGTTAAAACAGTTGTTAAAAAATACCAAACACACAGCGAGTAAAGGTAAAGTGATTATGATCGATGGGATTTACAGATAAATTTTGTTTTAGGTTTTTACAATGTGGTAACAAAACTTAAAAAGGTAATATGCCTTTTGGATAATTTTTTTCTACTGAACACTTTATTTAAAAACTCATAATAGGTATATTATTTATATTATATAAATAAAATAAAACATATAAATAGTATTACATTGATGGACTACATAGTAGACCATCCCGCTATCTTATGTAAACTTGTATTTAAATTTGTATTTAAATATTTATAAATCTCCTTTCTATTTTTCTTAAAAAAAACCCTAATTAGAAATTCCTTATCCTTATCAAATTGATTTACATTTTTTTGTTAGCTCAAAAAATAATTGATTGATTTTCAGTTACTATTACAAGTTAATTATCTGCAAACAGTAATAAATACGTAATAAACGCCATAAAATTAAGTACATACATCTTAATGAGGTTTTTTTATTGTGGGAATCGAAAATTATGTGTTTTTGGCAAAATATAAAACAAACTAACATCCAGACACAGTGGCTTGCATTAGAGTGGATAATCGCAGCTTCGCTTATGACCAACTTGGGTCATAAACACCAAATCCCCAGCTGCGATGGACTATCGCCATCTGACAAGACCAAATCCGAGATTTCCATCAGCAGCACTCAATTATGTTTACAGACCTGTAAACCGACTATAAACGTCACCGCGGAATATTTATGAATAATAAAGCCCGGCAGAGCTAAAAGCTAAAAAGTGCATTCTAATTCATTTAAATACAATTAAAATGCTCCGAACCGAATGGTAAACGCTTAGGGAATTACTCAAGCGAAGGCCCCCCCATTTCGTGATCCAATCGGGCGACAATCCGTGGCCGTCTTTGGCCCCAAGTCCGGGATTGGGCGCCCAACTCCAATGAAGCGTGGCACCCACACAGAAAGAAAACAAGACACTTAATAATGCAATAAGAATTAATTTTTTTAAATTTTTATTAAGCTGTATTATTATTAGCTTTAAGCTTCATTATAAGAAATTACATTCAGGCAATTTAAACACTTTTTTAGATCAGGTAAAGTATTGTTATGTAATATTAAGACGTTCATATACATAAACAAGAAAGAACGCTATAGTCGGGTTTCCCGACTATAAGATTTGCGATACTCATTGCCTCTTTAAAAACAGCAAGCTAGCCCTCTTTAATAATGTGTAGCCTACTTTCATGCGCAATGGCAGTTTTAAGCGCCCTCTCTTAAAAAAAGTTTTGCATACTTTTGAGCGCAATAAAAATTTTCAACGCATTTGTATATACAATTTCTTGAAAATGGTCAGATTTTTTTGTAAATATTTGTAATATTTTCAATACGAACAACATTTGTAAGGGCCACTTTTTCTAGCACTAAAAATGTGCACCACAGAGTTTTTCGGTTTGTGGGCGTAAAGGTTTTGAAAACTATCCCCTTGCTTATAGAAGTCTGTGCAAAATTTGGTGGCCTAGCTCTTATAGTTCCCGAGATCTCGACGTTTGTACGGACGGACGGACAACGACGAAACATTTGATCGTTTACACAGAGATGGGCAGCCCTGGCTCAATTGCTCACTTGCTCAAACCGTTATATTTTCGGAGGCGCCAGCCGAGGCTCGCCTGGTCCCGAGATTCAACAACAAAAACATTGGCTTTTGCTTTGCTTGCCGCACATTCTTTAAGACGGTGGTGGTTGTTGTTGTTTTTTGGTCGGCCACCTGCTGCCAAACCGTTAGATCTCGTGCCCATCGCTGGTTTACAGTATTTGCTTACTCTTCGAGTATCGCAAATAATGATAAAAAGATAAAAAAAAAGAATTGATTTTTAAAAGTGCCAAGAATATCCTTTGATTAATTCGAATTGAACCGAAAAATTTAATCGATGTTCCCATAAATATTTGCATTTTTCCCACTGCACAGATGCCTGCAGACTACCAAAATAATTTGCTAATGAGCCGCAGTCTAGAGGAGCACCCATCCGTGGATTACATGCTGGGGGAAATGGAATCTTTGGTTTTTTGGCTGACTTTTGACTCGCATTGTTATATGATTTGCGGGGCCTTTTCCTGGTTTTAATTTTAATTTTGGATTGCGGCCACAAGTGTTTTTGTATGTAATCGCGGCAAATGCCTGGGCAGCGTTTAATGACCGGCCTAAGCACTCCATGTGGATTTTCTCCGGCAGTTGATTTGGACCAACCAAATATGTGGAGTGGACTAAGTCCATGCATCAGCGATAATGGCGGTGCAATAATTTAATGCCTTCCATTCACGCCAAGCCAGATCCGATAATGAGTTGTTTTGAGGAGGCCAGACAATTGATATACATAATGGCACCTGGCCGACCTTGCTGTTATTTATAGAGTATCATATCTGGATGGTCTCGTTGGAAGAGAAAAGGTTATCTGATGGCTGGATTATTGTTTTTTTTATTTGGTTGTTTTCTCCTCAAACCGATTGCACCATAAATCGCTGACTTTAATGGACGAAATCGGGAAAGCGTTGCAGCCATCACATCAGCAAAATACAAAAAAAAAGTCACAAACAATGAGCACACACGGACAATGACAGACCCCCGAATGAATGAGTGTTGAAAAATAAATCCATAAAATAGAAGAAAAAAAACTAAGAAGCCCCGAGATTTTCACACTACAAGTCGCAGGCAGCCAGCCGTGTAAACTCGTCGGCATTAGCTAATAGACCCCAAGATACCCAAGAGACCCAAAGACCCAAAGACCCAAGAAGAGACCCCCGATCCCCTGACACACCCATGGATAACTTCATTTACATTTTGGGCGTGAGAAGAATGGAGGAGCCAAAATCTATGGCTGCACACAGAAGATCTGCCTCATCGGTGGCTGGTGGCTGGTGGCTCTGGCTCTAATTAGATTATAACCACTACTGTGTGGTATGTGAGGTATGTATCTGCTCCCAGCGATCTGCATCTCCTGCCTGATTTGAGTTGCGTGCCACAGATTGGGGATTGCATAAGGTGAGCGAGACGGAACCGGGTGGGTCCATCATCCATAAAGTGCATTTGCCTACTGTCCCAATTAGTTGCTGCTTGGCCATGGTTAACTCCAGCCGCAATCGGCGCAATTAACTTGTCTTGTAAGCGCTTGCGGTTGCCCCAAAGAACTGTGCGAACTGTTCACACATTACCAACTCACGAAAAATATCTACGAGATTCTGTTTGGTTAAATTAACTAAGTACCACTTGGGAAAATGCTTAGAAAAATATTTAAAAGGTTAAGCAAGTTTTAATTTAAAGAATTGAACAAAGATCTTTAACAAAATATCATATTTTTAAAATATTTTAAACAAAAAACACTTTCTCAACAAATTTACTGTTTTTAGCTTTAATAATAGCTCGCATTTATGTTGATATTTGTCTCGGCTTGAAATATAAATTAACATATACTTGCAATACAAAAAAATTCTTCCCTAGATTTTAAACCTTTGGCTCATTATAATTTTTGAAAGCAAAAGTAGCAAATCAACTTTTGGCTTTGCTTTTATTTTTTAACTACCTAAAAATCATGAATTTTTTTAATGACTCTATTAAGTAGCAGTAAAAACAGAACACTGATTTTATGTGCAAATTAAAAGTATACACACAAGCCATAATACTCACGCTAAAACTAAAATTGGATTGCAAATAAACATTTTTTATTAAGAGCACAAAGAAACTTTAAAAAAAACTAAATTTTGTTGCTAAAAAAAGACTACACTTTACACAATTTAAAACTTTTACCCAAATTCCAATATATCTAAATGAAACGGTAAATGTTAATAAAAAGATGAAGCTCAGTTGACAATGTTGTAACTTTGGTTCGCTAATTTTCCACAAAATCCGAAGACAATGACAGATTGGAGATTACAGGTGCCCACAATCAAATCATTACCAACGTTTTTCTCTAATCTTAAGGTTTTTTCTAAATGTATGCAAATTCCAGGCCTTTGAGTGCCAAGGTTTTTTACAAGAAAATACCGCCAGCAATAATCCCTTGGCGAAAGACAAACCAAACAAATACACACACCATATTGTTAACGATGTGAAAAGTTGTACAACAAAGCATGTGGCCAAAAGAGCGGCAATTAGCCACGCACCCGCACTTTGGCCATCTGAATCTTGACAAGATGGCCCTGGGCACTATCCACATCCACAGATCCACAAAGATCTTCAGAGATCCAGTGGCAGCCATCCAACTGACATTTCAATACGACAGTCAAACGATTCCATTTAACACAATTTATGAGTGGCGATTCGGCTTCTGATTCTTGCAGTCCATGGAGAATATCATCTTGTGTCCAAGTGCTGGCATTAACCGAATTGTGGGTCCCCGCTGATAACTGCCTTCTCCGCTGCTCCGAGTCCCAGCGGCAAGCTCCACCACCTTGGCATTTAAACCGTAGCATGTGCAAAAAGTACTCGAACAACAGGAAGATGCCAGCAGTCGCGGCACAGCAAAAAATATTCATTTACACTTAAAAATGATTAATTGAATTGTTGAAATTCGTCTCATCTCTGGAACTGGATTTTTTAAAAGCAATCGAAGATTAATTGAAGCTCGGCTTTTGACAATAACTTTGTTTATAGCTTAGTGAAATAACATTGATTCCTTGTCCTTTTATAAGTTTATAAATGTTACTTGGGCATTTGTCATGAATTTAAGGAAACCTTAAATTATAAACAAATTTTATTGAAAGCATCTATAACAGCGATGGGCACGAGATCTAACGGTTTGAATAGCAGGTAGGCCAGACCAAAAAAAAACAACCACCACCGTGCCTTTTTTTTTTTTTGGGTAGGGCGAGACCCAGCCAATGTATTTTTGTTGCAAAACTCGGGACCGCGGCGATGAGCTTCTACCCTAGAGTCTGTACATTGTTTTTGGTTTTCTTCACGGATCGCTGAACGCCAGCCGCGACCCGTCTGCGACGATTTGCTGGCGCCTCCCGAAAAATATAACGGTTTGAGCAGATGAGCAAATTGAGCCAGGGCGTGCCCATCTCTGATCTATAAGTATGACCACTTTATGTTTACCTTAAAAGAAACTACATAAAAATATTATTATTTTAGCATGTATTAAGCAAACATAAACAAAATCTATCTTTATATTACATTTTGTGTTAAGGGTACAACTTCAAACCGATTATATTTGAGTTTTATGAAGTTATAATTTTGATTGTTTGAGTTGAACATACAATTTTTAAAATAGTATTTAAACAGAAGCAGTCCTTAAAATCTATAAATATAACTTTCCAGGTACACAAAAACTGTTCTATTCTTATTTAAAATAAAATATGCAAAAATCATAATCTGCAACCAAAAAGAAGCCATCATAAAATTATTCTCTGTGCACTGACACCGCTGAAATTTCTTAATAGAAGCGCCGAAACCGCAACAAAAAACTTAACTAAAAAGCAGCAGCCGTAGCATCGACTTGGAATCGCAAATTAAATGTTAATAGTAATACCCGGTCACAATGGAGCGGCGGCGCTTGGGACAAAAACCGGATTTGTGGCAGCCACAGACAGAACAATGTGTGCATAAATCTAGCGTCAAAACATGAATGCAATTTACCCAAACTGAATGAGCGATTGCCAGGGATTAGCCGGAGCTGGCTTGGCTTCCATAACAAACCTGGTAAAAATAAGAGCCGAAAACCTGCTGCTGCTGCTGGTGCTGCTGATGTCGCTGTGCCAGTGATCAAATCAAAACTTGACATTGTGAGCCCCACTTAATGCGACGGCGTAGAAAGGAAGCTGGAACGGATCGGTGGAAGGTGAGAAAGGCCTACCAGGTGAACACGCATATCCAGTGACAGATTGCATAACAGTCGAATACGAAGACGAAGACGAAGACGCCATCCTACGTGACGTGCGGTGAAAGTTAATTTTGCAGAAATATGTAGAAAAATTATGAAATGTATTTTCCTTTCGGTTGCCACCGCATCGGCATTGTTTTCATCCAACAGCCGACCGCCAAAGTGGCAAGTATCAAGCGGAAATGGTAAACAGTGCCTCCATGCAGCCACTTGTGCCGCCCAATAGGTTAATAAATGCATTTCAATTGGAAGCAGGAAGAGCTGACAGCATCACGCCAATTGAGAAGAGCCAATAAACAGTGTTTATCCATAAACGCTCAATATATTTATCTTAAAGCTTATCAAGAAATCCTTTTATAATCGAAAATGTTCTGGTTTAAAATTTTTAACTAATGATTTTAAGGACTGCAATACATTTTTATTTTCTTGAAAAATAAATATTTTTAAAAGATTGTTTAAAATAACATAATAAATAATTATTAAAATTACCAAAATAAAATATATTTTGTTTAAAAAATCAAAAACCTCTTTGAAATGAAGAATCCATAATTTACAAGGAACATGCCTTGAGCAATCAAATTTTGACTAAAAAATCATTTTGTTTACTTGATGTTTTATCACATTTGAAACCCAACGATACATGGGCTCGAAGCAAGGTCTGCCTTAATCTCATTTAGCGTGTGGCATTTCTCGTTTGTGAATATCGCAGCTGACAATTACATGCGAGCACCTTGAAGGGGGGCCAGCAATTTGGCGACCGACAGGCATTTCTCTGCCATTGTTTGGGCCAGGTGGCAGTGGCGAGCCTTGGCCGTTTTAGAAAGGCCCAACTGGAAACGGTCGAGTGGCGCGGCGAAAGGTACAAGAAAGGTACTCTCCAACGCAAACTCCACATGCACACAATCGTTTACATCCATATAGAGACAGCAAAAGTTACAGGTTGGTTTAGTTAGGTCTAGACGTTTATTAAGCAGGCTGGGCTCGGTGGCCAGATGACAGAGCAGCTCTGGTTGGGCATTGGTGTGCACTTAATTGAGCACATTATAGTTTAGTTATATATTTGAAATATGTTTGTGGCAAAACCAAATTACTGAGTTTGGTTGTTGCCTGTTTTGTTACTAATATATATTACTGCTGCTCGAGCCGCGCTCACTTGGATTCGGCTGCCGCATTGGTGGACTTGGTGGCAGCTTTAATGGCGGCGGCCGAAGTGCGCTTCACACTGACCAAGACATTGCGCTTGGTGGAGGCTGGACCAGGTTTAACTACTTTTCCAGCCGACTTGGGCGCTGCCTTCTTCACTGGCTGCTTGGCGACGGTCTTAGCTGGTGTGGCTACCGCAGCAGCAGGCTTTTTCTCCGGCGACGTGACCACCGGCGCGTTAACTTTAACTGCTCCCTCCTCGGCATCGCCGTTGGCTTCCTCTTTGGCGTCTTTAAGCTTGTTTTTCTCGCTGCAAGTGGATACACGTATTATGTAACACACTCGGTTGCTTTCATGATCTTTCACCTACCTTTCAATGTCAATGTTAAGCACAGACTCGTCCTCTTCCTCCTCTTCCTCTTGGTTCGACGGTATCGCTTCGGCCAGCAAGTCGCCCAGATCCTTGTCTACATCCTCCCACTTCCTTGGGAAGTCCTTGTAATCGCTTTGGGGTTCATCGCCCTCCTCGCCATCTTCATCGGCAAAATCTTCGTCATCTTCCTCGTTCATTTTGTCATCAATATCCTCGTCGGCCTCCGCCTCGTCATCGCCGCCCTTCTTGTCCTCATCATGCTCCTCCTCGTCACCATCCTCCGCCTTCAACTTCTTCTCGGACTCCTCCTTGTTGCGCAGGAAGGCCTTCACGTGGGAATGCTGCAAGCAATGCTTCTTAGTGTAGTCCTCCAGTGACGCGTCGTCAGTCTTTCCGGAATAGTGGTTGCACAACTCGCAGTAGAAGGCCTCGATGGTCTTAATAAAGTCCGGGCCAATCAGACCGCGTTTGCGGGTCTCCTCGTCCGTGCTCTTCAGAGCGTTCTCGGCCTCGGTCACCATGGCATCCACGTCGGCGTCGTGCACGTCCACATCGATTTCGCCCACAGAGTCCACGGTAAGGAATTTATTCAAATCAATCTCACGCTCATCCACGCTGTCATCCGATCCGGACTCATCGTTGCGGGCCTTGTTCTGTTAAAAAACAAACGAAAATAAATAACTTATAGCTCTCTAATACACCTTATCTAGGACTCACCCTAATGTGCTCCAGTGAGCAGCGATGGTTCTCGTAGAGCATTGCGTTCTTGAAGGCCAGGTGGCAGGAGCCGCAGTAGGGCATCAAGAACTTTTTGATGGTCTTGTGGTGCTCGGAGCCCTGGTGGAGATTCTTAGGCTGGCGGTAGGCCAATCGGCAGAGGCGGCAGTAGCGCGACTCGTGCTCCTCCTTGCTGTTCTCCTCGATCTCGCGCTGCGTGGTGCGCTGACGGGCGCGCATGCGCTGCAGATCGGCGCGCTGGTTAAGGGCCACCTGGCGCATCGAGTTCTTGTGGGTGCGCGAGTTCAGATGGTAGTTGTATTCCTGCAGATCACAGGGGAAAAGTAAGTACATAAGGACTAAGCAGAGATAACAGATGCAAAACCCACCTTGAAGGTCACACACTTGACGCGGCAATGGACGCAGATCAACTTGATGAAGCTGCGCTTGCGGTTGTTGTGATCATCGTCCCGATGACGGGAGTTGCGTCGCTCCTTGCTGCGATCATCGTCAGAATCGTCCTTGTCCTTGCGCGACGAGCGCTCCTTCTTGCTAGACGACTTCTTCGACTTGGAGTCCTTGGAGTCCTCCTTGTCCTTCTTCTTACCTGAAGCCGACGACTTTTCGGCCGTGCTCGACGACTTGGCCTTCTCGTCAGCCTTGTCGCCATCGCCAGACTCACCCTCGGCCTTCGCCTTGACATCCTCGTCATCGGAGGCGTCCTCTGCCTTTGCACTCTTGGGATCAGACTCATTCAGGTCCTTCTCCTCGTCGTCATCGCCAGCACCGTGCTCATCGTCATCGTCATGGCCTTCGGCGTCGCTCTTGTCCTCGTTTGCCGACTTGCTGCTGCGCTTTTTCCCGGGCGACGACTTCTTGCTCTTATCGTCCTTCTCATCATCGTCCTCTTCGTCGTCGACATCATCGTCGTCGTCGTCAGATTCATCGCCGCCATCACCGTCCTTGTCCTTGCCTTTCTTCTTCTTGCTTTTCTCAGCATCTTCGTCGTCCTTGTCCTCATTGTCGCTGGAATCGTCGCTGCTATTCCCGCCCTGGCGTTGGCGACGCAACGAGCTACATTTGGGTGGAATGAATTCGAATGTGAAGTCATGTCAGAGGGTGGCACACAGGTTGGTTTTGATGGGAGGCAAGTTCAAATTTTTGTGTTTTTTATTTAGTACATAAGAAGAAGCTGAGCTGGGTGGTAAACTAACAAATTACGTTCTTGTCATGGAGTGTCGGGTGTCATTTGGTTTTGGTTCATTTCAATTCGTTCTACTAGTTACACAACAATACACACGGATTATACTTGGGCTATGGGAGCATGGAGTGTCTCTGGAGGCCGCTCGGTTGATCTGGCACCGACGGCTCTCCCTCTCCATCTCCTTGATTCATTTTGAATCTCACTGTTCACATTTTGTCAATCTCACAGATAGCTTTTACATAGTTCTCTGCATCTTCAATTGGTACACAATGCTGGCGCTTGCGCTCACAGATTAACTCAGATTTTTGTTCTATTCAGATTTGTTTTTGTATATTTTTTTTTGTTTGTTTTGGTCTATTTACCTTTTCAGCTGCTGAATCTTGAGCAGGCGGGCCCGGTCTTTCTGCTGAGCATAGAGCAGCTGGCGGCGCATGGTGCGCAGGTCATTCGACTCGTTGACGCGGGTGCGCACAACGCGCATGGCTCCCACCCGCATCCCAGTGCGCATCATGCCGCCCCGCATCGACATTGTGCCGCGGGGTCGGGATATATAGCTGGTGCCGGCCACGCTGCGCATCATCCGCTTGGGCGGACCCATCGATCCGTCCCGCTGGTGACGGCTGCCGCTGGCGGAATCATCCCGCGGGCGGTAGGAGCTTGAGCTCCCGCCTCCGCCGTTATTTCCGCCTCCAGTGGAGCTCCTCTGATGATAGTTCGAGGATGAAGAGCCAACGTTCTGCGACGAGGACGAGGGTCGATCGCTGCGATCGTTCGACGAGGACGTGCGACGGTAATCCTATGACGATTGATGAGTAGGAAGGTGTGTAGGAGCTTTGTTTTTTTGGTTGATTGGTTTGATTTGGTATCAAATATCAAATATAGGTGGTAGATTTATAAAACATATAGACTTGTTGAATGAAAAGAATTGCTATTTATAGTAACAGACTGATATTGATTCTGATTCTGATCTGATCGGATTGCTTGTGGGTTATCGCAATATGCTGTTATATATATTATTTCCTGCAGCGTGTTTTGTGTGTGGTAGCATGATGGAGAAACCTTATACGCTTATTGCTTAGCTACTTAGATTTGGATCGATAATATGCATATGCAGATGCAGATGTACACACTGATAGATTCTATTATCTGTGCTCGGATTGATAACCGACTTTCGGCATGGGAAAAAATTTGACAGCTGATGGTACGGTACAAGGCATACAAGACAAGAGATAACAGATCAAAATCGCTTCAATTGCTTCAACAGTTCTCTACAGAAGTTTTTGCTCTCTTGTGCGGATCAGTTCTGATCGGATCAGATCGATCTCGATCTCGGTCGATAGGTCGCTGGCAAAATCATTATCTATACGTTGCCGCGCCGGGCTGCTATGGACAACACACAGATTTATTTCTATATACGGTCATACGGTGCTCCAAAGTGCTTGTCTGGCCACTTTGAGTCCGCGCTGTTTGCTGTTCTTTTTTTTTTTGGGACATGTTATGCTTTAACGCTCGATAGGCTCAACTCAGTCCCGCGTTTAAGCTTCACAAACAGTGCTATAAATATTTGGAAAGTCATTAACATTACACAGTACAAGGTGATGGGCTTAATGCATAATTAATATAAAGACCTCTGGCATGGCGTGCGTTTAGCATTGGAAATGGGGCAAAGTATAACTTACGTCTTGGCGCGGGCGTTTGCGGTCATCGCTGCGATCGCGAGATGAGTCCTAGACACACATGGGATGAAAATAGATTGCATTATGAATATATATATAGTTGGATTAAGATAAGTACATCACTCATTTGCTACCAAAGTGACAGCCCTCTACAAATAACTCGGAAATATTTGTGCAGAAAATGATGCACTATTACTCATTGTTATTTATCACAACTTTAAGCATCTCCGCATTAGAAGAGTAGAGGCTATTTTCTTATCTTACAGTTGCGATCAGAACAATAGGTCGCTCTACTAAAAATAAAACTATTTCGAAATTTAATAAAAATACAAAACAAAGAACATTTAAAATACGAAATCTTCTGCTATGTTATTTTTACCGCAGCTGTGTCTCTCGAATACTATAATCATATCTATACTTTTCCACGAAGCAAGTGTGCTCTAAATAAGCAAAAAAAAACTTTTAATAGAATGAAGGTTCTTAAGGTTAAATCCAATATAAATATTAGCTTTCTTAATTGTTTGTTGTTCTCTTTGTGAAGTTGTTTGAAGACAAAACTGATACTTCTAGTTTACGGGCTATTTTTACCCTATAAGGAAGTAGAGAAAAGAAGCCTTAGCAGTTAAAACTTGTTTTTTGCTGGATAACTTGTAGTGTGCATTCTTACTGCATTTTCTAAAAATTTTTACCCTAGGTATCTGGGTAAAGTCATCTTTTAAATGACTTTAATTATTAATTTAAAGTGTGTTATTAATCACAATGTCTTTTAGCAAATTGAGTGATGTGTATGTAAAGGACTCCCAACTCACGTAGCTGCGCTTGTGGCCAGCGGAGCTGGAATCGTAGCGTCCGCCGCCGCTGCTCGAGTTGTGGTGGGTGAACTTGTCCCGACTCCGGTTGTCATAATGGCTATTACCACCTCCTCCGCCGCTATTGTTGTTGTTGTAGCGATTATTGTTATTGTGGTAGTTATTCTCGTAGCGCCCATTATTGGGGCGATAGTTGCCCTGGGTGCGGGTGTTCACATAGTTGCTCGAGTTGCGATTGTTGTAGTAGCCGCCGCGAGTGGTGCCGCCACCACGTGGAATGAATCCGCCTCGTCCACGCATCTTTATCACTCTACTCTATCTGATGAAAATAAACTGTGGAAAAGTGTGGAAAATGCCAGGAAAATATGGTTAAAGCGTGACTGTGCCGTTGTGGGTATGTATGCATGTGAAAAGTCGGCTTGCCCAGCGCAGCACCCCCTTTCCACAGATTACAATCCGCCGGTGGCGTCGCTCGTTGCGAGAAAAAATCGATATTGCCGGCCTAGCTATTTCGCGGATTATTTGCACCTCGTTTTACGCTGCTTACCTCTTGCTTAATACTCTTCACTAATCGCTTATCGTATGCACTACAATTAGGTCTCTTTTTCAAATCAAATTGCACACTTCCTCAATGCTTTTTACACAATTTTCTCCCGACGTTCTTTTTTTGCTTGGAAAAAAAATTATCTAGCAATGGCGAATGACAGGCGACAGAGGTGGACAACCGTCGATGGAAACTATCGATAGATTTTGTTCTTTTCGTTTATGTAACCGATTAAATTGTTCCGTTGAAATTTAGCAGGGACTCAAACCATTTTATTATTTACTAACACTGTTCTTTTTTTAAAATGGGCGCAAAATGACTTTTTTAAAAAATAATTATTAAGTTCAATTTAATAAATCTTTTCTTCTTTTCTTTTTATTCCTTCCCAAAATCTTTGCAACCGATTTGTCTATTGAAGCATTACGTTTAGCGGTTAAAATTAAAATACCCTTTAAAAAGAAACCCAAATTAAAAACCATCAAATTTATGCAACTATATATTTATTTTACATAAAAGTCGATTTCAAAAGGTTTTCGTTTTTACAAAAAATAGGGGATTCATTTCTCTGTTCTGTTCCATTTGAAACCAACTCGGGACTTTAATTTTATTTTTTGCATCCTTGGGATTTGTGAGAGAGAACATAATTGGAAAAATTGCTTTTCGGTTAATTGTCACAATACGAATAAAAATACTCAACAGCTTTAACGTACTATATACACTACTGGCCAAAAAAATAAGTACACGCTTATGAGGTTTCTTAAACGTCTTGTAAAACTTATTTTTATTAACATAAGGAAAAAGATAAAGATACTTTTAGATTTCAAACATATTAGAGATTATAAAAAAAGATAACATAAGCATTTTTCTATTCAAATAAAAATGTTGTGATCGATTAAGTCTAAAAAACATAAAAAAGGGTTGGCCAAAATAATAAGTACATCAATTCTACAATGTAAAAAACTTAAAACTTATTAACTTTTTTCCACTTTTTTCTTAGTAGGTGTAAACTTATGCTAATATTCTGTATATCCACCTTTATTTTGTAGGACTTTTGCGATTCTTTTGGGCATGCTAGCAATAAGTTTGCTACAAGTGGGCACTGGAATCTCGTACCAGGTTTTTTTGGACATATTGCCACAATTCTTCGGCATTTCGAAAAGTTGTTGTCCCAATTCGACGTTTTAATTCTCCCCATAAGTGTTCTATAGGATTTAAGTCTGGAGACTGGCTTGGCCAACTCATAACATTTACCTCATTTTCTGTAAAACAGGCCTTGACTAACTTTGAGGTGTGTTTAGGGTCGTTGTTTTGTTGAAAGACCCATCTCAAGGGCATGTTTTCTTCAGCATATGGTAACATAGTGCCGGCCAATATATCCTTATAACCAAATCGGGTCATGGTATCAGATATGCGATGTATTGGACCAACGCCAGCCCAAGAAAAACAGCCCCAAACCATTATACATCCGCCTCCGTGCTTTACGGTCTTCTTTGTGTACCGGACGTCAAGTTCTTTGCCTTTTGGGCGTCGCACATATCTTCTGGAGTCATTTCCAAAAGGATTTATCTTTGTCTCGTCGCTCCATAAATTATTATTCCATTTTGAACACCCATGTGGCCCAGACCAAGCTAAATGATTTTAAGCTAACTGTTCCCTCATCTGAAAATTTTTTCCTCGAAGTAATGGAACATTTCTGGCTATACGTCCTGGTAGGTTAACTTCTTCCAGTCTACGACGAACCGATCGGGATGATATTTCATTGTCAATTTCACCGCTGATCGCCTTTGAAGACATGAAAGGATCCTTTTTTGCGAGACTGACGATGCGGGTATCTGTTGTGTGTGACGATTTACTCTTTCGGCCTCGTTTTTCATAAAGGACTTTTGATTTTAAGGCATTCTGAACAAAACATACTGAACGTCCAAGGCTTTTAGCTATTTCCCGGAGAGATTTCCCTTCTTTCTGAAGATTCACAGCAATCTGCCTTTCTTCAGCTGTACAATGCTTTCTGCGACCCATCTAGATTCATTTTTTGGCTTGGATGTACTTAAATATTTATGGAGTCAATAAAAATCAACATAACTTAGCCCAATTCTTTGTTTGATCCTTTAAAATTGATAAATAACCTAAGTGTACTTATTATTTTGACCAACCCTTTTTATGTTTTTTAGACTTAATCGATCACAACATTTTTATTTGAATAGAAAAATGCTTATGTTATCTTTTTTTATAATCTCTAATATGTTTGAAAACTAAAAGTATCTTTATCTTTTTCCTCATGTTAATAAAAAGAAGTTTTACGAGACGTTTAAGAAACCTCATAAGCGTGTACTTATTATTTTGGCCAGTAGTGTAAATGTATCGTAAATACGCATCAATCAACTAACACACACACGCTCAAAAGACGACTAATTCAATAACCATATCGTAAGGTATCACAACAGTATGCCAGATATTCCTAAAGCACGTGAATGAGGTACTGGAAGGGGCGAAAAGATAAGGATAGGAAACGATAGAACTCAAAATAAAACAAAATTAAAATATTTATTGGCGATACGCTTTATTTTTCGCTAGAAAATATACCTAGATGTGTATATATTTTCGATTCTTTGTACCAACAACTTAGGAGCTAGTGGTAAAAGTAAACTAAGATTATGCGCTTAAAATGCAACTGAAAGTGTAAATGAACCAAGTCGGTAACTGCAAACAAATTAAATTCATAGCAACATCAAATACGATCGCTCCTCTCGTCGTGTTTCTCCGTTTCGTATCTCTCTATGTACATCATGCAGTGCAGAAATTAGAATTAAGAAATGCACAAATTATTGGAATGCATAAACAAAAGGCAATTAAAGTATATAAACGCGGCGGAGGAAGACACTTTTCAACGTGATGGATGACAATGAACTAAATATGGCAAAAGTAAGATTATTTAACATAAGTTTTAGATGGTGTTATTAATATTGGAAGAGCTTTGGAAACAAATCGGTGGAAGTAAGTCGAAGCTAACCAAATCGTGTTTGCGTTAACAATTTACTTGTTTTTTGTTGTTGTTGTTTAAGTTTAACATGAATTTTTAAATGCATTTAATAAATATAGGTGTGCGTGTGTTTTATGTATGTATGTGCGAGTGTTTGTGTGTATATGCAAAATGGAAGTAAATTTGTTCTTAACAATGCTTTTTGTTTGTATTCTACAATTTGCCGAATACATATCGTGTGTTTTAACATTAGCTGTATGACAGTTATATAAAGTAATTATACATAAAGATGTATGTTTTTTTTAGCTTTTCGCATTTGTTTTTTCTCTTGTTTGTTGTATATAGCGTTCACATTTTGTTAGAATTATTTGCTTTTTGTTTGTGTCGCCGCCTCGGGGCAGCAACACGCCTTAGTTTAGTTAGTTTTTAGAAATTTTCGCTACGCCTAAAATAACTGGTATAATGTAGGTTAATATTACGTACATCTAGAGAGATATATACGCATGCATCTGCTATTTACATCGTTTCATTTCGCTACTCATCATTACGCTGGTATTTAACTTAGGCTAGGCTTTAAAAAATCTTAGCAATTTTGGAGTTTTAGTAGTAGTAGGCTTAAAAAGTTATCAGTTTTCAGTGGTTCTCTGCCCCATTTGCGCTCACAAGAGCACAAAATGCTCCTTTCCATTTGGGTGTTTTGTTTGCGTCGTGTATAAATAATGTTAGCACATACAAAAAATAAATAGGCTTATAAATATTTAGATTTCGCTTTCTTGTTTGTTTGCTTCTTCTTGTTGTTGTTGTTGTTAATGTGGTTGTTGTTGCTGGTGTAGGCGGTACCGTAAAAATCTGGTGTATAAAAATCGGTTAATTAAAAAACTTAGTCTAGACCTTTTACAACTCGTTTAACTCGTAGAAAATTATAGAAAAAAAACAGAGCCTAGAATTTAGCACATAAAACTGTTTGTACAGCAGCATCTCCTGGACTGGGGGAGGCTTCTCCTCCGGCTCCAAGCTGCCACATTGATGCGTATTCCTTTACCTGGTCGTGATAATTGCGCGCGGCAAGGCGAATACGCATAGCCTTGACCGCTAATAAATCGGCGGCGCTGGCTGCGATGAAGAGGTGGTGCTGGGTGGTGCAGCCACCACACTGGAGGTCGTCGACGATGGACTGGAGGACGAGGCATTGCCGCAGTTATTATTATTGATGTTATTGTTATGTCGCTGGAGTTGGTGGCTGCGCAGCGGCTGAAACTGCGACTGTTGCTGCTGCAGCGGCTGATGTTGTTGGTGTTGCTGCTGATGCTGCTGGAATTGCAATCGCTGCTGCTGGTGCTGCAGGTTGTGCAGATAGTAGGCGTTCATGTTGCTCGTGGCCGGCTGATAAGGATAGGCCCGGACATTCTGCATTTGGGGAAGCACTGGCTGCGGCTGAAACTGCTGGAGTTGCTGCTGCTGCTGTTGGTGCTGCTGCTGCTGGTGATGCTGCTGATTCAACTGCCCAGCGGCTCGCATCATGTGCCAGTAGTTGTCGTCACCTATTGGAGCTTGCCTGCTGCCATACTTTAGCTGCCTGGTGATGCCCTGCTTGTAATCCCGGTGATCCCGGTCGATGGCGTACGCCTTCTCCCTCAGCTTCTCAATCGTTCGCTTGAACTCGGCAAAGGCCTGCGGTGAATGCTTCTGCAGATCGGTGGCCAAGGGGACCAGCGGATTGTGCTGCTGGTGCTGCGTCTGCGGTAGATGCTGGTGGTAGGTGAGGGGATCCAACAGCGAATCCAGCACGCTCATGTTGGACATGATCAGCGTGTGGATGCGCTGCAGATCGAGCGGTGGATCCAGGGCCGTAACCAGGTCCATCTGGAAGTAGTCCATCTCCTTGTCGGAGACATTCTTGCAGCCGGGGGAATTCTCATCCGAGCGACCGCAGCAGCTGTAGAAGCCGCTGACAAAGGCCGAGGGATGGAAGTACTGCATCCGGATGGAGTTCATCAGGCAGATCTTGTGCAGCAGGTCAAACCACTCGCGCTCCTCCACGCAATTCGTCGTCTGCACAATCAGCGAGCGATCGTTGTGCACAATCTGTGGGAGAAGAGGCGAAAGTAAATCTTAGTCTCATCTTTGTGCAATTAACATAAATTCTGTGCGCGGCTCAATTGCAAAACAATCGCAATCGCACCCAGTGAAATCGCTGGCTGAGACAATTCCCACATCTTAGCTGAGATACAAACAACAGCAAAAAAAAAAAAAGTTACGCCAAGAAATCGCACCCACGATGACGATTCTCTTCTGCGTCGGCTGCAGGTATAGTTTCTAGGTCTTAAAGTTTCCCTTTTTGTCTTATTACTACTACCTCGAATGGCAATAACAATGGCGTACGCAAAGCGGGTCTCTTGCCAGCAACTCGTCTGCATAATAATGCTAATTATTTTTAATTGCCTCAACTTGTCATTTGCCACACAAAACTCTGTGTGAGTGATTAGTGAAAGTTTCTCGTGCAACTGCGGTTCGGTTTTCACTATCGGCGAGGATGGGCCTGCTGCTAGCACTGAAAGATGGCTGTTCCATCGATTAGCAGCCACTGTCATCCGCCCACTCAGCCACATGCCTCAGCCATGAGTTTACCGTCTACCGATGGCAGTGGTGGCAGTTTTTTGTAGATGCAAAATTAAAGCTTATTTTGGCTGGCTGGAAACTTGAAGAGAGCTAATCAGACAGCGACTATTTTTTAGTAAACAAAATTATCTGAGCAACAAAAAACTTCTTAAAGAGAATTAAGGTAAGTTTAGAAGAACTTGTGAAGAAAAGAGATATTATTTTAATAAAAAACTATTCGATTTTTTTTAAAATAAGTTTTAAAACCTCCAGAGAGGGTAAAAACTCCCAAACTATCAAGAAAATTTCAATTTTAACATAAGAATTATTGGTTTTAACAAAACTAGACAAAGGATTATGACAAAGCTTGATATCATAAGCGAGTTTTAGTCCATAAGACTTTAGCTTTGAGCTCAACTAGAACCATAATTCACAACCAGCCAGCTGTCATGTAAAACCAGCTAAACCATCATCACTGGCTGGAGGTGTGTGTGGGCTTTAGGCTGCCTATTTATAGATGTGGCGTGGATCGCGCGTTTCCGGCACACTGCTCGTGTGCATTATTTGTTGCAGCGACACGCATGCATGCAAAGCCCAATCGAAATCAATGCTCACCTTAAAGCAGTTCTGCATCTTGAAGCTCTTGTCCTTCAGCTGCTCCACGCTGGCGATCTCCTGGAGCGGTATATCACAGATGGGTTGTTTGCCCTTCGACTTGGCGTAGCTGAGCGAGTGGGTGGTGAGGCGGAAGTAGCGTTGCTTGAACTGCCTGCCAAAGCGTTTCCGGCATGTGGGGTACTTGGTCATCATGCTGCCGGGATGAGCAAAGAGCAAAGAAAGCGGGGTCTTAGCAACTGCCCTTTAAGATCTACTCTCTTCTCTGTTCTTGTCACATTCATTTATATACACATATGTGTATGTAAAGCCGTAACAAAAACAGAGCTAATTGTTCAACAAATTACAAGCAATTTCTCTTACCCCTCGCTAGACGTTAGTATAGATTAAATGTGTGATGAATAAGTGTGGTTTTTTTGTGTGATGGGATGGTGATGGTGTGATGTGGTGTGGTGGTGGGCGTGATGGATTGGTTTTGATTTATTATTTGATTTTTTGGTAAAAGCAGCGCGCGGAAAAGAAGAGAAAGACAAAGAAAGTTTTGGTATTAGAATAAAACGAAGCGTAATCAACCAAATGTCTTGGGTGGGATATGCCAAATCTATAGAATAGGGTACATAGAGGGAGCATTGCACAGTCCACCAATTGATATTCTCTAGAGGCTACAAAGAGTCCCTTGATTAAGCAAGTTTTCTTTGCTTAATCAGGGGGTGCAGGTCCCAAAAGGGAATCTTAAGGTAAAGAAATCTCAACTTACCCCTCTTTAAGTAATACTGGTTCCAGTGGAGTAGCCGCCGCCGCCGGATGAACACCGCTGCTCGTTTGGCTGGGTGTCGAGATCACCTCTAGGAAGTGCTTCACTGCATCCACGTGCTGCTCTGTGCAGAACTTCTTGTACAGCTCAACGGTGAACTCTTCCTTGCAGGTCTGCTGCGATGATCGCGAGCTGACCAGGTTACCCAGCGATTGGATCGTCTTGGAGATCAGGGTCAGCGTGCGACTTGTCTGGGCATCCTAAAATAAATAAACATTTTCATAAGGTTTTTGTAAATAATAAAGAATTCACTTTTATCTATGCATTTAGGACAACGAATAAAACTTATAAACACATCTCCAGCTAACAGAATCAACTTACCAGTCGTTCGGTGGTCAGATCGAAAAGCTTCGGCCCCAGAATGGCCGGAGCAAAGAAGCGCAGGAAGATGAAACCGGACACCACGGAGTAGCGCACCTCCCGATTGCTGGGGAAGTGCTTTCCCGCACACTCGCGCAGGTCGTGGAAGATCTGGCAGAGCACCTTGGGACAGCGGTCAGCACTCTTTGTGATCGCCTCGAACACCCGCTCCACATAGTCCTGCAAGTTGTGCAGATTCGTGTCCACCGCCGAGCGATCCTTGATCTTACTGGGATCGATCTCACAGGGTTTCTTCTCGGCCACGATCTGGGACAAAACGGGACGCAGCGTCTGGTGTAAGTAGTGCAGGCCAGACAGCCGCATCGCCTCGTCCATCATCTTGGAGACCAGAGTGTTGCCCCGGAAGATGGTGGTGGGATCCGTCAGGTGTGAGATCTCGTGGTCCGCCAGTGCCTTGATAATCGGTGCAATGCGCTCCGTGTGCGTGAAGAGTCGTACCAGCGGCTGGGCCACCTCCGTCTTGCCCGAGACCAGCTCGCCCAGGATCGACACAGCCGACACGGTGATGGGTCGCTGGTCCACGGACTCCAGCAGCAGATTCAACAGATCGTCGTACGTGGCCAGCGGGAAGACATGATCGGCGGTGTAGTTTAGGTTGAGGCGCAGCGATCCTATGGTCGAGTCCACGCTCAATCTCGTTCCCGGGGGCGTGGCACACGAGCGGGGGGTGGCGTTCAGCGAGCGGCAACTGTGCGTTATGGAGCGGGGCTGCAGATAGTACCAGGCCGATGGAGGAACCGCCTGCTGCTCTTGTTTGTTGAGCATTGGAAGTCGCACTTCGCCGAGAAACACTTTGTCGGACATGGCTCCATGTGCATCGTGCCAAATGCTCACAACAATCTCAACGAGGTCCGCTCCACCCAGTGGATATATGGCATAACCCTTGTTGCCGGAGGAGGATTCCAGAGAAGCAGTACTCTTGTTACTCCCCGTGGTGTTTGTGCTGCCCGCTTCCGCGTCAATGTGGAGATCAAAGTACATGGCCTCGTCAAACTCTGGGTCCACGGTCTTTTTGCGCTGCTTGGTCCTTCGCGTCACCTGTTGCTTGTTGCTGTAGTGAGCGGTGCAGACCACAAAGGGGTCGCAGGTGCCCTGCTTCTTGGCCAGGTCCACGCAGGCGGGCACTCTGATGGTCACTCCGACGTTTCTCGCGTGTGCCTTCCAGTTGGCCAGCTGATCGGAGGAGGATGTGGATGTGCTGTTGATGGTCGCTATATGCGGTGTCTGCGACGGTGGATGATGCACATGACCGAATAGGCCAGCCGCTCGTGTTTTCAGAGTCATGGCTGCAGAGGATGAAGTGGCCGCAGCTGCTGCCGCCCGCTGGATGTTGCTCAGTTCGCTGTTCTCCTTGTAATCGTTCAGATGTGCCCGCTGCTGGTGGCTGTGGTGGTGGTGGTTATGTGGCAGGTGCGGGTGGTGCGGCAGTGTGTGCTGGCCCAGTTCGATGCTCTCCGACAGCGACTGGGTCTGTGCTGCTTCCGCAAAGGCCACCTCCACATTGGCCATGCCCTGAACCTCGGAGTCTTGGTCCACTGGTCGCAGCGAGAACCAGTGGTCCTTGTGGTTGTACATGTGCAGCTCCTCACGCTTTATCGCTATCTTGCCGATGGGTTTGTCCTGCTTCATGTCCCGATCCCACAGGTAAATGGACAGGTACCGGAAGCGACGCGGGATCTTGAACTGGTGCTCCTCGCCGAAGAACGGCGTCAGTGTACGCTCGATGGTGGGTGTGCGGCAGATCTCCTCCTGGTCCAAGGCAATTGTGCAGTAGACATCGCGGGTGCCCTGTGTGCTGCAGCTTGTGTTGGCCGCATTGCGACTGCTCAGATTCTTTGCCTCGCCTAGAATGGGTAAAAAATAAAGGTAAAATAAATTAATAATCAAATTATAAATGTATTGAATATGTTTGTTTAATTATAAAACTAATCATTATGGAAAAACTGCTTCAAAGAATGAAATAGTTATTTTAATCGGTATTTAATGTGCCACCTATGCTATTAATAGCTGAGGAAACGGAAAAATAAAAGTCACATTAACAGAACAGGCTATTAAAAGGTGTTTAGGCCGCATACTTTCTACTAACCGGTCGGTATCAGAAATTCATTAACACAAATTAACATACTATCCCCCATTTTGGTATGCATTTATTCAATATTATCGACTGGCCTTGACACCTGCTGCTGTAAAGGCTGGAAAGAAGCACAATCACAATATAAATCCATTACACCATATATTTTAGCGGTCTCTTTTGAGTTCCGAAAACGGTCAGCAGCGGACGTGGACGTGACTTCCTGTGCGAATGCTTCGATACCTACATTATTGTATGGCAATCTATTATGGATGCTCCGCCACCTGGGGCACGACGACATCAAGAGGGGGCACACATTCGCAATGGCTGGCGCTTGGCTAGACTGCAAACGTTAATAATAAACGGCAGGCAGCCTTGATAAGCGCAAAGGGTGAAGGCGCTGCCCACAAGGCGAGTACTATAAACTTGCTCAATGAAAGAAATTAGCGGCAGTCGAGCGGAAATATAATAAGTGCACACACACACACACAGTAACGTCGCTCTGTGCGTTTGCTGTTTGTGTGTAGCAAAATTAGTTTTGCCCGTTTTTTTTTTTTTTTTTACAGTCAAACTTCCATGACACGCAACAGCTTCGTTACAAATGATTTGACTTTCCTGGAGTTACAGAAAAATAATATTCACACGTTTAAGAAGAGATACAGTGTGACATAATAAATATTAAGGTAATACATCAACTAGTTTGTCAGTTTTTCAAGTCCTTAGTTTAAACATAAGTTCAAAAGACTTTCAAATGGAACTTTACACACTCCTTGACGTATTTTTAAAAGGTGGCTTTATACCAAAATTAATTTTTTTTTTAGGTATTTATAAACTTAAGGTTTAAAAAAGGCTGTGCTTTAAACTATGCTTTATATTAATAATTAATTATTAACAAATTAACTACTATTAATGTTTTGAACATTTATTTACCATTAACAACTGTTCCAATAAATCTATAATATTTACGGTTTATTTTTCTACAAACACTTAAGATTTATCAGTTAAGAAAAAGGCTAAGATAAGATGTTCAAATTATTCCAGCTAATCTTATGGAAGTTTGACTGTAACTTTAGTTTGTTCTTTAACAAGATCCCGCTGCCCCGCCCACTTGGCCGCCCCCTGTTGACACAGCTGGGCGGTGGTGGGCTGTCTACGTATGTATCTGTGTGCTAGGTGAGCCACAATCTACAAGTTCGTATCGCTATTACCTCGCAAACTATCTATCAATGGGGTTATGCGTTTGCGTATCTGTGTGTTGGCAAAACAACGGCACTTTTTCACAATCGCTGTCTCTCACACTCACACAATCACAAAAACAGCGCGATAACAAAGGCATTCGTTTTCTTTTTCTTATATGTATTTGTGTGTTTTTTATTTCTTTTTCATGAATGAAAAACCTCGCAAACAGAAGCACATTTTATATGCAAAGCAAAAGTAAAGCCACAAAACAAACACAAAATGCGAAATGACAAAAAACAAGAGTGATTTTTTTCTGTTTTTTTTTTAGGAGGAGAAAAGCAAAACAGTAAATTTCATTCATGAAATAAAGTAGTAGTAAATATGTAGGAGAAAGAGGAAAAGGAGAAGAGTGTTGAAATTTTTTGCGTTTCTGTGACGTTTATAATTTATTTATGTGAGTTTTTTTATAGCTTGCCTTGTCACTGAACGTTTTTTTATTACTCGTTCTTCGACGACTTCCATGCAGACAATCAAAGTTTTCTAAATTTAATGACATAATCGGCGGGAATTTCTATAGATTTCGCTTACTCACAGTAAGAAGAAATAATGAAAGAGCGATAAGGGGAAATCGCAGAACGAAGAATTCCATGGAATCGAACGAGCCCCCACAGCAAATATATTTTCTATCCACTTCGCTTAGATATGGTATGAGAATAAATGTGTATTCTATTCTGTTGTGAACCCATCCATCCATCCATCCATCGGTCGTAGACCGTCCGATATCCGACCTTCAGATGCATTGGGAAACAGCAACAGTGATGGACACGCTATATGTATCATTTTACATATGCCAAACACGATAAACGGAACCAGAGCTCGATGAACTGGGGATATCCAGAAGGTTTATGCATGGATAAAGTCAAGCGGAAGTTGGCTCATCGCTTTTTTTTTTCAGTTTTTAGGAGGAAACCTTTGTGAAATGTTTTTTTTTGCACTACCATGAGAACGGAAGTGGTACGATTGATTGCTTTATATTTTAACCAAGTATTTACCAGCTATCGAACTTTTTTTTTTGATATTTCAATGATAAATCATTAAAAATCAACATGTTGAAATTTCTGCACTGCCCTGCGGAAGCTGTACGCATTCTTAAAATTACAAGACAGATTAATCCATTATCGAACATTGTTTATCCAGACTAATGCGGGTGATCCCGCGAGATCACCGAGATCTATATATCCCTATATGCAAACAGACATGCGGCATGTTTCTTTCAACGTGTTCAGGGGGACGGAACCCAGAAATAGAATCATCCTTCCATGTGCCACATGGTTTTTTGTGCCACAGCCCCCTCAACGAAAATCGAAAACTTCTAAAGTCAGCGCCGCTGCTTGTGAAAATTGCTTTTTACTCTCCACAACAACATTGACATTTGCCTTGGGGAGCAACGAGTGGAGGGAAATTACAACACGATCTCATTTCCACACCCATCATTATTGGGTCGGGCAAGGGTCTCATTAAATGCCTGAAATTTCCATGATTTCCTTCGCAGACGGGAAAATTAAATTTAAAGACTTTGTAAGTAGATTTCATTTTTGTTTGCTCGCTTTTCCTTTTTTTGCTCTTCTGCACAATATGCAAATTGATTCAGTGCAGCATGAAACGCGCGCGAATTAATGAGGCGATTACGCCGCGAGTGCTGCAAAAAAATAAGAAGAAAAACACGTAAAGAAGGAAGCAGACATGCAGACAGACAGCGCTGTAATAAATTCTAAAAAGGCAAATGAAACAAAAGCCAGCCAGCAGACATTTATGCAAAGGAACGGAAATAGAGATAAATTCTTGTGTTTTTTTTTTCTTATATCCAGCTGCCCGACAGCGGAAGGGAGATTTATACAGACAGATCTCGCCATATCTTTGTGACTGTCTGTCCGTCTTTCTGGCTGTTTGTTTAAACGCCAGCTTCCTGCGGCCAAAATGATTGTTAGCACTTTTGGCGGAAAGGTGGAAAAAAGCCCTTCGGCTTCTGTTGCATTTGCCTGCACTCGATTTTATAGCTCTTGTATATTATATTATATCCCTTTAAGTGCACTTCCTTTTCCGCTGTCACTTCCTTTGGCCATAAAACCAGAAAGGGCTCTCCTAACGTGTCGGGCCATTAGCCAGGTTATGAAGCAGGAAAACAGGTTATAACAAACGTATATCAATTTAGAACAGATATTCAATACTGAATTAAAAGGTCTTTTTTCCCACTTATAGTACTAGGGTTTTTTTAATGTTAAGTCACCTTTAAATAATATTAAATAGAAGTTTTGAAATTCATAATATTGCTTGTGATTCTCCCTTCTATTGACTGCATAATACTGCAGTTTGGTTGATGTGTTAGGTGATCAACAGAACCTAAAACCAGTTTCTTGCCTCCCCATCCTCCATATATAATTTTTCTCTGTACGTGCTGATCGATTTCCGGTCTGATTACGCTTCTCTTGATCATCTCACGATCTTCTCCTGTTGTGGCCAACTTTGTTTGGCTTCTGCGCCTGCCTGTTTATTGGCTTTTCATCAGCGTCATCGAACTGGAGACTTTTGTTTATGAACAATTTTTCGCAGTACACACAAGTGTGTTGTGTAGTTTACACTCTTTATAGTATCTCGTCGACTGTCCATATCAGAGTCCAGATGAGTAATTCCCAGTCGACTTGTCATTCCTCTCGCCTGTTGCCAGGCCAAAATCCAATTCAATTCAAGTCATTGCTTTCTTCGGCTTAAATTTTCGTGTTGCCAATTTACCTTTTTGGCACTATTAACCTTCAATTGCACACATCACTCAATGTGAGCGACGCGAACGCACGACTTCCATTTCGAAATGGCCAAATTGGGCAGACGCCTATTACTTAAAAAAAAAAAAAAATACAAAATTAAAACTACAAACGCCGCTCATTAGAGGCAAGTCAAGCTGGCGACGACACAAAAACTCGCCTGACTTTGTGCCATAAAAACTTAATAATGATAAATACACTTTGTAAGGCGCCCACACAATTTGGCAGGCGGCTGCGAAGCAACGAGCCAAATTGGCCTTGGCCAAAAGCGGTTTTCTATAAGGCGACATGTCGAACACATGAACTAAGGATCAGCGCTTGAACAACATACGTTATGCAATTTAAGAGAAGGTTGCATTGTAAGGTTATATTTCATAAAAGATCATGATATTCTATATAAAGAAATGTTTTGTTATTTAGCAAAGACAAGGAAAGTGTCTAAACACTTTTATTTAACCTTTACAAAATGAACTAATCACTATAACCACCTTTATTTCATTTGGCTTTCCTCAAATATAAATATGCGTTGCTTAACAACTAAAAAAAAAGCTTACATTGACAGTAAATGATATAAGGAACACTTAACCCTCATAATTCAACGTGGTTATGAGTAACCCCTGCCTAAAACTCTTCACTTCGAGTGGCTTAGGCGCATCTAACGACTCTGAACGATCCCTCCTGTTCCCATTAAAAACTTGTCCCAAGCCTTAGACAATTCTTGGCCCCTGACATTTCCGCTGTTGTGTTACCTTTGGAGAAAAACTACCACAAACCACAATAAACGACACTTGAAACGAGCCAGCGAAGCGCACAAATTGTGGCTCAAAACGATAATAGCACAGCCCAAAAAAGTGAAATAAAAACAGAATTCATTTTAATTACAAATTACAAGAGACTGATTGCGAGATGGAACTGAGCAAACAAGCAGCAGCTCCAAAGAAGCGCCACAATAAAAACAGAGAAACACAGCGTGAAGTTCAAAGCCTTGGGAGGTGGAGATCCGATCCGGACGACAAACTGACCGGGGGTTCCACTGATGCCTCTGACCCCAGCCGAAGTCAACAGCACATCAAAGTAAATGCGAGGAGGTCAAGCGTTAAGTCATAAAAAAGGGCCCCCTAAAAAAAAGGGGCAGGGGGAAAGGGGAAATTCGAGTATGTATAACATTTTATAACACGCTGCTGCCTCATTGTGGAAAGCAAGAGATAAATGTTAATCAACAGAGGCAGAGTCATCAACGTCATCGTTGTCATTGCAATTGTGATTCCCCTTTTCCCTACTTGTACACAGAAACAAACTATATTTTTTACTTGATGATAAAAACGGAAAGTATAAGAAATAATCTGCATTTAATGAGCAAAAATAAAAAACTTTGGTAATACATATCTAAAGGATACGTAATTTGTTAATCCCCTTTTGGATAGATCTTTCACTTTCCAGTCATATTTTATATAGAAGAAGTGCTTAACTGATTTACCAAAATAAATACCAAATTTTTAATTTTAATGATCTTAATTTTACTATTGGTCCAAAGCGATCTTATTTCTTTCTGTGCCTGAAAACAACAAGGCGGCTGTCTTTGACCTGTATAAGAAGCATTTTAGAATGCGCTAATTACATTAAATCGCTGGTTCCTTGAAAGCGGCAAACAAAGTTGTTGGGACAAACACGCCTCTTGGCCAATGAGCCCCGGGGCCTTTAGGCTAATTAACATTGTTCCCCGCCATATTTTCAAATGAAAATAATTCCACTTTAATTGTGGTTCAAGCTGAAAAATATATGTGTATTAGAAAAATGATTTCAAGACACGACCCGCCAACTAATTGTCAACATGGCTTTGGCTTTGGCTTCAGCAGAGAACCAGCTAGAAAAGTTCCAAGCGATCTTTGGCTCGTTCAATTGCAACCAGTTTTTGGATTTGTGGACTTAAGAAGGGGTGAAGTGGAAACTTGGCGAACAAGACAACACAACCGGCTTTTAATTAATTACCTTTTTTGGCCAAACTATTTATTGTTGTTACAGAACTAAACAGAACAGAACAGCAGAGCACAGAGCAATATCCATGTTAACTACTAGATATCTCTGTTCTCTCGTCTTCAAGTTCAACGAAATCTAAATTGCGTGTGGTCTGAATTGTGAGTAATTCCCCCAGTAAATGTCATTGATATTCAGGGGGAAATCAGGCATGAGTCATATCTCCCTCTATCTCTCTCGTAGAAAACAAAATTAAGGTTATGCGCTAAACATTTTAATTAAGTGGAAAAGTATTACGCCAATTTCGGTCGGTCGGTCGGTCTGTCGGGCGGAGGTTTCGTGTAGAAATCGCAACGACCAACAAAATGGAAAGCTCCCAAACAACAATAGCAACAAAAGCGAAACTCCGTGTGTAATTGAAACTGAGCACGATGTGGAAGTATTATTATTAAGCATGCAAAGCATAATGAAGTGGAAATATGAAACTTGGTAGAAGAATGCAGCGGAGATCGGGGAATGGGAATGGGAAGGCGGATGGGAACGCTACGGAATTGTCGGGGGTAATAAAGTGACACAGCTAATGTGCTAATAATCAATGATGATTATAGAATGTGAATAACTTTCATTCTCTAATCTTCTGCAAAGGGAAATCTAGTAAGGAGAAACCATACATCCATACATTTTGACATCTTTTGCAGAGTGTTCAGGTTGAATATATATATATTTTAACCAAAAACTAGAATTCTCAAAGAAAAAGGAGGGTAAATATGAACCTCAAAGGCAGATGGACGAAATGGAGGTAAAGGAGGTGACAGCCAATTTGCTATAATGACCCGATAATCGAAGGAAGTGAACAACTTTCGTTCTTCAATCATCACAGAAACGTGTTTTAATTCATTTTTAACCAATATTGTGCCATCTTCTCCGCAGAACCCAAAGTGCAAAAGGGGTTAAAGCTGCTGGAGAAAGAAGGGCACAAAGGAAGTGGCGAGAGGAAAGGAAAAGACCCCGACAAAGACACATGCGCGCATGCGAAAACAATTGAAGCGTGCAAAAAGCAACTGAAGAGGGGCAACAAAAAAAAAAAAGAGGAGAAAAGCAAAAGGAAAAATCAAGAGTTTTATGGCCCAAGAAAAAGAACCCAAAACCGCATCACACGAACGAACGCACAGCACAGCACAGAAGGGAAACTCTGGCGATGGGAAACGGAAATCAAAAGCGGCTGCAGCTTTGCATACAATTTACGAGCAAGCGTAGCAAAAGCTGCTTATGAGTTGCGAGATTGAAATTGTTGTTGGGTGGAAAAGCAAAAGGTAAAAATAAATGAGTGTGCGTATGCAGGTGTGAAATTGAGATCACGGCGGATGGAGGAGATTCGAGCAACCCTTTTTTCCCCTCTGTTTTGTTTCGTCTGTGGTTATTCATAATTCTGTTTTACGTTTTGACGAAAAACACAACAGGGCGACACAAAAAAGGCAAAACAGGAAATGTAAAACCACCAAAAACAACCGCAAGTTTTGTACTCTGTTCTGTCCGTCTCTTTCTTGCTCTCCAGAATGAAATAGGTGGCAAAGAGAGAGTGTCATTCATAAGTTTGACCTTTTGCCAATATATAGAAGCCATTAATCGATGCTGCTGCTCTTTTCGCTTGTTGCTTGCCGCTGCCCCTGTTAATCATTCATAAAACAGACACCTTTGGCAATGTGTTTGTATAGAGAAAAGTACACCGAATTCAAAAATTCCATTCATGAAAAAACCCACACATTGTTGCTGGATCTCTCGCGTGTTCGCTTGTGTGTGTGTGAGCATGCGCTGGAGCGTCGCACACACACACATGTCGATTTCCGATTCATTCACAAAAAGGGGAGCATGCAAACGGCGGGGGAAGGGGGTGGTGTGCTGTCGACGAGATGAATGCCGTAACATTCAGCCTGGTGGCAAGTTGCCATCATCCATTGCTTTTCCAGGCAGCAGAAACAACAAATGCAATTGCACTGCTACTGCACCAAAAAAAAACACAGAAAACATTGGGGGGAAAAAGTAACAGAAACACACACGCACACATCAACACGCGAGTGAGAGCGAGACAGCACTCGCACACAAAATGCATTTTCAGCACAAAAACATATTTCTTTGCTTTATTATTAGTTTTCCTTGGCCATAAACCACACAAACTGCGAATTGCCACTTGATTGTACACTTTATTCACTCTATCTTTGCATTTATCCCCTGTTTTAATGTTGTTTTCTGCAAAGAGAGACTCCGCGGGGCGACGGCGACGCTGTCAACATTCCAGCACATTTTGCACCATGAAAAACCACCGTTTCGGGGTGAATTTCACAACCCGCTCATGTCCGACATGTTCTTCTACGTTTAGGTAGTGTTTTTATCAGTTTTCGCACTAATTTACATACCAATTTTCACTTTTAATTGCTCTTCAATGCGCACTTCGCGTGTATCGGCCATTTTGTTGTTGTTGCTGCTTGGCTCGACGGCGACGAGCGAGTCAATAGCGCCGTCCCGCTCGTACATATAGCGCTTCTTCTTCAGCAGCATTGTGCGCCCGTTTTCATAGCAGGCAGCTTATGTCGGGCACTCTCTCGTTTTATACTTGCAACACGCGATTGAAAATTTATGTTTTGTTTAGTTTTTCGGAATTTAACGCTTCAACTTGACACTAGAGATTCGTTTGCTGTAAGCGGCTTTTTAATGGGTAATTTGTTTAATGCACTTATTCACGATCTGCAGCTGCAGCGTTGCATTGGTGTTCGGAGCTGGGATGACGGAATGATGAGTCGACTTGCCGCCGCTCACGAAATGCACTTTTCCTGTTGCTCCTTCGGGTGAATATTATTTCGTTGTCACTTTAAACTGTTTTTGTCACACACTAAAACACGTCGTATTATTGGATAAGATAGTTATAGGCGGGTGCGTCCTCGTTTCGAATCGCAAACTAGGTATCTGGATTTCTTTGCTCTGCGAAGAATCGGAATCACGCGTCCGAAACTATTCCGAAACAACCGATCCGAAGCCACGAAAAAAACAGAGCTTGTTTAATTTTTGTTTGTCAAAATGCTTTAAAAACAAAACAGGCGACCGTTTTCGCGTCCGAACAGCTGCGTTATAGAGTAACTTAGCAAAATATAGAAACATCCGCGAGCACATCCGCAGCGATCGAAAATTTTTTTTTTTTTGACTTGTATGGAGCGATTCACTTTTTCAACGGCTGTTGGCTTAACATGGCTTTAACATTGCTTTAACAGAGCAAGGCGGTTGTGGGCGAGGGGAGGGAGACTTTAACATGAACAAAACAGCTGACTATCGGTTAACAGAGAATTTGTATGGGGATTTAACATGAACAAAAATGCGGACTTGCGGTTAAGCAGAGCCAAATGTATGGGTTAACATGAACAAAAATGCGGGTTTGCGGTTAACATTGGACTTAACATGAACAAAAATGCGGACTTGCGGTTATATGAGCGAACCGGGTAGAGAGCGAGAGAGTAAAAAAACAGAGTGACTAGAGGTGTCAAACTACCGGTGGCACTATCGATAGTATCGATGGTTTGGATTCAGCTTGCACTATCGGTAGTTGAAAATCCAATCGCGATAGTATCTTTATTAACAAAAACTGGTGGATAAATGACTGTTAACGCTTTTGTATTGTTTAATTTTTAAGCTAGAAAATCGACTGCTTTTGTTTTTTATATTCTGACTTGTTGAAGTTTGATTTCCATAAATATAAATATTTATAAGCATTCATTATTATATTTGTAACCAAACCAAATCTAAACCAGACGATGTCTAACTAGAAATAAATCACGACTATTTTTATTACTTTTTAAATTATTACCATATTAAATCATTAATCTTAAAATCTTTATCAAATTAATAAGGAACACCCTTAACTTGTTTGGGTATTTTATTAGATGAACACCCCTTTTTTTTTACAAAATTTTATAGGTCGGTACTATCGCGATAGTATCGATATTTTGCGAAAAAAATTGAAACTACCGATAGTGCGAATACAGGTAGTTTGACATCTCTAGTATGACCGTTGCTGAATGTTAATACAGCAGGATTAGTGTGACCCTAGCCAGTCGTAACAAAAATATCAGGTAATAACGAAAAGTTATAAAATTAACCAATTTTAACACTTATTAAAAACAAATTAAAATGGATAACTTATCTATTAAGAAATGTAACATTTCAAAAATTTATTCAAAAAATTCGCTTTAAAAATCAAATGATTTTAGCACGATAATGAACTAGTTCCGTCGCTGAACTCTAATCGATATTTGCAGAAGCAATTTCAAATTCTAATTTCAGGTTTTAATTTTTTTCTCACTTTGTTACAAATATTATTTGTTCGAATTTATTTACTTTTAAGCCCGTTTCAGTTAGTGGTTTTTAATAGTGCAATGTACATTAAAACACAGACCGGAAAACGAACATGTTACAGCGCCGTCAAAATGAAACTGAATTAAAATTTTCAAGCGGCAAGCGTACGCGCCTCCCAAAATTTGTGAATGAAAAACCAGACGCTCACATACACACACGATCACCTACCCGTAAACAAACACATGTTGCACCGGCGCCAGCGGCAGCGGAAGCAGCGAACCGAAATTCGGTGGTAGAGAAAGTACCGGGCATATGCGCCACATAGAGTGCGCTACCAAAAATTTAAATTTTTTGGTGCTCAACGAACTATTATTATCAATTAACTGATTTTCTTCTTTACTATTAAAAAAGGACTAAAAAAAAGTTGTATTATAGCTGTGCCCTATATACTTACTTTCTTTGTAAATTTTAACCCTTTTTGGTTTCACATAAAAACTGTTTTAAAATTAAAAAAAAAATTTTTGCTACATGACTTTTTGAACCCATATGCCCTGCTCATCAAAATGTAGCGCTCATTTACGTGGGCGTTCTGGCTTGCAGACAGAGCAGAGGAAGCAGCCAAACTACATAAATACATTGAAAATACAGAAACTAGGCAGTGAAATGTGAAATTCACACGGCATCCGGACAGATACGCCGGGTAGAGCCATATGCTCCTTCTTCTTCTGGAAATTTTGAAAAACCACACGCATCACAACAAGGGAGATCAACAAGTGAGACGGTGCATCTTATCACAACTGCCGCCAATAAGTGGAAAAGGTTGGGTCAACATTTCAAATATGTAGAGCTGCTGCCTCTGACCAGTTTCATTGTTTCCGTATGTCCGGCATCTGCAGCTTACTCCCTCCGACACTGCAAAATTTTTTTTAATGTTATTTTAATGCGGATCTTGAGTTAATAAGGTTATTAAATTTATGTTTCATATGAAGTCTAAATTTACAAAAAAGTTAACTCCCTATATTAAATGTCAAAATATGTTTTAACCTGTATTAAATAATATATAGAATTTATTAGTTTGAAAAAAACCTTAAAAACAAAATATATGTTTTTTTATGATTTTTTTTTTTTTTGTTAAAATATTTTCTGTGTAGCGTGCATAACGACAATTTGAAAATGTTGATCATTTCGCTCAACGAAACGTAACCGACGTGGGAAGAAGAGGTGACACGACTTTTCTTCCATTTTCCTCTCCAGCTGTCCACTCTTTCTCTCTTTCCTCCTCCCACGAATTGTAGTGCAAGGTGCATATGTGATAAAAATAGTATTTCATTCGTTTGAATGAGTTTACGAGTTTCGGGTTTTTCGGCTTTTTAATAGTGCCACTCCTCCATAAAATTATTATATTTATGTATGTCCGGAAAAGTGTTTTGGTCATTTGTCTAGCTTCCGTTGTTATATCGGTATTGTGATCTCGACTTGTGAATGAAAAATCCCCTTATAAATGGGTATTGATCTTTCTAATTTATAAAATGAAATTGTGTAGCATCTCGCTCTTATCATTAATATGGGTTCATAAACTTGGTTTACTATGTTCATCGTGGGCACCTTCGTATAATGATTAGCTTTTCTTATTCACCGCTTTTTAATGGGAAGTTTACACATAAATAAACATAAAAAGCTCCAAACGTGGGTTCTACTAATCGTCTTTTGAATACATTTTACCGCTAAAAGGAAAAAGCTGTTAAATAGATTTGTAACATGGGCTTTGAGCTCGAACTTTTTTATTGAATTTATGGATTTTTAAATTTGTACTAATGATGGTCCATTAGGAAAACATAAAACTGTTTTGTTTTTGTGAAGGATAATTTATTGATTGTGGTCTTCAAACAGCATAACTTACTTGAAGATACGTTTTAAAGCTGTAAATGGTTATGTAACTGGCTGTCAAGTTCCGAATTTTGAATGAATTTTTGATCAATTTATTTTAATTTAGCTAAGTTCTAATTTTCAGAAGATAAAGTTTGGTAACAAAAACTGTTTCATTTTAAATCGCACAAATGTGATCAAAACTCCATCCATACTAGGTTTTCCACAGATCAGCAAATCTTGCGTTCCACAAAGTCCTCAAATACTCTCAAGTCCTCTCAATAGTATAGTTACAGGCATCGGTTTGATCTGCGGATTAAGTCAAATGGCCATTTGGTTTTTCGTTTATTGTTCAGAGAGTGTTTACACGCATATGGTTTTTTTTTTTGTTATAGTATACAGATAGACACTTAACAATTTCCTTGGATTGTAGTAATTAAGTTAAATGTAATGTAGCAGTTTGTTAGGTGTTATCTTGAGTTGCGATTGCATCTTTATTACATAACTTGATTTTTTTTTGGCGCGCTAAACGTAAAGCTTAAAATTTAATCATGTTTGTTGATTGTTTGCGTAAACAATGAACCTTAAATGAAATACTTAATAAAAGATCGCATGAAACAATATGTGTGTTTTCTTTTGTGTGTGTGGGTGTGTGTGCTTGTGTGTGAGAGCGTTGGTCTTATTTGGCAGCTTGATGGGATCAGGATCAAGATCAGGATAAAGGACCTCCTTCTCCTCCAGCTGTTGTCACGATGCCAACTCCAGCTCAACGGCAGCCAAATTAGGAAACGATAAACAAACTGCAAAGAAAGCGAAAGAAATCAATTAATTTAAAGAATCTGTACAGCACATATTATACTCGTAACAAATTAAATTTTAAAAATTTTCCTAGAATATGTACAATATGAACATTTGAATGGGCCACATACATGTATTCTTTTCTCTAGATGGACTTAGTTCGTCGATGCGATGACTCAGTCACTCATGATTCATTTTGCCAAAAAATAACAACTTTTTAAAGTTTGAATTTACATATTTTTGTAATAATTTCTTTCTTAAAATGTTTAAAATGGTTGCCGCATTTTTTTTATTCTCTAATTTATTTTAAGCTTTGAAACAGCACAAGTCAAAATATATTTGTCGTTGATTTCACAAAGTGTTCTAACACTAAGTCAGTCCATCTAGGGCTAAACCAAACGTCGTGAGTCACAACAATCCTAAATGACAAATCAGACTTTGTCTTTAGAGATTAAATTTTTCGAGCAACATTAAATTTAAATATCAGTTGACTATGACTATAATTATTTATCAAGCTAAGAAAAATGAAAACCTGTTACATTACATTTGTCAGAGAAATAGATTTTTGTGACATCCCCAAGTTAATAATAGCTATTACACCATACCAAAAGTACGCCCCTGTAATACTCACTTTATTTTCAACTCATCGAACGCAATTTGAGCCCGCCTGCGGATGGGTTCCCATGGCTACGGGCGTGCGTCCCGTCTACTTGTTGTTAATGGATAGCCGCTCGACGCTAGCGAGCAGCTCGTCGGCGGTCTGGGAAACGACCTGTTCCTGGTCGTCGCTGGTGCTCAGGTTCTGCAGGCGCTTCTCCAGCGCCGAGAGGTCCTCCAACTCGCGCCGCTGCTTCACCATGTAGCGCAAGATCAGCGTAGTCAGCATGCACATGTCTTCGAGAATCTTGGCCGTCTCCGGCGTGGGATGATCGTAGCGATTGCGTAGCAATCTCAGCTTGGCCTCGGCCAGCTCCAGCGGTGACTTGTTGCTGCGGTCGTACATGTGGACGCTGGCTCCGCCCTGCAGGAGCACCCCCACCACAATGTTGAAGTTGTTGGAGCTGGCCGAGATCACGGCCAGGTGAAGCGGTGTGTTCCCCAGCGAGTCGACCACGTTCGGATTGGCCCCGTACTTTAGGAGCTGCTGGACAATGGGGATGTAGCCCCTGCAGGCGGCCAGATGCAGAGGACTACGATTGTACTCGTCAGCGGCATTGGGATTTGCTCCGCCCTCCAGAATCCGATTAAGCAGCTCAATGTTGCAGGTGGAGGCGGCGGTACGCAGCTTGCGGCCGTTTGACTGGATGAGGATGTTGCTGTAGCTGCAGGAGTGCTTCATCCGCTGCATCCGTGGCCGCATCTTGAAGCTCTTGCTGCCCGAGGGCAGCGTGCTCGGATGGATCAGGCTGGGCAGATACTCGGAGCTGGGGGCGTTGGCGTTCAGCGGCAGGGGCGGCAGGTGCGGCAGCGCAAAGTGCTCGCCCCGATCCCTGCTCAGCTGGAATGGTGCATTCGTGCTCGCACTCGGACTGGCGCCCGTGTTCGTGTTCATGTTCAGGTTTAGGTTCAGGTTCAGGTTGATGTTCATGTGCGGCCACTCGCCGTGCGTGTTGGGCGACGAGGTGGGCGTGGGCGGCATCGCCGGCGGCGGCGGCGTGATCATAATCCCCTTGGAGGCGCTCGCAGGCATAGCCATCGGCGTGGACCGTGCCAAAACCATGGCCATTGACATGGGCGACGGCGGCATCGACATCTCCACCTCCTCCTTGGCCGCCTCCACGCCGGAGCTGCTGGAATCGTTGTTGGTGGCCGCGGCCATTTCTGGGACTCGCTCTGGGTGCTTCTCTCCTTGCTCCTCACTCCTGCTGCAGTGCCTTCTGTGTCCGGGGTTAGTTCCTGCTTCGAAAAAATCTCTGCTCAGGCACGCGCTGCTTATTTTCCTGTCTGTATTGTTTGTATTTTTCTCTACTTTTTTCCTGTTTACATTCTGCTAGGGTTGACAAAAACATATCGATAGCTTTTATCGGAATATTCGTTTTCCCAAATATCAAAACAAATACTTTATTTATCTGTAAACAGTTATGTTTTCATGACAAAATAATTTAGTTTTACCATCAAAAATGTTTTCCTTTTAATATCAGGGAAAAATATATTAAATAAATTCTGTTGCAGGGTTCTAAAAAAAAATAATGTAAAAATTATTTACTTAAATATTATATTGCGTTTTCCCATGAAAAACATATATATTTTTGAAGGAGCATTTTTGGTAAGATTTTGTTGTAATATTTTGTGTAAGTAGTCTCTTTTCGCTAGTTTGTTAGCGGTACTATTGGTAACTTTAAATATTTAAGTTTAAAAACGAAGTTGTGATCATTTATATATTTTTAACTTTTTGATGAAGAGTACCCTTAAAATTAAAAAGTATTTTAATTCTAAAAAATAATTTTAAATAATTTAAATTTGTTTAATTAAATGTAAATCTAGAATTTAAATTCTTGTAACAATTTGAGCTTTATTTGAACCAATTAAATACGACTAACCTTCAACTGTGGAGCTCTCATTTTTTAATCTTTTAAACCAACCTATTAATTTTATATGACTCAATTAAAAACAAGTTTTACCACATAAAAAGTTTTATTCAAAATTCGTGCTCGACTACATACATATGAATTTTCTAACAAAGCCGCACGGAATGTTATTTATCTAGCATACGATTTAACTCGAAATTCAATTGGAGGGTTTTACACAATACACTTGTTTAATAATACAAAAAAAGCCAATTAAAAACTCAATATTAATGCCACATATCCTTAACATCCAATAACACAACTTGCAAAGCGTAATTCGTTTGTAATCCTGGAGATAAAGCCTCGGAGATGGAGAAATTAAGCTTTGGGTGGAAAACACAGACTATTTTTTCAGTCTAGGTGGTGGGAGATGTTCGGTGTTATTGGGGGAAAGTCCCAGTGAGTGGGCTGATTTAGACCGCTGAAAAGGTGCTCAACGAAAACGAAAAGGAGTGAAACGAATCCAAAGTACACAGACAAGAGTCGAAAGGATCTCTCGAAGAGGAGATCTGTACAGCAAATGCGGTCTAAATCCGTCTTGCATGCTATTTTAGGAAGTTGATCGTCTCTATGATCTTGTTCCGGTTGGTGTGCATGTACGCCTTAGTGTGCCACAGCATGTTGATAAGCTTCTGGTCGTCCTTCTCGTCCATAGCGATGTCCTCGCTCAGCTGGGGATTAAATCTAAAATAGGGTATGCCAATGGTGCTGCACCAGGCGCGAGCTCTGTCCACCACTCTTCCATCGGAGCTGGTGGCCTGGTCCACCAATAGGTTGCCTAGAAATCATATGTTATACAGAAACTCATAAACAAATATTCAAAAATGTAGTCTCACCAATAGTGGAGATGCCGTAGGCCAGTTTGGCTGTGTCCCAAATGCTTTCCGGCCGGAAGACATCGATGTCCTTCAGCTCGGTCACTGGGATGTGGCCCGTGCCCAGCGACATCACCACGGACACGGGTATGGCCTCTGCCTCGCGACCCGCACTGCGCAGTGCCATGTTGTACTCGTGGATCTCGGTCATGGCGTCCAGCGTCGGGTTGTTGGCTATCAAACCGCCGTCTAGGAAGCGACCAAAGGCGCGGAAATATGACGGAGCGGCTCCAGTGGCCCGTGCAGCACGCCAGACCAATTGCTCTTCTGGCGGCGGCGGAGGAATTCGACGGTTGCCTGGAAATAGAGAAAAACATTAATATCTTTTTGTATCTCTTAGCAGATTTTACTTACTTATGGAAGTCACTATGCCCAGTATATCACTGGCACTGGTATAGTTACGAAATAGGTGCAGATCAACTGGTTTACGGTCAGCCATCACACCGGTGACCATAATCTTTGGGTGCTTAATATCCGTCATCACGTTGAACTCGCCTAGTTGGTCCTTCAAAATAGACTCGAAGAATTCGCTGTTGTAGGGACGCGAGCCCACGAAGCACTGCTCCTTCATACGCAAATAAAGCCCCATGCACTGGCGCATCGTCTTGCCACAACCCAACGCTAGAGCCAGAATACCACCTGTACTGGTTCCGGCAATCCAGTCGAACATGTGGATAATGGGTGTGCGGGACAGCTTCTCGATTTCGAGCAGCATCTGTACCAGGACCAGGCCGCGGATACCGCCACCATCCAGGCAGAGCAGCCGTCCACGGCCGTAGGGTTTGTCGCCTATTTCAGCGTGAATGGGCGAGGTGGGTGACGGCAGCTGCTCCGGACTGGCTGTGGCCGAGGCTGCAGCCGAGCCACTGGCCAAGCTTCCCGATGAGGTGTCTCTCTTCATCTCGTCCGCATTCACCTTTGTCGTAAACATGCCCAGCAGAGCGTCCATTATACTCTGGCCCTTCAATTCCTTCTCAGTGTCGACCACAACTGGCTTCCTGGAATTCAAAATTATAGCCATTAGTTAATTAAAATAATTTTTTACATTTTTAAATACAAAATGGGACTTGTTTGTGTACTTATTTGTTATGATAACTTGTTTACTTACTGTGCAGGTTGCTGTTTCTCTAGAATTCCATTGGCAGCTGCGCCCAGAAAATTGCCCATCACTTGTCGACTGGTGCTGGCCAACATGTTTTCAATGTGCTCGCGCTGCTCGACGGATTCAGGAGCCTCTGGTGGAATCCCATTGTAGTTGCCCTTTGCATTGCAGCCGGGCGGACACTTTGAGCCAGTCTCCTTGCATCGTTTGGCCCCCACCGAGTGTAGGATGTAGAGGATCTCGTCCTCTTTGTTGCCACTAGCATCATTGCCTACCATGTGGCGTGGAGTTTTTCCATCCTTGTTTTTCAGGTTGATATCACACCCGAACACCACCAAGCACTGGACAATGGGAACCAGCTTCTTCTCGATGGCGATGTGCAGAGCTGCGTTTCCTTCTTTGTCCAGCACATCTATATCTGCATCGTGGGCCAGCAGAGTGACCACACACTCAAATCGATTTCTGGCCACCATCACGTGCAGAGCGGTGCGTCCATCAAAGTTCAACGAGTTGACGTCACAGCCCTCCATTATCAGGGCATGCAGTGTTTCGCGGGAAGAACACCAGTGCAGAGGAGTGCCCCCGTACTTCATATCTTGTGTGTACAGCTTGCTCACATTGGTGCGCAGAAACGTGGCCACCGAAGTGGGTGCGGAGGTCTTGTACAGCTTGCTGATGTTCTTTGCATTGAGATTGACATCGGCGCCGGCCAGAAGCAGGGCCTTAACGTTCTCCGGCTTGTCTGTGACGCAGGCCACGTGAAGCGGTGTGTACCCATCCGAGTTGACGTGATTAAGGTTCACGGTGCTCTTGTCGGTGATAAGCTATAGAAATACAGATTCAAAATGGTGTTAAGTTAGTTCTTAGGACCTAGATTTCCCGCTTACATTAATAATCTCCTTGGTGGTGCTGGCTGCATAGTGAAACACCGAGTTGCTGTTGATATCCAGATGCTCCAGTTTGCTCAAAGGCAGCAAAGCCTTCACCATCTCTGTGTGACCCTGTTTAATGGCCAGCTGGAAGGGCGACATCAAGGTGGTGTGATCCGCATAGTCAACGCACTGCAGCATTTTTGGGTTGCTGATATAGTCCACCAGGTTGAAGTAGGCAATCAGATGGGCCAGCGTCCAGGAGGGATTATCTGCCAGGGCATCGCAAGCCTTTTGCAGGCCATTAACATTGTAGTACTAAAAGTAACACGGTTAAAACTGGTATAATTTGTTGGGAATACGTTCCATTACCTCTTTAACAATGCTGACGAATACGGGGAGCCTTTGCAGGAAGGCATTGAAGCGTTCCTCTGCTTCCTGCTGCACTGGTGAGCGGTACAGACTAAAGGAAGTGGTGTTGGCGTCCGAGGTGGGTCGCTGCAAGACAATCTCGTAGACGGCCCTCTTGTCATTGCTGTTGTACGGTGGGGCAAACAGGACCATGGCCTCATCGCGGGCTAGGACCTGTAGGGTGCCCAGTGATTCGCTCTTGATCTCCAAGACCTTGTTCGCCGGCTGATCGCCTCCGAGCAGGCGCTGAAGAACTGTGTATAAAAAGTGTTATAAACGTTAGATAAGAGTTTTTTGGGTGGAACTCTTAAGACAAACACATTCTCAGCTAGTCTACAAAACACTCAAGACGGCAACACGACATGGAAACGTAATGCTTAAGGTGAGGAAAATACCGAAGCCGGAAGCAAGGGCTCCAAAGGCCATCCACGACATGACTCAAGAGTGCGGATGCTGCTTGAACTTTGTACCAATGTGTGCGGGTTACTTGGCGGATGATGAGCTGGCTAATGTGGATGCGGTGAACCTGACAGAGAAATAATGGCCAGTTTGTTAGTTACACGGGTGTGGGTGAGTAAATGGGTGGAGGTTGCCAAGAAATCAATAGTACACATCTGTGGCCAATCAAGAGCGAACAGCTAACCCATCGAGAGATCGTCTGATTATGCGCCCTTGCTAGAATTAAATCCCCCACATTCTGTTCTTTCCCGCTTTCGTGCCTCTTAACCTAATCAATAAAGTAACTGTCATGGAACGGTGATTGTTCTGTGGGTCAGTTACTCAAGTTTCTTGTGAAAAATGATGCGCAATTTAGCTGACACCGCAGCAGCAACAACCACTTATGCCAACATATAAAATTTGGATATCTTTATGGACACTTTTATGCGCTAACCATTGAACATTTTACTGCTCTGCTTCTAGGCTTCCTTATCGCACAATTCCAGTTTTTTATACACTTTAAATTCGCGCAACACAAAATAACAAGTGAGCTGTTTTTGCAGCTTTTTAGCGATGTCAATTTCAGCTTTTGATAGAGATGACACATCGGTGATTCAATAGTGTCGTGATTGCCTAGCAGGGTTCACAACCAAGTCCTTATGAATTTAAATTTAAATCTTTAAAATTATATATGCTACAAAATGCAGAACTACGAAAAATCAAAAATTAATTCGAAATAATTTTATATATTTTTTACATTTTTGGTGAATATTAAAACAGATGCTTCTAAATTGTTTTTATTCTATTATTTTTTAAATTAAATTAAATAAACTATCGATAAGCTTTAAGGATCAAATTGGTATGAAACTGCGGTAAGACATATCGATATATTGTTGGTATTTTTATTTAACAGCCCACGGTCACGTTCTGCGAATTAGTAGAATTTGTTAGAATATTTACCGGATTTTATTTGCATTAGGAAAAAGAGAAGATCCCAATTCGAAATTAATAGCAATCGCTAGATCCCCGGAAAGAGTTAAATTCGACGTTGTTAAATTGAGACCACCCAAGGCAGAGACGCTTTCGATGCGAGCGCAGTTATTAACCAAAACCAGCTGGCTGCCAACGAAGATTGAGGCGTAAATTGCACTTTCCATTGCGGTTGCACTTGCAGTTAACAGGCGAACACAAGTAAGTGGGGTGGATGGTGCATTCGCATTTGCATGGAGGTGGAGGCCACTGGAGATTTAGGTGGGAAAGTGGGCGATGGCTGGCAAGGGCGGCCGCCCAGTGGGTGGCGATGGCGACCCTCCCAAGGGCACGAGGTGGTAGTGCTGGTGGTAACGTAAGTCGCGCCGCGACCTGTGCCATTCTAATCTTGCAAACGTCGCGCTTTCAGTGCCAGTTCGGTTACTGTCGCCGTGATTCACGATTGTCCAGCAGCAGCCGCACCAACAGTAGCGATTCCCGTTCACCTGACGTAATTAGGCGCGTGCACTGACTTTATAAAATTCCGCTTACAGGTAACGCAGATCGCCAGGATGCAGAACAATCCCAGCCCACAGCTGCCCTGCAAGGGCATCCTAAAGACCTCGCGCAGTTTCGACAAGAGTGGGGCCAGGTGAGGTCATTTATTCACCTAAGTTTACTTTGCCTCTAATTCTCCTCCCTTCCTTAAAAAGTTTTCGCAAAAGTGCCAAATTCGATGAGCTGAACGTGATGCAGACTTTCCATCCGGTTGACAAGGACTACGGACATATGAAAATCGATGAGCCCAAAACGCCGTACAACTACACGGAAGCCTTCGGAGAGCAGAACAGGGACGAACTGGACACGGAGCTGCTAGTGGAGAAGTACGGGAAGCTTATTGTTTACTTACTGCAAAACTTTCTTTAGTTCAAGTTGGGAATTTCGAATGAGTCAGTTAGTTTTCAACAAAAGGCAACAAAAGGCTTTAAGCCGCGTAGTTGGAATTGTTTGAGAAAGTAGTTTTTTAAATTCTAAAAACGGAGCAAGAAAATTTTAAGTGATTATTTTGAAGGTTGATTATAATAATAAGGACTATAGAAACCTTTTTTGTTTTACAAGTTCTATGCATATGAATAAGCAATATTTGTTAGTAAATTGTAGCTTCTAATTGTTAAAACGTTATTAAAATATAAATTCTTTGCAGACTTCGCATAGCGGCCAACACACAAGTGACTTCGGAGAGCATCGAGGACGAGGGTTCCTCCGGCGACGAACCACCCCTAAGCGAAGAGGAGCGACGTAAGTGCCAAGAACCACTCATATTCCATACATCACTCATATACTTGGGTTACAGAACGACAACGGGAATTCGAGAGACGTCGCAAGGCCCACTACCGCGAGTTTGAGGCCGTCAAGCTGGCACGAAAGCTGATCCAGGAGGAGGACGACGACGATGAGGACGAGGACAAGGGTGCCAGGACAGCGGACAGCCGGCCCTCTAGCTCGGCACAAGGCGCTTCCACCTCAGGCCGCTTTGCTGGCAGTTCGGCGCAAAAGACGAGCCCCAAAGCCGACTCAACCACCTCCCCGTCTACCAGCACCGGCCACAACATGGACCTGGAGCCATCAAACAACTAGAAGCAATATCAACCCATCAATCAATCACTAATGTTTACCTAGCGGACAGTGGACGATTCTGGGGGCAGCTCATCCAAACAATGAACTAACAAAATTATATCAATTGCTGTGCGAGCGCGGAGTGAGAAGTGGATGCTGATTAGAAACAGTGGCGAAGAGTACTAGTGATTAATCGAATTAACCCAACTAAACAAAAGGCAAACTGTCGCCAAGGAGGTTCGTCACCGAACACAGCCGATAAGCCATGGCAATACCTGTTGCAAATTGATTTTACAACATAAAAATGTGCTACAGCAAATATACATATTATCGTATGCGTCTCAGCCGTAGCGTACTGTTGCAAGTGTAGTTAAAAAAAAGTGTTTTAAATTGATATTGATACGGCTACCCATTGAACATTAGTCCAAGTCTCCCGTTCGTAACTCCGTTTGCATTTAATTTAAATGGATGTCAGTGCCACAGAGGGGAACACTTGTTGTAACTAGCGTTGAAGTTGATTTGGCCTTACTTTTAGTTATTTATTAATGCGATACTTTTATGATTACTATTAAGTTTTAGCCATCGAATGCGAACGTTTCAATAAAGAGAGCCCAAAACCCAGTTGAAAAATCATCGGGAGTAGTTCTTCTCGTCGCGAGTATTCAAAACTTGCCGTTTATTTAGTTTCTCATTTCACATTAGTTATACATCGTAGTGTAGTTGGGTATAGACATTGCTGGTCATAGTAATTGGTAAAGTCTGAGAGTTTTTGGCCCGTCCTCGACCTCTCCCCGGCCACATCCCCGCCCCATCCGCCTAAGATCTGGGCACTGAGTCCGCGGCTGCTCGTCCGCAGGCAAAGGCATCCTCATATTATTGCCCGGGGTCAGCGGGCAGACTAAAATGCCGACCTTGAGCGGGTGGGAGGGGTAATTGGGCATTTTGGGGGGGTCCGAACGAGCTCGTTGATTTTTTGCATCCTTGAATGGCATTTTCGAACTCACAGATTTGTTTCGGCCTGATCGCCTGATTTCTCGTATAACTTACTTAGCGGGGGTCATTGACGGTTTTTTATAATTTGCAGTTTAACAATGTCAAAGTAAATATATATATATATGTGCATATAGTATATAGAATATAAGCAAAAAGCATGCAAACTCAAACAATAAACATCGAGAATCCTGTGGGGCGGCTGCTACACAGCTCTCCAGGAACCGATCATTTTGAAATTTACAGTGGCTCCTCACGGGCTCGCCCCACAGAATCTGCGTTAAATAGAATATGCTCACAATAAATCGATTAGTAGTGCTCTTACGTCTAAGACAAGTTTCAATCTCATTATCAGTTTCCGTCTTGGGTCGCATCGTTTCCATTTCATTTGCTAGTTAACAGTTTAACAATCATCTTAGAATCTAACGCTATATGGTTTAGTATATAGTTCTGCTCTGCTATCTTAGCCATACTATATGCACATGCTCCAAATATGTGTATATAGTATGGGTACATAGAGAATATCGTTTTCCATCGCCCAGCTGGGCATCCGGATCTGGGTTCCATTACCACAAGTCATCATTCGTATCATCGTCAATGGGTGAAATCTGTTCGAAGATCAGCGATCATCCATTGACTCACAAATACCGAACGATGACTCATGGGTTCGGAGTCACCCCTGTTGTAGTATTGCATTCACCTATCATGGGTTCGTTTCGTAACATATATGTATATATGGCGTCGTTAGTGGTCATTTAAGATTAGTATAACAATTGTATATATCCTATGTATAGTTTTGTTCGTTAGTGTTTCGTTTTAGTAACATAATCATGATCGTTTTCAGTATTATTATGAAGTGGGTTCCATTAAGTTTGTCTGCTGATGTTCCTAGCATTTTCTATATATATTTCATTCCCGACTTAGCCGAACATGTGCTGGGTGCCGGGTGGCACCTTGTAGCTTGGGTATCCATTGTTCAACTGGTGCTTGGCAAAGAAGGGTGTGTAGTCCTGCTGGTAAAGTTTTAGATTAATATCAAGGGTTAGCTCAGATCTTGGAGGGCACAACGAACCCGGTTGATTCTCCTGGGACGGCAGACGGGGCCCAACGCCAACTGGCGACGTTCCTCGTTCTCGCGAGCCGCTGCCTCCTTGTACTCCTGTGGTGGCCATTTCAAATCTCCGCGCAATTTGCTGCCTCCTGAAATTGAAAATGGGTATTTTAAGGATTTATATCCTTGAGGAGATATCCTCGACTTACCCTGATAGCTGACGGCGGCAGGCTGCGAAGTGTAGACTGGCGCAGGCTGCTGGCTGACGGGCGCTTCCTTTCGCAGGGTGATGATGCCAGGACTGGCGCCCCGGTAGCTATCCTGGCCAGCGAAGGCTCCAGGATGCTGCTGCTGCAGATCGGTCTGATCCTGCGAGTAGGGCAGCTGGGGCTGCGAATAAGAATTGTATGGGGGTTGAGCAAAGGTCGAGCCACCGTTTTGCTGTGGGTAGTAGGATGGCTGCTGCTGTTGCTGCTGCTGCTGTTGCTGTGGTGCTTGCTGCTGCTGTTGGTACGGTGAAGTCTGGTACGATGGCTGCTGCTGGTGCTGCTGCTGTTGGTTCCACTGTGGTGGCTGGTAGGGAGCCTGAGCCTGAGATTGAGGCTGATATTGCTGCTGGGGCGCCTGCTGCTGCTGCTGCTGCCACTGTGGAGCAGGCTGCTGCTGTTGCTGGTGGCCATCGTAAGACGGAGCACCGTACTGCTGCTGCTGCTGATCGGTGGTGCAGTGGTGCCAACATGCATGTTTTTTTGTTGTTGTCATGGGTTTCGATCACAGGTTATGGTTTGATTTCATAGATGGATGGTGTTTTGTTGGTTGGGAGGTGCATACGACACATTCACATTTGATGTACACAGACAAATAGAATATGTTGGAGATAGAGATAGACAGTAGACCTTAGTTAGAGGTGGGGTGTTTAGTTTAAATTAAGTGTGGTTAGGGGTAAGGTAAGTTGTATGCGCAGTTTACAGCTGAAAGTTGCAGAGAAAGAAGCAAAAGCAAGGTTAAGTGAGTTCTACATTTACAGCTTTTAGTAAAGAAAGCAGGTAAGTACAAAATTACCAAGCATTTTCATGGTTTCTGACTTGTAATATTAAAATTTTAATGAAACCTTTTAATCACAGCCTTAAAAGTGTTTAGACAAAAGTTTAGTAAACTTCGAAGGAAAAGGAAAAAAGTGTTGTTTAATGTATAAGATAGGTATTAAGTATGTGTAATTTTAGGATAAAAGTTAAAGTAAGTATCTAAGATATGTGTTTAGTAAGTTTAAGAGTAGAACGATTAGTGAATGTCTGCGAAGGAATGTTAGTAACTGTCCAAGATAGAAGGTAAGAAAGCATCTAAGATAGGAGGAGATCAACGAGTGCAGAAGACAGAGATGTTCACAGCCGCAGTTCGTTCAGCCAAAAAAGCCGGGTTCAAATGCGTTTCCATTCCAATTCCGCTTCCAAGACGGTACCTGCGCCTGCTGGTGGTGATGTGATCCCTGACCCTGGAACGGGGAATGGGCTCCATTGGCACCTCCTCCAATGGTGAATTCGGTGTGCGACTTGGGCAGTGGCGCCCCAATATGTTTCCAGCCACCTCCCACATTATTCACAGCCTGCAGTGGTTCCTGCGGATAACCGGACTGATAGTTGCCATAGCCATTAGAGTTGGCATCGGACGTGGGAGCTGGAGCTGGTTCCCTCGAGGGTTGCCTATTAAACTGCGCCTGTGTGTACTGCACAGGTGGCTGCTGCTGTTGCTGTTGTGGATAACTATCTGGGAACTGGGTGGCTGGCTGGGTGGGTGGTGGGCCGTAGACATTTTGTGGCGGGTAGCTCGACTGCCGAGGTGGTTGGGTGGTGCGTGGCTGGACGTTGTTATAAATGGGTCCCTGCAAGTTGTCAGTGTGGTTATGGGTGTTTGGGTGTTTGGATGTGCTATGTTCTATGTTCTATGTGCTATGTACATGGCTTAATGCCTCACCGGTTGAGGTACAAGTTGTGGAAGTGGTGGATATAATTATATTTACACTCGATGTACAGAGGAGACTTCACTACACACATATGTATATATATACAATCTATTAGTCAGAGTGGGGGAAAATTACCTGGGGGGGAGCAGCAGCAGCTGCTGGTGGGGCCGAGGACTGCGGGTAGTAGCCACCCGAGCCCGGAGCTGGACTCTGGGTCTGCGGCTGGGGGGTGAACTCCCGGATGATCCGCTCCTCGGAGGCCGGCGGCCAGGCCACACGCTTGTAGCCTGAGTGGGTAAATGGGGTAAAAGAAAGACACACCACGATAAGTACAAGGAATTCTCTTTTACGGCCACAGCTGCTTAATGCAGCTGCCGTGCGAAAACATTCAACAAAATGCGGCCAAAATGTGGGCGTCACTGTAACCTTGGATATTGTGCACTGAATGGCTGCGAAACAATTTGAAAATGATTTAAGCCAATTAAAATTATAGCCGCGAACAAAGGAGCGAGTGGGGCAAATCATACGCGGCGGCTGTCATTGCGTCTAAATTTAGACGATGAGAACGAGTCGAAAGCTAAGAATTTGACATTACTCATGGGGTGATGAGGATGATGATGCCGTTGCCTGTGCCTGTGCCGCACTTGCAACATGTTGCTGGTGCAACATGGGTTGGCTAAAGGGATATATAGTGTGTGAAAATATGCGTTTACCCTCCAGATTCTTGTAGTTCTCGTTGATGATTTTCCACTGGGCGACCATGGTTATATATTGGCTCTGCTCTCGGGGCTCGTTCTTTTTGGTATTTCTATCTATCTGGCCGATCTCGGGCCTTTGCGTAAGAATAAAAATATTCTCGTATAGATATCAAAAATAACAAATACACGTATATACCAAGATGTATACGTTGTTTTTTGCGGCTATTTTTTGACTTGTCCGCTCGCAGAAAGTCGAGAAGTCGAGCGTTATATAACTATAACCCCGCGGTGCAATCAATCGATTTGAATATTTGGATACACCACAGAATTTTCTCTGATTTATGGCTCTTTTTTTCGGCTATATATGGCGCGCGTTTCGTTTATCCTTTGGATCGATATCGTTGAAAAATTAGAAAAAAAATGATTCGGATTTGCACGGTGTTTGTGATTTTTTTTTTTGTATTCAATTCAATTTCAATTCAATTCGAGTCGATTCGATTTGATTCGCGTGCGTTTGCCCAATTTAATTTCTATTTTCTATTATAGCTATTGGCTATTTCTATTTGCTAATTCGTTGATCGTTCGCGCTGCGATATGTTTTTGCCTTCGATGTATGCTACTAAGTGAGGAGCCAGAGAAATGCAGAGGAAATTATTGTTAGCCAGCGCCAATATGTAGGAACATTGGCACTCGCACTCGTACTCGTGTGGGTTCCAACCCACACACTCGTCACGTCACTCGACTTTCGTATCTGCGAGATACGTGAAAGTAAAGAGTTCTCTTAGAGAGAGATCGAGTGGGTGAGAGGATGCTGATCTTGGTCTTGGGATAATCACCCCTTTATCCAACCCCCAGCATTGTTTACACCTTCGATTTTTGTGTGATTTGTGGGCCCCACCTTGAAATAGTGAAATACTGAAATACTGATCGTTCGCACTCCCTCACTCGCGGCAGCCGATCTCAAGGTGTCTATATATATATGATACAATCACATATTCGCGCTTCTTTGCCCAGATCTATATGTTTATCCCCAAGTAGGTTGACTGTTGGTTTGGTGCTCTGATTGTTATGGCGATTTGTTATGCCTGGGAGCCAAATCAAGTGGGCGAGTGCCCATCTATCTTGCGGATATAGTCTGATCCGATCTTATCCCATCCAACTAACTATCTATCATCTACATTTTGTGGCATCTGCAGACATAAGTAGTTTGTGACTCAGGCGGTGGCTAAATTTAAACGGCTGTCATCTTGGCTGAACTAAAACAAATCTGTTTTTAAACGTATTCACACAGGTGTATGACAAAAGTTGGCTCATTAAAATTATTAGCTAAATTGTAACTCATCTGTCCGCTTCATCCGCCTGATAGACAATTATTTGGTATAATAAGTATTCTGTTTGTTGCTCGTTAGCCACGCAACAAATTGAATTTGATGGCCCCCGAACGTCACAGATAAATACAAGAAAATTTTGGGTTTTCATTATCTTGTTGGCCCGACAAAGAGTCATTTATTTTGTGCATGCTTAGGGATATTCATCTTTGATTTTGGCCACTTTTACTAAGAAATTTCTAGAAACAAATTTATAAGTTTGTATAAGAATTTAAAAGTCATATATTGTATGAAATAATGAAAAGGTATCGTACTATGCAGATAATCTCCATTTCAAATACGATCTATCTAAGTTATACATTTTCTACGAAAGGCTGTGACATAAGTCTGAAAATAATATGAGCATTATAATACTAAAATAGAAGCATGTGATCTACCTTTAAAAAAAATATGATTAATGACTGTGGAATGAAAATTTAAGGTATTTTGCATAAGAACCATGAAAAATAGTTCAATATTTTCAAAATCTATTCGTTGTTCTCAACAATGCTAATATAAATTTCTAGAGTTGGTAATATTTTCCTAAGGAAATTTTAAATCTGAGGAATTTGTATTGCAAATTTGAGCTACGGCTTTCGTTTTAAAGTAAGTAAACCTACTGAGTCACATATAGATATCTAAAAAGGGGTTAAAAACACCACAAAAGGCAAACATATAAGGATACAGAAATAGGGCGGGGTTCCCACGCACCTTCAATGCCAAAGTAGGGACGTGGCGACACATTATCGAAGGATCGGTTCACGCTGAAATCTCGCTGCACCTCGTCAAAGGAAGCCAGGGACCTGAATTTGTGCGACTCCGACTCGAGACTGGGGAATTCGAAGGGCGAGGGCGTGGGCTGTGCCACAGAGCGGGGCGTGGCCGGGGGCGTGGCAGCCAGCATTGAGGAGGATGCCGACATGCTCTGCTGCAGTGGCTCCGTGGCTGTCTTGACCAGGAGTCCAATGTTGTGCCCTTCTAGCTGCGGCACATGTGAGTATTTCTGTGCGAGATTAACAGGCGATGATGGTTTGGCCTTGGTTTGGATAGGATTCAATCCGAAAGGTGAGCTGGCCCTTTGAGGAGCTTCTATGAGTGGAGCGGGATACTTGCGAGATGGCAGTGGACTAGGCGAGCGACTTCTCTCCCAGGTGACTTCCGGTTCCTGGAGGTTTCGTTGCGGTGGTGGTGGCGGTGGTGGAGGAGGTAATGGTGGTGGTGAAGCTGGCGGAGAATCTGTAGCTGGCGTGGTCACAATCTCCACGAAACTCCTTTGTCGCTGCAGCTTTTCAGGGGCGGTCCGCTCTTTGACTGTCTGAGTATCCTCCCAGGATATCTGTCGCGAGTAATAAGGACTTCTTATCTCGTAGGTGGCCTTGTAGTTCTTCATCGGTTCGTTGTGCAGATTGGCAATGCGCCACTGGTCCGCTTTGGTGAGCTTGGCCCAGTTATTGGGTGAGCAGTGCATTTCATCACAAACTGGGCAGTAGTTGGAGGAGGAGGAGGCAGCTTCATGGGCGCAAGATGACTCCTTTCCTTCAAGGTCTTCTTTTTTAGATGGTTCTTTACTTGCCTGTGACTCCTTTTTAGTCAGTGTATCGGTTTTATTTTCCTGTAAATCCTTAACCCTAACTTGAGGTTCTTCTTGGCCATCTTTTATCACCAGTTCCTTTTTATCTTCCGTTATCAAGTCCTTTTTACGTTCCTTTTTGGCCAAATGCTCCTCTATTTCCTTCCTTAAATCCGTTTTGGACAGCACTTCCTCCCTTTTGACCACCTGCTCCTCCTGCCACTCCTCGAACTCCCTTTTGGCCAACTGCTCGTAGTTGGCAATTACATCCGATACGTGTCTGTACTCCAAGTCCATCGTCCTCGATGACTACGTGTTGTGCTTCAACGGCAGCTGGCGTCGTGCGGGTCTCTACGTGCATGTGTTCCCGCTCGGGTTCCGGTTTTCGCTCCAGGGCCACGGCAATCTTGTGCAGATCCTCCAGTGCCCGCTCCACAATGGGCACGTTTTCGGTGAGGGACTCCTCCTCCTGTTCGGCGGGGGTCTCCTCCTTAATCTCTTTTGGCAGACTGGTGGGTAATCCAGCTGCCCGGGTGTAAATCTGCCGGAGGATGGCCTGCAGCGGACTCTCCACAGCCAAAATGGGCGACTGGCGATGGGCGAAAATGTCCCAGGATTCGTTGGTGCCAGAACTGGTGGGTCTAGATGGAGGCTGAGGCTGAGGCGGAGGAGGCGGAGGTGTTGGTGGTGTGGGAGTAGGAGCAGGAGTAGCTACAGGTGTGGTTTTCGCACTCCTCTGCAGGGCCTGCTTGGCATTTTCCATGTAGGCATCTATCTGGAGCAAGTGCTCGGCTATGGACTGCTGTATGTGGGCATACTTGGCCTCCAGCTGGGCAATCTCCACATGGGCCTCATGCTGCTTCTCCGCTGAAGTCTCCAGGCTGTAAATACCCCCCTGTCTCCGGGACTGCTTCTCCTTTACCTGGGAATCCTGGCCGGACTTGGAGCGCATAACAGGAGGTGGAGGTGGTGGTGGTGGTGGTGTTGGAATAGGAGACATGGGAGTGCTCGCCTGCCGCTGGAGCAACTTGATCCCGCTGGTGGCACTCACATACGTGGCGGGCTCGGAACTGGGCTCCTCCATCTCCCCCTGGTGATCCTGGAGATACGAACAGGCCTCGTCGTAGATCTGCTGGGCACTCGGCTTGTGGTGATCCTGATCCTGCTCCGACGAGGCTTCCACGCGAACGGGCACAATGCGAGTGGCTGAGGCTGAGGGCGATTTTGGCTGACTGATGCTCCCATTTGTGGCCAAAGCAAGGGCCATCTGCTGCTGCTGCTTAACTGCCAGGCTGTCAATTAGATTGCGGGCCCCTGTCTTCGCCTGATTGAGACTCGCGGCAGCTGGGGTCGGTGGCAGCGGCAAGGCCTCCAAGTCCACCTCTTGGACAGAAGGTGTTGGTGGCTCCTCCTCGCTGTCACCCTCGTGGCCGTAGGAGATCTTCACCTCGGTGGCCAGTTTGAATGCACCTGCGCTGCACTTTTGGCTTCGAGGTTCTGGGTTTGGGTGGTGGCAGTTCCGGAGCACCCACTGTCCTCTTGCGGGAGGAGCGTCCTCGCTCCAGGGAGTAGACCCTTTTGGGCCTCAGACGATAAGGAGTCACTGGAGTGGCTAGTACAGGAGTGGTGGGTCGCTTGAGGGCCAACTGCTCGTAGTATTCACAGCGTGGTGCCACCAAGCCCAAGTCCACATCTGCTGCTTTGGTTTCTGGAGCGGAGAATCCCTTGGAAATGGGCGTCTGATGGAACACCTCGGACAGCTCGCGTTCTCCCGAAACTCTTTGTGGAGTTCTGGATCTCTCCTTGGAACCCCCATCCCTCTGTCGCTGCTCCCGGACTTGCTTAGCCGTGGGTTCAATAATCCTGGTGGGACTCTGGAACTTTTCTCTGAGAGCCTCAATACTGTGCGAGGGGTAAGCGGAGATGGACGAAGGACTCTGGTCAGCATTTGGGGCCACCTGCTCCTGCTCTGCTGGAGGCCAGCTGTGATCCCTTTTCAGCAGATGCCTTTTGGTGGCCAGCCTATTGATCTTCAGCACCGTGTCCCTATCGATGGTGATGTCCTGCTGGTGGCTGAGATAGTCCGTTTTGATCTGGTTCAGCAGCTGCTGATGCAGCGTATGATGCAGTGCATCCCCCTCGCCCCGCTGGCGACTGCGACTCTGTCTTTCAGTGGGGTAAAAATCTTTGCGTGGGAAGCCACATCATTTATTTAAATTTATCTGTAAAATAACACCAATATTGGACACTGGACGCTGGGACTCAAAGTGGCTGTTTTTTGTTGAATGTTTTGCACATTGTTTGTTTGTGTTTCGCTACATGTAATAAACACACGCACAGGCGACGAAAACTAACAAATACCCAAAAATTCATAACTTACCGGATTTGGCCTGTTGTTCTTCCTCTTCGACGGCGCGCAGAACGGCCGAGTTGGCCAAGTTCAGGGGCTTGGTGATCTGGTCGTCGACTTCAATCCTTAAAAGAGTACAAAATTATACAGTTCTTAGTAAAATTCTTTATTAAAAATACACACAAAGTAAAAGCAGCATTTTGAATTTCGCGGCATGCACTGCTTGTTCCACTGCTTTGTTCGATAACTTTGCTTTTCAATCGCAATGAACATGCAGTTCAAAGCAGTTTGGCGCCCACTTTGAATTTAAAAGTTTTATTTGTATTATGTTTTATATGGAAATGGCTTACAGATCAAAAAAATATCTTGCTTTCACAGCCATATTAGAAATTATTATGTTTTATAGACATATTTGAATAATAGATTATATTTTTAAGACTAGTGAAAGTATTATTTTGACTATTTAACCTTAATTAAAAGTACCATTTACTAATTTGCAATAGAAAACTTTATATTGTCCCATGACTATTTTTCTTGTATTTATGCTGCTGGTGTACTAACATTTTGTTTATATACTAATTTGTCAAGAATGCTTCAAAGTCTTGTCATTTAGTTAAACAAAAATATTTTTAATAATTAATTTAGTAATTTTATTATTTCTCGTGCGTAACATCTACCATCAAGAGATACTTATGTATTATCTTAAAACTCTTAAAGCCTGGTTTCAAAAACTTTTGATATCTTTAAATGCTTAAGCTTAATCGAACCATTTAAAGTTCCAAAAATGTCTTACCAAAGAAAGACAAAAGGGCTCTTAATTTAAGACGCTCTTATTATTTTTAGATTCCTTCATCCTCCTGATGCATCATGTTAAACTGATGGATACACTATGCCGTGGGCATAAATTAGTCGTACCATCCTCCTAAGTTCTGGCATTGAAATTTAGCGAGCACGCTGACCCCAAAAGACTAATCCATTCTGACAAGCCAAAGCTGCGCCGGTGGATATAAAAATGGCTGCCAGCGGCGGAAACTGCACCACATCCTTTCCAGCCTTACATCCAGCCAGACCATGATGTTCCGCTCCGTGATCCCGTTGCTCCTGCTGCTGATCCCGCTCCTGGCCCTCACTGAAGCCAATCCCGGAACGTTCCAGGTGTGCGGCTACGCCCTGACGGAGGTGATGGATTTGATGTGCCCAAATGGATTTAACGGGCACTTCGATGGGAAACAGAATCAAAAGCGCGGCTCCCGTGAGTATTTGCGGTTTTTGGGGTTTTTCCATGTCGGGTTTTGGAACTCTTTTTGGTGCTCCCCCCTTTGCAGTGGATCTGTTCGATTATGTGGACAACATGGTGGATCAGGATAGCGCAGATGATGTGGCCTTTAGACCCCACCATCCCCGCTTTAACTCGCTGACGGGCGTGCGGCGGGATTTCCGGGGAATTGTGGACGACTGCTGCCGCAAACCATGCGATAGGTCAACTATGCTCTCCTACTGCCTCTAAGAGTTCACCCAACCCCCACTGACATGATACCTGTGCCATCAATACATACACACGATAATGTTTTGTTTAAACTCTAAAGTAATAGTACTATATGCACGCCTTACAAAAAATACAAATAAAATTATAAGCGCAATTTAAAGCCACATTTGAATATTTTATGAAGAGGGGAAAAATAGTTAACTATTTATGGTGTACGTTTCACAATGATACTAAATTCTTTATAATCAAGCGGAAACAAAAGAAGTTTTTATAAATCAAATTATAGGTTAGGCTTTAAAAATTCGTTGTAAAAAAGGACTCTTAGTTGGTTCTTTTTTAACCTTTATATCATTTTACATTTTACCGATAGTATAAAAAAAGAAAAAACTATTTTTGTATTTAAAAAAAATTATTTATTTAACATTACATTTAAAAAAGAAAACCTGTTTGTAAAAAAAATTTAATTTAGATAATGTTTTAAATGTTATAAATTTTCATGAATAATAAATTTTCCTTGTTTTAAAATGATTTTACTTTAACATTTTAATTAATGAAGTTTTATAATCTTAAACAAACTTTATTGTTAATGTATTGATAAAAACAATGAACCAAATTGAAATTTTACTGTGAGTAAAATTTAAAAAAACATCAAGTGGTTTTAAAATATTTATTTTTTGTAGCAAATTTCTTATTCCGCTTCTATTATTAAATTAAAGCTGCATGTACATATGAATACATAAAATATGTACACAACACGCTTCGTTTGCGTGCAAATAAATGTTATTTAAACAAATTTGTTATTTAAATAGCAAGTTGGGTGGAAATTTCGTACAAACAGAAATATGCATTCCGCTTGGCCAGCGATTTCCTTTAAGCTGCAAAAAAGAGTTTTACACTTTAATTATGATTTGCTTGAAATGTTTCTGCCTTCAACGCATCATCTTAATCTGCCTGAAATGTTTTGCCTTTTTTCAAAGATAACAAACAGAAATATTTAAGCTAAGAAAATGTGCCAGCTATAAGATAAGACGTTGAAGAATTTGTGGAAAACAAAGTGCAGAGATAAGCACAAAGCTTTGTGCTTCTAGACCGTTTTTTATAAAATTAATTTAATTTCTGGTTATGTCTGACTTTGAGCCGTTTGACTAACGCTTCAAAAATAACCCAATCACATCTGTCGGCCTCAACTTTAATTAGTTGATTAAACTCGACTAATCGTAAACATTGTGTCAATCTCATTCACGGCAAGCCAATATTTGCAGGACAAACAATATAAACTTCCAATCATTGAATTTTGATTGAGGTTTGCCCCAAATATTGACTCAAATATTCCATTAGTGACGTCTGGTGTTTGATAATTGGTGGCTAATTTTTTAATTTTGTTGGTTGTGGATCATCGGTTAGTTGTGCGCTTTCCCTGTGAGTCACCGATGGGCAGAAAGTCAAGAGATGCCTCACAACTTTTGGCTAGACGCCTGCCGCTTGTTTGTTGACATTGTTTTAGTTGTTCTCTTCCTATGCTGTTGCACTAAATCGGTGCACTATCGCTGGCGAGTGACTCACCGACCTGCTGACGTCTTGATTTATTTTAAATTTATTATACACTCACAAAAAGTAAATAGAAAATTGAGTTTATATTGTCTTTAAATAGAGCTGTCAATTGTCTTGTGATAATTTTATTTTTAAGATAAAAGCGATCTTTTGTGATAGAAAGATTATCAACAATTTTAAGGTGTTCACTAAAACATGTTTAGTTATTTACCAAAAATATAAAACCAAATTTAAAGTAATCAGATAAACATGGTTCCCAAAACAATTGTATTGGATTTGTTGTCTACGTCAATAAAGTCCCAAAATATCATAATAAACTATCTCATTATAAGAATGAAAAATTAAAACATTAAATGTTCTTTAAGTTTTCATTAATCATGAATTTGGCAAAAACTGGGATAATTTTTTTTTATTCACTAAATAAAGCATGACCAAATTTAGATATTATTTTTAACAGAACACTTAATGAAGTTCTAAGATGTTTTTTTTTTGTACAAAATTCAATTTTTGTTTATTAATTCGATCAAGAAGATTTCTTTGACATGCACCCAGAAAAAAACATGGACTAATATACCGAAAAATGGACTTAAAATAAGGTAAATATTTTTTGCTTAGGAATCATGGACTTATTTTAAGTCCTATTACAATTAACTATAATATCCTTAAATCTAGTCCAAATATAGCCTTAAAAGAAAAATATTTATTTTGACTTTTTTTTTTTTTTTTTTAATTGACTCGTTGAATGGATTTGTAACAGAAGAATATTAATTTTAAACATTTGATTTTTTTTTAAAATTTTTTCCTTTTCTGTTAACCTCTGACCTTTGGATCTGTACGCGAGTCCTAACATCTGCTCTACAGTCCCTTAGTAGCCGCCGTTCTAAACAGCTTTTAAAGGATGTGTGTGATACCAAATTTATAGTTTCTTAGTGTTCCTTAAGTTAAAAATACGTTAAAAATTTTTACTATTTTAAAAAAAAAAAATTTAAAAAAAAAAAATGTTGTTTCGACACCGCTAGGAAATGATAATTATTATGATGGTAACTGGACTATTTTTCGGATAGTAGATTCCTTAAGTTGTAATGCCTTAAATGATCAATTTAAGGCCAAAACATAATTTTTTAAGTCCATTATGCCCTTAAAAATTCAAATTTGGCAATGAAGTCAATTTATATTTTTTTCTGAGTGTGCATTTGTGTATTGAAAACGTATTCAAACAGTCAAGATCAAGTGTAATTTTTTTTTAAATATATTCCTTGCACACTTGACTGACGTTATATAAAAAGTATCTTTGGGATGCTCTCGCTTCACGTACATTGTATTTATCGAAGTTTAAAGTTGGACAAAGCCCTGGCTCAGCTGTTTTTCGGGAAAGTTGCTCCCTAATACGGGGAAAACACGTTACGCACACTCACGCGCGAATGCGAAAATGCGTTTGAAAGTTTTCAGTTTTCCGTTTTCCGTTTTCGGGTTTTGGTAATTAAATTGAAAGTCTCCGTTGCTGTTGCACACGTTTTGTCGCACGCATAGTCACCGAATAACTGAAAGCCACTTAAAGTTTTGCTCACCAGAGCAGATCACTATATGTACATATCTATCTGGCGGATCGGTGAGGTGAGGTGAGGTGAGCTGAGGCCGGTTTATTCAAACAACAATTGCAAACAACAATGGCACATAGAGATAGTGTTGTGTGTTGTCGTTGTTGTTGTTGTGGCGACTTGTAGCAGCAGCTACAAATAAATTCAAGTCTAAAGCATCCCTGAGATACGCGTCGCGTCGCTGCTTATAAAGCTTTTTGGTAATTACAATTAAACGTCAAAGTATTTAATTGTAGAGGTTGTCTTGGGTGTCTGTGTGTGTGCGACAACAAATTGGCAGCGTTGCAGTTGCAGCTGCAGTCGCCGTCGCTGCCGACGCTGCGCTGCACTGCACAAAGTGAGGGGCTTTCCCCCGAATAATCCCCCCGCTGGCCACCCACTAATTAATGTGTTTATGCACCTGTTTTGTGGCAGCGGATTTTGTATCTGTCAAAATAGTACAAGCAATGTTGATTCTGGCGGGGCTTCCAGTATTGTTCCCAAACAATTGCCTTTAAAGTTGTTAAAGTAAGTGAATGTATACCCTAAATGTTTGGTTTTAGAAATTAAATATAAAAAACGTATTACCCTTTTCGAATTTTCATACAATTTACTCATTGAATGATTTTTGATCACATAAGTTTTTAAGCAGAAAGTTATTGACCTCAAAAATAACCTAACAAAAACCTCAAACCATCCTAAATGTTATGAGTGTTTTTTTTAAATATATCCACAATATTTAATATGCTTTGCCTTACTTGGTTTTGGAAATCATTTTTTATAGCTAAGTTTATTGTTTATTTAAGGCACCATTAATTTCAATGAAAACGATTTTCTTTGCGTTTTCCTATTTATTTCCAAATATTTATTTTAAAATTGTTTGCCTGTTTTAATCCATTAGCTGGAAAGTTGACGTTTAATGGTTTTTTTTTCCTCTTTACTTATGCTTTATTTGTGACTTTTATTATACAAAATTGTAATTTTAGCAACGGAAACTCATCTCATTAAATTTTTGATCATAAAAAAAATTTTAATCTAAATTTGTTGTTTATTTAAGGCACAATTGATTGCTATAAAAAAGACATTTCCTTGCCTTTTCTCTGTTAATGTTACAATTTTTATTCATTAGCTGGAAACCTTTGATTTATGTACAATAAAAGGGTTTCTATTTTTGCTTCTTAAAAAATGCTTTATTTGTAACTTTTATTATGAAACATTTTTAATTCCCTCAAAGCCGATTGTGAGTGTCGGGTGAATCTACTAGGAATTACCTTGACTAAGTGAAAAGCAAGCTCACCCACCCCAGCGACCCTCCTGCGACCAGTCTTTCCCAGCTGGCTGCTTTCATCTATTTTATAAAATTATGCATTTAAATGTATGATAATCATTTCGCTTGGGCACACAGGGCGGCGTTTATTTTTTCATATTCTTTAATTTTTTTTTTCGCGTTTTGCGTTACACTTACCCCTCGCCGCCGAAGGCTTTCAGCTCGCGGTTCAAGGTGGCCTTCACGTTCTCCTGGGAGTAGAGGCCCATGGGCGAGTTGAACTGCTTGTGCACCAGCTTCCGTTGTGCCATTTTGTGTGTATCCTTGCTGGACTGCTTCTTCCTGCGGACTCAAGTTGCTCCTTTTTAAGATGTTTGACTTCCCTGGCTGACTTTTGTTTGCCTGGAAGCTCTCTGTGTGCTACTTCTTCTTGGCCTGGCTGTCTTCGAAAGTTTTTCAAAAATATTGTTGATAAGAAATATTTTGTAAAATTTTCTTTTAGACTCGGTTCCGCTTATTGCTCTTCTTTTCTTTCTACTGCTGTGTTTGCTGGCGGTAAATGTTTGGGCGAAAAAAGAATTTTAAGCACTTTCCCCTACTTCAGTTGGACTTAATGTTAATCGTTAATTGGTCGGTCGTTGTTCGTTCTGTAATTGAAAATGCAAAACAAAACTGAATGAAATAATGAGGTAAGCTGGTAATTCGAACAGGAGTTAATTAAAGGCAAGGAATAATGCGATTAAGTTTTAATAGCAGCAGCATTCTTTTTTCCATTGGCCAATTATTGTATTATCAAGTTGTTTATCAGGTATTGGGCTTGTGCAATTACCTCACTAACTTAAATTACCTATTATTCAAATTAAATTAGGAGTTTAAAAAGAATTCTGATATGGGATACTAATTACATACAAATAACCTCAAATTATGTATAAAAAAAAAACAAAAACGTATTAAAACAACTTTAAATTAATTATTTATTTACGTTCTAGTAACTTATTTTTTTTGTTATTTTTGTTTTGTTCTTTATAGCATGTACGAAAACCGATGTATTTTAATACATACATAAATATCTAATTGCATACGAAAACCAAAGCACATTGCATATTTTATTTAACACTTTAATTTTGAAAATGTATTTCCTTATATCGAAAACCGTTTTTTAATTGGATTTTCAATATCTTATACTTTATGACGTCCTAAACTCTTTAATAAAATATCTGTCTTAAGCTTGTATAACATTTATCTATATTATTCTATGAATGTGTCTGTTATCTAATTATAAACACAAAACAAAACTGGGAGACTCATAAAATTTTTAAAATAAGAGCGAAATATTTTCAGAAAGATTTCCAGTCGGCAGCACAAAACACTTCAATGTCAACGCTCTATATATAACACTCAAAATGCCATCCAAAAATTGTGGGTACATATAAATTTGTATATTTGTTTAGTCTCTCAATTACAGACTGGAATTATTTGAGTGCCATTCACGATAGAAATTCCATTTGATTTTACAGCTGTTGCCAACAAATTTCGCAAGAAATACCGAAGATATGCAAAAGCGAACGTATAGTATTTATTTTTCCAATTCGCAGAGACACTCACTCACTACTGTCACATTTAGAAATGTATCTTAAACTAATTTGAGCACCGCCTGGCTGGGCAAAACACAAAAAAAAAATATAATATTTTCGGTGTGTTGTCTTTGCTATTTGTGCGTTGGCCTAAAAATAGCGCCAAAGACAACGGCAAAATATTGAAAATGTGCTCAATTTTTTTTTTGCGCTATACTCATATTTTTGTAGACTCTCTCTATGTCTTTATTTTGAAATTCCCGCCTTGTGTGTCACCTCAAATAAAATTAGCAGCTGTGAGGAAATGATATTATTATTTAGATTTGCGTCATTTCAAGAAACGTATGAAAATTGGAAGAAGCAGGAAAAACAGAGGGGTGATGTAAATGGAAAATGCAATAAAAGATACTTGAAATAATCGTAATGAAGTATTTTTGTGTTTGCTCGCATTTTATGCCTTTTAATTGCCGCTTGTTGCTGCCGTGCCACTGATGTTGCTGCTGTTGCTGCTGTTGCCGCCGTGCTGTTGCAGCTGCCACAGCTGCTGCCCCCGTAAGCACGCAATATTCTGACTGGGCCAACGGAAACGGGCCAAGAATCGCACAAATTAATCAACATTTAATAAAATATTATGCAAATTACACACAAAAGGCAGGAAAGCACAGAGGCACACAGAGAGAGAGAGAGCCAGCAGCAACAAGAGCTTGCCACTTGATGTCCCAATTAAAGTTTAACACAAAACTCACACACAAACGCACAGCCACACACATACACACACACTCGCAGCACACTCACAGATACACAAACAGGTGTGTGCGTGCTGCACTCTGTGTGTACTTAGCACAGGATTTGTAAGGGAATTTGCATAAAAAACGCTCGCAAAAATAATGAAACAAAAAAAGGGAAAATGAGCATGAATGGGTGAGAGTGGGAGTGGGTGTGGCACACAAAATGTAACCTCCTGCCACGCACAACTGCAGCAGCAGCCCTTTCGATACTCTTCTGTGAAACAAATTACCAGCCTCGGGACATGTGTACTTTCAAATTAAAACGGAGTTGCAAAGTCAAGAGTTTTCCACTTCATTTGTACCAACAACAATTTGATTGTGACTTTAAAGTGGCACTGGGAAAACTCAAAAAATACAGTGCTTATTTTAAAAATAATATTGCCATGGCAACAGTCAGTCATCATCCAGTCTACATATACAAATGTCACATAGTTTTGCCTTGAGCCATCAATATTGAATAATATTTTCTCTAGCAATTACTCAATTTTTCAAAATTAAACTAAACAAATTTTAAACGTACTATTGCCTTGAAATATATATTATCTACTGGAAATGAGAAGTTAAAAAAATATATTACTTAAGTCTTTGTTATCATTTGCTCAGTTGAGAAATTCTTACCCTCCATTAAAGCTTTAAAATGTTACTTTATTTACTTTAAAGGAATTTTAATTTTTTGGAGTTTAACATAAATGTACTTACTTAAAATTTGTAGTGATTTAAAAACGTGCAAACAGAATCATTTTTTTCAAAAATTGTAAAGCACATTTAAGAGTGACTTTTACATAACAATAAAATTCGATACATGTTTTTTTTTAATGTTTTTAGAAAAGGTGAAATGGGTTTTTAAATTTAATTACGATTTATAACACAAAAAAAGATACCTGTTGTACCAAAGTTTAGCTGGAATTAAATTACAATTTCTGGAGTATGAATTCTTCCCGAAGTTATCAAGATAGACATTAAATATTATAATGATTATTCAGTTCCTTAGGTGAGAGTATGACATCTTTCCCACAGCCTAATTAACATTTCTTGCCTGTTCATTTTTCTGTGTCTTTATTTTGGCATCGACATCATTATCATCGCTGCCATGGGCATCGGTTCGGCTCCATGGTATGTGTGATGTGTTTGTGATGAGTGGGTGTGCCTTTTGTGGGAGTGCTGTGCAAACTATAATCGTGGCCAAATGTGTGTGAGTGAGCGTGAGTGCCGCACACATATGCACCTGAATCAGGTGCAAATTTTGTTAGATTTGCGTCGAGGCAAAAGGCATCTCGCAAATCTGTGTGACGACCCATCTGTGGATCTCGTGGATTGCGCACCCGAAATCCCGAAACTGAATGAAAGCTGTTGATTTTGCAAGCCATGTTTTTGCTAATTTAATTATTAAAATTTTTGCATTGTGCTACGGCATTCGCTTTTGTTGAATTGCTTTAACATTTCATTCTGCATTCACACAAAAACACAAACAAAAACTTTGCCCAGGGAAATTCGAGTATCTAATGTTGAATATTAAAATGTAATAAAGTAAAAATATATGTCAAACGTGACTCAAATGTAATCAATACAAATTATTAAAAAAAAGTAAAACAATGGTTTTGTGTTGTAACAAAAATTACGTGCTTTTATAACTAAATGAATAAAACGTATCAGTTTCGTAAAAAATAAACAACAATTTAAAAAAAGGGTGAAGATTTAATTACATTTTAAATGTGTTCACGTTTTTTAAAAATATTATTCTTTTTTTATTTATTTATTTTTTATATATAGTGGAAAATTTATGTATATCTTAGTTTTAAAACACAAACGATTTCATTCATTTATCGCTTTATAAGAGCAAGAAAAGAAGCAAATATTTTTTTGTGTGAACTTTTTAGTCCCATTTGAAAATTATTTTATTTTATTTTATTTTTGACGTCTCAAAATGAATTGGTAGTCAATCAATCACTTAAGAAAATGTTTTAGCCTAGCAAGTAAAGTGAATATGCGGATGTAAATATATCCTAGTAACAATAAAATGTTTGCAAAAATGTAAACTGAACAATTAACATAACAACTTCAGTGTAATTAAGGCTAACATGTTTTCATGTGTGTGTGTGTGTGTGTGGGTGGTGGGCGGTGCACTATAAGGTACACTAATATTCAGCAAATAAACACACGCTTAAGTGTAAACTCACACACTTTGGGGGGTGCAAAATATTCATACGTATTTATTTGTTTTAATGTGTTTGTGTGTGTGCTTACCGTCTGTTACAATTTGGCGCTGCTTAATCCAAAAATAACGCCAGCCAATTGCCAAAGTTCGCTCCAGAATGCTGCCTGACCCCGCCCCCGCCCCGCTCCGCCCCCGCCCCCTTTTGCAGCTTGCACTTTCACCGCCCACAAACCAAAACGAGAGTGTGTGCGTAGGTGAGAGTATCTGTGTTTATGTGGTGTGCGGGGTCTTTGAGGAGCGCGAACGCGTCCGCCGACAACCGGCGTTTTGTAAGCGCACCATCGGCCAACTGAAACTGAAACTGAAAATGAAACAGCAACAGAAACCGAAGCAGCAGCAGATTCGGAATCAGAATCACCGCAGAAGCAGCGCCAAAAACGCTAAACTTTACGCAATGATCGCAAAGGCGCCGCCTTTTGTTTTTGTTGTTCTTTCATCAGTCTACATTTTCACATCTTTGGCACTGCCGACCGCCGACCGCCGACCGGCGACCGCCGAGAACGGTGGAACAGCGGAATGTATCTGAATCTATGGCTGAGCGAATGCGTAGCTTCAGATACAATGCGTCACACTGGCGGTCGCCGAAAAAGTGCATTGTACTTCGGTTTTTACAAAAAGGTAAACAAAAATAACATTAACTACTTTATTGGTAAAACTTTACTAGCTAGTTTATATTTTCAAGGAATTTTCAAGGAATGTCTACGTTTTTATTCAGGATTTTGAGATTTAATGGTCAACCAATAAAAGCAAAAATTTATAAAATAATGAAAATGTTTATCTGTTAATAAAGAAAGCTTTATATTTTGGATTTTTATTTTTGACTTTAATTTCAAGGTTTTAAGCTATCATCCATGCTAATAAAAACATACAAAAATTCAAAAGGATGTGACTTAAAGTATTTTAATTAAAAACATTTATCAATATACCAGAAATTTAAAAGCGAATCTAAAACTGTAATTTTGTAAACAGTTTTTATTTTAAAAAATTCCCATAAAATGGAGAAACAACATAAAAAATGTGAATCAATCTATTTTGAAAATCAAAAAAATATCTACTTGAAAATAAATTGGTTAAAATAAATAAAATTAATTTAAGGCATAACGTCACAAAATAACGATACTTTAAGCAAAAAACATGGATGAATTTGAGGACCAAAAACAAAAGTTCAATTAATTAAATTGATTTATATGCAAACGCCGAACTGCTTACGCACTTGCACATATGGCTGAGTGACTTTTATTACCTAATTAATGAGAATGATGGCATTAAATTAAAATAAATACATTGCAGCGCATTTGGCATATTTTCAAAAAGAAAACATAATCACCAACTTGATGGGTAAATTCAAATTAAAGACAAGGGGATTATCAAGCTGAAAAATAGTTCAAAAGCAAAGAATTAAAAAGAAAAGAAACACAATGATGGAGTGAATCATTTATGCAGCAGGGGAACACTTTTTAACCACCCGCCACTGTAAGTTGGCCACATATTTAGACCGCCAGCAACAGCAACAACAACATAGTTTCAAAAGAGAGCAGCAGAAGAAACGAATTTATTTTTTTATATGTATAAAAAAATATTCGGTCGCCGTCGATGAGCGACAAGATGGAGACAGAGACAGCGGCAGCGAAAGATGGATAGATACATTTGTATCTATAGATTGTATATGCAGGTCTTATGGCCCGACTATTACAGCACTTTTACTGCCGCGCCCGAGCACGTCTCTAATATTCTATTTTGAGTGTAGTTCTTGTTGTTTTTTTAATTTTTTTTATGGTTTTTCTAAATTTTATTTATTTGATTTTCGTTTTTAGCTTTCCACGTCCTCGCCAGCGCGATGGCAGCTCGAACATATTTCCCCCGTTTTTTTTTTTTTAGTTTTGGGAAGCAATTTTCAACGCACGAAAATAGCAAAGAGTCCATATTGAAACTGGGAAGAAATGCGCTTAAAATGTCATTTAATTGTTTCACATGCAGCAATCGTTTTTGGTTTTTGGCTTTCTCTCGGCTAAAGTTGATTGCGTTTTCGGCTTCACTTTTAAATTGTGCTTTAAATGCTAATTAGCTTTTGTGTGGTTCTGGATGCTGGACGGTGGAAAACACAGTGAGCGCACACACATATCGTTGGGTTTTACTTTAATGCATTTCATTTAATTATTTTCTGATGGCCATCATCGCTCGCGGCGGGGAGTTTTTCATATTTTATTTTTTGTTCTTTGTTGGTGACACATTTTCTGACATTTATTTTTGGTTTTGGTGGCGCCTCGCGTGCCCCGTTCACGAATTACACTATGCCCACACAAAGCTGCACCTGTCGCAGATGCACACTGGCGTACCGGATTCTCGGAATCACTCGGAATCTCGGATCTCGGAAACTCGGAATCTCGGAACCTCGGAGCTCTCTGATGACCACGTTCGCGACCACGGTGCGAATTATTATTGTTACTCGCCGCTCAACGCAGGTCGCTGCTGCCGCCGACAGAAAATTTCGCAAAAGCAGCAAAAGTTGTTGCTCTTTTTTATATATTTTCATGGAAAATGGGAGATGATGACACCCCACAGAGTGTGTGTGTGTGTGCGCTCGATTGGATGTACCTATGGGCCCCTCTACCACCCAAAAAACAAATAACGAAAAAAAAAAACACCCACTCACACCCGATTATAAATTAGCCTCGGCCACTGGGCTAATCACGTATTTCTGTGTTCTATACTCTCTGCTACCAAAAATCCACTTCAAGCCAAGAAGCGCTAGTCGAAAAGCGATAAATATTCAGCACAACCACACACACACACATATTTGCTAAACCACCTAATTAACAAGAAAACAACGATTCGATATATGTACTACATTTCTCCACCTATTCGCACACACACACTCACAGCAGTTTTATATGCATGTTGTTTTTTTTCTAAATATTGAACATTTATTTTTGGATTTTTGGAAAGCCATTTGAAAGCAGTTTCTATGCCCTACTACAACAAGGCGCTGCTCTACTGACTAATTTTAGTATTTGGTTATTTAGGGTTTCTATATTTTTTCATAGCATACTTTTGGCAGCACAAGCCGAACTTAGATTGGATTTCTATTTGCACCTGATTGAAGTGAAACCACACAAAACGATTGCAATTGGTGCACAGAAACAAAAATCTCCAATAATTGTTTAAATTTAAAAAAAATATTAAAATTAATAAGGACTTTAATCTTGTAAAATTTTAATGTTCAAATTTGTATGTATAATGGAGATATATCTTGGTGAAGAACCATTTGCTATAATGAAAAAAAAAGTCAAAAAAATTTTAATGACTTCATTGGAATGTTTTAAAATATGTTGTCAAAATTATGGCTTTGATTTTTTTTTTTAGATATTTGAATATTCAAAATTTTAATGTATAAAAATCAAGTTATTCAAGGAAAATCAAGTTACTGAAAGATATAATCATTGATACAACATTTAAATAATATGAAAGGTCAACTTCACATTTTTCACATATGTATAAATCCTTGTTAAAAATATTAAAACTCCAAGTTTATATATTTCTTTGAGTGCATTATTCGAGTGTTTGGCATTAGACAGGCGTATATTGGCACTGGTTTCGATACTTGTTCGTTATTCGGCTCATTGTTTGCGGTTCGAGTATTTTTAGTTTTCATCTGCTTATATTTTTGGAAATTTTGTTTAGCCATCAGGAGCAGCAGCAGAATCAACAACTAAACGCTGCTGTTCTGTTGTGCACTCTGCAATCTAAAATCTAACAAGTTCATGTGCTTTCGGTGCGCTCAAGCACAACAATTAGTGCATTCAATGTGTTCTCGCCGCCATCGCTCACCTGCGCTCTCACCTGTCCCACCTGTCCCTCCCGCCCCCTAAACCCCCTGTTCCATCCCCCTGTCAGCGAAATTTAACCCATGCACAAAAAGCTCCGCTGCAGAGCACCTGACAGGCAACTAAGCTGCCTGTATTTCACGCTAGAAAGCCAGCGAAAAAAATAATATGTTTAATGTTTGTGAATGATTAATGGCACATTAGAATTGAAATTGTTTTTGGCCGCCGCCACCGTGGCAACAGAAGAATCCGAATCCGAACCCGAATCCGAATCCGTATCCGTATCCAAAGCGCAGCGGAGCACTGTATACATTGCTATAATGTGCAAATATTTATATCCCCCCGATATAGTATGTGCTCTTGGCTGCTGCTACCTGAGTGGAACAGGTGAGTGTTTATAATGTATAGCGTATGCACGGCCAAGAGTCGAAGAGAGGCAAAAAGCAGGCAGCAGCAGCAGATATATAGTGTGCCATACACACAAAAAATTATATTAATTTCAAATGCACAGAGGAAAATTATTGTTTTGAATAAATTGAATTATTGTTCTAATACAAACTTTAATATTTAAATAAAAAATGTACGAACTTAAGTCAACGTATCAAAATACTAAGAATTTTTTAATAATAAACTTTTTATGGTCAACACTAAAATACCTTTTATTTATTAATGTGAGTCTTCATTTACAAAACTTTTAACTAAAGTTTTGTTCTTAAATGTTGACCTTAAACATAATTTTACCAGTATCAAAATGTTACGCTAAATATATTTTTTATAATAATAAAAGTGTTACCTAAAATCTATTTTTCGGAAATTAGTTAATTAGGATCTTAACGTGGGAGAATTTTCAAAATAAGTATTTGAAAAGTAATCTAATGAAGGTGTAAAATTCTTTTTTATGCGTTGACTATTATTTACCTGCTTTTAGTGTGCAAAAATATAAGAAGAACAAAATTGTTTGTTGCCTTTTGAAAACATTTTCCATAGGTTCCACTCATAAATACCGATTTCTTGAAAGTTTGTTTAGTTTAACCCGATAGTAAATACTTTTGAAAACTTATAAGTTAGTGAACTAAGCTTTTGTAGGATGGGTGGAAATGAATTTGTTTTTGTGTAGCACACACCATACCTTGCGATAGCATATGCTTGAGTATTTGCTTAGTCGTGTGTATTATTTCGGCTGCCAAGTTCCTTGCGGCTGTGTGTGTCCTTGGGGTCCCCCAATGCGTTATGATGGAAGATGGCAAAGAGGTGGTGGGTGGTGGCGGTGCGAAAGCAGCACCCCCCAGCCGATGCCGGCAAACCCCAATTCAAGTTAAAATCCAAACGAACTTTGCCAAATTGCAAAAGCCGCAAAACCAAAACATTTCGTCGCCTGCTGGTGAATGGTGAAGTTCCACCCATTTCTCTCTAGAGGGGCAATTTTGTATCGCAAGAAACGCTCCTCAAGTTCTCACACAGATACTCCACACACACACTTGCAAAAAGAGTTGGCAGAATTTCTTAATAAACTTTAATGACTGCGGGTGTCCGGGCATGTGTTTGTCACTTTGGCTTTGGCTCTGGGTGCAAGTGCAACTTTGATGGACTCGGGTTACCTGTGGACCAGCAACATTGCCACCTGTTCATTGTTGCCAACTTGGGTGCTTTCTAGCCACAACTGGCTGGTTACCAGGGTCGGTTTTCCCCACAGCAAACTGTTGAATTTTGCAGGTTTTTGTTGCATATGTTAATATTTAAAGTGTTTGTGTGCAAGGTAGTTGAAAAATTAAAAAAATTAAATCTATGGCTGTTTACTTTTATTTAAATCAAAATACAACATCTTCCTTTTTTCCCACTTTAATGAAAAATTCTGTTCAGAAGAAACAATATTTATGCAAAGAATTTCACGAAATATTCTATTTACTAAATAATAAATATCCATGATGTATAATTGAATTAATTAAATGAAATGAATATAAATTGATACATGCGGTAGAAATTAAAAAAACAGCCAAATAAAGAGTTTGCAAAATCAGCTGGAGTTATTTATTGACAAATGTTTACTTTGTCACCAAATATTCAAATTTAATTCGTATGATAATTAAAACAAGAAAAACCACTACAATGGCATTGTTCAATAAATAAATGTTAATTAATATGAAATAAGCATTAAATAACCTTTAATGGGGGTTTTTAAAAGGTGATTTAAACTTAAAGCGAAATGTATCCTTTTTTGAAGTCAACGTAAAGATGGTTTTATAATTGATAACATTATTTTAAAACAATACATTTAATATTTTGATAAGAATCAAAAAAGATATAAATTTAAAACGTTTATAAAAATTAACTTAACTTAAAAGAAAAGTCTTATTATGTTTAAAAATTAGTTACATATTTTAAAATATTATAAAGTTTTGACCTTACCACTTTAAGTTGGCAGCACTAAGTGTTTACCCTGCGGGCTCCTCAAATTATGCAACGACTTGTCGGCCGATAACTTTAGACTCCATGCGTGTGTGTGGGTGGGTGGGGGACTTGAAAAACTCCTCAAGGACGGCCGTTTGAATTTCGCCTATAATTTAGTTGACCATCACGTAGCATAGTCACGCATTCCGGGCGGAAGAGTCGGTGGGAGTTAGTTCGTGCAACAAGCTGTGTCGGTCAATGGGTGGCCGCTCATGCATTACTTATGAAATGACTCGGGACCGATACAAGGTATCTTAGTTGCCATTGGCGGCATGTTCTCAGATACTAAATTGGAAACATCGAAATCAAATTCGAAATCAGAAAGGCACTCATTTGCATTGGGATTGACTTGGAAGATGGATATGCCCATCTATTATGCATATAATTGCACTGGGAGCCATCATTCGTCGCCTAATGGGAAAACTAAGTTGGTTTTGGGAGTGCAAGTCGCCCTTGGGGAGCGCCGCTTAAATTTTCTTTAACGACTTTGATATGCACCTTTATGGAACTTTTGGGAACTATGTGCCTTTACCTAAACTTTGCAAGGGGGAAATATTTGAAGGTAAAATGTTTTGACTTTTGCAGTTGTTCTCCGTTGCCAGTTGTGAAATATTCAAATGATTTAAAATTCATCTTTGGAGAGGAGAAAACAATACACGAGTTCACTTTGACATGAACTTAGTTTTCATTTGCAACTCCTAATAAAAATACAGCAGATCTTAACTTGGATTGACATTTTATTGATTTTGGGTATTAAATATATAAAAAAATAAATTAATAAAAAAGATGGGTAAACAAAACAATTTTGTGTTTCAAAAACAATAAAATAAATACGGTCAAATCTTGCTTAATAAAAAATAAACATCACTTTAACATATGTATATTTTTAGAACTAGCACAAAACCATTTATTTTAGATTTATTCATGGGTCATAATCATATTTCATTCGGTTTTATTTTGTAACCAGTTATTTCTCAAAACAAATTGTTTATTTACAGGCCAAAATCAATTTATTCTTCATAAATACTCGATGGTGAAAGGAAAATCCGGAATACCCCTGGAATCATTCTCCTCATCCATATGCATGCCTCCCTTTATAGTGAGACAAATGTCCATGACTCCTTCGACTTGGCCACCAGGCCATTGGCAATGACTTTTTTATATGGCTGCGATGCGGTTTTCGCAGTTTAATGGTCTGGGCCATAAAAAGAACCGGAACCCGTCGTAACATTCCTCTCCCTTTCCTCCGCCCCCCCGTCCAACATCTGCAATCGTTTTATTTAACTGCTGACTTGTTTGCGCAAATTAACACATTTATTTACACCACAATTTGTTGCTTAAATATTTATCGAGAGACCGAAAAATCAAGCAAGGGCAGTGTAACATTAAAAATTTTTCGTTTATTTCATATACAATAAGTACATCCAGATAAACATATACATATCCAAGTCCATACAATACACATATACATAGAGGCATATATATCCGCGAATACATATGCAGAGACGATCCTTTGCAATCATATCACACACACAAACGATATGGCACGCATACTGGCTCGCATGGCGGCATAATTGAGAGTAAATTAGCGCTATACTTGTATATAGGAATTGCTGAGCCCGTCCGGCAAGTCATCCTGCTCCTCGTCCTCGGCTCCTCCGCTCCTTCGCTCTCCCATTCCCATTCCTATTTTTATTACTATCTATTTCCCCATCGCCACACTCACACAAAAAATCGTCCTTAAACGTTAAACTTCCTTAAAAATCGGAGGACATTCTAAGTTTAAAGAGCTGCATTAACAAAGATTTTCAGTTTTACTTTCAGTTTTAGAAACTATAAATTTTTTTTGGAGACAGTATTCTTTCAAAAATATGTTTTACTATTAAAATTTATAGGTATTTTCACTTTTAACATACATTTTTAGGCAATCAGAGTCCAGAAAAAAGAAACCTTCATATACCTATTATAATTATTTTAGTTTTAAATTTAAAAAACATTTGAAACGTTCATAAAAAATGTTTATATGTATATTAAATGAATAAAAACAAAGTCAAAAGGGCCCTAATATTAAAAGAAATCCACTAAAGGTTTTCAAACCAAATTTTTGATTAAGTAATTATTATTTATAAAGAAAAATAAATAAAACTCAAGAGTTTAAAAAATAAAAACCTATAAATTATAAAAAGAGATTCTTCTTTGTGTTTATTAAATAAATTTTATGGTTAAATATGTTTGTGGAAAAATAAATTTAAAGTTAAATTTAAAGAAAATTGAAAGGGACAACACAACAAGCATGGTTTGTATGCTACCTATTTAAACTTCTTCCCTCAATAAATTTTTTTATATTTCCCATATTTGAAGGACGATTTTTTTGCGAGTGCCTGCGCATCCTGGGGCTCATGCTCTTGCCCACATTGATATGGTTCCGCTTCAGCGAGAACGCTTAAATTCGCTGGTTGTGGCGATTGTTGCACCGCCCCTCCCGTTCCGCCACCCACCGCGAAGGCCATAAAAAACGGCTAGCACGATGGGCAGCAGGCTCCAGGATGTGGGCGCTGGGGCGGCGGGGGCGTGGCCCTGCAGCGGCAGCTGCTCCTTCTCCAGGCAGAGCCGGAACTCGTCGTAGTCCAGGCGCGTGATGGCGCAGTAATGATTGAGCATGCAGCGGCCCTCGCAGGCGGCACCCGACTGATATCGCACGGCGTTGGCTCGGTGGTATCTGCGAAGTACAAATGCGGGAAAAACGGGGAAAAAATGGCAGTGAGGCTGTGAGGCTGTTACTTTGTGGGTATGGGTGTCATTTGGACATCCCTGTTTGCTTTGGCCTGTATCGCCTGCCAGCTGGGCTTTCATAACTGCTCTTAGCCGAGAGCCACTATCTCCCATTTGATTTACATATGGCAGCACCTCTTGAGCGGGTGAAAGTGCTTAACGGTGGCCTGATTGAAGGACTCTACCTGTGTGCGCTTAAATGGTTTCTCCTTGCAGTTAAACTGAATATTTTTCTGAATTTATCATAAGTTTTACAATTGAGAACAACAATTTTAATACATTGTTTTTTAAACAATTTGTAACTGTTACAAATACAGAATATTTTTTTGTATAAAATAAACTGTTGCGTGTATAAATTTGTTCGTTGATTTTTTCATTTAAGCAGATTTTATTAAGCGAAATCTGCTGTTCTCAAATGGGTAAAATACAAGAAAAAAATTGCCTTTAACATTTTTTTTAATGTTACATAAAAACAGAGAAGCGCTTTTCAGAAGGAAAAAATTATTTAAATGATTGAAAAAAGGATTTTAAACGGTGTTTGACGATTTTCATTAACTTCACAAATTTATCAATTAAATACTTAAGCGTTTACAATATTTTATTTGAGCTATAAATACCGTTTTTGTTATTAAACCTTTCTTAATTAAAATTTAAATAATAAACACAAAATAAATATTAAATAACGCTTCTATGATTACCTAGTAAACCAGGAGAGGTCGGTGCCCGTGAAACGCTCGGCGAAATTGTGAAGTGCTCCGGCGGAGATCTCCGACAGGGCGTAGTAGTGGGTCAGGTTGTATTCCGGCTGCCAGGTGGGCTCGTTGACCCGGTTGGCCAGCGGCAGATCCAGCCAGAACTGCGTGTAGTCCAGCACCTGGCCGCTTCCCGTGTCGAACTTGTAGAGCCGCAGGGCGGGATTATTTGATGAGCCGATGCCCGCTTTCCGGGGCACAATCGATGGGGCAATCATCAGCCACGAAATGGGATTGCCTGACGGCGGAAAAGGATTTTAGTTTGCAGTTGTTAACCAAATTAAACGAGTTTCTATCAGCAAAATATACAAAAGAAAATGTCAACAATTTACTTTTAAAAGAGGGACTTTTTTTTAAATGTGTTAATCTTTATTAATCAGTTTTAATTTTAAGGTACCTAAATATAAATTAAAACAAAGCATTTAATCATACCTTTGGCATCGTAGATCAGACGGAAGGTGTCCGAGTGCAGGTGACCAAAGAACTGGCCCTGGATGACCGGAGCAAATCGACGCACCATCTCCAAGTACCGCCGGTTGTTCCGCTCCGTGAAGATTAACTGGTTGTGCTGCGGTCCCAGGTGACGCTCATCCACTCCCGGTGGCATGTGCCCCACTATGTAGACCTGGCAACGAAGGTCAACAGTTTCAGTTAATTTAATATAAAAGGCGCACAAAATGAAATCAATTCTTCAGGCTGCAAATTAAATATTGCAATTAATCAAAAGGGCAGCCTGCCATCCGATTGAAATTCTGGACTCTGGCATGTGGTGGCCACCGAGGCATGGAAATAAATTCATTGAATATCTGCATATGCAAAATAATTTTAAATATCTCGTTAATTTCAGGAAACATTCAACTTTGGCTTTACGAGCTGCAAACATTAAATTAATGTACGCAATATTGCATTTCTTGTAGCCAAATGAAGTATTATATTAACAGTAATTTTGTGTGTTCATTTATAACATTTTTAACATTTTGAAATTTCCGTATATCCACAAAAGCCATTTTAACAGGATGTTGTGGTAAGTATTAAATTGCAATTTATTTATGAAAAGTATTTCTTCAATTTTAATTTTTAACCTTTAATAATTTTCATTTAAATTTCTCATGGTATTTCAATTCAAATAATTTGCAAATCAAGAAATAAACGAATATTTAAGATACTTAAAAAATCAAAATTTTTAAATTAAAAATAGTAACTGGTTTTTAACAAAGTTTTTAAACTATAACTACAATTTTTGATAGCTTTAAAAATCAGAGTCTTATTAAAACGTTACCGTTTCCTGTTTGTCCCTGGACTTGGTTAGTACCTCCTCCAGCCAGAGCCACTGTTGCTCCGCCAGTATTTCATCCTCGGCCGAAGTGGAGCTCATGGATGCCTTGGGCTCTGTAAAATAATTGGGTGACCACTGTGAACTAAGTGAAACCCTGGGATCTGAATCGTGATCGGAGTCCAGTCGCATAAAATTCGTGTTGAGGGCCACGATGCGCAACCGGCTCTTGGTTTGCTCGATGGAGTAGTAGCCGCCCTGGTCGAAGGTCACCAGGGCCTCCGAGGGCAGCCAATGGCGCCACAGTTCACCCAATCTCCTGAAGCTGCCACTCCCATCCTCGTGGCCCAAGACCGGGAAGATGAACTGCGAGGAGAAGCTACGTCCCAGCAGATCCGTGATGTTGCGCAGAATCTCGTGCTGCTTCTGCTCGGACAGCGGTTGGGCGGAGTGCGAAAGGGCGTCCCCTGTCCAGAGGACGAACTCCACGTTGTCGCCCTGCTTGGCCTTCATGGTCTTCACCGCGGACTCGATCAGGCTCCACGGACTGTCGCAGTTGTAGTGGCCAAAGGGACCAGGTGCCTCGGTGGCCGCATTGTTGCCACTGGAACCGGAAACCGGTCGAGCCAACTGCCAGCAGCTCCTGTAGATGTCCCCCTGCGTGGAGTATATGGTGTCCAGGTGCAAGTCGCTGATGTGCCAGAAGTAGCCTGCCCAGAAAATGTAGCCATTAGTTTTATATTGGCATAAATATTTAGCTTTTTTAAATTTGAAAATTTCAGTTTTTAGTTGATTAACAACTCGCTCCTAGCAATTAAGGGATGTTCATCTTCTGTGAAGTGAGGACCAAGATTAGACTTTGATTTTGGCTAAGTCGGGCAATTCCTGGTCGGGAAAGGCCATATCCATTTCGGGGGATTTGCCGGCCGGCTGGTCGAGCGACTAAAACAAGGAAAACCTGGGGAGATTTCCCTGCAGCTGATGGGTGGTGGTTGACTGACCTGAGATCGGGTTTCTACCTGGCCGACACGAAGTCACAAAGTCAGTCATAATTAGCGAGGCGACAAGCTGAGCTGAGGTTCTTCTCGAGATCAGTTACATTTGGCATGCCCATCGATAGGTTGACCAAGAGATAGGAGCGAGTACCAGAGACAAAGGCATATTACTTTCATGCCCGGTGAGGGAACGCGGCGAAGTTAAAGATCGAGCAGGATGAGCCTGATCAGGTTGGGGCTGGCTCTGCTGTGCCTGGTGGCCACCATGTCCCAGATGCTGCAGCCGGTCCAAGCACGCAGGAAGCTGTGCGGCGAGGCCTTGGCCGAGGCACTGGATATGATTTGTGTTAATGGGTTTTCACGCAGGATCAAGCGGAGCGATGGTGAGTAGGGAGTCCTTGAAATATTGTGCAGCTCGCAAATAACTCTCAGCTTCAAGGGACGAAGGACAGAGTGCGGGACCTAATTCGGAAGCTCCAGGAGCCGGAAGAGGATACGGATGCGGAGCCACCGGCTGAGGCAACTGGACGGAAACTGCGACGTCACAAGCGACGCATCGCACACGAGTGCTGCAAGGAGGGCTGCACCTATGACGACATTTTGGAGTACTGCGCCTGATGACCACCAGCACTCCCACTAAACCAAATCCCCAAAGACGCCCGACATGGCTGAGAGGGGCCAGGACAATGCCCAGAGACACCCAACAAACAATTCATTTTCCTACACTTAACCCCAAATTTAATCGTAATCGTATTTCCAAATATTTCATTGTAAAATTCCTAGTGGAAACAAATAAAGTTACTTTTCAGCAGCAACAAATTAAGAGTTCCTTGCTTTTTCGCCCGGCGGCATTCCAGCTGTGCACTCAATCACCAGGCCATCACCATCACCATCGCCCACCCAACATCCAACACCCAGCCACCTCCTGTGCGGTGCCCTTGTTTTCCGAGAACAATAATGGAAATTATGAATTTTTAATTAGATGACGTTCTGATTTTAATAAGCAAAAACAAAAGGCAGCAGCGAAACGAACAGAGAATACACTCGGTTTCAGTTACATTTTTTCCTTGTTATCGACGAAACTATTGACTGTTGATAATTTGCTGACATAATAACAAGTAAACAATTTCCAATCAGCAGCGGTTTTCCCACAGATAAGTCACTTTTTTTGCTTGTGGCCCAAAGACTTGCAACGATAATAAAACCGGGCTTACAGGTAAAAATCTATCTGATTTTGAGGGACTCAAATGCTCAACAGGCTTATCATATAAACAAAGGGACTTGGGGAAAAACCCTCAAGTGTCGAGGCACTTAACAAAGATAATGAGATAACAGAAGCCCCTTTATTGTTTTTCAGTCAAAAGCAATTGAATAAGTTAGCTGTTGTTTTCATTAAAATGAAAAATGACGACTGCCTACAAGGAGTTGGGAGATTGGTTGAATGGTTATTAAGCTGAGATGCCCTAAGGCGTTACTTAATGTTTGAAAAAGACAGTAAAAAGACCTCAATGTGAAATGTTTTTTTTGTTATTTTTGACAACAATTTTGTTTATTTCTTTAAGAGCTTTTCATAATAAATTAAATAACAGTTTCTGTTTTGGGACTTTGTTAGGTAATAAAGATTTTATACGTTAATAAAATAACAAATTTATTCGATCAGAATTACTGAAGGAATGTTTGTTTTACTCCTTAAAATATAAGGAAATCAAAGTAAATTTTATTAATATAAGTATTTTTTGCTCACTATTCACAAGAAAATTAGACAACCGTGACATAAATAGTTTGAGTTTCTAATAAAAAAGGAAGGCCATTTTACAATGCATATAAAATTTAAGGTAATTTAAATATATTTAAATATAAAAGTCTCTTGAAAGACGGCACACCACACCGAAATAGTTAAGCACCCACATTTGGGTGAAGAGAACTCGATGCCAGTCATCTTGTTTTTCAGCAATCCGGATCCGTGCGTTATTTCTTGGGTGAGGACGTAAACAAACGTCAGCTGATATGCGTAAGACCCCCCAGGCTCATCCCAACCCACCCACATCCACATCGTTTCAGGCATCTCATGCCGGCACGAAGGGATAAATAACAACCCACACCGCACCGGGCGGAGAGGAGCGGAGCGGAGCGGGAAAACTAAACCAGACCGAACTGTGGTGCTAACTGACACTGCGGCTAACTCATTATGACAGTGCTCAGACGGTGGCTACGTGGAACAGGCATGCGACTCGGATCTCGGATCCGAATCTGCTCTGTTTTGTTCTGTGTTCTGGTCCATATAAAACCCTCTGTTGTTGGATGGGAGGCAAACAGTTGTGGCCGGGCCACTTGCTAGACATCTACTCCACGGTTAAGTGTCCTATCATTGGAGATATACATATAGTTAAACCCACTCATGGGCCACGATATGAGTCACAATAGGAGCAGCAGCAGGAGGATCGTGCTCCACGGCCTGGTCCTGCTTATCCTGATGATCGGCAGTGTGAGGGCCAGCATGCAGTTGTGCGGCAACAAGCTACCGGAAGCCTTGTCCAGGCTGTGCATATATGGCTTTAATCCGATGACCAAGCGATCTTTTGGTAAGTGTACATTAACTCAAAAAATATAAAGTAAATTGTAAAAAAAGAAAACTTAAGTATAAGTTTACTAGACCTTTATCTTAAATTTTTAAGGATATTATTCTTATATATAATTTTAGTTACTTTTTTTTTATACATTCTAAATGAATACAATCTAGAACATTCTTACTTTAAAATCAACTGAAAGACCTTCTTAAAAAATCATTTAAAAGTCTGAATACTAATAAACTATAGGTATACTGAAAACTATTAGTAAACGTGCTAGTTCTAAGATATTTAATATTTTGATTGAAATTAATTGATAATATAAACAATAAACAACCACAGCTCCCATGGATTTCAACCACATTGAGGACGGATCCCTAGACCTTGCCTTCGATGACCGTTCACTGCTGGAAAGGATGCTGAGCGAGAGCTCCGCCCAGATGCTGAAGACGCGTCGTCACCGGGCCGGGGTATTCGATGAGTGCTGTGTGAAGTCCTGCAGCATCGAGGAGCTCCTAACATACTGTGCTAATAAACCCAATACGTGAACACTTTTATAAGCCATCTGACGACACCTTAAGCTCTTAAAATGATCTGATTCGTTTGGGCTAAAAATTACACTCGTACTCTTAGTAATTAAGTCGCTGGTAAAGCTTACTCAATTCCCTTTCGGATATGATATATATGCACATGTGTATGTGGGATGTATGCGCATAAATTATGATCGGAAATCAGAGACGGACACGCGAAATGAATCGGAAAACGGGATAATATACATGTGGATATGATTGGGCCTGAATACATTGCCTGGGTATAAATTATTAAATAAATTATGTATTCAAACTGCTGCAGATTGGCCAACTTGATTGGTAATTAAACGGGAATTTCAGTGATTTTTCATTGTCGTTCATTGCAGTTAATTATTTATTGAATTTATTGCCTGCATTCTTTTTGTAACTCTTTACTTTGTTCGAAAGGAAATAAAGATATTCAACGAGCTCAGACAAGTGTGTTATAAAAAAATAATGAAACTTTATGCCTATACAGCAAAAGAAGTGAATAAGCTACTGGCCAAAAATCAATAGATCTATCGATAGCTAAAGTTTTTTTATAGCCACATAGGTAAAAAAGGTGAAAAAATTTAATTTCTGCAGCTTAGTTTTACAAAGTGATTGAACAACAACATAAATCATACCTGTAATTTTTTTCGTGATTTAAAATTGAGGTTTTATTCATGAGATTTTAACCTTCTCGATATTTTCAAGTTGACATCAATTTTGGTAAACTGACTGCCCAATTTGTAAACTACAAGCTTACGAAAGTTTTTCCCCATCCCAAAGGCGTTTAACGTTTAAAAACCAAACGGATTGCTTTGATATAAATCGTGCTATTTTAAGAATTTAATACTCTCTATCTTGAATGATTTTGAATTCAATGTTATGCTTTTTAACCTTTCCTAAAATCAAATGAGATGCCATAGATCTTCCTTTGAGCCTAATGGATTAATACGAATTTAATATGAACACAATATAAACCCATTTATTTATAAAACATTTAGTAGATTTTAATGTAAATACTTTTTGGTAAAATCATTTTTTAAATTTTTGTATTATTAAAACATTTCTGATTTCAAATCAAGTAAATGATTCATTCCCAAGAAATTATTTGGAATCTTTTAATGACAATCCCAAGATAATATTCGTCGTGCTAATCTCTTTTTAATGACATTTATTTAATAATTTCACCAGGTAAGTTTTTAAAACCCTACTCTCAAAACAGTTTCAAAATCACGATATTTTAGAAGACTTTGCTGTTGTTTGCTAAAGCCCAAAGCGGAATATATTTCATCTATTTAGATCGTTCATAAACGGTAACATGCAACAAGCTATAAATAAAGATCTTTCGTAGTATATATGCACATGGTTGGTTTGGAACCAGATCCAGAGATAATCAGGTAGAGCCAGTCAATTGTCTGGGGTCGAGTTTCGAATATGGGAGGGGATTTATAAGGCGACGGCACAGTACTCCATGAGGACGTCATAGCCACAGGTGTTTTTGCAGCACTTGTCCACGATTCCCTCCCGCGTGCGACGCCTGATGGCTGCCAGGGAGTTGCGAGCACCCTCTCCTCCGAAGTACCTGCCATTGAACATGGGATAAGGCATCAAATCCGCGACGGAGTTGCCCTCCTTCTCCTCGACATACTGGATGGGATCAAGAGGATCCAACTCGGAGGCCACTGTGGAGTGTCGGAAACTTAGAGATACCCAGGATCGTCCTAGATAAAAACTTACACATGCCGCGCTTGTGTGGAATAATGCTATTGAACTCCCTGCACACCATCGACATCATCTCACTCAGCTTCTCGCTGCAGAGGATGTGTCCTTGGACTGGCGACTGGTTGACCAGGAACATCACTGCCAGCATCGACACGAACGAGAGCGAAAGGAGCTTGCACATGGTTGTGTGGTTGTGTCTTTTGGTTGCTTTACGATCTAACGGATTAAGTTGGGTCGAGCCGGGTCGAAAGGTAACTGATGCCTTGTGGCCCAAACGAGCTGGCTTATATACACAGGCTCGGGAACTGGGTCTCGGTCTGGGTCGGGGTTCTGGGTCCCAGATTCTGGGTACACACATGTTATCCTCGAAAGGCAGGGTGTCAAATTGTGTTAGGACACGATGAGTGCATCTCGCAGTTCCCTTTCTTTGGGAGCTCTAACGCCTGGCTAAACTCGTTCAATGTCAAAGCTGACTTATGCAAATGGGTATTGGAAAATTGTGGGTGGAGGGCAGGGGGCTGGGGGGGGGCGTGGCTGTGGGCGTTTTGCTGTCAGCCAATTAAACAATTTATGTATAAACAGCCAGGCCGTGCTAAGCCCTGCATTTATGAATACCAAATGAGTCCTTGAGCCCTCTTTCCCATCCATACTTACCAATGCGCGCCTGGGCCATTTTGGAGCAGGCCAAAAGCCAGAACCAGCTCAAAGGGGCCAGCATCCTGAATCCTCCTTCTCCTTGGAACTTTGCCTTTGACTTTTGTTGTCTTTACTCTTCGCTCACACAAATTTCTGTTTTGCACTGTCTACTTTTATTCATTAGTCAAAGTTGGTGCTGCATAAATAAGTGATTACGAATCGGATTACGAATGGGTAAATGTGTGTACTATATGTATGTAGGTGTATGCATGCTGGGTAATGAGTCAGTCGAGTCGAGTGTCCTATTTGGGCAGGCAGTAGGCGGAGAGCTCCTCGTAGGAGCAGGACTTAACGCAGCACTCGTCGTAGACACCACCAGGCAGGTGTCTCCTGTGGCGACGCGTCTTGATCAGCACCTCAGTCCCGTACAGATTGGACAGCAGGGGACTCAGGGCGTAGCCAGAGCCTATTAGAGACCTCCACACCTCCTCCTCCTGCTCCTCCCCCCTCTTCTGGGGCAGCGAGTTGTAGCCGTGGGCACACACCACATCCATGGCATCGGACAGCGCTGGACCGCACAATTTGTGGCTGCCGGGGGGCAGCTGGTGACCACTGCCCGGTTTGGCCATAGCCACTGCCATGCCCAGGAAACATATTAGCAGCGGCAGGAGCCGGAGGCCATGAACTGCACCGTTGTCCTTGCAAAACATCTTCAGTCTGTGCTGATTGCTGTGGTCTGCAACTCGTATTTATACCACTAAATGTTGTTGTTGTTGCTGTGTGCTGCAGTTCAATGGCCTCTTGGGCTTCTCGGTTGCAACATCGCTGCCCTATGTATGTTCCACCTTTTACCACCTTTATTTTTAGGGCTTATGGATTTACCTTAAAATGCACAAATTCTATTTTTAGCTCTTTTTTTAATTTCGTGGGAATACCTTGCACTGTTATCTAAGCTCTGGAAATTCTAAAACAAAATCTGCCTACGATTTATATTGCGGACAAATTTTATATATAATGGATCTACTAAAGAACCCTTTTAACTGATCAGTTATGTACAATTTTTGAGGTGTTTTAAGAAATCACAAGCTTTGATCAAACTTTTGGTCCTGCTCTTTCTTAAAAAAAATTGTAAGCTTACACTTTTGAATTTAATTTAGAGAACTATTGGTTTAAAAAAAACTACATTTTATGATAATATTGTCCTTGTAATTTAAACTTCTATAATCACTCATTGTTTTCCCAGTAATAACACCTCTAAGACATCCTCAGTTTACACAATTTCTTTGATGCTAAGGCAATTAAATTGTTCAAGTGTAATCACCTCCAAAAATCCGCCCACATTGTTAGAATTTCGCCCAACCTGTTACTTTGCCGCTAAAAGCCTGTGACTGCTGTCGATTGCGATTACGATTACGTCCCCGATTTCTGGGGGAAGGAGGAGGGGACAGCATGGCAGACTGGCAGGATGGCAGCCTCATTTGCATATCATGGCCAGGTGGAAAGTATGCTTCAGTGGGCTCTGCTCCGGCTGGCAGTGTGCGAAATCGCTCCGATCGCCGGCCGATTGTTTTCGAATGCCAACAGTTGGTTGCCAGCGCTGCACTCGAGACGTTTTTACCCACCTCACCTAAAAAACATACACAAGCTCTCCGGAAAAGCAGAGGAAAAACAAAATAGAAAAAGTCGCGAAAGAAATCGTAAAATATCTGTGCAAAAAAAAGTCGGTATAAATCAAGGAAAATGGTGCTCGACATTAAGATGTGCCGCTTTGATAATGTGCCCTGGGGCTTTCGGCTCGTGGGCGGGGCGGACTACGACTACCCGCTGATGGTGGTTAAGGTTAGGCCCGATCCGACCAGAACGAGATCTATCACCTCACCTGTCACCTGCCATGTGCATGTGGCCCCACCTGTGTGGGGGCTTTGATTGTCGCTTGGACCAAATCCCCCTAAACATAATCGCTTCTCGGATTAATTCAGTGTGTGTGTTTTTTTTTTTGACTGCGCTTTTTCGCCTGCCATTACGTAACGCGGTGCGTTTATATTTGCTGCATTGGCAAATTAGTTAATTAAAGTAATCCCTCGCAGGCCAGCGCTCTTTTGTTTATCTAATCGACAGGCCCATGCATTTCCCGCTAATGAGCCACATAATGGGCACTGGCAATAAACTTATTCGAAATTTTAATTGTGTTTCAGTTGCAGTTGCGCCTTGTTGGCTCTGCATAAATTGCATTTGGCTATTTGCAATTTTGTAACATTGTGTTGACACCACAGCAGTAGCAGCAGCAGCAACAACATCGTCGTAAATCCGAAACAAATGCGATTTTTAATTGGCAAACTGATAAACTAACACAACAAATGGCCAAATGCGAGGGCCGCTAAAAAGCCCATGCCTCTTGGTTTTAATAAATCAATTTAAGCCGCAGCATAATTTAAGCGGACAAGGAAGGAAGTCATAAATTGTATTTCAATGTTTTGTTTTTGTTCTAAAAAAAAGTTACTCTACCCAAACAAACTATGATTAATTCAGGGACTATGTTTTGGTCAATTAAATATGCTATAAAATCTAAATTAGGCATAATGATCAAACCATTGATTGATTATACATGTTTTCTTTTTAAAATCAGTTGAAAACAAATTTTATAAAAAAAGAATAGGGCTGCAAAATTTGAATAAATCATTTATATTATTTTACTTAACAAAAAAATTTTATAATTCATTTATTGTCATTCAATGTTTCGTTTAAAACAACTTAAAAAAATATTTTAGTAATGTTTCAGCATTTATAGCAAATAATTAATTCACAAAAAGGTAATTTCTTTTTGTTTTTTCCACTTGATTGCATATTATTTGATTGAATAAGTGGCAATTAAATATTTGTTGCACTTAGACTGGCTAAAGAAAAATATCGTTGATTTACATATAAAATATAAAAATTTAAGGGACACAATGAAATGTGCAAACATACACCTCCATATGTTGACTCTGCAAATACTAAACAATCTTTTGTAATCTTATGAAAAACCTCTGTTTATTCAACCACTTTTCACTCTGCCGCTGCCAACATAACATAAATCCAAGCTAAGCCCCAAGCCTGTGTTCTGCGTATAAATATTTCCAACCTCTGTCGATGTCGAGTGTTTGCTGAAAATGACTCCGCCGTAAGTGAAATGCAAGAGACCCCTGAGAAAAGGACCTCGAAGGAGTCCCCCTCGTTTTGCAACCCATTTGTTCCGCCTCCTTTTGCGGCTGCTCGCCTGCAGTATTTGCATTACTAAGTCCTCTTGGCAGTCGGTGTCGTGACTTTCTTGTTATGAGCGCGGCTTTCACATAACAGAAACGACGACAATCAACTCAAAAAACAATGGCGTTTATTTCCCCAAGAAAGTGTTACAAAACCACCTGAATTATACAACAAAATGCTGTAGAAAAGCCACATAAATTTGTTTTTTTTTATAACGCAAAACTTTATCTTTTTCCGCGTGAAGCTCAAATTCTTATGATTCTGTATGAGTTATAGCAATTTTAAATTGATACCTACAGTTTAAATCCTTAATTTGCTAACGTTTGTCTGTATTTTATTACCCACAGAATCCAGAAAGCTAAAATTTATTTTATCCATCAAGTGAATTTATCTATAATTTATAGTTGTTATAATTTACCGTATGCATGTGCGGTGAATGATAACAGCTTAGTGATTTAGCTTTTCCGATTCGGAGGTTAATAATGATTGGTAATTAGTGGGTATTGAATGTTGTCATCACTGGAAACGCAAAAAAACTGTGGTTTTCCTTGTTAATTTATTTCCAAATGAAGTGAACCATTGATTTTAAAAAGAGTTTTTAAAAACTATTTAAAATCGTTTTAATTTCTTTAATATTGCAGATTTATTAAAGCTCTTTTTAATTCAAAGCAACAACCAAATCTAACATCTCTAATGATTTCTGTAAAAACTCATTTTTTTAAAATCGATTTAAATTACGTAAAATTTTGAAAGCTAAAATTTTGTATAACAAAATCTAGGGATAAAACTATTTCAATCCCTTAAAAAAAATGTTTTTTTTTTTGAGTGGTTAGACGTGGGTAATTCCGCTTCTTTCATTTAATTGAAGAGTCATTAATGTGTTCCCACTTTACTCGAGCACCCCTCGTTCTGCAGTCCCCTTGCTGAACTCCCCTCTTGGGCATTGTCTTCGGTTCTCTTGGGTGTGCGTGCCTGTGTGTTGGGGTCTGGGTCTTCTGGTCTTTGTTTTGTTGACATTTGGCGCGCGTTTTATTTTTATGCACTTAGCACGCGACGCCGACGTCGTCGGCTAATAGAAATTCTCCCATTATCGCATCCATTGTGCGAGTATCTCAACCTCGCACTCGCACTCGCACTAGCATCCGTATCTGAATTGGTATCCGCATCTACATCTAACCATGCCCACACACACTCTCTATGACGATAGGTGACCGAGGGCAGCATTGCTGACGAGGCTGGACTCCGGGTCGAGGACATCATTGTGCGCATCAATGACACGGCTGCCACGCCCCTCAGCCACGACGAGGCCCACCGCCTCATTATGAACAGCGGCAGCGTCTTCTACTTCGGCGTATACCGGTGAGTTTCCTTTCCCATACCCTTCCTGGTCTTTGCCTATGCTTTCCTTTGTGTCCCAGTCCCATCCGCCGAGGACCATTTATCACAGCTGAGCGGTCTTACAACCCAAGAACGTTTCACTATACCCTTGGAGAAAGTGCTCTAATTTTTCAAGAATTTCGCATAGTTGTTAAAGTATGTCTGGGCTTTCATTTACATCAAAATGAATTGCTAACTTGGACTACATCGCAGTCTTCAGGTTTATTAACTGTCGTTTAAGCATTATTGATAAGTTACCCACCATCCCATAAATTAAGAAATTTTAAAATTACAGAATATATTCCAATTATTGAAATTCCACAGTTTAGATTCATCAATTGCCTATCTTAACATTAAAGAAACCATTTTAGTTTTAAAGTTAAATTTTAAACTCTTTTCTCATTAAATTAAATGTTTAATTTAAAAAATATATTGTGTTCAAAGTAAAGAGCAGAGCCTTTAAAAAATTTAAAGGAAGGATGATTTAAGATCATAAAAGCACTTTTTCAGGAGGATCCTAAATCAGACCTAACCGCTCAGCAAGGGTATTTTAAGCATCCTTTCCCAAAAAATTTACTCTTTCCTTCATACATATTTCTGTCTAATTTTTTTGCGGCCCTGATCCACTTGCAGGGAGAACGAGGAGGAGGCTTACGAGTGCCTCAAGAAGTTTCCCACGAGCGACGGTTCGTTGACCAAGTCACCCTCGCCGCTGGCAACCATGTCCCTTTCGCCGACTCCATCGCTGTCCCAGTTTACGGAAGCCACAAATGCCCGCACTCCGGAACCGGAGCCATTCGTTCCGCCTCCCCTGGAATTCGCCACCATTACGACTATTGCTCCTGCCGTGGACGTGAACGTGGACGTGAACGTGGATGTCATGGCGGAATGTCGCCAAGCCATGTCGGAAGTGCATTCGGAAGACAATCGGGGGGATGAAGCAGCTGAGGCCGAAGGAGCAGCTCCTGGCGACCGTCTGTACTTGCCCGATTTGCCCGATCGTCCGTGCTCGGCGCTGTCGGAGCGGCAGGAAATTAAGCTTGTGGAGGAGGAAATTGCAGCCGTGCTGTCCGGCGAGTCGGAGGTGCTCAAGGAGCACAATGTCCTCGGGTGCGTTGCATTCAATTTCAGATCGTTTCCCCTGCATGCATCATCGTTTCCCTATTTGCTATACTACTGGCCTGCCGCTGGCGAGGAGTTCTTTTAACCGCTTCCATATGACAGCGTCAATTTCTACAGGATCTTCCCCAAGCCGGGCGTCTGCATGTCCAGCGATGTGCTGCGCTCCATCAACGAGGAGGTGACCAAGACCAAGCTGGAGAAGGACAAGGAGAACCGGCAGTGGTCAACCTTCCTGCAGCGTCCCAATCGTCCCGTTCCCAAGAGCAAGCAGTCGCTGGAGGCGGAACGAAGGGCGGCCAACGCCTACAAGGTGTCGATTGTCAAGTCGGCACCTCGCGAAAAGTCGCCCATGGTAAGAGTTTTCAGCTTATGATATGGTAAACAAACTCACAGAAAAAAGAGCCTTAAAATATTTTTTTTCAAGTTTTTTGTAAACCATAAATAGTTTTATTTACCAAAAAAAAAACAATGAAGATATTTATACTTCAAGTTTTACCGACACATTTTTTTACTTTATATTTTTAAGAGATTTGAAAGTTTAGAATTTTAAAATGAAATGAAAAAATATTTATGAATACTTTTTCAAAACAAATATATTTTTAAATAAATAGATTTTCTAGAATAAAAACAAGTTGCAAGGCTTTTTTCTGTGAGTACATTGCTTGCTGTCCGGATCAGAAGTTAATTTCAGTACATGGTTGACAGCCGGAAGCTAAGCCGGCGCCAAAGGAAGCCACTCCACCCAAGGAGGAGGAGAAGCAGGAGGAACCTGTAGTGGAGGAGGAGGTGGTGGCGGAGCCGGAACCCGTTAAAGAAGAGGAACCGCTACCCACGGACAGTGAGGTGCCGAATTTGGAGCAGCTGCCGGAGAGCGAGCTCTCGGACGAGCAGCCGGAAAAAGCCGATGCCCCCAAGGAAGTATGCGAAGCCGAAACTGAAGCCTCACCAGAAGTGGTGTCACTCGAAGGCCCTGAACCCACCTCCGATGGCCCATTAACCCCTCCAGCTGAGCCCAGTACTCCACCCAAAACCGACGAGGAGTTGGCCCTCGAGCGGCAGCTGGCAGATGTGCAGAGGCAACTGGCTGCCCTCTCGTCGTTGCCCTCCACCATACAGTCCACCCTGGATGCTGTGACCAAGCAGCTGGCCGAATTACTGCCCACCTTTAAGCTCCAGCAGCAGGAGAAGCAGGAGCCGGAAGCGCAGCTACCGCAAATCGATGAAAACCAGGGCGAGGAGGAAGAGGAGATGGAGAGGGCCAACCACGCGGAGGATGCAGGTGCAAAAAACTATACCCAGGTCGACAGTAATTAAATTTTTCTAATGTCGCACTTTTGCGTATATCCCTGCCCCAAACCCCAACCCAACGCCACCCCACTTAAACCCACAAAAATGTCCTGCAGGCAAGGACATATCCATATCTGGGTCTCACAACCCACTGGGGCCATGTGAGAATAATGAGGATAGATGCGATGCCAATGACCGGGAAGTTGCGGAAATATCGCGCTCAACTGACGAAAATCGTCTGGCCAAGGACAAGCCAAAGGATCTGGAGCTGGAGCTGGAGCCGCTGTCCGAGGAGCAGAGCTTCAAGAAACAGAAGGTGAGTGTGGAATGGAGTGGAGCAGTAGAGCCCTGGCGAAATGAAATCCCTGGCAGGGCAGTTAATGTAATTAGGCTGTCATGAGTTGGGTCTAGCAGGTTTTAATGGCATTAGAGCTCAGAGCTCGAGCTCGGGTCTGTCTGCTTCTCTACCTGGGACTTGGACTCGTGCTAAACTATTTAGAGCAACAGGATTAGGCGGCCGGCCAGCATTGTCTGAGTGATGTGATGGGGCAGAAAAACAATATATACCGTCTATTTTATGGGTGGGGGAGAACCTACTTTTTCTAAGTGATTGGCTAAAGGATTTGGTAGCTATAATTAAATATTTATAATTGTGTATAGATGATGTGTATTGGGAAAGTGGAAAACGAAGGATAATTATGTGTACTTGGAATAATAAATTTGTATTAAAGGTAAAACAAATGTTTAAAAGAGATTTTTAGAAATTATTAATATGAGGAGAGCTTTGTATTAACTTATAAAGGCAGTTTTGATTTTATTTCTGTACTAAAAGTATTTTAAAAAAAAGCATGAGAATAGTAAAAAACATACCCAAAATTATATTTACAAGTTCTTTCACCAACTATATATTTTTGAAGTTAATATTATAGCCTTAAGGGAAAGCAGACTATAATTTTCCATTAGTTAAGCTGTCTTTAACAGATAAGTACCCCAAAAATTACTCAACTTCCTGACTTATTTCGATTGAGATAGCAGCTTTAGTTTTTCACAAAAAAAAAGGGAGAACTTTCTGCAAGGCATCAAACTATTCGGTTGAGTTCCGTAGTCAGTTTTTATCCGGAGACGCTTTGAGCTATGCTATCCAGCTGCGGGCAGCTGGACCTTCTCTAAAATTCCGTGAAGCTGCCAACCTCCCACCTCCCATCTACGCCTCAAGTGTCCGTGTCCACAAATCAAATTAACTAAAATGCCATTTGGTTTTTGTCTTTTTCTACTTGCAGCATAATGTGCGCTTCCAAACGTAGTTAGTTAGCTTTAATCGAGTTTAAATTTTGATAAATTGCCAACAGCAAGTTATTTGTAGCGTTGTGCCCAAGATGGTTCTCTTCTCGAGTTGAATAAAGCCCTGGCAGCGGCAGGGGAAAAATGCAGAAACCAAAAGACAATTAGTAGGCACCAAGTGGAAAGCCCTTCAACTTTGTTTCGTTCGTCTCTTTTTCTTTTTGCTATCTCCCCCGCCCCCCCCTCTGGTTTTCCATTTCCCTCCGGTGGGTGTGGATGTGTGCATCCATTTTTGCCCCATTCCGTCTGTTTGGTTTGGCTAGAGACACGATGTCATTGAGGAGCTCGAGGAGCATTTGGTGCGCAAAAACAATCCCCGGCGGTCGAAGCGGGCTTTTGGGCCCCTGGTCCCATCCTCGGAGCGTCCGCTGGTCCTTCCCGGCGGCCGTCGCTGGTACCGTCCCAAGGATGCCTACAACGATGAGTTCATAGCCGAGACTTTGAGCGCCCAGGCGGAGCTCATCACGGGCAGCACTCTCGGGTGGGTAGAGTCCTTTACCCCATGCCCTTTAGAAAACACCCCACCAACTATCTACTCTCTCCACTCTCATCTCATTGCGGCTAGTTGGCAATGTTTGGCCATGTTTGTCGTGGCCAGGCTCTGCCCTCGCCTCGCCTCACATCTCATCTCATTTCAACTCATGTCATCGCTTTGCCCACATAGCAAACACACCGCACCGAGAAAAAAATACACCAAAATATCGATCTCCCATTTTTATGCAAGTTTTCTGTTAAATAAGTCGTAACTATGGGTATTTAAAGCAATAGAAAATCACTTTAGTTGTTTCATATCAGACATTTGCGTATAAAACGTGCTCTAGTTCATTTTTGCAGACTTCAACTATTGGTTTTAATTTGGTCGAGATTTCTGTGACCGAAATAACAAAAGAAAAATCCTTCAAAATGAAAGAAACACATTGAACAGAAAGCAACTAAAGGGAATTTGATATGTGCTTTGCAGATAGCTTCTTTTTTTGTAACGAATTTTTAAATATCGAGAATTGGGAGAGGAATTTTAACCATTTATCAAAGTGTCGTAACGAATGCAAAGATACATTTGATTATGGAAAGGTTGATTTAAAGACAGAAAAGTTCATACCCTTTTTTCTCAATTTTTTCATCCAGTAAAAATAATCATCTTAAACAAAATATTTATAGGTAACGGGTAGTGATTTAAAATCCCTAGAGTTTTTTTATAAATGTTAGATTTGTTCTATTTAAAAAAACCGAGCATTTATTTTTTAAAAATAACCCTTGTAAAAATTCAAAAAAATAACTTTTAAAATAAAATAAAAAGAAATAAACCTCAAATGGAATTACAATTTAAAAGACAAATATCCACATTTTGGTGACAAATTTTTTCTTAGTGCATTAACAGACACTTCACTAAAAACCATAACGTTTGTTTGTTAGCTCATCCCTGCCATTCAATTTCTTCACTTCTTCACTTTTCCATGGCCATGCTCTCGCCTCGACTCTTAACATCCATCGTCCATTGCACCATAAATTTGCGCATTAGCAGCTGTCCATACGAGAGTCCGTTGCTGGGCTACGATTCCAGGTAGTGTTTCATTTGGTTTCGCTTGATGGAGAGATGTGACCAGAAATCCTAGCACCTAGCACCCTCATTATGATTATCGTTGGCATTATCGTTAGCATTGTGCATTGCCATACTATACTCATCCTGATTCGCATTCGCATTCGCATTTTCATCCGTTTCCGTATCCGTCTGTGTGTGTCCTGTCACACGGCCTGCAGTTGATTTGACTTTCCTCCTGCTTTCCTGCGTTCCGTTCCGGTTGAGTTCTTTATGCATGCCGCCCTTTGCTCTTGGATCTCTTTTCTCCTTGCTTTTTTGCCTTTTGATTTTCATTGTAGATTGCATTTTGGAATCGTTTGTTCAATGGCGAGCATATAACACGCCAGAGCTTCAGGTAAGTTTTTGCCATTCCCATTCCCATTCCCATCACCCATCTCCCATCACCATCTCCGAATCCGAATCTGATTCCCTTACCCCATGTCCTTTCCCCCTCACTTCTCGACTCTTTAATGAGGCTAACAACTTCTCTTTGCTTTGGCTGTATGTGTACTCGTTTTTGCCCGCCCTTGTCTTGTACTTAACCAATGGGGGAAAACGGACTGCTCTCGATTCGCTAGGGAGCTGCAGGGTCTCGGCCTGACCATGCAAAAGTAAGTTGTCACATTGGACGTTTTCTTATGTTCTCCGGTTCATTGCATGCATACGTTGCGTTCCCGGGAGCACACTGAATTCCCCAGTTCCAGTTCCCGTTGCCCAGTGCTCCGTTGTAATTCCAATTTTAACGGAGGCACTCCACATCTTCGCAGGGTCAACTTCATGAAGTACCAGAAGCCGGAGCGTAAAATCGATCTGAATCGCAGCGAGGTGTACAAGTATCTCAATCCGCATCTGGACAGGGCGCCCGTGCGCGGCATCGAGGTGCGTGCTCCGCTGGTGGCCGCCGAGTCCGACATTCGCCAGTCACTGCAGTCGTAGGAATGGAATGGAATGATGTACCACCTCCCACAGCACGAATGTTCAACAAACAACCCACCCTCAAGCCAAGCCCATAAGTACACAGAGAACAAAACGTTATATTGTTAAGATTTTTGATGGAAAAGTGGAAGGAGAAGGTTTTAAAGCTCGGCAGAGAAGTGTTTAAAGTATAGAATGCTAAAATACTAAGTAATTTCCAGCTTACTAAACCATTTTAAAAATTTGTTAAATATTTTTGGGGCTCGTAACATTTTTTATCCCTATTTAATAATCGCAGTTCAGGCAATTTATATGATTTAATAATTCAGAAGTGAGAACTTTTAACCTAACAAATTTTTAATTTCTGATATTATAATAATGGAAACTTTTGATAAATATGAAATCAATTGAAAAGTAATAATTGATGTTAGCTTTTGACTTTCCAACTTTGGTAGTGATTACTTACAACGACACCAAGATTTCTTAATATGATTTAAAGCCAATCAATCATCAGTTAGAACGTTGTATAAATAATAAAAGAGATAAGAACAAGTAAAGCGTAAACCAAAAAAACAAATTGGCTTAAAAAGTATGTAAATTCTTGCATAAATCCTCATGATATATTGCAGCTTTGAAACGTTTCTCTGCTGACTTTTGAAATTCATAAATAAACAAAACATTAAATAGACAATCACTTTTCTGTTAAAATATATGAAATCTTATATTAAGAAAGCTTCAGCTTGTTTTTGGAGGGGGCTACGAACGGGGTTAAGCTTCTGACCATAACATAATTTTGTGCTTGACTTGATGTCCTTATTGAACTTCTAGGATAGGAAATATTAAATTTGACTCTTAAAATTCCGATTCCCAGTGCCCTGTGCACTGATATCCTTGTGAACCACACTCGATAATCGCTTAAGGAGCTCAACAAATATAACCATCAATATGCTAACAGAAGCCGAGTTCGCTGCCATTGTCGAGCGGGGTCGCCTAATGCGATATTACATAATTTGTGAGTGCAACAAGGCGTATGTGTAATGTGTCGTGCATTTCAGTGGCATATCCTCAGGCGCTGGCTGTTGCAATTTTCTTTTGCATAAACACGCCGCGCTGCCTTTGTATGTGTCGGTCTGTCCTGTGTCCCGTCCTGTCCCGTCCCGTGCTGTCCTGTTCTGTGGGTGACAAGCTCTTCGAATTTGCATTTATTAAGGCAAATGAATTGGGTGGCAACAAAACACACAAAACGCAACAAAAAAATGTGGCAAACGGCAAATGACATGGCAAAATGGCAGCAGCACCACAATAAACCCGTATTTAGTTACAGCACAAACACTCGCGCCACTTGCAAATCAAAATTGTTGTCACGTTATGATGAGATGAGAGCTCGGGACCGGGACGTACATATGCGATGCGCACCGAACAGCCGGAATGATGAGACACTTTTCTTTTATTATTTTTTTTTTCCTTTCGACGGAGCAATAAAAACGCGCCAACTTAACGCGAAAACACGAATCAGCGAATATGCGAACTTCCGAAGACGGCCAACAACATCCGGAGTCGTAATCCGTGAACAGCGATGCTGGTGGACGCTCGTCTTGGACTGTCACAAGCGACTTCGTGTTATCATTGCACTGGTTCAATGTTGGATTTCCGTGCAGCGTTTTGAGTCCAGTTTTTGGGACAGCTTTCGAGTGGCAGCTTTCGAGTGAGCGTTTGCCCTGTGAGCTTTGAGTGAAAAGTTCCGGAAAATTCCCCCTTGAGCGAGCGTCCAGCTGCTAGGGGGCAAATGCTCTTCGTTGTGGAAGGGCAGAAAAAGTGGGATGAGCGAGGTCAGGTCGCGAAAGGTGAAAATGCCGGAATGTCGGAAATAAAATTAAGATTTGTTCAACTTGTTGGCTAAAAGTTTGACTCTGCTAATTTGTATGCTTAATTGCCAAGCGCCATTTACACTAAGCTACGCGTACCGCTTTGAAGTTGCTAATTTAATTGGAATGGTTTCAAAGGGTTTAGTTTTCTTTTATAATTGGATAACATTATTATTAAAGGCTAACTGCCCTTAAAAGAACCTAAAGAAAGTCGGTAAAGGGGGTACCCTTTTTATTTTCCACATTTTTTATAAAATGGAATATGCTTCAATCATCCACTAAAAAAAAGCTTAAAAATAAACAAAACAAAATTGTATGAGTTTTAAAACATTTACTCATTTACTTTGTTTTTATTGGTTTAAAAACAAAAAAAAATTAAAATAAAGCGTTAAATACCAACAAAACTTTACATTATAGCTTAAATATTTACCTTTGCCGGAAAATTACCCACCCCATCTCTTAACGTTCATAACTTTTGGTCTTTGACCATTGCCCAGTACAAGCCAAAACAAGTATTAAGATTTTCTAAATTTTATTTGAATTTGAATAAACAATACTAGACAACAACTACTTAGAAGTAAGTACAAGTTCATACATACAAGTTACATAAAAATAGTTTGGGTTAGGCTCTCAGCTCATCGCTGCTCCGAACGCATAATGCTTGAAACGTAGAATATAGTATATGCGGGTGTATATATAGTCATGTATAAGTACAATGTGTTTGTGTGGGCTTAACTGTGTTTTTGTATGTTTTTTTCTAATAACCTGACTACAAATACAAAGAAGGCAAACTTACAGCGACTTCTTCATCCGCAGAGCATTGACTTTAAAAGACAGCTCCGGATGAATAGCGTACAACGAATTATTTATAAACAATTGTTCGTTCGATTTCAGAGGGGGAGTTTTTGTTTTTATTTTGTTTTTGTGTGTGTTTGACACTAATTATCACTACGCCAGTTGAAGCTAAATAGTTTATGGGTTTCTCTAAGTTTTCCACGCTGGGATTGCTTCGATTTGATAGATCTAAGCCAAGTTTATAATAGTTTTGTGTATATGCAAATGCAATTATTGCTAATAATACATGCGAAAATCCAACAGATAAATTGTTTGTTTTTCCTGTTGGTTTCTTTGTGTGTGATGCAAATTTGTGACCCTCCTGTTTTGTGGGATGGACCGTTGTCTTATCTTGATTAGCCAGAGGTAACGATTTCAAATTTGATCAACAATCAACTGATGGGTTGCCCTCGAAAATATGCTTTGTTCTCTGCTCTAAGTTACCCTGGTTAATAATCTAATTTGTCTCTTGATTTCAGTTGCAATTAAGGTACACGATTCCGCTTTCTTCTTCTGCAGCTCCAACCGCTTACAATCACAAGGTTAAGACCCCGCACATATTATACAAATATGTACATATATGCGCCGGGTGGTTCAGGTGTGTTTTTTGTCCCTAAATACTAATAACAGGTAGTTCGTTAACGCGTTCACACCAGAATTTCGCAACAAATGTATTGTTTTTGTATTTGTAAGTATTATTATTTTAGTTTTGTTTTGCTTTGCTGTTGTGATTTTGTTTTGAGGCCAACGTAAAACGTGGCTTGGCTTTAATACTTTCAATCTAACACTAATTAAGTTATAGTCAAACCCATTTTAGGCTGGTATATTGGTTTGTTCATAGAAATCGGGTTCATCGTCGTCGTTCTTCTTCATCTCGCTGCCATCCAACTGAAAATTCATTGATTATAGTTGTGTTTACATAAAAATTCAAAATAAATTACCGCTTGCAACTCTTCTGGCTTGTAGATGGAGGTCAAGTTCTGCCGGATGGGCACCATCATGATTAGGAAGAAGGGGAAGGCCAGGGAGAACTGGGAGGACTTCACAGTCCAGAGGAGTACGAGACACAGCACCTGGATGGTGGTAAACAAATGCAACTTCCAAGGACGCACACGCTTCACATATGTCGTGGGAGGATAATGCTTGACCGGCATGAAATACAGCCTTATTCTGAAAATTAAAAGAAGTTTATTTAAACTGTGTGTTAAATTGAGTAAGATATCAAAAACTAACCGCTCAAAGAACTGCACTCCGCTCATGGAGGCCACACCCATGTACAGGAAGACTCCAAAGAGCACGGCCATGGGAATCAATCGCAGGAGCGGGGCCATCAGTACGGATAAACCAATCATCAGGCACACAAAGAAGCCGGAAAGGCGCTGCTCCTTCACATCAACGATCCTGGGAGACTCTCCAGGTGCATGGGTGCTGTATGACAAACATTCGATTTGTTTCACTCAGTTTCATAAGGCAAGACTGGTGTCTTCTTTGAACTCACCGTGACATAATGGTGACGGAGGACACATGTGTCACAGATCTCACAGTGGCGGCGCAATGCCAGGGCATGCCGAACATCCCGCAGGCGCAGTTGAGCAGGCACAACAGCACAATGTCCCAGTGCAGGCCGGAACCCTTCTTCAGTCCCCGATCCGGCTTGTCCACAATCAGCTCCGAAATCTGCGACTCCATGAAGATGAGGATGTAGACCAGCAGGGCGGGCACAACGCAGGCGAATGGAATCCACAGAGGGGTGGAGGTATCAATGCCGATGAACCAGCCACGTTTCGAGGGGTCGCTGGGCGACAGGCCCTCAGGCACCACCAGTTTCTCGGTGTAGACAGCCGGCACCAGGTAGTCCACCAGCACAAATATGGCAATGGAGATTGGCACACCGAAGTCTCCGAGGGCACGACGCGCATTGCGTCCCAAAAAGTGGGAATTGCGGAAGAGTTTCAGATAGTAGGCAACCACAAAAGTGGTGAGGGTAAGGATGGTGCAGAAGAGAGCTGTGTTTGGCTGATTTTTGGGCAGCGGTGGCGGACCTATCGGCATGGCCGTCGTCGAGATATTCATCACCATCTGGGTAACATTCTCAGCCACACCTGCGGTCACGTTGAAGAGGCTTCCATTGGCGGCATGATCATGGGCAACCAGCGTTGGAGGCGGCAGATTATAGTCTGCCAAGAGGGGATTGTCCTTGTAGATCGATATCAGCTTCATAAACGTTTCCACAATATAGATGAGTGTGATGAGGGCCGAGAAAATTTCCTGGGTGAACCTTGTGAGCAGGCGCACATACACACTGCCTTCGAAGGCGGAGACAGTCAGGGATATTATAATCAACCATATCCCTACGTAAACCCTCAGAGACAGAAAATCAAATCCATTTTTCGTACAAAAGTCCATTAGAGCTTCGTCAAAGAGCAGCAGTGGTCCAGTAGTGCCGATAATCACGAGGGGTTGACAGGAAAGACAATGGAAGACGATGCCCACCAGGGAGCACGAGATCAGCGTCTCCGAGATACCAATCCAGCTGTGTGTCTTGGCGGAAACGAGACCTCCGAACGTGATGGCGGTCGATAGGCATGCGAAGTACATGAAGATGGTGGCCGCCAGGGTTTCTGTGTTCAGACCATCCAAAATATCGCTCTTGTACATGGGCATTCTGCGTTTCAGATCGTTCCTCAAACCACCCCACAGACGTCCCGTCTTTTCCAGCGGACTGGGCTTTTTCTTCTTTCGGCCATCCTCGTCGTCGGAGCCACCATCACCGCCACCGCCATCATCTCCTCCAAGTGTGAACCCAATAGCTCCCAGTCCTTGCTTCTCCAGCAGCGCCTTCTCATCATCCTTGCCGATTTTGATCATCTCACTGTCTCGCTTCACCTGCAGCGCCTTGATCTTTCGCGTACGGATCCAATCCTTTTTGGCCTTTAGCTCCTCAAAGGGCAGCAAATCATGGCGATCCCAATTTCCGGGAGGCAGGACAATGGAATCGTCCAGGAACTCATTGATGGCCGATAGCAAATCCTTGCGATCGTCGGCCTTGTAGGCTATGGCGTGGAAGTGCTCGTTGGCCATCAGCGTGGAGATGGAACGACCCACTTCATGGTAGTCCAAGTCGAAGTTACGGGGTCCCAGTAGCACAAACATGAATCTCACAGGGACAGGAACCTCTGTCAAAGAAGGCATCAGGACACCCTCCGACAGACGAACAAAGGCAATCGTTGGCTGCTCCAGGAACTCTACGGCACCGACCTTTAGGAATAAATTAAGAGCTTAGTATGGACTTCCGACAAATGTAATTTTACCTAAAATTTAATTTAAAACATAGAATTTAACCTACCAAAACAGTGGTGGCCTCAGCACCCGCTGGAATCCTCTTGAGGATCGTGTCGTTCTGCAGCTTCTTGAGATCCTCCTGCGACGAGGAATACATATCATCCTTCATGTCGATCTTCAGCTCATTGCTACGCTTGCTGCCTCCAATCTCAGCAGCCGGCATAATCTTGATCTTCTTGTCATCTGTGCCGCCCGAGAGGTTCTGTGAAGCATTCCATTAAAAGAGTCAGTAAAGTGGAATCTACGGGTCAGTATATTTTCTGGGGAACATCAAGCAAACTTCACATGCAAAGCTAGTGCCAAAACACAGAACACTCGTGCAATTGAACAAAATCGGAATATATAGAATATAGGTACAGTGTGCAGCAGTTGAGTCTAGAGTAGCGAGCGGAAGGGATCTAAGGTAGTTAAACAACACAGTCACAATCACAATTGAGAACTTGCCAATCGTGGAGGTGGAGAGCACACATAAAAACAGTGGTTCTAAGGGGGGGAGAAGGGCTACGTAACGTGGCTAACGTGGTGGGGCTAAAAAGAAACATCGCGGGTTCTATAAGCGCATTTGGGCTGCTTCTTACTCCTACACCAGGGAATAAAGCTTTTAATTTTTAAATTAACTTTAGATTGCAAAAGCAGTCTATTGGAAACCCGTGTAAAATCATAAGTTCCCAAAATTTGATTTGAACATGTTCGTGTAAAGTAATTCCCCATTTTTAAATCTATTTAATAACAGTTATTCTCTGACAAAAAAGAGAGTTTAAAAAAAAGTTTAATATCTTAAAACAAAATAAGAATTCTTAAATAAAAGAGTTTTCAAAAATGTACAAAATGTATCCTTATGTGACTCCATCATAACAATCTATCAGCTTGAGTCTCCCTTTATTATGCAACCACAACCTAGCCCATCCCTATTTCTTTCTACAGCTTCATTCCCTGGCTCTAGTAATGGAGTAGAGGAAGAGAAAGGAGTTTTTTAGGGGGTTCAAGCTCATTACACCCAGGTAGGACATCGTGGAGTGGCGCCGGTGATCGATGGCCGCCGCTGCAGCCGAGGCGGTGGACACGTTCAACATCGCCGCTGTGGGCGGGGCACTGGAGGTGACGCAGATGCTCCGCCTGGCCTTAGCCAGGTTACGAGGTGCCTGCTGCTGCTGCTGGAACTGCTGGTGGGAGGAATCCGCACCCATCCAAAGAAACTTTTGTTGTTTTGGAGTGCAAGTAGTTTTTGTGTGTTTCGGTTTTTGTGACGAAAAAAAATCAGTAAACACACAAGAAAGAAAGAAATACAAGAGATACACAAACGGTTCGACAAAGCGGCGTTTTATCAGATATCTGTACGATCATGTCTATATACAATTTGGCTGTTCATTACCGATTTTGGTATAAGTTGCTGTTGTTGTTGATGTTGATGTTGTAGTTGGTGTGCGAGTTGTGAGTCATGAGATGGCAGAAATAGACAAGAGAATAATGACCACGTTTATAGGTATTAACAAATTTTGTTCACAATTCTCACTGAAAGCCAATTATTTATAGCGAACATTCACGATGTCAATTGTTAAATGGGTGGATTATGAGTACGATATTAGTATGACAAGAAGAATGCACAGAAGTGTTAGCGAAACCACTTGGACAAGGCAAACGTTCTCACCTGCAGGCTGGTGTAGCTATTGTACTTTCGCTTGGTGAAGGGCAGCACTCCCTGGTGTTCGTTGACATGACGATGGCGCAGGAGCAGCGACCTCATCACCGAGGGCTTGTCATTGATGTCGATCAGGTCCTCGATCACCATCTGTAAAGGTTAACAAAACGTTTAGGTTTTACTTAATTTTATAACAAATTAATCACTAAATATTTATTGTTAAAATGTTAAACTCACCTGTTCTACCACGCGATAGGCCACGGCTGGCAGGTCCTTCTCGTTGAGGTCGAGCAGGACAACGCCCGTTTCCAGGCAGCGACGCAAATTGAGCAGCGAGTGGAAGGAGAGGGAGGCAACATGGGGTTTGCCCCAGCGGTCGGAGCCCTCCTCCACATCCTCCTCATACTTGATCCAACGGGCCGTTTCCTTCCATTCGCGATCCTCGCCCACGCCCGTGAGCTCGTCCAGTTGCACAAATATCTGTTTACAAGAGGTATTTTTAATAATTTGATTTCGAATAACACGAGACTTGAACATACCTCATGAGGACTATGGTCCACCTCGGGCTTTTTGTTGGTGAAGGGGGAAATCGTTATCTGGGGCAGCTCGCGGAGCTTGATGGATGAATGATGGATCTTGTGGCGGCGCAGGGCACGCGGGTCGTCCGAGCGATGTGATCTCAGCTCGTTGAGATCAGCCTCCTATAAAGGGGCGGAAAACAAAAGATTAGTGAGAGAACTTAGGGCTGAATTGATGATTTTTTGGGGCTAAGGGCACGGCCTAGGATAAGATGGTCAACCTGTTTAGCCGGCATTTGGCCATTTGTCTACAGGTGAGTCCGTATGTTTTTGGGTTAGCAATGAAAGTTGGAGAGACACAATAGCTAGTTTAGTTAAATGATTTGAGCTACAGTTAGGTGGGGTAGTGGTAGTAGGTGGTACCAGTTACTAGACTAGAGTGTACGGGGGCCCTACCTCCAATGCCGTGTCCTCAGGCTGCACAGAGATCCGACGCGCACCTGCATCACCGTTTTCCTCGAGTTTATTTTTAGGTTCCACGCTGTCCTGATGTGAGAATTTACGCTGTCTATAATACTGATGGCGGCTGCAACATAAATTTCATTTCAGTTAGTTTCATTGGATATTTACTTTTTACAAACTAAATACAAACTACTTTAAAAACTGTAGTTATAAACGGACCCGAATATTTAACTTTTGCTTTACAATAAGCTTTTTATGAAAACGTTTTGCAAAGTTTACGAAACAAATTGAACAGTAATCTGCCAAACTAGGCAAAAGTTTTGATAAGAAACAAATAGTTCTTTGAATAACATTAACGTACGCATTCCATACAAAAATATTTCTCTTTCATTCCTTAATAAACTAAACTTAGTTAAAATACAAACTGGTTTGTTTTAACAGGTGCAACTATGATAAACAAAAAAAAAGTACGTATACGTAATGCCTTCTTTTACCTATTTATAACATATCACGCATACGCAATGTTGTCTGCAACTAATTTATACCGCGTTTCACGCTTACGTTGAGTTGCCTTTTATTCCATAAGTGGAAGGAGTGGCCATTTAGTTGGGTACATTTTATAAGTATATTAACGTAAAGATGATATGAGACTAAAGTTCGAATATTTTACCTTCTTCTGCGTTTGCGTTCGTGCGATTGATCCGTGGGCTGTTCATCATAGCTCAAGCTGGGCGGGGTGATGACGATCTTCTTCTTGTTGCCGCCGAACTGGACGTGCTTCTCGTCCACCGAGTTGTCCGAGTGATCACCGTGTCCGGCTCTCTCCGACACTAACGGGCAGTCTTCCGGTATGTCATCGTAGTTTTGTGCATTGTTCAATGGTTCCGTTTGGCTCTCGTACTCCGAGTCCTCCTCGATGTTCAGGTCATTTGTGCGGACTATAATTACATTTATTTTAAACAAAAATAGTTAATTAAACCAAGTGACCACCTACTGCTATTCTTTTTACGGGATCCAATAGGAAGCTGGGAGTTGTCCTGGAAGGTGTTCACATCGAACTTGTCTTTGCGCGAACTGGTGCCGGCAAAGACCTTGTCCATTTCCGAGTCCAGCAGCACCTCATCGGGATCCTCATTGCCGGACTGCAAAAAAAGATGGAGACACAAATTGTCGTTACTCAATTGTTTTCATGCGTTTGGTCACGTTGTGCATGAGTCAAGTTGGCGCAAATACTTTTCAATTAAGAATCTATAGGAAAAACAAAGTCAGACGAGTCATGTGACTCGCAGCATTATTGCTTGTCGTCACGAGTCTTTCGACATGTTGACGATCTGTGTGGAAAGCACTTAGAGAGGGGCCAGAAAAACAGGGGGACGAACGCCTGCCTCTCTGCGCACATTAATCATCTACCATCAAGTGCGAACGCACGTATTAGGAACCTCTAAAAAACCACATTCCACCATCATTTGGGGATGAGAACCGAACTGGATTCACTGGGCGTCGTTCGTAATTGGTTTTAATCGATCTCAATTGGTTTTCATAGTGACGAAGGCATTGATTGCGCACTTCTCTCAATCATCATCATTAACATCAATATCAACATCATCTGGCAAAAAAATAGATTTCTTTGCCTCGAACCAGAAACAAGTAAACTTAATTATTACCAATTGTTGTGTGTGCCTATCCGATTACAAATATAGGGAAAAATCTGAAATCGTTTATTGAAAATCACTGGGAAGGTTACAGAGAATTAAATTTTTCCCTCATGTTTTGTTAGAGAAATAGTACATTTCTGTTAAACAAATGTACAGTAAAAATTTAAAATAAATACACACAATTCATTGTACTTTCTTTAATTATTCAACAGTGTTTTTTTTTTGTTACAAGCATGAAAACCAACAAGTTTCCTTAAATGCACTAAATACCCCTTACAATACCATTTGTTGTTGTACACATATTACTAAACACCTAAAATATATTCACACTTTGCACACATTTAGCCAAGTTAGTAAACATATTTCGCCAAGTATTTCCAGCTTTAATGACACGTCTTTGCACAAGCTTCAGGCGCTTGAGTGTTTTCCCAGTCTTGCTTTCTATGTCAACATGAAAATTATCGTACGCCCAGATTGTACATAAATGCAAATGGAATTAACTAAATGCGATTTGCCCCGAAGGACTCCCGATTCCGACGCCGATTCCCGGTCAGGTCTGCAGCTGTTTAATATTTGATGCCAACTTTAATACACTGGTCGAGCGTATCCTTGACAATTACATTCACTTCCTGATAACCCGGGGGCAGATAAGGGCGGAAACAAAGGCAAACAGAGTTTCATTTTGAGTTTATAAATAGAAAAAAATTTAATAACGCTGAGAGCCTGCACGTGGGAACGTCAATGTGTCCACCACCAGCGGCAGAAAAAGGAAGACCAACGACCAAGTGTCTGTCTGTCTGTGTGTGTGACCCCTGTGCATACACAGATATGTATGTATGAATTGTGGGTGGACTTGTGGGTGCTGGTTTTGCATGTGATAAGCTCGAGCGTAACGCGCCATGTTACGTTAATTAATCGATAAACACTAAGTTGATACTAATGCTGCTTTCGGTGATCATTATGAAGTTGCTGGCATTGCTGATTTACAGATACGATACGAACAGCCAGCCAGGCAGTAAAAGTATTTTGTCATTCGGCCATTAGCTTGATGCCCATCATAATGTGGCTACAAGCCAGCTACATAAGCCCTTCGCCCATCGAACCACCCACTCAGGACTCAGGTATCCAAAACGTTCCAACAGAGCGTCGCACTCTATGCAGCATGTCAGCGGCGCTTATCAGAATAATCGATGGTGTGTTCACCACCCCCTCCCCCCAACTTTCCCAACTGCCACGCCCACAACAATGGCCCCCAACCCCGCCTCCAAGCTGTCTAAGCTGTCAAATTTCGTTGTTGTTTGCTTAGCGTTCCAACGGAGCCAAATGAATATGCACGGGTCACAGGAGTCTATCCCAAATGCACACAGTAGTTAGCCAAAGAAGTGGCAGCCCCATGAGATCATCTTCAAGGAGGAATTTTGGTAGACAATATTACGAAAATTAATTATTTGGTATATATTTGGAGATCTTCTTTTTGAGCTTCTTATTTAAAGTCAACAGTAAACTAACACTAGAACAATCAACAAGGTGTCCAAATTAATCTCAAATAAAAAACCATTTGGTTCTTTAAACATTTAATGTCCGTTTAGACATTGTAATTACCGTTAAAGTAATCTAAAATATTTTATTATATTACTCAACTTTTTGTTAGAAACATTAGGTCAAGGCATGTCTTAGTAGTAATATTTTAAAGTCTGTTATTTTGCGTTAGATTTGTTAAATGAGTTTTTGACAGGTTTTAAATTTTAAATAGCCCTATAAAAACAGCTTTCCTCATAAAAATAAGTATCATATAATCAATTTAAACAGCTTACTCTAAATTTAAAATTCCACTCTACCTCTGACTTCTACAATGTTTTCTCTTCCATTTGCATAACACATTTGTGACCCCACAAACATATTTTTTTCTATTTTTATTTATGCACCTATGCAGTCACACTCGTGCCGCAAGTTTACCCATAAAGCTGGGCGTGCATGTAAGCAGCTCACAGCTCAATGCTCTCCGCTCGCAAGGAGCAAGTTGCTCCAAGTTGGGCCAACAACAATAAGTTGAACCGAGTTCACAGAGTGTTTCTGATGTGATTTGACATCTGCGAGGCAGTCGAGAGTGAGCGGCGGCACGTGACTTACAAGTCATAAGCGAGTTAGGCGCTCGTGGCCCAAGCAGCTTTTTGCCCAACTTGCCAAATTGAATCAAATTGCGGCTAAAAGCGAAACTTGTTAAGATTTGGCGAGTTGCCGACTGTTGTTGTCATCGCCAGCGAGTAAGTTTTCTGCACTCAGCCACCGCGCGCAGCGGATTAAAAAGTTAGTCTTCTGGGACGTATCGCGTATAAGTTTGTATTTATTGGAAAACTGTTTGAGTTGCCAAAAGAAAAAGTGGAGCAAGAAAAATGGTTTAAAAGCAGACTGAAAGCGTGAGACGAGATTGGTAAAGTTTAGATTCCCTTAAAAAAAATAAGTCCCAAGTGAAGTGGATGCTTCCTAAATAGTTTTAATCTTTTATGGCTTCATTTTTTGTTTGTGTCACATGAAGCTATAAAAATATGAAATGGTTTCAAAGGAAATATTGATTAATTTTCTAACAAGAATTTTAAGAGTACAGACAAGTCAAATAGATATATCTTTATGCTTCTTTACTTTCTCCAAGTACCAGAAGTGTTCAATGCTTTCTGCATTCAGTTTTAACATTAAATAATAAACCATTTAATTATTTTATCAATTTTATTTGACTTTGCAGGTATTTACCAAGAATATTACCCAACATCTGGCCATAACTAACATACCCATTAATGTTGTGTAATATTGGGGAGTGGACTTAAGTGGACTTAAGCGAAAACAGAAACCGTTTAACTTTACATTTAACTTCTGACTTTGAGCTGGATATGTTTATGCATGTATACACAAAAAACTTTTTATTTGTTTGCAGCTGTCGAATTTTTTTCCACGGCCTTTGCATAATTTGGTTGATTTTTGTTGCTCCGCTTTGACTACGCAGTTGGGTTATTTTTTTTTTTTGGATATCTTTTTTTTTGTTTGCACAAATTAACGATGCTTCTATAACGCTTTTGTCTGACTGTCAGCCAGTGCTCAGTGGTGTGTGTGTGCTTGTGTGTGTCTGTGTTAATTTAATGTGAATTCCGCAGCGGAAATGGTCGCACAAGCACCAGACAGACGGGAAAAGCGGAAAAGCGGACACAGGACAAGGGTCAGGGGTCAGAGGGGATGAGAGAGCGCAGGGAGACGTACACGTGCGAAAGGTTAAACTGGTCATTGGGCGGTGGCAAAGGCAGAAGCGTTAAAGCGTCGTAAACGTAATCTAGTGATGGGAAATCATGCTGACAACGCTGCTCACTCCCAGAACGACATCTACATACATATGTACATATATCCACACACTAAAGGTTCTCACAATAGAAAAGTGTTGCATACTTCAAGGTCAGTCGATGGCATTGTGTGTGTGTGTGAGAGGGTGGGTGGGTGTGTGATAGCGTTTAGCAATAAATAGTTGAAGGCCTGTTCTATTTATTATCTTGTGGGTGGAATTTAATAGAAAATATTACGGAAAATGTAGAGAATTTTATGGGAATTTAGAATTTAATCGGTTTTCATTATAAAGTGAAAAGGTAAATGCCTTAATAATTAATATCAGGCAAATTAAATGTTTTTTTGTAGAAATTGTTTTTTAAATACTTCTGGGAAAAAAAAGAATTTAAATTTTGGAAACATTTTCGTCGAGGCTAAACAAAATAAAAAATTCCATTTCAATTATTTTTATTAAAAATTTGTTTATATAAAAGATATATTTTAACTCTATTGAATTTTGCAAGTAAATATTTGTTGTTCAAAACAATGTGAAAACTAAAACATAAGCAAAACTTGCACAAACTTAATTGAACACCACCTAACTTTGCTGCCTTGAAGGAAAACTAAAGCAAAGTGAAAACCTCTGTTTTTCCATGCAGGTGTGTGGGAGTATAAATAATGTATGAACTGCTAAATTATTCAAAACGCTTTTATAATGCAGACAAATTGGAAACACGAAACCGCAAAATCCCATCCACACACAGTCAATCAGTCATCAATCCGGCAAACCAAAATGAAACTCGGTTATTGTTGGAAATTTTTAAGATGCCTCACAAAAGACACCTTTGAATGTATACAAAGAAACCGCAGACACACGTGTGTGGAGGATGGATGACTTATGTCGCTTGGGGTAACATTTCGGTAACATTTCTGTGTTTTTTCACTGCCAATAAGCAAGCCATTTTATAGCCCCAAAAAAGTATGCAGCACCCAAAACAAATTTCCTCTGGAATACATATACATATTTACATATATGTAAAAGTATACATATATCTGAGAGATCCAAGCAGTTTGGGTTGGCTTGTGTGCTTGTGTGTCACATAAAAGGCCAACTCACTTGTTGTGCCCAGCTGCCAACTTTTCGACTATAATTTTACACAAATAAAATAGACAAAATTTATGTGTGTATGAAAAGAGGCTTTTCCCCCTTTCTCTTTGAGTGTGTGTGTGTGCGTGAAACAATTTTCAAGGTTGTGTGCTCTTGAAAAGTTTGTGTGTTAGCCAACTTTTCGTACATTTTTGATTACCGCTATAGATCAAACAAGTTAAACTAGTTTTCTGAATTACCTTGAGGGCTCCCAATTTTATTTGTAAAATTTCAATCACGTTTGCAAACTTTTCTTAACGTTTTTCCGAGAAAAGCCTTTCGAAACGATTTGCCTATTGCACTTTGATCCGCGAATTATGGTAATTTATTTTTTTTTAGTTTAAAAATGAGCCTGTTCCGTTGTCTGGGAAGGCTGCCCAGCAAATGAGGGGCCATGGCTTCTGGCTTCTAACTTCTGGCTGCTGCTGCTGCTGTTACCTGAATTTTCCAACAGTGCGCAGGCGTTGGGGAAAGCGCGCGTATAACGGTAGAACAGGCCGCTCAGCTGGCAGCGCTGCAGCGTCTCGGCCACGCTCAGCTGATTCTCAGGGCCATGGAAGCGGGCGGGCTTTACTACGACACTACCACCACCCCCCAGGATTCACTCGCTGCTGACGTAAATCGGAATGCAGTTTTCAAGCAGAAAAAGCTTTTTTCGGGGCAGAGAAAAGCAGGAAAAGCTTCGCCCGCTCAGCATTTTCTATTTTTTTTTTGGTTATCCCCGACTGCATAATTAATGGCAAAGCTTTTTTTGCCTCACAGGACCTGACGGTCAAGGCCGCTCAAGGCCAACACTTAGTGTTTTGTACACGGCCCCCGATTAAGGGGTGTGTGCGAAAAAGCTTTTATTTGCCATGCACAAAAATCTATTCACTTGATGGCACTTTGAACAGACAGCCAGTACATTAAGGCTCATTAGCTGGCCGCCTTTGTGGGTGTATGTTTAGTATTTTGGGTAATTAGCGATAACAGTCGGGATGTAACGGCTAATTGAGTTATGTACAGTGGGACTCAAGATGATAGGACACTAGGGGGAGCTGAATTATGCAACACCATTAACATTACATGATTGAGATGGATGAGAAGACCCGTAATTGATTGATTGTTGCCGAACATAATAAATATTCAACGTTCAAAACATGCTCGTTAACAGAGCAGGGGGTATATCCTTTGGTAATGAAACTAATTTTGATAATGGCCAAAAAATTATCCAAGCCATAAATTAATCGTATAAATAATAATCATTTTAATTTGAGTGAATACTTCTAGATCTTATTGACAACTGCGTTTCTATATTAAGTGATTGTAAGAAAATGCAGTCGTAACGGAATTATTAATTTTTATATCTTCGATTATGTTATAAATATTTTCATTAAAAAACACGGAACACAAAACAAATATTAAATATTAAAATGTGTTACAAAAAATCGTTGTTAATATAGAATTGGCTGAAAAGTGTATTAGTTTTTGCTAAGCTTATTAAACCATTTCAGTTCTTAGTAAAAAAATTTAAATGTAAAAAAAAATAAATAACCAAAAATCTAGTTCACATTTACATTACTTTTGACTCAAAACAGTAATTTTATCAGCAGTTAAAATTCTTTTTAAGACATAAAGACTATTTATAGTTAATGTTAAATCCTTTGTTTACACCCACTGCTTTGAAGTAATGTAGTTTAAATACAAATGCTTCCTGGACTAAACTTTTTTTATAGATTCTACCTGGAATCATGGCATACTTTGTGGTGCAATTAAGTTAATTGAGGTTGCTGCTCCTACGGCAAATGCAACTGGCTGCTTTCACCTGGCCAGGTGTCAATGAATTGATTGCGATTACAATTCCGCTGTACTATTACTTTTCATTGTCAATGCCAGAGTGAGGGCCTTGGCGGCAGCCTTGACCACGAATATCGATTTCCTGTTCTGTGTGCGAAATGTGTTTTTGTGTGTACTATAAATGTACGGTAAAGTGTGCGCTTCATTTGAATGCTGAATGTCTAACTAGCTTCCTGTTACCGTTATTGCCAGCACTAACGCTGCCAGTTGCACAATTAAAATGCGTTTATTTTGACGCTTTTAGCGCTTTAGCCTTTAAGCTGACAACTTGTTGTCGCCCTCCAGCACCACACCGCGTATACGTAATGTAAAAATGCGAGCACAAAAGCGTCGATTTCGCATGAATGAATGCATGATTAGGCATTAGTGATCTACTGCTGAGTACTCTCGCACACGAAACCCAAACTGAAATCGAAATTGAAACTGAAAACGAAATCGATTTGCTGAAAACTGGTTCCTAAATTGTGTCACTCGGTAGCTGGCGGGCATATGCCGGTGCCCAAAAAAACAACTGACACACTGCGGAAATGTGTAGAAATGTAAACAGCTGAGAAATAACAAAAACCAGAAAAAAAAATCAATAACAATTACTTGACATTACCGTGCGGTCTTGCAAATGAATTATTCACAAATTGGCAATAGCAAACAAACAAAAAAAAAACATTTAAAATGTGATTTGTTTAATGGAAAACTACCCGAGTATATTCATTTTTGGGATACCTATGATTGCATTACAAAAACTACATTTGGAGAGAGCCTTGACTGTGTAAAAGTCATATCGGGATCATCATCAGCCGCAGTATGAGCTCATTTCCACATTTGCCTAATTAATTTCCCTGCCAAAAGTCAATACATTAGGCGGGTTTATTTATAGTTAATCTGTTTAGAGAAAATGTGCAATAGAAATGGTTGAAAATTAATGTACACTTTCTATCCATAGTGTTTTTATATTATCTTTTAGCAAATATTTAGTTTTTAGTCCCTGTCAATTTTTATTTGATCAGCTTTACTCACCTTCTTTTTGGTATTGAAGCCCAGGAAGGATAATTTGCGGACATTATTCTCCCTGCCGCTGGCCGAACTGAAGCTCATATTGAGTGTTTCTTCTTTCCTTGTATTTTAATTTAATTTGATTCCAATCCGAAGATTTTAAGGGGACTTAAAGCTGCCTATTTGATGATCAGGCAGTGCAATGGCATCGAGGTGCTGGTGTGCTTGGTGATTTGCTGCGGCCACTGTGGATGCTCCAAGAATCTCGGCATTCGGGGCAGCGAATTCAACGCCCTGGAACTAAAAAAAAAAATAACAGATACAGAAACTGAAGACAAACGCTTGGAACGCAATTTCATTAATAAACAACTCTTTCGACTGTTTTTGCTGCTGCTGTTTTTTTTTTGTCACTGCTAAGGAGGCCAATTGAAGGCGATGCCGCACAAAAATATATAAGTACCGAGCGCAATAAAAACCATTCGACGCGACTCAATTAAAGTCAAATGCCAGCCACACGCATAGTAAGGGTGGCAGAGGGGGCGGCGGAGGGGCGGATTCGATGAAGCACGCGACTTTCGTTGACGGCTCGTGATCAATTTGCGTTATTTGAACACTCAATTATTATTTGGGGGGACTGAATGTGGGAATCGACGCCCCAAGGCGGTATTCTTTGCCACTCAGATCGCTCACTTAACGATCTGCATTTCCATTTAAAGAAAATAATAACCGTACACAGCAAAAAAATATTTATATTAAAAACAAAAGGTAAATAAATATGTTTCCAAACATGTTAAAACATTTATTGGCAAAACAATTATCCCTTGATAATTATTGTTTTTAAAAAAAGTAGATTCTAGGCAGTTAAAATAGTCATATACTATATTTAGACTTTGTCACTGTTTTGCGGCAATCTCAGTTGCTTCATATCAATATTTAATTATTTGATAATTCTATTCAATTATCAATCTTAAATATTAAAGTGACATCAACATGAAAAATTTATTTTGGAGACGATATAAATTAGAACTTTAGTATTTAATAAAGTCATGATCATGTGTCACTGTCCGAAAGTAAGCGCGAATAAATGCGATATGGGTAATTGCCATCTTATCAAATTATACTTGAAATAATACTCAAAAAGCTTAAGCAAATGCAAACAGTGCAAGAGTGCTAATCGTGTTTTTTTTCAAGTGAGGTAAACTTTCCTCTTTTAATTTTATTGATAAAGATTGATGGAATTTTTTTTTAATAAAGGAGTAATGAAATTACCTAAATATTTTTGCGCTTATGGTTTAAAAAAAACTCTGCTAAAGTTTTTTAAGTCACAAAAATGGGTATAGAAAAATATTATTTTCTTTTTGTCCACAATAAGTAAACTTTTTCTTTTCCCCCGATTTCAATTAAATATTTAAAATAAAATTTGTATGCATTTTGTAATATTTTTTCAGTGCACAATCGTTAATCTCTTGTATAATATATTGACCCTAGTGAATTCATTCGTAGTTGATTAACTCGATTTCCGGGTAAATACGGTTTTTTCAGAAATTAAACTTTGAATTGATGACTGACTCGGCTACTTTTCAATTTAAGTAATTTAAAACAAAAATTCGTACACAAAGAAAAATACATTTTAGACAGGATTGAAAAGTTTAATAAAGCTAACACTCCATATTATTTTTAACTTTACTTTTCTAAGTTCTCAACGCTTTTGAATTCGTTTTCTCTGTGCATGACGACCTGCTTAATAATTTTGTTACGTTCTGCGACAGATGACTGATATTCAAACTGAAATTTATGCTAATTATATGCTCTCCTATTTGTGGCTAAATCAGCCCCTTCGATTTGGGGAGTGGCGAACGTTCAACCTAAACGGCAATCAACCGAAACAAACACAATGGTGTCCAAGAGTCCAGTGTTGAATATTTCGTGACGGCAGGTCCTTAATTATTTAGTAAGCACCTTTATGGGTAGCAGCAGACTGGGTGGCAGGACAACAGAATCGCTGAAAACCGAACGCAAGAGGCACACAAATTTAATTAGGCACCGCCGGCCTATGGATATATTTATGGTTTGCACGTCGGCGAAATCGCGAATTGGGGCGCCACTGGGCGGATACGCGATATTCAGGACACCGACGAGGCTTGCTCCGTGGCGAACGAATGCCGTGTGAACCTGTTGCGGCTGCGAATGCGCTGATTTATGTGAGCTTCTTTCTGCCGCCAAGAACGCCTCGAAAGTGAACCGTCAGCCGAAGTATCTACGAACTGCGAAAACCTCTGTGTGTAGCCGTATGTGTGGGTGCGTATCTGTGTGAGGGGAGCAGCGCTTCGTATCGTATCGTATATCGCGTAGACAATCCAACATGAGTCTCGTGCTAAGACGCAGCGCCTTAAGTTAGCCCCCGTCCCATTAACTGCTACCCACAAAATTTTCACTTGGCCGCCTCTTGGTTATGTAAGAAAATGTGACTCGTCTTTGGGGAGGGGTCTCCAGGTTTCATGTGCCTTGTGCCTTGGATATGCAGCGTTGTTTGCCATATGTTCTTCGATAAAAAAAAACTGATGTGTCTCCTCTGTCTGACCATGGATTAAAGTTGAGCCGCTGAGCAAACAAAACTTTGGCTTTTGGCAACCTTGATATTGCCTCGCGTCTGCATAAAAGTGGGTGGCATGTTACGGGAAATGCTATTAACTAATAAAGGGATTTCAAAGTTGATCAATGGCTGAACGGGGGTGGAAGCTCTTTCAAGGTTTCCGTTCAAATATTTGAACACCCAGTCCATCATTTCTCCGCCTTTGTTGAATGCTTTGTAAATCCCTAAATTGCTTAGATTAATATTTGTACTTGTATTTATTTCCAACTGAATTATTTGTATTTATATTTGTTAAATAAATAAATAACTTAAATCGCTTATTTGAGATTTTGCCACTGTTTACATTTTGTATTTTATATCCTTGCATAAAGGTCTCCAATATTTATTTATTTATCAGGACAATAACATACTGAATTTGGTTTAAGAAAATATATATATTTAAATAAAGCAACTTCAAGCATACAAGAACTCTTGTAGCAAGCTGACTTGTTAAATGCTTTCCGCTAAAAAAAAAATACCAATCTAAATTAACCTACTTAAAATTTTTACAAGGCATACAAATTATTTATCTTATTATTTTTAACTTTCAAAAGAAAAAGTAATTTTTTTTTTTTCAAAAGTTATTTTATTATATCTTAGTTGTTATAAAATTTATAAACTTCCAGAATAAAAACCACAAGAGCCAAAGATCAATCTAGAGCTATTTTCGTAGAGCAAGACTCAGCTGATTTTCTGTGTTTTTTTGGTACGATCGATAGGGGATCGCGTGACTCTAACCGAATTCGATACGATAAAGTGCACGTCGCTGGGGGAAAACAAATAAATTTACACATTTTATGGCACACACAAGGGAAATAGACGGATGGCAGTCAGTTGCATGTTATCAAAATTAGAGGCAACTTAAAACTTATAAATATATAAGACACTTAAAGACAAACAAAACGGTGCGGCTACTGGTTCCCATAAAATCCGAAGGTGTTACAATTTAAAACCCCAAAAAGGACCAGAGGGGCAGAAAGGGGTGTTAAAAATTAACGTGGTGATCAATTTTATGGGTTCATTAGCGTGCGCTGGCAAAATGACGCCAAACGATCGATCGTACAACGGTCTGACTTAATTTTGATTTAAATTATTTGTTTGTATACGCCTTTATGTTTATATGTACCAACCATAAACGTTAGCGGGTATCAAAAAAGAAACGTCTTCACACCATTGCAGCCTTATCGAACTTTGCTAGCCATTCAGTTCGATTTCGATTCCGATTCAGATTCCGCTCCAATTTATTAAAACAATTGACAGTAATGTATGGGATTCGCTGTTTGGCGGCTTCATAAATTATCAAATTGTCTATTATGTGTCGTGGTAGGAAATTGATTTGATTTAACCTCAGAGACACGTCAATTAGCTGCCTGCTGATGGATGATAAATGGCTTGAGGGCTTTAAATAGCCAACTTGCTTACACAATCAGTCGGAAAGTTTGAGTTTTATCGCCCAGTCTCGTGTGGGGTTTCACTCCTTATCAACGATGTTTCCTCCCCTGGCCAAATCTTTCCAGACCCAACCGGTTTTTGTCAGTCAGCTGCTGCTGCTACTGCTGCTGCTGCTGCAGATCCTACTTCTGCTGGAAATGCCACACAATTAACATTCACGTGCTGCCGAACAAGTTGGAAGGAAACCGGTTTTCTCGGTCGCCCAAATTGCAACAGTCAACACTGCAAAAGGCAGCTGCAACTGGATTTTGAATTGCAACTGCAGCTGACATTGAACTTGAGAGCACTCAAGCGCCTCTGACTCTTACCCATTTCTCTACGCCACCGGAAAGGGGTAACCCTCGTTCCCCCACCGATTTCCACAATTCGGTAGCCAAACCACTCGAACGTAAAAATGTCAGTTTAAAAAGCACTCGAGATACACCGCGTAGACCGCGGTTACCTGCTGAAATGTCGTTGACGACGCCGGTAATTATACAGAAGTGTGTCCATATACTATTTTGAATTATATATGGGTGCATTAAAATATTTGATAACTGGAAACGCCGCTATAAATCTTGACAGCCCATAAACAATTATTTTTAACGATACCAGACAGATTACCAACCCCTTAACGTCCCATTTATTACTAAAAACTATACTTGAGGCCCTCACAAACACCTAGTTCAAGTGCACTTATTGGAATAGGTTAGTAATCATTCAATTACAACTAACAATTGAATTCAAAGGTGTAAATTACCATGCAGGTCTCTGTATAAAAGTGTAGTGTTGGGTTACAGTTGCTAAACGACCGAATAATTGTGGTTATCGCACATGTTTTACAGTGGATTACCACACAAAGCCTTTACATTGATATAACTATAAAATTGAAATAAAAATGCAATTAGCATTAATTAACTGAATATAAACCAAAAGCACTGAGCAAATGTAATAATAAAAAAAAACAGCTAACGTAAACAAACAGTGTAATGAACCTCTCATAAAAGGTTTGTTTTAAAAAATATCAGATATATAAAAGTCATAATAATTTGTCAATTTATTATATTAAATACTTATTATTATTGATTGGTAGCATTTGTTTCTTTATCAAATGTTTAGGGGTCTTACTTATTTAAAAAAAATTCCTAATTTAACTTATATTTTCGTTAGACACCTTACTTCCACTTTCCACTTGAGTGACATTATTGTCCGGCCATGTAGGATTTATGATCGACAAAATTCGTTTGTTCAAAGGTTCAAAGCACTTCAAATCAATTGCATTTGAAACACGACATTTGAAACGGAATGAAACCATTTGGAAACGCTTCACTGCCCACGCAAAACCAAAGCAAACAAAAAAGGTTGAATTCCAATTCCAACTGCAAATATAGAACTAAACTCTAATTAGGCTACTGCCGTTCCGACTAATGACTAACCGATCAACTAACTGAACAACTGACTGACAGATCGGCGACCGTTGCGAGGGGCTGACTTACAGCACATGTAACCCCCAATCAATAAATTTTTCCCGCAGTTTCGTTCTATTCTCATTATCGATAAGCAATATTCGTCAACTGTTTTATAAATACGACTTGTTTGCTCCAGGGTTATATGGTTTTCTTTAGAAATAGCCACAGATGGCATCGGGTGTTCTCGACCAAAACCTAGTCAGCAAAAGTTTATTTGCTTTTGTTTTCGTAAATCACTCCCGGGTACTGCCTATTATTAATAGCAGACATGGATGTTGCGCAAGGGGTTTGGATATCTTGGTAATATCCAGAACGCAACGATGCGGTTCTGCTGATTAACCCTTGCGACAGTTGTCGGTGATTTTGTTTTAGTGATTCATTGCAATCTATAAGCGTGACAAAACGTGATGCCTTATCTAAAGGGTGAGTTATGAACAAGTTTTGTGATTTTAGTAAGTGTGGTGTAAGAAAAATTAGTATATATTAAGGTTTTTTTGTACTTGTTTTTTAAAAAAAAGTTTCTGAACAATATAAAAACAATTAATAAGTGTTTAAAAATTTTGTTTTTTTTCAAAATATAAATAAAAAAAATTTCTAAAATATTTAAAATTCTATTCAGAGTAATGTATTACTGTTAATGACCAAAAATAACAAATTGGTTCATTCACCCTTTAGGGGAGTTTTTTTTTGTTTACAAACCTATTCTAATAAATATTTACTAAGGAAACCGAAGATTCGAACGTCGGTCTTTGAACTCGTTAATAAGTAATACAAGAAATTTAAAGTAAACAACTATTATTTATTGTGGCCTTAACGGGGATCGCCTTACGCCCTTTGTCTACGCCAGTGTCTTTTCCCCCGTACTTCCTCCATATCGACTATTGTTATTAAATACTTCAATTTGCTGGCCGCTGCAAATTCTGTGTGTATCGTTCGCAGGAACAATAAATACTACTCACGAAAAAGCAAAATTACAACAACAGGTCCGCCGCAAGTTGTGTAAACAAAAGTGCAAAGCAACAATTACAGCTACGGCAGAAGCGGCAATAACAATAAAACCCAACTTTAAGCGTCATGATAAATTTTGGTTAAATATCAGACAAGAACAATACCAGAGCAAGAGCAAGAGCAACAAGAAGTGCGAGTGAGTGCGGAAAAACAGGGAGAAAAAAGAACCAACCGAGTGGAGATAAACAAATTCTAGTTAACATTGTGTGTTTATCGTGTGCGGGCCGCGACTGCAGCATAGTTGTTGTTGCAAAAAGAGGGCGGGAGCTCGGGGGAAAGCCAAATTATTGAGCCATTACTCACCAGCTGAAACCGCGGGGGCGTGGCGGGGCAGGGCAGGGGGCGTTTAGAGCAAGAGGGTGCCAAGCACAAATATTTGCAACACAGCACAAAAAAAAGACCACCAAAATTGGCCATTCATTGGCTAGTTTACGACATCTAAATAAACCTTATCGGTGGCATATCAATAGGGTATTTGAGAATAACAAATAACGTAAATTTAGCAAATGAATACGCAGAATCACTTATCCATTGTTTATTTATATTATACCTTAAGGTCAACTAACATGCCAACTCTAAGTCGGCTTAAATAAATATACTTTTATTATTAAATTTTAAAACACAAGATGTTCGATTTTTAAATATAAAAAAATTATAAAAACTACAAATATAAAGTAAATTACCACCAATTTTTTTCCAAGTGCAAGCCAGAAAGTGCAGCTAGCTATTCACGTGCTGTGAAAGAAGAGGGGTGGTGGTGCGAAATGCAAATCGGGGTGCCGAGGGGGCTCAAATGGGGGTCCAAAGGGGACTCTGAGCGCACTCAGCGCTGATAGCAGAAATTCCCCCAAAGTAGAGTTTTGGTGTTTGTTGCCTCCTGTTGTTTTTCTTGTTGTGTTTTTTAAATTTGCATAAAAAGCAGACAAACTTAGCATAAAGAGCCGCAGGGAATGGAGGAGAAACAAGCGGAGAAAGGGGGCAATGACAGATGGAGAGGGAGAAAGAGAAAGAGCGGAGAACGTGGCATTACGTGCCGGCTACAACTGAAACTGTGTTAGCTCCGCTTGTCGAACAAATACAACAAACGACAACAAAAACAAAGAGCAGAAAAAAAATCAAGAACCAAACCAAACCAAAAAAAAATAAACCCAGAGAACCAAAATAGAACCAGTTTCCAGAGTTTCAGAGTCACATGCTGCAGTTGCTCTCGGACCTGACTTTGATTTATATCTTTCGCTTGCTTAATAATTTGTCCCGACAGTAATTGAAAATCGGGGCCAAAAAAAATTTTTGGGCAGCAAGCGGCAAACAGTATTTAACAATATTTAGTTCCGTAAATGTTTTGCCTCCGAGTAAATTTCGCATTTTCTTTGACACTTTTCCAACTGCGAAAAAGCCCAGTAAAAGTTTATTCTTGCACTGAGAAAAACCAGACGTGGTTCTGGACCTTATGTAATAACATTGAAATTTTATTAACATATTTGGTATATTCTTATTTTTTTGGTGTTATTATAAATCATCGGATTTTATAAAAATTTTTTTCGTTGAAGGGACTTTTTAAAAATAAAATATAACCCATTATGTGAAGGGCTATCGAATTTGTAAGAAGTTTTCAAAACAAATTTGTAGATCAATCATTTAAGATCATTCAAAATAAATTAAATAAAATTTTAAGATATATTAAAAAAAAAAAGTGAACAAAGAATCAATCCTTCTAGATATCGCAATCTTTTACGGTGTGGGAATTGCGACAAAAAGTCAAAATATTCACAATTTAAAGATCTTTCGCACGAAAATAGCCGCAGACACAACAACAAAAGCAGCAGCAGACCAAAATGAATTTTATAATTGACACGTACTTGAAAAGTATTCTTTTACTTTTTACTTTTTACCTTTTACTCGGCCACGGGCGCCAACAACAACAATAGCAGCCACTGATGACGTCGCCGCTTGGCGAAATTCGAAAATTTTCCACTGTGCCTCAGACACAGTTCATTGATTAGCATAAAGGGATTTAATTGGTGTTGCAGGGTCACCTTTTTGTGGGTTTATGTTTTTTTATGTTTTTGTTATTTTTAATTTTCGCGGGGGTGACAACAAACAAATCGAACGAACGCACGGAGAGAGCGAGGAGAAAGAAAAACGCACTGGCTGGAGGGAGAAAGAACGCGAGAACGAACGACTCGATAAAAACAACAACAGACGACGAAGGAAATGGCAAAGGCACACGAAAATTGGCAGGAAAGAGCAACAATAACAACGTCGTTTGTTGTTGTTGCGTGCGCGCGCGGTGGTGGAACCTTTGTATATATTACTTTTTACTCAGTGTTCTTTACTTTTTACGACTTTCCGTCTTTCGGGCAAACTTGAACTTGGCGGAGCTCAACTACCGACTTTTCAGTTTTGTGTGAGCAACAGCACGTTTCCGACCAAAATGATTTACAGTTCCTGCCGCAGCACGTTTTTAACCGAGCGATCGAAAACGCAAACGCGAATGCCGCACCACCGAGAGAGAGCTGGCAGCCAACAGCTGGACAGGCAAGAGAGAGTAACGCCACCCTCACCACCGATCGCTCTCATGCGCACAGTGGGATTAATGTATAGCAATCCATGAGACGGACCTACTCAAACTAAAAATGATTTCAAAAGCAAAATATATTTTTAAATAAGGTAACGAAATTGTAATGTAATATAAGTCTTCTCAATGATTGGCAATCGGGAATGTTCAACTAGTCGGCTACGCAATTTTAGCAGTCTTATAATGACACAAGGCCAACCCTATACCTAAGTCATACATTGATTGTAAAATAAATTTAAATAAACTAAACAAACCAATTTATGACTTTGATATAAGTTTAAGGTTGTCTCGTTATAAGATTACTGAAATTACGTAGCCGACTAGTTAAACATTTCAGAAGGTAGAGCCACTTATGGATCAACGTCAAATTTAACGGTAACAGTATATTTAAAAAATTTAATTAAACTAACATTAATAATGAATTTTATAAATAAATGCATTTTAAATGGCTAATTTCTCCCACTGTGCAAGGCCACCCTCTCCGAAGATCGCTCTCCCTCTCTCTGGATAAACGGCAGGCTCAGCTCTCTTTTTCACTCTCTCTTTTTCCTCCCTCCCTCCCTCCTTTTCTGGCAGGCTGCGTTTAACCCTTCAAAGGGACCCATTTCGACCCCCGCTGGGTGATAGCCTTATCTATTATTAGCAACGCGTTTGATTTTTTATCTAGAAATAAACAGCACTGACTGAAAAAGCCAATATTTGTCCAACAATTCACGCAATGCAAATTAAGAGGCTCCGACGCTCTAATTGATTGATTTGCATTTGAAATGAAAGGCGACAATCGATCGGCTAAAAACTGTGCAACAGTCAATGAGAGCTCTTTGGATGGTCGTAATTTTTACCAACGTCTACATGTTGAATTATTTTGATTGCGGGTTTATACTTGAAAATTTATGACGAACAATTGCGCCAAATAATGATTAAGAACAGTCACAATATGGGTGTGTTTTTGGGGTGAGGTAACACTGATAACGGCAGACAGAAAGCTTTCCGGAGAGAGTAGGACTTTCCAAATGGGCATTTTCCGATATCTGCCTACGTCAGAGTTTTGATTGGTTGTGAAGATATTAATCTGTTGATTGTTAAAATTTACAAACACTTGCTAATTGATCCGAAAAGTGGTGCGAAATTTTGGTCAGTTCAATAAATTAATTATCCGCAATTTGACAGCTATTTTGATCGAGTGGCGATAGGAAAATTTATGGTTCAAGCCTCAGGGCTTTGTCGTCGAAGGCGGTATAAATAAAGTGTCAAGAGTGGCGGCACGTCACCCTTTTCTATTCGCACTATTAAAAGTCCATTAAGCGATAAGCGAATACGAGTGGGTGAAAAAAGTCTAGCACACATCGCTAAGGGTTAAGCTAAGCCCAAAAGCAGGCTGTGATAACGGTAAACAAGAGAGCCGGCTAAAAGTAGGCAACACTGAGCGATAACAACCGTTAGCGATGCACAATTTGTTTATTTTAATACAAAATCAAAATCATTATGTTTATCACAAGTGAAAAAGGTAAACACACAGGAAAAGCAACTCAAAAGTGAGTGAAATTAAGGCGCAGGCGTCGCTGTCGAGGTGAAAAGCTCTCCCATTTGAGTTGTCCCAAAACTGTTGCTATCAGCTGTTGTCGTTGTTGTTGTTGTTCTGTTGCTGGACTTTTGACTACATCTTCATTTTATCATTTGATTTACCTGCAAAACTTTAACAATGCTCACTTCCGTCGCCCGTAAAGAAAAAGTAGCGGAATGCTGCTCACCTGCAGGCTCTGTATTTGTGTTTGTATTTGTATCTGTGTTTGCGTTCGGTGGCGGTGGGGGCAAGTGCCCCAGGGTTTATGTTATGTGAAACTATCTTTTTTCAATTTCCCCGCTTGGCCACTGCTCCTGTTGCCCACACAAAGCGGAAATGGAAGTTTTGTAAATGTTTTCTTTTGTATTTCTTTGCAACTACCCATATGCCCGCTGTAATGCACTGGGGATAAAATCCATCATTGGTTATTAACTTGTGTTTATACAGATACTAAGTATTTATATCTTTTTTTGTTCAAATGGAGTTTTTATGGAGTTCCACTACAATGTTTAAATATTTCAAAAATGCTTCAAATAACATGAAATTTTCAAACATTTACATGTAAATATGTTTTATTACAATATTATAGTATTATTGTTGTATTTATACATAAAACTCAAATTTATTAGATTTTTATAAAATCACATAAAATGTGATAAATAAACATAAATAAAAAAATGAGATGTTTTAAGTGTTTTTTTCAATGCAATGAGGTTATTAATAACTTAAAGTATTTGTATAAAATTATCAGTAATGTAATATATTTTTTTACTCTGCAGTCTCCACAAATACACACGCAACACGGCGCCTTTGAAAGATGAGCGAAAATGGATCTAGTAGTAATAGGAGAGTGTGGTGAACGGTGAATGTGGGTGTGTGAATAGTAGGGGGTGGTGGGTCATGGGTGGAGAAAGTGGGCGGCGAATGTGGGTGGTGTGTGAAGGACCACATGGACGGGCAACTCGTGCACTTTAGTTTTTGGCTTGCAAGTGTTGTTCCTATTTTTTTATGACACTTGACGCTCAGCCAAGCCATTCTGTGGGTGGGGTGGGGGATGTTGGATTGTGGGTGGTGGATTCAGCTTGGTGTGGTTCGGGTGGTGCTGAGCTCCTAAGCTGTAGGTTGGCAACGTTTTCCGTCATTGTTCGGTTTCCTTGGCACCTTCCAGGCAATGGGGCTTCATTCGGTTTGCCTTTTCCTGCATTGATAAGAAAGTGCTTTTTAATAGCCCTACATTCGGATATTTGTACACAACGGAAAAAGAGATTGGAATTCGGTGTCAAAGGGCTGACTTAATTGATTTTGATTGTGCATATTGAAAGAACACTAGACTCAATAGTTTGTTGTTTAACCAACTCGAATTTATTAATTAAAGGAACCAATTAGTAAGACTGATTGGAGTTTGTGTAACTGAAAGTAGGATTTTGAATTGAGAAGGAATTTTTGTCATTACTTTGGGATAGGTCAACAGCTATTTGAAACAATTTAAAACTTTGACCTGTTTAAAATATGTTTTGACTGGAACATAACCTTTTAACTTTTGACTTTTACAAAATATTTTTGTGGGCATTGTTTAAACGACATTACAAATTGCCTTTAATTCAACTTTAAGTAAATAACTTAATAGTCTCAAAGGCTCCTAAACTTAGCGATTATTAACCCTTTCGTTTTATTTAATGTACATAAGTATTAAAATTTAAAATGTTAAAAATTTAGGTTAATTGTTATTTAAAGTAAAAAATTATGTAATTTGTTTTCCACTAACCATATTAACCATATTTATTTGAAAGAATTTTTTGTGCTGCTCTCTTAAATTTTCTCTCTGTGTGGTAAAATGTTTTGCTGTCACTGTAAATTGCTGAACATACTGCACGCATTTGACACTCATAAACAATGCCCGCTATCACCTGTGACTCACGAGGCATTCTCTTCAGGTAAGTACTTCTCTTAATTCCAGTACTCATACTCGTAGAGCTAAAAGCCCAGCTAGATGTTATAAAGCTGGGGAGAGCTTTTCTTACGCTCCGATCGTAGCTTCGTAGACTGTAGACTGGTAGCTCTGCTCTGTAGATTATTGGGTGCTCGGGTCTTGAGTCTCATGCGTTGTCCGCAGTCAGTTGCTTTTGACGGTTTTTGCCTATTAATAATAACAGCAAATACTTATGACGCGACTCTCTTGACTGGAAGTAATAAAAGAAAAAATTTATCGCAAAATTCAAGGTTGCCTAGTGAAGTAATAAAGAAAAGCAACAAGTCGCAGTAAAGTACATTTTCTAGTGGCAAAAGTGACAAATCAAGTGGCCCGAAAAATACAACCACTTGAGAATTTAAATTTAATTACGCCCGACACGGGCACCCGTACAAACATATGTGAACACCGATAAGATAAGCCAAAGGTGGGTCTGCTGGTGAAAAATGGGAATTTGCATGCCGAGACAAATCTGTGGCTGTAACTGAAACCTCAACTAACCCAAAAAGTCAAAGCGAAACCAACGCAACAGCCACAGAGTGTCGATGTCGTTTTAACACTCATACACTGCGAGAAAATATATAACAAAATCAAAAATATTTGGTTAAATATGGGTAATAAATTACCATTTATAAGGACATTATTTTCTTTGATATATATTTATTTTCATTTGTCTGATTCAATGTTATAAGTTTCTATCATAACTTTCAAAGAAAAGTTTATTTTTATTTTATTATATTTGAAAAAGATTTAAAAACGTGCTATAAGTATAAGCAGAAATCGTTTTTAAATGAAATTGATTAAAACTAAATTATGTTCATAATAAAGAAATTTTGTTTAAACAAAAAATACGTTTGTCGATATGAAGTCTTTACAAAATATGTGAATTATATCAATGTGGAATTTTAAAAATGTGTTATCGTGTCCATTGATAAGAGTGGCTAATTATCTGTTCAAAAATTTCACATTTATGCCCCATTTTTATGAGCCTTTTTTGTTTACTGTGCAGCTACAAAATCACTTGACGCGTGTACTTTCGTTTCCCCGAGTGTTATGCATATTAGATATCTGGTACAGGTTTGAGGCACAGTCACAGGCACCCCCGTGTGTGTTCCCAGATTCGTAGCTCTAGGGCCTGGGCACAAAGTCAATGAGCGGGGTAATTGTTTAAACAAGAACAACTGTGGGAGTGCTGCTGGGCATACAAATCGATTGCCATGGCAAATATCACCCATACGCACCGTTGTCCCCACCGCTCGTTTGCTTCCTGCCAACTGCTAATGCCGAAATGTGTGTGCAAAACGAATATAATATATAATTAAAACTAATTTGATGACACACTCGGGTGAAAGACGAACTCAGTCAGGCCCAAAGCAAGGGGGAAAATGAGAAGGGGGCAAGGGGACTCCTGCCAATTGCGTAATTATTATGTGCACAACACATATGGCTCGTTACACTGACGAGGAGTTGTGAGTGTGTGTGCGTCTGTTTATACAAAGAAAGAATTTTTTAAGTACGCAAATTGACAAACAAACGCAGACGAAGACGATAGCAACAATTTGCAATTACCGGGCCTCGAAATAAAGCCCATGTTCCCCCGAAATCACCACGAAATCCAACTGCACGCTCCGTTGATGGCTTTAATCGGGAGCGAGAGGCCAGCAAAAGCAGAGCTGTGAGCCATGTTAATAAAGACTAAGTAATAATTAAGTGGCGAGCTTTATGGTTGCCTTGGATGCGGACCGTAATGGTAGTGATGCCCTCAGCCAGACTGCATTTACGACCGGGTCACTTAATCACACAACTTCTCTTCTCCATGCAAATAAGCCATAGGAGACATTCGGGTCGGTCTTATCCTACTCCACCACACACATCATAATCCTCCATCCCAACCCACACCCCTTCCCACGACCTTGCCACATCACTTAAAGGCTTAAGTCCTTGGCTCTTCATTCAGTTCACGTGCCGCTTGATTTCCAAAGACCACAGACGCCTGGAGGCTTCTCCTCCAAATTTGCTCGAATAATTTTCGGTGAATATTAAATAAAACCCAATAGTCAGTAATCAGTCCGAAATCTAAGAGCACAGAGCACATATGCATATTTGAGTAACATAAAACTAATAATTACTATACTTGCAGGCCATTTTCAAATGTGCTGAGAATTTAATTAATATAAAACGTGATGCCTTTTAGCTGTTTGCTAAATATGTGTGTGATTGAAATAATTTTTTTGAAAGAAGTTAACATTAGGCATTTAATTTAACATAGTCAAAATAATTTTAAAAGTAGCAATATTTTTACGATTTCTATCAAAATGGTTCACAGAAAAGTGTGTTCATTGTGTTGAAAGCAAAGCAAAAATTCAAAGATTTTTATTTGGTTTAATTTTATTCATTGTGAAAATAAAACCATTAAAACAAGAATGTATAAAGTAACTGCTCAATACTTACATGCTAAAGATTTTAAAGCTTTCACAAAATATCCATTTATTTTTTTGTTGAAGCCACTTATGTGCGTTCAAAATTAGGTTGGTAAATGTTTGCTCTTTTGGTAAATATTTATAAGTAAACATAAAGCACTAGCTAGACGAGCTGTTTAATAGCAAGTGAAGTACCAAAAAAGCTGATTGCATCAATTCCTAAAAAGTTAAGGGCACAGGGCAAAACTACCATAATTGAGCACCGCTTGATTCTTTGTCATTAGTGCCTTGGGACTGAGGACTCAGGACTCTGGACTCTGGACTCTGGATCAATCAATGTCGAATCCGTCCGCTGTCACCAGGTACACAAGGGCTCAATAAATGCGCCCGCCCGGTGATTTCACTCATCTATGCAAAACAATCTTTTGCATGCAATTCGTGCCGCCAAAGCCAGGCGGCTTCATTCAGCAGCATTCAAAGGCAAAGCCAGCCAAAAAAGGGGGCTGGGCCTGTAATTCATTCATATGCATTCACTATGTGGCACTCATCAGCATTCGGTTCACATATGCTGGGGAATATGGGCTTCCGGCCAGCCCAGATGCTGCTGCCTAGTGGTGCCCTTTCTCCAATTTTTGAGCCAGGAGCTGCTGCTGCATTGCGCATACGCCGCGTGTGCAGCACTGAAATTTGTGAAAATTTCCAAGGGAAAGGGTGCCTGCTATTAATGTGCTCATTTCCCCACTTGCCAAACTATATGGATTCCGCTGCTTTGGCAAGTTTTGCATCGAAAACGCTTCCTTTGCTCCAGCTCCTGTTGCTCACGCTACGAAAATAATATTAAAATTTATTATGACAAACTTTCAACGCCAGCTGCAAAGATTTGCAGAGCCAGAAAAAAAAAACCAGTCGACGCGTTGGGCGATAGCATAAAAAATACCAGTGCTTCTAGGATGCCCAAAAAATGCTAGGACCCAACACACACATTTTTTATTAATATATATATGTATATATAGAGGAGTTATAGAGATGTATGCATGCATGCATATACGTATTTACATATTTTTGGTACGTTTGACAATTCATGGGAGAGTATCGGTTTATATCGACGGGCCAAGCGGACGCTTTCAATATTCGCCCAGCTTTGAGCTTACTTTTTCCATTTCCCAGTGTCATTTTTGAAAAATTGATTTATGGCCAATAGTGTGTGTGGTGAGAGGATGTGGGGGTTCAAGGGGGTTCGCAAAAAACCTATCAAGTGTCTACTGCCGCTATCTGTTCGCCACCCCCACCCCTTGTGCGGCTGTGTTTGGTTTGGTTTTGGCCATACATTTTTCCGCTGAAGGCTGTGAGCCATCGACAGCCACAGCCAAAGTTGCTCAATAACCAAGCATATAGATCAGTTTTTAACAATCCACTCCTGTCCCTGTCCCCCTGTCTCCCTGTCCCCTGACATTGCATTTTTTTTCGGCTGGTTGTCGCACTTTAACCGATAAATTGCTGAATTGTACGACTTTCATCAGGAGCGTAGTGAGTTGCATAATTAAAAAAAAATATTTAATTGGGTATAAATTATATGGGATGGATACAAACTGTCTTAATTGTCTTAATATTTCAGAAATATAAAGTTTTGTTGACTTCTTTGTACCACCTTTGGTATTGACTTGTAATACCTGACCTAATCGTTTTTTCTTCCAAGTTAAATTACAAAAAATTCTAAAACTTTTTTTTATTAATAACCTTTGTTCACAAATAATTTATATAACATTATTCAAACTTTCAGTGTGAATGATTAAGATAACTTTTTTGCTACGTCCATGATTGCCACTGCAATGCCTGCCACAAGGCAAAATGAGCCGTCAATTAAAACGTTTTCAACAAAAACGGCAAAAGCAACAGCATGGGTTTAAAAAAAAAAAAATAAAAGGGGTTGGATATCCTGGCGATAAAGAAATTGCTCATTTTTGCGCATTTCAAATGGAAATTATTTGGCTTTCGCTGAATGAATGAAAATTGCCGCCTGGATTTTCACTCAATGCCGCAGACAGTTATGGTGTTTTTCTGTAGTGAGTTGTAATTAAGCGTTGACTTGTTCAATTACCAAAATGCAATTGCTTTCGGCTGCAGAACAGCCGCAAACGTGCGCGTGAATTGGCAGAAGTTTACGCGAATTCAGGCCAACAACAGCACAGTTCCTGACCGGAACTCTCACCTGTAGCGACCTGCATCCCCGTCAATTTGCATTAATGGTGTGGAAACGGTTGAGTTGGGTGGTTTGGGGGGCTATGGTCCATCGAGGGGTATGGTTTGCTGGGTTAAAAACGCTGCACAACTTGGCCTTCTTCTTGTTGCCTCTGTGTCAGCGCTGCAAGGCAGGGAAAACGAAGTTTTTGTTTGCATTAAAATTGTCAGCGGTGGCAACTTTGGTGAGGTTTCGTTTTAATCATGGCACAAAACTTTGCTCCGACAGCGTAACCTCCAAACATTCGAGTGGCACACCCAGCCTCACTAGAAAAAATTTATCAAATAAATTGGTTGTCACAAAACTTTCAATCTTTTTTCCGTTCTGCTAAAGTCCCTCCAATGAGTCCACTTTAGTTCCCATTTTCGACGCATGATGGGTGGACATACCTATTCAAAGCCTCGGCATGACACTTAGGAAAAAAAAGTATGCTATTAATATTTTAAGCAACGAAGTCCTTTAAAAAAACAAGAAAACATTGTATATTTTTCACAACTAATATAAAGTATTCTTCATTTCAACATTCTCCTAAAGATAAAATTACAAAACAATATGTAAATTTGTTGGTAAATAAAACTAGGATTAAAAATTTAAGATTGATTTCTATAAACATATTAAAGTTAATTATAAAATATTATAATTTTAACTTTCCCAATAAAAATATTAATTAAAAACAAAATGTTGTAAGCCAAACCTAAGTCTCTTTCTAATGTACAAAATGGTTAAAAAGTTTAGAAATCCTTTTCTTGAAGTGCACGCTCATCCCTCGATATTTTTTTGTTGCGGGAATGCACAATTAAAATGCATGGACCATGGCAATCCAAAGTGTTGTAAGCGAGCAGCTGTTGCATGCCACATCGAATCGAAATGGGCAATGGTTATGCTTATGCATGAGCCACGCCGTCCGGCGGAAACCGATGGAACATCCGCAGGATATCCCTGCCACCCACAAAGCACCCATCATCCAGCACCCATCACCCACCACCCACCACCCATCATCCACCACCCACTGACCAATCTTGGGCATTACTTGGAAGTCTGCTGCTGCAGTCTCTTGGCCAACAATCGGAGTTATTTATGCGCATAATTACCTGCGCTGCGCTGCGCCCATTAGCATATGCGACCAATATCGGGGATCTGCACGGGATTTATCCTGGGCGCATACAAAATGTGGCATTAGGACCAAAACTAGGAGCTACACCTGCCTTTGGCTTATTAACTGCAAGAGTAACAAGTGAAAACTCGCACAAAACAAACTGCAAAATTGCCTCATTATGTGAAAAGGCAGCAAATAAAAGTTGGCAGTTAGCACAAAAGAGTCATGTACCTTTGAGGGGGTGGTTGCACGAGGGGGTGGTGGCACTGAAAATTTATGCAACACAAAGCCACAGCAAATGTAAGTAAGCCAAACGACATAAGCAGGCATAAACACAGCCGGGTCAACTGAAATTGTAACTCAAAGCAGTGAATTCAATACCCTACATGATGAGCAGCCTATAGAAAAATATTTTATTTAAAAAAATTAAGTTTCATAAGTTCAGTAGAGCAGTATTTTATTGTTTAAACTATTTACAAAATGAAGCAAATTTGGGTAAAAATAAAATTATAAAAATAAGTCACTCATTTAAAAAATTTAGGTACCTAAATAAAAATAATATTTTTCAATCGTTTAAGCCAAGCTAAAACTTAATTTAAAAACCTTTAATAAAATGGATTTCCTTTAAGAACCACTAACACCGCCAAACCATAAACTCAGACAAATTTACTTACCAAATAAGCCTTGTCACTCAGATGGTTTTCCAAATGCATTTCCTGCTTAAATTCATTATTGAACAAATTCTGTTATCGAGTGGCGGGCGAAAGCTCCGACCTAGTGAATATATCTCGATCCGGATCCGGAGCCAGGGCCACGGGCACAAAGGGCAGCCATTCCCAATCCCCATTCCCATTGAGTGCACCGACGCGTCGACGGCTCCCGGTGGGTGTAAATTTTGTTATGCGGCAAATGCGCCATAAAGCTACGTAGCAGGAACACCAGGATGGGGATGGAGATGGGGATGGAGATTGGAGGGATGGAGTCGAGGATGAGAAAAAGCTGGCTGGGATGCAGCTCAGCTCTCTTCCAAAGGCTGCCTGCATTTGCGTGAATATATTTGTGTGCACCTTTCTCTCTGTTTTTCTCTCCTCTTTCAAAAGAAGTTGTGACCCCCAACTTCCCCGTCCATGTTGTGTGCATGTGCGGCACTCTAATAAAATTTAATAAAAAACGTGCAGCTCGGCATAATGCAATGGCAATGGACTCACCCAAGGGGTTGCTGGGGCTTCAATGGCGTTGGGGCAGTTGGCGGTTAAGCGGGACAGGTGTATCATTACCTGCACGCCAACCGCAAGCCAACCAAGCTCCCAGCATATCAATAAGCTTGGTCGAAAGGGAGGATCTTATAACCAACCCACTCATTTGAATCTTCTGATGAATTCATTTGTACGTGAAAACAAATAGACAGTCATTTTTTATTTAGGGTTTATACAGATAAAGATAAGAAATTAATGTTACATAAATTTCTTACCATATAAAGGTATATAAATCCGTATTTAAAATCCTCTTCATACTTCCAAGTATGTCGTTGATATAATAAATTCAGTTAGGAATTATTTACGTGCAAAAAACATGAAGACACTGTTTTGATGGTTTATAAATTTAATACATTTTTTAAAGACCCTTTACAATAACAATAATATTTTGACCCACTTAAATATGATTTATACATTTTCATTACTCAAATGTTCCTTTTACAAGCCAATGACAGAAGCTATTTCGATTTGACACATTTTGATAATATTTTGTTTCTCCTTTTTTCAGTCTAAGAAGGAGTAGCAGTAGAAGTTGAAGCAGAAGGAGAAGGAGAAGGACGCTGCACAAAACTTCGGTTGTCGTAAGATGCCATGGGCAAGTGTGTCTCCCGGCAGTCGCCCCCACCGCCGCTGCCCTCGCTCCATCAGCTGGCACTGGCATCCCCAGCCGCGGAGCATCATCAATCTGTATTGACAATCGCACTGTCCCAAGAAGATTTGGCCCAGGCGCACAAAATCTGGCAACAGTTGACAGCGAGTAATGAATACATAGCAGCCAACGAGCAGGAGGACGAGCCCTTTTATTACACCATAAGAAACCACCAACGGAAGCAACCAGAGGAGTCACATTCGGAGGAGGCTGTGCTGCACATCGAGTCCCTTTACAATGATGCCCCAGTGGATCCACTGACATCAGGCGGCGAACCAGAGTACTCCACATGCCAGGAATTCCTGCTGCACGAGCTGCTGCAGGCCATCGAAACCGCCGAAGAGCAGGCACAGGCGTCCCACCACATCCTGAATCTGAATCAGAGGCAGATTCAGACCAGAATCAGGCCAGAACCTCAATTACCCGTCGAGAACAACGGCTGGCTGGCGGTGAGTAATATTGATAAATGTTTACAACTCACTGGAGGGTTCTCGGGAAAAACTATCAATAAGTTGACAACTCTGGGGCTGAAAAGAGTCTGGCAAAAATATGGAGTCGCAGATAGTAGGTCAACAATCTTTTCAGCCGCCTTTTGTCAACCTGAATATTCATTGTTGTAGAAAAAAAGTGAGAGGCAAATGGCTGGAGCTTTAAAGTTCATTAAAAGCATTTCTGGTAGTTAAAAATATTAAAGAAAAAATAAAGTAAAGATATAAATATATTGAAGGACTCCCTTCCCGGGTTTTGTTACTATGGTCTTAATATAGGCCCAAATATTAACTAAGTCCTTGAACCACCTGCTAGCTCAACTATCTCATATTTCCCTAAACAGTTGAGATTTGCATTTTCATATTCCTTTACTCCAAAGGCTTATTACCGAGTAATTTTACATAAACAAACTGTCAAAAACGGCCCCCTCGCCACATATCATCTTTCATACTTAACCGAAGCACTTATCCCCCCCTTTCCGTCTCCCCCTCAGCAATTGACCTTAACCAAATTTTTGTTTTACTTGGATAATGTCTCTGGGAGCTTATTACACCTGAATTTTACATGAATCACTCAGTATGAAAAAAGGAAAGTCTGGCACCCACACCTGGCTTACATTTTACAGCCTTGATTTGCTTTAATATAGCTACCTAAACTTTTCTCTAAAAGTTTGTAAGCAGTTGTTTTATTTTAAACATACGTTTAACATTTTATTTCACTAGATTAACAATTATAACAACTTAAATTTATTTTTTTTTTAAATAATTTGGGAAAGACTTTTTTTATTTTTTAAATTCAAACTTATTATCTTTAAACATAATACTTAAATTATTCAGCTTAATATTTTACACAAAGATGTAAAATAATGCGATGGCCCTAAAAGAAGACAATTTTCTTATTTCAAAAATAATTTGATCAATCTTTCGTATTGAAAATATTTTGTAGCTCACATTAAGACACCTTTAAATATGTATTTAAATCTCTTAAGATTTCTCAAGCGTCCCCTTATAACCCGTTAAAATAGGATACAATTCCGATTCAGCTAAATTACAGTTTAGTAGGTTTTTGCCACATTTTGGTTCTTTAAAAATAGAAAAAATTATTTTTAAAATTTTACTTTGAAATAAAAGGTAAAAACATGTAAAATATACATACATTTCCACACCTTTTGACATGGGTTCAGTTATCGGCTAGGAGCTATTCATGTTTCAGCCACCCCCGATTTCAGACCATTATCTTTGGGCCAGCCACTTGTTTTCCTCACTCTGCGCATGAGCGAACTCGGAAAACTCTCTCTAGTTGACAAATATATCCCCTTGTGGTCAAGCAAGAAGAGAGCGCGTAGAAAGACCAGACCCACCACAATGCAGGGAAACCCATTTGCTCCGTGAGAATTTTCTGCTCGCCATTTCATTTTCCGTATGCCGTGCTTTCACAAGTGAAAAATCTTCGTCGCCACTCTGCCGCAGCAGGGAAAACTCAGTAAAAGTGTACAAAATACTCAGAACAAAAACCCAAAAACAACAAAAACAGGAAGACAATCGGAAATAGAAACGTGGGAAAATAGTGCGAAAAACGTTTGCATAACCTGAGGCGTGTGAAAAGTGCAAGCAGCAATCTGCGAAAGATTTTTCCAGCAACCCATAGATTTTCAAGGACCCCCGTGTGTGGGTGTACGTACTCGCAGGTACTCGCTGTGTATCTGTGTGCGGCTCAAGTGCAATTATAAATGGCGTAATTTGTGCGCCGTGGCGGCCGTGTCATGAACATAGTCGTACTGCTGCATCCTATAGAGGCCTCATTGGACACCAGGATCAGGACGACTCCCCGGGGAGACAGCAAACGGACGGAGACTCGCCGGAAAAGCGAGTACCTCTGCCGACGACCTGCAACATGGATGAATGCGACAACCCCGTCGTCGTCTCACTAGGAAAATACGCATTAGAGCACCGCGAGGGGGTCGCCGAGCCGAGCGAGGAAAATTCCGATCAGGAGCACCAGCAACAAATTGGTCACAAGGAACCCAACATCGATGATAAGGGGGCGCTTCTAGAGCAGGACCTTCACAAATCAACAGTCGAGGAGGACGAAGCGGTCGACGCGGAAGTCGAGGCTGTCATTATGGTACCACATTAAATATGTATTTTATAGAGAGGTTTCGTTGTTGGAAGCCTTTTTATGTTAAAGAGTGTTTTGTAGATAGTATTTTGCTTTAAGGCATGTCATTTGTACCTCGTAGACAGTTTCCTGGTTTCATTAAAATTGTCTTTTAGAAAGCTTTCCGGTTTTAACTTCAGACGTATTTCAGTTTGGTTTTAATTTTTGTTCCACGTTTTACAGTTCTACATCAAGTTTTCTAAGGGAATTCGCTTTATCGTTTTTAAAAGAGAGGTTTTATCATTACATTTTTTATTGTATTCTTTTAAATAATTTAAAATGTACTTCAAAAAAATTAGATGTTAACAAAATAAAAAAATGGCGTGGAAATGGCTTACATTTAAATTTATTTGTCTTATAGATGCGTCATGTATGTGTCCAATATTCTTAAACAAAATACAAATATTTGAACAAAAATTAAAATCGAGTTTTACAAAATTTGTTAAAAAAGAAAACCGGAATAGTACCAAATAAAAAGATAATGTTCGAAAAGTTCCTGTCAAAAAATATTGTGTAAATACGCTTGCATATTGATATTTATCATGATTCCGTGAAAAGTATCTTGTAAATAGTTTTTGTTGGTAGAACCCAGTTGGCTCATGTAGTTAGCTATGCATTCTATTGTCTACTGTCTCTTGTTAGGGAAGTCCTCGGGGCTCCTTTGTTTTTAGTGTGCCTCTCATCTGTGTTGACCCGATTTTGCAAATGTGTTTCGCTTTCATCCTAATCGCTTTTCACCCTTTCTCCTCCGCCGTTTCTCCGCTTTAGGGCCAGGCCGAGAGCAAGAAACAGGGCAGCAAGTCAAGTCGCCGCCACCATCACAATGGCAACGGAAACAGTAATGGCAATCCCTCGGAGGCGCTGGATCAGACGGTGCACACCAAAGGCACCGCCATGTCCTTTGGTTTCCGCAAAAAACTCAACGGGACGCCCAAGAAGTTCAAGAAACTCCTGGAAGGCGGCGACAAAAGCGCAACTCGCACAGACACAAAGGACGACAATGGGAATGCAGGTGAGTCAATGGATTGGGTTTTTGTTTGGGGTTGGTTCGTAAAAAAATTATATATTTTTAACCAGGCGTAAAATAGTGTGTTTAAAAAAGCTACAGAAAAGCTATTTAGTCAACCAACTTTATTTTAAATAAGTTGAAATAAAAAAAAAAAAACTTAAAAAACAACAGCACTTATTTTAGAAAACAAATTCAGTGTTAGGTAAAATAAATAGTAGGTTCCAGTAGTAAATATATATAAATTTAAGTGTCACAGATTGAAAACAATGTAGTTTTTTTTAAATGTCACAAGGGATAAAGATTCCAAAACTGATTTTATTTTTCAAGATTTAAATTGTTAGCTTAAAAAGTATTATTGAACTTTTTCTAAGCTTAATATTTAGTATTTTGTTTAGTTTGTATTTTTTCATAGGCTCTTTTCGCCTCTGAAAACGGTCAAGTATTATTGCTTTTTAATTTGGCGACAATTTGGCCAATTTAACAATGAGTTGACATGCCAACTTTTTATTTGATTCCTGCCCCTTCTCCTTGCATCTCTTGCCCCCCGGACAGCTGCTCCCATTCACTTTGAGAAAGTAGGCGCCGCCGCCCAGAAGACAGCCACTTTGGTGGCAGGTGCGGCCGGGGCACGTTTCGGCTATCGTGGGGCAGTGCCACGCCCCGCATCCGCTGGCCTTTCAGCTCCTCCCAGCGAGGAATCCGAATCGGAGACGACGGCCAATGCCCAGAACAACAATAATACCAACAGCAACCGAGGAACGGGAAGTGGTCCGGTGCTGGTGAGCAATTGTGAGTATAAGTACCTTTAGAAGTAGCTACCTCAAATAGAGTAGAACTTCCCCTTTTGCCCACTGGTATAACGTGCTCCGATTTTTTACGCAGTGAAACGACGCTCCAAGAGCGCACACGCCGGTCGATCCGGCGATGGGGAGCCCAAAATAGCCCAGCCCAAGACGCTGACGTTCAACCTGAACCAGAACACCACCATCGAGTACCAGCGGCGGCAGTTCTTCGGTGAAATAGCGGACGAATCATTGGGACCGGGAGCGGTATCGGGATCGGGATCCGGATCTGGGTCGGGATCGAGAGCTATGCAGCCGCGCTATAACTACAACAACCTGGCCAGCATGCACGCCAATGTCATGTGAGTAACTCAGCACTGAGATTTAACTTGCGTTAAAGTCAGAAATATATATGAAAAGAAATTTTAAATTAAAAAAAAAAAACATTATTTAATTTTTAAACACTAAATTTCATTAAATTTATTAACAATATCATTTATTTTCCCCATTCACAGAGTCCGCCCCACACCGCGACCCACTCCGGCCAGCTTTGCCAAGTTCACATTGCAGACGGTGAGCCTGCCCAGGCCGGAGTACCCGGTGGCCATCAGCCTGACGGCCACCACACCCACCACGCCCAACAGCAGTGTGCAGTCGCCGGTGCCTGCACACTCCACGGGTGCCAGGGCCAAGGACATCTCCACCAGCTCCCGACAGCATCCATTGACCTCTGTGCATGTCCAGCCGCAGGCCCAACAACCACAACAACACCAGCGACATCTCGACCAGAAGAGCGTGAAGCAGCTGACAAACAATTCCACACGCCGTGGATTCTCTGGGAGCCGAGAGATAAGTGCAGATTCCGGGATAGCCAGCATGGATATGGCTTTGGACAGCAGCTCGGGCAGCTCAGTGGGTTCCAAACGCAGTCGCAGCCGACCCAGGAACCTCAAGATGGTGATGAGTGGACGACACACTTTCGAGGTGCGCGATGCCGACGATCCGCCCTCCAGTGAGTCCAACTCGTTTGTGGAGCCGCTGGCTCTGCCCAAATTGCCCACTGATGGCAGTCAGAGCATTCCGTTGCCCCTGCTGGGATTGGTGCGATCCAATACGGTGCTCAGTCGGGAGACTTACGAAAGACGTCAGGCGGAAGCTCCAGGATCGCAGCAGGATCAGCAGGGTAACGCAGCAAAACCCAAGACAAGTGGCTCCGACGAAAGCGAGAGTGTGGACGAGGAGAAGCTCTACCTGGACTCGTCCACCTCCGAGAAGAGTGCCAAACAGCAGAGCCAGTCCTCCATTTGGCTTCAGCAGGCGGGAGAATCTCTGGCTGCCCAGGATTGCAGCAGCATGAGCATGAGTATTAGCAGTGACACCCAGGCCCCTGAACATCAAAGGGACAATGACAAGGAGGAGGACATGTCCTTGGGCCTGGATGAGATCAGTCTGATCAACACCGACATGCAGTTTAGCACAATCTGTAAGTGAACTCAAATTTAAAATAGGATGTCTTGATTTTTAAAAACCATTAAATCCTCTCCAGCTTCTATGACGGAAACTCCACCCAAAGTGGATCAGGTGGACACCCTGCTCAATTTGCACCTGGTGGACAATCGTGAGGCAACCACCTCTCGTCCCCGCTCCTTCAACAATGCCCTCAACGAATCCAAGTTTGCAGAGCTGGCTCTGGCCAGTAGCACTTGTCTCCTGCTGGATGATGAAACCTCTCCCACGGACAGTTTGGTCAGCAGCACCGAGGATTCCGAGGAGGCGGGTGGAAAGCTCCAAAAGCACAAGCTAAACGAGGAGCGACAGCAGAAGGACATCGATGACATCGACTTGGATGATATTTCGCCAGTGCTGGAACTGGATCTTGATCCTCCAGGCAGCCACAGTCCCATTTCACCCGGCACACCCACTCACGCCTCCCATTCCCTTTCGTTGGGCTCGGATTGCGGAAATCTCATCGACGACGAGATCGCTGATCAGCCAGCGTTGCTGTGCAACAGTGAAGCCCATGAGGTGGCCACGGATACTCCAACCCTGATGGAAACGCTCACCCACACCCAAACTGGGTCCCTGCGATCCCTGAAGAGTCAGTCGAAGGCTCGTACCGCTCTCCAACAGGCCATCGAGCTGAGTCTGAGGACTCCGGCGGCAGTTCGCAAGGCAGTGATGGATCGGGCCGAATCCTTGGATACTCTTTCCCCCTGTGAGTCCATCTGCTCCGATGACCTGATGATGGACTTCGATATGAACAGCAGTCTGGACTCCATTGATCACATGGCAAATGCCACGGGACGCAGTCGCAGTGGCTCGGATCTGCACAGGATTGGAGGTCAGGATGTTGACCCCATGCAGGCGGAGACCGAGGCGGAACTATTATCGGAACTGGAGCGCAAGGGCAGTGATGTGATGAAGGAGCTGAATACCTTATTGCGAGGAAGGAGACAGCGCGGAGGCCCCAGAGAGCGAATTAGGTGAGTTTTAAATACATTATTTAAAAATGGGTTTTTTAAAGAAATTAATTTTCAAAGAGAATGAGGGTATATTAAAGCTTAATCAATCTTTTAAAGAAGACAATTTATTTCTTGGTATTATAAAGCTCTTTAAAATAATTTAAATATTTGTACATGAATTTTCAAATGCTTAAGAGAGGCAACCAACAACCAATCTTTTAAACTTTATGTAAAACTAGTTAAACAGGTCAGAGGTCATGTATTTGGATACCTTCACATAACTCCATTTGAAAAATGTATACCCTTCATCTATTTTTTTATGGAATTTTTTCGATTCCCCTTAGCTAACCAAAGCTAATTGAATTTGCTGCATTGGGTCTGATAAAATGCGGTGGCGGTGGCTCTTTGAGTTCGCCTTTGATTTGGTTTTATTAGCTCTGCACTTGGCAGGCGGCCAGCAACTGTCGGAATATTATTAAGTGCATTTTCCTGGCAGCTTCCCCGCGCCTGCAACCTGCAACCCAATTCCACTTGAGGTGCTGCAAATCAATCAGCAGCCTCTCCCTCTTTTTTGCGCAGCCTTTCTCCCAAGACAACATTTTTTTCAACAAGTTAGCCCTAGAAAGGCAATACTTCACCGTGTTTTTTTTATGATTTATTACTAGCTTTGGGTTATTATTTAAAATAATTATTAAAGTTAAAAAAAAAGGTTAAAAAAAGTTGTGCAGACATTTGTAAAACCATCAGTAATAGTTGAAGGTTGTACAAATGATTGCTTAAATGCACAACAAATTTTAAATTGATCTTAATATATTAATAATTATAATATTTTTTGATGTTAATTAATTTGTCAATGAACTTTGCATTAGATTTTCTCTGGTGATTTTGTGAACTCATTTGAACTTGATACCCTCGATCACATACATATGTACCTTATAGTGTTAATGTGATTTGCCATGCACATCCAGGAATATTCATCAATTGATTTGGCTGCCAAAACAAACAAACAGCCAGTGAGTCTCACGTGTTCGCTTGTTTGTTTGGTTTTATTTTCGAAAGGGCACTCTGGGGTTAATCAAATGCAATTTACTTTGGCCAACTCACAGCATTGGCATTGCACGCCCTTTTCCCGCCTCTATTTTAAGGGTAAATGGAAATGGAAATTGAAATTAGCCCAAAATTAGACAGACATCAGTGGGACAGGTTGGAACTCGCCTGTGTTTGGGTTTGGGTTTGAGTTTGTGTTCAGTTGCCAAAGGTTACTCCATTGGCTAACCCATTGGCGTCTCCACTCCACTCTACTCCACTCCATCCATCCATTCCAAATTCCCATTGCAGTTCCCGTTGTCGGTCCCAATTGCCGTGTTTTAGCGCCGGCTACTAGAAAGAGAAGGGACATAAATGGGTGTGAGAGGGACAGGGACATTTTTATGGCCAAAATGATGCAGTCAACAACAACAACAACAACTCTGTGTGGGCCTTGCGAATTCTGGGTGAAGCCAAAGCCAAAGACGCGACCAACGGCAACGGCACTTGGCATTTCCAATTGTCTATGCCTCCCACCACCACCACCTCTCTTTTTCTAGGCACTGCCAAAAAATATTATTTCTAAAATTTGCGAGGTTTTTAAAGTCTGCACTTTGCATTCGAAAAATATAATTTTAAAGCTAAAATAAATAATTTTACCTTATATGCTTATTTGAATAAACAGATTACCAATAATACAACCTTATTAACACAAGCCAATATAAGTTGATAAAGTCGTTTTTAAAAGAGTATTTTTAAGAACAACATTTTAAAGCATTTAGGAGTTACAAATGTATTCATCAAACAAAGCTTAAAAATAGATTTTGTAAGTGATCTAAATGTGCACATAAAATACATATATTCTCGGGTACCTATTCACTGTGTTAATGATTTTAAAAATTATGCTTTTCTGACTTTCAATATTTTGTATTCAACTTTGATAAAGTCAATAAGTGTATATGATAGGAATTATTTTCATAAAATAAGAAGACTATAAATTGTAGGAAAATTAATATTATTTAAAGTCAAAAGAATCAAATAAGATGAGAAATTTGTTCTCTGTGTGCCATTCCCGTCTCTATCTACATGGGAGCTCCAGACTGGGTCTTGGCTTTTTGGCCAAATCGTGGTCGTAGTTAAGATAACATTTTGACTTTGGCCGGAGACTTGATGGCGAGTGCCGCATTCTTTTGTCATGGCAACGAACTAGCAGCAACAGTCACAACAGCAACATCAGCAACAACAACAACAACAACCGGCAACGGCACGACATCAACATCGATGGAGTCGTTTCTGGCTCTAACCAAAAGTTGGGAAAAACTTTATTGCTAGGAAAAATCAATTGTCTGCCTCTACATGCAGACTCGTTAATATATGTGAACCTGTTTCGCAGCCAACAGCCAAATAACTGCAAAATGCCTCTGGCCAAATGGCTAAATGGCTAAATGTGCTGTTGCGGTTTAACCTGTCACTCGATGGAGATCCAACGGATGCGCCTGCGTCGGGACATTGGCTTTCCTTTTTTGGTTTTTTGTTGTTGTTGTTGCCAGCATTAGAAGGCCAATCTGAGAGCAGCCAGCTGCAGATATACTTCAACAAACCCAGCCAGTCACATGCAAAACCGCACTTGTGGATTAACCTTGAGACTCACTTACTGGCCAGTGAGTGAGTCATAACAGATTGGCTGTGCCCCCTCAGAAAACGCTGAATAAGCCCACTCAGTCTCAGTTATTATTGCCTCTCAGTTAGCCCGCTCACGCGGATGCATTGTGATCCCCATCTCGACATTCCGGGTGCATAAATATTATGGCTGCAGACAAGAGAGGCTTTCTGGCTTTCTGGCTTTTAGGCTTTCTTTTGGCCAGCATCGTCTAACGGCTGTGCCACACACACTGAGAACAACAGCGGCCCAGACCCACACGACCAACTCTTTCGCCTTTCGGCCCACCAGCAACATTCTTACCACTGCCTGCCGTTCATGTTGCTCGTATGCGCGGTGTTGCTGCTGCTGCTGCTGCTGGTGTCTGTTGTTGCTGTTGCTGGTGGGAACGTTTGGAAAGCGAAACATTGGTAACAACAGCAACCAAGCACAGTGGTCATAATAATGTGTTATATTTATCATTGAAAAATGTATTAAATGTGGTAACTGCAACAAAAGAGACTTAGACAAAGTAATTTAAACTGAGTTGAAATTTATTTTATTTGGTTTACTTCTATCTTTTAAATTCACTATTTATATTTTATAAATTTAAACAACTGTAGTGTTTACAATATTTGATATTAAAATTAGTAAAAAAGTTGCTAAAGTTGTAATAATGTAAAATAATTAGGTGTTAACTGTTTTAAAAAAAAATCACGGAAAGGGTATCAATCTTTTACTGATATACAAATGTTTCAAGATAGAGCGTTTAAAATTATGTACATCTGAAACATTTTTTTTAAAACAAAAAACTGGTAAATTAAGGTTAAGGTTACCAAAGATCAAAGACAAGGTTGTAAATGTATTTGTAGTATCAATTAGCTGAAACATTCCTAAAACTTTGATACTACGTACAACCCAATAAAACCAATCGTCCCACTGCAATGTTCCATTACCAAACCATACCACTCCATTACCACTCCATGGAGTGGCTCCAACTTCGATTTGGGCTCCAGTATTAAACAAGATCTCAAAGCGTGCGGTTCGGCTTATGAGTACTGTGCGGTTAGCTAAGCGAAGTAATAAATTATATTCGTAAGCCCATATCATTCCATCATTCATCAGCAATATCAGTTGAAAGAGCGCTGCCAATAAAGGCACATTTGTAATTGGTAAATTGTGCAAGAGTTGTTGTTTGAAAAGCGCGTGGGAGCTACTATTGCGTAGTCCAATTATACTGCGTTGTTAATAACCGAAAAAAAAACCAACCAAAAAACCAAAATTATCAAAAGCAAGAGGCAGTGACCGCAGGCAGTCGTCGCCTCCAGTGATACGCACTGCTGCCTCTTCCATGCCACAGCCACAGATACTACCTACCCATCCAAAGCTTCAGAAACAGATACAAATACAGATACAGATACGCGGTCCAACGCCGACGCCATCGATCGACCAGCGTTCATAACAAAAGACACGCCGCGGGCACAAGTGTCAATGAAACGAACGTTTTGCCTGGGATACATTTCGCATTTGGCCTAGACCCGCAGATTCAACTGAGTAAAAGATGTACGGTGGGACTTGAATGACTTGAATACCCCTAGAAATATTATCTTTTAGCTGAAAATTTGTATCTCTCATTCCTGGATAATAACTTATTACTTATGTAGTTTCACGTTGAAAAACTATCTTTTTTTCCAAGACTTAAATGTTTTTAAAATATCATAGCAGCAAAAGAAGTTAGAAAAGACTCATAAATCTTGAGCTACCCTTTGAATTTTAAAATACAATTTTTTTCCAAAGTTTTTAAAATTGTAGTAAAATAAACGTGTAACAAAGGAAGTGAACAAAGGTAATTAAAGTAAAGATATTCAGAGTTTCCCATCGTAAAACCTAATGCACCTATGTGTTTAATCTACTGCAAAAATCTTTTAAAGAAATCTAAGACTTTTAATCCTATTTATAAAGTATTGAACTTCATACAATTATTTGTTTATATTATGGAAAATATTTTTTAATTTATTTTTAAAATTCAGATGATAATTCACCTTATCGAAGCTAGACTGTAGCTTGGGAAAAGAACTGTATCACAATGCGTATGTACGAAGCGAATTGTCGGCGTAATCTGGCCGGGCTAACAAAAGCAGACAGTAGCTACAGAAACCTTAGCCAAGTGGTAGCCAAAGTGGGTGATGATTTCCGCTCTTAGCTTTGCGTAATTCGATATGCAACCGGGGCAAAAGAAAAAAAACAAACGGAGTGAGGGAAGGGGATGGGGTAGGTAGGCCCAACACAATGGGCTGAAAGTGTGTCAAATGCAAATGCAGGCAACGTTTGGAAAATCATTTGGAATTTGATGCCATAAACGTAACAATTACAGATATCAGGCTCATATATATAACATAGAAAGAAAGGGGCACCAGGGGTTTCGGGGGTCGAGGTGCATCCTTTTATGGCTTTTCAGCCACTTCAAGTTCAGTTGCGTTTGCGACGCGTTCAGGTTTTGGTTACGGATACGAGTACGGGTTCCCATCTCCATCTCCAACTCCATCTCCATCGCCATGCATAATTCAACAGAATGTTTGCCACACAAACTACAAACATACCATCGAGTGCAAATACAGATACAGATAACTGCTGCTGCTGCTGCTGCTGCTGCTGCTACCTACCTTCCTATCTACCTGTCTGCCTCAAAAGTGCTCCCCAACTCTGAATTCCACCAACCCCATCCACAGTCTCTGGGCATATCCCCATCTTAACCATCGTTGATCATCATCCTCAGCTCAAACACTAAAAGAAAGTAACAATCTTGTATCGTTTACAAAAAGTATTATTTTTAAAATGAACTTTTATGTTATTAAAGAAAGTTGTTAGTGCTAAAAGAGCATATCCAAATAATATAGTTATTTTCGAAAACCATATTCAATTGTTATTAAAATGTTTTCTTTTGTTTACAAGAACTTTAAAAAAAACTCATCACATATTTCTTAGGATTAAAAAATTTTGACCCTTTTTAATATAAAGTTTTAAAAATTGATAGTTAAATAGCCCAAAGTAGGAATTAAATAACTTAACTGATAAAAGAAGGAAGAGGCGCTGTAAACATTTATTTCTAGACCAATATTCGATCAAATGATCCAGTTTTTTTCACCGTGGAGTACAGAGAACGCTGGGCATGCGAGATACACACCGGATTCTCATCAGAGGCGGCCGTGTGAGAATGTTGGTTATTTCTTTATTTTTTTTTTATGGCCATTACCATTACTTGCGTGGCTTGCAGCGCACGCCCCCTTCCCGGAGCCTCTGCCTCTAATGAAGCTGCCTTTCCACTGCCACTTCCACTTCCCCTTCCTATATATACGGATGGGTACTGTACTATACTCCATGAACACATACTCCAAAGGTCTCCGGACTCTATGACAAATGACGTTTTGCCGCACAAATTGATAAGTACCGTTGGATGAAGTGAAGTTCGAGGAGTGCATGTCAACGCCTCTGCTCCACGGATCGCCATATGATTGTGATGTGATTGTGATGGCGATTGCTTGTCATTGTTGGCAGCTAACTGTTGCAGCTAGCCAACAAAGTGAGCCAAGTTAGCGACAGTTGCCGTTGGCAGTGGCGCGTGTGCAGTCCACAAATGAGACACATTTGTACTAAATGTGTAGAAAGGTAGCTGAAAAGCAGGTGCGTAGCCTTGGGGGGAGCATTCAGGGGCTTGCTGCTCAGTTTCTGGTATACCTTATCATCGGACAAGACAATTATGTGCTTAAACAGTCATCACGTAACATTATAAATTTGTATACGAAGAGTTTTGACTGTCTTATCGAGATCTTATTTCCAAATTTCATGGTAAATGGGTTTCTTCAGTATTTACCATCCCATTTTCGAGACAGATTGAAGAGACTATTAGGTAAATATAATCGTTGAAAAAATAAGTTTTTTAGGTTATGAAGCAGATATGAGAAAATGATAAATATTTTATTTACCGCTTTTATAAACAAGTTTTTATATACTTTTCAAATTAATTATTATTTCAACAGTTTTTGGAAACTAAATTATTTGTATTTCGTATTTATTTACAATTTACAAAAGACCCTCAACATCACTAATCAACCGACAAGCTTTGTATTTGATAATATACTTCAAGAACTTTTGAAAATATAGATCTAAAATTCCCTATAGATCCCCATTTTCTACTCCCCTGGTAATATCGCCTTATTTATACATCCATTTGCTGCACTTGTTGCAATGACAGGCATTTTGTCGTCTGACAATCGGATTGTTTTTTTTGTTTGGAGTACGAAATATCCGGCACTGCCGCCTGTTGAGTTACGCTGAATTGAGTTGTGCAAAGTACTCGTATTGTTTTGATTTCGGTGGATCTCTTGGGCTCTGATTTCTGCATTCATATTCATAAATACATATATACAAACATAGTACAAAAACCGCATTAAGTTGGCGTGCGAAACTCACAAACATGTGGAATTTTTCTGTGGGATTTGGGAAAGTGTATTTTGTGTTTTATGGTTTGGACATAATGTAAACGTTAATTGCTTTTTGTTTGGAAACACTCGAGTGAATCCATTTGAACTTTTGGCTTCGTTTTGGTTGTATCAGAAATTAATTAGAGGAATTTGTTTTTAAAATAAGGTTGGTTGTGTTTACTTTACCTACTAAACATAACTGAAATATAAAGGTATTAATTAAATTAAAAGCATAAACAAACATTATTATCTACATTAAGTAGGTATCAAACAAATCAAATCAAATTACGATCTCTCCTAACAAATACAATCAAAACCATCGCAGCAGGGAATTTTATTTTAATTAAAATGAAAGAGTGCTGAGAACCATTATCATGTCGACAAACCCATTTAACGGTGAAAATAGAAGGGAATCCCCCGAAACAATAGAAGATATTTTCGTACTTTCATCGCCGCTCCAGATGAGCTGGAAATTGTTCACAGTCCATTTCGTGCAATTCGCGATCATCTTAATGCGGCGGCCATAAACAAAGTTTGCAAATTTAAATATTCAAATTGCTGCTGTGCCAGTTCCCCGGAGGGCAATTACTCTTGGAATTTAACCATCTGAACTACGGCAGGAAAGTCTCACAAGTCGCTGTGAGATGCTTGAATTAATTTCTTTGTCGTAATGGATTCACCAACCAAAATATCATTATAATTGCGGGTATTATGGTAAACCCAAAAATCCATTAGCCATTAACCTTTTGATCTTGGAATACAACCGTAAGAAATCAAATGATCCAATGGGTTTTCTTTTGTTTTCCTTTTGCTACATACGTTTTTCAACAGTTTGTTTAAATTATGCCGTAAAATTTTGAACACTGCTCATGTGTAAGAGCCCTGCTCCTCCCCTGGACCAATCCCCCCTTTTTTTCCACCATTTGGGTGACTGCAGCACGCAACAGTTGACTTTCACCAGCCAGCTGAAAGGCAGCCGCGTCTGTGGATTTATTTCCAGCATTCATGTCGTGCAGGTTACCCCTGTCCCACCTGTCCCTGTGCCCCCGCCTCCTCCTCCCTGCTCACCTATCTTAATTGCTCATTGACAACTGCCGGGGCTGCTGCTCCTTTGGCCAGTTCAGCCCTAATCAGTGGTATTTCACTTTCATTGCGAGCGCGTTAATTGAAGCTGGCTAAATAATTGCAAAAACTCACCCCTACACTTTTTAATTTTTTTCTTAAATTTAAATGTATATTTTTAAGAGAAAAAAGTCTTATAAGCAGAACATAAAGAATTAGGGAAATGTTCTTGAAGCTCTCAACAATTTACAAAATCCAAAACAATTTGAAATACAACTTTTTTTAAATTGCATTATAGAAAAAACCCAAAATTGTCGCATTATTTTTGTCTTGAAAATAAATCTTTAAATTATAAAATCATGGCATTCTATTGTTAAGTGCAATTTAGGACAAAAATATTTAGGTACTTTGAGCTCTTTAGCAATGTTTTAATTTTATAAATTTCATTAGTAAAATGCACTAAAAATAAAACTGATTTATCGGGCTAATATTTGTTTTTATAAATAACCCCAAAAATTGGTTAAGTGTAAAGGGGGTCACAATATATTTTTCTACAAAGTCTCCACACCAGCTGTTGGTGGTCTGCGCATGTCCCGATTGTGTCATTGTCGGAGAGCAACAACATGGAGCATTAGGGTCCAACCAGCGACCCAAGAAATTCGATTTGTCAGATTTGGACGATGTCGCTGGCGAGTTCCCCTAGCAAATCCCCGCCCAGTGGAGTGCGAAGGGTTCGCACCGACCTTAAGACATCGGAAAACAGATTTCTGGGGGGTCATCAAAGAACCAGCTCACCAATGACCATCAAACAGCGGCATATCCACTACCACTATGCGACCTTTATGGCCAGCAGTGCGCCGCAGGCCAACGAAACATATCACAGGCACTCTTTTGGATATTTCCATTGCTTAATTAAATTATTTATTAATCAATGTTAAATTCTCTGCATTTTCCAGCGCTCAGCTGCCCGCCCGTGCCACCAGATTGCTGAACCGCTCCCGTCTCCAGGATCAGCAGCTCACCGGTAACGATTCGGACAACAGTTTGAGGTCTACCCACAGCGGCGGAGCTTCGGCGGCCGCTGCTGTTCGCAAGAGAAGCACGGCCAACTCACGGGCATCGTCCGGCTCCACGGCCAGTCTTCCGCGCCAGCGACACCTGCAGCAGCAGCATCTGGGACTGGGTGGAGGAACAGGAGGTGCAGGTGGAGCAGGAGCAGCAGCAGGAGGATCCGGAGCATCTGGCCATAGGTGCGGGGGCGAGCTGCACAGCTCGTCGGACGACCTGATGTTGTATGACAAGTCGTTCCGCAATGCCATGATCCAGGATGTGCTGCAGTTCAAGAAGCAGTTACTGCGACTGCGGCGCATACTCCAGGAGGTAAGTAAAATAACAAGGGTAAACACTATGTATTCGAAAGGGCAAAAAAATAAACTTACGCCTAGGTAAATTTTTATTTAAAATTATATTTAATAAACCCAAGAAAACATACATTTCATATCCAAAAAAAAATGCAAAAATGTTTTTCTTTATCAGTGTTTTACTAAATATTAATTTCCCATAAAGCAAAAATTAAAGAAAAATAAAAACATTTAAAATTAATTTTTATTAAAACCAAATAATTGACAAAAAAATATTTGTGAAGCCAACAAAAGAACATTTTGTTTTTATAAAATTGAATAATAATGGTGTATAAAATCTTGATTAAGTTTCTAAAATTAAATATATTTTTTTAAGTCATAAAATCGCTTTTAAGTTATTACCCTGACATTACCTTTTTTTAATGTATAATCATATTTTTTGTTCAAATGCACTTTTCTTTCCTTACATATTCATGGCACTCCCATCACTCACACTCACCTCACCATTCACTTGCACAACTTGACTCCTAGGAGCCAGATTTTGATTTGAAGCGGGTACGTTGTCGTCTTCGGTTCGAATTTATTTATTGGCGCCCCCGGGGCAATTGCTGTAAGAGTGATGGATGGAAAGTTACCTTCTGGTTTTTATTACCTCTCCCCAGACGGAAACGCTCAATCCTTTCGAGAACGACAATGTTCAGCTGTTCGCCGCCTGCGGTTTGGATAGCAAGCAGCTGAATGACATTGATCTGGCCAGCCTCACCTCTTCCACGACGGAGGACCCGCTCCAGGAGCTATCAGATCTACGTAGACAGGTGGTTTACCTTCAGGTATTTGCACGTTTTTTGCATTTCGTTTGCTCGTTAAGCCGGGAGAACACAAAAACTGGGTCACAAACCGATCAATTCGGATCAGGACAAGACTTTCCTATCACATTTTTTCTATTGCTGTTGTTCCTCAATGTATGTTAGATACATGGAATCTTACTCTATGTAGCATGTAACATATCCATATTTTAATGCTTTTTGTAAATTTATCTTTGGGAAAAACATTTATACTGCCATAGTTTTGCGTTGATATGCATAATATATCAAAAGTTAATTTTGCACTTTGACTTGCTACAGAACACAGATCATAAAAAAAACCTTATATAAAAAAAGACATCGGGTTAGATCTTTTCTTTATTGACCCACTTTTACACTTCCTACAAATTTACATATTTAGCTGTTGTATACAATATATGCTTTGATTGAGGAAATAAAGAATTGGCTTCTTTGTTTAGTAAATCAAAAAATATAAATTAATCAAAGCATGACTGTCTTAAAAAAAGGTCAAAACTAAGCCAAGATAGAGCGCCTTGCCTATATATAAATATGATTTTCACACTCTCTGGCTTAGATGTAACCACTAGTGACCTTTCATGCCTCGCTCCACAAGAGTGAACTGACATTTACTGATCTCTGCTCTTCTCCCAATCCAACCCCCCAATCCTCCCGCTCCACCGACAGGGTCAAGTGGACGATCGTGATCGGACCATCCGCCTGCAGCGCGATCTCATCGAGCAGCTGGAGGCCGAGAAGCGGCAAAAGGCTTCCAATGGCACAGGTGGTGGTGGTGGTGGCAGTGGAGACTCAAATCCGGGCAAGGAGCTCATCAGCATGGCCACCCAAACGGAGCGGGTAAGTGCCGGCCTCCGGGCCGTGTGTACATATATAGTACATATACCGATCATACCGTTAATGATACGTGTTTGCACAACATTGACTAACCGAAAGCTATCGACAATTTCAATTCCGATTCCACTTTCACAGACACGACCACTTGCCATTGGTGCGGAGGGTTTGTCCAGGTAGGCAAACTTTCATGTTTGTTTCAATTTCGGCCATACTTATACTTATACTTTTTTACTGCCTTATTTTTTCGTATTTTTCGTATCTGCATTTTTTGTGTTTTGTAATTTTGTGTAATACTTACTCGTAATTTTTGGGGGCTTTTCATCAACCGCAGCTGTGCGGCCGCAAACTAACAAAACTAATACAAAACGATGCCGCCTGTTGCTGCTTGTTAATGCAGCTACACGGAAAAAAATTAGTAGTTTTTTTACGAATACATATTTTTTATCTTATCGTTGTAACATAGGTTAGAAATAAAATTTATTAGTTATAAAATAGATTACATTTGAAAAAAACATTCGTACCAACTTTTTTTAAATACATTGTAAAAACCCATTAATGGAGAAAAACTATTTATAAACTTTTGTGTGATTTTTTTTTAAACAATAAATTGTTGTTAATCACGCGTTTGAAAGGTCTTAATTTTATATTCAATATTACTTTCTTTGAGTATTTTAGATTTGTAAATTTTAGTTTTTTTTGCGTGAAGCTGTTGTTGGCTAGTTTGTGTTGCAAGTTGCTTTTAGCTGTTGCTGCTGGAATCGGTTTCAGCTGGCTTCACGCTTCGCTGGCATGCAAATCAGTTGGCCACTTTTTGCCGGCTCTTGACGTTAATGCCAGAAAATTGCAATTGGAGCAGTCTAATTAGGGCCGATTTTGCAGTAGCCAAAGCTGAAAGCTGAAATCTGCAACCTCAGCTTTTGCAGCAGCAGCAGGAGGCGGAATTTCCATTTTACATCGACTAACAATAGACCAGATCTCTCACCCCCCGATTAAACCATCTAAATTTCTTTCTTCCACACTTATTCTCCTCTGTAATGCTCCCATGGAATTTATATACATACGTACACACGCCTCTTTTAATCTTTAACAATCTGCCATTTAGACTACAATTTGGGGAGCAACAGGTACTATTTTGTGATTTCATCCTTGCCATCATTGTGCTCTGTGCCATCAATCTTTTATGTATACTACACCTAAGTTATAACTGTACGGATAACTGTAACTCCTGCCCCTGAGATACTAAGTTCCCAAACGCACCTACTAACCTAGATATAACTGAATGAAACCTGCATAAGCTTTAATATATCTAAGATATCAGTAACTATAAGTTCCTAGCTCAAGCTATAAGTACGTTACTAATTTGTCACTGAAAATTTAACACTGTTTGTGAAACGTTTTAATTGCATGCGGCAATTAAATAGAGTCCCAAGGTAACGCAAACTAAATAAAATTAACCCAGAACACGTCGAGAAGATGGGATGGGTTGGGAAGCGGTCTCAAACCTTGATGATTCTAGTGAGTCACGATTCATAAGACATTCTTACTGGGTGACAACAATTACTCCAGGCTTTTGGGGGGTTTTTTCGAGTATTAATGCAGCTTACCCCATTAAAATAAAATGTTATAAACAAAATGATTAATTTTTTCAACCATTTTACAGTTTATTCAAAATTGTTATTAGATTTTTAGTAATTTTGAAAGCTTTTTAATATTACCAGTTTCAAAATAAATGTTATATTTTTCTGTGCTATACAAACAAATGTTTAAGAAGCTTAAAAATTTGCTTACCATATTCTAATTTTGTCGGACCCCTGAGGAAAGAAAGACTCAGACTTCTCCCATCTTCTCTACAAAACAAACATTTTATGGCATGGACAAAGCTAATGGTTCCTTTATAGAAAGCAGTACATCTTCCTGGTTCACCTTACTAATCCTCATCTCTCTGTTCGCAGAAGTAAGCCCGAATATACCAGTTATACCACGCACTTTCCGACGCTCCACTTGCACGACTCCACGCTGGCAGCCACCACGATAATCCGCCACCACCAGAGTATCCAGCAGCAGCAGCAGCAGCAGGAGAAGTCCACCAACAACAGCAGTTGCCCAGCTCTCAGCCAGACCCGCCGGCACACGATAATCTCCACCACGCTGACCAACTACAACCAGCAGCTGGCGGCGACTTATCCTGAAACCCCCAGACGCTCATCCATCGGCTGGGATGCGACGACGACCACGATGACCACGCCCAACGGCAACGCCTACAAGCCCGTGACGGATAACGCTAATCGGAGAGGCGCTGCCCCTGCAAAATAAGTCATCAACTGGATCGCTGTCGTCATCGTCGTCATCGTCCTCCTCCTCAACATCATCGCTGTCCCAATCCCAATCCCAATCCCAAACACCGAATGGGGTCAAAATGCGGTATCCCAATGGCTGCCAGAGTGTAAAGAAAGGGCCGAGTGCGCATTATCAGCCGTTGTACAACAGCAACAAGATGACAAACCCAACCGTAACTATAGTCTGATTTAGATACCAGTTTTCAGTTTTGACTCCAACTAATTTGCCGTCGCAAGTCTTCTGGGAAAGCTCTTAAAAAAACAGAATCCATAATTGTGAAAATAGACCTAGTACAAGATCTTAATTAATATAAGCGGATTACGTATATTTGCATCTTAGCCAAGAGCTCTTTAGTAAAATATATTTGCATGTAAGAAAGGTACTTTAAATACCTTTACATATATGTATATCCATTGCTTCAATATAAACTTAAACTAAATTTAACCGAATTTTTTGGGCTTAGTTGTGGCTTCCAATGATATTTTGTTAGCCTGATATATGTATGTATAATATCACCAATCTGAGCATTTTCAATAAAATACCCATTTACCGAAAGCTAAGCACAAATCCAGAAACTGTGCGGTTAGTAAAATATTCTTTATATATGCATAATCTTAAATAGATCATAGAAACTTTTGATTGTTAATTGTTTTTGTCTAAGTTTTAGTCTAAGTTAGTGAGTTTTTCTTGGCTTCATTTTCCTGTAGTTTGTATAATATGAGCTATGATACTATGTGTAAACCACTCGCAGCAAGAGGAATCAATAAATACAAAACAGAATATTCTTTCTCCAAGAGCACAATAATCGTCAAGTAATTAACCCATATTATATAACGTATACTGTATGTAAACCACTATTAAAGAGTTATAGAAAGTACCTATCCATAGAGAAAGATAAACAAGAGTGTGTTTGATTTGGAAACATTTCACAGCTGATGAGTGGCCGGCCCCTTCAATACCCAATATCAAAGTGATGACGACCCAAACCGGCTTGGATCCCCCGATCTTCCCCCTTTACAAACTGGATTTGCATTTTCATTCGCATTCTGTGGTTGTGCGCGGATCCTCAGTTGAGCCCGAACTCTGGAGCAGGAATGTTGCTTACTGCCAATTGTGTTCCACTGATTTTTCTGTTGCTTAGCTGCGGGGTAATCCCCTTCCTAAATGGAGCGGATCTCTGTAAGCCCGTAGGTTGGCGGAATTTTCAGTGCAGCGAGGTGGCCTCTCTCCAGGATCTCATGGATTTGGGGGCCGAAAACTGGCACACCCTCTCCATACGGAATGAGCAAACAGAACTGGAGGTGGGCTCAGGTGAGGTCTACAAAACTGTTAAGGTTTTGCATGAAGTCATGCTTACCGGAAGAAATAAAAACAATTCTAAATAGTGTAAATAATAATAGTTGAAATAAGAGCACTTTAATAAACTTACAAATCAAGCAAAAAACCAAGAATCGTCAAGACGTTCTAAGTCTATTTTTTTTTAATATAAAAAACAAATTTTAAATTTAAAAAAACAAATCAACTTAAAGCTTAAAAACGTCTAATTGTTTTACAAAAAATGCCATACATTTTAAACCCATTTTGTCTATCAAACCCATTCAGGAGAAAAAGCCGAGCACTTGGCCAACTTAGTGGAGCTGGACTTGACGGCAGCAGCTCCAATAAACCTTCATACCAGCGGCTTTTCCACTCTGCCCAATCTGCGGTACCTAAACCTCAGCGGTTGCGGTCTCGTTGACATCCAGGGAAACCACTTTGCGGTTGACTCAGCGCTCCAGCGGCTTGATTTGAGCCACAACCAAATGGAGCTTCTGGACCGGGACTTTTTTGGCAATCTGAGGAAGCTGATTTATGCGAATTTTTCGCATAATGCCTTGAAGCAATGCGATATGCCCCACATGCCGCTGCTCAATCGCCTGGAACTGGGACACAACCGCTTGGTTAATGCCACTTTTGGTGTATGTCCACAACTGCAGGAATTGATTTTAGATAATAACCAACTGGCACAGGTGAGTCAACTAAAGTGATTAAGAAGTTCACCTAAATTCAGCAACATTTGTTTATTTTACCCTTTGTTATATTCTTACTTGATCTTTCTAAATTTCTCAAAATTATTTGTTGTATTAAAAAATGTCTAAGAAAATAGAAAATAAATTTTGCTATTGTTTCTGTATTTTCGAACGCTCAAAACAGCGTAGCTTTATTGATTTTATCAGTGAACCTTAACGAACTTTACTGGATACTCATTTCAAGTGCTTAATTGGCCGTGATGATCTGTGGCTTAAAGACAAGTTTTGAGTACTCCTTGTTTATCTTTGGAAACTACACTTTTTAATTGAAAAAGTATGTATGACAATAGTAATTTCTGAGAGGAAATGACAGAATTGAATCTAATTATAATATCATATCATAATATTTGCAAACAACTTATCCCACCCAGCAAAAAAGGTTTAGTAAAAACTTAATCATGATATTAGCTCACCACATTCCTCTTTAGTTTTTGTTTACATTGCATAAACTACACTTGTGATATTTCCTTAAGAAACAGAAATACTTTAATCATTATATCTTTAATTAAATAATGTAAAAAATAAAACACTTTCAGTTGGACATTAACGCCTTTCGTGGACTGCATGGTCTGTTGGAGCTGCAGCTTAGTGGCAACAGGCTAAGCTCCATTGGCCAGGAAACCTTTCAGCCGCTCCCCCAGCTGCGAGTGCTGAACCTCTCGCGCAATGCCCTCGACGCACTGCGTCCCAATGTCTTTGGGGCTGTCCAGAACTTTGTGATGCACCTGCAGCAGCTGGATTTGTCCAGGGAATCGCATCCGCCTGCTGTTTGACAACCAGTTCCGGGTGTTGGCCAGGCTGCAGGTGCTGGATGTGTCCGAGAACAGCATAGCCAGCCTGAGTGCGGGTCACTTTGTGGGCCTGGGTTCGCTACGGAAGCTTTTTCTGCAGTCCAATGCTATCCTAGAGATCAAGCCGAGTACCTTTGCTACCCTGGTAAATCTGGACACTTTGGATCTGTCCTACAACAATCTGGAGTATCTGGAGGAGCAGATTTTTGGGAGCAACACCTTGCCACGGATGAGGAGGCTTAACTTGAATGCCAATCACCTGAAGCAGCTACATCCTCTAGCTTTCTCCTCACTGCCGTTTTTGGAATACCTAAAACTGGGCCATAACGAACTCAAGTCCTTGGACGTGCGCATGTTTGCACCCATGAGGCATCTCCAAAAGCTGCATTTGGGTCACAATCTGCTGGAGGAGATCAGCCTGGATGTGCTGGAAAGTCTCAGCAGCGTGGTGGAGGTCCTGGTGGACAACAACCGCCTCACCTTCCTGGCCAAAGTAAATGTAAGCTTTCCAAACCTTAAACGAGTGGCTATCGAGGGTAATCCCTGGCAGTGTCCTTGTTTACTAAAGCTGCAACAATGGTTGGCCACCCGCGATGTTGTCTATCTGCGCGATAACACGGGCTACTATAAGGGTGAACGACCACTTTGCATAGTGACCAATGTGGATTACTGCATAAAGAACCTGCAGGCTGTGAGGCGTCAAAATATTCTGGGTGATTTCCAGGTGGAACAGGTTGAAGCAGATGCCTTTGAAGAGGATTCCAGTGCCGATCAAGACTGATAAATATATGATTAAACTTTTGTAGCCAAATAATTTTAAATTTCCATTACAACTTCATTACTAAATAAAAAGATTAAAAAAAAAGCACAAAAGATATCCAAATGTCTTATCATTCCACCTTTAAGCCCAAAGTTATGCTACTCCCAAAAACTAACCTTATCCACAAACTGCTAACAATTAAACAAACATTTTAAATATAAACGCAAAATTGCACAAAAAGAGCTTTTCAGACACGGACATTTTGAAGATATATTGGATCGATTATTCATCTTGCGGGCATATTCATGATTCCAGCGTCTCGAATGGGTTTTAATTTACAATTTAACAACTAAAACTCGAATCGTTTAGACAGCCTTGACGCGCTGGGCCAGAGCGCTCAGATCGGCGATGCACTTGTTCAGGGTCTCCTTCTCCTGCTGGGGCGAGATGCTGGACAGCACGTTGCTGGTGATCCAGTTGACCATGTGCTTCTGGCTGAGACGGCGCTCGACATGGCGGCACTCCACCTGGTAGTCAAGACGGCGCTTAACCTCCGAGTAGACGTTCATGGCGCGCTCACGGAATGCGGCCTCCAGCTGCAAGGCAATGTTCTCCTTCTTGGCCTCCATCAGCAGCAGAGCGCCATCGGCGCGCCACTGTTCCTTCTTCTCGGCCTCGATGGCATCGGACAGGACCTTGAGCTCAGCCACGCGTCCCTCCTTCCACTCCGACTCGATTTTCTGTGGTATTAAGAAAGAGTTTTAAGCTGAAGAATTTTATTCAATGGAAATGTTTAAGTGATACTCACATCGATCTCGCCATCAGCCCACTTGGCGATCACTGGTCCGAGCTTCTTCACGGCAATGACGGCCATGATGCCGAGGGACAGACCGCTGTAGTACTCGTGCTCCATGACGTAGATCTCCTTGGAGCAGAGGTAGGTGATCAGACCCACGCCGAAGGTGTAGGGTCCGGTGACACCGGTCTTGTTGTAGAAGAACTGGAACCACTCCTCGGGCAGGAAGCCGAGGCGCACCTTGCCGGGATGCTCGGGGCGCTGGCGGCGCTCGATGGCTCCGCCGGGAGCAGCTGCGGCGGCAGCTGTCCGGGTGGCGGCCACCGTCAAGGGGCGCTGGGCTGAAAATGCAGTTCTCAATTAGTGTTAATCATTGTACTCGATTTGCATTTGCGAAAATTATGCTTTTTTGACGTCTACACTGAGGTGGGTGATTACATAAACCACGATGTCCGACAACTTTGCAGTGCCGTAACATTTTTCACGGTCGATGCTAAGCGGAATTTCACTCGCCCGTTGGTGGATTTATGCTTATTGGACGTTTTTCTCTGGTTTTTCACGGTTTTCAAGTTTACCTGTGAGAAGAGCGGCTCTCGAGAACATTTTCCAGGCAGTTGCGACGAATTTATGCTACTAAATTGCCCCGAAATTGCTAGTTCACAATAAATAGTTCGCGAATGACAGGTTAGGTGGGGGTTGCCAGATCAAATTAAAGCAGCACTGTTTTTCAACACTGGCAAATGGCTCTAATTTCAAATCATGTTTATTATTAAATAAAATATAACGATGGTTTTTTAAGTTTTAAATACATTTTTAACTTTTTGTTTACGTTAAATAATTTATTTTTTAAATATTTTATTTAACTTTTGGCAGTACATGAAAAGATACCCATTGGGTCAACCAAACATCAAGGTGTAAATCTAATCAACCACCTAATAAAAAGTCTCTTAGATTTTAAATCAATATTACTTTGTCATAACTTTACAAGTTTTTATTTTAAAAATATTACAATTTGCTAGTTAAATTGTGCCTAAAGTAATCAGAATTAGCTGCGAAACAATATGCATTAAAATACTTTTACAAAATACTATAGAAACAGCGAACAGAGTTGGTTTTTTAAAATGGTTTTCGTTTTTGTGGTTGGTTGGGTATTCAACTGGTTTTGCCATATAACATTAATTCGTTCTCAGTTCAAAGCTATTTACGTGCAGATTTCATAAATTAAGCATTAAAGCATGAGCATCTTTGTTGTTGGTTGTCGCTAAACTAAATGACTGTCTTGTGCGTGGAACTTAAAACGTAGGAAAAACATACACACGGGATACATACGGGGATTGCATTCAAAAGTAGGTATGCCAAATCACTCGGGTACAGCAGTTTAAACAAAACATCGTAAGACTATTTACAGCAGTGAACAGATAGATATCTTTTAAAACGTAATAATACACTTATAGAATTATGTTACAACTTTCAACTTATGCCTTTGATGTTGTTCTTTGCTAGATCTCCGTCTCTCTTGTATAAAAACGTAATGATTCTGCGGGTGTTGCCTAACATTTATAATGAAGGTGTGTCTGTGTGGTGAGTGGGTGCAATATATATGTTTGTGTTCTTTGTTTATGCTCGACGGGATGACATAATCGCCACCGAAGTGCCTGTGACTATGATTCGGAAGGATGCGGATGCTTGGCCAGTTGTGCTGCAGTCCAGTCCTCTCGACTCACTCGATGAAGTTGAAGCGCGTCAGCAGCTTGTGGTAGAACCACCGCACCACCTGCTGGACTCTACCGGCCACCCACGCACACAGGCTGCTGGTGTGCCGCACCTTGGAGGCGTAGTGCTTGATGTGATCTGTGCGATAGAGAGTTAAGAGGGCAACCAAAAGTACAGCGAAATCATAAACAGAAAAGTGAGAAAAGCTAGCCCGTAGAGGCATTTTGAAAAAGGATATAATAGTGTCCAGGGTGGATGACCGCCGTTTATGTAGTTCACGTACGTGAAGCCGTCCTTGCCCTTGCCGCGTATGTTGTAGTAGTAGGGCAGGAATGAGTGTAGCGTGAATCTGAAGGGGAAAAGTGATACGCGGTTAATAGACCAACGACACGCACTGGGAAATAGTGGGTTAAAGTGGTCACAGGACACCAGTTACCTTCTCTTCTCGTAGAAAAATATGGCAGGTTGATTGGTGGTCAGTGTGTGCAGGAAGATCGCCTTCACCGAGTGCCGCTCGGCCGTCGTCAGGTGGTTCATTAGCGCGTCCAGCAGCAGCGACCCAATCCCATTGCGCCGATGCGAACGATGGACGCCCAGCGACAGAATGTAGCCAACGTCGGCGGAACGACCCATCGAGTCCGGCAGGATGCCCTTGTCCTGCATGGGAAAACCGCTCAGCCTGGTGTACAATTCATCACTATCACTCATATTGGCTATTACCTCCTTGTTGACATTTCGATAGGGTTTGATTTCGGCAACGATTAAACCAATTATGGCCAGATTATATACAGCCGCCAGCGCAAAGAAGCGCGTGCTTGAGGTAATATCCTCATACCATGAGAGTGGATAGTCGATTGGAAACCATTCTTGGCACAGCTGTCGCACCTGTAAGTCCGCGGAAATGGAAATGGAAAATGCAAAATGGGGATTATCAAGAGGGACAGCCAGGGCCACAGAGAGGGGGGGGGAGATGGGTGGGTTTCCCCCGGGCCCGGGGTTTTACAGGGGCCCGTGATTTTGACTGTTTGCATAGAATCAATCCTTATAAATTACCATTTCATATTTTTGCAGAAAAATTTGAGTTATTTTTTTATTCGCTTTTTCGTTGTCGCTGAATACACAGCTGCAGCTGCAAATGGATTCTAAGTATTTGAGTTTAGGAGATCGCTTTGCTGTTTTGAAGCACGACAAGGCGCCCGCAACGAGAAGCCTTAACGAGAGGCCCGGTCCTAAAAACACAGCTGCAAACGGATTCGAGTATTTAAATTAAGAAGATCGCTTTGCAGCTTTGAAGCGCACAAAGTCGCCTGCAACGAGAAGCCTCAACGAGGGGCCCGGTCGCGCACTTTAACCGCGATCGAAGGGTCGCTAAAAACACAGCTGCAAACGGATTCTTATTAATTCTTAATATTAATTCTTAGTATTTAAGTTAAGAAGATCGCTTTGCGTTTTGGAGCGCGACAAAGTCGCCGCAACGAGAGGCCAGGTCGCGCAAGAGACGGAAAGAACAAGTCCAACTCATTTTGATTTGAACTTTAACCGCGATCGGATGGGCAGCCAAAATGTATCAACATAAATCCGGAAGTCAGAAGAAAAAGAGCGAGCGGAGCGAGCACAGAACATTTCAAAAGCACAAGCATCACAAAAACCTTGCAACTTTAGATTTTTTTCCAAGAAAGATGTACCCCAAAGTACGAGTGAAGACATTCCTGGACCATCAGAGCATCATCAGCTTCCGGATACTTCGATACTTGTCCAGTGAGTTTTTCAGACTGCATTGCTCCTTCCCGTGATGACACTGCCCATACAGCGAACCAAAATAAAACAGTGCAAGTGCAGACTAACCGTCTTAATGTTTTTGATATTGGAAGCCTTGAAGTGGAATTTCCGCAACCTAGTGTAGTTCACGACATTATTCGGCAAGGATGTCTAAAAATGCCTTCGACTTTTCCACGGGATAAATTAAACGAACTGTTTTCTGTATCACTTCTACAAAGGATTATGCCAAATGGAACGATGGTACCACGTGATTGGTTGATCTGGAGTCCAAGTAAAAATGCTTTTTCTGCTTACCATGCCGTTTACTAAATAGTAACACACAGTATAGATCACACCTCTTACGGCAGAAGGATATTCAAAAAATAAGGCATGGAAAAAATTGCATGAGCGGTTACCAATGCATGAAAAAATAAGGACCATATTCAGTGCTACGTAAAATGGCGCGAGTTGGAGTTGCGAATTGACAAGGAGTTCACTATTGATTTGGCCCTGAATAAACAAATTGTGAATGAAACCCAAAAATGGATAGAAATTTTGACTCGTATCCTGGATACAATTCTATTTTTGGGCGAGAGAGGGTTAGCTTTCAGAGGCAAAAATAATCTTGTTGGAGAGCGAAATAACGGAAATTTCTTGGGGTTCTGGAACTGATTAGCCACTACGATCCAGTTCTTCGTGAACATTTGGAAAATGTTCGACGTTCGCAGCAATTACATCAACGTTTGCAAGTGCACTATCTTTCACCCGACATTCAAAATGAGTTTATAGAACTTGTGCTGGCCAAGTTGTGTCGCATATTCTAAAAGAGAGAGAAGAAGCTAAATATTTTACCATCCTTGTAGACGCAACCCCTGATTCCAGTCATGAGAGCAGACGACCTTCATTCTTCGTTACCTTCGTTACGACATTGAAACAAGAACGTACAACATCGAAGAGCGCTTTTAGCCTTTGTGGATTGTAATCAAAAAACGGGTGAGGCTATCGCTAATTTGATACGAGAAACTTTGATGAAGTTCAAAATCCCGCTTAATGATTGTCGAGGACAAGGATACGATAATGGCGCAAATATGAAAGGCGCATACAAAGGAGCACAAGCATGGATTCGGCGCGATTATCCAAATGCAATTTATTCACCTTGTGCAGCTCACAGCTTGAACCTAGTTGGAGTCGATTCTGCGGAATGCGCACCTCAGCAATCACTTTTTCGGCGTGGTTCAGAAGTGTTTCAACATCTTTAGTGGAAGTCCGCAACGTTGGGAGATTCTTAAGGCTAGAATTCCGGATTCACTTCACACTCTGTCCGACACAAGATGGTCTGCTGGGATTGACGCCGTAAAACCATTTGCAAAAATCTTTGTGAGTTGAAACATGCGTTGGAGGATCTCAAAAGCTTAACTTGTCCGCTGAAACTCGCAGAGATGTGCAAGGGGTCATAAAATACATGACCAAATTTGAATGTGTTTTGATGTCATCTATTTGGTTTAAAATTCTACAAGCCATCAATGAAAGGAACGTCGTTCTTCAAGCCAGGGAGGAACTATTGACATCGAAGAAAAGAATCTCGAGAGTCTTGTCGACGATTTGCAGATCCTGCGTAATCATTGGAATACTATTTTGCGGGAATGCAAAATGGTTTCTAATAATATGGAAGACACTTCTTCAACATTGCCTGTTCCTCGGAAGAAGAAACGCGGTGACCATTTGCCGATGCCTGACGAAGTAGACAGCACTGAAGAAGAAATCGAATTCAAAAATAATGTTTTCTTTGTGATAATAGATTCAGTAATCTCCGGAATTAATCATAGATTCGCTGCAATTAGAGATATCGTGAAGGTTTTTTCATTTTTGTGGATGTTTCAAGAGATGGAAGATAAGGAGATAGAAATCGCGGCAGACAACTTTGTGGAGAAATACTATGCCGACGTTTCCCAAGAACTACCAACTGAAGTCATTCATTTAAAGCACATTTATGAAGCAAACTTCACTGCGTGTCTTCGTCCATTCCAGTTGCTTAATGACATCACAGCAAAAATTTGCAAAATCTCTTCCAAACATTTGTGTCGCTCTGCGAATATTTTGTACCTTGCCAGTTTCAGTAGCCAGTGCTGAACGCTCCTTTAGCGCACTGGCGAGGATAAAAATTTTCACCGTTCTTGTTCAACTCAAACAAGAGTGTCAGGATTGGCAACTCTTTGTTTAGAAGCAGAATTGGCGAGAAAATTAAACTTAAAATCAGTTATCGACGTTTTTGCCTCCTCCAAAGCAAGAAAAGCTTGTCTTACATGAATAAATGTTAAAAAATATAAATACATATATCTTGACTTAGTTAATATAATAAATACTATAAAAGTTAAAATGATTTATTGAAATAATTTTTTGGTTGAAAAAGGGGGGGGCCCGAACATGGATACCCCCGGGCCCTGATTTTCTCTCTGCGGCCCTGGGGACAGCCACTCACCTCGGTCAGGTCGTCGGGCACCAGGAACCTTAGCTGTACGTCGTTAATGGAGCACAGAGGTACGTGCTCGCAGTCAACGCGCGTACTGTCGCTGCTGGGCGGCGCGCTGTGTTTGTTGTAGCTGCTCAGGTAGTCGTCGCCACGCCGAAAACAAAAACAATTGGTAAAGGTTTCATGATCTATGTATTAGTCGCCGCCTCCGATTTCACTTGCATAATACCGCGAAGCGGCGCCGTCAATAGATAAACAAAAGCAAAAGCTCCTATTGACAGCGGCCACAGCCGGAAATCCATGTGCAGTAGTCTCACTGATAACCACACAGATACTCATGCTCATACTCACAGTGTGAATTGGGCCATCCTATTACCCGGAGGGGTGCTCCTTCACTGCTGCCCCTGCTTCTTCTGCTGCTCTGTCCAATTAGACCAATTATGTCCATTTATTGCACCACCACCGCCGCCGCCACCGCCTGAACAGGTTAAGCGCGGAATCTTGTCCAACTACTGAACCCACCGGGTGATTGTTTGACTTGGTTTGGTGCGTGTTTTCGGGTGTGCGCTGCTCAATTGACTTCAATTAAAATTTACATTCGTCGACGTTGCTGGTGGGCAGGGGGGGGGAGTCCCAGGGAGGGGGAGGGGGATCAGAACCACTTGCTCGGTTTCAGGGGGCTTCTCTGGGTGAAGTGTGTGCCTGCGGGTTGGCGTCCGGGAGTCCGTTACAACGCTGGCCAGGTGGTGCTGCTCCGCTCGTGTCGCATGCCGCTGCTGCTGCCCGCTGGTCAGAATTCGCAACACCCCAAATGATGCCTCATTTGTCCTAATTTTTACGCCAAAAAAAATTAATGAAAACAAATCAGCAGTGAGACCGTGGATGGACCTTTAAAATATACCGTGGAAAAACATTGATGGCACTATCGATTTCTTTTGGTATTTAGCAGAAATATACCACTTTCTTTTGTACATTTTTCGTTTTATTTAAAAAATCATTTTTTAGCAGGTTTTGAATTTTTAAACACATTTTTTTCTATAAAACATAATAACAGTCCTTCGGCTGAAAAAAAAAACTTTTTGGAACTAGTTACATTTTAAACTTGTTGTTTTTTGTTTGTAAACTAAATGTTTAATTACATAGGTTTAATTTATTAACAATATTTCCATTTAAAGACAAGCTGTAATGGCTCAAAACCGCCTCGTCTGACCTACCGCTTGAGAAGTGCTCGGCGCAGGAGCTCCTTGCTTGGTGGGATCTTCGAGCACCCGAACCACCATCGTAGACTTGGGACCCGTGCACCAGGTGATCCCATTTTCATCCACCACGAAAGTCTCCAGGGTCACCTGAAAGTGACCGCCACTGGAGATGGGCAGAAGGAAGCTGCCGGAAAGGAAGTCACGCTGCGGCTTCACAATCTGATTGAGGGTAACAGTGTCACTGGCGCCTTGTTTCGGCAGTTCTTGTGTGGATCGGGGTGGTGGAGTTATCAATTGCGAGGTAAGACTCAGCTGCACGGAGTCCACGCGACGGAAGTGCTTCTGCTGCTTGCTAAAGTGCTGCAGAACTCCCTCAACCTTGATTACTAGGTTACTGCCTGACTGGACATTCACGGGCTCGGTGGCGCTCCTGGGCTGCGGGCTCACCGACAGCTTTATTTGCGTGGACTGCAGGATCTGGAAGAAGTAGCGTGGCAGACACAGGGGTGTCTTGGTGATTATCTCAATCTGTGCAATTATGACATCCAAATGCCGGTTGCTTATGGTCTTGGCATTGGCCGGTTCCTGGGGCAGGTTCTTTTGCATCTGCTCCATGCGCTGGCAGCTGGCGGCGAAGTAGCGCGTCTCTGGGTGATCTCCTGTGGTTAGAAAGACAGGAGGCTCCGGTGGTGTGGCATAGCAAATCGACTCGATGATGTGAGCAAAAAGGGCACATTGAAACTCAGCTACCTCCAGGAACTCCAGTGTTACGTGATCCGCATCGAAGGAGGATTTGTAGAGCCTGGCATAGGTTTCCTCGCAGGCCTTCAGCGCCTTGACCAGTTTACGCAGCTGATTTGTGACATGGCCAAACTTCTGTAGGTAGTCCCGCGAATTCTGTGCTAGACTTCCAGCTATCGCGGGGGGTGGAACAATCACCTGGGCATTCTTCACGGTCACAGCAAGGTGTAGGGTCTGCAAAAACTGTGCACGGATCTTCAGATACTCCAGCTGAAAGGTGCACGGGTGCTGGGGCGAAGAGCAGGCCCTTAGGCTGGCCAGCGCCTGCTGGTAGAGATTGCTGGCCATCTCCAAACGTTTCATGAGCGGCACCAAAGGCTCCGGGGCTTCCTTTGGTGCATAGTTATCCCGCATGTAGGCGTACTCCAGTCCATAGTTGAGGATGCACTCCGCCTGCGAAATCTGCGAGAGAGCCACCAGGAAATAGTGCATATGATCGCTGATCACAATCTGGGAGACCTTGGTGTAAATGTGAGCAGCCACATAGTGGTGACCATAGCGACTAGCCGTACGTGCAATCCTGTAGAGAGTCCAACAGTTCAGCCTACCGAGACACTTTTCAAAACACTGCACCACCTTTTCAGGAAGATAACAGCCCATGGTGGTCTGAAGCACCAAGGCACTCAAGATCTCCACGGTACGCAGCTGTTGCTCACAGTTCTCCTGGTCGATTATGCTGTTCAGCTTGTGCAAGATGAGCGGTAAACGGGCTAGCATGGGGTTTACCTAGGATTAAACCGTGTTGAGTTAAAGTTCTCAGCTTCATATACAACACTTACCTTTGGAGGAGGCAGTTCGTCGGTCTCCATGGCGTTGTCGTCTCCAACCAAGTCCTCGGCCGTGGAGAAGGCGTACTTGCGCAGCTGGAAGTGCTCACAGAGACCCACCAGTGCCTCGCACATGAGTTCCGCGTTGGCTGGCGGATAGGCCACCTTGTCACCCAAAGTATTGGTCACAATTTCGATGAAGGAGGTCCCAAATTCTGCGTTAGCTTGAGTGATCCTGATGCCGTAGGTGAGTACCCTTCGCAGATCCCGGGTGCACTCCGCCCGCCTAGCCGTACAGAGCAGCAATCCCTCCATATGAAGGTTCACCATGTGAAGAATGTCCTCCACTTGCTCGCCGCTCGCCTCCTTCTTCAGACCGAAGGCCACCAGGACGGAGAGCACGGCCATGGCCTGAGTGGCTGTGGTGTAGTCGTCCAGCTTGCTGATGCACTGAATGCACAGGCGGAGCATGGCCTCGCGGTGCTCGCGGAGCAACTGCTGGCAGGTGAGCGGGCACTCGCTGAGCTTCAGCAGGATCGAGAGGAAAAGAAACTGTTCCTGGGAGTTGGAACAAGACTCAAACTTGCCAATGAGTGCCTCAATAGCTGGTTTGGGCCAGGCGTGGACACTCTGTCGGCCGGCCAGCTCGTTGAAGGAGCGCAGCACCTGGACGCGCACCGGTGTCCTCAGATCCTGCATAAAGTCGAGAAGAACCTCCAGCTGGCCCGGCACACCCACCAGCGTGCGGGCAGACAACTGTGTGAGGGTGTCTATAATGGCCACCACGAAGCTTTGGGCCGGGTATCTGGGCAGCAGATCCATGCACAGCCTGCTGACCAGCGCCGCTGTGGTGGCCTCATGATGCATGTGTCGCAGCACGGGAATCAGGAGCAGCTTCATCGGCACAGGAACCTGCAGGGATTCAATCATATCCGAGATCTTAGCGCACATGCTAATAGCGAACGAGCTGGACTGCGCGGCAAAGCAGCTGCTCGCGTAGATAGCCGCCTCCACCTCCACAGTATCGTGGCTGTCTAAAGCCCTTCTGATGGCATGGTGCACCTGCTGCTTCTCGGGAATCACCCGGGAAACGGCTCCCAAAGTGCGCAGCAGCAGGGCCCGGGCCACCGGGTCGTTCGAGTGCATCACCATGAATATGCGACGCACAAAGTTGTCAATATTCAGGATCTTGTCCAGGTGGTTCTCGCTCTGCTGGCAGACGCGCAGCACCCAGAAACGCAGGAGATTGGATCCGCTGACGAAGAACTCGGCCAGCTTGATGAACGACGAGTTGATCAGGATGGGGAACGGATACTTCTCGAAGAGCCGCGGAAAGCGGACGATCGCCTCGCACTGGATGCCCTGCTTGGCGCTCCTCAGTCCCTTGTCCAGCTCCATGAGCACCGCATTCGAGTCGTGCTCATTCTCGTTGAGGAAGCTCTCGTTGAAGGTGCTGACGCGGGTGCCGGTCAGGTGGGCCATAATTGCAGGTAGCTTCACTCACTTTGCGGGGAATAATTCACTTTTTGTCAATTGTTTATTAACCCAAAACGACACAAAAACAAACCGGCTGCAAATGCTTCTTCTTGCCAATTTGGCAGTGAAACGGTATTTCACTGCATCAAATGGTCACTCTAGGGTTGTCACTTTTTACGATCACAAACTGTACCTGTACCTGTACTTAGATTTTAACGTACATATGTTATTCAAAATAACTGTTAACAAGAGTTTTAAACTCTAAAAACAATTTAAAAAAAAACATAAGCAGTTGATAAATATTTTAATTAATTTCCCAATAACATTTAGTTATCAGAAGACGCACTTCATCCCTGATTTATCAGCTGTTTACCGGCAAATAAGATTGTTTTTTGACCACCTGCTACGCTTCTCCTCAAAAAACGTTTGTTTTAAAGATGCAGCGATTTCAAAAGATATTCAACCAACAAACATGCAAAGTGATCGGCATGATACACGTGGATGCTCTGCCAGGTGAGGAAAGATCTACAAAGAGCGAAAACCAATTGGTTCTAATCTGGATATACAAAATCAGGAACACCGCGATACACCGGCAATTGGAAACAGACGATTGAGAAGGCCATCTACGAGGCGAATCTCTACAAGAAACACCAACTGGTAGGGTGCAAGGAGTATGATTGGCCTTGAATTTCAATTATTTTTGCGTACAGGATGCTGTGCTCATAGAGAATATGCACGATATTCCCTACGTTCCAGAGCGTCTCCTGGGAGCGGAGATTGTGGCTTGCATGACACGACTGGGACAGGCAGTGCGGGATGTGATTCCCAAGGAAACACCATGCGGTGTCCAAGTTCTCGCGTGTGGCAACAAACAGGCCCTGGCCATTGCCAAAGCCAGTCAGCTGCAGTTCATCCGAAGCGAGGGATTCGTTTTTGGCCATGTGGCGGATGAGGGTTACACGGATGCTTGTGCAGGAGACTTGCTGCGGTACCGCAAGCTCATCGATGCGGAGGATGTACTTATCTTTACGGATCTGAAAAAGAAACACAGCTCACATGCCATAACTGCCGACGTTAATCTCTTGGAGACAGCCCATGCGGCGGAGTTCTTCCTCACCGACGGCATTATCATCACAGGGAACAGCAACGGGCCATGCAGCCAGTCCCGAAGATCTTCAGCAGCTAACCGGCAGGGTGAAGGTTCCCCTGATAATTGGCTCCGGGGTGACCAAGGATAACATTGCCAGTTACTTCAAGGATGCCCACGCAGTCATAATTGGCTCGCATTTCAAGCGAAATGGCAGCTGGCTGGAAGAGATTAGTGAGCAGGCTGTCAATGATTTTATGCAAAAGATATGTGCGCTACGAAAGTCCAAGTGATTACAATTGTTAATGATTTTATTAATGTTCATGATGTAAACGATGAAAAATGTTATACGATTTTGTTTGAAGTCATCTAGTTCTAGAATAGATTGGCAAAGAAATCATAGATTCGCTCACGCAGTGAAGCGGGTTTCTGAGTTGAAACCGCATCGTTTGTGAATGCAAAGGGTTTCTGGTCGAGAACCGGAGACACTGCATCCAATGTTTCATCGAACTTGACCCGCTTCTTTTGCGGCGGTGAGCAAATCTCCTCTTGATGTCTTCCCAGCGCTGGAGTTTGGTTACCGCAGCTTAAATGGACGGGAAACATGTTCTCCCCGTTGAACAGATCCTCGCGCTTCACAAATGTGGGTATGGTGTTGTCCACGTTGTGAGCCCTAAAGTAAGACTTGGAGTCGGAGTAGCGACTGGCAAATCCGTAGGTGGGATCGTGGTCATTGTTGGGCCCAGGGACATTGCTTCGTTTGAGGATGCCCCTCACATTGGCCACCTTATCGCCGGTGGCAATTTTTTTGTACAGTTTAGATATGCGATTCTCCTTGCAGGCCGACTCTCCTGCTCTTCCTGGCTGATGACGCATTTGCACTGCGGGAGGAGGAGGAGGTGGTGGTGCTGGTGGTGCCGGACGTTTTAGTGGCACGGAAGAGGTGGTCTCCCCAATAGTTAGATTTGTATTTGAAGACTTCAAGATGCCTTGGGGCACCTTACGCTTGCGTGGAAAGCAAGCACTTTCCTCAGTCTCTTCCTCAGAATCTGTGCTGCGATTCTGGTTGCGGAAAACAGTCTCATATTCCTGTAAAACATTGTAAAAAATTAATTTAAATCGTAATTTAATTTCCTGTTACTCACGCATTTGCGCTTGTTGGGACTCAGTACATTATCAGCCCCGAACTTTTTCATGTCCTTCTTGCGGATGGGTGTCCTCTTGCTCGAGTCCTTTCGCAACGTTTTGCGGCACTGAACATGCAGGTCTATGGCATCGCGGATGAAACCCACCCAAGTGCGCGACAGCTGCACATCGCCGCTGCCAAAGATAATGCCATCGCCCTGACATGTGAGTTTAAAGTTGCCCGGCAGCATTTCGTATACTTTGCATTTCTTTAAGGGGAAAATGCAGCAGCACTCCAGAGAGTTCTCCACCACGGTATTGGGAGCTCGTTCCTTGACCATCTTGCAGTACATGAATATGTCCGACATGAGCACACAGTAGCGCTTGATTTCCGTTCCCTTGTGTGTGATCTTCTGGAGAACACCCTCCTTGATGACCCGTCGTGAGGGCTTCACAATGTTGGGCGTACGATTTACCAGGGAATTCTGCAGGTGAATCAAATACTGCGTGATTTCCTGCTCCTCCACACAGGTGTTTATGTGGCTGGCGGTGGCCTCGATTTCCTTGACGGACTCTGGAATGAACAACTTGGTAAATATGTACCCAGGATGGGTAATGCTCTTTGACCTCACCCTTTAAACACTTGTAGTCCGCGTCCGCTGGACTAGTGTACAGCAGGACTTGCTCTAAAAGAAGCTTGTAGCGCGGCACCCGCTGGATGGGCACAATCATCAGTGAGTTCAGCTTGCGCTGCACTTCCGGACGACTCTCGGTCTGTTCGAGAAACTTCCTGAACACAGGATTTTTGCTGATCAAATCCTGGATGAGGAACAGGGCTCCGCGGTAGTCGAAGGCGTACACCGAGTACAGCTTAAAGAAGGGAGCCATCTTTAGGAAGGCATGCGCCACATTCTCTGTGTTAGCCTCCAGCTCCCGCAGGAATTCCCCGTTCAAATTGTGGATCATCTCAATCTGGCCGAACAACAGAGTGTGGTTAGAGCAATCGATGATGGCCTGTTCCTTGAGAGGCCGCACAAAGAAGTTCATCAGCAGCTCCAGCTGTTCCAGGTAGGACTTCTCCGACGAGATAATCTCCTGGATGGCCTGCAGCCGGAATCCCATGCGTTTCCCCGACTCCGGATTGGGTGAACCGATGGGACTGCTGTTGTTGCTGTCCAGCATGGAGCAGACTGCAAGGAAAACGCACAATTGGAACCTGCACACCTGGCGACTTATATTCATTTCGCTCACCTTTCCTGCGCGACTTGGCGGTGAGCAGATTTCGCTCTTGCAGCACCTGGCGCAGCTCCCGGCTGAAGCTGAGGGGCGTTTGGGGCGAGGGCACAAACCCATTTCCAAACACTTTCTGCCTGGGCGTAAACATTTTCAAGCACCGCTTTTATTTGAGAGAAAATTAAACAAAAACGACGCCACACCTGTCCATTTAAACGAAGCCGCTTCTACAGTGTGACCACAGGTCGCTTGTGTGTGTCAAATTAGCGTCAAAACCGAAATGGTGAAAGTTGAAACTTGGAGGGGGTTTTTTATTTTTTTTTTTTTTTAGCTATTTTAACAAATAATAAAACAAAACAGTGATACCTTTTTAGGAAATTTCACTTTTTCGTTAAAATGTTTAAGATTTTATTGCATCGATAAAAAAGTTCCAGGGCCGCTAATTATTTATAAATTGTGTGGTCACACTGCACAACTATTTATTTTTATACGTGGTTTGTTTTTCGTGTCCCCGTTTAAATTATGTTTTAGCGATCGCATTAAATGCATGCAAAGCTCAGCGAAATGGAGCTGCGCATTGTGGCGCGGCTGAACGAGGAGATCGGCAAGGACACCAGCCGGATGCATCGGGCCAGTCATGTAGCTAATTACTACCGGGAGAGACTTCAAGACTTGTCCCAAACGGTTAGTGCTTAAATTTTACAAAGGACGTCTTTTAAATACCTATCCACCTCCAGCTGGACTACGAGGATGCCCAGAACGTGTCCTGCTACAAATCCGCCTTCCAGTGCCAGCAACAAGTCTGCGACAGCATCGACTTCGAGCTGGAAAAACTGGCCCAGTTTGCGACCAAGCTGAAAAAGAAGCTGAAAGAGTGCCGACCCGCGTTGGAGGGGGTGGCCGAGGATCTGGGACAAGTGCGGCAGCTGCAGCGTTTGACGCAGTACCTCCGACTTGTTCAGGACATTCAGGAGATCAGCGCAGCATTGGGAAACTCTATCAACGGCAAGGATGAAGCCAAGTTGGTCAATATCTACCTTACCCTCTACGAGGGCAACGACTGTGAGCACAGCGTTGTGGGGCGTCTGCATGCCGTCCAGGCGCAATCCCTGAAGTCTTTTGCCGAACGCACTGCCATCTACTGGCACAAACTGCTCCTGAAGCGACTGTCCAGCGAATTTGAGGCTGTGCTGAAGAGCATGCGCTGGGCGCATCTGGAACAGCAGGCCCTCAACTACTCCCCTACAAGAGACACTGCCAAGGCCCAATTGCTGGCCGAGTACATGTTCCTTATTAAATCCCCAGCAGAAGAGCATGCGCCGCTGCTGAGCATCACGCCCAGCATCGTGTGCCAGCCCATTAACCAGGTGGTGCAGCTCCTGCTGGCCCCTTATCGCCAGCGTTTCACATTTCACTTCACAGGAGCCCGGCAAACGAATAGATTGGACAAGCCCGAGTGGTTCTACACACAAATCCTCAACTGGGGCAAGGAGACACACTTGTTTGTGGGTAAAACCTTCCAGCCATCCGCCATGAAGGCGGGCAAGCTGGACTACAATCTCAGGGTGAGTACGGTTTGTCAATTTTTATCTTCAAAATTAATCACAATTCGCCTCCAGCTGGAGTTCATGCGAGGACTTGTGCAGTTAACCATTGAGAAGTTGGCGGTGGACATTGAACAGATCGCCCAGGACGAGATACTATTTGCCCATCTGCTCGATGAGACGCTGGCCTTTGAGTCTGAGCTACGAGAGACATTTGGTTATCCGGCGAGCTTTCCCAGCGCTATTTCCGTGATTACGCAGCCCATGTATTTGCTTCGCTGGATTTCACTGGAAGAACGATGTGAGATAAGCTCGCTGTCCTCTATGGCTGTAATTTAATATGAATTGTCGATAGTTTGTGCAGAAAAGATGGATGACATACTGCAGGCGGAGTCTCCCTTCCAACTCATTGATCCCAACACATTCGAGGACGATCTGAAGATACCTAGGTGTGCGGATCAGTTCATGCGACTGCTGGACGCCATAAAGGATCGCTACTATGGGCTTATTCAACCCGGCCACCAACTGCAGTTCCTGCAGCTGCAGCTGGAGTTGATCGACAGCTTTCGACGACGACTGGTGCAGCTGCACAGCAGCGGAGCCGTGAGGAGCATTCCGGTGCTGAACGCCATTAACTACCTGGTGATGGTGCTGCGGGAGTGGGGAGAGAACGTGCACTATCTGCACCTGCATGCGGCACTTGCCGGTCCAAATGCACCGGAGATAAACTCTGTGTTTGAGCACGCTGTCGCTGAACTGGAGCACTGGGCCAGGCAGCTGATGCGGAACTTGGCCACCAAGGCCACCAACGAGATGAAGGCAAAGTCCATGAGTTATCGTCATGACGCCTGGCCCACGATGCCAGAACAGAACAGCCGGGAACCCTTTATCCTCTCGCCCAGCGGCGGCGAAATGTTCCAGGTGCTGGTCACCCTTCTCCACAATCTGGAGCGCGAACTTTCCGCCAATCTGTTTAACCAGACGCTGCGCTTGATAGCCCATCAAATTGATGACTTCATGCTCGAAAGTATGGTGATGAACACGAAATTTGCGCCAGCGGGAGCTTCGCAATTCAATTACGACATGACGCGCAACTTATTCGCGCTCTTTGGACAGTATACGCGTCGTCCGGAGCTGCTCTTCAAGAGGTGAGTCATCACGAAATATGCGACTGCACAATAAACATAAACTGACACCTTTCACGTTCGATTCGTCAGAATTCACGACGCCAGCAAGCTTTTGACTGCGGCACGGGGAACGGCTTTGTTACTGCTGGAAACGCTGCGCAGTAACCAACCGGTGGAGGAAAAAACGAAACCCCTGCGGGAACTGCATGTGCTCAGCCTGGACAGCAAACAGTGTATAGAGGTTTTGGAGCGGCGGACGGACATAAAGATGTTTTGAACAATGGAGAAAACTGCAACGTAGATAAATATTTTGTTACTAATTAATTGGGCCTTAGGAATTTTTGCAAATGTATAAACGTTTATACGCCGGCTTTTTGCGAAATAAAATCATTTACATTTAAACTAAAAGTTAAAAGGTAATAAAAATATTTCCGCACACTTGTAAATCATTTATCTAAACACATTTTCTTTTTTGGAAAGTTGGGTTTTTAAGTTAAAATAATCTTTTCATGTAACTGTAATTTACATAGTTTTTATTCGCAAGTAAGGCATGTGTATAAACATAGTAATCAAGACGGAAAATTAACTAATTTGTATTACACCAGGACATAGTTTTGAACTCGTGTAAATGCTAGTAACGGCCATTTGAATGAATGAGATATTTTTGAAGTAACATTAATTACATATTTACAATTAAATACCGAATTTTCGCCGTGGGCGCACAAGTCTTCGATGAGTTGTTATTTTTTAAACATTTAGTAAGTTTTTGTTAGGATTGGGTGTTTAATTTGTAAAACGTTGACACAAAAACATGCGGTAACTGTAATAATAAATTGCTCTAAAAATACATAGCGTAAAATAGCATATAAACCAGCCTGATCAGGCTCAAATCGCTTATCAATACTGATTAACGGCCGATCAGGGCGTATTGTATATTCCCCTCCTCAGTTGACAAACAATTGCAGTTAGTAAATACCAATTTGCGACTCGAGACGCACATCACACTTCATCATCACATCACATCGTGGATCAAGATCATCGTGCGTTGCCCGCAGAGAATAACTTTATGCCTACACTAAATAACCGATAAAAATCCGTTCTGCGGGTGACGCTCGCTTTTGCTTTGTCCCCGTCTATTCAAAGTTCTGATAATTCTCTGCGCTGACGAACTGCGCCCGCTGTTGAGGACTCATGTTGAGATTGCCGCGGTGCTTGCTGTTGTAAGCCCAGATGACTCCAGTCGAGATTAGAGCAATTGTCAGCCAGCCCATGAAGAACAACTGCAGCCACATATGCTCTCCGCCGCTGTGGTCCACAATGATTCCAGCCAGAATGGTGATGACGGCGAGTCCGAGATTCTGGATCGACTGGCAGAAGCCGTAAGCCGTGCCCAGCTGGTACTCCGGAATGATGAGGGCCACCAGAGGCCAAAGGCTAGCGGCCAGCATGGAATACGATAGTCCCATCACGGTCATGCCTACGTAGGGTGTCAGCTGGGTGAACGTGAGTAGCGCATGGGCTCCAATAGTAGTCAGCGTTGCAGTGAACACCCAGGTCACATTCCTTCCCACCTTGTCTATGATGTAGCCAAAGACGGGGGATGATCCTGCTGCAATTAGATACACCAACGAGTCCACTGTGTTAGCCTCTGCTGGAGTATAACCAAAGCGATCGACGAAGAAATTCTGTCCCAGGGCAATGAATGGAAAGATGGCGACATAGTAGGCCACGCAAATAATGGAAACCATCCAGAACGGCGGCTTGAACGTGAAGACGTCCGTGAGCTTGGGAATCTGTCCAGAGGGGTTTGTGTTTCGCTGCAGAATCCGCTCAGCCCGTTTGTCCATCCAGCCGAGGATCAAAGCGCACATCAGAGACATAACGCAGGTGAGGGTGGCCAGCAGCAGGACGACTCCCAGAGCGCGGTGGCCCTCGTAGAACTTGCTGACGTAGTCGTAGATGGGCTGCATCACCCAGAAGTTGACGGTGCTGCCAAAACGGGCCACCGACAACTGCAGGCCGAAGACCATGTTCAGTTCCTTTCCCTTGAACCAGAGCACCGCATAGCTGTTCTGGGCCACCGCCAGGGACTCGGCTCCTATACCAAAGATGAAACGTCCTAATATCATTAGCCAGAAGGCGTCCAGAATGCCACCGCAGGCGAAGATAAGCTGGCCCACCAGCAGGATCATCATGTAGATGATTGTGCCCAGTCGGATGCCGAACAAACGGTCGATGAGGAATCCACCCACGAAGCACAGGACGACGTTGGGCCAGGAGTAAATGGAATAGATGAGCGTAAATTGCGTGGAGCTCAGGTCCAGGTCCCTTTTAAAGACATTCTGTAGAGCTCCTGGATTATCGTAGCAGAAGTAGGAACCAAATCCAAGGAGACACATGAACACCAGGGCCATAAACCGGTGACTAGTGCTCGAAGGCATGCAGCAGCCGCCGGAGGGCAGGGCCAGCTCGTTGTCCTGGCGACCACCCCGCCCATTGTCATCCTCCTCCGCCGGATGCGACAACTCCTCGTTGTCCACGATGCGTTCCTCGTCCTCGCGAGCCATCTCTACTTCACGGATCGCTGGCTTTTGCCTCACTGACCAGCGACTGGAATGGGCGTATGCGAAAGTGAATGTTTTATCGGGTGTCTGCCTCTGATTTCCTGCTGCACTTGTTTTTCACTCTTTTTGCCGTTTCTGCAAAATAATTGTATCAAGTTCTGGGAACGAACTAGTGTGTGTGCGCGTTGAACTCTTCTGCTTTGTCTGTTTTCGCTTATCTCGCTGGTTTGGTTTTGTGTTTTTGTTTTTGTTTACTGTACTAGTAAGTACCCTTTGTCTAACGCTAGTTGTTGTTGCCTGCGTGGGTTACAATTGTAGTTGTGCTGGGTTCATCGGTTATCAACTTTCACACTCCACTTACAGCTGAAATGGACTCTATTATGCAAATGCACACTGTCGGCCCCGTGCACCCGCACTTTATTGCTGATCGAAAAAAACTAAAATGTTTTCGATTACGCTCTGCTCTCTCTAATTAGCGTTAATTACGCATATACAGTGCAGGGCTGCCAACTGGCTTCGATCTAGGGCTGCCAAGTACGTTGCAGGTGCAAGCAAACAGCTGTTTGTGAGTCTTTTAATTAAAACTTGGTTAATATAAACGAAATCACTTAAAGATAATTCATTTAGCAAGCAATTCGTTAAACTGGCTTTTAATTGGTAACTAGTCATCTTAGTTTAATAATATTGCATTTGTTTTGGTTTTTTTTGGCAAGACCTGGCAGCCCTAGTCTAGCAACGCCGTGTTCAAGCATGATTTCTTAGTTTTTACCCGGTAAAATGTATTTAATTATATAACCAACGCACTGCAGTGATGGATCCCACTGACATTACTAAGAGGAAGCCCAGACGCACCCACGGCACTCCATCCTACACGTACCGCAATCGCTTTGCCTACGCTTTGCTGGCTGTTGGAACCGCGCTCTTTGGAATTTGGAGGTAAATATCTCTGGGAATTATTTGACAAATCCGATTTTGATGAATTCCCCCTTATAGTCTGACTCCCATTCAACGCATTGCCAACGAAAAGCTTTCCCAGGCGGTGGCCCAAACGGAACAGGAGAGGGACAGAAAGGGACTCTTTGAGTTCACCGCCCCTCGCACCGCTAAATTTATCAAAGGAAGCCATCGAGGAAAGCGAGGAGCAGAGAGTTAAATAATGGACCGCAAGACGCGGCGGGCGAACTTCAAGAACCTACAGCCAGCGTCCAGCAGGCTTCGGTAATTTTAATCTAAACTTTCTTGTTGAACAATAAAATGTAGTTATCTAACCAAAACCTTTGTTTTCGTTCCATCCAAAGATCAACGCGAAGCAGCAAAGATACATTATCACTGTCAAACTTCTTTGCCACTCCTGAGGATGCTGGACAGGATCCCCCAAGGTGTGATCCCCCATCTCCAGTCGCAGCTCCTCCTGAGCCCAATCCTCCGTCGCCTAAAATCAAACCAATACGCACCAGCAATGTATTCGAAAAACCAGGTCCCAAGCCCAAAAAGGCGCCCAAACTCAAGGGAGGTAGTAGCTCATCTACGGGTAGTTCCAAGCGGGGACGCGGGCGTAGCAAACAGCAACCGAGCATCAGCAACTTCCTGCGCAACGAGCAGATCTTTTCTGAGGTCACAGCCCAGCACTGCATGGCAGACAACTTCAGTCCCGACGACATTGAAATGGCGCTGGCGCTCTCAAAGTCTGAGGCTGAGAAGAAGGGATGTCTGCGCCTCAACGACGAGGAGGACGCAGTGGTGGACCTGATGGAGGATACTGGGGCGTCCACGGAGAAGATACGGCTAAAGCTGCAAAAGTATGGCTTTCGCACAGCAGCCAAGGAAGGTGAGTCTTTTGTGTACTTTTGGGAATGCGCCTAATCTATTGCTTATTATTATTATCCCTCATCAACTTGCAGACTACAAATCCTTGGCTGTCCTGCCTGTGGTGGCCGGAAAGGGTAGTAGGCGCGGCAGATGGGCCAATAAATTCACTGCCCTCACTTTACGAAACTCCGAAGTGCAACAAAAGAAGGTGGAGGAGAAAGTGGGCGCCTTACTGGCTCAACAAGTACGCACCAAAAAATTTCAGGGTAAAGACGAGTTCGTTCCGCCGTATGTGGTGATCAGTTCATACCTTCAGCAACTTCAAGTTAAACGAGAAACTCAAATCCTTCGCGAACCCAGCGAAGGAATTGTTTCAGACCTAAGTTCATACTACGTAACCGACTTGATTGAAGTTAACCAGGCGCCTCCCCACCACCTTCTAAAAAATTGGGCTGCAATACAGGGAAGAGATCTATCCCCAGATCGTGAGACCTCGAAAACCCGCCAACTAAGAAAGCAACTGGAACTCGTCTATGCGGAGTTGGAAACGCATTTCGGGGATCAACAGGAGTTGGATCAGCGAGTGACCGTGGAACTAGATGAGCTGGAAAAACTGGTGGCAGAAAACATGATCGAAGATGATTCCAAAGTGGGTGATAATATGGAGGCAGACCCATCTTCGAATAGCAGTAGTCCGGCTAAGGAGCCGCCAGATAAGCGATCGAAAATCGAAAAGGACGATAAAGAAAACCTTGAACCCACAACCGTACAAGCAAGCTTATGTGTTCCTACCCAGATAACTCGCTGCACCTCTCCAGATCTCTTCGCTGATTCAGATGATGAGTTTGATACTGGAACAAGCTGTATTTCTAACGAGCCCATTGATGTTAAGGAGTTCTCCCTGAAGGTCTACAAGAATGTTAGCGCAAGTGAACGCTCTTCCCCGGTGAACAAAGCGGAAAATATTTTCAGCGATGAAGAGCCCACTCAAATGGCCACCTATGAAGTCTTCTCCAGTTCTAGTGATGAAGGTGAGAATGTTGTCATAAATATGTACAAAAATTTAAAAAAAAAAACCTAATTTGTTTCTAGTAAAGACTGTTTCCAACGATACACAGAAAAAGATTACTTTTGAGGGTATGTATATGAAAAAAATTTGATAAGCGAAATGTAACTTACATCTTATTTTCCAGATAAACCAAAGGATAAAATTTATTGATCTTACCCAAGAGTTTGATAACGAGTTTGGCTCGTTAGAAAATTCGAAAATCTTGAGTCCAATAGCCCCATTTGAGTCGGATCCTAACGTAAACAACTTCAATGAAACTGTTCTGAGTTCCAGCTCGATTCAAGAAAGCTGCCCCATCTCCAAGGAGTTGCACTTAAAGTATGCCAAGCTGGATAATCTTCCGTTATGGGCAGTAGAAGACGTTGATAGCAAAGGAGACAATTCATTTAACATGGATAGAGACAGTTCTGAGCATTTATCAATTCACCTGGATATAATAACCACTCCCAATGACACTAAACGAAGTTCAAGCTTCAGTGACTTAAACTACTCGAGGAACTCACTGCGAAGGAGCGTTAGTTTGTCAACCGATCACAGCTTCAAGAGTCCATTAAACTGGAAAATCAACTTTTCAGCTGAGAAGAGGGAATCTCCTGCACCATCTCTAAACAGACAATCGGATGCAAGTGTTGATTTAACCCAAAACAGCGATGACGAAAACGATTTGATTCTCCTCTCCGACGAGGAAATTAATTACTCCATTTGGAAGGCCGATAAGACGGCTAAGACTCGGGATGTTGATGACGACAGCTCAGAGAGCTGTTTTGCATCTCCAGTGGCCAAAAAGCGCGCTGTTCCAATATTCCATACTGAAGACGACCTAGACGCCTATTTAATGGCCTTTCCTACAAATGGAAATGGGTCACAAAACTCTCATTCCCCGAATAAGAGTTCTCTTAGCAAAGAGCGTGCTGAATTTGGGATACTGGATGCAGCTCCGTCTCAGCCATTTAGTCTCTCCCAACTGCAGAGCCCAGTCAAAAAAGATTCTCCATCGAAAAGCGATATTAACTGGGCGGAAGCTTCATTTTTGGATGCACCAGTAAAGCCTTTGGCTCGAAGAAGTAGCCACAAGTTCAATGAACTTCTGGCGAAAATTGGTGAGCCTGAAAACAATTCTGATAACGAGTTCGATGAATTCGATCAGTTGGTTTTTCAAAGTGAAAAGGATACCTCTCTTGCTGCAGAAGCAGATGTCATGCCAAGTGGCCTGGATCGTTTGTTAATGGGGGAGATTAAAATGGCAGCAACTCCAGAGCCAAATACTCCCAACAAGGATTCTACGGATGTGCCGGAACAGCTAGAAGTTGATGGAAATGTGTACACCGTACGTGTTTGCCATTCACCTAAGCCGGATTTCACCACCCTTACGGAGTCTGAGATTCTGCAGCAGCTTTATAACTACGGAATCAAGCCACTGAAACGCAAGCAGGCCGTAAAAATGCTAGAGTTCATCTACAACCAAACTCATCCCGTTATGCAGGGCGCTCCTGTTTCGAATTTACCACAGAGATCCGAACCCATTGTTCGATCTAAGTCTACTCCCGTGATGATGGAAAAACCCTGCTCTCAACTGATCAAATCAACCAACGAAGTCTCCCTTACCCCAACTGAGCCGCGAAAGGATTTCAAATTTAACGATGCCCCAGGAGAGCTGCTGCTGCGTTTTTCCCAGTCCTTTCCACCGAGTCTCTGCGACGACTTTGAGATATTTGTCACGCAAACGAATGTTACCAAGAAGACCCCACAGCCGCTGGTGCCGCTCCACATAGCCTGGCACAATCTTATCTGCGCCAATCCCAAACTGCACGAGAGCGTCCTCATGTACAAGCCCATCGATCTTCAGGAGGTTTACCTATACTTGAAGCACATGGGTCATCGCTACGACCCCAAGGATTTGAAGAGCTTCTTTGATCGGCGCTGCATTATTTTCCGCTATGAACTGACCGATCCTGCCAAGCAATCGCAGCGACATGTGCGGAAGCACCCAAAGAAGGCCTCTAAAAGGACGTAGATCTAATAATTATTCGTATTACAATTTACACTACAGGAGTTTGGATTCCTTTGTACTTATTCCTCACTTTGAATGCATTAAGGTAATTTTAAGTATTTCCCACGAATATATTATTGAATTAGACCTTGTTATTTAGCACACTGCGCTTGAAAATTATTCTCTGTAAATTTAAGAGTTACCTATATAATCGACAATTGTTGTTGCACTGATTTATTATAATTTCTGTAATGTAAAGTTATAATAGCAAAATAAATTAACTTTGCATGTGACCGGAACTGGATAAAAAAAAGTATTATATTATGTTATTAATAAAAACAAACATTTTTGGGGCCGTAAATTATAGCTTTATTTAAACTTGTTTCAGAAAACGATTATAGAAAAATAAACGGACAAATACAAATGTATAGGTTTGCATTAACTAATGTAGATTCAAGACACTGATATGTTTTGGAAATGTAGAATATTGGATTACATTAAATGCAGCATCTGTCAACGACCCAAAAGGGTTAATATTATTACATTTAATTACAGTTCGATCTTACGGCACTAAAAAGACACTTGGACGGCATAATTTTAACGAGTTTCTACACTTGGACGGCATAATTTTTTCAAGAGTCTCTACATTGAAGGCACATTGTCTGATTGTGGTTAATGAAAATGAAAGGGGCTTGGATCAAACTAATGAAGCTATTTGTACTGCATGCAAAATAGTTATCGTTGGGTGCAGAAAGGTTAGTGGGGACTTACAGAAGCTAGGTTAGTTGGGGAGATATAAGAAGCAATTCGTAGCATTGCCGGCATGTGTAAGAAGTATGTAAATAAGACCGAGATTAGGCATAGCTGATCTCATGCTCGTACGTCTTGCCCCGCAGGTCGTCGTCGTCCGGGAGCGCATGGTGGCGCAGACCGCACAAACGGGGTCCATAGCGCAGCATGACAATGATCACGCCCACTATAAACAGGGCCACGGCGGCCACAGCGGGATAAAGGAAGTAGAGAGCCATTTCCACTTAGATATCGCTCTCGCGCTTCTGCAGCTCCACGTACTCTTCACGCTGACGCTGCTGGTGCAAGGTGCGGCCTTCTGGGCGTGGCGGACGCTGGTGCTGCTGCTGGTGATGATGGGCCGAGTGCACGGGCTCCAAGTCGTCAACGCCTATAACGACGTCGTCGGGGAACACTTGCTGATGGGTGGTGGGCTTTGAAAAAAACACAAATGTTCGGTAACCAAGTCCTTTTTTCAACGGTAAGTTACAACTCACATGGAAACGCTGGAAGTAGGAGGCGTCCTTCAGTTCAGTGAAGTCCAAGGGCGGTTGGTTGTGCGGGGTGGCCGACCAAATGGAGACCAGCCAGCGATTGCCCGTGTGCCTGTCCTGCCAGTACTTGCGGTGCTTGGAGCAGCAGCCCAAGATGATATTCAATATGATGATCGTGCCCAGGACAACTGTGCAGATGGCAATAGTCACATAAAACGGCGAGAAGTTGCCGTAGATGTGACCGGTGAAGTAGGGATTCTTTTCGTACGCCTTGCGCTCCTCTTCGATTGTGGACATAGTCTTTTATGGGTGTGGTACTTGAAAGCGGTCAATAGCCTGCTGCACAACGCTCAATGGTCTGCAACGCACAAAGGGTAACAATGAGAAACGCTGACGAGGCAAACAGTTCAACCACCACGCGACTTGCTACCTGCTACTTGCACCCCGAAACCAATTGCCAACATCCAGTTCCAATTTGACACATTGGGCGTGGCGTCACCAAAGCAAACTTAGCGGTTTCTTCGCGTTTTCCCCTTTTAAGCTTAGGAAGCACTTACCATCTGTTCTGGATTGGTGGTCACTGAGATTGGCACAAGTCCCATTCAGGTGTTTTAACTGCCGAAGTCGGTTTAAGATATCAATTTCAGCCACTTTGCAGCTACGAAAACAACGCCCAAAGCCTGGCTCAAGTGGTTAGTGATGACATTTGAAGTCTTTGCAGCAGGGTTGCAACGACACGATCGATTACTATTTATCGATCGCAGGTGCACGACTTTGAAATAACTAGTAATTTAAATTAAAAAAATAATTTAAATGCGGCTAATTAAAATGATGTACAGCTAAATAAAATCCCAACTAATTACCCAGTAATTGAAAAAACAAAATTTTTATTTGGTATAAATATTATAAACTCAATATACATTTGAAATGGAAAGAAAATAGATTTCCTATAACTAAGTTAGACTTCACCAGAAAAACTATTGACAAATAATCTGTGTAGAAACACAGAATGTCCAAATTAACGCAATCAAAAGGTTTGAAATCAAATTTATTGCATTAAAGGGGGATATTCAGACCCACCAGTGAAAACAAAATGAGTGCAGCGCCTTCTTGCCGCTTTTAACATAATCGCACTTGCTTATCAACTATTACAGGTTCCGAAGCAATCCTAACTCAAACAAAAATTAGCTATTCAATAGCAGTTTTCCCCGCGCTTCCATGAAATCACTGGTCATAGGTCAGGAAGTTATCTAACCCGGTGAATTGACGCGCCAGGGCTCGCCCATCGTCGGTGGGCGTGCTGAAGGCGATGTACTCCTTGGGGATCTCCTGGCCGAGCACCGTGTGACACTGGACGGCTCGCATCAGTTTGCTGGCAATCCCGCTGCGTCGCTGCAATGGACAAACCCAGATCCGTGACACACCGCATCTGGAAATTGGTGAAATTAGCAAATGAACAACAGAATACTATTGATCCTCACCTGGCCTCGTAGCTCTCCTCGCTGAAGTAGTCTGTGCCATCGACTTGGATGAACCGATGGGCCTGCGACAGGGGCTGCACCAGGCAGAAGCCCACAATCTGCTGTTTGCGCACCGCCATGAAGGCCACAAATATTTTTGGCACAATGTACGAGGAGTAGCCAAGCTCCTTGTCCACCACCCCGATGAGATCTCTGAGCCTCTCTAGTCGAGCTGCCGGAGCGCGTTCGTTGATCCGTATGATGCGAGCATCGCTGGACCACTCGGGAAACACAGCCACAATGTCCTCGTCGATCCATCCCTTGAATCTCAGCACATGGAGTGAGCTGTGGTACTCCCGATGCAGCTGCTCCTCCTCCGGCTCATGCACGGTGTAGACCAAACCGCACTGCTGGCACTGCCGCGCTCCAAATGCCTTTTGACCCGCATCGATCTGGTACTGATTTGATCCCCCAGCTGCTGCGGATAGCAATCTCATGGACGTATCCGGTCGACGACGCGTGGATTTCTGGACAACGGGCTGCAGGCGCTGTGTGAAGATCGGAAACAGCTTCGGCTGGACATCCTCTGTTGCTGGAGGATCCTGCTCTGGCTCTGCCTCCGGCTGGAGTTCCATCATAGCCACCTGGGCAGCCTCTTCGCTGTTTACCACCATATACAAATCGTCCACAATTCGATTGGCCTCCTCCTTGTGGCTCTCCGGATTCGCTATGAAAATCTCAAAGTTTTCTTCAGTGCAAATGTTGTTGCTAATGAGAAACTCTAGGAGGATTTCCTGCTGCTCCACAACATCGGGATCAGCGGTTTGATAGGGCAAACGTTGACGGAATACAGCAAAGGGGTCCAGTTCCCCTTCTGTTACTTGTTCAACATACTCAATCTTTTCCGGTAAAGACTCTGTTTCCATGGGAGTCAATTCCGCCAGTGGTTTTGACTCGACAATCTCGTCTATCACCGAGTCATCCAGGTTCTTCAGGATCGCATCCACGGTGGCCTGCTCTGCAGAGAATATCGTAGCCGACTTGACGCGCACTCGCCTTGGCTTTCTTCGTGGAGTTTGGACCAGGGCGATCTTGCCCTGGCTGACGCTGGCCCTGATGTTGTCCGTGATCCTCACCTCCATGCAGGTGCTGCTCCTTCCTTCCCGACTTGAAGAACTTGCGCTTGCTCAGATCCGCTTGCTCGGCGGGCGGTGAATTGTGAACCGGCTGGTGCCGAATAAGCGGTATTATGGGCTCCAACTCAATGACGGGATCGGCGATTAGCTCCTTCACGTCTTCCTCATCCTCACTGAGGTCGGAAAAGTCGGCGTAGGTTTCTTGCCACATGGGCGTTGGCACATTGTTGTTGTTGTTAGCATCGTCGGCTTGAATTACGCTCAGTGGTTTGGCCATTTTGATTGGGATCCCTTGCTTTGCGCAGTATATCGTGCACCTCCTCCACCTTGGCCCGCTCCTCCCGCTTCGTAATGATTAGGTTCTTAAGCCTCTCGTTGCTCAGGCAGCTGAGGATGTTGTCCAAGTCGGTGGGTGGCAGACGGTGGTGCAATCCGTGGCGCTGGGGCTTACGTATCTTGTGGCCCACTCCTTTATTGATACCCAAATGTGGACGGGACGTTGGTGAGGTCTTTGTTTTTCTCAGATGCAAACTCTTGGTTGTGGTGGGTGTGCTCTTGACTTTTGCAGTAGCTGATCCGCGGTGAGAGTAGAAAGCCATGGTGGGAATGCTGCTCTCCAGCGTTAACTTGCGCATCTTGCTCTGCGGCGATCCAGAGTCGGACTCTGCAGTTGAAGAAGAAGACTTAGCCAGGTGCACTCGCTTCTGGGGCTTTTGATCGGGCTTTTCGTCATCCGAATCGGGCACATCAACTGGGGGATTTGTTCTCCTGGGTCTGCATTCTAAACTTACTGTTGGTTTTTGTTCATCATCTGAATTCGGCAGTTCAAGAGGAGATTTTGGATTGCTTTCCAGACTCACTGCTCTGTGTTTAACAATTGGTATTTGAACAGTAGTTTTTGGACTGCTGCTGTGACTACTTCTTGGAGTCCCTGGAGCAGATGTTGGACTGTCGCTTTCTATTCTCTTGGCCGAGACTGTGCTCAGTTTAATTTGGAAAGAAGATCTACCCTTCTTTGTGGTTTTAACTGGATTTTCTTCGTCATCCGAGCTGAGCTCATGAACTGGTTGGTTTGGTCTCCTGGGGCTGCTTTCCCGGCTCACTGCTTTGGGTCTTCTATTATGTACTTGGGCAGTAGTCCTCAGGCTGGTGATTGTGGTGGTCTTTCTGTGCCTACTCCTTGATGTTCCCATTGCAGATCTTGGACTGTTGCTCTCTGTTCTCACTGCTGGGACCTTGCTCTGCTTGCTTCTTGTTTGGGGGGAAGATTCTGGTGAAGAAAACAATTCGACTGTGTCTTGATTCATCTGGGTTTTTGAGGTACGTGGGCTGCGCCTGCAGCTAGTTCCAATATTCTGCATAGGATTGGGTTTAGCCCTCTCCTGCCGTGGAGATGGAGTTCCAAATACAGAGGAAGGCGAAGACATCGAAGAATCCGCTCGCTTCCTTTGCGCCTTGGGTGTGCGTGGGCTGCCGTTGCGACTGCTGTTGCCATTACTATTTAGACGCATGGTGGTGGTAAACAAATGTGGCAGCTGCTCCGCCGTGGCAGCCACGACGACTGCAGTGCCCCTTGTTTTCTTATTCTCCTTGTTGGTTTCCGGGCTGGAGCTGGCGCTGCTGCGTAATCTCCTCGTGCCCTCCTCCTGCTCCAGAACAAAGAGACTTCTACCAGGCTTGTTCCCAGCTACATGGGGTTTTAATGGCAAAACTCCCAGACTGTCAACGTCCTCATCATCGTCGTCGTCGTCGATCTGGCGCAGCCTGGAGACGGGACCGAACAGTTGTCGCTTGCGCTCCGAGAGGCGTGGGGTGGCCGTGCGAGTGGGACGCGTGGAGCATCCACTACCCGTCGGCGTCTCCATGGTAGATCGCTATTTCGCATTAACTTTGCCCAAATTGAGACTCCCGCTTTTTTTGGCCGCCTTGATAAAGATGGGTCGACCACTAACGATAGTAATCGATCGAGGTTTAAAAGTCGATAGTTGGACATTGTTAGCACTAGTTTTTTTTTTAACTTTTACAAATAAACGATTTTTTAGTTTAAAAATTTGTTCTCTTTTGTTTTAATAAAAGACTATCACACCCTGCCAGGGTAAAAAAAGATATTTTCAAATCAAAAGAAACTATATTAATATGGAATAGCATGTACAATGTGCATATATTTTCAATGTTTTTTAAACATAAAATAGATTAAGCAGAACAAATGTATTAGTTTCATTTGAAAAGTTCCGATAAGTTATGTAAACTGTTTTGAATATCACGCTCTTTAAGCTTCGAGAGAATTCCCTCAGCGGTATTATAGCATTTAAGTCGTTCTGCGGGGCTTAAAACATCAAAAACGTTTTGTCCGTTTACCAAGAACAATTCCAGACGACCAGCACCCAGGTATTCCACCAGACGTATCCACATGCACAGCAAAAGGGTTCCCTCATCACATTGCCAGTTGACCTTGGACAGTTGTTGGAGGAGCACGGTCTTCAGCATGTGGGTGGTTAGACGTGGCAAATTATTGGCATTTCCATCCCGTAGTCCCTTCATCAGGCGCAAAACGTTGTTGAAATTGCACGAGTTCTTCATCACTTCACGCTCCCAATGCGGTGCAGAGACCATGAAAGTACGGTCGTCGTTGCTACCCGGTTTTTGTTGTGGAACGGCAAACCAGGGATTGAGGTGACACACAGTATAAAGAACTGGCGGAGGATCAAGCGGCCACTTTGAAAAATTAAACTCAAAAGCAGGCACCATGTTAAAGGATATGGTGCGATTAGGGCATACAGCCTCAATGGAGTATGTATCCTTTCCGTGTCCTTTCTGCGTATAGCTCACCGTGTACTGTCTGCCAGTGGGGCTGGTAAGCAACGTATTTGTCTCAAACACCTTTTTAAAGGCATCACTCAACCAGTCCTGGATGTCCTTGCGAAGGATATATCCGTTTCTAACAGGAGCATAAAGAAGGACAAACCCTTTTTCGTCACGGTGCGGAATGATTTCAAACGGGAACTTGATCTTCATTAGCAGATCAAAATCATCAATTACCAGTTTTACACGATCCAAGTATCTCCCTTGTAATAAAGTGGTCAATTTAAATTAACAACAGAGGATTCTTAACATACCACCCAGGCAAAGGCCTTTATAGACATTGCGAAAAGTTGAATCTGTCTTCTGGAGCTGATCTATCACATAATTTTGAATGGAGATAGCATCTTCAGCAAAATCACGACGCGCATTGTCCGAAACAATTAAATTATTCAAGATGTCGCTTAAGTTCTTAGCAAAACTCATTTTTAGTGTTTTATTTAATTTGAAGTTCAGAATTCAAATGACAGTGAGCTGTCACTGGTGACACAACAATACAATTTGATATCTGTTAGCTAAGCTGACTGTTTTAAATGTAAATTAATGAAATGCTACATGCAAAGCAATTTGGGTTAGCAAGAAAATTAATTTAGAGGCAGTATTATTTCTTTAAAAGACCTTTATATGTCCATCAGTTTAACAATTTCAAAAAGAAATTATTTTATTTCTGTTAAGATCTCCGATATTTTAATAGCGAGTTAACTCTTCAGGTCATAAAACATCTAAACTAACCTTTGAAATAAGCTGGAAATAGGCATAAAATTGTATCATATAAATTAGCCCGCCTTTCTCGGCTAAAAATAGCTAAATTTACAACGCTGAGTGTGTCGTTTTCGAGCGAGGGTCACACTCAACTAGATACGGGCATACTGCGGCAACAGGACCAAATCGATCTGGAAAAATTCACTTTGAAGTCTGGAAAAATAGAAAAACGTAAGGGCATCTGTACGTTTAAAGCTAAATTTGAAGCCACCGCAAATCAGGTAAGTCCTCCCACATATTTTCGTACCGCATTTTGTAAGCCACGCCACCGCAAGCGGATCAAACCGTGACGAAAATGTGAATAGCCGCCGCCATCTTTTTTTTGTGTATGTGGTAGTGCCAACGCCAATTAAAAACGGACCGAGGACTCGTAATTAGTAGATAAAATTGGTAATATCCTTTGCTTCGGGCTGCCTGAGTGTTTGTACCCCTTGCAAAACAGAATCGTAATAGCCTCAAAAACCTGCCCTGTTTTCTCTTCCTTTGAGGTCGCGTTTGTCTGTCCGGGCCAAAAGTCAGTCAGTCGTCGCCGTCGCCACCGCGATACATATACATATATATATTTCCGAGTGACGTCGCAGCCGCTGCCGCAGTCGCCGCCGCCGCCGCGTAGAACAGAAAAATTTCGGGAACCCCCCGCCCCAGTAAGCAAATAAAAAGTAACCGTGGACGACCACGCTGGGGAGCCCGCTGCCGCCATGCCCGGAGCCGGCACGTTCAAGTTGTTCATCGGGAATCTCGACGAGAAGACGCAGGCCACCGAGCTGCGGGCGCTGTTCGAGAAGTACGGTACCGTCGTCGAGTGCGACGTGGTGAAGAACTATGGTTTCGTGCACATGGAGACCGAGCAGCAGGGTCGCGATGCCATCCAAAATCTGAACGGTTACGTGTTGAACGAGTTCGCCATCAAGGTGGAGGCGGCCAAGAGTCGCCGTGCTCCGAACACCCCAACCACGAAGATCTTCGTGGGAAATCTGACGGATAAGACGCGAGCTCCGGAGGTGCGCGAACTATTCCAGAAATACGGCACCGTGGTCGAGTGCGACATTGTGCGCAACTATGGTTTCGTCCATCTGGACTGTGTCGGGGACGTGCAGGACGCCATCAAGGAGCTGAACGGTCGCGTCGTCGACGGCCAGCCGCTCAAGGTGCAGGTGTCGACGAGTCGTGTGCGACCCAAGCCGGGCATGGGCGATCCGGAGCAGTGTTATCGTTGCGGCCGTTCCGGTCATTGGTCGAAAGAGTGTCCGCGACTGTACGGCAGCGCTGGAGGCGGACGCGAGCCGCCCTCGCCGCTCAGCGCCGGCGGCTACAGAGATCGCATGTACGGTCGTGACCCGTATCCGCCGCCACCACCGCCGCCGCCGTTCCTGCGTGACCGCATCATGGATGGCTTTAGGGTAAATTCAGCATCCATATCCAGACATCATCTCACAGCACAATTCACAGCTTATAATTGGGTAACTACTAATGTAATCCCTTATTTTCCTCTTCACAGGACTATGACTACTATGACCGCCGCTTCGAGGACTCACGCGATCTGTACGAGCGTCGCTACCAGACTTCTCGGATGCGCGACTTCCCACCGCCGCCCATCTCGCGCAGAGAGCCCATGCCGCTGCCGCCCCCACTGAGCGGCAGTCTGCGCTCCTGCAGTGTCTCGCGCGGATACGACTCCATGTTCAGTCGCCGTTCGCCGCCTCCGCCGCGCAGTAGCAATGGAATGAGTCGCTACGGGTAGGTGTTACTGTTTTATTTGGATGGTGGGTCGATTTTTCTGTGTATGTCTAGGTCTAGTAGTATAAATGCTGGAGCAAATGACTAATAATACAGACCCATTTACTCAAGGTTTTCCCCATCAGCGAACCAGTTTATAATGAGTTTTCTGTTCTTGCAGCTCGCCTACTCCTCACGGCTACGAGGACTTTAGCCGCGACTCCTTCGACGAGCGCATGATATCGTCGCGCGGCATGCGTGGTCCCTCGCCCCCGGGTCGCCGATATGCGCCCTACTGAGATGAGTTTTACTATCACGGCAGCAGCTGAGTGGCGGTTGCACTACCCATGCCCCTGCCCATGTCCCTTCCCATGGCTCACACACTTTACCACACACCCAGCAGCCAGAGGGGGCCGGCAGGGGACTGCTGGCTGCTCTGCTGGTCGCCAGGGGCCTATTACCACCAACCACACACACACCAGCAGCACATGCTAATGCCAACGACATTTTCACAATTGTGGCTGCCGCCTTGGTGAACCACGCGTATTTTACTAAGCCTAAACTAACCATAATTCGTATACTTAAACAAGAAGATGAAAACACTTGTCGAAGCATCCTCCTTATATGCAAACCATGCCTACAAGACTAGACAACGATGACTCCCCTCACACATCCACATTTACAGAGACTCGATTCATCAATAGTTCATAGTAAATATTGTGGACTTTGCGAGATCCAATAAAAGCATAAGCAGTCGAAAATATGCAAAAATAAACATGTATTTTAAAGCTAATTTAAGGGCAGTATTGCAACGATGTCTTAGAACTAAAGATTGGCTTTAGCCATCGCTACGCTCGCGATAAAGAGTTGTGGCTGCCGTTCTTCTCCGCAATGGAGATGTGATCGTCTGGTGAGTGGTCGTCTAGTTGGTCACCGTTTTGCTTGTTCAGTTCTTGCAGTTCCACAGGAGTAGCCTTGTCGAATGTTGGTGGAATAAGTAATCGGCTGGGGAAAGTTTAAAATTGTGATTAATTCCGGGGGAAACACTGTTATAGAAGGTATTTGACTCACTTGCTGCACTGCAGCCAAAACATAGAGACCAGCATCATAAACGAGGTTACCCCGAAGGTCCAAAATGTTCCTAGCCTGGTGTAGATGGATCCCACAAAGACAGGACCAAGGACACGAGACAGACAACCAGAGCCCGTCATCCAACCCATCCAGACGCCCTGCGGCCGGGGTCCCAGGACCTTGGAGAATATGGTCTGGATGAGGGTCACACCAATGGGATATCCCACCGAGGTGAGGGCGAATCCGATGATGAACTGCGTCAATGTCAAGGCGGGGAGTTCCCCACACCATTCCTGCGTGGGCGGACAGCCCAAATAAATAGGATCGTCGACACTCAGATTTAAACTGGCATTGAAGGGCTGCGCCAACTTTGGGCGGATCTGGACCCCAGGGCACAAAGACCAATCTCCCGAGAAACATTAGCGAGAATCCTCCCCAGATGAGGACGTAGCGTTCGGCCAGAAGCTTGCACATCGGCTCAATCAAAACAAACGTCACCAAAGAAACTATAGCTGCTGTGGTCATCATGATGCCCATGTACCAGAGGGCCTCATCGTTTGACCAAGCAAACATGTCCATCGTCAGGGATGTACCCAAGCTGAAAAATAAAAAGGAGTCATTTAAGGCCAATGATTAATCAAAAGCAAGCCAACTCACGTTTCCAGCAGTACAAAGTTAAACACCAAAACAAAGAAGGCGACGATCAAAGTCCAGGCGGAGAGATAGTTCGGTTTGATGCCTTTCCAAGTGTCCCGCTCCGAGGTGCCCCCCTGCATTACCATCACTTCCCGTGCGGCGATTTTGTGCTCCTAAGGGGAAGTTCAAACTTTATCCACATTTACCATATCTCAGTGACATTCCGTTTTACCTCAAACACCCCGGGCAGAAACATCATGAAGTTTCCAATGCTCATGAGCACATTGATCCATCCGGAGGCCGTGTACATGTTGAAGTGCATCATGCCCCATAGCCAAACGTGTCCCTGATCACCGAGCGGTGTAACAGCCGCCTGGAGAGTGGGTCCAATGATGAATCCCAGGACCTGGGCCAGCGACACCATAGAAACTGCGTGGGTGCGTTCTTCGATTCGCGTAGCAGCCGACAAGTAGGATCTGCACAGGGCAATATTCGCAGAGCTAACTCCGATGAGGAACCGCGAGGACAGCATCCAGTACTTGACATTATCTGGACGCAATTCCAGAGACGAATATATACCACTGGCTATGGTGAACAGAGCCAGCGACAGGAGCAGGGGCAGCCGAATCTTGCCGAGTTTATTACCCCACCAGCCGAAGATCGGGCTGAAGATCATCTGCCCAAGGGGATTGGCGGCTACGATAAGACCCATGAACTCCTTGCCCGCATCGGGATCTAGCTGAAGAGATATTGGCATGAAAGGCAAGGAAATCAAATGAAATCCCCAGCAAACCCACCTTGTTGAGGAAGGGCCAGATGCCTGTGAGGATGATGCTAAATCCCAGCGCCATCAGGAACATGGTAAAGTAGATGATGCGGACGGAGCGCCAGCGCTGCTTGTACTCCTCCAGCGTTTCCAGGCCATCGTCCACGTTTTCGGGCAGTCTTTTGGTTTCAAAGCGAGCTGATACTCGTCGTGCAAACTCCATGGTTGGTTCGGGTGGACTGAATGCGATGAAAGTCTTTGTTTAATTTTACCGGCGTTGAGTCATTCTGTAACTGGAATTGAATATATGTATTATGTGGATTGTAAATACATACATTCATATTTAAAATTATGTCAGTTTTTAGACACTAGGTACCCTTGGTTTTTACACTTTTTTATTGTTTCTTTTTCGTATTTGAATATTTTTGCCGGCTCGAGGTCGAGGTCAGCCGGTAAAAACATTAAAATAAGTGAGCAAAAGGTTGGATCTAAAAACACAGTTTAAAATTGGTTTTCCTGAAACTTTGAATATAGTGTGGATTATCTCCCACCCGTCGCGTGCTTATCCTATCCCAAATACCAATTTGAAACTTATCACAGTAATTAGGGAAGATAAAGGCAATCGGAGACGGAATCCCTTCAGCTGTTAGTCGCTATCCGTTGCCATGTGATAGTACGTTCTTTAGTAAAAGCCACTATCACTGTGAGTTCGCCTTTGTTTTTGTTTATATGGCATGATAACGGTCAAATGGAACCTGCCATTTTATTACATGATATTGTTTAACTTAGAGAGAAAGAGAGTGAGAGAGAGTACAGGGCTAAAACGATTTACATTTAGTTTGTAGGCTAATTCAACAAGTGTTTTGAAGTGTTTGCGATAACACAACAACTGAAGCGATTAGCTGTATCAATTAATATTGGTAGACTTCCTGGTTTGTTGTTAAAGAGTCACGCCTTCGTAAATCAATTTCTGATTGAATTTGCTTCCAATTGATGCACTCACTTGTTGTTGTTTGTGGAGAGCCAGATTCTCGTTCTGGTTCTTCAAGCACGCATACACACACACACACTGTCTTGAATACTAGATAAAAAGTAGCGACCGTTGATCTCAGAGGCTTTGATTTTGTTCTTTCAGAAAAAACACTTTGTATTCGCACTCTCTTCTTTGATTTCTAATTATTTCGACGTTTGAATAATTATTTGGCCCGCGCACGACAATTTACTTCTTTGTTTTTGTACGTGAATACATTGAAACAAATGTATGTAAATAAAACATTAACCCTTTGTTTTTTATTGGCACTGCAACAAAAAGGGGAACTGTCGACATTTGTTGTTACTCTCTCTCTTTCACTCTCTCTCTCTCGGTTTTTGTAACGTTAACCCAAACATATCAACCAAAACGCATTTTCTCTCGGCTCTCACCGCTCCCCACTTCCAATGGCCATCTCCGCAATAAGAACAAAAAGAGTTCCCCCCCACAAAGAGAGGATCCCCCAACCCCACTTTGTTTGCAATCACTTTGTGGGGCTTCCAGTGGGATATGCACCTTTTACCAACTTAGTGAAAAGCCAGAACTACCTGTTGCAGCGGAGCGGTGACAACCACTGAATTTGAACGGTCGCGGCAGACTGAGGACGCTACTTGTAGCCAACAATACGGATGGAGGCGTTGAACGGCGCGCCAGAGCGGGATGGAGCTAAGAAGAGAGGGGTCCAAGTAAGTGATACCGCCCAAAAGTATGTTACTTATTTGTTGATCTGCAGTTAGACATTCCATGTAACGGTTTTTTGCATCGTGAATAGGATTTGACTTACAGTGCACACTCGAAAAAGTGAACAAATAAAAAACATTAGTGTTTACGGTGTTGCCAATACAGGATACATAAAAAAAAATGCAATTTATTTTGCAAAAGCCAAAGATGTCTTAAAAATATACAACAAAATGTGAAGGTAAAAGTGAGTGGTATTAAATTGAATTTACAGATTCCCACGTGCTTGCTGCAGACGCCTCAGTCGCTGCTGGCGCAACCAAGGAAACAGGAGACCCCCTCGGTGGGCGGGAAGGGGAGCTAATGTTGGAATTGGAAGGGCCATTGGAGCAGCAAGGGTCACAGCCTCCGGTACGATCTCATTCCGGCGGAAGCTGAAGCTAGGCCTTCTGGGCGCGCGCTCCTCCTCATCTTCGTGATCCTCCTCGTTGCGTCGGAAGCTAAAACTGGGCCTCCTGAATTCACGCTCCTCATCTTTGCGATCCTTCTTCTGGCGCTCTTCGTTCCTAATGTTCAGGCTAAACACATCGCCACTACGGGGATCGGAGGACAGATGACTCACTGTGTCCTGGAGCACCCTGGGAATCCGTTCTACCACCTGCAGGGCATCGCGAAAGGGACGAATATCGCGCCCCTGTTCCCTTCGCTCCTCCTCCTTGGAGGCCCTACTTTTGGTAATCTTTCGGAACGAAGAGCTTTTCTTGTTCTTCCGAGAGTTCTTGTTAAAGGGAGCGGGACGAGTCAAACGAGGAGCACTGTGCTCCAGGAACCACGGATCCCGACGGGACAGTGGAGCAGGTTCCTCCAGATCAGTCTGTCGCTTGAAGGCGGACGGCTTGGACTCACGCTGCTGCTTTTGAGGTCGCGTGCCCAACGGCGAGGGACGCACCAGAGAGCCAGCAAAGTCATTGAACCACTCCAGGTGGTCCACGGATCTCTTGTGCCTGGCCGGATCCAGCTGCGAAGCCTTGGCAACAGACTCCAGGGCATTCGCTGTCAGCTGACTGGATGTTTTCTTGGCAGGCTTGTAGATAGTGATGTTGGAGCGACGATTTCTATGGGCCTGAGCGGAGGAGGAAGGTGCACTTCTGGTCACCAGATCCCGCTTCTGCTCGAATTGCTCTGCGTTGCGCACAAACCGATTGCTGCTCGGTCCCTGGATGAGTATCTCGAAGGGTAACTTCAGCATCTTGGCGTTCTCCTGCATGGTGCGGATGCACTCCGTGTCCGAGTTGTCATCGTTACATTCGCAGAGGCACTCCTCGCCGCAGTAGAAGCCTAAACAGCCGCAATGCTCGCATAGAGCCTTGCAGTTCTTCTCAAGCTTTGAATCGGTGAGGGGATTTACATTGCGGGTAGTGGCCACTGTCGATGGGGCTGGAGTTGTCGTCGTGGGATCAGCGTTCGAGGAATGCAGCTGGATGACCGCCAGGCAAGCGAGTACAAATATCTTTCCGGGCATCATTGTGGGTGCTCCAAGTCAAACTGTCTTGTGGCTGGTCATTTGCGATGCACAACCGATTTTATAAAGCTGACCAGGTGAAATCGTAGATGTTCGTGACTGACAGTTGTTTTTAGATTTCGGTTCGCCGGAATTTTCGCTGACTTCGTGCGATCTTGAGACATTTCCCAATGGGTCTTAAGTTCTATGGGCTGACTCCGTTCTCTTTTTTTTTTGGCACACTTTGGCGTGCCAAGGCCGAATTCCCGCACTTGAACTTGGCACAGAAGACCCAAAACCTCTGTTTACAGCATTTATTACAAAAGAAACCGAACAACGAGTAGCTATTGAAGTTATTAGCGGCGCTTGCCCTTTCCCTTCTTTGCGCCCCCACCACCCCCAGATCCGGATGCACTGGGTTGTGGCTGCGACTGCTGGTGGAACGAGTCGCCCGTTTTGTTCTGTCGCGTCTTCAGCTGCGGGATCTTGCTGGCGATGTGCAGCATGATGGACTCCCGCGAGGGGAAGTCACTGTTGAAGAGCGTGCCGTCAGCATTCCGCAGCTGGACGCGCACACGGCCCCGGAAGTGGAGCTCGCTGCTCTTCTCGCGGCAGTATTTCATGTTCTCCATCAGGAACTGCAGGTTGCTCACCGACAGCACGTCCCGGATCTCCACGAAGGTGGGATTGTCCACGCAGTTCTCCTTGGGCAGCCGGCGGCCCTCCTGTCGAGTCCGCTTGCTGTTGATGTAGGCTGGGTAAATGCAAATCCACCTGTGTCAATAATAACAAGGAGACATGTGAATGGACTTTGTTTGGCCTGTTTTTCTCTTATTTCTACCGCTCCATCTCGTTGTGCTTTATGCTCGGGTTCCAGTTGGTTCGCATCGGTGGTGCAGCAGCCATTTTCGCAGGAGTTTCTTTATTTGTTTCTTTGAATTCGTTTAAATTTATAAAAAAGTAAGCTGGAAAGTTTATTTTCCACGCAGGCAACCTGGCCTCAAATAGGGAATGGCAAAAGAAAAAACTACGTAATCGATATCCAGCGAGAAATCCAATTAGATTTTTTCTGGCTATTTTTATGTAGAAACAATTTAAGCTTAAATATTTGCTTGATTTTAAGTTCAAAAAACTAAAATAAAATAATTATATTATATTTAAGATGGTTAAAAAGCCTTTTTTTAAGCTTTAACAACTTAATTAATAATTTTTATTTCAATACAGCATTTTATGGCTATTTCCCGCCGTGGACCAATTGCGCATGCCTTGTTTTGCTGATTGATATCGATGTTGACATCGATCTTTTCGCACCTCTAATATGCAGGCCGCGGAAGAACTTCAATAACAGTCTGTTTTTGGTCTTTCCGTGGTGTATTTGCCTTGTAACGTGCGGATTAGGCGATTATTACGTTGGTCTGACAACGAGCGGCCCACAAACAATTCTAGTCACGCGTGTCGCGGAGCCAAGCTGTAAACAAAAAGCACGCCTCACCCCACACCGCCGCCCACCCCCCGCCGCGCAATCAAAACAACAAAAGCACACAAGGCTACGGCTGAGCAACAACAATGGAAGAACTGAACAGCATATTGCAGAAAACCAAAGATAAATCAACGCAGAAGGAGCAGGATGAGGTACTTATCCCACGGCTTAATCCTTCCGGACCCCTGAACTCTGACATTTGAAGGTGGCAATGGAGATGGCTTTGGCGTTGGCGACACCACCCCCCGAAAACACTAACTAACCAGCTCTCTTTTGACCTTCTCGTCTTCCCACTTCTTTTGGGGTTTATTTACATGTGGCCCACGCACAAAACGAAACCAAACACCACCACTCTCGGCGCCCGATGCTTATCCAGATTCTGCTGCAGCCCTTCACATACATACAGCAGATTCCTGGCAAACAATTCCGCTCCGAGTTGGCCTTGGCCTTCAATCACTGGTTGCTCATACCGGCCGAAAAGTTGGCGCAGATCGGGGACATTGTGCAGATGCTGCATAATTCCAGTTTGCTGTGAGTATATAATTTACTGTGTACAGCTGTAGCCAGATTAATAGCCCTAAGATGCACGCCAATAATTCAGTATGAGCATGATTGATGATGGAGGTTAATGTCGTCGTTTATTCGGTGTTTCCTCCGTGTATTTTAGGAGTTGGAACATAGAAAATAGTAAATTTGATATTTTATATTAAGTGAGGGGGTTGATTTAATTTAATTTGTTGCAATTTAATTTGGGAGTTTTGTTTTAATGTTTCAAATTAATCTTTTTAACTTTAACTTAACAGAATTTAATAAATAAAACAACCCATACGGTTTATTCCTCTGATTTTAGGACACCCTAAAAGTATTTAAGTTCCCCTACTTCATTTAATATATTATTTTAATTTAAAGTACTCACATATTAAAAAAATCAATGTTATGTTTATACTTACCTTTTTAAAGGAAACTAAACTGTAAAAAAAATTATCAGGGCTAAGTTCTTGAACGTAACCGTAATTTACGTAAATACCTGTAGATATTGCACGCTCTTTTTTCTAACTAATCATGTGTTGCGTGTTTTTAGTTTAGGTATTGACCTTTGCCTGCTCCGTTTTTATCTTGTGCATTGTTTGGCTTTGTTTACCTTTTGTTTGTCTCACCCTGTACCCAAGAAGCGCCATCCGTTCGACCCCTCACCCACACCTAACCCCTGCCTGTTTAATCTCACTTCACACTTGCACAGTCTGTATTTGTATACATTTAGTTTATTTGCTTTTGTTAGATGGATTCCAGTTAAATGCCCAATCGGGTGTGAAGTTCTCTCGGAAAGTGTTGGGGGGAAATGAAGCGACTTTCCTCGCTCCACGATTAACTGAATGGTCACCATATGCTTCATCCAGAAGTTCTTATCATCGACAGTTCATTTCCATAACGCGCACACATATTCTTTGCATTATCATTCGGACCGTGACTCACACCTCTCCCCATCAACTGTCGACCTGATTTGGTGGCCATACTGAGTAATGTTCTCCCCTAGTTGTTGGGAAGAGTGTGTGTGTGTTTGTGTGTTGGCCTAAAATCAATTCCAAATTTCATCATGAGCCCGCAGCTTTTTCTGTTTACAATTGAATTTCTTTGCATTCCATTGCCGTATCCGAAATTGCATAAATTATTTAGATTTTTCCTCAGGCGCCTCAAAGCCTCAGAGGGTGGAATGTGGGGGAAAGAGATGAGTGCGATGGATTGGCAACGAAACGCCACAATTAAACTTTGAACCGAACCAATTGAAGTGTCTGCCGCTCTTTAATTAAAGTCAGTAAAGTGAGTCTTGTGCATTGTCCAGGGATTTTCCCCTATCTTTGAAGAGCAGCTAAGAAAGTGTTCATGGCTTTTTCGGGCTAATCCCGTCCTGCCTCCAGCCACCTGTCGCCTGCTATTCGAAGGCAAACACTCAGAAATGGCCTTAATTCTGCTTAAAATCCCCAGCATTGTTACTCGCCAGCATTCCCATTCTCATTTCCCCAAGTGGCCTGCATGTTCTTGGTGTTTTTTTTTCAGTAATGCATTTTCATATCGGCGAAAACTTAGTTTTACAACGATGCCAGCAGTTACAGCAGTCAGTTCTCGGTACCCCCCGTCCGTCATTCATGCACTTATGCCCATTGTCAGTTAGTCAGCCATTCGCCAGTAGACAGGCATTGTCACAACTCTTGCCACGCAGCACGCCCACTACTCTTTCTTCATCCTCATTTTCCCCATCACCGTCACCCCATCCAGTCTCCTTGTGAGCCCCCTCCCCATCACGTCCAGCCCCTTTGTGCGTTGTCGCTTCAACGCCCACGCCTCCATGCCACACCATGGCATCCAATCCCATCCCATGCCATCCATATTCCCTACCAATGGCTTTGGTAGCTTTGGCGGAGCGCAAACATTTTTTAATTACGCAAATGTTGGGCTGCCCAGCTCGTTTTACCCGCCGGGCACCGTAGTTATTGAAGCGATGTCGGCCTTAAAGCGAGGTTTAAATTTACACATCTATTATGGGGCCACCGTATGTTCATAAATATGTATGTTAGCCTGCCAAGAGGGGGGACACCTATGCAGGGAATCGGAGGTGGACACGTGACGAGTTTCCCTCACTTCACTCACGCTCCAAATGCGATTTGTGAAATTCTGCTTAAAAGCCCATATTTCCTAATTCGGTACGTGCTCAAGTATTGTAATTTATTCACAAAAATATATGCTGCTTTAATAAATAAATGGTAACTTTGAGTATAAAAATATGCAGTGACTAACTCTTTAAAGCCAGTTTATCTGACGTAACTTATTCTTAAGAACTCGTGCTAAAGAATAGAAAAGGATGCTAGTTTTGATGGTTTCAAAACTTGAAAGATATTGATTTGTAAGTGTTTTCCTGTTCTTAATGAATGTTTTGTATTAACAAAACGCTAAGCATGTTTTACCGACAATCTAGAAAAGTAATTTAAAGCCTTGGTCATGATCAATTAACTCACAGCTACTCAATATGTGTTCTTGATACTAACTTACAGCATTGATGATATTGAAGACAATTCGATCCTTCGCAGAGGTGTGCCCGTGGCCCATTCCATTTACGGCGTGGCCAGCACAATAAATGCGGCCAATTACGCGCTGTTTCTGGCACTGGAGAAGGTGCAGCAGCTGGGACACCCAGAGGTACAAACGATGCGTGTGGGTAATGAATGTTAAGTAATTGCATTTCTTGCAGGCCACCAAGGTGTACACGGAACAGTTGCTGGAGCTGCACCGCGGCCAGGGAATGGAGATCTATTGGCGCGACAGTTTTACCTGTCCCTCAGAGTCCGATTACAAGCTGATGACTGTACGCAAAACTGGCGGCCTCTTCATGCTGGCCATCCGCCTCATGCAGTTGTTCAGCTCCAACAAGGAGGACTACTCCAAGTTGACGGCTATTCTGGGCCTGTACTTCCAGATACGCGACGATTACTGCAATCTCAGTCTGAAGGAGGTAAGTGGATGGGAAGTATGCAAAATTCAGTTAATCATTAATGACATCCCTTTGCAGTACACGGAGAACAAGAGCTTTGCTGAGGATCTGACTGAGGGCAAGTTCGGATTCCCGGTAATCCATGCTGTTCGCACCCAGAAGCAGGATAAACAGGTTTTACGTAAGTCCACCGTCTTGACCTCAGCCAAAGGCTCTTCACTCATTAAGCTGGGTTTTATGTGTTTATCCTCAGACATATTACGCCAGCGCACGCACGACATTGAGGTCAAGAAGTACTGCATCACCTTGCTGGAAAAGCTGGGCAGTTTTCAGTACACACGCAAGGTTCTGGAGACGCTCGATGCGGAGGCGCGGGCGGAGGTTAGTATTTAACTACCGAGGGTGGGAGGTAGTAGTTTCTAGGAAGGCATTTAAGGCACTTATTTACCTTTACCATATAGGGTTTAAATTCAATTGAAATTTAAAGCATAAAATTAAAATAAATTGAAAAAAAAATTAAATCAGGCCTTACAATCAACTTTATTTTAAAATCAATTTAAAAAAAAAAGCTATTTTTACAAAAAAGTCTTTCGGTTCGAGCTAAGTTAAAAAAAGTTTAGTTTATAAAGTCATCTTACCAGTTCTGAATGAAAAGTACACTTTTAATCACTGGTCGTAGTCTAAAATATTCGTTCCTAGCTAAAATTTTTCATCCCACACAGGTGACTCGGCTGGGCAGCAATCCGTACATGGACCGCCTGCTTAACAAGCTACTCTCGTGGAAGACGAGCGACAGTGCCAGCATCACGCAGTCGAACCAGATCAATCACAACAACGTCTCCCGCAGCAGCCCCAACCAGAACACGCTCAATTGCAATTAGCAGCCAAAGAGGCAAAAGAGGGAGCAGTCGTGAATAGCGAACGGCAGAACCTCTTTTGCCGCCAATCCGGGACAGCAGCAAACACCCGCCTGTCTCAGTGCACCCCTGTTGTGTTTCCTGCAGAAGCTGAAGATATTCTGAGATTTGTGTTTCCCCTTTGCAACCCAAAAAGCTCACAGAATTATTTTCAATCAAAACTAAAGCAATGAGAACGGAAGTGGAAGGAATGGATTAGACAGGATGGAAAAAGGAAAACAAAACCAACAGCAGCCTTACAGAAAATTGTTAAGCCAAAAGTAAATTGATATAAGCCAAGCTTATCAGTGAGCTAGCAAAAAGCCATAGCACAGCTTTCCAAGAATTTCCTATGTTTACTTATAATTTAGTATTGCTTTAAAGTTACGTAGTTAGTTTCCTTTATTTTGCCCCAGGGAACGGGGTCAAGAAAATCTCGCAGAGCATCAACTTAATTATAGGATATGCAATTTTTTAGCTCTTGTATTTCTAAGTGTGTTTCGTATTCGTAACTCGATTCTGCAAGCAATTTTCGATTTCTAAGTGTCATTTCGTAATCTAACTCACTCGGAACTCAGTGTGCACCTTCTTTATCGACGTTGTTCCAATTTAATTGTTATACAAAGGAAATTCGTGTACATACGTACTATTAACGACAAATTGTTAACGTTTTATGCAACAACTACAAAATCAACACAAAAGAAAACCACTATATATTGAAATAATGATAATGATGCACTGCACAGCAGATTTTTGCACATTGCACCACCTACAAAATATATACATTATATATAAATATATATTTTTTATTGTAGTTATACACTTGAAAAAATGGCAAGGGAAACCGAATAAAAAATAACAAAAGGAGTAACCAGATTGCTGAAGAGAACATTAAAACAAATTGTAAACTATGCAAACATTTTATGGTAGGAAGGACAACTAATAGCCGAGAATTTACAGTGCACGCCCAGATGCAGCTAACAAACGCACCTAACATTTTGCCCATATACCACTAATGAAAACATTGAAATATATGTATTTAAACTTTAAATAAATATTTATGCCAAGTTGTCAACTAAAAGTTGTGTTGGGGATTTTTTAAAAAGAATAACCCTCCTAATTATTGTGCATTAGTTTCTCAGCTTTTTTGTTACCCTTTCCAGCGAAAAAAAATTTAAGATCCATCTGGTGAAAATACTTTACCCACAAAACATATATATAAACTTATTTAGTTTGTATTTAAATAGACAAGATTATAACGTAGAATCGCGTTAACGTATCATTGGTAATGTACATAAAAAGTCTTATTTACTTTTATCTAAGAATCCATTTCTTTTAAGCTTTTAAGGAGACTAAGTATCCTGCTCAATCATATCCATAAGTTGCAGAAACTGCTCTGAAGTTCCGTCAACTTCGTTCTCCGGTTCCCCGTAGTCCTCAAAATCGTCATCCTCCTAAATGGTAAATAGTTGTAAATATTGGAACATGAATTAAGACTAGTTTTCAGACCCACCTCGAAGCCAAAGCAGTTGTTGGCAGTGATCTTGGCGGTTGAGCTCTGTTCCTGCTTAACAAGCAATTCCTCGTTGCCGTCAACTAGCTCCACGACCATAACCTGACAGTCATCGTCTTGGAATTCGACGGTGAAGTCTTCTTCTTTAATACGGAACGCCTTGGCGCCGCTACGGTTTCGAATGCGTTGGTTGATGACAGGAGGTTGCTTTTCGGAAACCTGTAGTCTGGCGTGCTTGTTGATAATGACGGGTGTGGGCTTGGTTGGACTTTGCACATGTTCCTCGTCTCCCTCCTCAGTGCTGTCTGGCTCGATCTCAGCCAAGTCATAGCTCTCGGGGTTGTCCTCTTCCTCTGGATCGGGGTCCGGGTCAATTCCTTCGAAGTCTTTTTTATTGCACACCTGGATGACAGTGCCGTCCTTCAGAATACGCAGATTTCTGCCCATCTTTAAGCGATGCTGCCTCTCGCGGGCATCCACCGAATTGTCGTGAATCTCCATGTGCCGCATAAGATTGCCCTTGTGGGTGAATTCTCTCGGACAGCTGGGGCATTTGTGCGCCTTAACGCGCGGTTCAGGCGGCTGGTACTTCTCGTCGTGCATGAGATTCATGTGGCGGCGCAAGAGCTGGCGCTGGCGGAAGGCCTGGGGACACTCCTGGCACTGGAAGGGCTTCTTGTCCAGGTGGATGAGCATGTGCGAGTCCAGGTGACGCTGGGTCACCGATGCATAGCTGCAGAGCTCGCAGCTGTAGCACTTCTCGCCCTCGTGCGACTTTATATGCAGCTTGTACTGGTAGCGGTCGGCCAACTGCTGGCCACAGCGACGACACTTGAGCGGGACCTCCGAGGTGTGCATGTGCCTGATGTGGATGCGCAGGTCCGCCTTGCGCCCGCAGGTTGTCGGACAGAGGGTGCACTGAAAGATGGGCTTGTCCACCACGCTGTGGATGAGTTTGTGGGCCTTCAGCGAGTTGCATTGCGTGAAGCGTGACTGGCAGATGTCGCACTGATACTTCTTCTCGCCCGTGTGGATGCATAGGTGCCGCTTCAGCTTAAACATGTCCTGAGAGGCGTAGGTGCAGTGCGGGCACTGGTACGGCCGCTCGCCCGTGTGGGCGGTCATGTGGCGACGCAGCTTGGTCAGCTCCACGCTGGCATAGCTGCACTCGGTGCATTTGTGCGGTTTCTCCTTGGTGTGGATGTAGCGCGTGTGCCGGATCAGCTCTCCGCTGGTGGTGAATGCGCTCGGGCAGGACTTGCACTTGTGCGGCTTCTTGCCCATGTGCGTGTTCACGTGGTTCACCAGCCCGACGTTCGATCGGAAGGCCCGCTCGCAGATGGAGCACTTGTAGGAGGGCTCGGCATCGTGAGTACGGCAGTGACGCGTCATCAGAAACTTCTTGTTCGACGTGTAAGGGCATTGGGGGCACACGTACTTTTGTCCGCCACTCTGGCCAGCAGAAGTTGGTTTCAGCTTCAGCTGCTTGCTGGTAGGCACAAAGGCTGTGTCCCTGATTTCTAATTCGTCTACTGTCTCCACTGCGGCGTTATCATCGAAGTCGTACACCTCATTCATGTTTGGTCCCAGAACAGAGGTAGCTGCTTCTACCTCAGCGCTGTCAACGGTGTAGTCCGCTAGATCGTTTACCACTGCATTAATGTCTGGATCATCCACCAACTCCTCAATTTCCCGCTCCAGATCCAGTGGTTCGGGCTTGGGAACGATGGGGTGCTTCCTAGGCCTGCCCCTTTTTCCTTTTACGGCTGGAGGAGAAGGTAATTCATTCTTGATGGGCTTGACGGCTGCACGCGCCGGACGAACACTGATTGGCTTTGGCTCTGGAGACTTCAGTGTGGCTGCCTTTGGTGCTGGTTTGGCGGGACGCAGATTAATCGCTAAGAAAACGAGTCAAATTAGTAATTGTACGTAGATTAACCAATGAAAATGCCTACATTTATTGGTGGTTTTGCTGACCACCGAACGCGTGGCTCTCCCGGGCTTTGAAGACGCTTGCTTCAGCTTCTTCTGCAGCTCCTTCTGCTTCTTGGGTGTCGTCTTGACGTAGCAGTTTCCCTCGTCGTCTATGAAGTACTTGTCCTCATCGTCCTCCTCTTCCCCCTCCTCCTCATCCTTCACATCTTCTGCTTCTTCCTCTTCCGGCTGCGGCTCCAAATGTTCCTCTTCCATTTCAACTGCATTATCAAAATCCTCCTCGACGAAATCTGCGTCACTGTCGTCGCTTTCAATGGCCTTCATAATCTTGTGGACCACCTTGTCATCGCCGGGGGCCTCAATTTCCTTGTGGAAATTGTTAAAAAAGGACTGCAAGTCCTGGGGCTCATCTTGCTTCTTCCTGGTCCTGGTGCGCGGCATTCCTAAACAAAAAAAATATAGTAAGCAGTTAGTAGTGTTTATACGGTGGCGACACACAGCGGACGTATGTACATATGTAGAGCCCCCGAGAGGGCGCCTATTGATTTCTCGCAGTGCGTTTCTCAAAGTCCACGGGGCTCCTTTATTTGCTCCTTAGTTAGTTACTTACTGGCCCTTGATTATCAACGAAATCGAAGGTAGGAAGGTCGCCAGACGTTGTTGCTGTGTTTTTATTTGGATTACTTTATTTACGCCTCTAGTGCTAAAGATTTCCGTCGACTTGCAGCTGCCAATTTCTAATAAAAGATGGCGACATATAGCATCATACCAGGGATGCGCACTCTTATCGATAGCTATCGAGTTCCCAGTTTTTGATATATCTCGTTTATGCGCACGACCTATTAAATCGTGAACAGTCAGTTCAGGTTTTGTATCATGGTCTTGACGATTTCGTGTCTAGGTACAAGAAGAACTTGTATAACATAATTAAATGAGCTATTAAAATTTATTTTTCGTTGTTTTATCTTTCCCTTTTTCATGGTAAATATCAATTTTGCTTGAAACATCTCTTGACATGTGTTTCGTGTATTTGTAATCGGCACCCCAAAATACATTAAAGCCTTTTGAAAATGTTTTCCTATAAATAAATTAAATTATAAACTTTATATAAATACTTGTATTTTAGAAGACCGCGATTTCTTAAGAATCGATATCGATAGTTGACCACCGGCACGGCAAAAATATTCACATTACCACCACCCCAAAACCAGCTGCCGCTTCCCGCGCATTTTTCGGCCAAGGAAAGCCGAAATTCGTTTTGTTCGCTATTCGGTTTTCACTCGCCTTAAGACCTCCGTAGCAACACCACCAACAACGTGCGATTCCAAAGCCGGCATCATTTCCATTGTAAGTGCCAAGCATCCGCTCCGCAGCATCGCCGTGCGTCCATAACCCTAAATTTGCTTGCGACAGTTTCGGAGACTAAAATTGTGAAATCCCCCACGAACAAACGAGTTGAAAATGCCGCGACGCAAGGCCCTCACGAACAACAACAATGCCGGCGAGTCGGACTCTCAGCCCACGGCTGCTAAGCGTCGCAGGATCGTGTTCCAGCTGGCGCTCCCGAAGCGGAGGACGACGCTAGGCAGCGTGCTGGTCTGCGGCACTGGTGACACCGGTCAACTGGGTCTCGGCGAGGATATCTTAGAGCGCAAGCGTCTCACCCCTGTGGCGGGCATCCCGGATCCCGTGGACATCTCTGTGGGCGGCATGCACAACTTGGTGCTGACCAACACGGGTGACATTTACTCGTTTGGGTGCAACGATGAGGGCGCTCTGGGTCGCGACACCAGCGAGGAGGGCAGCGAGTCGACTCCGGCGCTGATCGAACTGCCCGGCAAGGCGTTGTGCGTTTCGGCGGGAGATTCGCACTCGGCTTGTATTTTGGAGGATGGACGCGTGTACGCTTGGGGCTCGTTCCGGGATTCGCACGGAAACATGGGCCTTACCATCGATGGTAACAAGCGTACTCCGATTAATCTCCTCGAGGGTACTGTGTGCGTCAGCATCGCGTCGGGGGCCGATCACCTGGTGATCCTGACCACAAGCGGAAAGGTGTTCACCGTGGGCTGCGCTGAGCAGGGACAACTGGGCCGCATCTCTGAGCGTTCCGTCGGTGGAGAGGGTGAGTCATAATCTCTCATAATCTGTTCTAGCTCAATAATTAAATTCTCGTTTTTAGGTCGTCGTGGCAAGCGCGATTTGCTTCTGCCCGCCCAAGTCATCCTCAAACGCTGCAAGCCCATTGAGGCCATCTGGGCCACCAAATACTGCACATTCCTGCGCGAATCCCAGACACAGATCATCTGGGGCGTGGGCCTGAACAACTTCAAGCAGCTGGCCTATGAAAAGGAGACTGAGCGCGTCCTCAATCCCATCAAGACAGACTTCAGGGAGATCAAAAATATTGCTGGCGGTGTTCACCATACGGTTCTGTTTGACCACAGACTTGAAGTGCAAGGTAGTGGGTCGTCCGGAGTACGGTCGGCTGGGTCTGGGCGATGTCAAGGATGTGGTGGCCAAGCTGACGCCTGTAAAGAAGCTAAGCGACAAGATTGTATCTGTGGGCTGCGCCGAAATCTGTTCCTACGCCATTACCGAGGATGGCAAGCTTTATTCTTGGGGCATGGGCTCCAACAACCAACTGGGCGTCGGCGATGGAGACGATGAGCTGGAGCCGGTCCTGGTGTCCAGCAAGAACACTCAAAACAAGCGCATGCTGCTCGCATCTGGTGGTGGGCAGCACGCCCTCTTTCTGGTCGAGGCGGATAAACAGGAGCAGAAGGAAAACGTGCCAGCGAAGGCGACCAGCAGCAGCAGTAAACAGGACAAGTCGCCGCCACAGGACGCTGGCGACCAGGAGGCCGCAAAGGACACAACTCCGGCTACCAATAACAAGAGCGAGAAGGCCAAGAAGCCTGCAGCCAAGCGGGGCGCCAAGAAGACATAGGATCTAACCTAAGAACGCAGTTGACTCCTCCATATTTTGTTTTTGGTCGCACTTAGTGACTTTTGCCCCGTACGCTTACCTTACGCTTAAGGAATGTTACGTAAGATAGATTGAAATTTTTGTTCATGGCCTTCAACCGTTGAGATTTTTGAACTGAGCGACACTTCGTCAGCCTATCGAGTTAAGTTCTTATTATTTTGGTAAATTGTTTCCCGACTATTTTTACTGTCTAAGGAAGAAAACTTCTTTATGAATCCAACTAAATGTTTATTAATTAATTACACACGTTTAAACTACGAAACCATAGTAAATTTGTATTTGAACGCAAAATGAAACTAATTGAGATTTATTTACAAACTAATCAACTTAGATCCGAAAATATGTTATCGGAGTTTTCGCTTATATCATTTACAAAAGACATATACCCTACTCACAGTTTACTATAAATTCTTGGCTCAGGCAGGGAGGAGAGTGGGAGATTACCGACAAAAAGCTACAAAGGGTTGGGCGGGCAGTAAGCATGGTATGCAGCGTTTACTCGAAACGCGAATAACATCAAGAAACACGAAATTGTTACAGTTAGCATAATTCTTAATAAGTTTTTATAAATATGTACGTATCGATTTAGGGTGGGTCGATTTGTATAACTGGGAAGTGGAAGATGCTCTGAAAGCGAAGTAAGACGTTTACAGTTAGTAGAAACTTCATGTACAATATCAGTTTTGAAACCTTCCCTCTCGCAAACCCAAAAAAAACCCAGGGGTTTAGTAGGTCCAGAGGGGTACTTTCCGCTCCTGGTTGTATTGTAAAATACCTGGCTTGGGTCAAGAATTATAGTTGACGTACGGAAGAATTGTACAAATATAAATGTTCGCTTCTGCGATAATTGGCTAACAAATCGAACCACCCTAGCTTATATAGGAGTGGGTTTTTTGGCTTAACTACGAGTAGTAACACGGCTGTCGATTGCCTCTGGCTCCTGAGTCGACTGTGGTGGCTAGGGATGTGGTGATGGTGGTGGTGTGTCCGCCGTAGTTGCTGCCCAGGTAGAAGCTCACGAACAGAATGCCGCACAGCAGCGACAGCGAGAGGACGACGCGCACCAGCTTCCTTGCGAAGGCGATGAGGCCGAGCAGATGGCCGCTAGCAGCGACTCCGCCCAGCTGCCGATCGGTGATGCCTTGACAGCTGCGACACAGCTGCAGCTGCGTCTGGATCAGAGCCTCCAGACACTCGCTGTCCATCAGGTCAATGGTATCAGCGCAGTCCAGCCCCAAGTCCATCAAATCAAAAGCATAGGCGCAGTTCTCCAGCTCATGGCAGTCGTGGTTTTGGTTGTTGTTATTATCGCTCAGCTCCTGCCTGGTCAGATTACACGGTGAAAGTAAATATTATTTGCGCTTGGGACACGAGTACGCCGACGCCTTGGGACAGCTACCGCCATGGAGGCCCAGCTGCTGGTACATCAGAAAGCCGAAAGCCGGCGAACAGCAGCACAAGCAGAGCCAGCGTCACGTATTGCAGATTCTGCGTGAAGGCCAGCTGCCGCTGCATCGCCACAGCCGGATCCTGGTCCTGCTACACGGTATTCCAAAAGATTATTTATTTTCTTGGTTAAAACACATTGAGCCACTTACAGCAACGGACTTTTTGCAGTCCACACCCGCCTTGCTCGCTTTGCTTGCGCAATCCGGCTGCGATTTACTGGTCTTGTCATCGAATCGACAGACCAATCGATGCTGTTCCACGTCCATCGCAGTAGGCGACTTGTTTCGCCACAGCTCAGCCACATCGGAGCCGCCACAATCTGGTCCTGGGGCCTCCATGGCCATCACCAGGAACTTGTCCCTGCTCTCGCCGCTAAGCTGGTGCTCAGATTTCAGCCAAATGTTAATGACAGCCTCCTGGTTGGGCTGGATGACTCCACAGCGCGGTCGCACGCGGAACTTCTCCGGCGATGTGGTTTGAATCTGCACGGGGAAACAGAATTAGTTGGGAACCGTAAGATGTCCAGTAGATTAACCCACCTTGTACGTCACTGATGACTTGGCAATCGACTTCAGGTTCAGCGTGGCCTCCGCATTCTTGGAGTTAAAGTTGATAAACTCCTTGGGCTCTAGTTGCAACATGCCTATTAGGAAGTAATGTAAAGTGGGCCCTTGTTGTTAGTAGGGACTTTTTGAATATTTCTAATTTTGGTGGGGACCAAATAATTTTGTTTGAACTGGAAAACGAACTGAAGTGAAGCTACTTCCTGCTATGATATATGTAAATTTGTGACATAATGAGCAGAGCAGATTTATTTAAGGTCGAATTTCCGATTGTTTTGCTTTGAAAAACTTTTTTTATCGGGAGTGCTTCAAGTCCAGAAGGTCCAATCAAAGAAGCACCTCCGGAAACAAACTAATTTCTAAAATAGTTGAGTTCTTACCCTCGGTTGGAGTATGCATCTCGTTGATGTTGGACTCCTTGAGCACCACGGTAGCGGTGTTGGCAAAGGTGACCTGTCGATGAAAGAGAACTTAATCAAATGACTGTCGTTTATGGTGAGTGGAATAGTGTTCTGCCGCCCACTTAATCAGCCCTCCGCCCTTTTTTTTTCCCCACGACGAACGTGCTTTTATGTGTCATTTTCTCAAGGGGCCGCCCTCCTATTCTTGGGACCCTTGAGCTGGCATTATTGGCGAAGGTTCCACTTGTAGTGGAGGCCGTTTTGGAAATTGGTTTGATTTGGGTTTCAGTTGAATGTGGGTGTCCCAGATTGGGTGTTTTATGGATTCATCCGAATAATTTCATCCGCCCTTATCGTCTCCCCCGTTAACTCACGTAGTTATAACGCCCTGGCTCAGACATCAGTCTGTCACATTCGCCAGTTGCGACACAGAGATTATACCCACAATCTTGACCAAAGTCTTACAACATGTAGCTAAGAGATACATATATCTAAAGCCGGACTTTAAGACCCTTGGAGATTAGCTCTGCACAGTAATTCACAGCCACCAAAATAAAACAAAGCCGACAACCCTGAAACGATGGATTTCCCTGCTTCGCATTAGTGAATTATCTTAACGCGTTAGCACATACCACAATTTTTAACTGTTTTTAACGTAGTTTAAGTCAGAATATTGAATTTTTTAAAGTAAAAATAATACTTCTAAACGGTTAACTATTTTTTTAAGCCGGTCTTGATAGGAGTTACTATACTGGTTCAATTTCCCGGAACCAGTTCACAGCTGAAACCACCAACAAACAGAAATTTAAAACAAAGCGTTTCCCTTTAATTTAAACTGAATAAACAGCAGTTGTCTTTTTATACAAATGCAAATATGCAAGGTGAAACAACCGTCTTGAATTGCAAGTCAATTCGATCCGTTTCGGGCGTGTTGCGCTTTTGTTTAGAATTCCACGTAATACGCACATGATCACATTATAATTTCGGTATGATTAACCGATGGATTTTTTGCGAGGGTGGATAAGTGATTTATTGATTCTTAAAAGACTGACACAGATTCCTTACACACAATTCAATGAGTATGACTTAGCGAAAGGTCACCGTACACAAAACACGTACGCACACACACCTACCCTAGGCATTTTTGTTCGAAGAAATGAATATCAATTGGTACAACAACAATACAATGCAGCTTCCGCCGTCTGATTTCTCTTCGCGCTTTTGTTTCTCCGCTTATAAGTTAATAACAATTAAAGACGGCAAATGTCCATGACGATTAGCACAAGTTTGGAACAATTGAACGCAAAATGAGGTTGAATATGAGTTTTGTGACTAGTTTCTGTCGGTTTTTGTCGCACAAATGTGGATTCCACTAAATAAAAAGCACACCCAAGAAGCGCAGAGCTTTTTGGGAAAAGCACAGCTGTTGTTTCTCTCCGTCTCTTTCCACGGTGATCAGCTTCTTCCAGCTGATGTTGTTGTTGTTGTTGTTGCTTCCGTCTCGCGCATAATGAACTGAAACTGTAAATGAAAGTGCAGTGGATATGAGAGAGAGAGAGTGCATTAAACGATGACGTTGTTGTGTGGGTGTGTTACAGTGGGTGTGAATGGAATGCTCGAGTGGCCGGATAATATCCGCTGTGGGAATAATTTACACATACGACACACAACAATACATATGAACATGGCCTAATCCCTGTGAAAATGTGTGTTCTACTTTTTACGGGTCAACGCTTCGGGTCCAAAAGTGACCCCTGACCCAAACCAGTTACTGAAAGTTTAGCAATATGTCAAATAAAGGACTATAAATAGCTTCTGCAATTTTTGGCCCACAGACTGCGGCGGGTGAAACAAACAGCTGCACTGAGAGAGAGAGTTTTAAAGATAAGTTATTCAAATTTAACTCCTAAACTTGTTATCCCGAAACTATGCGGCTGCCCTCAAAAGTAGACCACAAAAAAATATTGCAAACGATTAGACGGGCGCTTTCACCCCCATCGCCCCTATAAACCATAGCTAATGGCAGTAAAAAAGTCTTGAGTATTATTTCAAGAATACGTTGAAACTAATTTCGTAAAAAATCAAAATGAGGCTCAATTTTTTTCAACCTTGTTTTTACATTTTCCTAACACAAAATATTCTTTTTAAAAAACTGGATTTTTACTGCCAAGAATAAGAAACGTAAAAAAAAATTTTTTTTTTAAATAATCGGTTTTAAAATGCTTTTTTTTATGCTTTCAAAAATGTTTTAAATACCTATTCCCTCAGTGCACTTAGGACCCTCGCTTAGGCAAGCTTAGTGGTCAGTTGGGGACAGGCAACTCACGCAGGACACGCAAACAGCGCACCCTAAATCAATACGGGCCAAGAATGTGAATCAATTATGAAGAGGTGGTTCGCGTGCGGTTTTGGAAAAAGCAATTAGGCGACCGACGTCCGACCTCTTCCGGGTGCAGTCGTGTCAAAAGGTACACGCCTCGCAGTCGGACACTGCTCGAGATTTAGTCTGTTGTGGGTGGGTAAGTGTGTGATTCTAGGACTAGTATCTCATACCCAACTCACCTTCTTGTCCGCGAACTGCTCATCATCGCCGGCATTGGCTGCCACCGGCTTGGAAGTAACCTGTTTAGCCTCCGGCACGAAGCTAAATTCGTAGTTATCCTCTCCACCCCAGCTGGCCAGGCATTTGTCCTTGGTTATATACTGGTTGACGTCCTTTTTCGATATCATTTTCAGAATCTCAACCGCTTTTGGGGGCAGTAGGGCCTTGATGACCTTAAAGGCAGCTTATAAAAGGGAAAGAGATTATTTCATGGTCACGGTTAATGTTTTGGTGAAAGTTCAAAGTTAACGGGATAAGGGAAAGAAAAAAATTGTTTAGTATGAAGAATATATTCGGGGATTTAATAGGAAAAGAAAATATTTTTAAGTGTAACTGATTTCTTTGGACGAAAAATTTAAATTTTTGGTAGAACCACTTGAAAATTATAATTTAAGTTTTAATTTGAATTCTTGATAACAGGTTAATTTATTTCTAGAAAAACATACCATTCAGCACCCAGGCCAACTCAAAGACCAAAATAAAGTTAAGTGTATTGGGGTAGTACTGCTTGAATGTCTCCACAATCCGTTTAACAAAGTCCAGATCCATGGTTGCCAAACCCGTGCCGGCCATGTCGAAGAATATGGTCAGCTGGGTCATGTGCTGCTCCCGCTGGGTTCTCTCCACCCAGTAAACTACGATGCGAATCAGCTCATCCAGATTCTTGGACTTGCTGTGCAGCTTAACGCGGAATACCAACAGGGGCTTTCCATCCACATCATGGCCGTGCACGAATACCGATCCCTCCCTCAAATACTCTTGGTTCAGCTGGCTCTCCTCGAGATCGTTGGCCCCATATGACTGCCGCCAGACGCAGGTCTCCCATAGCTTGTTAAAGGACACTTCCATGTCGAGATCGTACATTTCCAGGAATCTCTGTAGCCACAAATGTTCATTGCGAATTCGATCGATATCGGCTGGATGGAAGGGTGCTGATGGGAAGTCGTGTAAAATAATAAAAAGATAATTAAAATCTTATCTGTGTTTATGTGTCAATGCTAATGCTTAAGAAACTACACATGTATGTATTTTGTGTAGATGATGACTAAAAAAATTGATACTGTTCCATTCGCTTTGAGTTACGATAACTGTTATTTCTAATCAGGATTAAACTTATCTTAGAACTTTTGATGTTTAACCCGAAGTTTTACAACAAGAACATATGTTTCCTAATCGCTGTTGACTTAACAGGTGCCTAAATTTAAATTTGGAAAAGATAAGGATGGGCTGATAACAAAAACTCAACCAAAAAGCATATGTAGGACACAAGTGTTAGTTCCAGTGTTTTCTACTTTTTAAGACAAATTAACATATGGTGTGTTTTATTTTAAAAAGAGTCTATGAGCTACAATTTTAAAATAGATTTAATAAATAATCTGTATTCTGGTAACTCCTAAGTAAAAATATTTCATTCGGTCTGGTTTAAACTTTGTCCCCAGGTACTTAACCTTTTGCCACTGATAGCTAGTTGCACCTGGAAGTCTATCACTAAATGCCAAACCCATTTATATATATATTTCTTCAGGTAGCTATCGCATGGGTCTCAAGTTCAAAGCTTTCGTTGGAGTGCAATCGAGGCAGACAAATACAAAGTTGAGCTAGGCAAAAGTGTTTAAGTTATGCATTGACTCAAAGTCGAATTTGCGTTACAAATGACCCAAGCCGAATGAATCATGTAAACAAACAAACTATAAACAGAACACTGCTATAAATAGCGTATTGAAACTGTAAACTTTGGTTCTATACATGGCAGTAAATCAAGCGAACATATAGAACTAATGTGCGTTGCACTTTGTATCTGCGAATCATCTAAAGTAGGAATTTCTCACCTGCTGGCGGGGATGAGGCGTATTTGCTGTTGAACCTTTCGCGCAGCTCCTCGATTTGCCCGGGGGTCGTCTCCTTGACCTTAATGCCCATTTTACCAGCTAGTTTGCGCACTCTTATCCAAACACAACTGTCGACAGACTAAACATTGAACTATGATTGAGCTCGAAGGGGCACAATGCGGTTGCTATCGCTCTGAGCTAATCGGAAATCCACTTTCACTGCGATTAGATTCAATTGCTTGTCTCGGTGTACACTGGTGTACAGGTGAAGGTACAACAGGCACCAGCGGGCTATCCAAGTACGTTCCACGAGCGCGTGCGGTTAACTGAACAAGCGGCTAACGGTGTCGACAGTGGCTATCAACGATCGGGAAGCTATTGGAGGCGATCGTTGGCAGTCGGGTGGCGTGCGGATCGGATGTGGAGCACCTGGTACTCCGCGGTGAGCCTCCCAAAAGGGCAGCCCATCACCACCCTCCTCCCACCTAACTACTGAAATAAAACGTGATCGCGTGGGAGGCATGATACCTGCATTTTAAACGCTACCTGCAATCGCTCAAGTAAAAGTACTCGCAAAAGCTTTAAAAGCTATTTGTTGGAGTCAAACAAACGAACGACAAATTCCGAGCAATAATTATCGTATATTTACACTATCATACATAGTTTGGTGGAATTTCAGACAAATTTGTAAACGTATTCGTCATTGCCGCCCCAGATTTTCAGGCAGTTGTCCTTGTCCACATACTGATCGATGTCCTTCTTGGTGGTCACTTTTAGGATCTTTAAGGCTTTCTCGGGCAGGAAGGTCTTGACGATTTTGAAGGCAGCTGGAAGGGAATGCCCACAATTATTATTCTTGTAGGTACAAAAAAAATCCCCCAAAAACGTACCATTTAGTAGGAAAGGCAAATCGTGAACCAGAATGTAGTTGGGCAGATAGGGATATTTGGTCTCGAACAGTCCGATAATACTCTTGATAAAGTCCAGGTCCAAGTTGCTCAGACCGGAGTTGGTCATGTCCATGAAAATGGTGACCTTATCCAGGTTAGTCTCGCGCTGCAGTCGCTCCACCCAGTAGACCAGGACGCGCAGCAGATCCTCCTGGTTCCGGCTCTTCGAGTGCATGTTGATGGTGAGGATCAGCAGGGGCTTGCCATCCTTGTCCTTGTTGTGTACGAAGATGGAGCCATCGTTGAGATACTCCTGGTTCACATTCTTCTCGTTGATCTCGTTAGTTCCAAAACTCTGACGCCAGGCGAGGTTCTCCCACAACCTGGTGATGGTTTTCTCCACATCGAGGTCATAAATCTGCAGTAGTTTTGTGATCCAAAGGTCACTGGCGGTTATGCGCTTCAGATCGTTGGGATGGAAGGGTTCTAATTTTGGGATATGCATAGATTAGATTAAATGCGATAATAGTATTTCTTTATATAGCTAACCTGCTGGTGGCTCTTTTTCCAGTTTCTGGAGAATGCTCGTCTTGACTTCGCTAATCTGCTCGGCGGTGGGTTCCTGACTTGAGGCCATGTTGCTGCTGCTTGGATTAACTGCAACCGAATGAAGTACCCCCTGCGGTGGTCTTTCAATTTATATCAATAGGTATTCCTTATCTTCCCCTCTAGCTATTTTGGTAGAACTAAGTGTTCTGGGAAGTATAAGTATTTTGGATCCGAGAGCGGGATGTCTATCCAGCGAGAGTTCTACTGAACGACTGGCAGGTCGCCGAGAGCGTTTTATTTGTTCTCCAATTGTGCTCTGCTTTCCAGACGATCATGTAAATGACTCAATGCGGGTGGGGGGCACTCCGTACAGAACCCCACCGCCGCCCGTTCTTTAATCAATATAAAAATAAAGACAAAAAAACACTACCCGCAGCCCAGTCACTGTGTGTGTGGGGGGGCACCAAAAAGGGCGGGGGCCGGCCCAGTCAATTGCGATAAGCAGAATGAACTCGAGACCCGGTAATGTTTATGGTTCGTGCAGGCAACTCTTCGGGATTTCGTTTTTATAGCTCAGCTCTTGCTTTGGTTTTCTTTGCGATGTATGACGTCCCCACTCGCGTTTATATACTATCTTAGATATCTTGGAAATGCAAGGTGGTTTGCTTTTTAAGCTGAATCAATTCGATGTAGCAAGCTAAGTCTACTGAGCTCTCAGATTTTTTCCATTGAAAATATGTTTCGATGATTGCGGTGGCTGTATTGGATATCAAATAAGCAGGAAATTATATAATTACATTATTTTCTTTTACTTTCATAACAAGTATATGTTAACTATTAGTGTTGATTTTGTTTTTCGTATTTATAAGCAAAAATAGCACCAAACTTAATCTTATCAATAAACTGATCTGAATTGTGTTTTATTAGTTAGATAGAGGGTTTAAAGGTATTATATGCAACCATGCATCTTAATCTTATTTATTTTTGTCATAGTCATAGTAACAAGCTGATTTTTTTCAAGGCTTTAATGTTTACGTACTTGATTTTTAAGAGTGACAAACTAACTAACTAAATTAACTTTACAATTTATAAATTTGTTTTTCCAAATATATTTTTGCAATATATTATTTGTTTTTCTTACCCAGATAGAGAGTTCAAAGGTGTTCTATTATTATATTCCAACGGGTGTTTAGCAAGTAAACTGCTTTTTTAACGAGCGTTACTAATTAGTGGGAAAACGGCTTTTTAACTATTTGTATTCCAGTTGCACATAAAAAAAATCATTTTCTTTTTTTTTTATTACAAGCAATATTTAGTCAGACTTGTTAAGTTAATTAGCTCCCAATGCATTCAATTAAATAACACTAATTAATTGTATTTTAACAAGTGTGCCAAATTTATAAATTAGATAACTTAATCAAGTCCAAACAATTTTTGAATACAATATGTGTTGCGCTTTTGTTTATTGTTGACATTGAAAATGGATGTGGGGGAATAAGTGGACAATAACAAACCGAAGCCATTTATTTACATATCGAAAGCTCGGTGCCCATGTATCCCCAACCCCCTTCCTCTTACCTCCCCTTCACCACCCCCATTTGGACCATCCGACAACCAAGAACTTTCGCTGGCTGTCCCAGTTGTGATGTTTACGTGAAAACGTGCGTTTGGAGCGACCAAGTCCTCGCCGTTCAGCCGGATGCGGATGCAGTTCAGCCACTAGCGAGACCTCCCAGCCACCCAAAATGAAGTTCGCAGAGCACCTGTCGGCACACATTACGCCCGAGTGGCGAAAGCAGTACATTAACTATGAGGTTTGTGCCCCAAAATGTCGATCGAAGGTGCGGAAAAATCTGTATCCGTGTAGATACACGGACGAGTGTGCTTTTCCCGCTGTCATTCTGCCAGCTGTGACGTCACGTGCCCCATCAGCTGGCTCAGCTAACTGTCAAATGGTGGAGCTTTCGCCGCGCGGCGAAGTCGGCGCATGCGCCCTGCCAATTCGCCTTGCTAGCGGCATTTTGTGTTTTGCTTTCCTTGGACGTAAACAAATTTGAAGAGGATGAAGAAGAGCAGAGGATGTATATTTACAGTGAGGGCCAAAAGTAGAGGCCTTGTTTGTTAAATTTTCATATTTAAATTTTTTGCGTTTTTATTACTTTGAATTTTCAAGTTATTTTACCAATACTGTCCTTAAATTTTGGTTTTGTATTCAGGCTACATACAATGTATAAAGGGCTTACATTCAGGTTTTAAAAATCGGATCAGTATGAATAAACTATTGTTAGGGTTTACCCCCCTATGATGTTATTCTTATTTAGAAGTCGTATAAAATTATGTTTCAACTTTAAAATTTAAAGTTTAAATTGATAAATACATAAGATTAAAATATTTATTCCTTTCAGGAAATGAAAGCCATGCTTTATTCAGCCATAGAACAATCACCATCCGCCGAGCTCGTAGAGCGGGAAATGGTGACCCGATACTTTGCCAAATTCGATGAGGAGTTTCTTCACTACTGTGACAAGGAGCTGGCCAAGATCAACACATTCTACTCGGAGAAGATGGCCGAGGCGACACGCAAATATGGGAGTTTGCGCAGCGAGCTGACTGAGGCCCTGGAGATGGGTCATCCAAAGAAACTGCCGGCCTGGAAGAGGCGGACGCCGCTGGGCAAGAAGAATGTGCCGGCACGCAAGATACAGGATCTCAAGTTGGCATTTAGCGAGTTCTATTTGGGACTCATACTGCTCCAGAACTATCAGAATCTCAACTTCACGGGTTTCCGTAAGATACTTAAGAAGCACGACAAGCTGCTGCACGTGGACTATGGTGCACGATGGCGCATAGATCACGTGGAGGCTGCTCACTTTTACACAAACAAGGACATCGATAGGCTGATTCAGGAAACGGAGCAGGCCGTTACCCAGGACATCGAAGGGGGCGACCGACAAAGGGCGATGAAGCGCTTACGGGTGCCACCACTGGGGAGCAGCAAAGTCCGTGGACCACCTTCAAGGTGGGCCTCTTCTCCGGAGCCTTTGTTGTCCTCTTCATAACGGTTGTGATCGCGGCCATGTTCTACGGGTTTGGAGAGAATTGGCGGGCCGGAATGAGGATGTTCCGTGCTCCATTCCTCATCATCGAATGCCTTTTCCTCTGGGGAGTGAATGTGTACGGCTGGAGGTCGTCGGGTGTAAATCACGTCCTTATTTTCGAACTTGGATCCACGCAATCACCTGTCGGAGCAGAACATCATGGAGGTGGCATCGGTCTTTGGTGTCATCTGGGCCTGCTGTGTCCTGAGCTACATCTTCTGCGATCCATTGGGCATCCCGCAGTACGCAGCTCCGCTGTGCCTCTACACACTTATGGCTGCCTTTCTGTTCAATCCCACAAAGACGTTCCACCACGAAGCTAGATACTGGGCCTTGAGGGTGCTGGCACGCGTGATCATGGCCCCGTTCTTCTTCGTTAACTTTGCTGATTTCTGGCTGGCGGATCAACTGAACAGCATGGTGCCTGCCTTTCTGGATATACCCTTCCTGATTTGCTTCTTCGGTCGGAGTCCCACGTGGCACAAGGCTGGCAAGGGTGAGTAAACGGTACTTGTTTTAGTGCACATATCGCGGTGACCGTTTAGTCTTTATATAATAATTTTTATTACGTGATTGTGTTTTATTTTTTCTTCATAAGATTTTAATTTTTAATATTAAGGTCTTGTACAGATTTTAAATTGTGTTAAATTAACACTGTTAATCGTTAATTTAATCGCTTCTCCAGCTGCCAGTCACTGTGTGGAGTATGTGTCCCTGTTGCATCCAATTGTGGCCATTTTACCCGCCTACTTCCGTTTCGCGCAGTGCATTCGCCGATATCGCGACACAAAGGAGTCGTTTCCGCATTTGGCCAACGCAGCGAAGTATGCAACCTCCGTCTTTGTGGTGATATGTGCCCACAAATATCACACGACCACGGGTAAGTAGATTCATTATGCGGGCGTGAGTTCATTAGGGCAGACCAATGTCACCGCAAGTACATTATGCGTGCTGTTTACGGTCCGGTGCCAATTAGTGCCGTCTTCATGACCCACCACAAATTCATGCAGATTGTGTTGGCCAGGAGGACACGACACGTGTACTGACTGTTTGTATGCTGTGTGATTTTCAGACACCTATCCCCTGTCCAAGGAGAACCCCTGGTTCTACTGCTGGATTACGGCTGCCATATTCTCCTCCTGTTACGCCTACACATGGGACATCAAGATGGACTGGGGACTGTTCGACTCGAAGGCGGGCGACAATCGATTCTTGCGTGAGGAAATCGTTTACTCATCGACGGTGAGTGGGATGGGTCGGGTGGGTTGGCTAGAGATTTTGTGTGCGGAGTCGGCGGAGTGGGTGCCCCCGAAAATAATGGCCACGATAAATATTTGCCCAAACGGCACGTAAAACAATCTCTCAAAGCATTCATTATCCCTCTCTCTCTTATTTCTCGGACCGCAGTGGTTCTACTACTTTGGCATAATTGAGGATTTAATACTGCGCTTCAGCTGGACGCTGTCCATGAGTCTAATTGAAGCTGGCTATATAGAGGGCGACGTAATGATGACCATACTCAGTCCCCTGGAGGTTTTCCGTCGCTTCATTTGGAATTATTTCCGGTTGGAGAACGAGCATCTTAACAACGTGGGCAAGTTCAGGGCCGTGCGGGATATATCGGTGGCTCCAATGGACTGCTCAGATCAGGTAAGTTGGCTTATAATATATATACAATATATATGTATGTCCGATGTGGGTTTATGAAAACAATCATAAGATTCTCTTTACCGAAAACAAGCAGCTTACTTTAACTTACTTTATCTGAATTTCAGACCACGATTCTACGCATGATGGACGAAACGGATGGCGTGCTCAATCGCAGACGTGGAAAAGCCGCTGGCGGCAAATCCGCAACCAAGAAGAACAAACACGAGCAGCGCCTGCTCCTCCAGGGAGAATCCATCGAGGACCTGTGCTCCTAGTTGAGCGGATGCGAATACCCAATAAACATCTCGGTGTGCACAAATCTTATGTTAAAGCCAATAAAGCACTGCAGTTGCATTTTCGGGACAATGATTTAATGGCCACGTCCGTTTCCATTGGATTTTGGCATCTGTGTGCGAAGTAGTTGGGAAAATCTGTTTTTGCATGTGGGTGGAGACGATGATGACGATTGATGATGAGCAGAAGTTCAATTTGCGTGACAGTTGAACAGTAAACTTTGGGTAACCATTGATTCGGTGCTGGGTCTGCCCCAGTTGGTGTCCTAAAAATACATTTGCCGAACCATGTTATCCGCTTTGTTATTGGTGTTGTCATAGCAAATGAATGTAAACGTTAGCATGTGTAATTATTGCTCACATAACAATGTACGCATGACGTTACGATATGTTTTGATGATATGCCCAAAATCATAAAAATGAAACACCCCCGATTAACAAGCAACTTGTTTTCGGGATTTTGATTTAAGTGACTTTATTCTTTGGTACACAAATGTTTTTATTGAAACTTGTTCTCTTTTGCATATTAAATGTACAGGACTTTCCGTTTGTATCTGCTGTTGACAAACAAAATTTGATGTATTTCACCGCGGGTTTCCGCAGGGAGTTGGAAAGGTTCTGTTCACAGCTGCTGTACTGTTTGATTGATGGGTTCCTGTCAGTCTTTGCATCGCTTCAATTCACTTTAATTAATTCATAAAACTTTGTAAAGTATTTGCTCCCTGCTGATTATGTTCTTACAGTCAAATGTCCCGCATTTTGTTGATTCATTATCAGGGTTAATACACAAAGAGTGGTTCAATTGTGGTCTAACCACTTACAATTCAATGTGCTTTGTGGTCCACCACTTTTTTGCGGTCTTTCGGGAACAAATTGCGATAATAAATGATTGTTGAATTTAATGTGTGCTCAATTTAATAATGAAAGTGGAAAATCTACCAAGTTTTTGGCAAAAGAAAGTTTCATAAACTGTTTCAAAAAGTTATATTGTTTCTTTTACCCAGAAAAGTTTTGTCTTAAATAGTTTTTGGACAGAAGCATTTGTCAGGTTTCTATTCCAAAGTGCATTCAATTTTTTAATTTAACTGTTGTGTGTTCCGGGAAATGTAGTTAACATAGATTGCTTTTCACAAGCGACAACAAATTAAACATCTGTCCATCAACAATACCTAAACGTTTATCGGCTTTGCGTTTTCGTCAGGTAACTAAGTTTCTACCCTTCTTTTCATTACAAGCTGAGTGTTCTATTTAAAAGCGGATTATATCACTGCTTTCGCTCTTCAACAACATAGTTGCTTAGTTGTGCCCAAGTTGAATTCAAATTGAAGTTCCTTCAATTTTATATTTTTAGAATTTTTCCTTCCTTGGGGACCGATTTTTATGTGATGTTTGTTGCCGAGCAACTCCGGCAGCAAGGCATTGGCCATTAGTAACCGTTTACGGCTCCCAGATAGGAATTTGCTTTTAGCCACTCCCGGGATGGCGACTGTCGCATAGATGGAAATCTCTTACGGGGCAAAAGCGCTTGCTTTTTTTATATTTTTTTTTTTTTGGAAGTCCTGCGATAAGTGAACCCCTTTTGGGAGTGTTTTTATTAGCCTGCGGATATTTAGAGGCATTTAATTTAGCTGCCCTTTAGATGAACCCATCGATATGAGGTTGTGTATCTTACTTTACCTTTCGGTTGTGGCTTTTAAGCAGATGAAAATGTTATACGTGCTGTCCTTGTGGGAGCAAAATGTTTTCATTTTCGCTGTAAGCCTTTTATGAGAGTGACAAGGCAGCAGCCCTTACTTTCACATGTCAACGTGGCTCTTGCACCTTTTTTCCTCACTTACCCTGTTGCTTATTCCCTTCGGTTTGGTTCCTTTGCGGCTGTCAAAGCTGATTTCCTTTGATTTGAAAGGGGGAGGGTTAGAGAGTATAGGCTCAACGAGGCGATGGGAAGCACACACAACAATGGCGGCCATCTCTCACACGGATAAACCCACAGTGCGTATACGCAATGTTCCGTTGACAATTTTGGCTTAGCCTTGCATTTGCATTGTCATATGCAGTGGACCATCTTTCTGTTGTTATAGGTAGTTCCTGATTGCACTTGTTTGGCTTTGGTTACTCAGGCTTAATGGCATTGAGTGTGTTCCCAGCTTATTACGTATACGCCATGTTCAACTAGTGCCATCGCTTTAAGCATCCCTCCGTTGTGTTTATCTTTCAGCAACATCTGCGCTTGGTGCTGATAAATGAATAAACATTCCGCCAGAGATTGAAGTGACAATGGCAGAATGCAATCTCGCGATGCAATCGAGATATGTATGTGCATCGTACATGGATTAAGTGATTGAAAGGCTTGCATTGGATGTGTGGCATGTGCGATATTTGCTTATTAAGCCAGTGCAAACTGAAGTCTATCCGAACCTATTGAGTTCCACAATCCAATTTAAAATTTTCGTAATAAATGTCTCTCTTTTGTTGTTGTCAATCAAACGAAGTTTAAAATGTTTTATTTATTTTTAATGATGCTCTGACGTAGAATGCTTTGATTGCTGACACGTGGACAGACAGACAGGCAGGCATGTGGCTCATTAAAACAGCACCTGTGGGGCAGTGCCACTCAAATTGCAACCAAAAAGCCCACGTGTCGTATACGCTATTTGACTGTTTGACTGTTTCACTGCTCAAATACAAACACAGCGGGAAACAGGGGGTGAAAATCAACAAATTTGGCCATAAATATTTTAGTGAGTTGCACTCATTTCACGCGAAACATTGATTGAACCAATGTTTACGTCAAAAGTTAATTAATTAATTTAAAGCCACGGACAATGGCCTCAGACAGCCGGAACGGGGAATTGCCATTCAATATGCTAATCGAATGCCGCAAGAGTTTTAATTAACCATGAAAATCATGTTGACGGCCTGCCTGCCTGCCTGCCTGTTAACCACGAAGCGCTTTCCCGGAAAAGTGCGTGGCTTTAATGTCAGCAAATGTATGGCTAACCCCAAAAGGGGGGCATAAATCTTATTTGCCAATGCGAGTGGGATGTGCTGAGTAATTCGATGTGGAAGTCAACCCAAAAGCCTTTTGCCACCAATGATTGATGGCTATGGTAACTGCAGAGCCAAAGGAAAAAGCTATTTATAATATGTTTACTATTTATCATGCATTCTAATGCCAATATATATATATACGTAAGCACACATATTCATCAGTTTATTGGTCCTGCTTGTTTGCTTATGAAATTTGATTGAAACTAATGGACGCGGACGTCGTCGAATGGCATCCGTAAATGTCACCCAAAGGGCACGTAAAAGCCATTCAAATATGCGGGGATATTTCTAGTCAAGAGTCCCAGAAATAATAAGGATATGGGACTTCCTTTCACCGAGTTTCATAACCAGTTTCAAACCCTTAAAGCGCACTCAAAATCCTTAACTAAATAAGCTTGCTTCTTATGCTCACCCACCATGAAAATTCTATTTAAGGGCATATCAATTGTCAACCGTACTTGAGCTCAAGCACTTTGAGTCAATTTATCATTTATAGAAATTGTCCTCCAAAGACGCAATTTTTCCCACCCCCTTTTTAAAGAGGTCAACTCCACTTTCCCTCGAGACAGTCAAGGGAATCCCTCTGCAATAATGTCAAGTGTGTCAGCCAAAAGTTTTGACAGCGAAATTCAAATGCAAACACACCAACAGCCAACAATATAAACAAGCCGAATAACTAAAATTACATTAGGGCATTCCTATGGAAGATCAACAGTGCTCAGCTCGTTGTTAAAGTTTGTTTTATTATTATTGTTATTACAGCAACTAGTTCGCTGGGAAACAGTTTGAAAATGTTTGCACTCTGCTCAGTTGGAAAAACAGCATTACCAAAATTTAATAGCTACGTAGGTACTTAGTCTATTTTTAGTTTCCTTTTTGGGTTAAATCACCTTTTTGGCGGCTATAAAATTAATTTACAGGAAAATTTCCTCCTTACTAATATTGTCAATTAGTGCTAATTGGGTTTAATATCAAGGCTCATCCTTTCATTATCTTAGTCCTGGCTGCTGTTATCCTTGTTTGTTGTTAAAAATATTAATCGCTTTACACCCGGCTTCTCTTTGCGGATTTATTTACACGTGAATCGTTGTCCTGGCAACTATTACAGTTGTGGTTTGTCATATACCCTTTAAACCAAAGGGCTCATCTTGGGTTTTAAACGTGTTTCTGTATAATATCAGCTTAGTAATAAATCATATTTTTAGAACTTAATTTAAGATTTCATTTCGATTTTATTTTATTTGTTTCTTTTGTGTATTTAAACCAATCAAAGAGTTAAAAAAGGGTATCCCCTCGACCAACCATCGAACTTTAAATTGTTCTTATTTGTTTTTACTAAATACATACGTAGCGCAGGTGTGTGGCAAATTGAAAAATCCCGTAAATTGCAAAGTGAACACGAAATCGTTAAATGCGAAGCAAATAAATTTAATTTGAAACCATCTCCAATAGTAATGCGAAAGGAAAACACTTTCAGTCAAGAAAAGAAAAACAGTTCGCTGTTTGTTGGCTACACAAATAAGAGGAAAAATGTCTGAGTTTCTAGAGGTTTTATTTGCGAAATGGATTCTCTTTGCAGCCTGCCTTTTTATAGAAAGGATCCCAACCCTTTTGTATGCTAATACTGTGCGTCCTTAAAGAGGAAAAAGGTAAGAGATGTTTGCTTTTGTTTCGAGAAGCGCGGTTTTTTCTTTGAAGCAGCGCCCCCAAAAGAGGCTCAATTAAAATTGGCTTAAGGTTTCCGGGAAAGGCTTTCCATTAAGACTGCTGGAGGCCTATCGCTTGCACATGTGAAGCATCTGCCTAATTTCCAATGTCTCCTTAGGTGTCATCTAAGCCGGCAGCTTTCAGGGGACACAAGATTGATGTCCCAGCCTTGTTCCACATAATTTACTTGAGCGATTTATTGCTGACAAACGTTTTCACTCTAATGCGAATGCTTTGCCGATTTATATCCTAATTATTTTGCCTTCAATATATGTGTCGTGCTTTATTGGCTTTAAGTCCTTTATACTCTTAAAGCTGTTTATACATTACACTTGGCTAAATTCTCTTATTAAACAAGTCGCTTGTAAGCCCCAAAATGACCCAAGGGTATTAGATTGAAGTACAAGTATGTGACTTCTTGGGGATAACGAATTTAACGATTCAATTAAAGTTTCTGTTGAATAGGCCAGAGGAATTTCGTAGCCAAATTGTTTATATCATTTAATATGCGTTAAGAAGCTTAGGTCTTTTATGATTTCCATCTGGTGCGTGAATTAGCCTCATTTCCATGCTAATTTTCTAATTGAATGTATATGAACACGTATCCATGAGTGGGTATATGATGTGCTTTAAGCAAGGAGCAGGCACACGCACATAAATCTACATAAATTTCCTGGCAACTGACGTTCATATCGACCCTTTCCCCGGGCCACGCTGCGTATACGCAATAAGGCAAGTGACAAACTGTCTGCCGTTCGCTCTCGTCAAGCGTCAAGTGGCCCAAAAAGCTTGTTTACTTTCTGCCTTTTAAAATATATACAAAAACACACACACATAACTTTACCCACACGTCAAACGCTATAAATCAAATGAAAGTCCAGAAAAGTCTGCTGACGGCAGGAAAAGTCCTTGTGCCTCAAACTTGTCAATATTTTTCCTGAGTAAGGGGAGAAGTTATCAGGAAAGTTTAAATTTTAACATTTAATTTAACGTGCTCAATCTCACGAGTTTGACACACTGAAGTTTCGAGTTTCAATTGTGGCAAAACTTGGACCGATGCATGCCCAGAAAAGTTGGACATCCTTTGTTACACTTCCGTTTCCTGCGAGCAGGGTGGGGGAACGGGGGTTGTCAAAACTTTGCATCTTTTCGGGTAACATCAAACATGCATATATGTATGTATGTAAATATTCGCACCAAGTTCGATGGCCACCACTGCACTCCTGTCAAGCTGTCAGAAGTTGCGACTAACGACAGGAATTCCATTTGATTTCACTTGTGCTTTAATTGAATTTTCACTTAAGCAGCCAAGACGTTTGGCAAATATTGCCACTGCCCGCCACCGCCGCACTCAAGCGCTAATGGAAAACTCATTATCCTGACATCGGCGGTTGGGAATGAGGAGGAGGAGGAGGAGGAGGAGGAGAGAAGCCATTTTAGCCATCCTCGCAATTAGATAGAAAGCGCACGCGTCTCTGTGTTTCAGTGTTTCTGCGTCGTGTAAGCGAGCTTATTGTCAATTGTGTGAGATTGTGGTGTACGAGTATTATCCCTTAAGTGCCCCACAATGGCGACTTTAAAGAGCGCAACTAAGTAATTTTAGGGATTTGCGGTGCGAGTGCTGCATACATTCTATGGGTTCTATAAAAAAAAACAGTCAGGAATCCCAGGAATGCACTCAACTGGGAATTAAATAAATGTAATTCACAAATTCAAATACTAGAGCATTCCATGGCTTCTAAATCAATTTTATTCTGGCCGTACAATGCTAACTGCAAAAGCCTAAAAGTCCACCAAGCGAATAAAGTTAAATTTTTTTGTACAATTTTATTATTTTATGGCTGCATGAACCTGCGTTCATACCTGCAGAGTATTTGTTTCAAAATTTTTTAAAGCGAAAACGATTGGACTGACTGCTCTTAATGTTTACTAAGCAATTTGCTCGGTAATTCGATATTTATCCAGCAGACTTTACACTGCATTCCGCCGCCATTAAGCCAGATTTGTCTAACTTTTTAGCTTTGACCAATGTCCGTTCTTGGGGAATTGTCAGGAGAATTGTGGGAAAAGTCACTGCCTGCGGCAATGTCAATATTTGAGAACAAATGCGACTTTTCGAAAAAGTAATAACAGTGGCAGTTGGGCTCACTCTTTTGTTGAAGTGCCCAAAGCATTCACGTTTCATGTGTGCACAATACCTTTTGACCCTGTCCTCCGAAATCTTGTACAGCTAAAAAAATAAAGTCATATTGCGGGGGATTACCTAAAAAATAATCAATTAAATAAGGCTCATTATTCTTAACACATAAAATCACCCTTAGGCAATTAAGTATTAAAGACTTATAAGACTTTATAAAACACCCTAAACTTATTTTGTATCGTCTTACCGTTGATTAGTTTAAATTTGTTTAACATTAAAATGTTTGGTTTGGAGAAGTTTCATACAAAACTATAAAACATAAATAATTTTTTTTTTTTTTTTTTAACCTACAAATCATTGACAAAAATGTCTATAAACCGATCAGTAACATATAATTTAAACAGAATAATAACATAATAATAATGTTAGTTTAAATGCCTAATTTGGTTATTTTTTTCAGTGTGACATGAGAAACGGCATCATCAGCACAGCATCTGCCACAGCGTGGCCTTTTTACCGTCTGAAATCTGGGCAACTGTTTGCGGCTTCTGCGGTGGCTTCACCGGCAGCGGATCTTTGTCATCAACAGCTGGCTGACTGGCAGGAAGCCCAGCACAATTCCTAAAGCATTCATCCGGTCCAATGCAGTCATCCGGGATGCAATTGTCCCTGCAACTCCACCTGGGGGCTTAATTAACAGTGGCAGTTTAGCCGAGTGATTAAGTGCCATTTAATGAAGCTGCTCTCATGGCCTGATGACGTCTGTGGTTTTCGCCGGTCAACAGTTGTCATGGATTGCAGTAGACACTCGTTTATTTGGCTTCCAACAGCTTTTTAATTAGGACTTTGAAGCATAATTTGAATATCATTAGCCTGCAACTAAAACCACTTAACCCGCGCCCAACCTCTGACCTTTTTTTGGGTCTGGTCAGCACTCTCTATAGTAAAAACTAATTAAGTTTTAAAAGTCCTTTTTATACGCTCGTCCTTTTGTTGTTTTAGGGTTATTTTGACCTGCGGCTGTCTGCCGGGTGAAGCTGAAGTATTTGAATAATTATTTCAAAATGTCTGACATGGGGTCATCTGCTCGAGTGACTTAGGATGTTTGGCTTCGGTTACCACTCGAGCTTAAACGCAGCTCATGTCCTGTTGACATTTTAGCTCACAATGAATTCACTTAATAGTTGAAAACTTACTTCAATAAAATGGAAATCTTTGGCTCTTTTATTTTGTGCGAAGTTTTTCATTACCTCTTGCTGAATTTTTGTTTAAGTAAAATAAATAATATAAAATTTAAGCCTGTTAATTTGTAGTACATTTTCAAACTACTGGTATTTTCTTAAATAATGGTTATTAAAGTTCCCAAAAAATATGATAAGTAAATATTTTATAGCTGTTTTTGGAGTTTGTCTAAACGGGGTTTTAAAAAAAAGCCAACAAAAAATAAAAATAAAATAATGAATGATGTCATAACTTATGATTCATTAGGTTGATCAATTTATAGAAGTTTGACTGTATTTCACAGTTGAGCAGCTTAGCTGAACCAAACTATATTTTGCTGTCTAGCATTGTTTGGAGACTGAAAAGAAAAAAAATTGTTACATTTCCTGGTATTTGGTTTCTTTCAAAAGTGCTCCGTTTTCATGCAGACATGTAAAGATGAAATCCGTACGTTTCCGACTGCAACGAGAGAAGATTACAAAAGCTGGTGTGCCTCTTGGAAATCTAATTTCTCTTTATTCTGCCATCTCAGGTCAACAGTTTTGTAAAAATAAATTAGTTCTTGCTTTAATCTCTGCCCTGGACTTTGGGACACAAACACGTAACGTTGGCTTAGTGATGAGCACCACTTGCATCACTGCAATGAGCCGGGCTGCAGGCCAGGGTTATAATTGGAATTCGGGCCAGTTGCTCTCCATTTGAGTCCTCCGAATGCTGGCCTAGATGGATGAGGTGCCAATTGGTTTCACTAGAAATGGCCTAGCAGAGGACATCGCATCTAATCACTTACCTGTGCGCGACTGCTGCTCCTCCTCCTCGGTGATGGTGGAGAAGTTAGTGAGCCGTTGAGATGTGATTAGCGGACTGGGTGTCCCGAACCGTCGCCGCTTACCATTTCCGGATCCGGATCCGCTCTCCAACTGCTGCAGCAGGACCTGCTGCTGCTGCTGCTGTTTTTGCGCTTTTGTTAGTTTCTCGGCTGCTGTGAAGACCACAATAGGCTTGGGTTTGGGCAAGGGCACACGGTTATTAGGGGGGAGGGAGGGCAGGTGAGCATACTTGGGGGTGGCACAACACATTCACCGAATACCTACCGATGCAGCAGAGACCGCCTGCTGCAGTTCCTCGCGCTGCGAGCGGAATGCCTGATACTGCGAGATGACGCACAGCAGACAATAGAGCTGAAAGTGCAAGTGATGGGTTGGGTAAGTAGCTATCGTTGGTTTTTCACAATTTCCACTTGAAAAAAATAATATCTAAAAGTTCTGTTCTCTTTAAAATTCGCTTAAAAATGTCCTTAAAAAATAGCTTGCAGTTCAACACTTAAGCTAAGAAAACAAGTCACATTTTCAATAATTTCTCAGCGGTTCAAACTTACGTTGAGGCACAGGATGAAAAAGTCCATGGTAAAGATGAAACCGACAATGGGATCGAATATGACGCGGCGGGAGAGGGTCAAGTGCACCAGGTGGAAGCACTCGATGAGCAGGTCGCCCAGCATGCAGCAAATCCAGGGTATCAGCAAAAGGCGCTTGCTCTGCAATTCCAGCCAGGATTGAGGTTGGAAAAAGTGCACCACAAAGCATAACACACTCACCTGCTGGAGACCCAATATCAGCAGCACCGAGGACAGCACCATCAGCATCGAGCAAAAGAGAAACAAAACGTTGAATATCACAGTCACTGCAAAAAGGGCATAAATCACACGTAATTGAGCCGCTCCAAGGGAAAGGAAAGGTTGTCCGGATGGCCACTGTATCCATCCGGTATCCTTCAGCCTCACCTACAGTCACATCGCCCTTCTCCAGCAAGCTCTCGCCCATCGGCTGGGCCCGGTTCCCCAGCAGGAACTCCTGCTCCTCAACCAGGTAGAACAAAAACATCACCGTCGAGAAGCCAAAGTAAACCTGCATGGAAGTAATGGGGAACATTTAAGGCTACACGGAAATTACGGAATACAGTCTTATGGAACGGAGTCCTTTTCCCCTTCCCTTCCCCTTTCCCTTACCCTTACCCTTTCCTACAACACCCTTCAAGTGACAATTGAGTGCCGTAATTGCTCAAGGGGCATGCAACACGACTTGAATGAGCTGCTCGGTAATATGTTTGCTTAGGTATTTCATTAATTTCTGTTGTGAATCATTCTAATTTAGGACTTTTTGACAGCTATTAATTAAGAAAATTGTAATATAACAAGACCAAGAATTTGTGTAATGAAAGCTGAAATTAACTTATTTTCCACATTAAGCCGGGAATTCATTGCCTATTAACTGCTAATTAAATTTATCAAATCTAATTTTCTAACAATGCAGAAAATACAAAATAGATAACAAAACACAGAAAATGTTAAGAAGGTTTTCTATAATATGATAAAGATGTTTATTAAATTTATTACTAACAACTAACTTACTTTAGATTTATGTTTTATATATGATACAAAAACTTGTAGACGTAAATTCGTGAATGAAATACTATACTTAACATATTCCAAAATAGCCTTTTTCAGAAAGTGATTTCAAATCTCTTAAGATACCTATTATAAAAAAATTATTAACCACAAAGTGACGAGAAGGCTGCAATGACTTTTCTGAATTATTTGTTATGAGTTGGACTTTAATGCGACTTAAACTTAACTGGGTATTACAAAATTAAATAAGTTTCTACGGCTTCCGTTAAAAAAGTTGAGAAAAGCCAGAAAGTTTGCTCAACTGTTCGCCGTGTGTCAAAATAAAAAGTTCAAGGGAATTTTGATATATTCGCATTCAATCTCCCCGGGCCACTTCTTATCCCCAGGAATTATTCATATAAGAAGTCACCCACCAGTGTGTAGATGGCGCAGGCAAAGCTGCCACTCCGCACATCCTTCCAGAAGCAACAAGACTCCAGGATGGCCATCTTGTTCAGTTGCTCACGCCCCCCCAGATGAGCATTCCAAGCACGCTGACAAAACAAAGATTTCTTTTTTTTTTATGGATGGGGGAACGGCTGCCGCCACTTTCACTTGACTTTCTACACTTTCGCTCGCGGGGATTCCACTCTTTCTCGTTTCCCGCCAAACGGTTAATTTGCCTGTTTTAGTTGATTTTCTCGGGCACTCCTCAGATAAATATCTGGGATGTTTTATATTTTGTGGCTCGACATAGCCTTGCTGCTGGCGGGACACTGACACATAATTCCATACACAAGACGGGCAGATTTATGACACTGATTTATACGGCCTGACCGAGCATATTTATGTGGTTAGAGGCCAGAGCGCGGAAAAAATCCGGAAACGAACCGCAGTCATTGAAAGTCGCATCGGGACTGGCACACTTGGTGGTCCTTCGATGGCACCACATTGCTTTCTATTTCGAAAAACACACATTTTATGAATGAAAGTTCGAAAGTTGTGCCAGGGACGAAGGTGGAAGTCCGGGGATCACGCATGCGCCTCGGCAAAAACAACAGCAACAGGCGGTTTTGGATCCATTGCATCCAGGAGCTGCGGCTCACCGAATTTTCATGCAATTAGCCACAAACTGTGTTGGCTTTGCCAATACCACAAATTACTTTCACGGATTAGTTCTCGATTGGATTTCCCTAAGCCCTTAATTAACGTGGAAAGTGCTCTGCGGGCGGCATTTTGTGATGAGCCAACCTCAGAGGAGGGCATGGCGTCGGAGTGTCAATGACAATGCCCATTTCGTGCTCCACTTGCTCCTACCGAATCGGAAATGAAAGCAAAAGTACCCAAAGCAGTCGAATGGAAAAGCATCAAGTCATCGTGGGATGATAAAAGGAAGATTACTATGTAACAAGTCAGAGCTGATTAAATTGTCTTAGAAGGGATTAATGTTTGCACGATGATTCTGCTGATTCAAAAGAAATAAATACAATACAATTTACATTACAAGTTATTTATAAAGCTTAGTAATTCAACCAAGAATAAACTTGATTTATTTTTAGAGAAAGGTTTAAAAAAATAAACATGCTTATCCGGTTTTTGGATAGGTTTTTGTAGTACATTGTTTGCACTTATTTAATTTACATTTAACTGATGTTATGCTAAAAACATTTAAAGGGAAAAATTTGTTATTGTTATACAAACAATTACCAATCAAGGAGGCAAGATTTATTTATCAGCATTTTTTTTCATGTGTTAAAATATGGCAAATGATGAAAATCGAAATGACAATGACAGGCCAAGTAAAAGTGGACGACGGGAGTCCCAGCCCAAGAGACCGTAAGTAGCGGTGCTATAACCGAGAGTGTTCATCACACCTCAACTTTTAAACAGAACCTTTTCCTTGGAGCCGAAGAGGGTGGACGTAGGAACTCAAGCCACCGAATCGGATGAGCAACCAGTGACAGTGACATATATAGAGCCAACGCAGTCGGAAAGCTCTCATTACTCGTTCTGGAAGCGTGTAAGGTCACAGACTTCTTTACCGCGACGATCATGGGAGTCACCTGACTATATAGACTTCGATGACCTCCTGCCCAAGATTGGCGAGTTTGGCCGCTTCCAGAAGATGCTGTTCGTGTTCATGATCCCCTTCTGCTTCATCACCGCCTTCGTGTACCTGGGCCAGATATTCATGACCCTGACGCCCCACACCTACTACTGCTTCGTCCCGGAACTGACGATGACTAAGAGTGAGGAGCTGCGTAAGCAGTTGTCCATTCCCCGGGAGAAGGATGGATCTTACAGTCGCTGTCGGATGTACGACAGGAATTACACCAAGGTCCATTTTGCAGCGGACAAGAGGCCGTATATCAACACCTCGTTGCCCACAATTCCCTGCCGGAAAGGCTATGTCTTCGACCACAAGGGAATGCCCTTCGTCTCGGCCACGATGGAGTTTGGGTGGTTGTGTGAGGACGACAAGTACGCCACATACGCCCAGATCATCTTCTTCTTGGGGTCGATTTTGGGAGGTCTGGGATACGGACACTTTGCGGATCACTGTGGCAGGGTGGCGGCGCTGGTCAGCAGCTGCTTCCTCGCCCTGATTGGCAGCCTGTCCACCTCTTTCTCCCCCAACTTTCTGACCTTTGCCGTTTCGCGGTTCATAGTCGGTGCCTCCTACGATACCTGCTTTACAATGGTTTATATTTTGGGTAAGACTGAATTATAATTAATATTTATTTTAAATGATTTATTCGAATCCCAGCCAATCTTCTTACCTTATGAGAATTTTTTAAACTATGTTTTAGTTTGTTAAGAAAGCACAACCATATTTTATTAAAAACCTTTTCCATTCTCCCCCAACTTGTAGTGCTCGAGTATGTGGGTCCCAAGTATCGCACCCTGGTGGCCAACTTGGCGCTGGCCCTTTTCTACTCCCCCTTCACGATGCTAATGCCCTGGATAGCTTTAGCTGCAGGAGATTGGCGGAAGTTTTCCGCATTCGCAGCGTTACCCACATTGCTCGCAATGTTTTCCTACTGTGTGCTACCAGAATCTGCACGGTGGGTACTTCTTTACATGAGATCCAACCACCTAGACATAGTCCAATCACAGCTGGCTGGTGTCAGTGGGTCAGATCGATAAGGCCATGGAGATCCTGAAAGGCGTGATACGTGTCAATGGAAAATATGTGGACGAACAAACACTCGAAACCTTCGAGACGAGTTGCACTCAGTTCTACAAGGAGGAGCTGTACGAACGCGACTTTACCATCCTGTCGATCTTTACGTCCAAGCGAATGGTCCGCTACATGATCCTGATGATCGTCATCTGGATGGCCACGTCGCTGGTCTACGACGGACATGTGCGGGCGGCCAGTGTCCTGGACACTGAGAACATCTTTGTGTTCTTCACCATCGCCTGTGCGACGGAGTTGCCGGGTAATATCCTGGTGATACTTACTTTGGATCGCTGCGGACGTCGCTGGTGCTCCTTTGTCTTTACCTCGTTGAGTGGAGTCTTCAGCCTGGTGGCCGCCGGCTTGGAGAATCCTACGCACATGAGGATATCCGCGCTGGCTGGTAGATTCTTCGCTAATATGTGCTATAACATAGGACTACAGTGGGCGGCCGAGATCCTTCCCACAGTGGTGAGGGCCCAAGGTGTGGCCTTCATCCACACGATGGGCTTTGTGTCTTTGCTGATGTCACCACCGGTGGTGTACCTCTCCCAAGTGTCCTTTGCCCTCATGCTGATCGTTTTGGGCTCCCTGGGACTCTTGGGCGGACTGCTGGCCCTCCTGCTGCCGGAAACCCTGAACCACGAACTTCCCGAGACCCTCAGCGATGGAGCCGAGTTCGGACGAAATCAGAGGTTCTGGCACATGCCCTGCTGTGGCCCGGGATCAAGGCGATCCCATCCCAGGCACAGCCGTGCCGCCAGCTCCAGCCTGCGAACTTTGTCCAGAGAGGAGTACCGCTCCAGCAGGATGTTACGTAAGGCGTCGATGTATTCCCATCATCGGGAAAGAAGCGTGACCTCTATGGAATCCAGGAGCGTTGAAAAAGAAATCACAACCTACAATTTTAATTCCTAGAATTTATGGAACATTTTTTTAAAAGCTTTCTTTTGTTTAAATATTAATATATTTAAAAAAAAGTACAGTCCTATCTTTGCAAACTTAAAATAAATACACGGCCCCGCTTAACACGGGGGTTACGTCCGGAAGAACGAGGTTTTTAGCGTGTTAAAGGGGGAATGGGTGCAAATTGCAACCGTGTAAGACCGAGTTATTGCTAAAAGAGTTCGTGTTAAGCGAGGGCCAAGTGTAAATAGTTTTCCTTTTATGTTGTTTTTAATTTAAAGAAAACCAACAGTAACTTTTTCATCATTAACAGTTTTCCTTTGCAATAAGTGCGGTAATTTTCCGAGAACGAATAAATAATTGTTTTTATCTCAGCTTACACCAATTTCAAAGAGGATTTTCATGCATTAGAGATTCCGGGAACAGTCGTTCGTTCGCACCTTGTTAATTAAGACTGAGTTTGCCATTGTGTATGACGAATGGTTTATTTACGGGTACAATTCTAGGAACTTCACTTCTCGGCCTGACTTTTAGTCACTTGCAGTTGCCGGTTGTACCAGGAAGAAGTTTTCAAATGCTCGGCAGGATTGCCTTACTTGTGAGTGTGGTATATGTGCTCTTTAATGTCCTGCTGCTGCAGTGGGCTGCTAAGAAGATTCCCTTCGTGCTTGATGGCGACGAGGAGCACTTTAATGCAACGCTGGCGAAACTACTGAAACCTCGCTATGTTGGCAGTCCAGGACATGATGAAGTCAGTGAATTTATAGAGGAGGAACTGCAACGTTTGGGCTTCCTCACCAGCTGGGAAGAGTTCCACGAAGGAGTCAATTTCACCAATGTGCTAGGCTTTTGGAACGAGGGAGCATCGCATTTCATGGTGCTAACCTGCCATTATGACAGTCAAAGTCCAAGGAAGGGTGAGAAGGAGGTGTTTCTTTCAGCCACGGACGGAGCTGTTTCATGTGCTATTCTCCTGAACATGGCTAAAACATTGGAACAGTACCTGTCAGAGAAGTTGCTCCAAGAAACCGACATGGGTATTGTTGTAAGTAGTAATATTTAGTACTTTAAAATTTAAAATTTAAAAAGGTTCTATTAAGCTGGTCTTCTTTGATGGCCACAAACCTTTGGCCACAGAGCCCTTAGATGAAAGTCGGTTTATTGGCTCTCGGCACTTCGTCCAGTCGGAAATTATACCTTTGGAAAGCATTGTAAGTAGATAACCAATTTCCTGCACGTTAATATGAAATAATATTATACTTGTTGAACATAATTAAATATTATTTATTAGTACCATAATCGAGACTTTAACATATCCCTTATAATTTAGTGACAATAATTTTCTTGTTACCAAATTTGTAAAGATGTTTAACTTTTGTTGTATAGGCTGTTGCTGTTACCCTTAACTACATTGGTGCGCCCAATCAAAGTTATGTAAGCCACTACGCAGATACTGATGACCTGCACGATATGATGGCCGACATTGAACTGGAACTACGAGTATCTGGACAACTGACAGACTGCCATGTGCTGTTCCAGAAGATTAAACAACACGACTATGATCTGCCTGATGATCATACTCTACTCAATGAACTAGGTAACTAATAATGCATATTTTGCGTTTGCTTAAAAAGAATAATATCGTTTTTGAAGGTGTGCCAGTCATGCATGTGTCTCCACAAGAATACCCGAAATTCCTTCATACGGCAGCTGATAATGCGGAAAATTTACATTGGCCTACTGTTCGAAACATGAACAAAATTATTAGCAGAGTTGTGCATGATTTTTTGGAACAATGGGATTCTTTTACGGTTCTAGTGGATGAATTGGATAACTAAGTAACCTAAGTAGTATTTGTAATAAAATGTATGTACGATTTCTCTATGACTATAGGAAAATCGATTATTAAAAACATTTTATTAAAAAAATTAAAGGAAGGGACTTTTAAAAATAAAAATTGTTAAATATTATTTAATGTTGAAAAAAGATTTAAAGTTTAATGGCTGTTGCAAATTATATAGTCTATATTTAAGGCTCACTCTTTATTTGCAGAAGATTAATTTCCCAGCTAAACAACAGTCTGTTTCTTATAAATACAAATTTCCCTAGTTTTTTTTTATAGGGTTAAACATAGCGTGTGCGGTGCGATTAAAAAAACTCCCCCTGAACAAATGCAGCACAATTAAGCTAATTATTATAATCAACTACGATTAATCGGGATCGCAGCGAACACAGCGCACTTTTCCCGAACGACCGTTGGGGCTTGAAAGCTTTACCAATTCTTCGCGCTCTCGCAGCATATGATCAAAGTTGAAAAAAAACTCTCACGAACCAAGGCCGAAAGCTTTCGAAATGATTTTGCCCGCCAAAGAGACAACGGAAAACGACAACAAAAGCCATCAGCATCGAAATCACAACAAAAAGTTACAGTAAAGATCGATTTTCAGCCGTCGATTGCGCTTCGTACTAGTACGCCGCCAAGCTCCAAAGCGACCAGATGGGGATCGGTTCCGTGTTTCTAGCCTCCTCCGGCCTCCGGTTGGTCTTCATCCTCCTCCCCATCCTCCTCACTGTCCCCACTCACGCACAACAACAAAGGCAACAAGTTGGAGCGGGGAACGTAAGTCCGCAGACAATAAAAACCTTTGTGACTCACTCGGGAAATCACGGATGGTAAAGTTATTTGAAAACTCCATAAAATTTCAGATTGGATCCCAGTGGAGAGACGATGAGGTGCATTTTAACCGTACTCTGGACTCCATTTTGGTGCCACGCGTCGTTGGCAGCCGTGGACATCAAAAGGTGGGTGATACACATACATAATGAGGAACACAATTTGGAATTATAAGATCAATATGACAAACAGGTGCGCGAGTACCTGGTACAATCGCTGAGCGGCCTTGGCTTTCAGGCGGAAGTGGATGAGTTCAAGCAGCGCGTGCCAGTGCTGGGAGAACTTACCTTTGCTAATGTGGTGGGAACGATTAACCCGCAGGCCCAGAACTTCCTAGCTCTTGCCTGCCACTACGACAGCAAGTACTTCGCCAACGATCCCGGATTCGTGGGGGCCACAGACTCCGCGGTGCCCTGTGCCATTCTGCTGAACACGGCCAAGACCTTGAGTGGGTATCTGCAGAAAGAGTTTCGCAATCGCAACGACGTGGGACTAATGGTAAGTTGTTGACAATGGCGGTTACTCTTTTAGACCTTGTTTGTACAGAAATTTTCCATGAGACTCATACTACAAAAAAAACTTATGCAGCAACCATTAACTTGTTTGGTATTATCTTAAAAGAGTAAGCAACAAATGTAAATATTAATCAGATGGAAAAATCTTGTTCAAATACTCCAACTATTCACATAACCAGTTCTTTTATATCGCTCCCTATAATCTTTAAAAAATCTGTTAAAAACTTAAGTTCTTCTTTTGAATATTTTAATTAATATGTTAAATACTTGAAGACTTTAAAACTTAATCTCACTTGAAACAAAAAGTGTAAATCTTCACAGTAAAAATAAATTACTTGAGCTAATGGTTTAAAATTAGCCTTCAAAACAATTGTGTGATAAGAATGCCTTTAATTTATTATAGTACATGTTACAGTTCATGATTAACAAATTGTTAACTATTTTACTTTATTAGCTCATTTTCTTCGATGGCGAAGAGGCTTTCAAGGAATGGACCAACGCTGACTCCTTATACGGCGCAAAGCATCTGGCCTCAAAACTGGCCCGAACCCGCAGTGGCTCCCAGTCTGCGGGCCAAGTACAGCAGGGCCCTCGCAATATAGACAGAATCGTGAGTTAAAGTCTTCAAGAAGAATTACCAGTTTGCTAAAATGAAATCAATAACAGGAAGTGCTGGTGCTGCTGGATTTGATTGGAGCGCGGAATCCCCAGTTCTCGAGTTTTTATGAAAACACCGATGGATTGCACAACAGTCTGGTGCAGATTGAGCAATCCCTGCGCTCTGCTGGCCAGTTGGAGGGCAACAATAACATGTTTTTAAATCGTCCCAGCGGCGGTCTAGTCGATGACGATCATCGTCCCTTTTTGGCTGAGAGTGAGTTAATTTTGTGTACTCCATAGTTTTCCATTGTTTTTAATTATTGGTTTTTCTGCTAGATGTTCCTGTGCTGCACTTGGTGGCCACTCCTTTCCCAGAGGTCTGGCACACACCTCGAGATAATGCCGCCAATCTGCACTGGCCTTCCATACGCAACTTTAACCGTGTTTTCCGTAATTTTGTGTACCAATACCTGCAGCGGCACACGGCCCCAGTGAATTTGCGATCATTTTACCGAACATAGTGTGGTCTTATGTCTAAGATTTATTAAGCATAAGTGTAAATTGTTTTCTGTTAATTAAAGTGTCCTAAGGCATCCGTAATTCCTTCTCTAGCGACGTTTGCGACCAGTCTGGGCCTTCTTGCCCGGAGCCCGTTGGCCGCGATTGGCCTTGGGCTTCTTGCCCACCGCCTTGCGACTGCCCTTGCCCTTGCCCTTCTTTCCACCCTTTTTCCCTGGTTCGTTTTCACCCTCTGCCTCGCGTCTGTTGGATAAATATTTGATTTAGTTTCAGTTAACTCTAAAATGGAATAAGTTAACTTACGCCAGTCGATTGTCTCGCTTTTGCAGCGATATCGCCTTGTCCACGTCCAGCTTGGGCTTCTTGTTTAGCACGCTCTTGATGAGATCCAGGTTGGCCTCCTTCTCCGGGGTGTCTGTGATATGCGACTGCTTGCGTTTGCCGCCAGGAATCAGCTCCTTGATGCCCAGACCACGTGCCTCCTTCTCCTTGGGCAGTTTGTTTTGGAATTTGCCGACGGATGCTGTGGAGGATTTGGCCACAGTCACGGCGGTCAAGAGCTGACTGGAGGAGGCAGCCTCAGGTCCCAGGTAACCACTGCGCGGCATGTCAACCTTTCTGGCACGCACTATGTTCTTCATGCGCTGGATCTCGTTCTTGGCCACCTTCTCGTTGCGCAGGTCAAGCTTCTTCTGGAACATGTCCGTGTTTGGATCCACGTTCTGAGGCACCTCCAGTACCCAGTCCTTGGCTTTTTCAGCCTCAGCACGCTTGAAGCCGTATGTGGGCACCCATTTCTGTTAAGATTTGAGAGATTAGTCAGAGGTCCATGTGGCTTAAAGGGTAAAACTTGCATCCATGGTCTCGTCGTATTTCTTGGTGTCCCTCTTTTTCTTGGTGATGCCCTTCTCCTTGGCGAACTTCTCCCATTTGGTGAGGGGACGCGGTCCAGGCACTTTCCGGAGGCGTGGTAGCACTGTCGTGGGTTCCGGCAACTTGGCCACAATACTCTCGTCCACACGCTCTGTGGGCAGCTCCCAAAGGGCGTTCACCAACAGCTGGGCATTTTCCCGTGTCAGTGCAGCCAGGTACTCCTCCTTGTTGTCCCTGCAAGTGGCCACAATCAATGGGTGATGAGCCATCCCCGCCAGATCCTTAGCTTACCTCAGTTCCCGGTCATCGAAGTCGTTGGGGTCTGTGATCAGCAGGGTGCCCACGTCCAGTCGACATTCCAGGTGCTTGTCTACTGTGATGGGCTTGTATTTGTCCAACTCCTTCTGGTGTTTGGCTAAAACTTCCTTGACAACATCCATTTTGGGGGGAATAAACAGCAATTTCAATTCCTCGTACACGTGCTGAAGAGTGTGACCGTCCTTTTGGCTGTTCAAATATACTGATACTACATAGTGGTTCTAAATATACCAAATACCGGAGACGCAAACCATGGCGAGAAACTTTGATACATCGTTTTCTAACTATTTATCGGGGATTTTATTTATAAGGGCTCGCTTTTCAAATAAGGAATAGGCGTATGTTGAATAAAACTTGTTTCTACGTACGAATAGTAAATAGGAAAACTGAAAGTGAATCCTAACAAAACATTATTGGTTTTATTTTATTTTCCTATTTCTACATCGTAGTGTCCAACGTTTCTCGGCTTCTTCTAGTGTATGCGGCAGGACAGTATTCTTTGTTTCTGGCAGGATGACAACTATAATCGCTCCGATTGCCGAAAGCAGTGTGAGTATGAACATGGGCAAGGATCGGTAATACCGGTGGGTGTACAGAACAATCGGTGATATAAGGGCACCCACATGACCCATGACATTGATGGCAGACAGTCCCTGGCCGCGCACCACAGTGGGCAGAATTTCTGCTGCCCACTGTAGCTCCACATTGTAGGCGATTGTGACGAAGAATCTGGCAAAGATAGCCGCTATCGCTGCATCCCATTTTTTGTGCAGCAATCCAGCCAAGAGGCTGAAGACCCCACAGAACACCATTGCTCCACTCAATATGGGTTTCCGACCAAAACGATCCACCAGAAAGATCGGAACGATGCTACCAGGAACTTCAACGAGTGCGGACACAGAGAAGGTAATGAACACATCCGTGCCCAACATGGAAATGACCCGCACATGAGCATCGTACACCAGATACACAATCATCCAACTTACGATCAGGATCGTAAAGACGACAAACCTCCGACAACTCTTGAAGAGATCCAGACTGGTGTAATGCTTTCCGGACTGCTCGTTGGCAAAATTGACTTCAAAGCATCGCTGCATCTCTGTCCATGCAGCATCGTCAAGAGTTTTTCCATTGGTTTTTGTTGCTTTTTTCAAGACTACCATAGCTTTTTTCACTTTTCCCACCGATAGAAGCCAACTGAAATAAAGAGAAAATTTATTTTCTTATCAGAAAATTAATTTGATAAAAACAAAAAGAAAGATATTTTACATATTTTATTTATAACTCACCTGGGTGACTCAGGAATCAGTAGGCTCATCAAAATCATTAAAATTACAGGCAGTGCAACGGCCAAGGCATAATATCTCCAGTTGTTGAAAGCAAAGGCCATCCAGGGAAGAAGGCAGGCTCCCACAGGAAAGGAAAATGCAAAGCACAAATTGCCAACCAATGTACGATATTTGATGCCAACGTTCTCGAGAGCTGCGTGGGGAAAGAGTCAGCTAAAAGCGGCTTTCAAAGTATCGACAAACTTAGAATATATATGGGAACAAAGCAGTTGTTCATGGCCATTCCCACCACAAATCTGCTCGCAGCAAAACAGTAAAAGTCCTTGCAAACAGCGCTTATGCAACCGCCGATCAGTGCGCAGGAATTCGCGAGGAACAAAGACCGCAGTCGACCGCAATGATCGGTGACATATCCAAGACAAAGGCATCCCACAATGGAGCCCACGAAGAAGGCGATCACGGAGTAGGTTCCCAATTCCTCATCATCACACACCCAATTATACTGCGTGGCAATGGACTCGTAGGGAATCTGGGAACGATCATAAACCCAACCATCGTTGCAGGGTATCTTAGACCAGCTCTGATTTGATGTGTTCATCTTGTCTTCAAGGGTAACATTATACATGAAACACCTTTCAAAGTCACCATCCCGGCGTCTTGGGGATTCCAAGCTTTATCTGCTGTTCCTTGGGGAGTGACTCCAGTTCCCGATTGCGGCACCAGTGATCCTCGGGCACCAGTATCATGAATATCTGACCAAAGTAAGTAAATGCGAACATAAAGGCGGCGGGCATCATCCAAAACAGCAATCGCTTCTGAAAGGTTCCAAACTCTCCAACGTAAGGCAGGAAGTCCTCATACTTTGCACAGTCTTGTGAAGACATTTTCACTATTTACTTTGTTCAGGATATATTTTCGATAGCCAACTTTGCTTAGTTGTACATTTGTTCACAGGTTAAAAATGTTTGTTTTTTTAAAAACAATTATTTCACCGCCAAAGTCATATTGATAATATCGATAATTCATAATAATTGGTATTTTCCAGTTAACAGTATTTATTTCTGGTCACACTGCATCATCAATATCGATAAATCAATCGATCAATGGCTTACATCTCTAATTTGCGCGCGGCTAACATTAATACACAATGGATTCAGAATTGTTGCCGCTGCGAAAACGAATAACAAACACCTTCAAGCTATGCGGATTCATGATCCGCTCGGAGAACAGCTCCTACCTGGCGGAGCAGCTGCTGCCCTTCGACGCGGCGGAGCGAGACAAGTGGCTGACGGTGATCACGGAGAATCTGCAAAACCAGAAGCTGCTGACGCCGCATGTGGAACGTGCGGCCTTGGAAAAGGCTATCAATGAGCTGAACCGAGTGGGATTGGACGAAGGGGAGACGGTGTTCGCCCTGATCGATGCATTCACAGTGCCCCGGTACCGCTACAACTCGCGGGTGAAGAAGTTCGAGCTGGACACGCAGCCTCGCCAGCTGCTGACTGCTCCTCGCATGAAATCCGACTACATGCAGCAGCGATATGCTATGCTGTTGCAGAAAACACTGCGCCACGATCTGTTCGCCCCCGCTGTCATCCAGGATGGCGTTGGGGCCGAGGCTCAGGCGAAAAAGTTCAAGCTTCAGTTTGCGGAGAACCTGCTGGCCACCTCCGCGATGAAGGAAGCTGTTGTTTTGGGTCTACTTACTCAGCTGAAGGAGGGCAAGTTCTATGTGGAGGATCCCACTGGCTGCGTGGAGTTGGATCTCAAAGGAGCCCGCTTCCACGCTGGGTTCTTCTGCGAGGGCTGCTTTGTCCTAGCAGAAGGCCACTATAACAATGGTGTGCTCAAGGGTAAGTATAGATTTAATCCTTAAATACAACACTAATCCTTTGAACTCTTATAGTTGATGGTCTAGGTTTTCCTCCCGCGGAGCCAGCGACCAGCAGTCGGGCTTTTTTCGGCACCTCCAACACCTGGGGCGGTGAGTCTGCCAAGCTACTGAAGTACTCACCTCGCCTGCAAGAGTTAGAGCGCACCAACACAGAAACGACCATAGTGTTCCTCTCCGATGTCCGGTTGGATCTGCCCGTGGTCATGGACAAGCTGCGCCAGCTTTTTGTGGGCTACGATTCGTGCCCGCCGCAGGCCATAGTGCTAATGGGCCCCTTTACGGCCAGCACCAGGAATCACCATGAACTGCGACATCATCTAGATGCATTGGGTGGCCTGGCAGCCGGCTGCGAGCAGCTTAAAAAGCAGACAGATCTAATCCTCGTTCCCTGCTCGGAAGATCCCACGGCACCGAACATTCTACCCCGTGCTCCCATTCCCGAGTGCCTGGCAGCGGGACTGCTGAAGACCTGGCCACGCACCCAGTTGGCCACGAATCCCTGCCGGCTGCAGTATTGCACCCAGCAAATAGTCGTCTGTCGGCTCGATTTGATGGCCAAGTTCTGCAGGAACACGTTGCATTTCCCCGAGGACACCTCGCAGATCGAGCAGCATTTCGCTAGGACCATTGTGTGCCAGGGTCACTTTGGTGCCCATTCATCCGATAGCCATGCCAGTGCACTGGGACTACGATCCCGCTTTGTGGCTGTATCCCCTGCCAGACCTGATAGTCATGGGGGACTCGTGTCAAAGTTTTAGTAGCAATCAACACGGTTGCACTGTCCTCAATACCGGCTCCTTTGTCAAGTCCAAGTTCGCCTTCAAGGTGTACATACCCGCCACTCGAACGATTGAGGACTCTGAAATACCGGATGATGTGGAGTAGTTAAGATATACATAGTTAACGTTTACGTAAGTTTAATAATTATTTAAATCTATATTGTTGAATACTTTTTTAATGTGGGTTTTTGGGAACAATATGTATAAAATTACTATTTGGGAGAACACAAGAAAAACCAATACTTGGTTTTTTTACTTATTTAACCGAACTCCCTTCATTTTCGAAAGAATTGGTTCTGATTAATTAGATAATTTCATTTCAGAAGATAGCCTTACTCTATACATTTGTTATTAATATTAATACATTTTGAGTAATTTTAATTGAACACTCATTAATTCTCATTATGAAAAAAACACTTTAAAGCTTTTATTCATATTTAAAACCTTCCGAATACAGCCTTAGTACATAAATATCTGAATACAAACATGTTTTTAGGGCATAGCATCCTCCGAGTTTCACATGTTGCTTGGCGAGCTCCATAGCTCCTCCCGGCCATTCGCCACCCGTGCGTATGCGTATGCCTGTTCCCTTGTGATAAGCGACCCAGCATCGTCAGTCATCATATGCGCACAGCATGTGTTCCACAATCGTCTCCTGGCTCTCCGACTGACGGGCCTCGCAATCTGCTTTTTACTACGAGCAGGGGGTTGTCTATTACTTTTCATGACTTAAAGCCGATTTGGAAAAATATTGTTACTCTGCTGTTACGCTGCTGCCCACTTAGGGTCGTGGAAATTCAATTTCCCAGGCTGGCGCGCAGCTCCTCGGCAGCTGAAACGGCAATTTTGATAATGCGTTTGACCTGAGGACATTGATGGCCCTGGCCCCCATTTGCTGTCACATGGCCAGTGGCCGAATCGTTTTTTAAGACATCATTAGCCGGGATTGTCACAGGAAAGGGAGGGTTTTCTCTCCTATTGATTTATGATTTATGAGTGTAACTTGGCTAGTTGTGTGCCTCACGTCCCTGGGATCAATTTCCAAAATGTGTCCGCCATGAGTGTCAATTCGATTTGGTGGGCGTGGTTTGCCCAGAGTGCTAACTATATCTTTTTGGGCCCACCCCCTTGCAACCTTAAACATTTATATTTCGCTTGTTTTCCTTTTTTGTGCCCTATGCAAAAACCAGATTCAAAATGTTGCTCTGTGACAACAATCTTGCTTCTGCTTCATTTAACTCGTACACTGGCAACTTTTGAAATTTAAATATTGTTTTGCGGTTGCTCTGCAGCTTGGCATAACATAAAAAACAAAAAACATTTTATCTGTTATGGTCATCAGTTTTTATGGTGCCCCCCCCCGCAAAGTTGACACCATTTAATTTGAAGCCGGAGCTTTTCCCTTGCTCCAATTTCAAAGACTCGATTAAAGCAATCGCTGATGCGGAATCCTGGAATCTGTGTCTTGGCCATCAATCACTCGACCAGCTGCGCCCCCAAGTGGCCCGAGTCCAATCAAGGATCAAAGCAACTGCCCATGGTATCCCACCTTTTCTTCCACACATGGTCGGCAATCAAACGGTAGTCACTCATGTGCATGTCCTGTGGTTATTTGACAATTGTTAACCGATCTTTTTGCATTGTTTGACTGATTCTTCGGTGCCGCCAAGTGCCCATATGCCAGGCGTCCCCAGCAAATCCAGCAAAGTAATCCCTGTCTTGGTGGTGTGATTTTGTTTTGGATAAGTATACTTGAAAGGGGTTGCTTTAATCGTTCGATGCTGATACCCTTTCGTAGAGCTGGAAAATATGGTGGTTTTCTCAAAGGAGTTCAATTTTTAATAGGCTATACAGATATTGGTAAAAATAAGTATTTATTTATATTTTAAAAGCAGCTATTGATGACTAAAAAATAGTTAAACATGAATGTCTTATATTAAAGAGTATAACTAAAAGTTCCCTATTTAAACTTAAAAAAGTAATTCAAATACAAAAGATATTTGTGAATATAAAATGTCACATTTAAAAACGCCTTTAGGGTGTGCCTCGATTATTTTTAGCGCATATGGTCAAAGGTTTCGCCTGGCACTTTGAAACCGCAACGTCAACTGGAAAATCAAAAGCTCGCCTTTGTTTATGGACAAACTCTTTTGTTCGCAGCCACTGATACTTGGAGGAGGGTTCATTAACTTTTTACGGACTCGACAATGAGCTGCATCCTTATAGCTGCTGGCGGCATTCAAAATTTGATGGGGTTATCACCAACATTGTGTGCAGTGGCAGGCCACTAAAAACTCTGGTGGAAGAAGTGCATTTGGGGAATGGGTTAAACGGATCTGGGATTGGGAATAAATCCGCTTCATAAACTCCGCACTCCGCTGGGACTGCGATGACAATGTATCAACTTAAGACCCGGACGTGTGCCAACATTTACGCCTCAATTATCAGCCGCAGAGCAAACACTGGGGGTCAGGTCACCACTTGCCATCATCGTGTGCTCATATAGAGGCGATAATTTGCTGGCCATAAGCTGCTCCCACACATGCCGCACATAAACCCTGGACCACCCAGCGTGTCCAGCTATCCCATTCAATTTCAAGCGATCCCAAACCATCACCATCCAATCCAGTTCAATCCCGGAGCAGCAAGTGACACGTGCCGCCCATTAATTTACGCGCTGGCTTTATCTGCGATTTGCTTGCGCATTCTCAGCCAGCCAGTCAGGAGGAGGTTATCCATGACTGCCGAGGTCCTGCCACGTGCCAGAGTTGGCAAATCAAATGTTTTTATTATTTAAAGCGACAAACGGCGACGCCGTTTTATTGTCTTCCTTAAGCCGATAACAACTGGCTCTAGGAGTCGGTGGCAGGACAAATTACAAGTCAGCCGCATCCTGACCTGACCACCATTGTCCTCGCACTGGATAACGAATTGCACCTTGGGGACACCGCTTTTGTGTCGTGTCTTAATGAACAAGGAGACTGGCATGTGATAAATTTTAATTGATTTCATTTACGTCTGTGGCTTTTGTCCGCGCTCCTTGGCTCCCGATAAGGATCCGCGGCTAAGAGCGGCTCATTAGCCGAGGATAATGCATCTAGATTAGTCCTTGATGTTTGACATAATTGAATTTGGCTTTTTAAGCACTTCGCCTAATGATGTTTGCTCTTGGTGTAAGAAAATCACCTGGGACTTCGGTTTTGGTTTATTAACTTGTCTTCTCTGGGGATATCTTAAAATAATTTAAATTGCTAAATTGAAACCAATTGTCATTTTAATTTTTAAAAAAAAAATTTTGAAACGAAAATGTCCATTGAATAAAAACTGTATAAAATTTTGCGGTGGAAAGCTATCACCTTATTTTTATTTAATGCAATTTTATTGTTTTATGTTGAAAGTTAATTTGAAAAATATAAAAACCAAACTGTTGTTGGAGCGATACTAAATTCCAATTAAACCTTTGATGAAAAAAATATTTTTAAAATATTGTTTCCTGTAAAGAAAGTTAAGATCGATTAGCCATTTAATTTTTAAATTTTTAAACATAACAATCAAGTAACTTTGTAACTGAAAATTTTTTATTTAATAATGTAAATTTTTTCGATTGTTTGAGAAATCAAAGTCAATTCATAATTTAATCTTCATTTTACTTAATTCCAGATGAATTTACAAATCAAAAGTAATGGTAAGCATTTCCAAAATGATTTTAATCAGTGTTCCAAGTATTTATTGTTACCCATTCTCTTGAAAAATTAAATACAATCCTTAGAAAATATAAAGTCTATTTCAAATTGATTGCATTTAAATTAAAACTCAGCATAAATCACCTGAGTGGGCAGGACACTCGCCTCGCCTCGAATCGACTCACTGGCCGTTGGTCGGTAAGACAATAGCCCCAAATTCCGCAGCCGTGTCAGCACAATGGCACGGGCGACATAAGCCGATTTCAGGGATATCTCTGCCGGGCTCCAGCTCCCAGTTCCCAGCTCCCAGCACCCAGTCACCAGGCCATGTCCCCCAAAAAATGGTTCGAATATTATCATCAACGCACAAGTGGCTTGTACTTGTCACACACACACAGCAGGGAAAGGGGATGGAGATGGAGAGGAGGTTGCTGACGAACCCACACCCAATAATCTCCATCCCCTTGTGGACATGGCAAAATATTTTCATTGTGTTTCAGCAGATTTTCCACACGAGAAGGGGGTTGGAAATGGGTAGCTGAAATGCGATTACCTGCGTTTGCCTATTTGTAGCTTGTTGTTCGCTTCGGTTCGGTCCTCCAAAATCCAGGGGAGTGGGAACTGTCCTGTCCGCTGCCCTGAATGCTAATCGACTTTTGATTGTGTGCACAAAAAGGTTCAAATGGTCGGGCCATAAATAGGAATTTATGCGAGATTGTTATTTTGAACGGACTGAGATTTATAGATGGGGGATGGTCCAGAGTGTTGATTGAATTTTTGGCCATGCGTTGAGTAGGCTTTGGGATTGGTTCGGGATGTGGCCGGCACAGGTGACATATTCCTGTCTGCCGAATGACAAGTGTTAACGCCTGTTTTGTTTATTATTTTTCTCCTCCTCCTGCCCCGATCTCTATTATAATTGCTAAAAAACTTAAGCTGCGTAAAATCCCAAGTTTCAATTTAACGCTCTCATGATTTCTTGTTGGGATTTCCTGGACATGTGAGTTGACAAGTGCAGCTTGCACTGGCAGCTATCTTATCTGGGTTTTTTGATTGAAAAAGCATCCGCCATCCGCTGCCGCTCCCATTTGACACTAAGCAGATGCGGTTGAGAATGGTCCATGTGGCTGCTCACAGCCTCTCTCTCTCTTTTTCGGAATTCGAGCTCGACAGGATTTTCGCAGAGAAATGTTGGGACAAATTTTGGAGCATGCGCCTGAGATTCCAGGGGGCGTGTTATTCCACTGGTTCACCAATGGCAAATGCCAAAATGGAGTCGCCACAAAGCTGTTGAAGCGGGACAGGAAATTGATTGGGGGCCAGAGGACTCCAAGCACTGCAGAGAGAATGGGTGGCCTGCACACGATTGCACATATGTGCCGGCTGCGATTGCTGGCCAAGATTGCGAGTGGAAAAGGGAGCGGCTGCCAAAAAAATGGCGACGTCCCGACGCTATCGCTTGCAGGCAACATACGTGTGTACTCGCAACAACATGTGTGATGTGTGCCCCGCCGTATGGAAGCCCCTTTCCCTCTGCTCTGTCCAGGCTCCTGCCCCCCAGGCTCACCCATATGTAAGTTCCTACATACAATGCGGCGTAAATAAACAGACTGCCACCACAAAAGCGACTTCCTTGGTCCTTCTTCTTTCGCTCTAAGCATTTTGTTTTATTATTATGGAGCTGGTGTGGTCTCTGGATTTTGGCTATGTCGGTTATATGACGGAAGTGGCACTTTAGTTCGATATCGGGATATGAGCCCACCATGCTGATGGACCTGCCTATCAATAGTTGCCTGGCGGCCACGCTTAAACTCTTCCTCCGACTTTTAGCTTGATTTATGTTGTGTTGTCCAGATGATTGATGGGTTTGCTCTTAACTTGGCTCTCACTTTTTTGTCCACAGTTGGTCGTTGGTCGTGGAAGTTGTTTGCTTGGCAGCTTACAAGTTTTATATTGGTATGGATTGATTTTGGTGCTTGCTTTAATGCAGCTTTGTAAGTCGTTTTGAGAAACAATTTTATCCGTTTAGAAATTTTAAAGTTTTTCCTGAATTTGCAAACTAAGAAAACAAAGCATTAATTCGCTTATAAGCAAATATTTATATTATATTATTTATTTCAAAATAAAATCATACATTTTAAATATTACAAAACAATATTGAACCATTTAAAAAGCTTACACTCGTTAAGATAATTTTTTTTTTTTTTTAAGTTTATTGCTGAGATAATGGTTCAACTGTCTGGATTAATCGTGTATTTAAATTTGTAGGCATCCTAAGTTTTTAATGTGTAAAGCTACTGTAAAATTTGTTAATACAAATCGTTTACACACTTAAAAATTTTTAGTTTTCATTGTCTTTTGATTTTTTTTTCTAGTAAAATCAAGTTCACCATTTTTTGGTTAACTAAGTTTTCCTTCGTTCTTGAATTTTTCCCAGAACCATAAGCACGTTTTGGTAATTATTCAAACTGATTACAAGCCAGGACTCGTAAAACTTTATGCTCAAGTTTTATCTACTTTTTGGCTTTCCTTGACGTTTTTTATCTGTGCCGAGATTTAAACTCATTTTCCGTGACTGCTCCAGCCGTAAGATGTGTTTATCAATTAGGGAGCTCGAGGTGTACGTGTTTCCACCCACCGCAAAAAGCCAAGACTGCACAGTGGCCCCCAAAAGTGCTGGCCCATTCGAGCATAAATGATTTCAACAATATTTCACTTAAAAGATTCAAATCGCGCGAGAAGCGGGAAAGAGACAACAATGGGTATAAAGCATAACAAGGGAAAATATAAATACGCATACGACAAGTGCGACGGAAAAGGGGGAAAAGGGGGAAAATGGAGAAAAGTGGGAAAAGGGTAAAGCGTACTGGGATGGGAAACGCACGCGACAGAAGGAAACGGATACGCTCGAAGGGGTTGCAAACAGATTCAAAATTTCCAACCACATATGACAATGCTCTCCACAGAGGCGTCCCTCCACGCACCCCACGGGTCCTCTCGTGGCATTGCCGGCAAAAAATTCAAATTTACTCCAAGTAGTGGAGGTCAGGAGGAGCGAGTGGCCAACTAACTGTCGCTATTTCTTTTTTCGCCTTTCCATGCTTTCAGCGGAAGTTCCAAACCCGCGATGTGGTTATGGTGAAGCGAGAGAGAGGGGTATGGATATTGTCGTCCTTATGCCAAGGGTCGTCAAGCGCGAACATTTGCATAATCAAATAATAAAAATTTGCATAATTTTATTTTTTACGATACGCATGCCACACTCTTTTCTCTCTCTCTTTCTCTCAGCTTTTTAGCCCCTTGAAAGGGAATAAAAATAAAACTTTTCAGTTTCAATTTGTGTTTTGTCTGGGGAAAAACATTATAGCCACCGTTATCTGGCCAACTCTCCCTCTCCTTTCCTCTACCGATTCCAGTTCTATAAACACAAAATGGTGTCAATATTTATTGGCGAACCTGTTTCTTATCTCTGCCAGCGTCGCGCTATTTCAAATTTGCAACTTTTAACTATTAAAAAGGACAACTTTTTCTCTTTGGCTGTTTTAAATAATGTCTTCATCGTAAATTTTCGAGAAAGAAAAATAATAGTTGCCCATTGAATGTCTAAAAGAAAGTGCAACTGATAAATCAATTACATTTGTTGGTTTAAATATTGTTTGTATGAGTTTTAAAAAGTTTTTGTTCATTCTAAATTGATTTAAAGTTGCCTTCAACGTATTGTAAGAAATTTTACCTTATATTAGCTTATACCTATTCTGGTTTTTTCTTTTCATAAAAACTATTCAATTTTTATAACTCATACAAAAATATTTAAACATCATATCTGAATATTAAGATTTATCCCAGACATTTTTAAGTTGTTAATGTAATGTAGATATTAAACTAAATAAAATAACATTAAATCAGGAAAGTCCATTTAAGTAGTCCCCTTTAACTACCGAGTGCTTAAAATAAACTGAAGAAAGCATATTCTGACTTTTTCTCCAAATCTTAGCTGTACACCAAAGAGTCATAAATATCCTACCACAAAGTGAACCCTAACTTTCACTCTAGTGGGTAACTCTTGGCTTACTTGGCGTATACTCGATTTGCATGATGTTGCTTTGCTGTTGGCTTTGTGCTGTTTTTTTGCGACATACTCGTACCTTGCGAAGCTAAAGTCGCAGGCAAAATATTTAGCATGTCAAATGACATATTTGCGGGTGGCCATACTTTTTTTTTGGTGGTGGAGGAAACTCGCGCGATTTGGCCAAGGATGTAAGTGTCTTACTTGGTTTTTGTTCTCCTGCTCTGGTTTTTACCTGGCATATGTGTGTCTCGGTGGCTCTGTATCGCTGCCATTTTTGCCGTTTTGTGCTTCATTTATCACTTGGCGGGATTTCCATATACTCAGCATATTCGAGATGATATATGGCTGCCGAGTGCTTAACCCAGCCAGAGATCGCGGCGACCGTTTATCCCCGGTTAGCGTGTCACTTGTTCGATGATGACAAGCAACCACCACCCGGCGCCATCTCCCATTCCACACATGGTGTAATTTAGATAAGTGGCCATTCTTCATTTTAATGCTCATAATTTCATAATGTGTTCGCTGTACACCCATATGCAGCAGCCCCTCCCTTCCCAGCGAATATTCCAAATTAAAACCGTGCATTAAGAGCAGGGAGCAAACAACATGGTCAGCGTCGTGCGTTGGTTATGCCATTTATTTTATTTGGCGAGAATTTTTGTTTTTGCTAGTCCAGCGCCACCTTGCCACGGATGTGAATGAAAAGGGAATCCCTTCTGGGTTTTTTGGGGGTACCACATCACATGAATATGGAACAACGTTGAATATGTGTGTTTTTTCCACGTTGTTTCTCTGATTTACGAGCCATAAAAGTTAACTTAATTAAATGGTTTTTGGCGTTCGCTGAATATTTATGGGGCCAAGATTTCAATGTGTCGCAGAAAGTTATGGGAAACGTTTTAGAAAGATAGTAAGCTTTAGTGAGAAACTTAAATGAGTGCTTCAATTTAATAACTCAAGGGGTTTTAGATACCAATTACTATTTAAAAATTGCAGTTTTATTATTCCTCTTTATTTGAACAATTGTTTTTTAAGAACCCAGCTTAAAAATTAAAGTAATTTCTTAGTAATTTTAACATACTTTAACGCAATGCAAACATAATCAGATTTTTTAAATGTAATTAGTTTTCCTCCATTAGTTAGTATTTATTTTAAAAGACTATCCTCTAGGGTTGATTTCTTGTCACTTTCATCCCCGTCAAGCCACGTACAAATATTTTATTTTATTTTATTTCCAGTCACTTAAACTTGGCAGCGTTTCAAATGCGTTTAATGCTTCAGTAAACTAAAATAAAAAATTGTTCATAATATTAATTTGAATGAGGAACAAGCTACGAGTGATGGGAGCAACACTTAAAGTCAGCTTAAATACTGACCGCAGAAACACTCACTCGTAAATCAATTAGCACCCACACCAAGCTCCCATACCACCATCAACCACCAAAGGAACTCCTGTTGGCTTGCGGCTTTTCGGAAAATTAACTACCTGCTAAGTTAATTGAGCAAACAACGCGCCCAGGACTCGCAGGAGCCGCTGCCACAAAAGTTGTGCATCGGTCCAACTAAAAAGTCAGTGGCGCTGCGGCTTACAACTATTAATTATGCGGGCCAAAGTTATGACAGCAGAAAACAGCCGCAGAACTCGAACAGCGAAACTAAAAACTGCCAACTGCCAGCGAGAGAAACGAAAGGGAAGCGCACATCATAAATTACGGTCAGGACAAGGATGTGGCTGCTCCTGCTCCTTTTTGGATCTGCCTCTACGGTAAGCCGCCGCCTGTCTTTTGGGCATGGCAAACAGCTTCCATGCATCCAAAAAATATTCGAAAATTTCAATGGTGCTGCTGCAGTTGGCTGGAGAGGCTGGAGCCTCCTCCTGGCACAAAGGTATCCTGCCACGGCACAAAATGGCCACCGCAGAGCGCACAAAAAGTGTCATGGCGCATGAAAAACTTCCTGGCCTGGCCCCAGGACTTCAGCCTTCAGCCATTCCTGTCCTGTTCTCGTCCTCGTCCTGTCCTCTCCTGTCCGTGGCCAAAACAATGGCACAGCTCCTCCGCAGTTTCGGCAAATGAAAGTCGCATTGTCAGGCTCAATGTTTCCGGGCGGCTCATGGATGTCCTCGGCCCGAGTTTCAGCCTCGTCCTCATCCTCTTTCTCAGCTCCAGCATCCACGCATCCACAGTGTCTGAGCCTGAAACAAAGCGCATCCGTTTGGCGAAAATTGAAATGACAAAGTTCAAAGTTTAAGCGGCTTGGCTGTCAGTTTTTCAGGGGCTCTTATAGTGCCGCGCTCTGTGCACAGCCAAAATTTGTTTTTTTTTTTTTTGGGTTTTTTGAATTTGGTGATTTTTTTGGAATGGTTAAGAATCCCTATAACATTTATCTCCTGAAAAGGTGAATTAAAATGTGCTTTGATTTGATTTAATAAAAAAGCATAGTTTTAATTAAATCTTGTTTTTCATAGACATTTGCTTTATTTCTTTCCAAAATCAAGTGATTTTAAATAGTTAGTTTAGGTGTCGAAATATGTGAAGTATAGCAAAGGTTTTTAGCATTAAGAAAAAATTACTCTGTAATTAAATTTTGATCGTTAAGTCTGTTTAATGAAAACAAGTGTATACCATTACTTTTGGTTTAGTTAACACACAAAAATCAGTATTGTATTAAAAAAATTAAATAAATCTTGGGCCTGGGAAATAAAAATGGGTCTTAAAAGTCTGTTCATAAAAGTCTGCCTAGAACATAATCAGCGAAATCTAAAAACACCATTAGGTGAAAATATTAAAAAAAAAATCGGAAATAGGGAATGGTATATAATAGAAGAGTGCCTTTAGCTAGCCCCACCCCCCCCCCCTTTTCAGTAAATCAGATATTATAAAAATGCAATAGTCCCCTCTGAACATCCGGTCTAAAAGTATTATTGTTTTTCTCCGTGTGGCAGGGACTTAAGTGCCCCAAACCCCAGAGCTAATCAGCAGGCAAACACTCAGACCACATCGATTGCAGTGGGTGCTGTGGTTGTGAAATTAAAAACGACCGGGAGCAAGTGGAAATTAAATTGCCTGCAGTTAAAAAACACTTTGGCCAGGCACCAGGCACCAGTCGCCAGTCGCAACAACAACAATGTAATAAAAGTCATCTCCTGACACGCCCACTCCCAATCCCAATCCCGCAACTCCACCAGCGCATTTGCATACTTTTAAGCGCAGATGAGCAGAAATCACTCATACGCACGGGGAGCCATCAAGGGGGATGATGATGGGGCGGAGCCAAGGCCCTGGGCTCAGGCTTGCTCCAGCTGTCGGATTTTCTTGCTCCTGCTCCTGCTTAGAAGCCGCTTTGTTGTTGTGCTATTATAACGGTATTTGCATTGTGTTTAAACGTATTTGAACACGATTTTGAGTCGAGGGGATTGGATGAGGCTGTATCCAGTGCTTACCAAATGAGCAGGCAATTTATTTACGGTCAAATTGCGAGGTTAGACAAGGCAAACAAAGCGGCGCAGGTCGCTGCGCAATGGGATCCCCCTGGTTTGGCCCTTGGTGGGCGTAAAAATGTGATAAATATGAAATGTGATTATGGCTGCTATTATGTAGCACCCACCAGGATGATGGTGATGAGGCTTATTATGAAGTTGGCTTCCTGCGGTTGCCTTGGGCGTCGTTTTGAGTGAGTGAGTGGCTGCCATGGGACTGTCTGTCTGTCTGTCCTTCCTTCCATCCTGGATGTGGTAGTGCCTGGTGCCTGGCCTCTTCTAAATGAAATGAGGAAATGTGATTTTGACGATGTGTTCGCTTTACGGCCATGTTCATGCTCATGTGGGTGGCGATTGTTTGTTTTGGCTTTTGTGGGTGCCGGAAGTTGTAATTGTTTTTAAAGGAAGCCAGAATTGCTCATTGGGGAAATGCACAAAATAAAACAACGCGAGCGACTATAAAACGGAGGTTCTGGGAATGAGCAGCGAAATAAAACTAAATGTGAATTGTCTCAAGGTTTTCTTTGAGCCAGAAGGCTGGTTAGGAATGGGAACCGTTAGGTTGTTTTATAATTTTGAAGCAATGAAAACTCATAAGATGTTTTTTTAATAGTTAAGTCAAATTTCCCAATTTTTGTCAACTAGTCTGTGACTTTCCTCAAGTACCCAAAATTATTAATTTAAAATATCCAACAACATGATTGATTTATGTCGCAGGTATACTTTATTTTTACTAAACTTTTTACATTTTAAACTTTATCTTTAATTTTTTTCGCACTTTTAACTTACTATATTAAGATTGAAATAACACGTGCTGCATGTTAAAGCTCTTAAGCATAGAAAATATGGGATATATTTGATCTTGACGTACAATACCAAAAAGTACTATAAGTTAAATTTATCCATAATAAAATATGAGTATATTTTTTTTAAATATAGGTTTATTACTTCCTAACCGTTTTTGTTTTTTGGTTTTCTTATAGAATTTAGCGAAGTACTTAAAGCTCTTCAATCTCTTTCAAAAATCAAACTTCAAGAAATCTGACACCTCCTCTTTATCTCAATCTCCGTACCTTTATGCTCCCCACCAATTTGCTTACATTAAGTTCCCCAGCAATTGTTTTCACCCCGCACTCCCCCCACGTGAAGGAAGCCGCACAAAATGTCTTTATCAAGTGGAAAGCAGCGAACACAAAGCCATAAAATGCTAATCCCATCATGGGAACAATGAGCAGAGCGGATCGGAGCAGAGCGTTTGCCGTTTAGCGATGCCATCAATTGATACATCAGTCGATAAGGCAGCAAGACATCCTGTGAGAATCCTGCGAGAATGCGTGGCTCTGTGGCACGGGGCTAACAGGATTTGGCCACGCTAAATCAACGCAATTCGATGTGGCTCATTTGAGTGCAGCAACGAGCCAAGGAAGTCGCAGTGGGAGCTGGAGCATCCACCACCCAAGAAATTCGTTGCGCTTTGCAGGAATTTGCCATGCTACAAATTCAAGGCTCATGGGAACTGATTCAACAACCCAGTCAGCCAGGAGTCACGAGTCCGGAGGGTTGGCAAGTGTGGAAATATTGAAATTCGAAATTCATTTTTGCCAAAAACTGCTCGAACACTTGATGATGGGTTATTTTATATGCTCGTTTTATGTATTAGTCGCGCCGTCTGCCTTTTGGGCCAGGAGGACAACCCCTGCACATTCTTTCATCTTGTTACCATTTCGGTTCCCAGCTCATTAGCGTCGGCGTCGTAGTTTTTGTGGCCGCATCTAATTGCTGCATGCGGCCAACATGCATCCGAGAGATGCGCGACTCCCTGATTCAGCCTCACTGCGCTTACAAGTTGAACATATTCTTAGCCCTACTCACATGGCGTATGTTTCGTTTGTCGGCAGCCATGTGCCCGCGGATTTCTGGTGGCTTTTCAAAGCCTGGGAACCTATGTTCTCGGTCTACTTCACAATGGGAATGGGTTGGCCGGCATAGACTTTCAAGAAATCCATATGTTGCCAAATCAAAAAGATAGCAGGGTATTTCTTATTTCTTTGTTTAAGTTTTTGCAGTTATTGAAAACATAAAATTACTTAGTAGCTGGTGGATTTTCACGACTCCTTATGATCAACCTCGATAGTTTCTGTGAGAAAAATTTACCACTGTCATATTTTATTTGTTAATTATTTAATAAAATTATTCAGCTAACCAGTATGAACTAGGGGCGATTTTGTTATAAAAACAGATTTGATATAAAAAAAAGGAATATTTTGTATGTAGGTATATTTTTTAACTTTTAATGTGTTCCAAATTTATTATTAGAAGTGAAAACTTTAATTCCAAGAATAAAGACAAATTTTTAATCAAAATGCATGCTTGAAAAGGTCTTAAAGGTCTTAAAATTTTTAATCAAATTTTTGTTGGAGATAATTCACCGTGTTTAAAAAAAAAAGAACATAGGGTGTTAATGATGATGATAAATATTGTGATGGGAACTGATTAATATAGAATAGAATTATTAAAATAATATTTTTTTGTCAGCCCCTGACCTTTGTATGTAGACTATTTCTTATTACTTTTTTGCCCCAACTTTTTGTAAATAATAAATCTTCATTCTTGGATTTGCATAACAATTAGATTTTTATTGAAACATTCAGCCACACATTGAATGCTAAAACTAGCAGATCTGCAACCTAACTACAAGTATAATATAATATCTTACAATGATCAAAGTCGAGACCCTTTCAGGTTCCTGGATAAGACAGAGAATTAATAGACACGGGGAGATCCAGTTACATATTGAAGATACAAATTGCACTACATTAAAGGCTAAGGGAAATTAAATGGGTGCGTGGGGGAAACTAAAATTAATATCACAATTGAAAATGGGCATTACGGACTAAGACTAACGAAAACTGGGGTCCTGGTGAAATGGAGATGGCTTAAAAGTATCCGAAGAAGTGCTTCGATCATTTGGGCATGCCACCCATTCTGCGGCCTGGAGGTGTGCCACCCACCACATTGATGATCTCGTTGTCCCCGGCGGAGGAGGATGAGTCCTCCAGCTGCGGCTGGTGATCGCTGGCCTTGTCCTGGTGGGCGGTCATGTGTCGCGTTAGATGGTGTCGCTCCCTGAAAGTCTCCTGGCACACGGGACATCTAAGTTTCTCCTCCCGCTTGCGGCGATTGGGATCGCAGGCCACCTCGCTTTTGTGATGGGATCGCATGTGATACACCAGATCGCTGGTCATCCGGAAACTGATGTTGCACTTGGCGCACACATTCTGAGCGGTCAGCGTGAACGTGGACGCCAGAGTGGGTGGAATCAACGTGGAGAGGATGGCAGCTGCAGCGGGATTCTGCAGTGGTTGAGCCACTGCAAATGGATGCGGTGGTGGTGCAAATCCCGGATACGCATGCAGAAACTCCGCTGGTGGTCCTTGTGGTGAATTTCCCGGCATGGGACCTCCTCCATTGGGATTTCCGGGACCTGGAGGACGAGTATACAGCAACTGCTGCTTGAGTCGCTGCTGTGCCTGTAGAGCCTGCATGGGATTCACCGCCTGAAAGGCTCCATTGAACTGATACTCTGGCCGGAAGTTGTGGTATACAATGGGATTCGCTGGCAGGGGATTTGGATGCTGGCCACCACTATTGGTTCTTGGAGGTGGTGTCACCAGAGGCGGGCTCATCGAGTGGCAGCTCAGCTGATCGGGACTCAATGGGGGAGCTCCCACATCCACGGGTGACTCCAAACGCGATGTTGTGGATGGTGAGGAGGACGCGGTGGACAGCGACGAGGAGGCCACCTTGGTAAAGGCGCTGCGCATGGGTGGTGGCGGTGAAGATGTGGAGGGTGCCTCTGGGGAATCTACCAAAGGTATGATTACACTGGGGTCATCATAAACTCTGGGTGAACGGATGCTGATCTGGGGATATCGCTGACGCGCCTCCAGCAGACTGATATACTCCAAGGCCGCCGGCGAAGGTGGCTGCGAAGATGCTCCTCGGGGAGACAAATCAGTGGGATAGTGGTTCATCTGCTGTTGCTGGTGCTGCTGTTGCTGCTGTTGCTGCTGTTGCTGATGGTGATGGTGCTGCAGTGCCTCCTGGAGACGAGCCTGCTTTTCCGCCTGCTTTTGCTTAATCCGCTCATCGGGCATCATCAGGAAGGCCACATCAAAGGCTCGTTTGAGAGTGGTCTTTCCACTAGGTGGAGATGTGGGTGTCTCATTATTGTTGTTGTGATTAGTTGTCTGGTGTTGCTGCTGTGGTGACTGTTGTTGTGGAGATGTGGAGATCCTGAGCTCGGCGTGCTGAGGCGGCGTGGAGCGGCGCTGGCCAGGATTCGCATGCGACGGCAGGCTATCCATGAGCAGATTCATGTTCACTTCACTCTTTTCGACTTTCACTGGGTTTGGTTATTTGGGTCTTTTATTCTTTCGTCTCTGGTTCTCTAGTTCCTTGCGTTTCGAAATTCCAGTTTCGACTGCTGGCCGCCCGCAATCTGTTCCTCTTTAAGTACCCAGAAACTGCCACCACCGCGTCCAGTTGGAATTCTCGCATTCTCATATTGTCCCATTCAAATGGGAAAACCAACTCTCCGCACTCGCGGATGGGCACTTGGCCCATCTGTCCTGATTCTGCTCGGAGTCTGTTCAGATTCAGGTCCTGCAGAGAGCACCAGTCACCACCCTTATGTTCCTGCGCTCTTTCCCTCTCGCTCGCTCGCTTTCTCTTTCTCTTTATCCAACTGTCTTCCCTCTCTTTTCGTGTGGCCCACTCTCCTGGCTTCTCTGTCTCTTGGCAGTCCATCTGCTTTCCTAGTTGGCGAACATATTCTGTGGTTTTATTGTGCGAGGCTCTTTTAGGACGAGTCCTGGTTGGCTGGCATCTCCGGCCAGGTTGGTTTGTTCGAAAAGTTTTTAGTGTTGCACGTTATGATAGGAACAGTGTGGTGAAGCTGGAATACAAGTTACATTTTTCTCTGGGAAATATTTATTGTATATTGTATATTCATTATTAAACCAACCTGGAACTTAAAAGCCTACAGCAATTTTGGACAATTTAGTAAATTAAGAAAATAAGTAATTTAAATTTGATTTCCTCAATGTCCCATTTTTTTAACTTTTTAACTAATTTTTTTTTTTAGTAATTTGTTTATACAACATACTTTGAAGTTGGACAGTGAAAACATCGACTTTTACACTCGTAAACAAATTAAGACAATCATTTAACATTAGACTACTTAACTTATTTTTGACATTTTACCTTTTAAAACTAACAATCGTTATGGTATATTTAAAAGAGATAATTTTGTTATTCCTGAAATGTAAATGTCATCTTTAAAATTATTATAATTTTCTCTGTGTTATAGCAAACTTTTTTAGTCGATCTTCGAATTTAAAGAAATTTCAATTACAAAATTACTTTCCTAACAATCATTGAAATTTTACCTGAATATCCTTGCTTATTATCCCACTGTGCACTTTCTCTGTGCAGAAAACTTTTCGAAAAGAGGCGGCGCTTGGTCCTGCCGCACTCTCTCTCTGTCTCTCGCGCTCTCTTTTCGCCTCTCACACCCACCCCAAATATGGCTGGTCCTGCTTTCTCTTTCTAGCCATGTATCCCTGTCTCTGTCGCGGTTGACATCCTTGTTGCAAGTGTTTCCGAGCAGGTTGTTTTTGTCGATTTTTTAGCAGCGCCAGCGAGATTGTGTGAATATGTGGCCATGTTTTGTGTGTTGTATTTGTTGCTGCTGGGCTGGATTTTGAGTATATGCTGCGCGTAGCTTTTACATATTGCAGCACACACACAGACACTCAGGGACATAAATATAGCGGCAGGGGGCTTCCCCTCGAATTTGTAGGCGACTGTTGAGCGCCGAAAGATTTCGCCGGACTGAAATATATTTATTTGTCAGTGAAAAGTTCGTTCTATGTGGAAAAAGCGGTCAGTAAATATGCAACATGCAACAATAGCAAATTGTGCAATGTTTTCCGTTCGTTTTCCGTCTCTTTCTGTTTCCCCCGATTTCGTTTTTTTTTTCCGGCTAGACCCTAGCCGGATGTGAGGATGTGGCCATTGCCAGGACAAAATATGTGTCTGTTATGGTCAGTCGTGAACAAGGTTTCCAGTTACACACGAATATTTCATTTACATTTCCCCTTTTTTGTTTGTCTGCTGCAGCGGCAATTTAATGTTTGCATATTTTCAGGTGCTAATTGTTCCACTTGCCATATGAGTTGCATTTTTAATTAATATTTATAGCTCACACACATGTGTGTGAACTTCTGTATCTGTGTCCTGGAGCCTATAATTCGTTTGGCCGCCATGTTGGCTGTCGACGAAATTAATATTAAACACATGATTGCCTTCGGCCATGGCCATTTCATTAAAAATATTGTTTAGTTTGAATTTAATTAATTGCCGACCGAACAATCCAAGCTTAACCCATAAGCTGCTATGATAACAAATATTTGAATTGTGGGCTTTTTGAGAGGATCAGGCCATTATTTTTCTGTAGCTTAATAATTAATCATTAATTGAAAATAAGGCTAAAGATGTCAAATATTTTCGTACATTTTTTATTCATTCTTAAACCGAAAATAAAGAAATTACCTTTTATAATGGTAAACTTATTCTAAAGCTATTATTGTCTTTAAGTTTAAAAATAAAAAGAATTTAACACTTAACATAATTTTATGATCACAGTTACAAATACAACTATTGTTTATTCAGTCACTCGGAATTTAAAAAAAGCATTAGAGTCATTAACAGAATTTTAAATAATGTTAACTATTGAATAGATATTCATTTTTACAAATAAATACAAATAAAACAATTAAAGATAAATCTTAACTAAAATCTTATCTTAATCTGAACCAATTTTCTTTATCTATTGCTGATTGTCAACAATTAATTACCTTAATTTCAGTCGCCTCATTGGATTCCCCCATATGTGGACACGTGGCTGCAATTGAAGTCAAGTGAAAATCCCAAACACATTCTTGGCCCATTGACGTAAATATTTTCAGCGGAAATTAACGCAAATCCCCGACATACAAATCGAGCACAAAATTTCCACTAAACCCAAAGGCTTATCTCCCCCTGCTGATCTCCCTCTATCGCAACATTAAGATTTTGGCTTGTCATGGAGTCGGGGTTGAAATTTTAGGTGGGTTGGTTGTTTGGTTTGGTTTAGCGACTGTCGATACATCAAACTGCCAAGTGACAAAGTGATTCCCCCGGTTGTCAGGCTCAGACAAAGCGCAAAAAGGCGTGAAATTGCCTTTGTGTGATTAAGTCAAGACCGGAGAAAATGGAAGGAAGCGAGGAAATGTCGCAGAAAGCAAATTAAAAACTAAGATGACAATCTTCCGACTAGAGTTTAGACTTCAGCTACGTGCTCCTTATGCCTGGGCATGGCATCCCATCCTCGGTGGGTTTTAATTATCCGTGGTAAGATAGCAAAATGTAAATGCTAATTGCTTTAACTTTGGCGTAGGGCTGGCCATGTTTATTCCGGAGACAGCAGACACCTTTTCCATGGAGATTGTGGCCTTGGTTGATGTTAATGCGTTGGATGTCTCCCATAATCTTTGTGGTTTGTTTGGAACAGGATTTCCAGCCAGAGGAAACAGATTCTTACTGCCTGGAAGTTTCAGTTTTCTCTGCACAGCAAGAAATAGAATCTCTTGCTCTTAAATTTAAACTTATTTGAATTCATTTAAGTTTCAATTAATTTTATCTAAGCTGAGTTCTTATCTTTAGCAAAGATCAATTTGATGATACATTAAAAGATAATGTAAAACTTTTGAATTAAAATTCATTTCAAATTATAAAAGTGCTTTTGATAATCTCTTATGCAAATTTCTCAGCCTAACACCTATCATATAAACCTGTTTTTTTAAATATGTAACATAATCGTGTATCATTTTTTTTGTCTGTGGGATTATGTTGTGCTGTCGAAGTGGAAGTTTCCTTGGAGTTTTGGTACACAGTTTTGGTTGCATCCTGCAAGAGTCCTGCACTTGCCACCCCTCTGGGTTCAAAGTGTCCCAGGAGTACGAAGCAAACTAAAACCGGAGTCTTGTTCCGGATCCAATCAAGTGCTTTTCGCGCATTAAATAAAAATTCGAATTGGATTTCACGTGAGCAGGGCGAGAACCTAATTGTGTGAGGGTTTGAGGGCTTTGAGTTTGGATCTGGAGTATTCGGAGGGTTGTTGCTGCCAACCTCATCCGCCCCTGTTGCTGTTTGTTTAAATACCGTGAATAACATGTGGTTTTTTCGAAGCATATGGCAAGGACTTTGTCACTATTAAGGAGCCGTCTGGCCTCGGCTCGTCCTCCAGTGCGCCAAATCCTCCAATTAGACTGTCATTCATTTAAACGGATTAAAAATGCGCGAATGAGGGTCGCACATTTTTGGTCTATGGTAACAAGGCCCGAGGGCTATTGCATCTGGGTGGTGGCTCTGTGGTTGCCTTGGGTTAGTCTTAGTCGGATTAGAGCTCTTGTTTTGGTTAACAAATCGGTTGATGACGATGTCGATGTCGATTCCTCCTGTGCGTTGGTCCAATCAGTTCGAGACTCGAGACGCACATTCCCATTCGCCCGCAATCAAGCAACAAAACATTTTCTGCTGTCATATGCAAAACGCCAACGAGCAACTGCACCTGAGTGGGTGGCGGATGGGTGGTGGGTTGCTTCTGGGCGGCAGACTTTATCTAAAATGCTTACGCTTGAGAAGCTTTCAATCGAATGCGGCATAAATATTTATGTGCCTCGATGTGGCAATATTTTCCGCAGCTCAAACACACAATTCGCACTCGTAAAACCCAAAACAGAACTCGCAACAGTTGCCAAGTGTTGGACTCGGTTGCTGGATAACCATAATGTCAAGAGCCCTTCAAGTGGGCCAGCAGAAGAGGTAGGAACAGGAACAGGAACATCCACTTTAGGTCCTTAAACTTTGATGCAGGGTGTGGATGAGGGCTTAATAAAATTTGTATTAACTATGGCAACATTAACTGATTTCAATACCCCTTATTAAAATGTGATCATAGGTAAAATTATTAAAGTAATTATTAATTTTTTGTTAATATTTATTTGGTTGTTTTTTTATTAACTATTACCTGAAAAGTAACTCTAAATGAGTACGATACATATTTTGTTGTGGTACATTGAGCTTAAGGTTCATTGGTGTTAAAAAAAAATTCAATTGTGATCTGATCACAAAAAGTCTATCAAAAATATTTTGTATTTTATTGTATTATATTTTAAAATACCTTTTAAATTTTTAAAATTTTTAAAAATGTTAGAATATAACAATTATTAAAGGAACTTTCAACGTCGGTTCTTAAAAACCACTCCCAGTTCCACTTGTAAAACATATTATAAGGGAAAACATGCAACATTTGGCGGATTCTTCGAGCTGAGTCGGATGTGCAGCGTATGCTCAGCGAAGCTGCACAAATGAAGCGACCACCAAGTCACCACCAGACGACACCGACATTACCACCAGTTGCCACCACCACTCTTTTGCTCCGGGATGACCCGCATTTAAAGTTGCTCAATACGTTTTCGGGTGCCATAAATTGTGACCCTGGCCGGGAACCTGTTTGACTGTCTGTCCGACTGACAGGGCGGAATCGGCATGCGAAATCAGATCTAATCAGCTTGGAATGCAGTGCCCAGTGTTCCAATTGCAAAGAGTCCAACTGTGCGCAGTTCGAAAATGATGAAAACTACCCTTTAATAAAGTGAGTTCTTCCCCCTCCACTCGCTAGTTATCCTCGCGTTGAGCAAACATCTGTGCGATTTCGACAATGGTAACAAGGACTCTCCGAGGTCCTTTACCCAGACCAGCCCAGCCCAGCCCCCGCTCAGCATTTAAAAAGTGTTTAGTTTATGGTCCATTGATGGCTTTGTTAACTCGCCGAACACTGCACTCCCAGTTCGAAAAACCCAACCCCCAACCACTCCTCATGAATCTCAACCCCGTCGTCCGGACACCTTACGTTTTTCGACGTTTACGATCTGTCCGGGGCGGTTCCGAGGGTTCTCCGTCTCCGTTCTCCGTCTGCCTTTAATTATGCTGAAAACCACAAAATGCTGTTAGTGCAACATTTTTCGATTCCAATTTGAACAAAAAATGCTGACATATGCGCGTAGAAATTCGCTGCTCCGCGGGATGCTAGCTGGGATTCTCCAGTTCCTGTTCCCAGCTTCCCCTGGGTGCCCTTCGCGCTTTGACTCTCTGATTGGAACTGGAGCACAGCCGGGTGATAAGCATCCATATAACCGGCAGACTGACAAGTGAGTTGTCGATCTAATGTGGCATCAGCATATGCTGGTCCCTGTGGGCATATATATTATGTAGTATACCCAGCCAGCCGTGCTTCGATCAGTTGCGGTTGTAGCTAAATTCCCAATTGACTTCGTTTTAGATTGATCTACGCAGTGGATTTTATTCAGAGATGAGTTGGGATGCCATTAATTCGGTAGGAATCTTTGTGAGCTCTATCTTTATTTTAGCTTATCTTTAATTAAGAACATTTTATTAAGTACACTTAATTATTTGAACCTTCTTTTAGACAGTCAAACGTCTGCCACAAATTTGAAGGAAAAAAACATTTTAAAAATTTAAATTTAAATTTTAAGTTGACACATTTTTATTTGTGATACTCGAAGACTAAGCTAGAGAAAAAGTATTGAAAATATCTATTGAAAGGGGTATCGACCAGCAATTTATTACAAAATTATACAAAATTTATTGAAAGAATCTATCTTACATAATTGTGTTTTCTTTTGCTACTGAAAAGTTTTGCCTCTAATACTTCTTGGTCTTTTTTTTTGGCAAGCTCATTTGATTTAAAGTCCTGCGGCAGATGGTGATAAGAGCTACAATGGGCAGAATAATAGCAGCCAGAGCTAGTCCAATAATGTCCAGAAGGTAGAATTGGTACCAGGGCAGATGCACGCCAGCAGACACCAGATGAGGAGCTCCTCGGTGCTCGATCACATAGTTAATCCAGTACATCGCAGTATCCATAGCGTTAAGAGGTCGATCACGGAATACTTTTGAAGCCTGCTTCACGTTATAACTAAACTTGGGGTTCTCAATCAGTTCCAGCAGCATTCCTCGCAGTTCTTCCACCGTTACTGTCCGGTAGTCAAGACCCAAAGCATACTCCATCTTCTTGCCCTGATTAATATTTGCATGTTGATCACAGTAGACCGGCATTCCCAGCACTGGTATTTCATTGTGCACCGCCTCCTGGGTGCCGAAGAGTCCTCCATGGGCAATGAACACCTTGACATTAGGGTGTGCCAGGATGTCGGCTTGAGGCATCCATTTCTGCACCTTCACATTGGCCGGCAGATTGGGCAGAGACTCATCCTCAAACTTCCAAAGAACGCGCTGCTTCAGGCTGCCAAATACGTCCAGGAAGATCTTAATTTTTTCTGGCGGCAGATCAGCACTGCGCACCTGGGAACCTATCAATTGAATGCTTTATCTTTACCTTTCACTTTTCACTACTGAAAACGATTTGTGAAAACACTTACCTAAGTTGAAGTAAATAACTCCGTGTGATGCTCCATCAAGGAACTTCTGAAGGTGCTCAGGTAACGCCTTTGGTGGCTGAATGTGCAGTCCTCCAACTGGAATCATGTTATAGGCCATTGGCCTGGACGATGCCAGCGGCATGTAAGTGTTCAACAGAATTGCAGAGATATTCCGCTCAAGTTCTTTGACAGTGGGAACTTTGTCGAGTATTTTGGAGAAGTGCTTCTTTAGCACTGAATCTTGAGCAGGGTAGTAGAAGAACTCCCTCATCAGATCCTCGGCTCCACTAAAAGCCACGTTTCCAATTCGCTCCCACAATGACATGCTATCTGTGTAGGGCATACAACCATGGGGAACATACGACCAGGGAGACACTACTCCAAAAATCTGGCTAAAGTAATTAGCATGACCAAAGGTTGAAACTGTTATGATGGGGATCTGGTAGAGGTGTCCCAGGATGAGGGCTCCCTCGTTGAAAAACTGCTCCGCCAATAGAAGATCGTACTTTCCGATCTTGTCCTTAGCATTGATAACTTCCTGAACTCCTGGCTGTTCGAAGGCAAAGTCTGTGCTGTAAATACCCAACGCATTGACCCTCCGGAAGTACGTCAAAGTCGGCATCTTATGAATGGTGTCATTGTTGCTAAAATACGTTGCTAAAAGATACGGATACATTTTACCTATATATTTTGACTAGTGGAGTCACATACTCTCTGGCCATAAATCATACTGCGGAATCACTATTTCCTTGTAGTTCGGTCCAAGATTTTCCTTTGCTATGGAGAAAGGAGTGATGAAGGTGACATCATGACCTTGTTTCACGAGCTCTCGGATGAGGGTATTGGTCATCATAAAGTGACTTATCGCAGGGAAAAAGAAGGCTGCAAGGATGCGGGAGCCAGCACCCAAGTCCAGCTGCTGAAGGGCCACCAGGCTCAGGAGCAGGGTGTGCATATAACTACTCAAATGCTGTGAAACAAATATTAAAGCACTTTTATTGTAACTTACTAAATCATAAATAACCCATTTAGTGTGATCCGTATCTTATCTACCACCTGTTTTTCTGGCGGTCTTGATTTGAGTTTGTTTGCTAATAAAAATTTTAGAAAGTACGAAAACTATAGCAAACCATTTTAAACAGGCCTATTGCTAGTCGAGAGGAACTATGACAACCGACTTCGTGGACGACTCTCAAACGACTAGATGGTTCTGAGTGGGTACTAATGTAGTTTTGTGACTTTAGTTATTAAACTAACTGCTCGTTATCTAGCCCATTTTGGTTTTACTGGTTTTTTGCAGAGTTTATCAAATTGAAACTTTTTGCCCATTAGAGGTTACAGCCACCAATGGTTCAAAAATGAAGAAAAGACCGGCAATTGACCGGCAGTTTGGCCACTGCAACTGCCCAGGATAAAAGGAAAACTCCCTGAAAAGATCCTCGGCTCCACTGAGAGAGACGTTTCCAATTCGCTTCCACAACGACATGCGGTCTGTAAAGGGCATATAGCTATGTGGGGCATACGACCAGGGCGCCACTATTCCAAACATCTGGCTGAGGTAGTTGGCATGACCGAAGGTCGAAACTGTTATGATAGGAATCTGATAGAGGTGTCCCAGGATGAGGGCTCCCTCGTTAAAGAACTGCTCCGCCAGCAGAAGATCATCGTACTTTCCGACCTTGTCCTTAGCGTTGATTACAGCCTGAACTTCCGGCTGCTCGACGGCAAAGTCCGTGCTGTGACACACATTGACCATCCGGAAGAAGGCATAAGTCGGCAAATCAGACATCTCCAGAATGCCGTTCACGTTGGTCATCTCTTTCACTACGGAAAAGGGATAAAGTTAATCCGTATATTTCCTGTTAAATTTTCCCTACTCTTTGGCCAGAACCACTATTTCCTTGTAGTTTTGTCCTAGATTTTCCTTTGCCAAGGAGAACGGAGTGATGAAGGTGACTTCATGACCTCGTTTTACCAGTCATCATAAAATGACTCTTCCCGGGGAAGAAGAATGCTGCCATGCTGCTGGACCCAAGTCCAGCCACCAGGCTCAAGGGCAAGATGTGCAGAACACTTCTGAATTTCTCAGAAATAGATATTTAATCATTATCATCGTGGGTTTCTGGATCATAAATAACCCATTTAATGTGATCCTTATCTTATCTACCACCTTTTTATTGGCAACTGGCAATTGGCAACAATGTTAAGTTTGTTATTTCCGATACTCGAAGAGTAAGCAAATACTGTAACCGTTGCAAATGTCTGTCTGTCTGTCCGTCCGTACAAACGTCGAGATCTCGGGAACTATAAAAGCTAGAGCAACCAAGTTTTGCAGCGCAGATCAAGTATGTTTCAAAACCTGACCATGCCCCTTTTAACGCCCACAAGCTTCGAAACTCTGTGGTGCCCACATTTTTAAAGCTGCAGAAAATGCTGGCTTAAATAAATGTTGTTTGTATTGAAAATATCTACACAGACACCTAAAAATTTTGGAAATTTGGCCAGTTTCCTGAAATTGTGTATACAAGTGCGTTAAAATTTTAATTCCGCTTAGAAGCAGGTTGCCCTTTTTTTTTAAGAGGGCTAGCGATTTTAGCTTTTTTTTCTTTTATTGTATTTTTAAGGAGGGTATTGAGTATCGCAAATCTAATGGTCGGAAAAACCGACTACAGCGTTCTTTCTTGTTTAAATTTAGTTTGAGGCTTAAAGCTGTATGCTTAGAACACTTTTATAACTCTTTTATAATTCTTTAACTTTATTTGTATTTATTACGAATAACCTAGCATTGAATTTTCAACCGTACATACCTTCTCCTTCCATAATTCCGAAACCTCAATTTTATATTAACATTTTGTTTTTGACTGCTGCCAATTCGGCTGCATTATCATATGTAATGACGTCGTTTCGTTGATTTCGTTTGCCTGCCCATCGAATTCAAACACCTTGAACAAATATTTTACTTTGCTCAGCTTTTTTAGGGCTGTATGTAAACTTGCCTTCCTTCGATTCCAAAATCGAATCTTGAATTAATCATGCGGAATAAATTTACTCTGAGTTTACTCTTAAAGTCTGCCTTAAACGAAAAATAATTGTTAAAAAAAAAACAGCGAAATATAATGGTATCCATTTTTGTGAACTTCTCCTCCGGCTAATTGAATTAAAATTGAAATTTCATTTACGGCTATTGGTTTATGCGTATAAATAATATTCTATTTTATTCGAATCGAAAAACCAAAATCGAATGCGATAACAGCCAAATTTATGACAGGCAGGCAAGATTTACGCTTGTGGCTTCAATTTCTGCCGGAGAGTTCAATAACTTTTCGGGGTGGATTAGAGCATAATTCCATTGTCATGGTAATTTATGAGCTTAGTTTCCATTGTTGTCACTGCTCGATTCGATGCTCTTCCAGCTTTGCAGAATTTTGCAACATTAGCGCGGAGTTATGGCATCCATTACGAAGGATTCTCCCATATGTGCGCTTGGGTCCTATAAAAGCATTCGAATATTCCTCGTATGTCGAGATGTTGATGCTGCAAATGGACTTTGGCAATTACGTTTAGCGTTTGCCAAATCTTCTTTTAAAAGCGGTTTAAAACTGGGTCACACTTTACAATTGGGTGTTAAGTGGTTGATTCGTTTTTGGTCTGCTTAGTGGTTTACTTATTACATATGCGCATATTTTGATAGACTCAAGTTTGGCCTACAAGGGGTTGTTAAGATGGACTATTTCGGGGGAGAGGCGCTCGTCTTGGGTGTGATTTGTGCTGACGATTTAATGAACAAATAAGTTCACGATGAATTAGTTGAAGTATGGTTTAGATTTAATTAAATTTGTTATTTTATTATGTTCAGATTCTTTCAATCTAATTATTTATTCATAATTTTTAAAAACTCAGCTTTTATGGTAGCCCTGTTGGTTTTTCTATTTCCACTGATGATTTTATCTACAATTAAGACCCCTGCATTTAGCTGCTTATATTTGGCAGTGATACGTTTGCTCACGTAGTCCACAACATCCTGGGCTTCCAGTTGGGTTCCCGGTTTCTTGACCACTGAGGCTGCTGCCTCATCTCCGTTCACAGGGTCCCAAATTCCAAAGACACAAGCCTCGACAACATTGGGCATTTCGGCTATCACATTTTCTAACTCGCTGGGATAGTACATTATGTTCTGGTACTTCAGCATGTCCTTTAGGCGATCGATAACAAATAAAAATCCGTCCTCGTCCATGTAGCCTAGGTCTCCAGTGTGAAACCAGTATTGACCATCCTGCATTATCTCAGTTTCCTCTTGATTCTTATAATAGCCAGACCATTTCTGACCATTGTAAAAACAGATCTCACCCACAACTTTTGGTCCTACAGCCTGACCCTGTTTGTCGGTTATCTTAACTTTTATTCCCCTTACAGGACGTCCCACTGAGTTTGGTTTCTCGTCGAAATGGAAGTTCAAGCAGCCGCAGCTGTTCAACTCTGTTAATGAGTAAGCAAAGTTTAAGCAATCATGGCCAAGACGACTGCGTACTCGATGCTGGACATCCGGGGAGCAGGCTGAACCACCGTAACTGAAGAACTTCAGAGAGGAGAGGTCAGTTGATTCAAATTTCGGGCAGTTGGCAAACATGGCCATTTGGGAAGAACTTGCAAACACCAGCGAGATCTTGTACTTCTCAATTATGTCACACAAAAGACCAGGATCAAAGTCACTGTCTGAAATAATGCTCGTTGTGCTGAACACTCCTGCGTTGATGATCATCAATAGACCTGAGAGCCAGTCCAGAGTGCTTGGTGTGTACTGAACTATGGAGCTGTTCATGGGACTGAAAGAAAAGTACATGTTATTTGTAAATATTTCCCCTTCTCATCGGTTAATATTTACAGAAAGCTCATAATAATCTGGTGACTATTGCTGATGGTGACTGCCTTGGGAACTCCCGTGGTGCCTGATGAGCTAAGAATGGCCAGCGTTTGATCGGTACCATCTTTTAAACGCACTGGCTGAAAGTTCAGCTCCACGGGTGTTGACAGGATATCCTGGATCCGAAGTGATCCCTCAGGATGATTGCGCATGGTAACGATCTTCACCTGGAGACCCTCGGTGGCTGCTCGCACCTTTTCAAATTCATCTCCATCGCAAAAGATCAGTCGGGGTTTCGTTAGTCCGAAGAGTTTTTCGATTGTAGACTTTTCATAGGCATTGTGCAGGGCGTGAAAGGGAATTCCATTGAAGAAGCAGGCATAAGCCACTGCCACCAAGTGGGTCGTGTGCCTTCCCATGACTCCCACAATGTCATTCTCTCCCAGTTCCAGTTTCCGCATGTAACTTGCCACTCGCTTAGCGTTCAGATGAACCTCTTCCCGGGTCAGCACGTTGTTCTCCGTGATTGAGATCTTATGTTTGTTCAATTTAAATTACTATTACTTTTAGATAACTCAAAACAAACCTGTGCTATTAGTTTTGGATGGCGTTCCATTTCGCGAAAGATAATCTCTCCGATCGACAGTTCGGGGGAAAATATACTCTGCCTTTCGCCACCACTCCAGACCTTGAGGTTATCATCATACGTGCTGTCTGCTTTCACTTCACTCATTTCTTAATATTTTGGGTTTGATTCGATTTATCAGTAATAAGAACTTTAATAGTATTTATGCGTTCTGACCTCGCGTAAAGCAAATATAGTATGCTGGCTTTATAGTCAATTGACCTGCCTTTTATAGCTATAGCTTAAATAATATTGGTGTGTGTAATATAATATGGTAATAAAAGTAAAACCCAACGTGACTTTTCCTGCATTCCAATATGCACATCGAATTTAATTCATATCATATTTACAATATAAAAAATCCATACTTTTCAAAACTTTCGGAAAAGTATTCTAATTTGAGCCACGTGTACGTGTGCTTAAACAAATTTTTTGTAATTGATGTGCTTTATAGTTTTATAAATTTAGCAAGCTTATTATTATTTTTTTTGACCAACCCCAAAAGTATTCTTATAATATCAATTTATCTTCAATTCGTTTATTCTATCCTCTAAAATACCAAATCATTGAGTCCTCATCAATGTTGGTGTTTTGTTTACTCAAACAATGATTAATTGCCAGGGCTGCTTTCAAGACCACTGATAATCCGACTGCAAGATTAGAGCCCATATCAAAATACTCAAAAAGATATCGAAAAGTGTTTCCGCAAGTGGTCAGCTGGGCAGGATTGAATGAGTACGTGCCACCCAAACCATAAGCTTATGATAATGGGAATCAGTCAAAGAGAGGATTATGGGCTCGGGAAACAAGTGGATTAAGGGGTTGACAATTGGGGGAATGTCCTGTCAGAATTTTGGCTTTTGCGTTTTGCATTTGTTTTTATGATTATTATGACCGAGATGGATCGTTCAGTTCTGCTCTGTTCCCTTCCCTTCCCTTCCCCTCAAACAATGGAAACTAATAAGTAAAATGTGTTTTTTGGACTTGTCGTTCATGTACATTGATTCTGGCTTAGTGCGTGGTGGGTGATGGTGGGTGGTGATGGTCCACCCTCTTTTCGAGTCGACAACATTTGTCATACGGCCAAAAGACAGCCTCAACAGTTGTTGGCGATTATCATTTTGACAGTTGCTTCTCGCTTCGCTTTTGTTTCAGTTCCCTTGGCTGCGTTTTGCGCCTTGATTTATGCATTTTTAAGCGGTTCACTTATTGTTTTCTGCGCACAAATATGGCCGAGTATCTGCGAGTATCTGTAAGATACTCAGCCCTTTCTTCTGCCCTTGGCGCCCGCGTAATTTGTTGATTTATTGCAAGGCTGCCATTGCAGGCATCTTCATTAAGCACTGCTTCAGTTTCCGCTTTTTATAGTAAGGCCCATTCTATAATTCGCTTACCGTTGGTAAGTAAGTTCATTATCATTATCCTGCCGGCATTGTCCTTAGCCTCGTTTGTCATGCCCGGTGCGTCTGCTTAAGTTTTCGCACGCTCCAACGCCTCAGCTTCCTTGGCGATGCGATGTCTCTTGGCTGTTGGCTGTGTGGAAATTGAATTGAAAACGTGCTGAAGCGTTAAATGCTCTTGTGTCAACTGTTGAGGCCCCTTACCCCCTTCCCCTTTCTTTCGAACTGTCCCCGTCTGTCCATCACTGCGAGGCCTGTGTCCTATGTCCTGTGTGTGTAGCGACATATGAGAATTTGTAACCTCAGCACAAGCTGGTCGAAAGTTCTTCGCTCTGCGGACAAGTTCCCAAGCTATCCAAGTGGCAAGTAAGCGTGGCATAATTAATTCTAAATTGCGACTGCACAGGATTTCCAAGTTTGGTGGACAAGGGCTTAGGACTTAGTGGATTTCCAGAAAAGCTGTTTTCAGATAGTTTGTAACTACTTATATGTCTTGTGTGTAACAGTAACAAGCAGTCGTCTAAATACATAAAGTGCATAAATAGCTGAATATAATTCGAATACTTAAGTTTTTTCCTGAAACCCATAGAAAAACCCGAAACATTTTAAAATTACCGCGTTTTTCTTTTACCTTCCTTACGTAATTGCTTACGTTAAACGCAATATATTGCCTTTGCAAAGTTGCCACTGTGCAACAGGTGGCGCCACCAAAAAATAATGTATGTATGTAGAATGTCTGTTGAGATATGTAAAAACACACTTCGGAGAGTTCTGCCAACAAGCGCTAGGTGTCGCTTCATAGTCCCATGTAGAATATATGTATATTTCTTGTTTTTTTTCTTAGCGAATTTAACCAATTGGATGTTTACTTCTAAACATAACGAAAAACATAAAAAATCGAATTGGATTTTAAATTTTTTTAGACAGAAACAAAAGGATTTTTGAAGAGGTAAGGTATTTTTGATACCTTTTTATGCACTGAACAAGCTTGAAAAATGTTAAAGTGTTCCAGTATCACGGCTTGATTATAGGATATAATTAATATTTATTTAAATAATAAATCATTTCACCTATTTAGGAATTAAAATTACTGTTTTCAGATTTGCGACAGCTGCAAGGAGTTATATTCCCGGCTTGTCAACCTGTCTTTATGGCGATTTCTGTGTTTATGTTGCTGGCGGGAAGCGAAAATGTCGCCAAAGGACGAAGGATTGGGACTGGGACAAGGCGACAGGAAACAAATAGACAAAACGCAAACTTTATTTTTAGTAGTTTTTGGCGCCGCGGTTCCTGTAAGTCGGCAACAAATGCGCAGACAGTCGCACAAACGCAGAGTTCCTTGTTATCCTTGCTGCTGCTGCTGCTGATGATGATGATGATGATGTACCCTCCACACCACGGTTGTATCCTCGCTCTTAGAGATATTTTCAGTGATTTTCTCTGCACTTTGGTTATGCTGACATTTTTATGTGGCTGGAAGGATGTCGTGGCTAAATGGAAGTGTCTTGGCAAAATATTTGCATCCGCTCGAATGGACAAATTTGCGTATTTATGAAAGGAACAGATTGAACAGATGCCCCTGCCATCTTCTTCCACGCATATTAGCAAATTTACTTTGAAATTGAATTTGCAGTGCAGCTTGTGGTGCAATTAAAGCGGCCACATTACTTCACTTGCTCCTTTTTTTATGAGCTGTCCTCAAAATGCAGTAAATACGCTTGGCTCGCTGCCAGCCAGGCGGCGATGTCCGGCGAATGGTCCTTTGGCTGTTCGCCACTGGTCACTGCGCCATGACCACCGCTCCCCAATCGGCGAATGTGCATTACAAATGCCTGTCAACGGCTCGCAAAATAGATTGCATTGTCTGCTGGCTACCTCTTGCCAAAGATGTCCTTTGCGTGGTGCGTGGGTGTTCCCCCTCTCATTTTGTTATCCTTTTTGCAGTAATAGATTTCCTTGGAGTTCACTGACTTGGAAAATGTGCAGCGACACTTCGGCCTCAAATAGGCAAATATGGTTTCATATATGCAAGTTACTTCATCAGAATGCATGAGCAATTTATCATTGTTGAAGTAATAAAACATCTCAGTTTGATCAATTGGAAAAATTTGTGTTGTCCCAGGAATAAGTAGATCTTTAGGGGAAGTATAGCTACATTTTGGTTAAATAAGTTCCGACACAGAATATTTATTTATATTTAAGACATTTCAATATTCGTTGATTAAACTTTTTGTATCGAATAGATAATAAAAATGTTATACTGCTTATACAATATTTTTAATACAACGCATGCAAAGATTTAAGTACTATTTTTTCAATCCTTTTCTTCTTTTGCGTACGTTGAATAAATTGAATCTCCCAAATAATTAGGCAAATAATCTGCATGTCCATATTTGTAATGAACCCATAACCTCCCATCCACTCCAAAGAAGCGTTCTGAGTGCACCTTTCATCTGTGAAGGCACCAGGCTCTCCTGCCTCCTCTCTCCGCCCATCAAGTGGGCGTGCCTGGGCGGGCCATAAACAACCTCTCACGGCCTCTGCTCGGTTCCCATTCCCATTCCCATTCCCGTTTCCCATTCCCAGTAAACAACAATCCGCGGCTAATCGCCAGGCTACTACTTGAAGAAGCTGCCGCCGAAGTTGGCTTGGCTGACTGGCTGATGATGATGATGATGGTCGAGAACAAAGTCAGAGGTTAAGCACGTGCGCATCACTGTGGGCAGCCCACAGGTCGCATCGGGCAACCAGCAACCAGCATCCAGCATCCAGCATCCTGGTCCTTTGGATACTGGGATTCTTGTGGGTATCCGCCTCCTCTCGCTGCTTTACGAGCTGCTCCTCTCGTTCGTTTGCTTTTGGCCGCTTTGGGCCAATTATAACCTTGGCCTGCTGCCGCCATATCTCACATTTTTTAGTACGTGGCCGGGTCGCGGCAATGATGAAGATGATCATTTCTTTTGCCTTTGCCTTTGCTGTGGCTGCTGCTGCTGCTGCTGATGCCCTTGCTCTTTGGCCAGAGTCTGCTGCTGTCTGGCCCAAGTTGGCCTGGCGCTTGGCAAAATTTATAAACGCGCACAGCGAACACCTCGCCACACGTTGGGGCGTCTCTCCTGCGATGTTGGCCCTCCTCTCCCCTCCCCCATCACACGGCTTCTTGGCCAACTCAACGACCTGGTAATTTATGATTAATGTTGGGAAGCCGCTGTCGTCGAAGATGTTGCAGTGGTTGCTAAGGCTTTTTGGCCCAAAAATCGGAGCATACCATTTTTGGCAACCCTCCTGTTGTGTCTTTTATTACAATTTGGCGATTGGCATGCCAGAAAGGTATTCAAGTGTATTTGCACACTAAGAAAAAGGAGATATCACTTGTCCTTAGAGTATAGAATTTGACAAGTTTTCTATCAGACAAAGCTAGATCTTTAAAATTCCTATGTGAACCATACAAATTTTTAAAAACAGCTGGTAAAGAACCTAAAAAAAGAAGTGGAATTAATTAGAAAACAAGTTATCAGAAAAACACGAAAATCTTTTACAGAGTTTTAAGCATCTACTTTATGCTACCGAAATCCCCATTAATTGTAAAATACTTATTAATGTGTCTTAACGAATGACATTTTTTCTATGAAAATTAAACATAAACATTAAGCTACATATAGTCCTTAATAAATCTTCAGAACTATTGTAGAACTCTTTAAATTAATAAAATATTTTAAAGAAAAGTTTTTTGGTACTTCAAAAAGTGAGAGATTTTATTGACATATATTTTTAAAATGTTGTAAATATTTAGTTGTAGGTACTTTCCTGAAATGAAGATAATTTTAATAAACTACATTTTCAGTGTACTTGTGGGGGAGGTCTGCAGGAGTACTGGGCCAGAGGTGAGCTCATGTCAACGCTTCGCTGAGCTCGCTGGCCATTTCAGATGAATTTATTTTTTAGGCTTTTTTTTATATTTATTTTAGAGCGGGTTGAATGAGGGGTGGAATGGAAAAAATGCACTTCCTGCTGGCGGCCAAGTCGGTGCCGAGGAGCTTAATTAAAGAGCGGCGGCGCTCATTTGACTGGGCCCGAGAGGCTTCCTGGAAATCAAAGAAACAAACTCGCTAAATATTTCAGTTAACGCTTTGGTGGTCTTGGCCTATAATTTGCTGCTGCTGCTGCTGCTGCTGGGATAGACATCGCCACTGACGGGTTTTGTATAAACAAGTCGAAGTCAGCTCTCAATCATAAATGAATCATGCGCAAATTATATGGCCAAGTCGGGGCCGATCTGATCTGGTGATCTGAAGATCTGGAGGCTGGACAGATGGCAGGACACGCAGCTTGCTGGCGCTGCTTAATAAACAATCATCAGCAAACAACAACAACGATATCAACGAGATCGAGATGAGGATGAGGATGAAGATGAAGATGAGAGGTAACAACAACGCCAACGCTGGCCATGTGATAATGATGATTTCACAACCAATTAAGCGTTGAAAGCCAAACACCGCCAGCTGAAATTTGAGGTTAATCCTTTAGCTGCTGCAATTTTCGGGGCCAGGCCAGCGAAACGTGAGCAGAAGGCGGCAACAGCAACAGCAAAAGCAACATCTACAGCGATGAAGATCTGAGATGGCGATGGAGATGGCGTTGATGCAGGCGGCTTCAATCAGCGCTCTCGGTCACACACTTGGCAGCAGCAACACCAGCAACATCAGCAGCAACAGCGGCGTCTGTCGGCTTGTTAAGTGGAGTGGCTGGTAAAGTTTGTCGGGTCGGCAAACGCCACGGGAAATTATGGTGGCCAAACTTCCCAGACCGCAACTAATTTAACCAAAGTGCGAATTGGAGGAGTCGCAATCGGAATCGCTTCGAGTGGAGTTGCACAGTCCAAGTCCGAGTCGAAGTCACATTCGCATTCGCAGTTGGAGTTGTGATGTTGATGTTGAGCCGAAAGCGAAGCGAAATGGCCAGACAAACCGAAAACAGACCGCAACAAAGCCGCCGCTGCTCGAGGAGGAGGAGTGGAGGATGTGGATGTGGATGTAGACCTGAGACCTGCAACCTGGAACCTGGTACTCCCAATACCCGTACGTCTTGTTAGGAGGCCCTGAGAATTATGAGCGTCTGCCCAAGCTGCGAACTTGTGAAGCGTGATGAGCGCATGGCTCTGGGATTGGGACTGGGACTGCAACTGGGATTGAGACCCCAGCAGCAGCAGCAGCAGCAAGGCTTTACTGTATGTGCAACACGCGATCTTCACGATGCCAGGGAGCACTTGAAATTAACTCATAAAATATACATTATCATAGCTGAAACCGCGACTCTTGCTGTGACTGCAGCACTGCGGACTGTTTCATGTTGTGTCTGCCTCCGGTCTGGTTTGGTTCCAAGTCTGAGTCTGGATGGGATCTAGTAGATGGTCGATGGTAGCTGGGAGCATGTCGTGTTCTAGTCTGCCTTTTTGGCGCTTTCGTGTGGCACCTGTCGCTGCCACCGCTGATTGGCCCTGCCTGGCACCGATCATCATCGTCAGCTGGTGGTACTTGGACTTCCACTGCGAGCTGCCTTGCCAATTGCCTTAACAGATTTGTGTGCAATTAGCCAGGCAGTCGCCATGGGAGCATCAGCCCAGCGGGAAAAAGGGAAAATGAAAACGGGGAAGGGGGAAAGGGGAATGTGGACTGGGGAGGAGACTCACTCAGCAAATGACATGCTGGCCGAGTGCAGTCGAGCATAATGGCAAATAAAGATCGGGCGGACCGATAGTTCAGCCAGGCGGTATCCGCAAAGCTGCAACTGATTTTGACGCCCCAAAAGAGGAATCACACACGCCCAGAGGCCACATGAAATGGACAGTGTTTTAGAGGGGGAGTTGCAAGTAACACTCAAAAGCATTTAATTCAGTTAATCTCGCTGAAAACTTAATTAACAATTCAAGTCTGCCTGGTTTTTTTAAGTAACATTTTTAAGGGCTTTTTTGTATTTATAGATTTACGTTCAGTACGGAAAATTAAGCAATTAACCTGTCGCATACTTCTTAGAATCATTCATTATTATTTTAAAACGTCAGCTTTTATTTAGTGATAAAGAATAAAGAATGTCCGAAAAATCTTACTGGAATGATATTCTAATTAGCTAAAATAATTATATCATATCACCATGTAATAGCCTGCTTTTGGTATACCTACATTAAAATAGCCTATAAATATTTAAATTGGTTTTTCGTGTATTTATTTGGCGACTGTGGGAACCTTAACAAATTTTTGGATGGCACCGCAGTTCCTTTGCTTTTCGTTGTTTCGTTGTCCTCCCCCGACGACAGTCGTCCTTTTCGCTCACGTCTACGTGTAGCGCACTTATGCACAATTATGGCTTTATTGTCTAAACTTGGGCACATCTATTTAAAGCCATGCTCGTCGGCGGCAGCAGCCGACTCCGATCGGATCCATAGAGCGTTGCATTTTCGGTTTGGCCTTTAATGCGCCGCCATCGCCGCCTGCGCAGCTCCTGGCCAAAGCCCCAGCTCCTCCTTCATCTCCTTTGCCTCCCTGCAATCCGTCCGTCTGTGTTGGCTTCATTGTTTTCTTGGCGGCCCTTCGTCATCGTCAGCAGTTCCAGTTGGTGCACTGAAAAATTAAGGCTCCGAAACAGGTTTAATTAATATATATATTATTATATTAATTTATGTGCTTAAAGTAATTTAACCTCAGCTTAGACTACACATTTAACACCTATAATCTATAATCCATGTATTCATGACCATTTCTGTACAAATTCAAATTCAAAACACTATGTCATGAGCTTCAAGTTAAAGCCTTACATGAAAGATAAAGTTTGGTAAATACCCAGGTTTTTAATGTTTTTTACTAATTTATTCAAAATGATTTTATTAAACAAAAAATGTATAATTTATTCAAACAGCAAATTTTTAACTTCTTTAAGTTGGTGTATTTTTTTGCAAAGACAATTTGCAATTGTTGTATTTTTTTTTAACGTTTTAAAAAATATCTGAAAGCTTAACAAAAATTTGTGAACAACAATTTGAAACTGATGAGGTTTTTAGTTTTTTTTTTTTTTCAGCGTACCCACTGTTTGTCCAGGCATCGTGTGTGCTCAAGACTGTTTTGGTTTCTGTTTCTGCAACTCCCAGCTCCAACTTGCAGCTCCCAGTGCCAACTTCCAAGCTGAGACTCCGACTCCCGGACGAATTAACTTGTTTTGGTATAAACGGCGGCTATTTTGTAAGTTCATAAAGGATAAATTGCCAATTTTGGGATTTGAACTGGCCAACGTTTTGCGTGTCTGTCCCTGTCCCGCGTCTCACCCCCATTACCATTCCCATACCCATACCCATGGCCATGCCCATGCCCATCCCAATACCCATACCCATATCCATCCCATCATTGGGCCTGCCCCATTCGTCGGTGCTATATTGAGTTTTCAATCTTTTGTTGACTTGATGTGGCCACCGATCGACTGGCTGGAGTCCGAGTCCCGACTACGAGTCCGAGTCCGAGTATAAGTATCAGTGTCTGCCGCGCTTGCGTGGAGTCTTCAGGGAAAACTGGCAGCCAACCTTGAGTTGCTTATTTAAGGCAGTTCGTCAATTTCTGCCGTCTGAGCCCAAGTCTGAATCTCAGCCAGAGTCTGAGTCTCAGTCTCAGTCTTAGCCTGAACCGAGAGTGGAGAGACAATGGCCGGGCCAACGAAAGCCCAGCAAAACGCTAGCCACTGTGGCGGGCAGTCCGTCCGGCGCAAAATGAAACAAAACCAATTAAAAATGTTTCGTTGCACCCAAAAACGAAGATTCGCTTGTTGCTGGCTGGGGGTTGAGGGTGGGAGGAGAGGCAGGAGCAGGAGGGAGAATTTCCAGCACTGAGGAAAATACAAGAATTTTGAAATTAAAATGGATAAAAATGTATTCGTTTTAAATGATTTTTAGAGACCGTTCTTTAAGTTAAACCTAAAAAAGAAGATGTACATAGATACTTTAAGTAATAAATAAATAAAACATTTCAAGAACATTTCAATTTATCTTTTGAATACAAAAAGATTGATGACTGATAATGATTTGAGTTTTGGCTTTTATTAACAAAAATGCATGTAAAAAATAACTATCAGTTAAACCTGTGTATATTTATAACACAAGGTTTTATAATAAAATTTATTACAAATTCTTTAGTCAACCCCTTAATTTTGCGAGTTTAAATATGTACTATATTTTAAAAAGGTTTATTCAAATAATGTTTTCTTTAAGATTTCCTATTAGTTGTTTAGATTGTTCATTCGTAAATTTTATAACGTACTTAAGGCAGAGAATTTCTCTCAGTGCTTGGCTGTGGCTGTGACTGTGACTGCCACTGCGCTGGTGGCACTGCCAAAGCCAGAGGAGTATCATTTTCTGTGGCCACTGAGCGCCACTGGGTGAGTTCTACTTGTTGCTATAGCCTGCTGTTGATTGTCTTGCAGATATGCAAGCTCAGGATGGAGGGGCTGGGGAGGGGAGGTGGTGGGGCAAGCGCAACGCCGGCGCACTACCTACACGGTGGCAGGCTAACAAAAAGCGACAACAACTACATTTTTTGGTCTCAGCCTGCTGGGGTATACACACACACAGAGACACACACACACACAGTCACTTTAAGATACATTCTTCTGGGTCTCAGGTCTTCATTTTTAATGAAATTCTTAACAAGGCGCACAAAATGCAGCGCCGTCGACGTCGACCGCTCTGTTGTCCAACTAACTAACCAAATCGCAGTCGCAGCAAGTTAAGTGAAGTGACCGCCCGCCCGCCTGCCCCTTTTTTGGGTTTTCCATTGGAGTTTCTGGGAGACTGAGACTGGTAGCTATAGTAAGAGCCTGGAGCTGGAGCTGAAGCTGGAGCTTGGGGAGCTGCAATTGGGATTGGGTCCATGAGAAGGCGACCGCACACCGCGATTTTGGCCAACAGCCGCTGAAACTGAAGCTCAAGCCGCCGCCGCCGCCGCTCTCATTGGAATTCATTAAAAATTCACCAGTGTGTGCGAGTCGGTCGTCGGTCTTCTGCCCAAAAAGCCGGTTGAAAGCCCAGCACATCCACATCCAGAACAGCATGGGCAACACGAAAAAAACATTGTGCATGGAATGAGAGCAGCTCGAAAAATTTACGAAATTAGTTCACAAGCTGGCGAGGATCGGGGACGCAGAGGGAGCTGGCTAAGTTGGAGGCCCAGAGCATACCAGCGCCACTTTAATTTAGTCATCAGGTGATTTTTCGCGAGCTTCAAGTGAAATCTTTAACGTGACGTTGGAGATTGTTATGTGATCTTGGTTTGCGGGCTCCTCTCAGGAGGAGCAAGGCTGCTGGGTGATGAAGGATGAGGAGGGGACAGGGGAACCAGACCGGTGGACATCGGGACAGAGGTTGAATAGTCAGCGCGTGTGTGGGCAATTGGACTCGGAGCTTGACTGGCCTGCTACCAATTTTACTGCGATGCTGATTTGCCTGGGCGATCGAAGAATGGAAAATAAATCCACAATTCTGCCTTGGATATACAAACAATTTTGAAAAACGTAGCAACTTAAGAATGTTTTTCTTCTTATTCTAAAACATATTAACAAAAAAACCTGGTATTTCTTGGTTTATAGTTAAATTAAGATAGTCACACGAAATTTTTAGAACAAAAATAAAATATAGTAAAATATGATACACTTAACCTTTGCGTTCCAGTAATGGACTTATACTGAGTACATTCCCTCTATCTCTGGTCAACCTGACTAAGTACCTGTTCTCTTGGACATTTTCTGGAATCTAGAGCTACCGAATTGCTGGATAATTTCAGAGGCATTCGACTTATTCGAAAGATTTGCAAGGCAAGGCAATCGTCAGAGTCAGTTTATAACCCGTACGATCTTGAAGCTTATAACCGAGTTAGTGACATTTCTTAGCCCAAGTGAAGTAAGCCAGAATCCAGATGCCAAAGCGAGCAGACTCGTAATGGGGGACGCCGTGCAGTCTAGAGTGTAATAACAAGCTCAGGCGACGAACTGCATCACGATGTACTCATACTCATACTCATACTCATAGCCATGCTCATACTCATACCAGTTCCATATTGCGCTGGCGGCTGTCTGGTCCCAGAGTTCCAGACTTCCCTGGACATGCTTATCAACAAATACCGCAGACAGATATTTAGCGAGTGCTGCTGCTGATGCCGCTGCAGCTGAGGACTCCAGGCTTCCAGGCCTGTCAACTTGACTAAGCACTGACTTGGGCATCCAGGTACTCACTGAAATATTCCACCATAACAAGTTATTTACTATGACGAGCTTTGATTGGATCGAATTGGCCTGGACTTCGACTTGGGCTTGGGCTTGGGATGGGAATGGGAATAGGAGCAGGGCTGCCTCAAGGACGGGAAAAGCAGTTGCAAATTGTAAACTATTTGATTTAGGAAATGCGAGGCAAAAACCAGTAGCCGACAGCTGCAATTTCAATAAAGCAACTGCAACTGCATTGCGGCGAACAGGTGGCAATCGGTCATGCAACTTGTGGCTCGAAGATCCGACCAATCAGCCGGCGGCACCATCATGGCCAGCCACGTTTAATGACAAGATCAAGCTCAGTTCACTCCACTCCACTTCACTTTGCTTCCCTAACACCCAAGGCTAGAGAGTAGGATTCAAAGTCGCGAAAGTGTGCAGCAAATGTTGCTGATGTTGCTGCTGCTGCTGATGACGATCGTAGAGTAAAGTAAAGTAAAGTAGAAACAAAAACCAGCTTCGTTGGGGCAGCAAACAGCCAGATCTCTCACCTGTTGTTGCCTCCTAGCTTGTTGCTGTTGGTGGTGGTAATGTTGCTGCTGCTGCTTCCACTGATGTTGCTGCCTCCGTGGGTCTAGTAGACCACCGTCTTTGTTGTTGCTCAAGTCGACGCAGTGTCTGGGAAGTCGCTGTGCTCGTCTCGCCTTGGTGGCAGTCATGGGAATTATTGTTTATTGGCATTGGCCACGGTCGTTCCCCACAGTCGCAGACGTCGTCTTAACCCCACTTACCTGGGCTAGGCAAATAGAAAGATGACTGGGCCGTCAACGTTTCTAGGACAGATTTCGTTCTGACATTTCTATTAGACAATTTGTCGTCGGAACAGTATCTCCTCTAAGGAATTCGAGGTGGAAAAGTAACGAGTGGACGAGCGGGAAAGGAAAGGAAAAGATAGGGCAAGCAAAGGAATGCTAGGTGTGATTTCTTGAAGATTACCGCAACTAGGAAATATTCCAAAAGTATCAAATTTTATAAAATCTAGGTTAAATAGTAAGTAAAGTAAACCTTTGTTATGGTTTTAAACTAATTTGTATATTTTAAAATTTGATTAATTTGGATACAAACTGTCCTGAGAAGTTCTACCAACGTAAAATATTGGCTTCGCAAACCGAAAAAAGTTAAGGTAACCCCATCCTTTGGCCAATTGGAACCACCCTTAACAGCCGATCTGAGTGCCTCCAAATAAGCGAGCACTGCCTTAACCCGAAGCCCATTGCATGTCACTCCTCGAACTGATCCCTGCCAGCTGTGCAACTGTTAAATGCAGTTAGCCCAGAAGGAGCAGAAGCTCTTTCAAATTATAAAGCGGCTTTCCGAATGCCAATAAACAACAAGTTTGCTGGGGAGGACTAAGAACTGAGAACTGAGGACTTAGGACATCGGACTAATGGGCAGGTGCATCTCGCACGCAGTGCATTTGTTTCAGCGGCAGCTGCCGGGCCAAAGAGAAGAAGAGCTTAGTGGCCAGGGCCAAAACCAAACCACGTGGTCGAAGCATTTAACCAGGGGTTAACCACATGACTCACGACCCGATTGCATATTTATTTACTGGGGAGAAGCAACCCGTCTGTCTGTGTGGTCTGATAATGCGGCTACCTTCATTAATTAGGGAAGTTGGCCTGTTGCTCATTTGTTGTTGCCAACCGCGGTGACATTCTGATTGAGCAGCTCCGCTTAAGCGACTACCATTCCAGCACCTCACTTAGCACGCCCCAAAAAAGAACACAGACACGTTTACAGAACAGATACAGATACAGGAGCAGGTGCTATCATCCCAAAAAAAGGACCCCGAAACGAGGCAGGTCCTGCCCGAAAAAAAAAGAAGAGGGAGCGACAGAGCCCAGCCAGTCGGCAAGCCAGACATACATATCCTTTGTGTGCGGACGGCAGCTGTTTTTCTGGGCAGGATCAACGACTTAGCACGTGGCGCATGTGGCGTTCGCTTCCTCGCTCCTCTTCCCCCAAAAAAGAGGAAGCGAACGTCACTGGCTCCTGCCAAAAACTGAAAAAAAAACCAAAAACCAACAGCAATCAGTAAGAAAAAAGGTCACTCGGGAAGTGTGTCCCGGCTATTGAATCCTTGTGGCAGCTGCTGCTGCTGCTGCGGCTCCTGCTCCTGGTTCCTCATATTCCATATTCCCTATTCCTTTGTGCTCCTTCTGCATCTCCTCCTACCCTTCCCTCATTTTCTTCTCTTCGTGTTTCTGATTTCGTTCTTGGCGAGTTGTCATTATTTATTATTGTTTGGTCCTTTGTTTGGCCTTTGTGCGTTTTAATTTAATTACGATTTATGTATGGAAATTTTTTTGAAATTCGGAAACCCTTGGGGTTGCTTCGATTTTATTCAATAGTGTTTGGACAGCGTCGATAATGAATTGGCATAATATTTTCCCAATAGTTTATCGAGGGGTTGCAAACGGGGTTGCATCCCAGAAACACTCGAGTCTTTCACACGCAATTGCATCCATTCATCCATCCATCCGGATGAGGTTGATGATGAGCTAATTGAGACATTTCATCAAATCATCGGATTTGGATTCGGAATCGGGGTGGGCCCTCAGTTACTGAGACACTCAGATACTCAGATACACAGATACACAGATACAGATACAGAGGGATATGGCAACATGAGATAATTTGCGTCCAGGCTTAGCGCCTTGGAATGGAGGTTGGACATTGTGTCTGGGGCAATGTTTTCAGATACTTTATCGCCGGGATGCGTTAAAATGTTTCGCGCTTTTTATTGCGCTTAACGTGATTTCTGCTGTGCCGGCTGTGCTGTGTATTTTAGACCCTTTTCGCACCGTCCACATATAAATTGACAAACTTATGCGTGTGCGGCATTCCCTTATTGATTTTATAATTAAGCGTTGTCATTAAATTTTATGGCCCTGCGATGCAACACCTAATTGAGCCGTTGTTGCTGCTGCAGCTGCAGCTGCGGCCAATTCACTTCTATTTTAACGATTAGTTCGGGAGAATTTGAGCTTAGGTCAAGCTGTACAATCTATATAATCCTTTGTTTCTAATTCGCCTTGATGCATAAATCATCTGCATAAATTCGCGTGGAATTTCCTTTGTTTTGCCGTTTGGCAAAAATGTGTTTTTGTTTCCCTGGCGGCAGTTCATCATGTCCCAGTCAGCGTTGATTGAATGTCTTTCGGTTTGCGCTGAAATTTCAGAAATTTCTGCTACGTCTGGCCATATATTCTCGATATCCACTTATAAATCTCCGCGCTGCCCCATTGTCTTTGGGTCTTTGGGGGCTTTGTCTCCCTTTCTGTCCCTTTGATTGCCCCGGACTGACTCGGGCATTCCTCGGATTTGGACCTAGGACTGGGACTGCGACAGGGGCTCAATTAATATCGAATGTGGCATAAGTGCAGCATCATTCGGAAGTCGCTAGCCCCACGGACACGCCCCCTTCTCCAGCGATCAGCTGACAACTTTATCTAGCTGATGGACTGCGGACTGTGTGTGTGGTTCATGGTGTCTGCTTCCGTTGCCAGAAGGCTCATTGGGACACACACTCTGCACCCTGCACCTCCGACTCCTCCTGCATCTCTCAATCTCATCTCTCGCTAATTGTCCCTGGGCCTGTGTGCGCGTCATAAGCCGCTGCTGCTGCTGCTGCTGCTGTTGCTGCTGCTGGCGCAATAAGGCTGCAACTTCTTGCCCTGGTCGTCGTGGTCCTCTTTTAGTGTCTGCCTAAGCAGCAGGTCATTCTTCCTGTTTATCTCTGCTGCACAGGGAGAAAATAGGCAATACTGTAAAAAACAGCTTGATAAAGCTCTTAAAACAATGGACCTACAAGCAGACTTTATTTTTAATAAAAATAAACAGTTAAAAAGAACTTCTAAATAAATTAAGTTTTTGTTACTTTGTTGATTTGAGCTGTGAATAAAATTTCAACTTAAAAACTACCTAGAGTTTGCTAGCCAGAAATTTCACCAAACGTGTCTTGTACATAAAAATGTATCTAGAAAAGGTTCCAAACTTCCACCTCAGTGTAGTTTGCTTCCTCTGCCTGTGATATGAGTATTTTTTTATGCCGCAACACGCACAATTTACCTTGGCCAGCGAACACAAACAAAAACAAAGTCAGCTGACTCATGTAGAAATTGACGGTGACCTGGAACTCGGAACCTGGAAATGGGAAAGGAAAAGGGAACCTCTGGTGTCTAGGCGGTGCGTTTAATGAGCGGAACGGATTTCTGAACGCCCCAGCCGGCAGTTGTTATCCTGCTCAGTCGCAGTCTCCGTCTCACTTCCTCCCTATCCCTATCCCTGTGGCCCAGCTCAGCTTCCCGGGATGAGGAAACAGTGGGAGCCAGAGCCACACAATGCGTCCATAGATCGTCTGGCAGTCCGTCTGTGTGTGTGTGTGCACTTAAAATCCTATTAGGCTCAATTATCCGCTGATATTGCGTACACGATCTCATCTCAGTTGGCTTCCTTTTTCAATTTCATTCATTCATTCATTGCCCGACTGTGTGTGACTGTGTCTGTGTTTGTTCCAGGAATTAGTTGACTTGTTGTTTGCATTCAATTTGTCTTTCCCTTCGTTCGGTATTCGGTGTTTCGGTAGCCTTAAACCCAAGACACACATATATCCTGGCAGGACGTGCCCGTACCTTTGGCAAGCTGCTGCTGCTTCATTGTCCAGCACACGCTTCCAACTGACATTGATTCATATTTAGTGGCTGTGAATGGACGGAGGGGGCAACTGGTTCTATTAGGACATCTCAGTCCGAGTCTCAGTTTTGTTGGTGGTCTCCCACTTGTAGGACACACAGAACAGGACCTCAGCTGCTGCCTGCCAATGGCAGCTGTGTTAGCAATATGATTAGCCAACCTTCAAGGGTCTTGGGCTGGACATTCCACAAGGAGTCGCAAAAAAATGCACTGGCAACATTCGATGCCACTTCAAAAGGCGCCTCGCCTTACCGTTAAATGAAATCACTTTTAATTTCGTTCACAAAGAACGAACACGAACAATAAAAGCGCTATACAAAAAAAGTGTCGTATTTCAAATGTTTCATAAAGACATCAACTAAATCAAAAGCGACAACAGCACCTAAGGCCTCCTCGGCTTCCATGGCCATAATTTCTTGGCCAACAACAAGCAACCACAACCACAACAACAACACTGTTGTCTGGCGATCGTTGAAAAATTAATAAAATTAGTAATCAGCGCTTTAAATCAACAGAAATCAAGAGGCAACCAAGGCAGCCAGGCACTCATCCGCAGCCCACGACGAAGAACCGAAATCGAGGGGAACTTCGGGGGACTACATATATGTGTCGCCCCGAAACCGCAGATTAGATAGCGCCGCCGTTTGCTGCTAATGATTTCTATTGCCTCCGAGGCTGCCACTGTAGGAGCAGGCCACCGCTTCCACCGCCTCTCATCTGCGCATCTCGGATCTTGCATCTCGAATTGGGATGCTGCCACTCGATTGCCGATTTTGCTTATAATGAAGCAACCACCACAGTGAGGAGAGTAAATAATAAACGACATTTGAATGCTCTTCATGCTGTCTTTAAAATATAAACTTATCACTGCATATTATTTAATCTTAACTGTCTATTAGCTTCAGTGACAATCATCTCTATCCATTTATTTTAATTGTTTATTAATTGGATTATTTGAAAAACCATTTAATTTTGTTTCATCCTAAAATCGTTTTAACTCTTAAGTTTAATTTTAAAATAATATCTTGAACTTAATTTTCTAAACAGAAAACAATGCACAATTTGTAGGGAACACTTCTTTTAGAATTCTTAAAGTTTTTAATAAAAAGAATATGACAATTACAGCTTTTCGGTTTAAAATACATAATTAATTCAATTTATAGATCAATAAAATTTTGTAAGGAAAAATTATAAGTCTTGCTAAGTTAAAAGATTTTTGGACAACCCAGACAGTGGCATAAGCCCAAGTAAAGTGAGAACGCGGTCTTCACTAGGATACCCGAGGAAATGGGCAGGCTAAATAGAGAGGTAGAGAGTGAGACTGAGATTCTAAGACGTTCAAGGTCTGCCACCACCGAGGGAAACCTGGGCAGGCCCAAACCAATTGGCTCACACTTTGGCGCTGGGCTTTGGGGACGGTGCTTGGTGCTTTGGTGCTTTGTGCTTTGGTGCCTGGGACTCGAGCGTGGAGATCGCGAGCGTTAGATAAACTTGCCACCAGCATCGAGGCTCTGGACAGCACGGCTTGGTCTCCCTGGGCAGCCCAGTCCCAGTCCTGCCCCCCTGATCCCTGATCCCCGATCTTTTCTTTGGGGCTCGTCATCATTATAAAACGAATTGATGTGCGATAATCGCTTGAGGTCTTAGCGCCAGCTTTTTGAGACTGCGACTGCTGGGAGTTAAAGACGGCTTGATTCTGGGCCTGATTATGGCAGGCGCAACCTTACACAGCCTCCCGATCAAGCCCACAGCTTCTGTGCAACTGAATACGATATTTCGTTTTTTTGTTTAGTTTGGTTTGGTTTGGCTCAAGAGGAGCAGGAGCAGGAGCTGGAGCTGGAGTTGTGGGAATGCGGCTGTGCTCCGGCTACTTTGCAATTTCTGGCTGGGCTTGACTTTTTGCGGTGCGGTACGACTGCCAAAAACAATTGAATTCGATTGAATGCACCGGCAAAGGGAGGCCGCTTTCGGTCACATTCCACTGCAGTGGCAACCACAATGCGGCAGCCGCACAAACAACACAAACAAAACAATCACAACAACTGTCAACGCCCAGGCGACAACGGCGCCGCGGATCCAGAAACTCTCTTAAAAGACAATCAGCGACACCTTTTTGGTCCAAAATACTCTCGATGCGGCTTTCTGGCCGAAAAGAAGAAGCTGCTGCATGGCCAGAACCCGCGCGCATAAAAAGATTCACAAAGTTCGTTGCTTAAGTCTTTTGTTTCGAATGCAGACACAAAAATTGAACTCTATCCCTTTGTGAAGTGCGAAAGCGACAGTGCAAAGAACAATGCTCAGCTTCTGCTGCTTCTGCTTTTGCTCCTGGTCCCATCTTCAACTCCAACTCCAACTACCAGATCCTGAGATCTGCTCCCAAGGCTCCCAGTTATGTCGCGCCATGTTTGGCATATGATTTCAAAAATTGCCCTTTTTGGGGTTTCGACTTACAGCCAAGATGAGGCGGAGAGGCCAAATCCATGACATCATATTTGGGTGCTAAAAGCGAGCCGCCCTTGGACTCCCAGTTCCATTCCCATTCCCTGTCCCTGTAAATAGAGACTTTTCCACCATCACTGTACTGCCCTGCGGGAACAAACCAACAAAAAAAGAAACAAAAACGAACTCAGATGGTGTCGAAGTTCGCACATCAATTGCACAATCCGCAAACAGCAATAATCACTGTCAGAAGAGATTAAAGCGATAAGCCGAGACAGAGGATGCCCAGGCAGATCAGAGGACCAGACTGGACCAGACTGGCACAAAAAAAGCAGGCTAAGGAGAAGGAAGAGGAGAAGGAGTAAAGGGACCAGTCCGGGGACCAGCAGACCCAGACTGCCTCAATTGGGTGGCCAAAAATGAAATCATTAACACCTAAGATAATAAAAACGCAGTCCCAGGCACCAGATAAACGCATTTCGAGTGCCACTGAACGCCAGGAATGCGTGTGTGTGGGGGGAAGGGTTAAGAGGGGCTAAGGAGGAGCAGAGGATCAGAGGAGCAGACTGTAAGAGGATCTCTGTAAACCAAAGTTGATTTCTATCTTTTCATGGGAGGCTGGCATTAACGAAAGCAGCAATATACTTGCAGACTTGCAAACCTGGGGATCGGTTCCCAAGGCTTCCCCTGGTGGTTGGTTCACCTTCCCTTTCTGAGGAGACCACCGATCAAATGGTGAACCTGAAGCCGACACAAAGCCAATTAATTTATTAAATTGAAGTATATGATGCAGGGGGAGGGAGAGGGGGCCTGAGGCCCGAAGAGGATTGCATGAAAGGAATTTTGGCGACAGACGCCTTTTGCTAAAAGCAAAATGGGTTTCGTGTGCCTGCTTTTGGTCAAGAGCAAAGCAGCGTGTTAATTTTTACCAATTTGCGGTGCCAGCAGCAGCAGCAATGGCCAAAAAAAGCCAAAAATTACCGAAAAAAAATTTCGAGAGACGAATCTTTGGCAACGACAACGACAACAACAACGTCGCTGCAACATGTTGCGAAGGTGCAAAACTAATGGATTTCGTCGTCGCCGTTCGGTCGCATTTGCCTGCCACCTGCCCCCTGCCACTGCCCCTTTGAAAAGTAACCAAGTCAACGTCCAGTCTCCAGGCTCAAAACCAAACCAGACCAGGCCATGAATGTGCTTTGCTTCCCAGGCGCTCTCATGGACGCCTTTTTGGCCCCCTCCAGCAGCTCCTCTGCGCGTTTATATTGATATATTATGGCCACGGTTTCTTTGGGACAAAGATCTGCTTATTATATAAAAAAAGAGCGAACAAAAAAAAATAAAACAGCAACAAGTAAACGAAAAACAACAACAAATCAGCCAGAAACAGAGTCCGAGTCCCGAGTACCAGAAAGCAGGGACCACAGACCCATCCACACATCCCCAGCAAACCCAGCAACCCAGCAACCCAGCAACCCAACAACCACATCCACTCTGCCCCATCCACAAGGTATTCGCATAAAAGGCGCACAGCAGAAGGCATCGCTGCGGCAGATCTTGAGATCTGATAAGAAAATGATAAAAAGGTAGACGCCAGTTTTTAATTTGATTGGAATGGAATTTTCAGATGATTGCAATGTTGCTAAAACGGCAGCGCCGTAGAGTCCACAGAGTCGTCGGACAGACGGACACGGACTTTGGGCGACGGAGACGGAGACGGAACGGTTCGGTTCGGTTGGGTTCGGATTCGGGCTGGGGCTCGGGCTGAGATCGGAAAGAAAGGAAAGGAGCGGAGGAGGATCCCACTGAGATCTGTGATGTGGCTGGTGTTCTTCATGTTGTTGCTGTTGTTGTTGTGGGAGGGGCGGAAAAAAGAGAGTGCTGGCCAGAACTGAACTCATTGGCATTGGGTATGCTGCATTGACCAAAAATTTCAGGTTGCATGGACTCGATCAGTGCTCTACTTTACGATCAGAATAAAACGCATTAAACATTTTGTCAATTCCTTGGAAATTATAATTGAAGGAGTATTTTATTTTCTGAATATTTGAACGTTTTTCTATAGTGCAACCGCTTTTCTTTTTGATTAATAAAAAAAGAATTATAAACAATTTTATCTTAAAACGGCGTTATAAGATTAACTTTTTAAGAAATATTTTATGGGCTACGGATTTACTAAAAGATCATTGAAAATGTAAATTAAGACTACCAATTAATTTTATGTCCTTGTGAGCTTTATGTTAAACTCTAAAATTTATTTTAAGCAATGTTAAAACAAATATAGGTATTTATATTGTTTTGGAATTTTTTAATAATTTAAGAGCGGTATTTTTAACCAAGCAATAGCACATGCTATTAATAATATTGGTTAATATCGTTGAAGTAAAACTATAATAGACTTTTAATAAAAATCTTGATCTTGGCGAAATCTTTTAGAATACATTTTTTAAGATATTGCGATTGTTTTAAGAAAGAATTTGCGATTATTCAGTTTAGAGTGAAATTCCTTAACTAGTTTTACTCCTACGAAATTATTTGTTTCTTCTTAGCATAAACAATTGAGTGAAATAAAATTTAATTCAATCGCTTTAAAAACTAAAAAATTATTAAGTTCGGGTACGTTAAATACCTTCGTCCTTCACAGGGTATTGCCCAGTTCAGCTTGGCCTGGCCAACATTCCATAGGTAAATTTGCATCTTGCGCCGCGTCTGTCATTTCATTTCACCAAAAGTACACACACACACACACAGCAGCAACAACAAAGGCCGCAGACGATGGGCACATGGGTGGGGAATGGGGATAGAGGGGTGGTGGACATAAAGGGGTCCGAATGGTGATGGTGAGCCCATCGTGGCCGCAAGGATGCGAGAGGAATAGGAAGCAAAGCAGTGCGGATAGTTCGGCGGTGCACCCAGGGAAAAAAAAGCTCTAAAACAGCTTTATACCATTTGGTATCACTTATGGTATCATTATAAGAACGGATTTTTGATAAGATTTAGGATTTAATACGGATTTTTTATAAGGTTGCTCTTACTCTCAGATTCTTTATCTAAAACTAGAACAACATTTTCAAAAATCCGTACTTAAATGAATACCATAAGTTCTTATAATGATACCAAGTGGGTATAAAGCTGTTTTAGAGCTTTTTTTTCCCTGAGTGTGGTGATGATGGTGGCTCAGTGGTTCAGTGGTGTTAGTGGTGCAGCCGGAGGAGCCAGGCCGTTGCCGATGCCGATGCCGCCACCTTAATTTATTTCATCTCATGCAATAATTTTTGTGGTTAACAAGTTTTGGCGGCATCGTTAGCGTCTTCACACGCTTCGCGGGATATCAACACCATTTATTGCCGTTTTGGTATTTTCGCAGTCTCTTTTGCCTTTTGCCCCTCTTAACCCATCTTAAACCCCCCTCTGACCCCCCTGACCCTCTGTCCCTGCTCTTCATTTTGCACTGTTTGTTGTTGCTTTTATTTAGGTTTTGTTGTTGGTGGCTGCGGTTTGGGCAGAGCGATTTTATTGCTTGATTTTTGCGGTTTATCTGCTCGCTCTCATATAAAAATCGATTGGATTCCCGTGAAATTGATAAGTCAAGTCAACGCCAAGTCCTCCTCCTCCTCAACCTCCTCCTCCTTCCATCCTGCTGATTTTGCAATCCTGGCCATCGTAAATTATGCGCCTCGACTAGTTTTCTACATTAAAAGGCAGACGCCAGCGCCACAGATTTGCCACCGATCCCTATCCCTATCCCTATCCCTATCCCCATCCGATTTTCATAGCAATCCCCACTGGTCAGACAGCTCCTACTGCCACAGGCCTGTGCCCGGTAGTGTTAAAATATTCGACCACCTAGGGTCCCATGGAATTTATTTAGCCCGAAGCCTGAGGCTCGAAGAAGCCTGAAGTCCGGCACATTTCTGCCGCTTTTTATTAACTTTGGGCATGTCATCAACTCGGACTCAGTTCGTTCTCATCTTTTTTGTTGTTTTGTCGCCTCGCCTAATTGAAATATTAGTTGAGGATTGAGGATTAGGGATTTCACCCGGGGTGAGTCACGGGTCGAGTTCGAGTTGGGCACAAAGATGGATATGAGTGCGATCTATGGGCACTGCTGCTGCCGTGACTTCCACTTACGGCTGGGAGTTCAGGAGGAGTCTGCCACTCTTTATTTATAGCCCATCCATCGCCTCATTGTGACTCGTGTGGCCCGAGACGTTTTTGGTTATTTTTGCCACATTGCTGTTGTCTGGAGCAGAGCAACTGGAAATGGGAAAGGGAAAGTCAGGAAGAGTCTTTAACGACTTGGCTGTACTCTTTACTATTTTAACCTATTTCGCATTAAAAATAACTTTAACGATCAGCTGACGTATAATGTTTTAACGTGCTTTAAAGTTAAATTAATGTGTTATTAAATTTACTGATGTCATTGTTTTGTTTTTTTATTTTATTTGTTTATGTTATTTGATAGGTGTAGGAGTAGTTTACAAAACTTAAACTAACAAGAAAATATAAATGTACAAAATTTATTTGGATTTTTTTTATTAACAAGAGTGTTGAATAAGTTACACACAAAACAAAAGGTGTTATTATTATTTCAGGACTAAAAAGGTCATGCTTATATATATACATAGGTAGATTATAAGATTTATTTTTCAACTCTTGCTAGTTGTAAATATCTCCAGCAAGGGTATCCAAATATCGTTGTCAAACCTCTTTTACCACTTGGCGGGGCTAATTACATGGAGCATATTTTTAGGCCCAGACACTCCGCTGATTATCTGCAATTCACGTGTCGCTGTTCTGTTCTGTTTCTGTCTGCAACAGTCTGTCGACTGTCTCCTCCGCTGGTCGTTGTCTTCTGCTCTTGAGTTTGCCAAACAAAAAGTTTGCCAAAAAATGTCAAACGTCAGACGTTTTATTATCAGATCGCCCGGTGCGATGAGCTGTCACCTCCCCCTAGCAAAACACGGATTTGCTTCACCACCGTTCATTGTCCTCTGGCGATCAAAGCACTGCCCTTTATAAGCCGCATGACTCACCTCGGGAATATCCCCATTAGAATACCCATTGTTGATCAGGGGAGGCACGTCATAGCCTAGATAAGCCAAAGATCAAATATTTACCTAGTTTATATGGTGTTTGCATTGGTATTCTAGGTGTTTTGATCGGAAATGCCAGCTTATCGGCTGGAAGTCGTTGGAGGATATAGAATGGGGGAAAGTTATCGAGGCAAGCCGGAACAGCTCAGTGACACTGGTCACTACTGGTCACCGGGGCTAATTAGACGGCAAGTCAACACTCGGACCGAAGTGAAATTAAATAAATATAATCATTAATTTATGTTGCCCCTGCTCACAACCCTCAACTTGGAGTTGGAGGCGAAGTCGAAGTCGGCGGGCTCACCACAAATCATCAAAAGTCATTTAGCAAACATTTGAAGTTGAAAAATAGCCTTCAACTTGCTTCAATGCACTTGAAGAGAATCAACCGCAGAGCAGATGGACGGGGGTATATGGTTTGGGTTTGGGTATGGGTATGGGTTTGGGTTTGGGTTAGGGAATAGCTATATACCCAATGGCCCTGGGAAAGGGAGGAGGGGAACGGGAACGGCGGCAACTTTTTACGGAAGCGGCTCAGGTATAGAAGAGCCAAACCAAAGAGTCACGTCACGCGTGGGTGCCCCCCACACAGAAAAAAAAACAACAACAACAACAAAAAAACAGGCTTAATAAAATAAGAGACACACGGACAGACGACGGGCAGTTCCAGTTCCAAGTCTCTGGGCGTACTTAGCGCTGTTGAATAATTTCCACAACCACGAAACCCAATTGAAATTAGAGCCCAGTCACAGAGAGCCCAGTTTCAGATGGCCACATGTCGCTGCCACTGCCACTGCCACTACCACTGCCACTTCCACTAACAACCTGCCCCGATCTGGTGTAAGCCAAGTGCATTTTCATTTCCATTTCCATTCCCATTCCCATTTCCTCGCCTTTGCTCAGTCTGCTACTCATAATGCGGAAGATTGCACCAAGTTCAGCCCGTTCCTTGCCTTTCCGTTCCGTTCTGTCTCATGTTGTTTATCTGGCCGCTCGGATCTTGAGGTTTCTGCGTTCTGTACTTTGGCTGGTGGGTTTTTAACACAATTTAGCGGCGTCTCGGCGTTGGAGTGGAGGGATAGGGCAGGGGCAGGGACAGGGATAGGGATAGGGACAGGGATTCAGGGGGTCAGAGTGGCCACGGCAGAGTGCGATGGCTATAACGGCTTTGTCTTCGGTTACTCAGACCCTGTTGCACCAGGGCCATTCAACACCAGCCCGGCACAGTGGTGCAACAAGTGCATCGGCCAACAAATTTGAATCTCATTTACTTTCGTTGTAAATTACCCTGCCACACAGATTGGACCGCCAAGAGAATAAATTAATCGAGGAAGTTAGATAGCCACATGGGAAGCAATCCATTGATAACTTAGCTTGCGGGCTTATCAATATCAATGGGTTATTGCCACTAAACACATTTGCTGATTTGTGACGTTGCTATTGGGGCCTTATCGGTTTGCTGGGTAGCAAACCTCTTAACTAAACGGAAATTGAGGTGTTATTAGAATGGAATTTAGCACTTGAACTTTATAACTTCTTATGTTTATGGTTAATCGCGGAAATGCACCACAAGTTGTTTCCGTGATGACTTAATTAATAAGCTTAAATGCTTTACCTTAATACAAAAAAAATTAACACAAAATACTTAAAACTGTCTTTGATCATTACCTGATTTATGTATTTAAAAGTAACATGTTTTTTGGATTTATATTCTATCTTAAACTAAAACCATTGATAAGTTGAATTTTTTGCTAATAAGTAAGCCCTTGTACCTTAACCATGGGCGAGTATAGAGTAGAATTTAAATACTTAAATAGTATTCAAAAATCTAAATCAAATGATAATGATAATTCAGGGGTTTCCCTGGGAGTTTTTTTTCACAATTCGTAAAGTTGCTTAGTGGAAATTCGATTTAAATTGTTTTTCTTCGCTTTGTTTTCACAACTCTGTCCCCCATGACGACAAATAGACATTAGATGTTTGCGCCTGCGCGCATTTCGAAATTGCTTTTGGAAAATTTTTTCATGTTTTCATGTTTGTTATTGTTGTGGGCTTGTTGTTGTTATTGTTTGTGTTGTGTGTGTGTGTGTGTGTGTATTTGTTGACGATACAATGACGCTGCTCTTGGCAGCTGTTGTCTGTCGTCGGTTGTCAGTTGCCAGCAGGAACTGTGGGGGATCCATGGATGCTACTACTGCAGCTTGTCCAACACACACTTCCCGGACTTCCGTACACACAATGGATCCTCTCATTTTGCAGCTTTCCAAATATGTGCTTACTTTTAAGATAAATCTACCTGCCCGAAATCTACCAGCCACGACAGGTGCCAAGCTTTATTTCCGCTTCCGTTCATCAGCTTTGTGGCCAGGCTATTTTGGTGAGGTAATCGATAAGGAACTATCATTCGGTCGATCTATTTTTGCAGCCTTATCAGCTGGTTGTTGCGGTTAGTAGGGTAAGTACCTGTTTTTTTTTTTTTTGTATTTTTGTCATTCAAACTCAGGCAACAACTCAGACCGAGTTAGCCCAGCTCCGTCACAAGTGGCCGACTTTGAACCCTTCTTTGCTTCTGGTTTTTCTTACAATTGTCGCACTTGTCACCGCCACTGCTTCCTATGCTCTTTTATTTTGTATTTTTTATTTTTTTTCAGCTTCTTTTATTGTTATGCGCAGTGCGTAGAACAAGTGGAAGCTTTGTTTGACAAAAACAACAGCAGCAGCTGGGGCGAGTAAAAAACGTTAAGTTTACACGACTCCCAGGTGCTGGGCGAAATCACCTGCCCGCCGCTGTTTGTTGTTGTTGTTGTTGCTGTTGTCGCTGTGTTGTGGGCTTGACATTTGACAATAAAGCAAATAATCATGGGAAAAAAGCTGAGCCACCTGAAGAACTACGACTCACCGCCAAAGTCACCAAAAGAAAATATCTCAAGGGGGTGGTGGAGGAGGAGAAGCGGAACCAAAGCCAAAACAAATGAAAGCGTTGAGGGAAGATTTATCAGATGAAAGCAAAACTTAGTAAAGAATACGGGGTCTTATTTTGTGATAGACTGAATTCTATGGGAATAACTAATTAAACCATAAATTGGTTATACATTTAACTTACTTATCTTAAGTCATTAAGTCAGTATAACTGCAACCAATTTTTTTATCACTAAAATTTATAAACGTATTTTTTTTGCAACTTGATCTAGTGTTACTAAATAAATATTTATTAATTTTTTTTGTTTATTCACTAGTACAGAAAATGGCACTTAAAAAATAGTTAAGAGTTAAGATCATTTAACAATAGCTTTATTTTTTGTTTGAATTATTTTACAACTTAAGGTCCACAGAGACCCTTAACTGTTGTGCAGTTAAGTGGAAAATAACATATGTAAATCTTACATAAATTTGTGTTCCCCAATGACTCATTGAACATTAAACCATAATTTTTACTCATTGCTTATGATATTTATAAGCAATCCTTATCAGAGAACCTTCGATTGTAAAGTGTTTAAAAAAAGTAGCCTATCAGAAGCTCGGCAATTATGAGTAACTTATTGGAAATCGCACAGAAAACCAATCGTAGGGGACCTCTTATCTAACACTATCTATTACAACTTTATTAGAAACCTATAAAACAGCAAACCCAATCGATTTGAAATTTAGTTCTGTTTGAACCTTAAAGTGTAGCGAAATAGTGATGCAGTTTTAAAGTGAAAAGTGATTGAATATTTGGAAAAAATTCATTTCAGTAACATAAGGTCCTAAAGTGGGTTAAGGTAAGATACAAATTTGTTTAGCAAGGAACGAGATAGAGACACAAGGACAGGGAGAGAGAAACAAGGACAGTGGTAATTGGTAGTGTTAAATAAATCTTATAAAGTCCTTTAACTATGCGTCAAATGCATCCCTATTGTTAACCGCAAGTAATTAAAATAAAGTAAACAAATGTTTCACTCGCAATTTCTGAGAGAGAGGCCGGTTAAATAAAATTATTGAGAAGAAACTGCGGGCTTGAGCAAAAGAGAGAGCCGAGTAAAATACGAGTACAGCCGAACATAATCCGACCAGCAACTGGCTGGTTCGGCTTTCAAAAACCGCTCTCATCTTACCCGATTACCGTCGTATTTGTTCATGTTAACTCTAATGTTAACCGATGCACAATGGGATGTTGTCTCGTTTTTGCGGAATAAACTCTAGTTTTAAAAAACATGAAGAATATGTAGAATTTTGGTTGTTGTTAAATTTTGATTCGACTACGCCTACGCAATTTGGTTACACCGCCAACAACGCCACTTTTACCCCATGAAGTAAAAAACCATACTTTTATACATATGTATGTAAATATGCATAGGTTGGCATTTGTAATAAAATTTGGAAGAGAAACATTAAAAAGTTACCAAAAAACCCTGAAAATACAGTTTAAACGTTTCCATAATGGGTAAACATTTCTCAAACGGAAATAAAAAGAAACATAATACAAAATAATGTTGGACTTATTGCCGCCGCAACAAGATTTCATCCCATTGTGCGATGGTCCGTACAAATGTTAACTCCCCATACAACTGGCTCTGGCTCATGTTAACGTTAACAGACAAAACTCAAAACGCAACATTTCAGACCAATAACGGTCACTTTTTTTCGAACGGGCGACGAATTCGGTTGAGCCAGCGGACGGCCAATTTTACTCGGGAAAGCGCCAATTCACGTATAACTTCGACAGTAGTCAAGTATTCAACAAGTAATGAAAATGAAATGAAAAAGTTGAGATATTTGATCAAAACAATATCACGAAAAAATATTGATATATTGAAATTTTGATATATTCTGTTCTCATCCCTACCTCACTCGCCGTTCGCGCGTCAAATCGAGCAGACCTGCGTCGCTCCGCACAGCGAGTTCCCCAAACAAAAATAAAAGAAAAGAAATATACGAAATTCCGCCTGTGTGTTGGCAGAAGAAAAAAGAATAATTTTCAAGCAACATACACAATCAGTGAGTTTTCACCGACAGTCCGCAGAAACCATTCGACGGCAACGGAACGGGCGTGCGATTGTCGGCAATCCGAAAGATAGCCAAATATTATTGTTCTCAGACACTCAGAGGGCGTTGATAAAAGATCACATCACCCAGACAACTGCAGACCGAGTGGAGTGTTTTCGAAATTGGTGAAGTTCAGTGATTCAATTTGAAAGAAAGTGTTTTCGAAAAAAACCCAGTGAATTTCATCAGCTGGAGTAATCGAAGTGACCCACCGAACCAAACGATCGAAAAGAACTTTCGGTTTCAATACGGCGGTTGTTTGTGCGATTAAGTCCGTATTAGTCAAGTGCTTGGCAGGTGATTCGCAGGCAAGAGGACAGTGGCAACGACAACAACAATCCAACAGCCGGAGCATCGTCAATCGTCATAGAAGCAACAACTTCTGTCTGCACTTGGTATATGTACTAGACTTGCATATACGCACAGATATATAAAACAAAAACGATCGCGTGTGTGACTGTGTGCGTTCCGTGTTGCATATATATATGCACAAAAATATATATACTACATGCGACGACTTTTCTATATAATCGGCTAGGCTAGTGCTACACGCAGACAGCTAAAGGTGCACAGATACACGAGCAACATATATGCATATATCTGGCCAAAGTAGAAGATATATATGCGTATAAGCTGAACGCGGCGCACTCTGCTTTGCTCTGCTCTGTTTTTTCTTTTATAATTACTTTTGTCTAAAATTAGAAGACGTGTGTGTTGTGTGTTGTGCGCCCTGCACAAGTATCAGTGCCGTGTGTCCGTGTCCGTATCCGTGAGATACGTGTGAGTGTCCGCGTCTGCTATATCGCACATCATCATCATCATCATCGTCATCAGAGATCAGAGACGATCTTCCCATCTGCAGCGGTGTGTGTGCCAGAAAACACTCTTGTCTCGTCTCGTCTCGTCGCCAGTGAATCAGACTACGACTACGACTACGACTACGAGACTACGGCTATATAGACGAGATCGCGTATACGGCCAGACAAACATTATCGTATATCTCATCTCGCAGCGAGGATTACAATTACAAGAGCAGCGATACGACACGATCACGAGCAATCAGCCCCACGCACACGACCGATCGGCTGTAGCCGAAGCTAAAGCCGAATCCGCATCCGAACCCAAATCCGAGTACGAATCACAACCCGAATAAAAACGAGCGCCGCAGAGCAACGCGCGCGCGTGAAAAACCAAAACCTCGCGAAGAAAACGCTACGAAAAAAGTGGGGGAAAAATCAAACGCCACGCGACCTTAGGCCCGTCCAATTGGGGGGGCGTGCAGCGGGGGGCGTGGCCGTGCGTCGACTCCTAGCGACGACAATCGCTCAAGTGAAACGCGGATTCGTTCGTTCATTCGTTTATGCGAAAGATAACAAAAAATGAGTCACCAGCAGCAGCAGCAGCAACAGCAGCAACAGCAGCAACATCAAAAGCGACAGCAGCAGCAGCAACATCAGTGTGCGGCCAAGTGTTCATAAATTAATGCTAGACATAATACAAATACAGTGCGTTAGGCGGGTCCGAAAAACACTCTACCCCTCTCTCTCCATCTCGAACAGTCCGTCTCTCTCTCGCCCCTCTTGCTGTCGCTCAAAATGCTACGAAACTATCGAAAGTATTTGCAGGATAAACGGAAATACGACAAGCCACAACGACGAGGCAGCAGCAGCGACGGTTACATTTGTCACGACTAAGCAAATCGCAAGGACACAGAGCAATCCCCCAGGAGCAGCAGCAACAGCAGCAGCAACACGCAGCAGCAGCAGCAGCAAAACAAACACTCGTAGAACCGAGAGCAATCGAGATTTTGTACATAAAGTCGGGGCAATAGCAGCAACAACTTTGGAGGACGCCATGTATGCGCAACATTTGCGCAAATGGAGTCTAAAAAAAACAAAAAAGCAACTAATGCCATTGATATTGCTAATTATCAGCTACATGTTGCTACTGATCACATGTGTGTCGACGACGACAGCGACAGTTGCAGCGGCAGCGGCAGCAACACAGCAGCAGCAACAGCCAAGATTATGGGAAGGCAGTGCCGAAGAAAGCAGCTACTATATACCACTGACTTCGGATAATGGCAGCGGGAGTAGCCAGGGCAGTGAAAGCAGCAGCAGCAACATCGACAACAATATCTTAAGTAGGCTGCTCAGCCAAACCAGCAATAGTCTTAGTAGCCGTAGCAATGTTAAGTTAAAGCCAGCAACAGTATTCGACGCCGCTCAGCAGCAGCAGCAGCAGCTGGAGCAACATGTTGCTGCCGTGCCAGAGCAGCAGCAGCAGCAGCAGCAGCAGCAGTCAATGCAAAAAGTTCCAAATACGTTAATCAATAGTCAAATATATAATTTATTACACAATGGCATGCCCAGCGAGGCGGCGGCGAGCAGTAAGATGCGTCGTCACATTCAACCCAGCTTACCGGCGACCAACTACAGCCGAAGAGCCGTGCAGAGCTATCTCATCGAGTCCTACGAAGTGCCAGACAGCCAGCCGGAGGACCGCAGTCCGGAGCAGGCGGCGAGGAGTCGACGGGACGGCAGCAACACTAGCGGTGGCCAGCGACAACATCAACCTGGCCACCGGCAACAGTTGCAGCAGGACAAGCGCGATCATCGCCGCCAGCGACAGCAGCAGCAGAAGGAGCAGCGCCACCAGCAACATCAGCACAACAACCACCAGCAGCAGCAGAATCAGCAGCGCAGGAAGCACCAGCGGAAGCACAGAGGACGTCAGCGATCGGATCGCTATTGCTCCGCCAGGGATCCCGCCCAGCTGGCCTATGCGGCGCCCACTGTCTTTCAGGGCGTCTTCAAGTCCATGTCCGCTGACCGGAGGGTCAACTTCTCTGCGACCATGAAGGTGCAGAAGGTGTACAAGCAGCAGCACGACCTCCAGCTGCCGACACTGGTGCGCCTGCAGTTCGCCCTAAGCAACACCAGCGGCGAGTGCGACATCTACAGGGAGCGACTGCTGCCGCGGGGCCTTTTGAGGTCCGGGAACGATCTGCAGCAGGCCTCGGATATATCCTACATGATGTTCGTGCAGCAGACCAACCCCGGCAACTTCACCATCCTCGGCCAGCCCATCAGGGTCACGCACTCGGTGATGGAATCGGTCAAAATGGCTGTGAGCGAAAATTATGGTGAGTGGATTTCGATTTTTTAAGAGATAAACATACATTAAAGTGGATCGTTAGGTTGAAAGATTCCTTTCATTTTAAGTGATAAATTTGCTTACTTTCTTAAATGTAAAAATGTAATGTTCAACAACATTTTGAGTATATTTTTGTTGAAAACAATATTTTAGCAGGGAGAGGTTTTTTTTCTGCAGTCAGTTATCATCTTCCCTATGTATGCGTTTTAACTTATGACTTGTGTTTTTTATTATTTTCGGTTTTAAGCACAGTGTTCACTTGCAGTTTAAAACCATTTCTCCCACATAAAAGCGTTCACGTAGGTGGTTCGATTGTTGAACCCATTTCTCTTGTTTGAGATCTGGGAAAATATAGTTTTCAGTTATAAAACATGATAGCGAAAATCTCCTCCCTTTTTCTTCATATCTCTGCCTTTCTTTTGGCTTCCTCCCATTACCTTTCTTTCAACTCCCCCTTTTACTCTTCTCCCCTCTGTTGCAGCTGCCTCTTTCTTTTCTTCGTGTTGTTGTTGCTGTTTAATGAAATTTAGCTGGTTTTTTTGCAGCTGAATTTCTTATTTGCCAACTTCACGCTCTGCTAATATTCACCAGACCGAAATAATTTTATGCAATACACACACACACACACACATACATTTACTAGCCCACACACACACACACATACACATGCTAATGTTGCGCATGCGCCTGGGCGATTGCAATTCTTCTCGTTTTTGTTGTTGTTGTTGTTCAGGTCTCTAGGCTTTGGTCTTCTTCGGACTCTTCGGATTCTTCCACTGGATTCTTTGTGCGCCTGGCTCAATTTGGTTGCTGGGCAACAGAAATGCTCACATCTAGAATTTATTATTGTGTCTGCTTCTGCTGTCTTGCTAGTTGCACATTTTAATTAAATTCGCATTAAGTTTGCTCGCTCTTCTTCTTCTTTATCTTCTTCTGCCTCCCCCAAAGAAGTGGGAAAAACTTTGAAAACTCATTTCTGCCCAACTGCAACAGCAACTAACAACGTCATCGTCATCGTTGTTCTTGTTGTTGTTGTTGTCTGCATTCGACCTTTGCGGTTGGCAGACCCAACCCTAGGTTCTTCTCCTACTGCCACTACCACTGCCACTACTACTACTGTTGTTGTAATTATTCTTGCGTTGCGGTTCATGGAGTTTTGCGTCTGTAATGGGACTAAGTGCGATCACCCGGCCCCGCCCCTCACCGCCTCCCCCGCCTTTCTTTGCCTCTGCTTCGCTTTTGCCTCGCTTTTCTTTTTCTATACCCTTTAAGAGGGTGTTCTAGGCTGTCTCTGTCTTTCTTTATCTTTTCCTTACAAGTTTAAAAATGAAATACTATACAGTCTTGTACTTAGTTGGTACGGTTAGGCATAAGTCGATTGTCTTAGAAAGTAATTATTAATGACTTAAAGAATATTCGGAAATCATAGGAACACCGCTGTCTTTAAAGAATAAAGGATATATGTCAGCATATTTAAATATAATAGAGTTTTACGACTACAGAGGGCTTTTTAAGTTTTATCCAAGTCGGATTACTCCATATTTCAAAGCTTTAATAGCTGACCACAAAATTCGTTTTATAACTGCAAAGGGTATTTTAACTTCGTCTATCTGAAGACCACTTCCTTTCCTTTTATTTATTTGTTTTTGTTGCTGTTGTCTTTATTGTCTTCTCCCTCTTGGATTTTGTGCTTTGTTTCATCGCGGGCGCAATTAGATTTTTAATTCATTTTCTCTCTCTCCACATCGCTCCTTTGGCCGCTGCTGTTTCAGCTTCTGCCGCTTCCGTCATGGCTCTCGCACACACAGAGTGGGAGAACGGAGAACGGAGAATGGAGAATGGAGAATCGGGGGGAGAGAGACCCCTGATCCAAGATCCCCCCGAAGACCCAACCCTTTCCGTATACCCCGATCCAAAATCAGCTGCAATCAGCTGTTCTCTCTCGCTTTGTCTTTTTGGGTTTATTATCTGGTGTTTATTTACTTTCTGGCCTCGCTTCCTTCTCTTTCTTTTTATCCGACTACCCAGGCTACCCAGACCTCATCAATGAACATATAGCATTAACAGGATATTTACTTTTTGCCCCCCGACTGATTTATTTTGACTTGGCTCGCAACTGCGAACGCAGCAAATGCTTGGGAGTCGATCGATTCGGATTCAGATTCGGATTCGGATTGACTGCCATAAAATAAGCGATTACTCATCGAAATGCATACTAATCAATCCACCCACACACACTCACACAGACCGAAATCTGTCAACTCCTTTCACTTTGCCAATTTCTTCTTTGCTGGCCATGGCCAAAGGCCAATTTGCATATCGGGCCATAAAGCCTGAAGATCGTCAGCCCGATCGTTAAAATCTCAGCCCAATCAAAGCCCACAAATGGAATCAAATCGCGGGGATCAATCAAAATCTGACTCGGATCGGTTATTTTGCAGCCTGAGCTATTTTTCAGGTGGGGAGGAGAGTGGTGCTGCTGCTGGGATTTATTATTCATACGCCCCGTGTGACGACGCAGCTCGCGCTCTGCTTGAAACCAATTAAAATGCCTTCGAACCCGACTGAATCGGTAGTATCATGAATTAACTGGTCGCATTTTATGCCCAATTTACACCCACGCCGTGAACGTCAGTCTCCCCCTGAAAGACTGGAAACCCCAAGAGTGTGACTTGAATATGCGAAAAAAAAGCAGAAAAAACAATGAAAAAGGCCATGTGAAAAATAAATAAAAGTCACATCTTTTGTATTTGGCTGCGGGCTACTACGGTTGCTTCTTCACCTGTGGTTGCTATTGTTGTTGCTGAGGTGTTAAGTAAATTAGCTGCTCATAAAACATGATTTGATCCGAGTCGAAGCAGAATCAGCAGCTTAGCCCCGATGTTTGTTGTTTGTTTGTTGTTTGTTTGTCCGCCAGCGGAGACAAACTGGCAGTCTCTGACACAACGTAATATTAATTATACGTAGGTACTGCCCGATATTTTTACTATATAATAAAAGTGTTTGCCGCTGGTGTTATATAATCAGTTGTCATTTGTGTGCTGCACGCAGCATTGAATATTAATTTTTCTGCGGTCTCTATTTTGTCACCTTGCCAAAGCAGCACTAATAATCTCGCAGAAGATTTTTCTTTCATTGAGAAAAGCAATACCTGGGGGTCTAGACTCTAGACTCTAGAGTGAAACCCCACCACTGAGAACCTTGACTGCTGGGATTCCATTACCCAGCTGAACATGGATAACCAGCGACTCTGGTTTCGGTTTCTCTTCTGGGTTCTGCTCTCCGGTTGCACTTGTTGCTTGTTGAAAAAATGGAAATGGAAATGGGAAATGTGTTTAGCAAGCGGTTACAAAACGAGCAGAGACAGAGCGGAAAATGCTTTGCAGCGACACAGCGCAGTTCGCATATTTAGGTCAACGCCTACGAGTGGAAGCGACTACGACAAACTTACCCAACGGCACCCACAATTCATCATTTCTCAGCTCATCTCATCTTTGTTTTTGGGGTGTCTGGTCTACCTGGTCGCAAGATTTTCCACAGGTGGAGATGGGGGCGGGGCTCATTTAGCGTCACGCCAGAGAAGAGACAACTTTTCGTTGGTTTCTGTCCGCTGTTGTTGCCTGCTTTTGATTTTTCCTCTATTTTATTTTTTTAGTTTTTGGTAATTAAGTATGAATGGCGGCGCTAGACGACGAACCTTGGTTCGTTTAGGTAGTAAGTGTAAAGGGGGTTGTCCCAGCTTTCTGCCCAGTCCAGCCCTCAATGCCCCGCCGCCTCCTTGACTCCTCAATCGTGGGCTGCACACAAAGAAATATATTTTGAGGGACATTATTATTTGCTAGGAACTTAATGTTACAAATATAAAGAGATTCACTAAATTACACCTTTTTAAAACGCACAACTGGCATGTTTATTGCAAAATAAAGTAACGACAATGGAATAAATTGTATTCATTTTAATTTACAAAGAATATGTACAACTAATTTTTTTATGTTTGCTGTTTAAAATTAACTTTTAAAATGGGTCAGTAATTGGATCTAATTTTTTATAAAAGAATTTTCTTGAAATAAAAAGTTTTCAACTTACTAGCTTATTTTTTGTATAAATGTTTAAAGTTACCTTCAACTTTTAAGTGAATGTCAAAATGTCTTGATGAGAAGTGAAATATAACTATTAAATATTTTCCAACTACCAAATTTCCCCACTCAGTAAGCCAGAGAATATTTTCCCACAATGAGGGCTAGAATCGCCCCAAGCTCCTTATTTTTGTAGGGCCACTTCTTGGTTATGTATTTTTCGCAGAGTGTAGGGGCCCCTTGGGACTTGGCTGGCGGGCCGTTTGGCATGCGGGAAATAGAAAATTATAACGAAATGAAATTTTCAAATGGCATGCCATGTTTCCTTGCCTTGCCTCGCGACTCGACTCGCTTGCCTCGTTTATGAGTTTTATGCTATTTCTGGCCGCGCCGACAGCAGCAGCAACAGCAACAACAGCAGCAACATTAACAGCGGCAGCAGCAACATCACGCAGCTGAAAGCCATTCGAGAGTAGGAAGACATCTTGGCCGCCATAGGCTTGCCAAAAAAAACCAAAAAAAAACCGAAAACGAAGAGCCCCCCTGAAAAAGTAAATTCGGAAAATAAACCAAGAGGAAAATCCACTGCTTGTTAGCCCTGCCTGCAATTTGCATTCGGTTGCAGCAGCCGGACTTGGTCTCCTCCCCTTCCCAGCAAAAAAAAAGCCTCCTTCTCCAATGGCGCTAATGGAGCAATCGCAATCTTGGCCAGATCCAGATATAGACGAACGGTACGGAACGGAACTTGGCGATCAATGAGCCCCTCTGTTCCGATCAGTGCCACACACTTGCGACTCGAGTGGCCATCCACATCCACATCCACTCGAATCGAATCGAATCGAGCACTCGCAGCGGATGTGACATAATCTGATTGCCATACGAGTGCCCGTACCGCCGAAATGGATAAACCGCCTGGCATTCATAAGGTCTATACCATGCCCATGCCTATACCCATACCCATACCCATCAATAGATCTCCAGATCTGTGTCGGCGCGATATCAAAGGCTGGGCGAACGGAACGCCCCACAGGTGGCGCTTCCTCAAGCGGCTCATTGATAACCTAATTGGGCCAAGGCGAATTTTGAATACCCTTCGATCAGCGATTCAGTAAATTATTGGTTGAAGATAAAGGTAGATCTATAGGGAAAGCTTAATACTTATGTTTTCCCTAAAAGAACTAGAGAGCTTGTTACATCTTTTATTATTAACACACAATTTACAACAGGGAAAACTGAAATTATATTTTATTTAATGTATTTGCGACTTATTGGTCAAAGGGCTAAACTAATTATATGTTTTTTAAATTAATTAATGAGTTATTGGTTAAATTACACGTTATAGCAGATGAGAAACTCAACCCTTTTTCCCATAAAAATTTTGGTTATTTCGCTACTATGTATAGGACTTTCCCCAAACCCTTTACCAAATTGAATCTACCCCTTTTTTTTGTGTTGGCCAAACGCGACTTCACCTCAATTAGCCATTCAGCATTTGCGTTAATTTTCGCGGCACTTGCGGCACATTCCAAAATACCAAAAACAAAAATAAACAAAACGAAAACCCAAGTCGTAAATACATGGTGAAAAAAGATAAATGATAAGAGATGTTGTTCGGACGGACTAATTGTTTTGGCTGGCTGTTAATTTCTGCCCGCATAATCGCACTGCCCTCGGCCACCTTGTGCTCCACAAAAACAAAAAAGCGAAGCGCTTCAACAGTTGCGCACGCGGCCAAGATTAATGGCCAAGTCAGCGTCAGCAACCGACGACCAGAGCCAAAGATAGATATTGAAATTGATTGATATTTGAAAAATCATTTTTGGTTCGCAGCAGCTTGGACTTGGACTCATTATTAGTTTCCCATGGATCATTTTCACAGCTAATGGATGGGATGTATGGGATGGATGGCTGGGAGCACGAGCTTCCCAGCGAAGTCGCATACCAATTTTCGGCTGCGGAGTCAATTCAATTTGCGTTGGCGGCTTTGAGGCTTTGAACTCTCTTAACGCAAAACGGTGGGCGGAGGAGGAGTGTGTTTCAGTGTTGGCCAAAATCGTTTACCCCTAGTTGGGGATTTGTGTCGAGAAACTAGGCTAGTCGCTGCTGCTCTGCTGCTCTGCTGCCAAATTGGAGTTCAAGAACGCTGCTCAAAGCCAAGTCCCCTTTCCTCCGCAGCTCGCTGGCTATCTTAATTACGCATTAATTACATCAAACATTAATAATTCCATATGCCAGCGCAGCGGCTGCTCATCTATCTACTTCAGTGGCAGCAACACCTCCTCGATCTCGTGGCTCTGTCCTCAGTTTTCAGTTCTCAGTTCTCGGGTATCAGGGCAGGCTCCTCCTCCTTCTCAGTCACTGACTCTGCCACTGCCACTGCCTCTGCCTCTGTATCTGTATATTAAACTGTCTGTCACCCCCCTGCCGCAGCGCCCTGCATCAAATTGCAAGCCATCCTGGTCGTCGGTCGGTCGTCGGTAGTCGGATCTTTGGATCGTTGGATCGCCGGATCGCTCTGTCTGCCTTTTGCCAGCTCTCGCGCTGCCAAGTTGAGAAATTTGCCTTTGATATCGACCACATGGGTGCACCGGGAAAAACTGTCTAAAAAGTGGACACTTAAATCTCTGAGTTTTTTTCTTACATTACAAATATTTTTATGAATCAAAATATATAGTTCTATGAAGTTAAAACTGATTTTAGGACTCTTTAATCTCTTATTTTTAGATTTAAGACTTTTATGTTTCAATCAAACATTTTATTTTTTAAGAAAATACTTATCAGTATGTATTTGCTTTACCCTTAAATATTATATTAAGATTTCAAAACATACAGGAGATTTTAATTAAACCACTTTCAAAATAGTTTCAAATGTTTTTAAACCAAACTTTGCATTATATTAAATATAAAACATAACAACTTGAAACATATTTAAAGCGGTAGTTTAAAGATGAAGTCATGGATATTTTATTTCTCTATAAATGTGGACAGTTTAAAACGTTAATATCAAATTATTAAATACTAGTCGCATACAATTTTGTATAATTTAAAGAATTTTTTTTATTTAACAAAAGCCTTTTTCTGTGTGTGTAAATATGCAGCCAGTTGTGAATCTTCCTCCTCGAAGTCTGCCACCCGTTGCTGTGGGGCCATATTTTCTTTTTAGCTGACGATTTAGTCCATTTCCCGCTCATAATCGCATGAAGTTGTTTGCCTCCAACTGAATGGCTTAATCCGCCATCGATGCGACTGTGTTGACTCAATAATGCCCTAACAACACTTTTATGGAGTGAGTTTATTGGAAGCGCTCCGCCTTGCGCTTCGTACCTGCGTGGGAAAATCGACTAATCTGAGACCGCCTTGGAAAGTCAGGTCGTGGCTGGACAGGTAGTACAGGTAACGGGCCACATGTCTGGCCGGAAATTCCCTGTGACCCCTGACGAATTTCCAGGATTTCCCAGCGCTTAGCAGCGGAAATTCCAGGGCACATTTCGCAGCACATTTGCAAATGTTTGATGTACTCTATGTATGCAAAGAGATGATATTTTATATAGGCGGAGAGGAGAGGAGCGGAAGTGGCTACCAAATTGCATCCAATCTGTAGCCCCTCTTTTTTTGTTCACTTTTTTTTAAGTGAATTTCCGCCGGCCGGCAAGGTGACCGTGTGTGCTAAAACAAAATTTTTATATCGAAATTGCCGCCGGTCAACGCGCGCGCCTGCCCACTGGCCACTTGGCCACTTGGCCACTTTTGAGCGCGTGTTGGCCTTTTTGGTTCCCAAGCTTTGTTTGCCCCACACACACACACACACACACACTCTCACACACACAAGAACACTCACACACAAGACAAGTTGGAGTTGCATTTTTAGCAGCATTTTTGTGCGGCATTTTATTCGTCGCCGCTGGCAACAAATTTGTGGCTGCTGTTGGGGCTGCAACTCCAGCAACAGCAGCTTCACCTTGTGCCCCAAAAGCTATTTAAATGGTATTTAAATGTGTCTAAAAGTAATTTTTTTGCGCATTTAATTCGCATTTTTTGTGCCCGCCGAGTATTTGGTAAAGCACTTAACGACATTTATGAGTATATTTCATTAAAAATGAAAACAGCAGCGAGTGCTTGACATAATGCGTCATAATTGAGCCGTTTTTTTTTGTTCACCTTTTTGCATTGTTGATGGTCAAACGGGCTGCAATATTTGAGTTTACAGGGGGTTCGGTGTGCAAATTTCAAAATAAAGGGGGTAAAAAACATGTGGGCTTCTAATATTTTAAGAATTAAAATAAATAACAGTTGATTTTGTTTAAATAAAAAAGGAACGATTACTTCGGCTCTTTGAACTTAAATTATAAATTATTAATTATACAGATTTTTTTTAAATTTTTACTATGACTTTGTAGCCAATCAGTTGCTATTACTTTTTATTTAGGTTAATAAAAAATTGTAGATTAATTTTTCTGATTGATTTTGTGAACGTTTTAGTCTAATATGTAGTATAAAAAATCAATCAATCATCTTTTAATGCTCAAAAATTGTGACCTGAAAATGTTGTGAGAACTGAAAGTACATCATCAACATTGACTTGTTGCAGCCTGTATTCAAAATGTTACTGGGCTGCCGCAAAATATTTTCACACACACGAAAATGATTTCAACTTGCCACCGGCAACCATAATAACAGCAGCATCAGCAGCAACAGAAACAAGTGGCCAGGTAGTCGCTGCATGCCACACACAGCAAACAAACAGCAACTGTTTTTGCTGCTGTTGTTGCTGCCGTTGCTGCCGCTGCCTCCTGCAACAAAGAAGGCAACTAGAAACTATCCAATGGCCACCAGCAGCAGCAGCAGCAGCAACATCAGCATCGCCACATGCTTGACCAGCCGACGAGACCAAAGCGAGCGCATAAAGCATAAAAAAGCGCAAAGCCACAAGAAGTTGCAAGTCGAAAAAGTCATTATATGCGACAACCAAGTCGTCGATATTGGCAGCGACGCCAGCAGCAGCAGCAACAGCAGCAGCAACAGCAACAGAAAACTGCGACTTTGGCTTTGGCTGCGACACATTTGCTTAAATAGCAACAGCAACAGTTGCTGCCGCTGTTTGTTGCTTGTTTGGGTGCTGCGGCAACACCAACAACAACAGCAGTGCCCATTTTTTTGTTTTTTATTGCCGCAGTTGGAAAATGCAAGGCAGACGAGGCAAGGGGAGGTATCTTGGATTTCCAGTTTTCGGTTCCCACAATGCAAAATTAGGTACGAAGCGTCGTCCCCATGACGTAATTAGCATAGAGCAGCAGCAGCAGCAGCAGCATAGTTGTTGCTGTTGCTGTTGCTGCTGTTGTTGTTGCTGCTGTCGGGAGCCCATAAAGCGTATTTACCGCACAACGCGCCAGACGCACCGCAGGAGGGGGGTGGTGGAAAGGGGGAGGGGGGTAGAGTCAGTCAGGTGAGCCATTGCCATTGCGCATGTGTGGCGTGCGAACAGAGTGGAGAGTGGACAGTGGAGTGGAGTAGGTGGAGCAGAGCAGAGCGGAGCAGCACAGAGCAACACAGAGCAGCGGGAGGAGTGATGCAGCTGGACGAGGACGTTGCCATAACTCATATGTGGCTTGCTCGCCGGCAATTGTCGTGGCAGTCGGGGCCAGAAATAAAAACATTTCGTTTAACGATCTTTATCGATGCGATTATTGATTGTGTGTTCATGGCCTGGCTGTTGCTGCGGCAACATTGCAGCTGCGGCAACATGTTGCCGGCGTAGCAGCAGCAACATTGCGCTGTTAGCTGGTAATTTCGGTTAGAATTATGTGCTTTATCTTGAAATTCTCTAAACTTTACTTTATTTGAACTTTAATTATATAAAATCAAATGTTTACTTGTAATATATATTGGCTTATCTTCTGGAAAAACTTTAAACATTATAAAACATTTAACTACATTGAATTTTGTGTTTACATTAATTTTAAATACCTTAGATCAATTTTTAATATACTTGACTTACTTTAGTTAATAAATATTTTTACCTAACAATTTGATTTTTTAAACTCCCATAAAATTATACAGATCCTATGTTATTTTGTTTATTAAGTTGACAGTTTTCTGTCTTGTTTTTGATGTTCTCACAAGTGTTTTTAAACTTTGATTAACTTTTGAATAAATATTGGATAAATTGATAATGATTATTACAATAATAATTTAATGTGATCTACTACGATCAGTTCCTAGATAATTCAAATTGCAGAATCCCGTTTCTCAGGTAGATACCACAACTGGAACATCCTTTAAACCAGCTCATTATTCTCACAACCAGCTTTCAATTATTAGATTAACTTGAAGGCAGAGCACAGCAGCAGGTTGCAAGCTCATCTCAGTTCATTTTCACCTGGCCATTTTCCCCCTTCTGCCTCCATTTGAAATTCTTGGCATACTTTGGCTGACAGCCGGGCAATTGCGACTGCTCCTTGGACGCTTGGACGCTGTTCTTGGCGTGGCTGCCTCCTGCCAACCACTTATTACGTAATTATTTAGCCGCAGCAGCAGGAGAAGCAGCAGCAGCAGCAGCATTGCCCTGGGCACGTGTTGCCAACTGACTTGGGCACCTGTTTTTAGGCCCCGTCTCTCCCTCAGCCAAGTCTCTCAGCTATTTATGCTATTATTTCTGGCATTCAGCCGCCAAGAAGCAGCATCATCAATTCAATTTGCATGCACTGCCCCCGGGCTGGTCATCTGATCATCTGGCTAGGACCTGATAAGCCGTCGCCTTTGATTAGGAATTTGTTGTGCGGCAGACAGGTAACGATCTTAAGTACCAGCCAATTTGGTTGCAGTCGAGCGGACACGTGCCTCCATACTCCATATCCAGTCGGTTGGGAAAATATTGCGGCAGTAAACAGTTAACGGCATTTGATAACTGTTTCACGCTTTTGGGTTCGCAATTAAGCCGGATGGCATAGAAACTTTTGATCGTTTCATAGACCATAAAGTTACCAGCTCCGCTCGACACGCTCTCACCCGACAAACGTCAAGCGACGCGACGACGGCGACGACACCTCACCACGGGCAACAGTGCGTATGAGCAATGCAAAATGCGAACAATTTCGATTACGTACCGTTTGTGTCAGTGTGGGTAAGAGAAAAATAAGGAAAAATATTAAAATTGACAACTTAACTTATTTCAAAATTTTAACACTTACCAACCTAAAAAAATCCAGAATAAATTTGAAACTAAAAATTTTTGAAGCTATTTAAATATCTTTGGAAGTCCGATTTCGATTTAAATGAAAATGGTTTAGGAAGTTAAGGGTTTTTAAATTAAGTCATCTACAAAGCTGTCTACACCTCAACATGAATTTAATTTAGTTTAATATTTTTTGGGTTTTTAAATGATATAGTATTTCCTTTTAAATAAAACCTTTAATATGTGTTCCTTGAGCTTCTGAACCATTGTGTTTTTTTTTTTGCTCGCTCATTGATCGTTCGACCAAGCCAAGATTTTCCAAACAATCTTCATTTGTTTATTTATTTCGACATTAGTTAATGCGTTTATAATGCGCAAAGGAAGCAGGGCTGACCAAGAGCAACAATGACCACGGCGTTTTCTGAGTTTTCTGATTTTCTGCGTTTTCTGCGTTTTCAGCGTTGCTGTTGGCGCCTGCTGAACAATTGACGGGCAATTCCCACGCTGCGTATGAAATAAATTCCCCAGCTGAAATTGTGCGCACAACTCTTTACATTTTAATGATGCCACCGCGCACTGGGCGAAACTTTGAAGCAGCCGCGATTCGCTGCCGAGTCATTTCCTTGTTGTCGAGCGCCCCATTATAAATCTGCTAGCCAGCCTATGACAGTTTTGCTTTTGTCGTTCCTTTTGCCTTACTTGTTTCTGTTTCTGTTTCATTTTTTTTTGTTGGCCTAAGAAATCAAATCACAAAATAACACCAAAATGTGGTTTCTGGGGGCCATTGCTCGGCCGGCTGATGTGACTGCAAATGAGGGGATCCGAAATCAGAATCAGATAGCTTCTACTACTTGGGTATAAACTATATAGTCATGGGAAGATCGGAAGATACGAATCTCTCTTATCGCGGCTATCATTTCGCAGATAAATTTCCAAGAAATGTGCGAACTTTACGCCCATGACGTAGTTGTGTTTCGGATGCTTCGCTGATAAAGAGTCCACTGAGTAATGGTGACACGAGTAGTTCCCCCTATTGGTGAAAATCTAAATATAGCATCATTGAAGAAATTTAAAGGGAAAACACATATGTAGTTATCAAACACGGATGCTGCAAAAAATTAGAAGCAATTAAATGATTACAAAATCAAGAGGAAGTAATTGTGTGACACACTGACTTTATTGTTAAAGATAAGCCAAGAGTACGGTTGTTCAAAAGTCTTAAAAGCGAAATAGTAAGTAGATACTAACTATCCATCTATCTGCTAGATACAAACATACATTCTCCTTTAAAAAATAAACATTTCCGCAAGCTTAAACAGAAGATTTGTGTTGAGGCATCACTTAAAAAAATTAAATAGGTTAATGTGAGTTTTACAGAAGTTTTATATATTTCGCACGTATGTATACCATATAAAAGAAACTGTAACAAATCTGTGGTATCAACACATTCATTAAGTGACTTACAATTAATATTAAAATTACACCACAGAAAATCAGAAAATGAACTACTGAACTAATTATTTTGAAACAAAATATAACATGATGTTTATTTAATATGTGTCACTTGAAGTTAGTTAAACTTTCCTTGTTACTTATCGACAACGAGTGTCGGATAATGATCGTAATTTTTTATGATAACCAAAACAGCCTTCTGTTTTTATTTTTGCCTTTTGATGCCCCTCAGACAATAACTTACTTTTCCCCGTCAACGATCTGCACTCGATCGCGGAACGATTACCCGATGTGAAGTGGCCACTTTCGAGCAGAGGAGAGCGATTACCTAGGCAGCCAGCCACTACCGGGTTGCAGTTGCTCTTGTTGCAGTTGCTGCTGCTGCAGCTGCATCTGTTGTTGCCAGACGCATCGCATCTTTATTTAGACACAAAAATGTTGCATGCTTCGCGCTTTTCACCAAATGCGCTCGCCGATCCACATTATTATGCAAAGAGGGTTGCACTATTTACCCAAAAATGGCCGTGGCTAATGATGATGATTGGCCGGCTAAGAAAAAGAGGAGAGCGAAGCGGAATTGCTGCACTTGCCAAGTGCAGCAGCAACAGCAACTGCAGCAACGACAACTTGTTGGACTGCAAATGTTGCCAGCGTTTGTTTATATGTCATTGGCAATTAGTTATTATTTTTATTGTTTACGGCACTCAGTGGGGCTCTGTTTTGCTTCCTGCTAACCCATCTGTGCCTCTAAATATTTAGGGAAATTTTGGTTTTCCATAGAATTAGCTATAGAAACATGATGAATAGAGGTGTGCAATGGAAAACTAAAAATTTATAAAATACCCAAAGAGAGGGAGAGAAAACATGACGAAATATTTATTTGAAATCTTTCATGTTTCATAAATTTATGTGCAATTTATTTTTAAACAACAACCGTCGACGACGTCGCGACGACAACGTCTGACAAGTCGAAGGGGAGAAAGACCCTGATGGCACTCCCCCTCCTCTTCCACTGCCCCCCATCCTCTCTAGACACAAAAGTGTGCCTAATTAGAGCTGCAACAACCAGAAGAAGATCACTCTTTGGCGCCATGTTTGTTGGTTAAGCACTAGAAGAGCTGGGAGGAGAGAAGAGATCAAAGGGCTGCTGTGCTTGGCGCCCCGTCGGCCTCGATTGCGAAAAATCAAAACAAGAAATCGAGAGGCTTGCTCACCTGGATTTTCCCACCCCCAAAATCAATCAGTGATTCCAGCCCTTGGGCAGTGATAATTATCAGTCAGCCATTACAGGTGTTGAAAACAAACAACGAGGGCAAAACCAACAGCACCCGGGGGTGTCGTTATCAAAACTCTGGAAAGAGATCTCCCTCTTGGGGGGTGGAAAGTTGGGAGAGAGAGGCTGGAGGCTGGAGTCTAGGGAGCTGATATGAAAGCAATTAGCAGCAGAGCGACTTGGCAACCAGCTGGCCTTTTTCCACAGAATTTGTCAAGCTGTGACTTTGATCTGCGGAAATGTTCGGCAGCAACAACTTTGAATTTGATTTGAAAATGCAGCCGCACCTCCACCCAAAAAAAAAAAAAAAGAAAACCGAAAACAAGCAGCAGCAGCAGCAGCAGGGTCTTTTCTTATTTATAGCCACAATTTTTATGCTCCATTTCAATGGGCCTGCAGAGGAGCAGGAGGAGCAGGAGGGGATCGGCTGAGCATGCTGTCGTCGCCCCTTTGAAGATTGTGTGCTGGGTGCTACCCCCTCGTCGGGATCACCCGACCCGCTCCCTCCTCCAACTCTAACCACTTGATTGCACTTTTCGCAGCATAAAATATACATTTATGTGCGTCTGAGAATCGGAGAAACAAAGCAGCCAGCCAGCTAGCCACACACTCACTCGCATCGAGAACAGAAAACTATATAAAATTGATTTCCCCACCCGCACAATAGCCCAATAGACCAGCCGACAATGAAGCGCCATTGAAGCGCAACCAAATTAATCTTTCAACGACAATTACAATTAATTATAAACGCCCCCGCCGGCTGCTTCGGGCCAACTACTCGTCCAGCTCACAAAAGCCTTAGAATTTCCAAAAAAATATAAAAAAAAAGTAATCCAATTGGCTTGCTGAAAGTGCGTCTGTGTGTGACTGAGTGTGTGTTGTGTTGTGTATCGACAGCTGGTGGCCACGACGTCTGGCGTTTGAATTTGGTACAAACAGGCCAACAAGACGAAGCCCGAATGTTCTTACCAAAACTGGAAAAGCTTTAATATTTTCAAAAAAAATATTTTAAAAGCATTACAAACAAGTGTTTTGAAGTATATTTTTAGCCTCATTATTTAAAAAACTTTTTTAGAGGCTTTATTAATCTTTAAACATTTTTCTTGATAATAGTTAAGTCACCCAGCGAATCATTTTTTTGTCGGTGTTTAACTAGGTAACTTTTTTTAAAAAAAACTAATTTTGTTTTACTATACACAATGATAAATCAACATATCATATCGCTTTTTTCAATTATTTAATTTGAGGTATAACATGAATATAATATATTTGTGTCATGAATGTAACTACCTCAAGTAGCTAATACAAATTCAAAGTTAATCCACATAAACTTGTCACAGTTTTGAAACAATAACCTTCTTATTGTGAACATAACAAACAATTCCTAGAATGATAATTCTATTAAACTATACTATATAGTATCGTAGCTGGCCTGAATGCAAGCCCATGGATTGGATATTTGTGAGCGTATATGTAAACATTTTCTCGGCTGGTGTTTTAATTTTCATCTGTCTAGCGCTCGGCCCCATACACAAAGCACCATCAAGTCGGATCCGTATCTGTATCTGTATCCATTCCATCCATCGGTCCATCTATCTTTCTATCTATCAGTCTCAGCGCTCGCCTAATTACGAAAAGATGAAAGCGCTGTTTGTGGGCCAGCGTCCGTCTCCGTCTCCATCTCCATCTCCGTCCATGTGGGGGCCCACCCACATCCACCCAGATCCAGAGCATCCAAAACAACAACTTGGTGGATGGGATCGAGTCAGATCGGCGGGATCCCTTGCCCCTGTTAACGGCAGCTACTTAATTTCGTATTAATAAACATCACAAATGTTGTAATAGTTTGGAACTTTATTTATTTATTTTCCATTTTATGGCCAGGGGGGTGGGGGGCGTATTCTGATTTCTGAGATCTCTTTTCATCGATCCCAAGCGATTTCTTTTCGCAACAACAAAATTTACACACTCAAATGATTGACGGACGTGAATCGACCAAAGTTGTTTAAACAAATTTCGTTGATTCTGTTGGCTAGTTGTGCAATTTGGATGCTCGTTCGGGCAACAATGTTGATTCCGTTTCGAATTTGGATTTGGATTTTGACTTTGGTCTTGGTTTTGGTTTTGGTTTTTGGCTGGGTGTGGAAACCTTTTGGGACTAAACCTATTGAGGCGTAACTGAGGGGGAACAATGGGATCTACCTCAGTGTAAATTTAAATCAATTTAAAACCCCATTTTGGATATCAAATTTTCAACACATCGTTAACATGGTTATGAAAACTGACAAACTACACAATATTTGTGAAATTCTTTTTGAAAAATAGCGGAAAATTATGTTTTCATTGAAGACTGTTTAAAATATCAGTATAAGGGGGAAACCAATAAAATAACAAAGTATATAACAAACTTTTGTCAAATCAGAAATTCCCCAGACTAATTGTAAGGTATGTGCCCCAGAAAATCCATTCAGATAAGGTTTATCTAATCTCAAGAGTGCTGATAACAAATGGCCTTGCCGCCACTTTAGCGCCTGCAGTTAAATGAACTGCAAATGGGTTTTTCGCAGGAATTAATAGCCAAAAGACAAGACCGAATGCAGGGCCATAAATATCTCAAGCGAGTGTAAACAGCAAGTATTGCGGGAGATGGATTTATTAAGAGCTCAATAAGTAAATACATTAAATGGAAAATGCAGCAGGGAAAATGCGAATCGCATTTTCCGGCACTGGAATAATAGGACACACAAACACTTATAAATTTCGCCGATTCTTTTTCGATATATATACAAGTTATATAAGTATATGTGGGATAAGTATAGATATTTGCACAGATTGTTGCCGTCGACCGAATGGTTTCCAAGAATTGTGGGCGTGGCAGTCACTGGCGCTGATGATGATGGTGAGTCTTGATATTTAGCTGGAAGAGCCAGCGAATCATGGCCAACAGAGAGCCGCCGGCTCGTTACGTCATCGCTGTTCAATGGTGCGTATGATTAATTTCGTTTGCGGTCTGTTTTCCACTTTAGTTTTTTTGGTTTTTTTTTTTTTTGCTAGTGGCACGTTGAGTAGTGGAAAAGTGCAACTGCAACTGCAACGAGAAGTTCCCACAAATAGCAGAAGTTCACTTTTGGCTGCTTTTGCCTTTTCTCCAGGCACATTTTCACATTTTCCACTCACCGAGTGTTGTTGTTACCAAAGTTGTTGCCCACTTTTGGACATTTAAGCCGCTTTTGGCGTGCGTACAACTTCAAAAGCTGCCAACTCTAGTTGCAGTTGCTGTTGCTGTTGCTGCTGCTGCTGCTGCAGCAGTTGCTGCTTTTTTCCTGCTCAGCTGATTTATGCGCCCGCTTCACGTGTGTGTTTGTGTTTGTGTTTGTGTGTAGGCGCTTTTCATGTAATCCAAGCGGGTAATCCGAGTGGCCAAAGCGTGAGAACTTTACACACACTTCAACAGTTGGCCCCAACCGGCCGACTTCCGTATCATTTGTGTTCAATCAGCGAACATGCACCAAATTTAACTGCCAGGTGCTGCTGCTGGATCGCCAGGCCTTAGAGCCGAGTTTATATCGCATTTTGGCCAGCTGAGTAGCTGAGTGGAGCTGAGTGGTGGGTGTGAACCGTTAAGCCCGCTCACCGAAGGTCGTCCCAGCCAGCTGCAGCTACTCTCTCTTTCCAGTTCCAGTTCCAGTTCCAAACAATGCGAAATAAAAAATGGTTCTGCCCAGATTTTCTCACGCTGATAAAAAAGCACACAGAGCCACTGAAGAAGTGGAAAACTTTGAAGTTGTCGACTTGGCTCAGCTCAGCTCATCGGCTGAAGGATTCACAGCGCTGACAAATGTCAGTCAGGCTCAAATCCCAGTACGTGTCCGAGATAAGCTCGTCGTTGAGGATGAAGATGAAGATGAGGCTGTGCCACTGCCACTGCCAGCCACTCTACCTTTCTCTCTCCCTCTCTCTGTGTGGTGGTAATGTGCTCATTTTCCTTTTGCGGCAATCCACCTGCAATTGGGTTAACTTCGGTTCGGTCAAGATTCTGCTCTAGATTCGGTCGGTGATCATAACCAGGATGATGATATGGTGGATAATGGTGGCTTATTATTAAGTTATCCATTGCAGAGCGTGGCTTCAATAATTCTCTGGCTATTTTTAGAGCCCGCAGGGCGCGTCTCCATCGCGATAAGCTGACAAAGACGGAGGAGGAGCAGGAGATGCGCCGACATAGAGGGCGAAAAGAAAGATCGCTTAGTCACTCCACTTGTTGGCCAAGCTCACCCACGTAACTCAAAATCCAGACGAGGCCACTGCGACTGCAATCGCAATCTGCACAGGGAAAAATTATTGTTCAGTTAAATACTTAAATATAAATTTTAAATATAATGACGATTGATTGAAAAATTACATAAGAAATCAATCAGAGTCTCCTGAAATTTCTATTGGTTAGAAAATCTTTATTAAATTAATTTTTATATTGAGTTTTAATGTGATTAAATTAAAAATTTTTCAAGAAGAGCCTGTGGAATTTCGAAAAGCGTTGAGACACATTTTCTTCAGTTTCATAATATTCTAACAAGTATCACAGTTAATTTTTTTTTAGTTTGAAATTTTACCTATATTATTTTCCTTTTTTAAGAAACACCTAAGATATTTTCCTCTGTGTGATGGGATGGGCTTGGACACAAAAAAAATACAACAAAAAATGTCGTCGGGTGAAATTGATCGATTTAAAAAGAATTAAGATCATCGGCCACGTTTTGCGTCCTCATCCTGACTCACTGACTTAGTGAACGACTAAGCCGGCAGCTCCATCTGCATCTGCATCTCCGCGAGTGCAACTTAATTATGGTTTGTTTATTCAGCCCCTCGGTCTTGCAGTCTTGCAGCCTTGCAGACTTGCAGACAAAGTCTCAACCTGGCTGGGAGGTGCGCTTTGTCATTGCCAAACAATTGCAGTCAGTCGTCGTCGTCGTCGCGCATCCACATCCACATCCACTTCCACTTCGACTTGGCCTATTGTCGTCCATGTCTCCGCTTTGGTTTGGGCCTGGTCTGTTTCTGTTCTGCGGTCTTGGCCCTGATGGCTATCAGCAATCAGGCGCTTTGTGCAACAACAGCAAAAGCAGAAGCGGCTTCAGCAAAAAAAAAAAAATACAATTTTGAAGTGAACTTCTGCTTCTGCAAGTTGCAATTCTCGATTTGCATTAATCAAACAAAGTCGTAAAAATAATACGAACAAAAATACTTGAACCAGACGATAACAGATAAGAGTGGGATTTTGATGACACCGAGCGTGACAAAGAGCGAGCGAGATAGCGAGAAGAGTGAGAGAGAGAGAGAGGGAGGGAGGTAGGAAGGTGGAGAGACAAAGCAAACTATCCTAACCTTGGGCGCATGTAGACACCCACTGGATTGCATTCGGGAAAAAAATATCACACGCTGTCACCAAGGGCAGAAAAATCTCCAGTACCCAAGCTGCGTGTGTACATACACTGAAAGAAAATTATAACTAAATTATAAATATAATAATAAAGTTTTAGAGATATTTATTTAAATAAAATTAATGACCAGATAAGTATTCTTATAGAAACAACTTTTTTTATAAACAATATATTTAATTTTTTTTATTAAGGTGTTATGTCACCTAATAAAAATTAAGCAAGTTTGTAATTAAATGTTGATGGTGATGGTTAAACTCTCTTTTATTCACGTTTTGTTTGATTTGTAATAATGTTGTTAGTCATCTCAGATGGTCAAAGTTCATATCATAAGACAATGCACTCTTCAAGTTCACATCACGTTTGGCTAACAAGTAGTACCTAGTACTAAGTGACTCACTTACCAAATATGCACTATAAGTTCAAGTTGAAGAATCTATGTAGCATAGGGGTATTATCCAACCCTGAAACCCGAAGACAAACGCGCTTATCGGCTTTATCACTGCCGCATTGTTTGGATTCACACGCCCCCAACAAAAGGGGGAAAAGAACAACACAAACACACAACGTCACTGCCACAACAAACAAACAAAACAACAAGTTGAAATGTGCACAGAGAGAAATATTTGGTGAGAGCGCTAAATGACTAGTGGAATATGGGCAAATTTACATACAAATTCCCGCACAAATATTTGCATAACATTTTGACAGTTTCGTGAAAAACATGCCAGAGGTGGTCCCAAACAATCACACCAACAATAACAATAAGAAGACAGTAACAGTAGGTAGCAGCAGTAGCCCACAGCAGTCAACAACTCCCGGGCTACGTCATCTGTCATCCACTGTTGTCGCATCCACATCACGTGTGCATCGTGGAAAGTTTGTTACTCTGCCCGAGATCGAGATGAAGAATTTATCAGGAATGCCAGCAGATTGTAAATCTATTAGGCGGTGACGTCACAGCGGGGGTTAAGTGGGTGGATCCATAGAAGTGGAGCAGATAAGCTGGAGATTGAATGAGGTTGAGTTGGTTACCCTTGATAGATCGTATAGTACACACTGTTAAGTTAAACATAAAAAATGGGACATATAAAGACGACCTATTTAAATACATATAGAAAAAAGGTTTTTAAGAAGATGATAGAAAATTTATGAAAATAATGAAGTACATGGTTGGTAAGCTTAAATTTCAATATATTTTCCATCAGATAAAAATTAAAATTAGTTTGAATGAAGTTTATCAATCAATGAGTATAAGGTTGTTTTAGTTATTCTTTTTATAAAAATATGTTTAGAAACAACAAAATTTAAAAATTATATACTCAAAAGTATTTAAATTAAACGTTTTGTTTATACGTAGGTAATAAAATAAATCTGCCATTAAATAAATCTGTTATACGTCAAGCGGATTAGTGCACGGTTAGACGATGTCTAGACTTTTTATTTTTGGAATTAATTGTCGGAATACAAGACATATGTATATTTTCTGAGTAAATGCAAGCGCACGAAAAGTTGGCAATTATTAGTATTTTAATATACTCATAAAGAATAAATATATATACTAGTTTGTTTTGAGATATTTACTTTGACAATTATTTGCTCAAGTGGCCAAAAAGATTCTTGGAATTACTATAAAAGCCATGAGAAGAAAGGTTCCCCTTTTTTAAGCTTTTCCAAACAATTTTTTGTTATACCATAACACGCTGCAGTAAAATCTTCCTCATAAACCATAGCTTTGCCTTATCTGCACAGCAGCTGCTGCAGCATTAGCCACAGTAGCCACAGTAGCAAAAGTGGCCATAGAAGAGGCAACAGCTGACTTAGTGATAAGCCATAAGCATTAGTCAGAGGAACGTGAGAAAGTGTGCCCCGGTGATAAGTGACAAGTGATAAGTGATAAGAGGTAAGAGGGTGATGTGCGCAGATATAGCGATTTGGAGATCGCAGATCTGGTTCGGCACAACAGCTGTACTCTACAGTATACAAGAAAATAGAGCAGATAAACAAAACAAATGCGCTATAAAAGAAGAATAGAACTGAATAGAAGCGAATTTGTTGGCATTTAGCGGCTGAAACTGAAACTGAAGCCAATTGATGGGGGCCAGCGATCTTCGCTCACTTGACTTAATTAAACGCTGCAGTTTGCAGTGCAGACGGCGGGTAAAAGTAAAAATAATCACATGTGAAAGGGGAAGTTCAAATTGCCTCGAAAAGGGGCGTGTTTGGGGGGCAGGGCAGGGGCAGTGGCAGGGGCCTCCTAATGCTTATCGCTTATCTAGGCGAGATAATTCTTGTTATTCTTTTTTCTGAATTGAAAATGCGCCTCAGACTGGATCTCAGCAGTTTCCATTTGCTCCGAAGATTTCCCCCCCACATGTTGTTTTTGTTTTTGTTATTGCTGCTGTCTCTCTATTTGCTTGAGTTGTCAGCGCCAGCGACAAAAACGTGGAAAGTCAGCGCTTCAAAGGAAATCACATTGCGTATACGCAATGTGCAAATAAACAAGAAGGGACGAGAATCTCGCAAAACAAACATGGAAAAATCGACATAGGCCGAATGGCGACAACGTATCTGCTCATATTCGACTTTTTATTAGTTCTGCCAGCATTTTGGCCACACGTGCCAGCCATCCATTCAGCTTCCCTACCATCTCCCATTTCCCATCCCATTTTCATTTCCATTTCCATATCCATCTGCCTGGGCTGCCAACTCAGAACTCGCGAAAATCTTTTGCTTTCCTGTCTTCTGTGTGTTTGGGAAATGAAACGACATCATTTGCGTGTTTGTTGCTGTTTTATCCGAAATGAATCGCAAAATGTTTCCCATGATGAACTGTTTGCTTGGGTTTTGAAATTGTGATTTACGTGGACATAACTGCGACCATATCGGATTTCGTGAGCAAAAAAGCTTTTAAATGATTCTAAGACAAGTAAGATACAGTTCTTAAGTTAAAATAAATTTCACTAAAGAAGAAGTTTTGTTTTTATTTTTAATATATTTTTATTAGGTATTTCTATTCTCTTTTATTAAAATCTTATTATTTATTGAGGCAGTTAGTAACAATCTTAATCTTTATTACTAACCCATTAAAGGCATAGTGAAAGTGAATAACCTGTTGTCGAACGGTTATCCCACTGATAAGAGTCAATCGCATTGCACTTTAATGACATTTGACGACGTGAGCAATTGTTTGACATTGCCTAGGCCAACACGTCGTATGCGCAATGCACGCCGTCACTATTGACACTCCACCTACTTGTCCACTTGTATGGGAACCATTATCTCCCTGGCAGCGTAATCATGCAAATATTATCAGAGTGTTAACTGGAGTGAATTGAAGTGTCACTTCACTCCCCATTACCCGATCCCCCGAAAGAGAAGCGTGCTACAATTGTTAGGTTTTATCCAGACAAATAAGATAGTGTCCACATACATATGTGGCTGTGCACTCGTAGTATTTGTTTATGGGCCGATAAATCATTGGCGACTGGCGGGGACTCTGCTCAAGAGAATCCAATCCAGCAGTGACACAATGTCGCGAGCCAATAAAAATGAATCAAAAATAATCAAATAAATAACACTCGAACGCATTCGAAATCATAAATAACCGAGTCGTCAGGGAAAGAGGGAAAATTTATATGAATTTTATTTTTTGGAAAAACTTCCGCTGACGGCGGCAGCATCGCGGCATCTCGGCAAATGTGGGTCACCCGCCGAGCTGCCAAAATAAATTGTCTCTTTCGTTCATACTCGCAGTGAGTATTGGAAGATTATATATACATATATGTACTTGTATATATTCCCGACTTTTGAGGCGAAAAAAAAATAAATAATAATAAGCGAAAAGCGCATTTCTCATTGCACAATTGGGATAAACCCAACGGAACAATGATCACAGTGGTAATGACTATGTAGATTTCAGTCGGTGGATGAATGGAGTAATATAGTATATAGATATATATAAATATATATAGTTGAGGGGTTCGCAGCCAATTTGGGCCGACAGATGGCGCCAGTCGGCGTGTCGCATGCAATTCCGCTGATTAATTCAATGCAAAGCGACTTCATTTTCATTTCAAGCGACCTGAGACTGAGACGGAGACCTGAGCGATAACCACATGTTAATACCCCTACCTTCAATCTTCAAGTCTCCCATTTCCCGTCTCCAGTTTCCCCCCGGAAACTACCCGCTTTTCTTGATGGATTTGCATGAATCATTGGCGGCAGCGTCACGCTCGAGAAGAAAAGCGTCGGGCAAAAATGAAATGCAAAAATATTATTTGAAATATGAAAAGTTATTTTAATGCTCCCTGTCGCTGCCTGTCTGTCGTCGTTGTGTCCCCTCTTTTCCCCATTTCCTCGCGAATCGCGATGTTTGTGTGCTAAATTGGGGAGCAGGCAACGAGGCGTCGACGACGACGACAGTTTTCCTCCGTTTTCTTTGGCAGCGCTTCCTTCCACAGTGGCTCTTGTGCCAGACTTTTCCGGAAGCGCGTCGCGACATCAGCCTTTTTTTGACGTAGGCACTATAGCCCAAAGTTGTTGACGCACTCGCACTCGCACAGGGCCAAAACGAAAGGCCAATGAGCCCAGAACTGGAGTGTGGAGGGTATCGGATTTCAGTTCGATTCTCTTATCCTTTTGGCCCCAAATCAATTCTTTTTACATTCCCCTTACAAATCAAACAGCAGCACCCAAAGTTCAATTTCGATTCCAATTCCAGCCAAAAGTCCAATGGCCCGACAAACAGCGAGCACATATTTTTAAGCGCATAATTAAGTCATAACAAGAGTGGAGGGGAGACTGAGACTGAGACTGGGCAATATGATATGCCAATTTTTGGCTGAACCGATCCGAAAAACACACGCAGAAGGCAAATAAAAATGTTCATCTTATTATTCTGGATGGGATTTCTGGTTAAATCAAAGCGGGAACCGCTGGGGGAGCGACAAAGAGACGCTCATGACAATTGTCAACTTGTTTTGCGTGTGCTGGGTGCCTTCAATTCTTAATCGCCTTGTGTGCCTTGGACACTTGTGAGTTGACGTTTCGGATCTCTCAGATACACTGGCACACACACACACACACACACAGACAGATACCCACTCACACAGATACTCACTCGCAATTTGGGAGCGTGAGAAAGTGGCGCGCACAATTAAAATGCTGCTTTATGGCCCGACGCTGGCCCAAACATAAATTATAAACAATAATTTATCTTTAAATATACTTAAAATTTTATAGAATAAATACGACTATATAAACATTTACACTGGGAAGAAAATCTTCAACAAAATTCGCCTTCTAAATTGTTTAGTCTATTGTTTTAAGCTTTAATTTGGTGAACACACAATTATTATAAGTTAATTCAAGTTAAAATGTTTTAAACAATATGTTCATTATTTCCTCCATTATTCCAACATTATAAAACCCCTTCCTTGCGTGTCACATTCGCCCAGTGTACAATTTCGAATACAAAGTCAAATATAGATGTATCCACATGGACAGCTTGGTCTGGCCACGCGATCCTCATCGCATAAATTAACATTTGCCGGGCATTAAATCAGCGCAGACTTTGTAGACTGCTTGGAACTGCCTCGCCCTCGTAGGATACATAGATGCTATACCTATAGATACACTCGTATTCCCTGCCAATTGCATAACGACAGAGGGTGTGTGTGGCTGTGGATGTGGACTTTTCCTGCCACCCACCGCAGCAAAGAACAAAACCGAAATAGACCCACTACCAACTAGATCGATGAATGATCATGATCACCGGTGGGGTGAATCACTTGGACAGCGCACGCAGCTCTCAATTAGCATGTGACGAGCACTTAGACAACCCAGCCCCTTCCCAAAACCCGCCTCCGCCCACCGGACACGTGATATGGCGGCTAATTTAGGAACTGGCCGGCGGGGGAGTGTCACATCCATTGGCCATTCGCAGAAGAGACACAAGTTTCATTGCCAATTAGTCGGCATTGATGAGTCAGTCTGTTGTGACTCTTTAATACAGTATGCAATTGGGTAACACTTATCAAGAAATATATATTTAAACCGCAGAACGGGCCAAATCTATTGATAAAGAGTGCAAAACTAGGGGCACGTGATAAAGGTTGGGAGTGGTCATAATGGTCAGGTTGGGATTCCTCAGATAAGAATCTATATTGTCACGTAATCAAACTTTATTAGATTTACTTTAGTTAGGAAACCGTAAAGATTGCAGTAGACACGTGATAAAAGAATCATTAAAAAGCCAGGTGTTATTAAACAAGAAATTCCATTGTACTTGTATAATGTTAGATATGAAATAGAAAGTTTACAATGTAATATAAATAACTCTCAAATTTCTTGTCAATTACACCTGCGTTTTTGAATGGAATTTCTTGACCCATAACACCTGTTGTTTTATGAATTCTTCTTCCTGTTTAACTACAGTTAAAGTTTAATTACGTTACAATATAAATTCTTGTCCAAGAACCTTCCCAACCTCCATCACATGGCCCTAGTTTTCACTCTTAATCAATACATTTGGCCCGAATTGCTTTTTAAATATATATGAAAGAAAACTGGCCCAGTCAAGATATAAATTAAGTTAAGAGGCTGTCTTAGGGATATAATTTAAAACTCATGTCATCTTAACTGGGCCAATACTCTACCATACATATTTGCACCTTCAAAGTGCCAGACTAATGAAAAATTTGTTAACGATCTCCAGGCGACTTAGGAACAAACAATTCATAAAAAATCAAGAGAAAATTCTTCAAGAATGCCAATAATTTCTAGTTTGCTATTTTGTTTACGGCTGTCTGTGAATAATATAAAGTCCATAAAGGCAGGTGGAAAATTCCGTCATTAGCCCCTCAATGATTTTGTTGATGTTTTCGATCGATTGAAGATCGAATGGGAAATGCATGGTCTAATGGTTGGCTTGGTCTTTTTTACAGCACAGAACGCATCGATCACGTCGATCACCTCAGTGCCGAATAACACCACCATTGAGCACGGCCGGGAGCTGCGGATCGTCTGCAAGGTGTCCGGATCGCCGCCCCCGAAGGTCACCTGGTTCAAGGACGACAAGTCCATCAATCGCAAGCGCAACGTTTACCAATTCAAGCATCACAAGTGAGTGCCAGTGGGGGTATCCAACTCGAAAGGCTACATATCTAAGATATCACCCCCTCTTTTTGAATACCCTTTGCAGAAGACGTTCCGAGCTGATCGTGCGCTCCTTCAATAGTTCCTCCGATGCGGGCAAGTACGAGTGCCGGGCGAAGAACAAAGCCAGCAAGGCGATCATCAAGCGCCGCATCATGATCAAGGCCTCCGCAGGTGAGTGTCTCTTGGATCTGGGTGATCCGTGGGTGTCGCTGTGGCAACCCACAATCAAAAGCCATGCTAATGTCGATGTTGTGCTGTCAGCCAATTCGGAATGCTCCAATTCACTTCTAATTTACGAGCCCCAGCCAAATTGTATTTTCATATTTTAATTTATAAAAACTATATGGACATCCTTGTAAATATTTTCAGTTCTCTTTCCCGTGGACCAGCAGCGCAGCACGGGCACCCCCTGTCACTTCGACTTCTGCTTCCATGGCGGCACCTGCATGGTGATCGCGGATCTGAACGCGGTTTTCTGCAAGTGAGTATGCTATATGTTTACAGATCTAATATATTAGGGGCTTGAGAAATAAAAGTGTAGAATATTTTAAATGAGGTTTAAATTCTCATTTTCCAAACAGTTGTCACAAAAATATCATCTAACAAAAAAAATGTTTCCTAATTTAGGACTTGAAAATCTCTTTACATTAATATTAGTTAATTAAATAAAAATTATAATTTTTTGGATTTTTTCTTCGAATTTTAAACCATACTTTCTATTTTTTTCTAAAAACTGAAAACTAGAGATTTACAATTTTGCTATAATTTCAAGTAAAAATATTTCAAAAATACCTCTTCCGAGAGTTCAAATTTAAGTGACAATATGGAACCGCTATGTCTATTTTTTTTCTCTGTGCACTCGCTGCATCCTGAGCTAGACTCTTCGAAACCCATCCCAAAACTCAAGTGGTTCGCTTGATAAACCCCTCCCATGTGACAGCTGATAAGACGTCACCCTTCGTAATACACATACATATATCTTGTAATATTTTGGCATCATATTACACGCCCTGAAACCGAGAAAATCCGAGAGGGAGCGCAATTAAAAGGCAACAAATTTCGTGGCCGGAGGAGAGAACTCCACAAAGGCCCACTTGCAGCCGTGTGTACATATGTGTATGCAATGTGAATAATGTCTTTCAGCGCCTCGTTTTATCTGGCGGTACGAGTGTGCTCACGCAAACCAATTCGACTCGATTCGATTCGATCCATTCCAGTGGCACCCCAAAAAAGCGCATTTCACTCGCTACCCTTGCGGTGATGTGGGAGTTGGAGTGAGAGGGAAGAGCCATTTCCATTCTCATTTCCATTTCGATCTTATAAACTCACCGATAGACCGATCCCGATCCCGATCCCGACCAACTTTCCCTTTGCCAAAAATTGCCTCATGCCACACACACTTAATTTGTTTGTTCTTTTGTTTATATAACTGACCGGATCTGCGAGTGGTCAAGCGAGTGCTGCACCGCAGTTCATGGCCATTTCCCCTTTTCCACTTTTGTATACCTTATATACTATATGTACTTTTTATAATGTGAATATTGAATATGAAATACTAATTGGAGCATCTCCACCCATCTTGTCTGTCTTTCAGTTGCCCAACCGACTTCTTCGGGGAACGTTGCGAGAACAGTAGGCCCGACAGTAGGTACAGCAATAGTAATCCCGAACCATGCACCAAAAGCTATATTGGAGGTTATTACTGCTAAAATAGGCACTTCTATAGCATCGATTGTTTTACGTCGAGTCAATCGCGAGTTATCCACTAAAAAAACTGAAAACCGAAACAGAATCAAATCAAACAAACCGAACTCAGTGCCCATACCAAAATAATAAAATAAAATAACTAAACAGTTCTATAAAAAAGTAAAATAGAGAAATAAAAACCAACAAAATTCCCATTGCATATTTCACAGCTATCCTGAAAACGAAAGTGAAATAAACCAAATATAGTTGATAAAGCGACACAGCCACACACACAATATCACACAGACATAAAGTACAAAAACAGTATACAGAATCGGACCCAAAACATAACTCCAGACCCCCATTTACACTCCAAACTCCACAAACTCCCCCTGCTATCAGTCACATTTTAAAAACGACGAACTAAAAGTTTTATTAGAGAACACATTCCAAAAAGAAACAAAGTAAAGTCTTAAAAACAACAAACAAAGAGTAAACAAAATAAATAACTAACCAAGTTGTTCATAATATTTATTATTTTGTTAACTAAAAAAACATAATTAAATACGAAAAAAAAATCAAATAAATACGAATAAAAACAAAGGGTGCTATAGAAGGTTTATTTTATATAGTGTTTACATAGGAACTTAATTTAATTTCAACTCACTCATCACACAAACACCACAAGTAAATGTAAAAAAAAAAAAAAAACAGCAAAACAAAACAAAATTATCAAGCAACTCGGACGGACGGACAAATGGACAGGCGGACGGACATGCGGACACATCCTCCACCAAGTACTGAGATACTTGTCGAATGCTTTGGCTCAGCCCACGTTTACTCACCCCCACACACAATATGAATATCCAGATGTACGATTACAATCAACAGAGGCTCTCTTAAGTTAGATACACGAAAACCCACACGCATAAACATGGCATTCTCGCCACAAACACACTCACCCACAAAAGGCAATGTACTGACTAAACAATTAAACGGGAACTGAATTTTGTTTTGTTTTCGATGCAATTTTTTTGTAGTTTGCGAATATTTTAAACGAACCACATTCAACTACTCTTCAACGAATAACCCATTATACCTAATGATTTGCAATTAATTTTAGTTACTACTCGTTATTAGACATTAACACTTGGCTGTAGATTTTGACAAACCAAAAAACACCGGAAAGAACCAAATTCAAATCAAACAAACCAACAATTTCATTCTGCTCCTTGTTAACTTTTATTTGGTGATTGTTTTTTTTTTGTATTTTTTCTTATGACTAATATCCTGCGTTTCCGATTTGGGTAACTCTGTTCACTATTACTTCCTTAGTTTGTGCTCGTCTCCTTAAAAAAAATTCCACTGCTAAGAGAGATCTTGAGCTGGACCTTATCGTCCTCTGCATGGAGTTCTTTCCTCCGAGAGCGCAATTTGATGCTTGTAGTTGCCCCTGTTTGTGGAAATGGTTTTAGCCAGCTTTTAGTTAACAGTAAATGAAAAACTGGAAGATTAATTTTTAATTTTATTTATAATTTAATCTCTTCACAGATATTTTGTTGCAATCTACGGCCAAATACATACCTTAAATAACGACTATTAATGCATAGAAATTTGTTTAATTATTTTTATGATTTTATAAACAAAACGAAAAACAAAAAAATCGAATTTCCTGCACTCTAAAACGTCGACAATTGTAATTTTTTATTATTTTAAAAAATTAGAAAATTCGTTGCACTGGCAGAAAAAGCCCAAACCCATCACCGTTCTCAAAGTTTGCAACTACAAAAAAAAAACATACCCGAAACAGAAAACATTTCAAAATTCGAACAATTCCCCCAGCCCAGAGTTCCTTCTCCCCATGCGAAAAGTTCCAGATTCAGACTGACTTTAGCTACGTTTTTTTTTGTTTTGTGCACGGTGACAGAATATTTAAAATGTATAAAAATCTGAAAAAAACTGAAAACAGAATTTTAATTTATTTATTAAACGAACGAAAGAATAAACCGAAGATCGAAGTTTGAAGTTTGAAGTTCGAAAGGAAATGATTACCGATTCGACCCCGACTCTGACACTGTTGCGCTTTTGTTGTTGTATCATAGACATACTTATAAAATGAGAACAAAGGTTGACGTAGCCGAGAACTTTGTAATAAATCTTGTAAATATCTCTCGTTTTAACTAACGATAAGTTTTGTGTACATTTCAATTAAGTTTAATGCAAGCCCTTCTTTAACCATAATTTATTGTATTTAATTACACCTAAATTTAAACGTAACTCTAATGTTTAAGCTCACACACTTCACACACACACACACACACTATAAAGCTACTTAATTTCGAAATACTATTTTATTTGTCCTTGTTTTTGATTTGCGTAATTTTAACACTAAAATATGTAAAATGGCAAATTAGGTATTTTTTCGCGTATGTGTATGTTTGTATGGCTAGGCGAGAAAGTGCGAAGAGTTTATTTTTAATTATTTTAAGTGGCAAATTTTTAATATATTTAATTATTGAAAGATTTATACCAAAAATACCATGTAAAGTTTAATTTTAATTTAAAACAAAACATTAAACAAACAAAAACGAAAAAAAAAAAAAAAAGAAAAACATACAAAACGATGCGTAAGAAAAAATTTAATTAAAAACTTGCAAATAATTCACATTTTACAAAAACCGATTGCTTTTTGATTTGGTCTGATTTCCTGTTCTTGTTCTTCTGTGGCTTCTTCTACTTCGTTTATTATTGATTTTGATTTCACTGAAGGTTCCCCCTCTTTTCCATCTGCTTTGCTGCTAATTTTCCCCAACACAAACAAATCGGCGGAGGGCAGCCACCAAAGCTCTGTCGAACCGAGCCAGGTTTTGGAATACATACATTAACTGGGTCTTCGATTGTTTTGGCTAAATCACAGTCTCGTTTTGGTCTCTTGACAGGCGGCCCTTTCAACATTCGATGAACCGGAGGGACCTTGTTCGGCCGAGCCATGCGGAATTGCTTTTGCGCACAGAAATGGATCTCATGCTTAGTTTTAGTTTACCCGAGGATGGCCAATAAAATTCTGAAATTGTTGATGTCAAGAATTTGGGTGTTTTTCTTGCGGAGTTGTGGTTTAAAATCTATGCTTTAGATTTAAATTTGCCGCTCTTTGAGCATTTGGCTTGGCAGCATTGGTCGACATTTGAATTTAAAGTTGCCGGCCCTGGTCAATATAAATGATCTGGCAACTCTGTACACGCAGTATTTTGGTATTTTTTGTTTTATATGGGAATTTAGGTTACTCGCAACGCGGTCACACTGCTGAACTTGCTTTCAAAAATAGCGGAAAATTACTCGCAAATTTGTTTCTTAAATTCCTTTAAACGTAGCTGCCTTCAAATACGAGCACCATGTCAACTGCCCAGGCAACGAAGAATTGCATCACACTCAAGGGCTCCGCGCAGATAATCGTGGAGTACTTAAGTAAGTAGAGGAACACCCTGGAAGCCCCAAAAAGCCCGCGTTCAATGGCGTCCCCCCTTGTTTACAGAGTACGGAATCAACTCAATCCTCTTCCAACGCGGCATTTATCCGGCGGAGGACTTTGACAACACCCAGCAATATGGACTGACCATCTTGATGTCCAAGGATCCCAAGATTACGACGTTCCTCCAGAAGGTACTGAGTCAAACTGAAGGTTAGTCGTCATTATAATACTAAGCACAGATAGGTTAATAACAAGAGTCCTCCCTACAGAGTGGCTGGCCAAGAACATGATCAACAAGATCTCCATGGTCATCACCAATGCCCACTCCAAGGAAGTGCTCGAGTGTTGGGACTTCAAGATGCAGGCGGAGCTGGGCGATGGCGATACGAGCGATCCCACAAAGTTCACCACCACCAAGGAGCTGAGTCGCATACAGAACGAGATCCGAGATGTGATGCGCCAGATTTCGGCCACCGTGAGCTACCTGCCACTGCTAGACTGCATCTGTACCTTCGACGTGATGATCCACACGCTGCAGAACACAGAACTCCCTGCCAAGTGGGACGAAACAGGAGCCATAGTCATCCAAAATGCACAGGCCGTCCAGCTGCGCTCCTTCTCCACCGGCCTCCATAAGGTGGACACCGTGGTCAACTACAAGATGAGCTCCTAGCTCCAAGCCCTTGTTTATCAATTTAAATATTTATTCTTTTCTATATTTACAATAGTGCGTAACGAACGTAACGTATTTGAGAGTTGCATTAAAAGCCAGTTGTGAAAAGCTAACAGTTGCTAAAGTTGGTTGGTAGGCCCCGCGGCGTTGAGTAGTTTCAAATGCCATCTGGAGGACGAGACAGAGAGAGGAGCACACGTTAGTGGGGGCGAAGGCGACAGGCGGTTGGCTGGGTGAGGTGCGGACTCACTCTACCTATCCTAAGCAGCGCTTAGTCGTCAAGACTGCCCGAGTCGCCTAGATCCCTAGTCTGTACCGAAGTATTTCTGTCCGAAGTGATTGGGGGCCACCGGGTGCAGCTCGGAGGTGAGGATCTTCAGCTTGGGGAACGCTTGCACCACGGTACGGGCAGCCATCGGTGTGCAGAACAGATTCGAGAGGATGATGCAGCTCTCGGGCACTCCGTGCTCCCTCAGCACGTTGACTGCCTGCAGCACTGTATTCCCAGTTGACATAATGGGATACATGAGCAGGACTTGCCTGCTGCCAATGTCATCCGGAAAGCGGGCGTACACCACTCGAGCCTCGTGAGTGTTTGCATCCGATTCGACCAGGATCTTGCCAATCCGGATCGATCGACAGCAGTCACGGAGACCCTGCTCCATGGCCTCGCCACTGCGGATGATGGACACTCCGCAGTTTCCAGAGCGGTACTTCAAGCCCTCGTAGATGGCCCCGGTGGGCGTCTCCACGTCGCAGTGCGTGTAGGGAAGCTGGTTGAGCGACTCCTCGATCACCAGGCGGATCAGTCGATCCGCGTAGAACTTGAAGTCGCTGCGGGTGGTGTTCCTGCATAAGGGAAATTCGATATTGCAGTAGCCTCGACCCACTCTGAGAGCCACCTACTTGTCGCGCAGAATGGTCAGCAGTTCGGCCACCTGCGAATTGCACTCGAGCAGCTTCAGGTTGCTCCCGTACTCCTCCAGGATGTCCTCAGCAGTGGCAGCTGGTACAATTGCGTGCGTGGGCGTTCGCAGCTGTTGCTCCGCTGGCCGCTCGTTCTCCGTCTCCGCCTCCTGCTGCGGCGCCGGCTGCTGCTCGGAGCTCGAGGTGCTGCCCTCCTCGGACTGGGAGCCATTGCTGCTGGGGGAGCCGGTGCACATGATTCGGTTTTTCTTGTAATTAAAAATGTTTCTATTCTAAAATTAAGCAAGTTCTTTGTTGTTCTAGCGCGTGCACTTTAATTTAGAGTGACCATTAAATTTGAAATCACTGGGACCAAAGGCATTACCATTCATTTGTCCGTTGCGCTGCTCTTTCAAAATAAATTTGTTATTCGCCTATCTCGCTTTCTTCTTGAAGTGTTTTTCGCAATGTTTCCGAGAAAACCTACTAGCCCAAGTGTGAATAATTAAGTCCAGCTCGCAGTCAGGCGATTCAAAACAGTTAATACCTGGAAAATGTAGCGAGGGATTAGTCAAATACCGTGTTTCGCAGAAAATTAACCCCGCTCCGTAAATTACCAATTTCCAACCAACTACACTTATAAAACGTTATTCATATTTTACTGCATAAAATAATGACAATTATTTTTGTGTATAAATCTTCTTATTTATAAAATATATCAATACAATAAGTTACTTAAAAAAACGTATTTTTTAAGAACAAAATAATTTTAAAATACAAAGTAAATAAAACGGTTTGCAATTATAAATTTAAAGTTTTTTTTACATAGTGCAATATTTAATGCAGTTTATTTAAAACTTATAAATACTAAGTCTGCAAATATACTAAAACGAACCAGCGTTGCCAGGTGCCATCCGTTTTTGGCACTATCGCGTTTTTCGCACCTTTCGCGGCCATTTTTAGGGCCTGGTAGCGAGCGCGTAGCAGGTAGCCACCGTCTGGCCACTCTAGCATCACCTCGTGTTCACTCGCAAACAAAGAAAAAGTGCATTTTAATTACTGATTACTGCATTGCGATTAGCAGTCGCGAACAATTGCGTATTTGGCGGAGCAACAAATTGCAGGGCGCGCGTGGGCAGAGCAGTCAACGCAGTGTGTGTGTGTGTGCAGAGCGGCACAAGTGCGTGGTGCGTGCGTCGCAGTGTTTGTGCGTGTGTCCCAGTGTGCCAGTGCCACTGTGTGTGTGTTTGTGTGTGGCTCGTGTTTGTATTGCCATTAACTAATAAACAATAACCTTCGGGCCACGAAAGCTGCCCCCGTCTGCTCCAACCAGCGGAGACTAAAATAAGACGTCTCCACCAGTTCCGTGGAGCGCGAGGAGCTCTCGAGCAGCAGCAGCAGCAGTCAGCCCAGCGGATTTGTGCACCCGATCCGACATTCCGACATGGCGGACGTGAGCGATCCCAGCGAGCTGTTCGACCTGGAGCTGCACGACTTGGAGCTGCAGGACGACAAGGCCAGGGACTCGGATGACGACAGGATCGAGCTGGACGACGTAAGCGAAACTGCGCAGCAACAATCTCACACACAGCAACAGCAGCAGCCAGGCAGCCAGGCGAAATTTTCCCCTTTGTTTACCTTTTCGCTTTGTCTGCGACTTTTCCTTGTGGGTTTCTGCGTGTCTGGGCTTCTCTTGCCACCCCCACTCCATCCACATTCACAACCACATCCCACTTCCAGCAAACTCGGCTTATCTGCTGCGCAAAAGTCCGCATCACTGCGACTGTTTCTGGCGTCATCGCTTCGACGGCTTCTGCGTCCAGCAGTAGCAGATTATTCAGCACGTACACTGCACACTCATCATTTGGGAAATTTCCCCAGTCCACAGAGTCCGTCCGCCTCCTTACGAAACCTGTGTCCTCCAAAATAATCAGCCAGCAATTACCCACCACACTCCATCGATTTCACCTCCCCTCCCCCTTCGATTGCAACAGCTGCGGAGGTGGGAACGAAACGATCGCCCGAAGAGGCTAAAATTCCACTTAAAAACGAAATTCCTTATCAGTAGACCTTATAAAATTAGAAAATGAGGGAAAAAAAACCACCTCACAGCGCTGATAAGCGGCCACAACAAAATGTAGGCGATCGCTCGTGCCAAATTGCAATATTAAGGGTTCTCATTAGAACCAGTTGCAACTGCACCTGAACACGGAAATGATATTCATAGCGTTAGATGAAGTCATTAAAAAAGAAGATCGATTGATAAATCTTGTAATAGATGGATTAATAGGGGGTTTTCCTATTTTTTTTTTTGAATTAGTTAAAATTTCTAGAACATTATATAAGAGATTATTAATACTACTAAAACTAATACTTTATAACTTGAATTTATAAATTAAAAGTGGCAGATGGTGGTTAGTGTTACTGAAGTTTGACTGTAATATGTTCTAGCTGCAGTAAACCTAACATGAAATCATGTAGTAATGGATTTATGGCTGTAATTTTGTAGCTATTCCGTCATATCTAATTAATAGGTTTTGTCTATTTTTAAAGCTAAGCAAATAAAGTAATTGAGTGTTTAAAACCGAGAATATAGGTAAATGCTTAGTTAGTTTCAAAAAATATAAACCAAACAAATGAGCAGTAGCATTATCAAAGCTAGTTGATAAAAACTATAAACTATATTAGTTTTGTACAGTGTATGAGTTTGAAGAACCCCTTGAAACTCCCCACCTACTCTGGGGAAATCAAATAGCATTAGACTAGACCCCCTTTCGACTGCCTGTTCTTATCATATCGCCCCGATTTCGATGGCTTGTCAAATGTAGTTTACGCAAGCGCGCCTGTGCACCACCCCCTTCATATCTATCGAATTTGTGTGAGCACTATAAATTATGATGGATTTGTTAATTGGAATTCACCGCCAACGCTGACGAGGTGAACCAGTTTTTAATGTGCTGTGCGGCGAGATGCCGATGCCGCCATTCAATTGAACTTAAGTCAAAAATATTCTATACACATTTTAGGCATGACGAGAGCGGCGGCTGCTGATTCCTCTGTCTTCTGCCCCTAACTGTGGCCTTCCCCCGGTTGGAGCAACAGCATCCGAGGGGCAGGAGACTGAGAAGGAGGCGGAGGAACAGCGCCAGCATCGCCGGCAGATTATTTGGCATTGTTCCGAGTTCTAAATTTAGTTTGTCATTAAAGAAGAGGTGTGTGTGTGCGTACGGAAAGTGTATCTCTATGTGGGCTCCTCTCTTTCTCTCTGTGCATACGTAGCTCTGTTTTTGTATGTGTGTGTGTGGGCAGATCGAAAGGGGGAAAATTTCACTGGCGGCACAGACTCCAAAGGCGGCCAATATCCAAGACCCAAGAGCGAGCCCCTGCCTGTCCCGTAGCGATCTCTCCATTCATCGGAATCTCCGATGCTCTGCTTAAAATATATGCTTAAAATAGGGCAACAACGAATGGGAATGAAGAATGAGACACACAAAGATTTAAGTGGAGAAACAAGTTTTAGTTATTTCTACTTATAATTTGTCTATTAATTACTTTTGATTATGATCATGATTTCTTCATCTTCACTTATATTAAAAGGTATTCTTAAAACCTAAAAAAATTAATTTAGGGATTTCTGAATGCTCATCTTTTACCATTTAATCCCATCATCAAAATATTTAATTAAATATAATGTATCCTTGTTGAGTTCCCCAATTACTAAAAAATAAGATCTAGAGTAAAGAGTCTTCGTTGCTGCCTGCCTTCCTGCTGCTGTGTAACTTTCCCTACTGCTGTTTGGTCTCAAGTTCGCAATAACTATGATTAATTGTTGATTTTTTCGTATTCGCATGTATATTCCGCTGGCAGTTATGCTCGCAAGTAAGCGCCTTCTCACTCACACCCCCTATCCGTCTCTTTTCTCGTTTGCAGGTTGACCTAGAACCGGAATTGTGTATTAATCTGCACCAAGAGTGAGTAATGCCAGAGTTATGTCGCTGTAGTGGAGGACGTGACTGTGATTTCCCAGAATGCGGGAGAGATAAGGGGGCAGATCGGATGGACGGGATCATGGTGGTGCGCCTCTTCAACCATCTGAACAGATAAAGACGGATAAAGCGTCGAAAATGTGCAGCCTAATTAGCAATTATCAGCTCGGACTTGTTTGCACACTCGGAACGCTGGCAGTGTTAACATCTGATTGATTGGGCTTAAAGCCTGATCCCGGCCAGACACACTCCACCTGTTCGACTCCGGGCGGTGATAACGGACCAATTGACGGACGGACAGAAGTGTTTACAACTGCTATTGACTACCAACAAGCTGTCACTCGGTCCCTGGCCGCCTCTTCAATGAGCCAGCTAGTTCGATGTGTAAACAAGACTCACGGCAAACACTCGACAGCAATAATGGGGGCTAGAAGGGGGGAGATGGTTAGGACGGAGGTGACGATTGGCGCGTGCACGCCATGGGATTTATTTATAGCACGTGGGCTGCTCCTTTCCCACGCTAGCCGACACAGACGCAAACACCGAACAGAAGACAACAATTAAATCAGTCCCCTAACCCCAATTCCCTATTCCCAATTCCCAACCAACAGCACTGAGGGCCAGGAGACCATACAGCTCTGCGAGGAGAATGTCAATCCGGGCAAAATCAAGCTGGGACCCAAGGACTTTGAGCTCAAGAAGGTCCTCGGCAAAGGTGGCTACGGCAAAGTATTTCAGGTGAGTACATCCCCATAAACAAGATCACTAATTTCTAACATGTATCCCAATTTTAGGTGCGCAAGACCGCTGGACGAGATGCCAACAAATATTTTGCCATGAAGGTGCTCAAGAAGGCATCTATAGTGACCAACCAAAAGGACACAGCGCACACTCGCGCCGAGCGCAACATACTCGAGGCAGTGAAGGTGCGATCGGTGCTAATGATTGTTTCCTTTGAACCCTTTAATCTGTATTCCCTGAATTATTACAGCACCCCTTCATAGTGGAGCTGGTCTATGCCTTCCAGACAGACGGAAAACTATACCTTATACTTGAATATCTGAGCGGCGGCGAGCTGTTCATGCATTTGGAGCGGGAGGGCATCTTCCTGGAAGATACCACATGGTAGCTATTTAACAAAGAGAATATTGAGTCACTTATTAACTTTTCCATTGCCTCACAGCTTCTACCTGAGCGAAATCATTTTGGCCTTGGGTCATCTACACAAACTGGGCATCATTTATCGCGATCTGAAGCCCGAGAACATATTGCTCGATGCACAGGGACACGTGAAACTCACCGACTTTGGCCTGTGCAAGGAGCACATACAAGAGGGTATTGTCACCCACACCTTCTGCGGCACAATTGAGTACATGTGCGTGCGCCCGCAAGCCTTTTTTATTTTTTCCCCCATTGCGGTTGACTGAACTTAAAACTAATTTTGGTTTGCTTTGTTTGCAGGGCACCTGAAATCTTGACCAGAAGTGGCCATGGCAAAGCAGTCGACTGGTGGTCACTGGGCGCTCTGATGTTCGACATGCTCACAGGAGTGGTAGGTCCAAAGAATTTTACTTATGGAAACCCTTTTATAATTGTTTAATTCGATTAGCCTCCCTTCACCGCCGAGAACCGCAAGAAAACCATCGAGACCATTCTGAAAGCCAAGCTCAATCTGCCAGCCTACCTCACACCCGAAGCCAGGGATCTGGTGCGTCGCCTGATGAAGCGCCAGGAACCTCAGCGGCTTGGCAGCGGTCCCGAGGATGCGGCGGCCGTCCAAATACATCCATTCTTCAAGCACGTCAACTGGGACGATGTGCTTGCCAGACGCCTCGAGCCCCCTATAAAACCGCTCTTGGTGAGTAGCACTGTATGGGTTAAAAGTTGAAAGGTCTGAATGTCCTTTTATATAACAGCGAAGCGAGGACGATGTCTCACAGTTCGATACGAGATTCACAAGACAAATTCCAGTGGATTCCCCTGATGATACGACGCTGAGCGAAAGTGCCAATTTAATTTTCCAAGTAAGTAGAGGACATTTTAAAGGGTATAAGAACCTGGGAAATATATGATCGTTACCCAAATGCAAAATTCCATTATGATGAAAATTATTTGTAAGGCGTTAAAAACTTCAAGTATCGGCCTCAAAAAGAGGTTTTTCTTTAGTTCAGAAAAGAAGACATCCAGACATTTTAATTATTTTTGCTTCATTTTTAATCTTTAAGGGATCTTTTTGGGTGGTTTTCACAATAAATACTTTTTTAAACAATAGCTTAAGCCTAGACAAGGATTATGTTCCCCGACTGCGTGCTCAGCGATAGTCAGCACCGCATTGAAAGTGGGGTTCCTTGAGGGGGATTCCCGTGGGTCCGTCCGTAAACTCGCAGAAATTCAGCCCGATCCGCCGAAAAGGATGGCAATTGCTTTTGGGATTTCCCCACTTGCCCCGATATGTGAGCCAATCAGGCACCAGTGACCGACCTTTAGAGAATTTTAAAGTGTTAAGAAAGAAAACATTATCAAGCTTCTATTTTAACTCACCATAAGACCTCAGGTTCTCGTAGCTTATGTCCACAGCCTTCCAAGTATTCCAGGGCGTTCCGAAGCCGTTGATGTCATAAAGACGTGCCACCTTGACAAACCGATGCTTTCCCGGCGCTGTCCACAGACCGTGCGAACCCTTGGCTGCAAACAGAACCGGATGGTTCTTGAATGTCGTCACCGTTTTGGGAAAGTTCGGGCGCTGTAAGATTCCCTTGCGTGTCTCCTGGCGACGGAACTCAAACGATCCCGTCAGCCGGTTGTAGCTGTAATAGGCACCTGCATCGTGGGCGGACACATACATGGCCTGCGGTTCGGCATCCCCGTTGAAGTAGAGGCTCATGTGCTCCCAGTCGCCAACGTGGCTGCCGATGTCCTTGCGATTGCCTAGACAATATCCGTAGACAGCCGGGAAGGGAATCCTTCCGAGGGGACCCAAGCTCACGGTGCACATGGTCTTACCCTGGCTGTAGGGGTAAAACATCCAGTAGGTCACATGGAAGCCCGGCAGCTTGCCCTTTCCGGGGTTCACCTCCCGCTCAGGGGTCTCACCAATACTATTCTCCTCCAGATTGTCGTCGGAATCGGGACCCCCGCTGAACTTGACGTTATCCGCCAGGTTGGCAATGAAGTTGTTCACTGGTACACCGCTTTCCGGCTCCGGTTCTGGAACCTGCGTCGGTTGTGGCTTCTGTGAGGGCTCCATCACGAGCTCCTCGTACTCGTTGAGCGGATTGTACTTGGGAACTGCCGGTGCCTCCCGTTTAACTCGCTGGAAGAGTGGAAACAGTCTAGAGGATCTCCGAACAGTGTCGTTTCGTTCCTCAAGGGGGTCGATCGAGACGGGAATGTAGGCACCTCGGTTGCTCACTGGCGGGGAAGGGGACATGGGCTCCCTCCTAGAAGGACACAGGGTGACCACTCCGTAGATGGGCACCGGCTTCTCATTGGGATTCCGTCCGTACAGGAAAGAGTTGTCGTTCTCCAGCAGCTCCTGAATTTCATTGTTTGTGACCAGGTGGGACCTGGTTGAATACTCCCTGTAAGGAACACCCGGCCGAAAGCTGCTGTCCTTGTCCATGGGATGGACGTACTGCAGAAACTCCTCCACGCCCAGCGGCATGAATTTCTCCTCCGGCGCCAGCCAAACGATCGGTGCCCACTGTTTGATCAGGCGCTCAACTGCAATGAGATGGAAAGGCCCACATTGGCTCGGTTAGCACGGTTAGCTTCGTTTTTAATTAGCGCCCCCCGACCGCATGGAATTAGCCAACTTGCTCGGCCATTGGCCTTCCGCTCCTCCACCCCTTTGGCTTGGGGCTAGCTCTGATTTTCGTTTTCAAATTCAAGTGTAATAAATTTCACTTTCACACTTGAAGCGCGGCCATCAAGCCGACTTGGCTAGGTGCTGGACTGGCCTGGCCTATCATACTCTCCTCTCCTCCATCCCGCTCCACTGCCCTTACTGTCGGCCCGTAAAAAAAACAGTCGATAGCAGTAATGTTTGTGTGGCTAATTCGCAAATGTAACGCCACCCGAGGTGAGCTGTTCCATATAAATACGCACTTGAAGAGCCGCCTGATGAGGCGACTCCCTGGCACTAAGCAACTGCCAAACGATGAAGTCGTTCAACTAAATCGTGACGGAAATTTCTCTTGGTCACACAACCAAAAAAAAACCTATTTGTGGGACCCGTACAATGTAAAGGAAAGTGTCATTACTCTGCCCTAAATAAAATTATAATTGTTCTAAATGTCTGAAGTAATTTAATGTCATAAAGATAAGCTATTTAGGAGTCAGTACTTATATAAAATTAGACGTTATCTAAAGGAAAGTGGCTTTTTACTGCCCTAATTCATAAATGCCGTTACTAATCAAATTTATTAAGATAATCAGTAACTTTTGTTTTTCGTTTAAATGTCCCAGATTGCGGTATAACTTAAAGCCAAAACTATAAAATATTTATTTCAATGGCAGATTTAAATAATGATATTTCTCTAGCTTGCATTTTCACACGTTGATTTTAAAAACAAAAAACCTTAAACTTGATAAAATTACCAAGTTGCTAATAACAAGAATAGTTCATAGGTAAGACAAAGAATCCCTGTAATTCCTATAAAATATTACTAAGCCAAATTTCAACTACAAAAACTGAAAATTCCAACTGGTTTAATAGTTCGTTATGACCCCAAATGTGGCAGAGTATCGATTAGCAGTGTCCATTGTTGTTGATGCTGCTTTTAGTTGTTATTTTTTGTTGATGCATACCTACTTCTTTATCTAATGCCGTTATATGTGCATATTGCAACGTTGGTTGCTGTTGCTGCTGCTGCTGCTGCTGCTCGAAGGAGGCTGCAGCTGCAGCCTCGTTGCTTTGGATGCCGTGGCCAATACTGTTTGTATTGCTGCTGGTGCCATCGATGAAAGTGCTGGCAACACCATCTGAAGTTGCGTTCAAGAGTCTGCTGTTGCTGTTGGCAGGCATTGCTGCTGTTGTCGCCGCTAGCAGCAATTGCTGTTGCTGCTGCTGGTGTTGCTGCTGCTGCTGCAGTAGTTGCTGTGGTTGTTGTGACTGCAGCGCTGCCGCACTGAGCAGCGCTGCCAGGCAATGCAGCAACGAAAGTGAATTTATTTTCAACTGCTTGGACATTTTACGAATTTTACCCGCAATGATTTTCTTTTATATTCGGTTGCCTTTGCTGTGCTGTGGCCTGTGTCTTGGTTAGTGTTTATTTATTGGCTCGCTGGGTTGTCGTTTGGCTTTTACCCACGAGTCACGAACAAAGCGTGGCTTTTGTGTTATCGGCTCGACCGTCGCAGATTGTTACTGATGATGGTGTTGTTATTATTATTTTCACACAGTTGGAGCGTTTGCCAATTTTGCTCATAGATTTCTTACACATTTTTCGTTTATTGTGGTTGGTTAGCGCATTTATTTTCCTTTTATGTGGGCGCCTGGGTTATGCAATGTCATTTAACCAATTTAACACTTCCGCGCACTGACAGTTTGAGCAGCACTGCGAACACATCAGCCGATAAAGCGCTCGTTCTTGTCCCAGTTTAGGCCACCAAAAAAAACCGCTCTCTCCCTCGCTCTTGGAGTCTTGAGTGACTTATGCTGCACGTGCACGCATGCGCGCTGAGTTTCTCTCGCTCTTTAGCTGGTCTCGTTGCCCTTCAACTGGTTTTTTGGGGCTATGGCTATACCCACTAGTAATCCCGATAGCCCTGAACCACCAATGACAGTGCACACTGGCCCAGAATCAATGTCAGCGCGTGAAATGCGGCGATTTTGGCCAACTGGCTTTTGCGAAAAATGCTTATGAGCTGTGTCTGGGTGGGTCTACTAGGCTAGGCCTTTCTCCAGCACGAAAGTTACTCCAGGTTTGGTTTCTTTCTTATTTTTGCTTTTGGGCTGTGCGACTTGCGACTTTGGAGTCGCTTGCTTGGGTGTCCGAACGCTTTGAGCGTTTCTGTGAGACTGGTGGTGAGTGCAAGTCGGTGGACTTGCCGTGCTCTTGCTGCGCTGCATGCGAAGCCAATTGCGCACCTCCTCCTCCTCCTCTTTATCCCCCCCTCTCTGTTGGCCGCTTTTTGTTTTATTTGTTTACAAACATGTGAGTCGTCGGTTTAGACCAGGTGAGTCGAACGACCCTTGAGCTGCTTTCGTTCGGCGTTTCGGGGCTCGCTAAGCTGTGTAAAGTTTGTTTTGGTTTCGGGCTTTTGGGATTAGTGGGCTAAATGTGAAGTTAAATATTGCCTAATTGGGGTTTTGAAGTCGTTCAGCAGCCGAAAATTATTAGGTAAAGAATTGCGTTAATAACAAGTGCCAACAAAGTTTAGAAGCCTTCTGATAAGTGGTTAGCCGATATCCATATCGATATCGATTTCCATTATGCCATCGCTAACAGAAGAACAGCGGAATTTGCTAAACAAACAAGAAAAAGCTCTAGGATTTTGTGGGAAAACCAGGACGCCGACAATGTCAAACGAACAAGGCTTTGTGCCCCGGCTACCGGTGGACAGCGAGGCGATCCAGTTCCAAGACTGGGCCATCAGCTACGAGAAGTCGCACATCCTGGAGAGCAGCTGCCAGTTGGGCACCAAAAGAGCCAACGCGTGCTCCCACTAGCAAGGAGACCGACGAAGGTCGCTGATTGAGTTCTAGACCTGTCCTGGCCTAGTGTCCAAGCACTCAGAGCTGGAGTTGCTGCGCCAATGGCGTGAAACCCGTCCCGAAAAGAGAGATTCAAGCCCTTCGACTGGACATTTACGTCTACCTACCAGGGCTCCATGAACGAGAAGATGCGGGAGGAGACCACGGATCAGGAACTGAACAAGTTTAAGTTGATGTAGCGCGAGAACATCATGTTCTACCACGATTTAACCCTGTTCGAGGACGAGCTGCACGACCACGGCATCTCCGTGATGAGCGTGCGCATCCGCGTGATGCCTTCTGGTTTCTTTATACTTCTGCGCCACGACACGCGCTTTCACCACGAGATCGAGAACAACTTCATCCTCAAAGAGTTAATCCACCGAGAGGCGCCCTGCACAGAGATGCAGAGCTCCGTGGCCCTCTGGACCAATCCAGACGAAATGCAGAACTTTCTGCCAGTGAAGGAGAAGCAAATGCACAAGCTCTTCTTTAAGTAGTCCCCAGTTGGCCAAGGCTTTGTTTACAATTTGTATTGGTCAAGACTGTGGTTTGTTGGTAATTAATATTAAAGACATTAAAAGTGATTTACCTTAAAGGCACTCTACGAATTCGGCTATTAATACGAACAAAATCGAGTAACGGTCGGGTTTTCAAGTACTACCAAATAACATAATTTAATGTTAAATAAAAACATTTATCATATTTATCAACTTTTTGACTGAAGCTTTAGCTGAATATGCCTTTTCCTTTGATAATATCTGAAACAATTACTTTGGTTTAATCTTGTACACAAACCAGTTTTTTATAAATCTGTGACCTTTGCACAGATTAATGAAAGTAGTTCTTTCCCTTATAAAAATATGCAAATATATGTGAGATTAAGTTTTTCACTAGTGGCTACCACTAACAAAACTCAGCTACAGATAGTTTTAGAAGAACTGCTTTTCTTCCATCGGTTACCTCATCTAAAACAATTTCGCTAATTACTTAATGACGCTTAGCGAATCATCACGCAAGAGATCAAGCTCAAGGTTTCTAAAACCGTACCGACAAGCGGATTCAATTCGCACCTGATCGAGGATTCAATTAGAACTCTATTATGGATAATTGCAAACTTTCTCATCGCTTCGCTCGCTCGCTCAGCGCACCTCGAATTTATATAGTGGGTCTTAGTGGGTCAGCGCTCGCTCGATCGCAGTTCCAATTAGCGCGGCGCACTCACGTACCTGGCAGCGACACAGGTGCCTCCCCCTTCTCCTTTCTCTGCCACTCCTACCAAACTCCCCGTCTCCACATGACCACAACGTCACGCACTTGTTTCCAGCCTCCGTGGCGCGGGAATTCGAATTTACACACACGACAGCCGGCGGCTGCTTGATTTTGCTTGGCTTTTAATTATTTTATTGCATTTGCCGGTGAATTTCGTCAAGGCGGCGGCATATATATTTAATTAATGTCTCTCCTCGGCGGGGCTGGAAAATTATGTAAAATGTGTTACATGGAGCAGCAGCAGCAGCAGCTTAGCCAGCCGACTTGCATAATCCCTGCTCCGCCAGCCAGTTGGGGGGCATTATTAGTATTCAAGACGGGAATCGAATTGAACTACCTAGCGAGTGCGGTTGCCCGATCCGATTCCAATTGCGCACACGACCAGACAAGTGGGTCAGGGATTGGGGGGAGAGTCACACTCTAAATGGCCAGCAACTCAAGGCTTTGATTTTGTTTATTTCGCAGGGTTTCACCTACGTAGCGCCCTCGATTCTGGAGGAGATGCACCGGGCCAATCGGATGCCGGCCCGCTCCCCAAGACGTACACCCCGTCAGCTGCCGGACAGCAGCTTCCGCCTGCAGTTCCCATCCGCCGTGGGACCCAACGCTCCGATGTCCATGCACGGCCATCCGCAGCGCTCCGGGATGTTCGCACGGGCCACGCCCCCGCACCACATGCAACCGTTCGCGCCACGCCCCTCGCCAGCGCAGGACGAGATGATGGACGTGCAGCAGGGTCTGCCGATGGTCTAAAGGCTGGAGCGGTCGCTACCTATCCATCTGATCCCATCCCACCACCACCAGCAGCACCACGAGCCCTCTTCCTTCCCAAACAGAAATTGACAGTTACTATTATGACGTATGTGGAGTGTGTACTTGGTTATGGATTCGGATGCGGAGTGAGCAGGAGGATCAGCAGGACGAGGCAGCAGAGAGCACACAGCCCCTGTGTGCGGAGTTGTTTTTGTTAAAGAGATGATTACGATTATGATAATGGGAATGCTGAGGCAGATATGAAGATGATTGTGCTACGCCGAGAAGAGCGTTCGTTTTTGGATACACCTAGAAACTACAGTTAGAGACATCCACATAAGCATATGCTATAGCTATTACTATATACACCTAGAGAGATGGTAGGCGAGATCGCAACCCGACCCGTATACCCCGAACCCAAACTTATCCGTGTTTATGTATAAATATTATACTTACACTTATTTTTTATATAGGCAAAAAGGTTTACACAATTTAGTTCAAATGTACACGCAACACTATAATTTCTTTTTACTTTTATTTAACCTCCATTGAAACAGACAACATTTATACTAAGAAAAAAGTTCTGTAATCGAGAGATAGCTCTATGCAAAGTGTAATACATACAAATAGTGCGAATTCAGTCCTAATGTTTAAACCACACCAAGTACGTTAAACTACTATGGCTAGAAACGCTCTTTGAAGCTTGTTTAAATTGTTGTCGATCGGTTTTCCAATTGTTTTTTGTCATTTCAAACACCTTTGGTAGGCATATAGTGACGTAGTTTTTAGGGACAACTGCAGCGTAGCCAACAACACAAACTTAAATGAAATGTAAATTATAAACTAAACTAGAACAGTAAAAAATAAACTATGAAATAAAATATATAAAGTATCAGGTTTCCCAGCTCGATTATAAAAGGTGACCCGACTTTGGGCCTAACTTGCTCGCATAGCCAATTTGTATTCAATAATTACCCCCAGAAGAATGCTCCCTAAGAATTGGTTTTTGTTTGATTTCGGTTGCACTTTTGAATTCAAGCTAGTAAAAATAAACAAAATAATACCGCGTACTGAGAAGCTAAACGCTGCCACAACAATAAACCCAAGAAGGGAGATCTATAAAATGTATACAATCGATTTATGTACTTTGATTATATTCCGTTTTAGTTATCAATCTGAATAATATTTTTTGTATTTGCCTAGGGAACGAGGAAATAGGAAATGTCTACACAAATAAAAAAGCAAAAAAAAAAAAAGAAATTACGATGTCAAATATAATCAAAAGGTGCTTTAAATTGTTTAAAAAAAGACAAGACAACTACAGAATAATAAAAACGGAAATAAAACGGAATAGAAAGCATGAAAAACTATGGAAAACGAAAGCGACTAAAACCTAAAAACTTATAACGGTTATGTGTATAAAGAATATTTATATAAACAAAAAATAAATACCTCAAAAGCAATTATTTTTGTTACAAGCAGCTAAAGAGTGTGCGATGCAAATAAAGAACTTAACAAAATGATAAACTACCAACTAAAGTACAGAAACAAAAAACTATTAACAAAATAAATCGAGAAATTAGGAAACAGAATATATAAATACATATATTTTTTTCATTGTACACTTATTTCTATCTGTTTGGTTTTGTTTAATGCTAAATGTATTTTGTATTTAATTAAACAATCATTTTTTTTATATGTAAGATGAAAAAAAAGAACCCAAACAAAAACCAAAAATGAAACTGTTTTCATTTGTGGAAGGAAATGTCTTATTTTCATTGTTAGTAAACAGGACAGAAAACCAAGAAATATGTAAAAATAAAAGCGACGCGGAAACGGGAGAGAATAACTATCGAACAAATACCCCAAAAAATGATGAAACACTGCCTACACACAAGAGGAAACAAGAAGTAACAAAACAAAAAACTAGCAACAAATTATTACCAACTACAATAAACAAACAAATCGCAAGTAAATGAATTTAAACCAGACCCAAGACCAAGGGCGAAACCAAACACCAGAGACACTAAACAAACGCAGAGAGTTACAGAATTTCGTAGATAGCCAAGTTAACCAATTGAAACAGATCCTCCAGCACAGGGCTAAGTTACCAAGGTTCAGCACCAATAACTGAGTTCAGGCCCCGAGCCACAAACACTGTACAGTCCAGCTAATTGAACCGAGTAATTAACCGATTCCGCAATGTACTTATCCACGAGGGTGGGTGACTAGGAAGTAGAGTTAAAGCCAGAATAGAATTTCAAAGTTCACTGTTAATAAACCATTGAAAAAAAGAAGCACACAGACAGCAAGACAACACAAGGCTTAATTATAGTTATTTTGTAGAAACAGTCCACTAAACCAGGCCTAATTGCATACCAAAATAACCAAGTCGAAAATGAGTTCTGGATGAGCTGCTGCCGTAAGCCATAAGATCGTTGAAGCCAAACGAACCCCGAAACACGGAAATCCAAAAACAAAGAGCGAAGCATTAACGTCGACATCCAGAGAATCCTAGTTAAATAAATTGTACATTTCTATCATTTAGGTGTAAGCGCAGTGCGTATATACGACTATGTGGATATAAAAAAAGATGTATATGGCAAATGTGTATCGTAATATATTAAAACTTAATTTTACAAAAACCAAATTACGTGAGGGGATTCATTCAAAAGCTTTGAGCGCTTTCAAGCTGCTGGAATTTGTTTGTTTGTTGGCTTCATCGACAACTGGGGGCTTGTCAGTGACTCTCAAACTGTGTTCATGGGGCTGTTCGTTGAATGTGTGATGGATGAGGCTGGAAACCCCCATTTGGAGGGGGGAAATACTATACATTTTAAAATACATAAATTTTTATTGCAACTTCTATATGTTTAGCTTATTAAAATTTGAACTTCATTTATTAAAATTACATTTAGTAATTTAAATTAATATTTTCCCAAAGCAAAATAGATTTATTTGTCATTTTGATTAGAAGAATTTACATAAAATCAAGTGCTTTAATTAAGAGCACACTTCCGGAGCCTCTCAAACTGCAAAAACCAATCATCGGCAGTTCTTTATTTTTAGTCGCCTCCTCTAGGGACACGCAAATGCCATTGATTAGCATAATTAATGCCAAAAACTTTGCAATAAAGTAAAAAGTATGAACAGGCGCTCAAGTCAAAAAACGAAGGCGCAAAAGCGAAAGTATGTTAGCATAAATCGATCATGGAGGAGCCCCTGACTTGAGAGTACTCCCCCCAGACCCAAACCCACAACCCCATACCCAAGGAGTCTCGCGCATATAGCTATTTTTAAACATGCCGTAAGACGGGACCGCAAGGTGCAGGAGCAGCTGGCTGAACCGCTGGCGGCTCCTTCGCCAGAGTTGAGCTCCGTGTGCCCAATTGGACTGACTGCCAGGTGACACACGGCACAAGCGCATTGGACAAGCACATGCACACGGACGGATGGAACTGGTACACAGAAAATTAAATTAAGTATTTTATTTATAATTAAAAAAGGGTTCTTAAGATATTATGCAATTATTTTGTATTATTAATTTAAACAAATCGAACTTGGTAATATATTTTGAGATATATGCACATGAAGGGTAATATTTTAAGGTATTTAAATAGTACTTAAATAAAAAACTTTGTTCAAAAGAACAAAATATTGAAAAGCCCCTTAGATCCGTTTTCTAGATACTCAAAAATTCAAAAAAGGTTCCTTTTTAGTATTACATTTATTTTAGTAGGTATCCCAAAGATATTAGGTTAAATACTGTATTTTCTGGTCGTGTAAGTTGAAGGGTATTTGGTGGGGGGATAAGCAACATAACAATAAATACCGCTAGGCAACCGTAAATTCCCTAGCATGAATCGATTTAACGAAGCCCGTGGGAGCGGAGGGTGTTCCACTCAGGAACTCAGGTCGCCAGCGACTCTCCTCCGACTCCGGCTGAGATTCCGAGCCCGGCAGCCAGTCAGCCAGGTACACATAATTTCCTGCCCCGGCTCGAGAAGAAAAGTGTGCCAGGTGGGGACAATCGAGTGTAGAGATTTTGCAGTGACAGTTACACATTTCAACAATCCAACTGCTTTCTTTTATATTTCTTACGCAATCCCCACATCTCAGACAGAAAGATGTTGCCCAATCTAAAGTCGAGAAGGATTTCGGGCCTCCAGCTGGCCGGGAAGCATCTGGGCCCGGTGGCCAAGTGTCCACCCAGATACTCCGAGGAGGACTGGGACTACAACAACAAGATCAAGTTTAGGATCACCTGCGACCAGGAGAAGCTGGCCGAGCGGATCGTGGAGTGAGTATATCGGGCTTGCGTGGGGGATCTCTGGGAGCGGATTCAAGGTGGTGACCTCTCTTTCCCAGGGAGTCGCGTCGCGTGGTGGATGAGACGAAGGACACCACCAAGAACTGGCAGCGCGAGGTGGAGCACCACATGCGCGAGCGCACCAGCGAGATCCGCTTCCTGGTGGACGAGCTGAATCGGCAGAAGAAGACCGCCGCTCTGGAGGATGAGGCCCTGAACACCTACCGCAATCGGGTGCTGAACTGCATCGAGTTCTTGAAGGACAAGTCGCTGGCCATCTGCAAGCAGTGCCTGATCCTGCGCGAGGGCAGAATCGGGGTGGACCTCTGCGACGACGAGGTGGACCGCTCGCTGCGCCGCGAACTGAAGGTGATCAAAGGTTGCCAGGGACTGGCCGATGCCGCCTTGAAGGAGGCCGAGGAGCAGATCCGCAAGCTCCGCGCCGCCATCTATCTGCTCGACCAGGACCTGGCCGCCAAGGACAAGTCGCTGGCCATTGACGAGAAGAACCTGAAGCTCAAGGAGTTCCAGCACGACCTGGCCAAGGGTCAGGATCTGTCCAAGCAGCACTGGTAGGTTTCTGCACTCAGGATTAACTTTAATCTCAATTTGTGGGTACAAGTATTTTTTTATGAAAATTTCAATAAGTTATTCGAGTTAATTTTAAATAATTTTTTTGTTGGTAGAAGGCAAAGCAATTACAAATTTTTTTAGAAGCAAAAGGTACATATTTATTGGGCAATGTTTGAATTTAGAACTTTATAACATTTATGAACAATCTTAAAATAACGTTTCGTACATTTAATATTCAAGTACCCATTGACTTATTGATCTTTTAACCTGCAAGTTAGAAGGGAGTCAGTTATGTATAAATATCAATACCTATATATTTATATATATAATATACCTAGGTCTAATCGGTTATATCTTTCCCTGCAATCAAGTTATTTATTCAATTGAGAAAGGTCACAACTAATAATAAAACCGCAGTTTCCTAGGTAATATTGGTTAGAATTGTCCCACGCTTAGTGATTTATTTGCACCTATTTCAATCGACCTGATAGTTGCCATGACCACCTGACTTTCCCCACTTGTCCACCCCCTCCAGCCAATTCTCGCTGACCGAGTGGCAGGCGCAGACGTACGAGAACCTGGAGGCCAACGCCAAGGCCTTAGTTTCTGCTGGGCAGCTTCGGGCCTACATCGACCTGCTGTTGAAGCAGGTGTGCGAGGACATGCAGAACCAGACGGACCGATCCAACGAGGCCTTCGAGCGAAGGATCGCAGAGACGAAGCACGTGAAGCAGTGCCTGGAGAACAAGCACAAGGACACCATGGACCACATCCATCAGGTGCAGCGCAACATGACCGAGTTGGAGAAGGAGATGATGGACAAGCAGCGGGCCATCACCCTCTGCCAGACGCGGCTCAGCAACCGAGCCCATCGTCCCGGACTGGAGCTCACCTGCGACATGGTCCAGGATGCGCTCTACAACGAGCTGCAGGCGCTGAAGGCCTCCGTCTGCAAGCTAAACCAGAAGCTGAACGAGAACAAGGCCTCCATGCGCTACCTGATGCACGTCCAGGTCATGCAGGAGGAGGAGATCAACATCAAGGCGAACACCTGCAAGATCGACGAGGTGGACTGCATGACCCTGCGACAGGCCCTGAAGTATCAGACTTTTTAGGCGGAAAGGGAAGGGGCCAATTAGGAGCACCACCAGTACTACTTCCAGTACCGCACCATAGTAGCAGTCAGCAGTCAGCGTCCCGCACGCAGCCAGCCACCATTAATCAAATTAGATGCATGTGCATTTCGTGTTCGATCCCAAATTACTTAATAAATTGAAATTCACTTTCGATTTCCAGTTAAAATTATTTAAATTTATTTCGATTTCGAGTGATGGGATGGTCTTTTTATAATTATTGTTTAATTAAATTATTATGTCTAGGTAAGCTAGGTTTCAAACATATAGGCAGTACAAGAAACTAGTGTCTTTTTCTTAATTTAAAGCCATTCTAATTCAAAACAAGTTAAAAAAAGGCTGCCTATTAATTTGTTAAATAAAGTCTGCAGTTCTGTTGTTTTTGAACTTTCCATTTGAACTTTAGTATTTTTGGTATTTTCCGCGGGCCATCGATAAACGGCAAAAAGGCCATCTCTATATACCGATAGTGTTAACAAATGCGAGGGAGTATTGTAAATAATGTTACCGTACCGTTGTGAAAATATTAAGTGTGACCGCAGACTAGCTCCCACAACGAAATGATATTGATGAAGCCTGACAAAACGTAGAAAACCAACAGAAAACCTTAATTAATGTTAAGCTAAAAGTGTACAAACCTGAGATTAAGGTAAGTGCCATTTCCCCAGCTATTTTCCGGGCCCAAAATCGGCCCGCTGGCATGGGCAGTGGCGGGAGCTTTGCGCCTCTGCCGCCGCCGCTACCGCACACGATAAAAAAATGGAGTACAGCCACGAATGGCAAATCAATAATGCGGGAGGTGATGCTTTTCGCAACTAAGAGTTGTTTTCATTCCATTTGCAGTGCAAGATGTCGAAACGCAGCGCCGAGGACGCCAGCGGCAGCAGCTGCCTGGTGGCCGCGGCCGCAGCTGGCCAGCCGCCCATCAAGAAAGTGCACTTCGAGCCGCATCTGATCGGACCGGTGTCCACGCTGGAGGAGATGGACATCAAGGTGCTGGAGTTCCAGAACAAGAAGCTCGCCCAGCGCATCGAGCAGCGAATGCGGACGGAGGCGGAGCTGAGGCATCGCATCGAGCAGCTGGAGAAGCGGCAGACGCAGGACGACGCCGTGCTGAATGTGGTCAACCGGTACTGGAACCAGCTGAACGAGGACATACGCGTCCTGCTGCAGCGCTTCGACGCCGAGACGGCCGACGAGCTGGAGAACCGGAACGAGAACGAGGTGACCACCTCGTTCCTTGCACAGCTGTCCACCTGGGACAAGGAGGAGCTGGACGAGAAGCTGGCCAACCGCGTCCAGGTGTCAAAGCGGGCCGTGGCCAAGATCGTGCAGGTTATTGATAGGTTAATGCAACGCAATGAGAAGATAACTCATGTATTGAAAGGTGATAGCATGGCTACAGGTGGGTCCGGTGCAGGAGCAACTGAGGAGGAGCAGCAGCAGTCCAGCGGGGATCCAGAGACAGCTGCAGCTGGCGTCGGCGTCCATGTGCTGGAGGAGACGCTCAAGCAGACGCACATCGAGATCATGAGCGAGAACCACAAGCTGCAGAACCTGAACACCTCGCTGCACGAGAAGTTCCACACCATGTCGCTGAAGATGAAGGAGTACCAGGACGCCCACACCGCCAAGGAGACGGAGAACGCCGAGCTAAAGAACCAGATCGACGAGCTCCAGTACGACCTGGAAAAGATCCATTGCCGCAACGACAAGCTGGAGAACCACCTGGCCGAGGCCATCGAGAAGCTGAAGGCCTACCACCAGATCTACGGGGATCCCAATAAGAGCGCTAACAGTGCAAAAACTCCCACTACCACGAACACTGGCAGTGCCACGACGAGCGTGAACAGCCAGCTCTTGGAGGAGCTGCAAAAGGAGCTGGAGGAGTACCGCGAACTGGCCAACAACCGACTGCAAGAGCTGGACAAGCTTCACGCCACGCACCGCGAGACTCTTAAGGAGGTGGAGAAGCTCAAGATGGATGTAAGTGCAAAATTTACTTTTGAAAACATTTATCGACGTACTACTACTATGTTTAAGCCATAGTTATTCATTTAGTAAGGCAAATAAGTTAGTCAATTTACTTTCGTTAAAACAGTTTCTCACATTAGCGGTAAAAGTATCAAGAAAATTTTACGTAAAGATAGACTTTCATCAAGTTAAGCATCTAACAACTTTTAATGATGTTTAATACTTTTTCTAAAAATTAATTTATAGATATATTAATTATTGAATCTAACTATCTTTACCTTTTCAGATACGGCAGCTGCCCGAATCGGTAATTGTGGAGACCACAGAGTACAAGTGCCTGCAGAGCCAGTTCTCCGTGCTCTACAACGAGTCCATGCAGATCAAGACCATGCTGGACGAGACCCGGAACCAACTGCAGACGAGCAAGAACCAGCACCTGCGACAGATTGAGGTAATGGAGAGCGAGGAGCTGATCGCCCAGAAGAAGGTGCGCAGCGAGATGATCCAGATGGAGGACGTGCTGGCCCTGATTCGAAAGGAGTACGAAGCGCTACGCATCGAGTTCGAGCAGAACATGGCCGCCAACGAGCAGACAGCGCCCATCAATCGCGAGATGCGCCACCTAATCACCTCACTGCAGAACCACAACGGCCAGCTGAAGGGCGAGGTGCAGCGCTACAAGCGAAAGTACAAGGACACCTCGACGGACATCCTGAAGTTGCGCAAGGAGCTGGACGAAGCTCTGGCCACTCTCGAAGGCAACAAGTTGCAGTCGGCGACAGGTGCTGCAGGCGAGGAAATCAAGCAGGAGAACTCCACGAGTGTGAAGGAGGAGAACTCCAACAACGCATCCGCCTGTGGCCAATCAAACCAAACGAATTCCGGCAACGACACCAACGTGGCCATCAAGGAAGAGAACCACGCCTCAGCCGAAGATGAAGCCGATGACGATGTCGGTGGAAAGGACAGCAAGGACGGCATCAAGCAGGAGAAGCTTAGCGCTGGAGACGCGGCGGCATCCGAGAAGAAGGACTCACCTGGGCCTGGGAATTCGACGACATCTGCTACAAATTCCGTTTCGGGAGGTGCAGTAAAGTCCGAAAAGGATTCCAAGGATGGGGTCAAAGGCAAGGAAGTCAAGGCAGTGGAAAGCGAAACGGTGCGGGATCTGAAGGCGCAACTAAAGTATGTTAACTTTAATCTATATTTTAATAAACAATTTACTAAACGCTTTTGTTTGTTTCACAGAAAAGCGCTGAACGACCAGAAGGAAATGAAACTCTTGCTGGACATGTACAAAGGCGTCTCAAAGGATCAGCGCGACAAGGTGCAGCTGATGGCCACCGAGAAGAAGCTGCGCTCCGAGATCGAGGAGCTACGCCAGCAGTTAAAGAAGCTGCAGGAGAGCAAGCGGGAGGAACGCAAGAAGCTGGCCGACGAGGAGGCGCTTCGCAAGATCAAGCAACTAGAAGAACAGAAGTACGAACTGCAAAAGCAGATGGCCAACCACAAACCCTCGGATAATTCGTGGGGCAGTGGAGCACCCGGCACAGCCAACTACACAAGACCCTTTGTGGGTTCCCATGAAGAGGAGGCACTGCTCAACGAGATGGAGGTGACTGGGCAGGCCTTCGAAGACATGCAGGAGCAGAACTCACGGCTAATACAACAGCTGCGCGAGAAGGACGACGCGAACTTCAAGCTTATGTCGGAGCGCATCAAGGCCAACCAGCTGCACAAGCTTTTGCGCGAGGAGAAGACGGTGTTGGAGGATCAAATGGCCACGGCCACCACGCAGATCGAGGCCATGCACATCGTGCTCCGGAAGCTCGAGGAGAAGGAGCGCAGTCTACAGGCCACCGTAGCCTCCATTGAGAAGGAGCTGATGCTCCGCCAGCAGGCAATGGAGATGCACAAGCGCAAGGCGATCGAATCAGCCCAGTCGGCGGCGGACCTCAAGCTGCATCTCGAGAAGTACCACGCGCAAATGAAGGAGGCCCAGCAGGTGGTGGCGGAGAAGACCAGCTCGTTAGAGGCCGAGGCCTACAAGACCAAGCGGCTGCAAGAGGAGCTGGCGCAGTTCAAACGCAAGGCGGAGCGCATGAAGAAGATGGAGATGTCGGGCACCACCATCGACGAGGTGATGATCGAGGAGATACGGGAGTACAAGGAGACGCTCACGTGTCCCTCGTGCAAGGTGAAGCGGAAGGACGCCGTGCTGTCAAAGTGCTTCCACGTCTTTTGCTACGATTGCCTGCGCACACGGTATGAAACGCGGCAGCGAAAGTGCCCCAAATGCAACTGCGCCTTTGGCGCCAACGATTACCATAGGCTATATCTGCAGTAGATAAGCGATAGACCCCGTAACGATAATTTAGATACGTTCCGGTCATGTCCTGTTCACACAAAACACACGCACCACCCCACACACCCCAGCAGAGACAGTCACACACATTCATGCCGGATTATTCATTATGCATATATTACCTACGTACTAATACTTGGTTAAGTAGTCTCCAAATAACCCCCCCAGACTTCCCATGGCAATTATTTGAATTTGTTCATTCTGGCGCCAAGCAAATGCATCTCATTATGAGTGCCGCAAAGACCATGTTGCGGTTTTTTTATGTAGCTACTAGTTTTTGTAAATCAAACTATTTTTAAATGATTTAATTTGAAAACTAAATGTACGAACACTAATAAATGGCTAAAAACTATATGTTCAGCGTACGCAAAGTTATTCTGATCCCCGAAACCAGTGTAAGTTCTTCGATGATCTTCACTCCAGAATTCAGTTACAATTATGTTAAGCACATATTTATACCAGCCCCTTTAAATCTTAAGCGAAACACTCCTATTGTAATGATCAATCGTAATATAGATATTTAAACTGTATAAAATTGTGGGAGAATCCGTTTAAACGACGCGCCTCTTTTAAATGGGCTGCTAACTTGGTTATAATTTAAACATTAGTGTAATAACCTATGATCGGAAATTAATGTTCAGCAGAACAAAATATTTTGATTGTTTTTTTGTTTGTGTGTAAGTGTAAACGTTTATTCTGTGTGCTGTTTCGTGAATAAAGAAACCCTTGATCAGAAATTGTTATTTGGATCTTTATTATCGGTCAACAAAAGATTCCAACTGTTAAAGGTTTTAACACCCGCAACTACTTGTGTATGTAAATAACATTGCAGTTTATCTTAACTCTGTTATTTTTTGGCGCGCTAGAGCCTATCGGATTTTGAACTATGTGGGTTTCGAGGTTTGTGAGATTCTTTTCAACTTTATCACGCATACGCATTGTTGCCTTTCCTCAACTATTTTACTTGTAAACATTAACATTACTTCACCCCATATAAACACACTTTTAGCACAAACCATTTTAATTGTGCTTTTAAAATACTTTAAGTATTGATAAGTTAGAAAGAGAAAGTTTATTAAGTTTTGACACTGTCTTAAGCGATTTCGCTTATTCTGCAGCGAACTTTGATGGGAATTTACAACCAAAAGTAAAAAATTAAGCGGAAATTCCATGTTTTGAGGCAAATCAGGTCTAAGTGGACCCAGTTAAGTACAAATTGGCCAGAACAGCCCATTTGGCCAGTCTCCAGCAATTACACCAACTAGTATTTATGACAATGGTTTTCGAACACAGCTCAAGAGCAGTGACATGGTCTTGTGCAATTATAATTAACCATTGACGCAACTTGGCGACCAAGTAGTAGTTATTTGTCTTGGGCAGGGCAGGTGCTGGTGGTAACTACGAAGTATCAACAAAATGCGTGTTAACTGCGAATTAGGCAAATAGGTTTCCGTTTCCAAGCGTTTTCTCCGCTTGTTGTACAGCCCCCTCTTCCATGCCCCAAGAAGGCTTAAATCATAAATTATGTTCTGTAAATCACCAAAAATGATATGTAAATTGTTTACAAACTCGAACTCGAACCCCTGGCCATTTTCGGTGGATCAAGAGAGATTTGCGCATAGCCAGCAGCCACAAAGAGAATGTGGATGCTCTGGGGTCTTGTCTTGAGTTTTGTGAACTGATAGTTAAAACCTGGTGCTGATTTTCTCCGCCGTTAATTATGGTAGAGACCAAAATCCAAAAAAAGCTCAAAAAAATCTGGTGGGCAGTCATGGTTATGATTGTGTGTAATGGCATTTCGAAAAAGGTTTCCCCCCTGTCAGCTCGGATTTACTTAACTCTTTACCTCCCCCTGCTGTTCCACAAAAGTTGCGAATTGTTTCGTCTGTTTTGCGCCATGTAATGTGTTTATTAAAAATTATTATTGTTCGCATTGAGAGGCGGCGGCGGCATCTTTATGGCCACCAGCTGATGTGGAGCAATTGTTGGGGCATCATCGCCGTAAACTCGTTATGCGGCAGCCAAGGGGAAAAGATACATTCGAAAAGAGACTGAGAAATTAAAATCGTGCCAGCGATGAGTGAGCACATTACACCGAGCACTTGGCGAAGCGAGTACGGTTGTTACCAACTTAACAAATGCGTTTAAAATGTGGCTGGTGGCTGGTCCGGTGGAGTAGGTCAATCCGTTGGCGCTGGCCAGGGACAATGGCGAAGGTTAATTGTGGTCGGTGCAATCGGGGGAATAACCAGGTCGTAAGACAGATGTAGCTCGGCCTCCAACACGGAAGTCGCAGATCCAGTTTAAATTTTAATTAATTGATTTAAAAGAGGACTTAATGGGTAGCGTCGTAGGTTTACAAGAACACACTGGAGTTGCGCTTTAGCGCGCTGGGATCGATCTCCGGGAACATCAGCTTCAGGTCCGGGGTGATAGGCGCCACCGAGAAGAAGCTGTCTATGATTTTGGTGGGGCAGTGGCTCTGGCGGGCGACAGCCTCTCCCCTCATATTGCTTCGACTCCAAGTGGGTGCCGGAGGTCGCTTACGAGTGACCTTGTTCTCGTCGTCAGTGGAGTCGTCCTCGTGTAGCATATCCCAGTTGAGTTGTCGTGGTGGTGGGAAGAGAGTGTTCAGAATTACCTGAAGGGGGCCATCCTTCGGCTGCTTCTCCTGGTCCACCTTCAGCTGGCTCTTCTTGGTCTGCACCTCCTGCATCTTTTTACGCTCCTGCTGCTTCTTGGTTGTCGATGACACCTTCAAAGCCTTAGTTTTCGGGAGCAGCTTTGGGGCAGGCAAGATCCTGTCCTGCTTGGTCGGCTGCTTCTGGACTTGCTTAGTGCACTTTCGAGTGCGTGACGCCACCGGAGGGAGCTCCATGTTGATGGGTCGTTGGCTCTGCTTCGTCCCCTTAATATCTGGGAGCGGAAACATGTCCGTGGAGAAGCTGTCCTGCTTGGTCGGCTCCTTCTGGTCCTGCTGCTTTTTGGAAGGCGATGGCAGCTGCATTTTTATGGGCGGTGGCAGCTTCAAAGCCCTTATTCTCGGGAGCGGATTTGGTGACAGAAATGTGTCCTCCAGCGGCTGCTTCTGGACCAGCTTAGTGCGCTTTCGCGTGCGGGACGCCACCGGCGAGTACTTGTCGAAGTCCGTGAAGCGCTCTAAGTTGATGGGTCGTTGGCGCTGCTTCGTCCCCTTTAAATCTGGGAGCGGCACCTTGTCCGTGGAGAGGCTGTCCTGCTTGGTCGGCTGCTTCTCCCCCATAAGCAGCTCATTCGCCTTGAGCTTAGCTGCTCGTTGCGGCCGATCGGATTCGTTGAACATCGAGGTTTTTTTCAAAAAAAAATCAAAAATAACGATGTCACCAAACTTTCGCGGCCGGTTAACAAGGTACAAAAAATTTTAACTTTTTACTTGTAATTGGTTTTTTCACAATCTTGTTGCTTTTCATCCCGAAGCGTTCACAGGGCAGCTGATTATCAACTGAGAAATGTTCGGTTTTTTCTACTACGTCAACTTTTTAACTTTCACGGCCTACTAAGATTGCTCTTACTGGGTAAATGCAAGTTTGCAAAAAAATAGTGCATTCTTTTAGCTGAATATTTCAGCAGTCCGGCGTGTCATCCTTTTTTTTTTTACTTAGCGGTTTGAGCGAACTCCAGGTCAAGGCGGGTTAGATTAAAAAAATATAAATCCGATATTATCTGTTTATGCCACACGCACAAAGTTCTTACCAAAAGGCATGAACCGAGAAAATGCGTAAGAATATTAGCTGAAATCGCGAGGACCTTAAAAATCTTTCACAAGGTGTTTAAAAGATGGCTAACATTTTTGGTTCTTCGAGCAGTGTGGTTGTTTCTTTTTTAATAGTTTAATATATTTAAATGATATAAATTAATAAATTATACGCTGGCCCAGTTGTTTTTTAATAATTTTAGAACGTAGAAACAGCAATTTTAAAGTGCATAAAGTGCGGGACTGTTTATTAAATTCCTGTGCGGCAAGTTCACTACACAAAAGAGCAAAAATTAATCAGCTTTTCCCCCCGCCCAAAAATTCACTTCTCCCTGCCGCTCATCAGCAGCATGAGAACACTGTAGATGGCCTTTGAAAGTTGCACCGCGGTGTTCATATTCAGGGGCATCATTTTACCCACCGTAATTCCTGATGTGGATTGCGAATTGCGGAGCATGAAAAGCAGTACTTTCTGCTCGGTGATTGGGAGGTCGTACCATCGACAGTTGTAGATGACGTCACTGACGTCCTCATTCTAAAGACCAAACAACTGCAGTTGAGAGCACCTGAATAACCCAAATACCTACCGAACTGTCGACCATTGTGCCCAAGGCGCTGTACATAAAAAAAGAGGTGGCCGTGAAGGTCAAGTACACCTTTCCAGAGGGCCAGACACCGACGAGGATGCAGTACAGGATGCTCAGGTTGCTAAACCAGGCAGTGAAAATTTCCACAGCGATGACCACAAAGAAAATCAGTTCCGCGCACTCCAGCAGTCTAGAAAAATAAGAAACATTTTAATATTTTTAATTTAACAACAAAAAAATATTTTTTTATTTAATTTAAACAAATAAAAGGCACATAAAACATTGACTGATTTAGCTAAACATTATTTCTCAGCGATATACTTAAGGAAATAAATAAAAAGCTTGATTTCAATAATAATATGGCTGTATAAAATAATGAAGAAAAAATTTATTCAATTAATCAAAACATAAAATATAAGTAACAAACTTAGGCTTTTCTGACTAGTTACTAGCTTTTTAAATAACAAGAATTCAATGAATAAACTCAACAATATATAAATACGATAATAATTGTTAGTTTTTAATATCTGAAATAAATTTATTTTAAAATGTGCTAAAGCAACAATCAAAAATGCACCTACCGCAGATACTTCTGGTGCCAGTTAACAATGTCCACCATGTCTCCGTGGATCAATGTCCACCATGTCTCCGTGGATGTCCTCGTACGAGACCCCTTGCTCTTGCAGCCCCTCCAGCTTGGCGTCAAGGTCCTCCAGTTTGCATCTCAAGATGTTCTTCACCAGGTCTGCATTTGCTATGATAATAAAGAGGTACATGTCACCTGCAAAGTTACCCATGGTTCCGCACCACGCGCAAGTGCTGTGCATGAGGGTGAGTATCAGGAAGCCAGTTTCTGTGTTTGGATCAAGGCCCGGCATTAGGAATTGGTACATCAACAGCTTTTCGTTATAGACAACGTAATACACTGCTGTGAACAAAATACAGGACAAGTGGGCACAAACGTTGATCACGGCAAAGACCTTGATGCAGGTGTAAAGGAACTTCAATGTTCCATGCAACGCCTCCCGGTAATGTACACCCAGACATTCGAAATTCTCATAGGTAGAGTGCAGAAAAGTCCACATTTCCACCAGGTATCTAAGGATTGGGTAATGATTTAATGACTTTCCTAGAGGATGATCTAAAGCACTTTGTATTATTGGATCTTTACTTGCGGTACGCGAGTACGCAAGCGAGCTTTGAGATTCCCTGGAGCGCCGGACCCGACTGACAGGCGCACTGCAGCACGACCAGCCAATCCCCGTCGACGACCACGCCCACATACACCGTGTATGTTGTCAGGATGAAAAACTGGACCATCACACCCATCAGGGCGTAGGTGCGCCAGGTTAACACAAAATCCGGATCGGTTATTTGCGCTCCCACAGCACGGGCACAGAGATCGATCGCATTGGTTATCCGCTGGAATTTCTTCAAAGCTGTTTCCTCAACAAATGCTTCTTTGGTTACCATCTTCAGGCTTCCCTTATTCCGTCCGAAACGATTGGAATTATAGTGGTTAAGTGGTTGATTCTTTGGCCACTCAAGGACCTTTTATAGGTGACAAATAATTGTCAACTTAATTGGTTAGAGAACTAAATGTGAAATTTTCCCATCTGCTTAGGAAATAATTGCGAGCAAAAGTCTCACGTGTGGCAAATTTATCGATTTTTTAGCTTCTTTATTTTATTATTAGCAATCTTTTAATATATCTTACGACAACTGCCAATCAGGCGTCAAGCATTTAGCGTTTTAATTAAGCCTCATAAAAATTAATACTTTTTCTGGTTTGTCAATTTAAATTGTTATTTTTTTAGCATGAAAAAAAAAAAAAAGTTGAACGTATCCATTTTACAAATAAACTCCTTGTTCCTGTCAGTTAACAACAAAAACTAACGACTGCAAATCTACTTAATAAAATCGGGTAGCCTACAAAGTTGGATTAAGTTAATTTAGGACATAAGTTACTAGCTTCTCAAGAATTCTCTAAGTTTCCTTGAGTGCAATTTTTTTTATTTAACCATCAAGGTTAAAAATGGACCACACTCCCAACTGACCTTCGATTAGCTATCAATTAACCAAAATGTCATTGGGACAGGCCTCATAACAAGATCAACATTAATTATCATCGAACAAAGGCATTTTCACACTGCAGCATAGCGAGTGTTTAGCACTTTGGGCGTGCCTATATCTATATAGTATATTCACTCCACTCCCCTCTCCACCTATTAATCCCTTCTCCATCATTCCTCGCCCACGAAACGAATCATAAGATTAGCATGCAGACGATCGCAACTCGATGAATGCCCCGCTCACTGGATGATTGGACCTACGCCCTTCGGGTTGGGAAATGCCAAAATGTCGAAAAGCCCAAGCCCAAGCCCAAGCCCACGTCATGGCCCTGGGTCCGAAGAGTCCACAGTAATAAAGGGCCAACGCATTTCCCAGCCGTTAACTGCACTCCGAACTGGAATTGGAATTGGAACTCGGGTGGGTTCCCGGGTGATAGTGATTGTTGTCACCATCGGATATCGGATGACGCTGCCGGACTGAACCGGTGGATCATTAAGTGTTTGTCTATTAGCAATAGCGACAGCATCATTACCATCGGGTATTGCATTTTCAAGGTTGGCGACCATTCTCGCTTCACTGCCACCTGGCTACCTGGAGTCGGGCCATGAAAATGCAAATATTTCACTGCCCCTTTGTGGCTGCCGTGTGAGCAATGTTTTTCAATAAACCTAATGAGTGGTAAAAAAAAGGCATGAAAAGGCAAAAAAAATAAACTGTGGGTAAATGTATGTATAAATATGGGGGAGAAAAGTCGAAAATAAACCGCTAGCGAACCTGATTTACAGCCAGTGGCCAAAGTGACCAAGTGACCAAGTGACCAGGTGACCAAGTGACTGACTGCCATTGCTTAACAACAACTCTTTAATACTTTATGGCTACCTTTGATGGCTTTGGATCAGGCAGGCTCTCTCCTCTCCTCCGCCTGGCCAAAAGGTTCGTGTACTTCGTACTTTCGGTTTCGGTTTCGGCTGTCCAAAAACTTGTTCACTCCATGCAGCAGCAAAGGCAGCAGCATTTACCAACCGAACCACCGATCAGATTGCATTCGAATCCCGCTCAGCCAGCCGCTCAGCTAAAAATGTGAAAATGTGTGTGAGGGCATTATATAATCCAGTTAATTTCTTTAACAATTTTTTGTTTCTCCCCGTTGTTCCGAGAGTTTCGTTGTTTTGCTAGCCGAGAGGCCTCTCCAGCCAGCGTCATTCGTTGTTTGGACCCCGCGTCGTTTGGACGTTCATTTCATTTCGTCGCGTCGTCTCTCGAAGATCGTCTGACATTGCCAGCGGAACGGATATATAAGTCGTATAGCCTAAGCCATATCAAGGATTGCGAAACGGGCGTTTGGCATTGCTCATACGCAGCGTGTGCCTATAGTGTGTGTGCTGTAGAGATAAAGGAATCTTAAAGAGGGTGTAAGTGTTCCAGTAAAAAGTGTTAAAGATTTAAATGATTATTATTACATTAAAAAACCCTCTGGAACAAAAAGGATTCAACAATTCAATCAAATACAAAGCATTTATAAAGAGTGTTGTAGTCATCTTATAATAATGGCTCTTTAGAAAACACTGCAATTAAAAATGTTTTCTATTATTCATAATCAGAAATCAAGGTATTCAAACAACCTACATTCTTGTGTTATTTTTTTGCAAAAAATCCAACTTAGTTTCGGTTTTGATTAAAAATCTTTTTCAATCAAAAAAACTCATTAACCTTTAAACAAAAAGCTACCGACGTGCAACCTTCTATTAAATCAATCAGCCAAGAGAACATCAGGCTAAGAAATTGCATCAGCTAAGCAGATTGCATCGCCCGTTGCATTATTGGCCAGTTAGCCAAAAAGCCACACAAAAGCCACGCAACCCACAACGAGCTCCTAATAAACATGTCGAAACTGCAGGTGAAAGAGATAGGTAGAGAGCGTGCGAGAGAGATGGGGAGAGGGAGATGGAGATGGAGAGGGAGACAAGCGCGTTGCCCAATGGCATTTTGAAATCGCATTTCCAGTTGGGGGAAAACCGACAAAACGAAAATTGAAAAACCGACCAACAAAAAATTCAAACTGAAGGCGAATGCAAATTTTACTCCAAACGAAATCAATTAAATGGCACAGAGTTTGCAAGCGAATGGAACTGAACTCACATATAAAGTATGCAAATGGTCGATGTCATGGGAAATCGGAACCAGCCAAAGACAAAGGGCAAGAGGCTATAAAGCAATAAAACAATCAAATCGATCCCCAGCTCGGATCACAAATTGTGTGCAAATATTGGGATAGGGCTGATCCCATGATCGCACTGTGTTTACCTGGGCAGCCAGAGTCAAACAAAGTGGCTCCAAATGGGGGGCATTGTTCGGCGGCTTTCCTCGTCTCTTTCTTTATTTTCCCTCTCTGAGGGATTATGTTGTATTATGATTATGCAACCAGCTGAGTTTGGACCAACAACAGTGGAACTCTTTCTTGTACTGACTTATTATTTTCGCTTTTTGGATTTTGGATTTTCAATAACCATTTTTTGACCCGCTTTCGGTAAACAGTTTTGAACTTGAACCAATTCGCAGTTGAGGTTTCGCTTTTTTGGCCATTCCGCGCGTCTTTTATATGTGGCCATAATGCCATTTGTCGGTTTATGGGTCTCCTAACACACAAAAGAGCTGAATAATTTATAGATTTTTTCATTTTGTCGGTTTTGGGTTCGTTGAAAACACAGCGTCCATTTGCATTCGGTTGGTGTTTTAATAAAAACGCGTCTCTTGTGCGCTTTAATTAGCAAATATTTGCAAATTACAGCGTTCCGTGATCCGGTGGCGTTTGCCTTGAGATCTCTGGGCCCTTGAACTGATTTCGATGGGAAGTCCATTATTAAATCTTACAGATAAACAAAGAGTTTATTTGTTGGTTGTTTGAGTGGTCCTAAGGAAAAATATGATATGATAATAATTCTGAGACAAAATTATTTCAACTCACGCAAACTTTGAAGTTTTTTTTAAATTTATTCTGATTCAAATGAAATCAAATTAAACAACAAATCTATAAACCTTGTAAAGGGTTAGAAAATAAACGTCAACATTTTATAGTTACAATTTTAAAAGTTTAAAAAACTACAGCAGAGTGAGTTAAAGTTTATTTTTCCAAGAGAACTAATCTTTAAAAACCCTTAGTGTTAATCATATAGTACTTCGCTTATGAATACCCCCGACTAACGCATGCACTTCTTATCTGTTTCTGTTTCTTGTTCTGCTTCTGAAGTGACCGCAATCCATGCTCATCGTTTGACCACACCGCCGCCGCCACAAACCGCAGATCAGTCAGTGATGAAGGAAACCAAGATGGTGCAGGACCAGGGGGAGATATCGGCCCTGTCGGATGCGCTGATGAAGATCGCCAAGCGGGAGCTGCGCGAGGATCGGTGCACCCGGGAGCAGAGTCTGGAGCAGCTGCGCAACTGGGTGGCCAAGAACGAGGACCTGCAGAACGTGCGGTGCGACGATACCTTCCTGCTGCGCTTCCTCCGAGCCAAGAAGTTCAGCGTCCCGATGGCAGAGCAGACACTACTCAAGTACCTGAACATCCGGAGAACATTCCCGCACATGAGCACCCAGCTGGACTACTTGGAGCCACGACTGGGCGACCTTATCGATCAGGGATACATATTCGCGGTGCCCCAGCGGGATAAGAACGGTCGCCGGGTGGTGGTCATCAATGCCAAGTGCTTGAATCCAAAGGTACACACCAGTTGCGACCAGGCGAAGGCGCACTTCCTCACCTACGAGTGCCTGATGGAGGACCAGGAGACCCAGATCACCGGACTCTCCCACGTGGGGGACTTCTCTGGCGTGTCCACGGCGCACGTGACCAACTGGAACCCCACGGAGTTCGCCCGCATCTTCAAGTGGGGCGAGCAGTCGCTGCCCATGCGCCACAAGGAGATCCACCTCATCAACGTGCCCTCCACGCTCAAGTGGCTCATTGACTTTGTGAAGAACCGTGTCAGCTCCAAGATGAAGAACCGCCTGATCATCTACGGCAGCGAGAAGGAGCTGATGAAGAGCGTGGACCAGGGCTGTCTGCCCCTGGAGATGGGTGGCACTGTGCCCATGCGGGAGATGATTTCGCTGTGGAAGCAGGAGCTGGCGGCAAAGCGGGACCTGGTCCTGAGCTTGGACAAGAGTGTGCTGCTCTCGGACAGAGGCATCCAGCGAAAAAGCAGCTTCAACGCGGAAAAGGCCTCCAATGGGGGACCCAACTTCGTCTCACAGATCGAGTCCATCGAGGGCAGTTTTCGGAAGCTGGAGTTCGACTAGCTCTTAGTCCTAGTTGTAGTTATAAGTCTGTAGTCCTAGGCATCATCCGCTTCGCTTCGCTGGCCCCCTGATCCCGGCAATCTCCTGGATCCTGGGGAACCCCGCTTCGCTTGTCGGTGGCACCCGCTTTACTCATCCTGCGCTTCTTTGTATACTGTTTGTGTTTGGCGTACAATAAACGAGAGGAATCATTTGGAACCACCTGAGTATTTCACTTGATCGTTCGGTGTCCTGCATAGCGTGGCCAGAGCTGGACTTCCCGCTGCAGTGCCTCCGCATTGTGGGCCACCACATATAGTTGGTAATCCGGCTGCAGTTTTCTCCTTTTAAGAGATTCCAGGAGTAGAGCCTGAGCTACCTTCAACTGACAACTGCTGGGCGCGTTTCTGCTGAAGTTTCCCACAAAGGCCATAACCAGGGAGCTGTTCTGGGGCAGATCCCTGGAGAAATCGCTCTCATATAGCCATCCCCTGGCCTCGAACGCCTGACAATCGCCTGAGATCAGGAAGTTGTAGGGTAGTTCCTTGGGATATGCCCTCTACGAACGCAAGTGTGTTAGTTTTGGTTTATAAAATGACTCTAATTAACTTACCTGCAGCTTGTGCAGCACTTCTGGACAGTTCCCAACGCATTCCTCGCTTTCCGTGTGGGTAAGGAACACGGTAGCCACGTTAAGCGGATCCAGTAGAACTCCCTGCTCCTGTCCCTGACCCTGCAGATCCATATTCGACCATAAATCATGCTCGATGAGGCTCAGCCGGTAACCAAAGTCCGGCGTTTGGGCTGCAAGCAAAGCAAAGTGATTCAGCCATTAGGTTCCTTTGTCACTCTATAAAAAAAGGTTGGGAAATTTTAGGGTGAGTCACGAAGCTATCAAATCAAAGTTTGAATGTTTTGATTCAGTATAGTAAACATTGGGAATACTTTTTTAATTACAAACATATTTCACTTTAAAACATAATTTTTACAGCAAAGATAAACTACTTTTTGAATGAACAAAACGATGATTTCTAAATATTATTGTGATTGCACTTTAACTGAATTTTTATTTAAGCCTGCTAATAGTTTGAGTTTGATCATTGACCACTTCCGCCTGCCCACAAAAACGCGCTTGTTCAGCTTATCATAACTCACAGCTAGGTCAGTTTTATTTCAACAAAAAGAATACTTGAGGACGCCTCCATCAGCTGGAAAACTCACATTGTCTCCAGAGCAAATAGGCGGCCAGTCCCAAGGCGGACGCACACATCACCAGGAATCCCACTGATCGCCAATTAAGGCAGTCTTTTGTGATTATTGTGGTTCTGGAGGAGGGTGGGTTGGAGAGGGATTCGGAGGATGAGGGTGACTTGTTGGACCGCTGGGAAGCTGCCAGCAACGGAGTTGATTCGCTGACTCCGCAATCCTCGTCGACGCGAATGCAGATGTCTTCGGTGGAGCCTACGCTCCCATAGGAAGACTGGGAGACCCTCGAGGGAGAGGGGCTTCTTCGAGTTGCTATCGTAGCGAAATATAGAGCAAACAATACATAATGGAGCTTAGCCGAGATAAAAGTGAGCAGATGATTAGTCAAGTGGCACAGTTTGTCCAGGCCGCTCTGATCTTGGTGGGCATAGTATTTGGTGATCGCACGCAGACTATAAGCGCTCACGAAGATCGGCATCTTGCCACTAACTGAGGGCTTGATGCTGCCAAATCTTCCAGCTTTGGCTATCTTATCAAGGCACTTGCTTATCTTACCCAATCTCACGGCGATGTGGCTGGAGTCCATGGTTAAACTGCTCTTGCTGCAGCCTCGACATCAAGGCGGTGCAGTGGAGTGGGTCAGCCCGTTACTGGATCGCACTGGATGGCACCACTTGATCGATCTGAATGCATAAGACGACTGAGACGAGAACAAGGGAGAGAGAGCCCGCATGACGCGCAACATTTCCATAAATCCGTCCCATAAACGCGACGCGATCAGCTGGGATTTCATGCGGTCTCTTATCAAGTACACTCTTATTCGCTCTTAGCTTGAGTCCAACTTTAGAGTAACATTCGTATTGCGTTTATTTCGCTTTCTGATATCTTCAACTAGACGCTAATAACAATCATAATGGGTATCGTTTATACACAGAAGTTGGCTTTGCTTAATTTACAGTGCTTGCTGCGGAGCAGAGGCGTAGCGCTGCTCCTGCATTAGTTTCTTAAGACTAACCTAGGCCATCGGACCGTAATAAGCTATGAGCATGCGAGTGGCAGCCACAAAAACACTGACATGGACACTGGACAGACACGGCTTTGACTGGGAACCATTTTAAAATTTCACAAAATACAAGACAGTGAGTTAAAATCGTTCGAAAATCTAAAAGAAATGCATTCGCTTAAGAGCCTAGACTAAACTTATTACGAGGAGGAGTGTCCCAATCCAGTAGCTGCCAATCGCAGGGATTCCCCAGCAGCAAGGTCTACTTGTAGGACCTCCAGATCTGCCAAGCGCACAGGGCAGCCGAGAGGAAGGTGACGCCGCGGTGCAAGTATTTGGTTTTGGAGTTGGACGAGTAGCCCAGGATCACAGGCGAGGACACATCTGTCAGCGGCAGCTTCTCCAGCACGGTGTCGTTGTTTTCCACCTGTAAAATGCATTTGAAATGAGTATGTTAAGGTAAGGCTTTGGAAATTTGAGGTTGTCCACCTGATATTGACAACAGGGATCGTAGTTCCAGGAGACCGTGTAGAGTCCTGAGCAAAATAGCGACAGGGCACAAGCGGGGGCCGCAATAATGGGGCGATCCCGCCACAGCAAGCTGGCCACCAGTGAGGCGACTCCAGTAGCCACCGCCGTCTTGTGCAGGCAATTTCCCACCCAAATCCAGCGACCTGTTAAAACGAGGATTACTTTTTTTTATCTGGGGAAATACCATCAAAATATTACCAGTTTCGTCGCCCAGCCGCGGTGGCTCTATGATGATGAAGTCCACCTTGGCCTCCAGCGCCTTGTCCAGCTCCGCCTCGAACCTTTCGTGGGCATTGGAGCTGTCGTAGACCTCGCGGATGACATGGAACGTCGGCACCTTACTTGTGCTGTGGGAAGAGAGCAACAAGAGCCATCAATCAGGGCTATCTTCGAAGGTTAAGGTCGTGGAGATTAAGCCCCACGAAGCCATTGTCCGGCGCAGATAAATATAGAAGCCGCTTGGAAAATTGCATAACAGAAACAAGTGCACTCGAAGATCGGGAAACTGCTGCACCCACAGGTATAGTGAGTTGCGTAATCTCTGCTGCATTAGCGTCACACGGGAAACTATTTACCTTTCAATGTTTCTGCTAACCATTTTGCGAATAAAATTTGTTGTTTTTTAATTTTTTTTAATAAACTCAGTGGGCTTGCATTTTCTACAGCCCAGAATACCAATAAATAATACTGAATCTAATAATATACCAAATGCCGCTGAGAAATGCAGCGATAAATGGTTCCACAACTAGTTCGTTAACAATATGTGTTCCCTGAACCAGATCGATTTGATTTGACATCGCTAGCAAAAAGACACCCAACCAAATTGAAAATGGACAAGCAACGCTTGCCGCTCCCGGAGCTGCACGACGACAAGCACAGACACAAGCAGTGCAATGGCGAGAACAGCAACCGCTTCCGGCCGCCCAAGTACAAGACGCGCAGCTATGTGGCGGTGGCGGACAACAACAACCTGAACCGCAGCCAGTCGCTGGGCTCCTGCAGCGCGAACAGCTCACAGTTGGCCCACGCCATCTCGTTCCGGGGAATGGAGTGTCCGGATGCGAGCATGCTCCCAGCGTCCCCCGTGCCCGCCGAGCTGAGCGACCGGAGCCACTTCGAGCAGTACTTCGAGCGATTGGCCAAGTTGGGCGAGGGATCCTTCGGGGAGGTGTTCCAGGTGCGAGACCGCTCTGATGGCCGCCTCTATGCCGTGAAGATCTCCAAGCAGCTGTTCCGGGGCGAGCAGTACAGGGCAGAGCGGCTGGAGGAGGTGCGACGCTACGAGGAGTTCTCAGGGCACGAGAACTGCATCCGCTTCATACGCGCCTGGGAGCAGTACGACCGGCTGTACATGCAAATGGAGCTGTGCCGCGAGAGCTTGGAGCAGTACCTGCTGCGATGCCAGCGGATTCCCGAGGAGCGCATCTGGCACATCCTGCTGGACCTGCTGAGGGGCTTGAAGTCCCTGCACGACAGGAATCTCATCCACCTGGACATAAAGCTGGATAACGTGCTGATTGGCGAGGACGACGAGACGTGCAAGTTGGCGGACTTCGGCCTGGTCATCGACGTGGACAGGGCGAACAGCCACCACGCCACCGAGGGTGACTCCAGGTACATGGCCCCCGAGATCCTGCAGGGTCAGTTCTCGAAGGCGGCGGACATCTTCAGCGTGGGCATCGCCATGCTGGAGTTGGCCTGTTACATGGACCTGCCTCCTAATGGGCCACTGTGGCATGAACTCAGGCATGGCATTTTACCCGAGGAGTTTATAAACAGTGAGTAGCGTGGGAATTAAATACCTGCCAGCCACTTAACCATGTCGTTCTCCCAACCAGAAATATCCCTGGAACTGCAGGCGGTAATCAAGTCAATGATGATGCCAGATCCGGCGCAGAGACCCACGGCAGATGAACTACTCTCACATCCCAAAATGCAGCGCATGCAGCAGAGGCGCAAGTCGCTTATGAGCCTCAATCTGCTGGTAGGAGATGCTTTACTAAGTTTTCCGGACTCTCTCTCATCTTAAAATCATTTGCAGTCGCGGACTTTTCGGCGATCCCGCCGCGCCGTCTGGGGAAGAATGTGCAATTGGAAAACGGCCGCCTTCCGTTACATGTTCTACTTTCTGGAGGTCCTGCATCTGTACAAGCCCATCGCCCCCCAACAGCCCACCATCAACGTAGCTCCCTCCTCGCCCGTGTCCACGGCAATGGCCTTCATTCCTCGGCTTGAGTTCCAGCTGGTAGGATCCACGCCCATTGCCAACCGCGACTGCTTCGCCTCCGACTTTCTGTCCGGCGAGGACCCCCTGGAGCTGTCCCAGCCAGGAACTCCGTCGGTGATGAATTCAACCCCACTGAACCACAACCAGGGCAAATCCCGCATCGACTTGCTGAAGAAGAAGTGAGTATCCCTGAGTTCGTATCTGTTATTACCCATTGCTTATGACCCATATGACCTTTTTCAGTGTGGACTCGCTGGGCAGGTACGTTCAGGTGCCGGACTTAGAGAGTCCCTGCTCCGCCCTGTCTTCCCCCAAGGTCCTCGACCTCTCCACGTGCCGACGCAAAAAACTATTCGTGATGGACTGTGACAACGAGTGAGGGCGATGAAACCCATATATGGAAACCCAATGAATTTACGATACGAACAATATATCAGTTACGGAACAAATACCAGATACATATGGCAACCGAATATATCGTTAAATATATTTAGCTTAGTTCTAGACGGTAGAGTTATACGAAGTTCCCTAGATTTAGTCTTACAATTGTGTAATGTTAATGCTTCTTTAGAAGAACTTGTTGAACTTGAACATATAATCATGTGATATATATACGAAATGCGATTTGAAAAGTTTAAAATAAAAACTGATAATTGAAATTGTTTTGTTTCAATTTACAAGAAAAAGATTTTTAACGAGGAGGTATATTAATATAATATTGGGAATATTTTCCTAATATTTAAAACGTTCTGACAACTTGTTCCCTCAACTTCACCAACAAAATGGAACGCTCCGCTACTCTTTAATTCAACTTTAGTTTTAATCATAACTGTTACGGTTCCTGATAAAAACATTTTAAAAAATCACACAAAGAATTGGTTTCAAATAAAAACCCTAAAAGTATGCTTTACTTTTGCAGTTAACTGTTTCTACGCTAGAAATAGCCATAAAACGGCTTGAACCGCAGCTCTATCGATCGCTTTACAACACTGGTTTCAATCGCACATGTTGAAAACGTAAACAAAAACGAGAAATTAAACAAAATGACCAGGAAAAAGGCTCCCAAGCAAAAAACCGAGGTCGTCTTTGACGATAAGAAGCGCGTGTAAGTTAGGACCATCTCGTAACCCACCTCCATCGGTCAATAATTCCGACTTATCTACCGCAGAGAGTTCCTAACTGGCTTTCGCAAGCGGAAGAACGAGCGACGGTCGCGGGCCAAGGCGGAGCTAGAGAAGAACCTTAAGGATGAGCGCAAGCGTATCCGTCAGGAGGTAAAAGATGGGTTCAACCACCTCAAGAAGTCCTACGAGCCACTGCGCGAGCTCACCGAGGCGGACAAGGCGGAGGAAGAGGTCCAGCAACAGGAGGAGACGTACGAAGACGAGGAGGTGCAGGTGAAGATCGTGGAGCTGACCACAAACGATCTGGCAGCTAAGCGGAATATGCTGGGGGCCAACACGGGCGAGGAAAGCGAGCCCGAGGAGGAGGCGGAGGAAAGCGAGGACGATGAGGCAGGCCATCCCAACAGGATACCAGGCATGGATTTCGATCCCAATGCCCGCAAACGCAAAGCCAAGCCCGAGGATGAAGAAAAGCCGAAGGCCAAGAAACCGAACCACACGTCCGAGCCTGACATAAAGAGCAAAAAGGACCTCGACCGACTGATGAAGACCAAAACCCTGAAAAAGATGCACCAGAGCAAGCTGTTCAAACAGAAGGAGCTGCTCGACAAGAAGAATAACCTCAAGAAGGCTAAGCGGGACCGCAACAACACCATTAAGAGCGTTCCCAAGCACCAGCGCAAGCAGCTAAAGTACGCAAAGGGCAATCAGACCAAGTATAGAAAGGGCCGAATGGTCAACAAGAAGGAGCTCCGGCGCAAGCGCGGCGACTAAGTTAGTTTTAGCGTAGTTTGTTTTACGGTTTATTTACTATTACTCTAGTAACTAGAGTCTAGTTGATCAAATAAACTGTTTAATTCCTGGCTTGTACAATAATTTTGCTAATACGCCGCGGCTTCGGTCGTTTTTTTATCTCACTTGCACACTAAATTGTCGTTCGTATCATAGTACATATACATCCAACATGCTTTATTTTTTTTGGGTTATTAACAGGGGCAATCGCTGCTAGCCGCTGCTCGGTTATGCTCTATAAATAAAAGGGGGCGCCGCTAAAATTACACTCAATTTTCATGGGTCTATGTCTATCCTCAAATTCTATGTACAAATTTTGTTTGATTGGTTTAGTTTAGTCTCTTAAAGTATTGGGTTGCTTTATTTTCATCGTGCGCAGCAGGTTAGCTTATTAAGTGTTCGCTTGTATACGGGGGGTAACATTTTTTTAAAATGATACATTAGAGCGGTAACCATGCGTACTTCAAATGTAGTCCTGCCAAACACAATAAAATTAAAATGCCAAACACGATCTCGCATTCTCTGTTCTTACTTAATCATATGCTTAGGGTCTAACGGGTCGTGCGCGGGGCAGGTAAATGGTTTGGGATCCTTTTGAGGGCAACAGTTACGCTCTAGCTTATAGCTTACAGTCCTACGCCTACTCCTACTTCTAATATGTTCATCAGCAGTTAAAAAACGTTTACAAAACTCATGCGAACTCGAAATCCAATAACAAATGCACACGCCGCAGTCGCATCGACGTCTCCTAGTCCTCGACTATCCGCATCCAGTTAGGATTGCTGCTGCTGCTGCTGTGCCGTTCCCTGGCGCCGGGTGAAGCCGCCACCGGTGGCCAGGTGCCGCTGCAGGGCTCGCTGCTGTTGGAACTTGGCGCCACCCGGTCCCCCGAAGCGGTTAAACTTGAACTTGTTGCGCTGCTGAAAGTTCTGCCGAAAGTTTTGATTGTAGAACCGCGGAAAGCCGCCGCCGCCACCGTTCTTGTTCCAGCGCTTCTGGCCCTCGTACTCCTGGAATGGATTGTAGCCGGGCGTGCTGTTGCTGGCATTGCCACCGTGTCCCTTGGCCGACGATCCGGACTTCACCTTGCGCTGCCGTCCACGGTCCATATCGTTCTCCTCGTCGTCGTCTTGGTCCCGCTGCCGCTGTTCCCGCGCATCCACCAGTAGCTGCAGAAAACAGAATAATCAAGAATTTAACTGGAGTTCGGACCTTGCGTAACGGCAGGCTGACATGCACTTGGTAATGAAGCTTATGCAGATGAGGGACGGAACGCTGACGAAACACTGGGATGAACATTGTATACGGAATGGGTGAGTGGCTTACGGTTTACGGTCGACGGTTCACGGCAAAACGGTAACGGCACGGTTGAATTAATGGCGATTTAAGCGGGGAAAAGGAAAGAACGGCCGGCCAGCAGTCAAATCATAAGCTTCATTGCACACCTAATGAAGACGGATGCGGAATCATCGGGTGAATTACCTAGGCTCCGCCGGTGCAGTCTCTTCCTCCCGCAATGGCTTTTGCAACTCTATACACTCTTAACGCCTGGCGAACGGGCCGCGTTGAGGAGTCCGTCCAGGTGGGACGGAAACCGTCGAACGCAATCACAGACTATTCGTAATCGTATTGTTTGTATTGTGTGTGCTTTGTGGGGAAACAGAAAGGGTCTCGCCTCCGCTTCTGCCTCCTACCGGCCGTCCGTTAGACGATCCGGATCGGGTGCGTCAGCGCCTGGATCCGCTACTGCTACTGCTACCGCCACTATCAGCGAGCTACTGTCACTGCCACTGGCGATGTTGACTGCTGCCGAGCTCTCGACGATATCGCTGCCATCCACACTGCCGTGACCAGCTATCCGTTTCGCACAAACCAACTCAAAAGGCTAAATGAATGGGGATAATGTGGAAACAAATGTAAATTACAAACAAGTTCGTTTAGTAAATCAACACAATCCAATCGCAGTTCATGCAACTAAGCGAGCGACAGAGATTGAAAAGAAATTAAGAAAGTTGAACCAAAAAACCAAGTAGTTGCTAGTTGGAATTAAAATTCTTATTGTTCTATGTACATAATAATTTAATCTTATTTGCCCTCATTTGAACCGCAACTTTATTTTTTTTTAAGCAATTCCCTATGAAACTGTTCACGACGTATAGTAATTTAGTATAAACATGCGACAGATAAAAAGCTGATGAAGAGCTTAGTACAAAACTGAACGTACCTCCTTTTCAAGCTCCGCGGGCTTGCCGTTCCAGCTGAGCACCGAGGAGCCGTATCCCCGATGCGACTGCTTAAGCAGCTCGTTAATGGTGCTCCCATTGGCGGTGGCTTCGCTTTGGTAACCATTGCCCACTCTTGGCTGGTGCGACTTGACCACGCTGCCGTTAAGCAACTTCTGGCGTTTGGCGCCTGGCGTAGTTGGCGAGTCTGTGGAGGGTTTGCTGCTGGCGAAGGGATTGCGATGGGTTTTGGAGGGCGTCTGGATTTTGGCTGCCGGCGCCTCCTCCTCCTCATCGTCGTCGTCATCCTCACCATCGTCATCGTTTCGCGTAACTTTCCAGATACCCGTCTTCGACTTTATGACCGCAGGCGAGGGTGGGGTTTTGGGCGAGGGTGGTGCTCTGCTTTGCGACTGCTTTTGTGGGTGCCAGCCATTAGTGAGCTGGCTGCTCGGCTCCTCCTCGTCGTCATCATCGTCCTCACTGTCGGCGGACTTCTTCAGGCTCTTGAATATCTCATCAATGGCATCAGTCTCTTGTTTGCCGTTGGTGACGTGGACTTGTGACGCCGAGGATCCGTTGGTGAGACTGCCATTGGTCTTGCTGTGACCATTAAGCTGTCCGGATTCGTGTTCCGACTCACTGGAGTCCTCACCACTTCGACGCTTGCGGGGATTAGGCAGCGGCGCCTCCTCCTCCTCGGAGGCGGATTCGTAGGGCACAAGGCTCTTTAGAGGCGTTTTGACGGGTGTCGTCTTTATTTGGACCACCTTTACAGGGGATTTTGGCTTCTCCGCGAGGTCCTCAGTCATCTTCGGCATGCTCGGCAGCTGGGCTGACGGCCTGGCCTTCACCTCGTCCTCGCTGTCTTCCTCCTCCGAGGAAATTGGCAGATATTGTTGCTGGTTCAGTGATCTGTGGTTGCTGGTGTTGCTAGTGGAGGAACTTTTGTTACCATTTGCAGTGGGAGCTGGAGTAGCTTCGCCCTTTAGCGTGTGTGCCAAGCAGTGGAGACTTCGCAGGGTCCTGAAACTTCTGCAGGCCATTCTGCTGGTGTGGCTGGTGATGCTGCTGCTGCTTAAACTGGATGGCCGATTTCTGGGCACTACCGTTGCCGTTGCTGTACCCGTTGATCCCGCCAGGCGGAAGCTGGGGGCCAATGAAGCGGGTGGGCGAAGGCGAAGACACTGTGGCCGGCACTGGCAGCGTACTGTGGCCGTTGGTCAAACGAAGACCATTGATCCTGGCCGCTGCCGGACTGGAAACCTGCGGGGGGTCCAGTTCGTAGAACATTATGTAGGCATTTGTGTTGCACACACTATGCATAGCGATGGGCCGCACATAGCTGTCATCGAAGTTGTAGTAGCTGCCCGCGTCCGTAGAGCCGATGGCCGTGTAGTGGCCGCAGTGCTGGGACACTCCCAAATGGGTGACCATCGAGACCAGGCGGTAGGTGAGCGGCTGAGCTTGCGCAGCTGGCGAACGGGCGGCGAACTTGCTCAAATCGATGCGGGGCTTGAAGGAGATTTGCTTGGTCAGCTTGTTGCCGATCATCGAAAAGCGCTTCAGCTGGATGCACAGCGTAATGGGGGCCCGCTCCAGGGAGAACTGTTTTGTGGCCGACACCTGTAAGGAATATGTTTAGAAACTAGATCCGCGGTGAACGGGACAAAACAAACTCACCTTCTTCTTGCAACCCTCGCACTTGTAGCCCATATCCTCGAGCCGCTCGCGACAGAAGTGACCCTCAAATGCCTCCTCCAGCGAGTCCGCCTTGCGGATGTCGAGCAGCAGATCCTGGAAGTGCTGAAACGTGATGGACACGTGGTTGCAGCTAAGACAGCGCACCTCGCTGCGCAGATAGCCACCGAATATCTGTCCCAGTGGCGTCGTCTCCTTCACCAGCTGGTCTAGCTCCTTGTAGTTGCGAAAGCGCATCAGGTAGGCTCGCTCCATGGCCTCGACCAAGAAGCGGAGAAACTCATGCGCGTCCTCCTGCCGACCCACGACCATGTGCTTGCAGATTTGCTTCAGTTTCGAGTAGATGAGGAAGGGACGCACCGCCGACTGGTTGCTCTGGGTGGCCTGCAGCGTCTTGGCCATGGCGCAAACGATGCAGCAGCCGCTCGACTCGGCCACATTGCAGTTCTCCAGGTGGGCCTGCTCCGAGACCAGCCAGTTGGCCAGCGCGGGTATGTGGAGTAGGGCCTGCAGCGTGGAGTTGAGGTAGCAGGTGTTGCCCACGTTGATCATGCCCGTTCCCACCTGCCACTTGCGCTCCGACTGCTTCCAGCCGATGCGGATGTTCTCCCGCGGATACAGGATCCGCTTCGGTTGGGGCAGCTCGTTGGGATTGGGATGGGGGTGATTCGGGCTGACATGATTGTGGTTGGGGTGCTCCGCCTGTCTGCGAGTTCCATTATTCTCTGCGAACGGAAAGAGGAGGATAGCCAGGTTTAGCACGTGACGCAGGAGGAGGAAGCAAGGCACGAGAAGCAGTTTGCAGAGCAGCCACAGGCTGAACCCGTCCACGATCATAGCAGTCATAATGCATTGAGTGGAGACGTTCCGAGGTGCTACTAAAATAAAACGAGCTTGCGCTCGCTGTGGAAACTGCTGACACACACTCCCACACACACACCGTCACCTGTGTTGTGTGTCTGATAACAGCGAGCGAGTGAGCGGGATGGCGCACTCGCCCGGAGAAGAAGAATAACAAGGCAGACACTGCGTCGACGCCGACACTATGATTGTCCCGCTCTAACTTAGGCGGATGGGGCAGCAAAGTGTTGCCAACTGAGTTTTTGGCGCGACCTAACAGTGGTTGTTGTAGGCCCCCTTGTAACTGTGTTCGAGGCATTGACCAGGCCACATCTTGTAACCGCGATTCCTTGTCTTTTTGTTCTTGGCTTTGTGTCCACACTTCCTGCTCCGTCGTGTGAATCACGCCTGCAATCGTCTTTTGTTTTAGCTCTCTTGCTCATTCACATTCCCACAGATTGCGACGCATTTACCAAAAAAAAAAAAAAACAAAGCTTACCGCTGGCGCAATCCCGCTGACCATGTGTGCGTGGGAAAGAGATGGAAATATGGGGGGCCCTCGTGCTTTTGTCTTTGCTATTGCTTTTTTGCTATTTCCATTTGCCGCCGCCGCAAAGGCAGCACGTTTTTTTCCGCCACTGTTCACAACTTCTGTGAATCAGAACCAGGGAGTTGTTGTTGCCTCTCCAGCTCACTCTTTGCAGCGTTGTACTTGTTTTGCTTTTTTCGCCCGTATTCCTTTGCATTCTGTTTACACGTACACCACCCAAGCGCAATCACACACGCACACGGAAAAGTACAGGTATGCTGCGGGCGCTGGCAGCGCTGCCGCTGTCGGCGGACTGCAGGCAGTAAATTAAAAAAAAAATATGTTGGCGGAAAAACAACACACGTGATTTCTGGAGATTTGTCAAAAACAAACAGGAGCCAAAAGTACACATATAGACATATACTTAGTTGGCATATGTACGAAGAGCGGGCGGTTGAGGCACATGGAAAATTTCGCAAATTGCGACACAAAGAAGAAACACAGACGAAGGCAGAGACGAAGAAATCAACTTTTGCTTGCTCCTCTCCTCCTCTTCTTCTTCTTCGCTGGTACTCACCATGTCCATTTGCGCCTACTACTTTGACAGCGTTGTTTTTGCTGGCGAAGCCGTTGGAGTTGCAGTTGTTGCTGCTGGGCTTGATGACGATGTACTTGGACTTGAGGTTCTCCAGCACCGACTCATGGTAGTTGGGCACCTCCTCGAACTCAATTTTGGCCATCAGGATGCGCTTGGCATTGGCCACGATGTGGCTCTGCAGATTGCTCGCCGAATCCTCGCCGGTTTTGGCCTCGTCAGCTCTGCTCGCAGTCGCCGCTCCGCCCCCGCTGCCGACGCCAACGCCGAGAGACTCTCGCAGCGCTGCGTTGACGACATTCGCCGTCTCGCACACGGCCATCGAAACGGGCATGGCAAGGCTCCTGCTGCCGCTAATGGTGGGGGTTTGTGGTGGAATCTTGAAGGGTGGTGGTCCCAGGACAACTCGCTTAGTGGATCAGATGGGTTGCTGCGGGGGTGGTGGTTGGGTGGTGAACGGCATCCGCCTCTTCCAGCTAGCTGCAGTGCATCGGCGATCTGCGCAGATCCTCTGCTTCCGCCCACGACCGCGACTCGTCCTTCAGCGCCGTTAGTCGCGTTGCCCGCGCTGGCTCTTTTCTCGGTCTCTCTTCTCTTCACTCTCTCCCTGCTTCGCACACCGACTGCGGACCGACACACGCACGCACACTAATGCACTCGGGCACACTCTTTTTCTGGCTCTGTCGTTAAGTCCACGCTGCGATTTGTTGGAAAAGTGAACATAACGATTGATATTTGGGCGTTTTCAAACACACTAACTCAATTTCGGTTGCTGCGGGAGCACATTTTAAAACGAAAACTTTGCTTTCAAAAATAATGACGATTCCTTCCCTCGTGTTTCTTCCGACTGCGGATTCTCTTTTCGCACCATATTCGTCGTTTGGTGTTGCCAACTCGCGGCAAATGTGATAGTGACGCGCTAAATGCGGTATTTTTTTAATGGTCTTAACGCGTTCTCTTTTTTTTTACGATAGTTTAATATTCCTTATTTTGTGTTAAATTAATTTATGGTTTAATTGTATGGCTTTCTTGTTTGTTAAACCTCAAAGTTTATTTAAAAAATTTTTTAATTTGTTAATAAATATTTGAAGATTTTCTACCACATTTTAAATTTAACGGTTGTCTAAAATCTTATCAATTACTATCGATAATTTTAAAAGAAATGACAACCCTTCATATTATGTTGATGCAATTGTTGAATTGAATTAGAATTTAATTAATCCCAGCCGAGAAGCATGGCCTCCTCCACAGGTCTCCTGGTCGTGTCCAACATCAAGCACCTGGGCAAATCCCTGCGCGCGATCGAGAAGTACGTCAACTCCCTGTACATCCACTTGAATGTGGCGGGGTCAACGTCCATAAAGTCACCACCTCCTGTTTGGGGTCGTCTGATCTCCCAGCTCTATGCGAACAGCAGCAGCTACGTGGGCAACCAGTTGGACCTGCGGGTCCTGGTCTCCCCGCTTCGACCTGGAAGCAGTGGAACTTTGCAGCTGCGCAAGCCCGTGGACCTTATCTTCTCGGATGCACATCACCCGGAGCTTTGCGATCGGCTGCGAGCGGACCTCAACATCAGCAAACCCACCATCTTTCTGGAGGACTCGGCCAGCTCTGATTTAAGTTCCCAGGAGGACTCCTCGCAGACCCCCAAGATGTATCCCTCCGTCGTCCTGGGTGGAACCTTCGACCGCATCCACCTGGGCCACAAGATATTCCTCACACAGGCTGTGCTGCGCACCTGCAAGCGCCTGGTGGTGGGCGTGACGACCTCCGCCATGACGAAGGGTAAGCACTGGATGACTTCGCATAAGATTCTTATCACAATGGGTTTTGTTATCGCTTTCTGCAGGCAAGACGTTGCCGGACTTGATTCTGCCCGTGGAGGAGCGTATTTCGAGGCTGCGTGAGTTTCTTATGGATATTGATAGCACCCTCCAGTATGAGATTGTGCCCATCGACGATCCCTTTGGACCCACGCAGACAGATCCCGATCTGGACATGATCGTGGTCAGCGCGGAGACACTGCGCGGAGGTCAGAAGGTCAACGAGATACGCTTCGCCAGGCAGCTGCGGGAGCTGGAGATCTTCGTGATCGACATTGTTGAGAGCAACGTAAACGACGGCATCCACGAGACGAAGGTTAGCTCCAGCAACACCCGCATCGACCTGCTGGGAACCCGCTGGCAAAGGCCGGAGCAGCGTCCCCAGCTTCCATTGCGTCCCCACATAATCGGACTGACAGGGGGCATCGCCTCCGGCAAGAGCAAAATGGCTGAGAGACTGGGAAAAATGGGAGCTTATGTCATCGACTGTGATAAGGTGGCCCACGATGTGTATGAGCCGGGTCAGGTGTGCTACAAAAGGATTGTCGAGCACTTTGGAGAGGGTATTATCTCCCCAGACGGCCGTATCGATCGCTCTAAGCTAGGACCCCTGGTTTTTGCCGATCCAAAGCAGCTGCAGGCACTGAACGGAATCGTCTGGCCGGAACTCATCGCAGAGGTGAATAGGAGGCTGGATTCACTGCGTTCCCAAGCTGAGGTGCCCCGGGTGGTGGTCCTGGAGGCGGCGGTGCTGCTGAGAGCCGGCTGGGAGACCAACTGTCACGAGGTGTGGTCTATGATTGTGCCGCCCGATGAGGCGGTGCGGCGAATCATCGAGCGCAATAACCTTACCGAGGAGGAGGCCAGAAAGCGACTGGCCAGTCAGGTGTCCAACACGGAGATCGTGGCCAAGTCGCATGTGATCTTCAGTTCGCAGTGGGACCACGATTTTACCCAGAAGCAGGCGGAGCGGGCCTGGAAGATGCTTACCAAGGAACTGGACGCGCACCAAAGCAGCCTTTAAAACCGTTAGATATTCAATTACCTGCGTCGATTGTTGAGCCTTTTTTCTATATGTTTATGCATTTGTTGTACATTGCTTAGTTGTAAGTCGAAAGTTTAAGAGAAGTTTCGGGACGTCAATGGGAAAACGATGAAATTTTCAATGGAAGTACCCTGGGTGTCTTAGTGGCTCTCGCCCTTCTTGCCGGCCACCCGCTTGAAGTCGTTCATCTTGGTGGTCATGATCGGGGATCCGATGAACCCAATGTAGTCGATCTGCGTCACATCCCCGCCGGACTGATTGTTCTTCACGAAAATCTGGATGTTCTGGACATTCTGGAACTTGACATAGCGCAGATTGACGGGCACTCCGTTCTCCAGCTCTTTCTCTGCCAGGCTGTGGTATAAAATGATAGTTATAAAGTTGAGAGGAAAAGGAACAAAAAAACCCACCTCAGGTCCTGCACGCTGGTCATGGACTCGGCCATGTCAAAATCAATGGTGCGTGGCTGGTTGATGAACAGCTTGACATCCTTGGGGCCCAGCTGCGAAGGCGCCTTGAACTTCAGCGAGTGGATCTTCACGGCCTGGTTGAAGGTGATGGACAAGATGAGCTGCTCGTCGCAGTCGGACTGCAGGTAGCCTCCAGCTGAGGCCAAAGCATGCTTCAAGTTGTGATCGTCGGCTTCGTTCAGACACTCGCACTCTTGCTTTGAGATAAACGTGTTCAGCTCCATCTGTGGACAGGTTGGGAATTAGTTAAGGACCTTCAGATAACAAGAACACCCTACCAATCCCTGGCCGTAATCCTCGCCTGCCTCCTCTCCGCCTCCTGTGCCGATGTGCTCCTGGATCTTGGCCTCCAGTCCGTTCACGTCCGCTCCCTGGATGCGGTCGATCTTCGTCCTGTTCCTGTAGAAGATGAACGTGGGCATGGCCGACACGCCCTGGCCGGCGGCCGTGTCCTGGCACTTGTCCACGTCCACCTTGAGGAAGATCGCTTTCGGGTACTTGTTCGGGAACATCTCAAAGATGGGGGCGATCCGCTGGCAGGGACCGCACCAAGTTGCAGTGAAGTCCACGACGACCAGGCGCACGCCCGCCTGCGCTAGCTCCGCCTGGAAGTGGGACTCGTCATTGATCACGCGCACGGACATGGTAACTATTGCTAAAAATAATCAGCTTTAAATTAAATGCGAATTTCGTTGAGAATTGACAACAAAAAGATGACTGTCATCCAATTCAGTGTGCCCGAGTGCTCAAGTTAAACCCGGTTTACACTTGTCGGTATTTTTGGTTTTGATATGCAATCGATAAAAAGTAAAGCAAGTGTTTCTAGTAGGTCTAAATTAAGTAAATTTACCTTTAGAAGATTATAATTTGTATATTTAATTAAAGTAAGTAAATAAGTGATGCACACTTCTGCCGAGTTAAAAAATAATTATACCAGGTTCTTGCCCAAAAAAGACCAGAACCACACGACAATATCCCGTTTTAACAGCGTTCTAGGAAGCTTTTTTAGCTAATATAAACCCATCATATTTATTCATTTCTCTTTTCCAAACTGTTTTCAGTTTCGCGCTCTATCGATTAGGGTTGCCAAGGCTTTCAAAGATCACAGCACGGTCCCACCGACTCCACTTTCGATTTTAACGACCGCACCATCGATTCATCGACGGCTCTGGTCTCACTAGCTCTACCTCGTGGTGTTTCAGTCGCATTTTCATTAAAGTAAAGTCGCCATTTTTAAATTGCTAGTATGGCCGATGTGGAAAAGGAGCCCGAGAAGACCATCGCCGAGGACTTGGTGGTGACCAAGTACAAGTTGGCCGGCGAGATCGTCAACAGTGAGTATCCGGACAACTAAGCGCAAGGGGAAAGCGGTTCCAGGCGCTGCTACGTGGCGCTTACACAATTCACTCGCACTTCCACGATGCGGTGGCTAAGTGCCGCTTTCCCTTTCGCCACGCGTTGAGAAATTCGCCTATTTCTGGACCTGTCTGCCGTTTAATTTTAGAAACCCTGAAATCGGTGATTGGACTCTGCGTGGTGGACGCCTCCGTGCGGGAGATCTGCACCCAGGGCGATAACCAGCTCACCGAGGAGACCGGCAAAGTAAGTGGCGTCAGAAATTTTCCAAGGCCCAAAACCGACTGTCCAATGATTAAACATTGCTACATTTGAGGGTATCCAAAGCAAGCCATGTGCTGTGTGGGCTGGCGTCCATGTGGTCGCCAGGCGCTCGCTGGGATATAATTCCCACGTGCCCGGCCTGTGTGCTCGCCATTGGTCCCGAGGATTCAGAGATTATGAGATCTGAGGACACACTAGTCAATAGAAGAGATTTTTTCTGTGGTACCGCATAATTAAGAACTTTTTTTCCTCTTATAAATCGGTATAGGTATACAAAAAGGAGAAGGACCTGAAGAAGGGCATTGCCTTCCCCACCTGTCTGTCCGTCAACAACTGTGTCTGCCACTTCTCCCCAGCCAAGAACGACAGTGACTACACGTTAAAGGCTGGCGATGTGGTCAAAATGTAAGTTAACCTTTTATAGCACCTTTGTTTTTAGCCTAATCTGTTTACTTTCCTTTTCTACAGCGACTTGGGAGCCCACATCGATGGTTTCATTGCCGTTGCCGCTCACACAATAGTGGTGGGCGCTGGCGCGGATCAGAAGGTCAGTGGTCGCCAGGCTGATGTCATCCTCGCCGCCTACTGGGCTGTCCAGGCTGCCCTGCGACTGCTCAAGTCCGGTGCCACCGTAAGTTAAGCTGCAAATATGTAACCTGGGGGGTTTTCCATGCAAGAAACGGATTGTCTGGCGCGATTCTCCAGCGACTAAACATCTCAACACTTGCAGAGATCAGCGGTGGCAGCTGGTAATTGGCCTGGCCTGTTATTAAGGGCTGGGTGCTCTTTGCCAGGTGTCCACATAGTTATTCTTCTGCAGGCAACGGATTGACTGCTGCTTCACCCTAGCACAGTTCAGCTCAACGCCTGCGGAGAGAAATTGTGTCAATTTCGTGAACTGAACAAGTTTATTTAAAAGAAATGTTCGGTCTTTAAAGTTGTCCACATCTTAAGTGTAGATTTGTGTACTGGAATTTGAATTTGCAGGCAACGGATTGGCTGGTGCCTAACCCATGGCTCGGTACAGCTCAACGCCTGCACATAAAAGCAGTGTCAATTTCGTGAACTGAACAAGTTTATCTCTAAGAAATGTTTGGTCTTTAAAGTTGTCCACAATCGCCAATATATTCTGTGTATATTGTATTAATAATTCCCATCAGTGATTGCAATGTTGCCTTATCTACTAAATGTCATGATAGGTGGTTAATATCGACATATTTTCTGTTAGCCACTGCCAAGTCAAATGGTTTTTTTATCTTTGCCACAAAATCAATAGTTTTAAAAGTTATATTAAGTTAATATGTTACTTATAGCTTATGTTTTAACCCAAAATTTTTCCGATTACAGAACTACTCCCTTACCGATGCCGTGCAACAAATCAGCGAGTCGTATAAGTGCAAGCCCATCGAGGGCATGCTCAGTCACGAGCTAAAGCAGTTTAAAATTGACGGCGAGAAGACGATCATACAGAATCCCAGCGAGGCGCAGCGCAAGGAGCATGAGAAGTGCACCTTTGACACGTACGAGGTGTATGCCATCGATGTCATCGTCAGCACCGGCGAAGGAGTGGTTAGTAGTCCACCCTAAACCTATTTTTCCACCTCCTTGTTCAATGATTAAAAACACGCGCTTGAGGCTGACTTGGCTGGGCTGCGGAGATTGTTGCGTGAGCGTCTATACGCTCGGCGGGCTTTGGTTTGTAAACTCGGCACGTGCATTCACCAAGGCCCAGCTAGCTGTTGTCCGAAGATTGCAAGATTATGAGATCTGAGAACGCCAAGGAGAAGTTATATTCCCATTTGATGGGCCAGAACACAATTGCTAAGCCTTTGTTATCATTTTAGGGACGCGAGAAGGACACCAAGGTTTCCATCTACAAGAAGTCGGAGGAGAACTACATGCTCAAGCTGAAGGCTTCCCGTGCCCTGCTGGCAGAGGTGAAAACTAAGTACGGAAACATGCCCTTCAACATCCGCAGCTTCGAGGAGGAGACCAAGGCCCGCATGGGAGTCGTCGAGTGCGTCTCGCACAAGATGATTGAGCCCTTCCAAGTGCTGTACGAGAAGCCAAGTAAGTTACATATTATATTGTTTCTTTGGCAAAACTTAATTCCGGATTTGGTACACCTTCGGGTGCTAAGTACGGCCAGACATTTTGCTAGAAAAATCCCCAGACTTTGACGTCTTCAGCAGTTGCCGCACTGGAGGCCTCTGTCTGAACATGCCACTGCCACAATATCTAACAACTTACAACAAAATATGTTGTGTTGCCTTTTTAAATCATTTTGGTTATAGAGTATTAATTATTTGCGAAACTTAATTCCGGATTTGGGACACCTTTGGGTGCTAAGTACGTCCAGACATTTTGCTAGAACAAACACCAGGCTTTGACGTCTTCAGCAGTTGCCCGAGTGTGGCTTCTGTCTGAACATGCCACTGCTACAATCTAATCTAGCTGTTACCTTTTTTTTAAACAAAAACCCACAACCATATTTATAACTCTTCGTGTTCTTTTAGTCGTAGATAAGATGATTAAGTTAAAGATAATTAATGCACAAATCAAGCTTTCTATTTTTCTTTAACAAAAACTAATCAAAAAACAAAAACATTAACTGGGTAACCGGGTATTTTTGGTTTTAAACCCATTTGATATTTTAGATCAAATCAACTTATTACACATAAAAGTTAACTAAACAATTTTCTTAACTTGAATTACAGCTGAGCTTGTGGCGCAGTTCAAGCACACGGTTCTGCTTATGCCCAACGGCGTCAACTTGGTTACCGGCATCCCATTCGAGGCGGAAAGCTATAAGAGCGAGTACAGCATTGCGCAGGAAGAGCTGCAGGTATTATTACCCTTTCACGAATATGTCGAAGAAGATTCTAATTTAGTTAATATCTTTTTCAGACCCTACTTACTCAGCCCCTGGGTCCCGTCAAGGGCAAGGGGAAGGGCAAGAAGGCATCGGCTGGAGCGGCGACGAAGGTGGAAACGGCGCAGGCCGTTGAGACCAAGGCATAGACCCCGCTGTTTGAGATCCACACCCCTCCCCAGCAACAAAACCCACAATGTGAACAATTGCGCTGCCTACCGCTGCCGCTCCACAGATTTTTACTATCGAATTCGTTGCGTATTAAAGACCTTTTTGACAAAAAAAAACACGTCAACAATTCACGGGTTCCTGTTCACACCAGCGAAATAACGCAGTACCATTTCCCCAACAATCCTCCATCCATCAGCAGGGCAATCGATCGGTCCCGCTCCAATTTTACCTCTTTATTTCCTTTACTATAAGCTGCCTTCGTTTATCGGTTTGTTCAACGTCATCGCAACGAAAAAGCAAAGCAAGAACTGTCGTCAAATTGTAACAATTTTAACGCTAAATGATCTTAAAATATAATTCAAGAAACGTTATTAACGCTGCGTAGTAGGTATTAAATAAAATTAACATTTTCTATAAAACAACCGATAAATGCAAAGAGAATTTTATTTACCACTAGGGGAATCGAATTTGAGACGACTGTGATTGTAATAAATGCACTTGAGAGTTGTTTATTTTATACTTTTAATTTAGTTTTGATGTTCACATTCACATTATACAATTTGTAATTTAGATTTCTTGCATGTTTAGTTTAAATTTTACAGTCTCATCTTTGAACTCTTGTTTTACGAAAGTTGCAAGAATAACTTCGTTATGGTTGATGTCGCATTGTGGTTTGCCAGCTGCCCCAGATCCAATCCAATCCGCTCTGCCCATCCCGCCGACCTCCTCTTGCGTCAAACAAAATAAACAACAACAAAATACGCAATTTCTACGGGTACTAAAGTATAGAAAACACGACCAGCACTTTCTGCCGACCAGGATGTGGCCGTTGACTATAACAGGACCTGGGATTTAATGGTCTGCCCTCGCTTAGATGTACATACAATGGTTTGGTGTACTCTTTTTTTTGTGTCCGGACTGTGTTCTACTCAGGAGCTGGCGGCAGCCCACCAGCCAGATTAGTTATCGACGTGCACATCCATGGGCGCCGAGGCGGTGACGGTGCTTGACTTTTCCGGCGAGTCCAGGTAGATCTTCAAGGCGCGTTCCCGACGCTGCGAGTATCGCGTAGTGGAAACGCATCCTACACGGTCCAGGCGAGCCTTTTCCCTTGCAGTCATCTGACGTCGCTCGTCCAGCGTCAGCTCACGCGCAGGTACGCTCTTATCTCTGTTGGTAATTCCGGTTAGTTCTGGGGCTCAATCTTACTCTTTCCTTGCCTCAAACTTACTTGTACAGGTATATGTTGCCCGTCTGTGTGGTGTTTAGCGGATACTTGTCCAGACTGGCCGGCACCGCGTACCAACTGCTTAATTTCGTTGACGCTCACCGCAGATATGCTTGTGCAGGGGAAGTTGCTATTCACCTGCGGAAAAAGTGGGAGCAGGGTTAGACCAATGGTTTGGTCAGTTAGGAAATAAACATACCTTCATGTAGCTTAGTTTGTCTATTGTGATGTCGCTGATTTCTGATAATGAACGTCTGATTTCGCTGTCCTCTGTAAAATAAAATTGGTTAAATACAGTTTGTACAATCGTGTACAAAATTGAAAGTAACAAAATAACTAAGGACTTTGTAAAACACCACTAAATGTTATACCCTTGTAAAATTAACTTAACAAAAGAATAGGTTGTCTGCACTTACGGTCCAAGGTGATTTCCTGGAACTTTCCGAACTCCATTTTTGCCGGACACCAGCGCCTAACGAATATGGTCAGTGAATCGTCCATGGGCTGCGGATTCACACCCTCGTCGCACTCCTGCACAATGAACTGCAATGGTTCACAATAAAAACTGTGTTAAACTGTCTTCTTAAACCAAAAATCAGGATAAACCCACCTCCGATGCGATGGTGGAGCGCATATCGCAGTAGAGCGTCTCATCGTTGGCCAGGATCTTGATAGGAATTCGACCACCCTTCAGCCAGATGCGGCAGTTCTCCACTGATAGTGTGGCATACTTTGCGTCCATGCGGTGCAGCTTGGCCACAAGCTCCTGCTTGGCCTGCTCCGCGGTTGTGTTGGCATTGTAGACCCACTCGCAGACGCAGGGCAGCTTAGAGGTCTCGTTGTCCAGTTCGCTCAGCCGCAGGAAGTGAATCTTGGCCTTGAACTCGTCCGCCTCCAGATTCTTGCCCAACTCCACCGTCAGGGTTTCACCCTCCGTGAGCAAAACTAGAGAATTGTTCTGGTTGCTAGAGAGGTTGTTCTCGTGCTTGCGCTGCAGCTTGAAAGTAGTCCCCTGGCACCTGGATCAGCTGCTCGATGTGTCGCTTGAAGGCGCCCATGCGCATGTGGGTGCCCACCAGCAGTTTGTAGGCGCGTGTGGGTCTCCGCAGCTGGGCTTCCTCGTCGGACTGGTGACCCGAACTGGAACCAGTGCCCACGACATCCACGCACTCGATCCGTGTGGCGTGGAAGTAGTGATTTGTGCTGGAGGGCAGAAGCAGGGGATCGACCACATCGGCAGCCGCATAGCTACCATTGCAGTAGGCACGCACCCGCATCATGGCGTCGTGGGAGGCTGCCTCGTCTTCCGGGCTGGACAGCTGCGGTGAGTGGCTGGTGGAGCTGACTTGGCTGTCCCCACCCCCGCGGTGCGCCAGGTTCTCCGTCTCCACCAGTGTGCGGTCCCCGTCGCTCAGGCTGCTGTCCTCCGAGTTGGACTCGTGACCGTGACCGTGACTGGGACTAGGTTGGGTCAGCGGCTCTAGTAGATCCCTCTTGTAGCGCCTCCAGTCGGAGTCGGAGGACTCGTGACCGGGTCCTACTCCGTTCATCATGGCGGCATCCACCACGTCACTTCCATTGGCTGACTGCAAAAGCCAAAGAAAGAAGCTATGGTGTTACATGTGTTTTACTTTTTAAAAGTTATGTTAAATTGTATAAATCGTTATTGTTATAAGAAAAACCAATGTCATCCCAGCCTCAAACTTACCTCCACTGACTCGACGCTGGGCACACCTAGCATCTCTAGGCTGGCGGCATCCGTGTTGGGCACGTTCAAGTAGAAGTAGGTGATGGACTTAAACTGGGTGTTGGCCAGGTTCTGGAGTTGCTGCAGTGCTTCGGGCGCCGGATGGGGATCATAGGACACGAAGGCCTTCGGCACCGTGCCGCGAACCGTGGCGAGGAGGAACTGCTGCTCGCTAATGTGCAAACGGACGGCGATGGAGCGGCGCAGGGCGTCGCTGGCCTCCCGCTCCCTCGCTGCTGAGTAAACCAGGAAGGGACCGTCCATCGCCATGGTCGATAGATCTACCATAAACACATACCACGTGATGCCTTCCGGGGGGTAGCTCTCGAACTGCTGGTCCTCGGCCCGGTACTCCAGCAGAAAGTCCAGACTGTAGTTTTGCGCAGCACGCAGCTCAGTGAGAGTTGGATCTGTGAAGCCCTCCAGGGACTGGATGATCGTGTCCATCGTGGAGTTGTAGGCCACCAGGCGACAGCGCGAAAGCGGTGCAAACTGCTCCACATTCAGCATGTCGTATGCGGACATCAGCACAAGATTAATGTCGAAGCTCTGCGAAACGTACACCCTGGTGATCTTCATCTTCTTCAGCGAGGGATTGTAGAAGTAGACGCGCGGCTTGTACAGATCCGGAAGGGCCAGGTCCGTGACGGTGATATGCCTGCCGATGCGAGTCGCACGCGTTTCCTCCTCGGAGTGCAGCTTGGGCAGCAGCGTCTTGATGTGTTCCGGAAAGTCGGCCTCCTTGGCCACCTGCTCGTTTCGCTTCGCGTCCACCTGCCGGTACATCAGCATGTAGGCGTTGGTGCTGGACGTGTAGGCGCTGGAGTAGTAGCTTCCATTTGGTCCACCAAACGAGCGCTGGATGTCCTCCTGGGTAATCTACAAACAGAAAGTTCATGAGTTTTCGAAAGTGGGTAAGACAAGAAAAGAACCTACAGTGGACACATTTTGATCGTTGAAGCAGAACCACTCGTTGTTGTCAAAGTCCTTGATGTAGGCGTAGTAGTGGCCACCGGATGCGCTGCCTGAGTGGATCATGATGGCAAACAGTTCGTACAAATAAGGTCCGGATCCCTGCTTGGCGCTCTTGCTGGTGCTGCTGCTCATGTCGATGCCCTCGTCCTCTTCGTTCAGGTCGTTCTCATGCTGGCTAGAACTCGCTGTGGTCACAACCCCGCTGCTTAGGTTGTCGTCCTCCATTGCGGAGCCACTGTCCGCTGTGCTGCAGTCGTCCACGGTGCCGTTCATCTGGGAGCTGTGCTCACCGCTGGACCCACTCTTGTTGATGAAAGTGTTCAGGTTAAGCGTCTGGGCAAAGGTCACTCTGAAAGACAGGGAAGTAATGATTTAGGAGGATTGTGGATAAAACCGAAACCGTATTTCCTCTATCTACTATCTATATCAATAAATTCCGAACTTAAGCCCACGGGTTAACAATAAGCCCCAAACAAGACGACTCACCTGTCGTTTAACTTGATGCGATGCATTGTCTGGTAGTCGAAGTCGAAGCGCTTCAGGTGCAGCGTGAGGATGTAGGGGAAGGACTTGAAGTGCAGCCCCTTGTGGGCGTCGCACTTTTTCTTGCACTTCTCGCACAGATACTGGTTGTTGCCATCGAGCGTCTCCGGCTGGACGAAGGCGCGCAGAGCCTCCTCAATGCTGCCGTAGGCGGAACTGCTTCCGAAGGGACGCACCGGCAGCGGGATGTCCAGGAAGGTGTCCTCGCGCGTCTTCTCCGTATTGCACTCTAGACACTTGACGTAATCGTTCATCTTGCCCTCGTAAAGGTTTGAGATGAGGTTCGCCTGCTTGGTGTTCTTGAACTTGTGCTCCAGGGCGTCGAACATAACGCGGCACAGTTCCTGGATGTCGTGCTGCTGCCAGGCCTCCGTTGAGTCCCAGCCGAAGCTGCGGGTTAGGTCCGTGGTTTCCACCGCCGCCTTGGGCGAGGTCTGCAAGTTGAGGAACAGTTTCTGCAGTTGGTAGGGTATGTTCTTTGCCTCATTGTCGTTGTCAAACTCCCAGCGATACAAAGCATTCCGGAACTCCGGAGTCATGAACAGCGCCTGCAACAGGCTGTTTAGGTAACAGGTCATAGCCTGGTTCACCAGACCCACATAGCCCCTGGGTCCGCCGTTCGTGTGCCGTGCTTCGGTCTCCGTTTCCGTGGTGGCAGAAGCCACAAAGTCCGCAGCTGTCGTGTTAATCCTCTGCCACGATGGCATTTCATCCCCGCCGTACTTGCGGCGATAGAAGTTTGAGACCGCCGGGTCTTGACCATCATCTGGACCACCCGTAGCCTGATCACCCTCACCAGTCACACCCTCGCCATCCAGGTCGCCAGAAGGGGCTCCAAAATCGTAGCCCGGTCCTAGGTTAGTGGGACTAGCAGAAGCGCCGAGTGCCAGGTCGTCGTCCGACAGCTGCTCGGCATCCGAGATGAATAGGTCTGAAGGAGCATCGTCAACCGGCGAAATGAGGTTTCTACTCTGTGGAAATAGCTGCAGTTGCTCGGACATCTCAACTTTGGTCAGCGTGTCGATCGGTTCGCTGTCCAGCTCTTTGATGGGTGAAGATGGCTTGATGGGACTCAGAAACTCAGGACTGGCTTCTGGAGTGACCTCAGCAGTTTTCTTAGCAGTGGGGCTCGCTGCCAAAGTTGCCTCTGCAGCTATCTCGACACTCTTTTCAGGACTTGCCTTGGGAGCTTCTTCTGCCACTGGCTTGGAATCATTTTCTGGAGTTGAAAGGCTCTTGGAGCTCTTTTCAGGGGTTGATTCCGAACTAACGCTGGCTTTGGTGCTGTCCTCGGTCGTTGTTTTTGTCTTGCTTGGCGAAGAGGTTCCGGACGCCGCCTTCTTCTTTGTTTTCTCGCCGACAACGCGCTTCTTTTTCTCGCCGGTGGCAGGGCTCTTGGCTTTCGCCTCATCTGACTTTGCTGACACCTTTCTTATCACCACCTTCCTAATGGGCAACTCGAAGCGCTTAGCCACGTCGCCATCCCAGCTTCCAGAGGGCAGCAAAACCAAGTGGTTCTTCAGCTGGCGCTCAAAACCAGCTACATCGTACAGCAGCTGGGCTTCCAGGGCATTAAGGTTTACCTATAAAGGGTGGTCTAAATTAAAATGTGTTTTTAAGAGGTGAACCGAATAGTAGCACTCACCAGATCCTTGTTGTCGTGCGGTTGCAGCAGGAGCTCAAACTTTCCGTAGGGGAACTGGGTGCCGATCAGGTCAATCACGCGCTTCACAGTATAGTGGGAGCGAACCACCACGTTGATCTTTTTCTGCTCCGAGCCCGGCGTCTGGTCGAAGACCGAAACGGTGCACTGCTCGCTCTCCTTGTCCGTCATTTCCAGACTGCGTCTTGTTCAAGCGATGATGGGGAATATCCTACAGGGGGAGTAAAGGTGAAACAATGAGATTTACAGATAAATTTTGTATTATATTTTATGGCACAAGAAAGGTGTGATCGTGACACCTTTGACGTCTCCGTCGTGGCCAAGTTGGTGGGCATGATGATGCTTCTTTTGGCCAGCAAAGACAAGTAAATAAGGAAGCCCCGAATTATCTGTGAAATCTTCTTGTTTTCGACCTCATTCGCGAATAAAGCAGCAGAAAGCCAGAAGAGTCTGCTATTGACGTTCTCCGGACTCGCTTTTCGCGCCTTATTTGTACGGGCCAGCGCCAGTTGCCGTCCATAGTCTATATATAAGCACGTACACCCAGTCGAGCATCGACTGCCCCCCGAAATCGACGTCGTGACTAACGCGCAGTGGAATTTCGTAAACAACCGACCATCAGCTTGCTCCGGAGGATGCTTCGATAATTATTATTCGCCTCCGTTTGGCGGACCAACGTCACCAATGTGAATGCATAAATTTCGTTGCAAATGTCGCTCCATGTTGGCCGCTTGGCTGAGATTCTTTGTCGGAATGGTCGACACTGTAACGGAAGTGGTGGCGATTATACGGCCGAATATCTGGCGCCTCCATTCCGGCAGTGCGCAAATTGTAAGTGGGCGGGGGCTCGTCCACACATAACTACATACATTTGCAAATAAATTCTTATTTGGATATAGGCGAAAAACTGAAAATTATTCTAGAAACATTGGTAAAACTTGACATATTAAGGCAAAAGTAGATGGAAAAATTACGGATACTTTTAGAGATCAAATATTTAAACTATCATTGTTTTAAATTAGGTATCATTAGATGTCAATATTATAAATATTTGGAGATTCTGGTTCATTCTGCATTTCATTAAGGCCATTACCAATCGTAAACCAAGGATATTTATAATCTTTAGAAGTGCCTGTCGATTGATTCTAAAATTAATTATTTTTAAATGTCTATTTCGCTATTAATTCGCAGAGACTTAGTTGCTCAGCGACTAATTGAGTGTCGCAAGCAATTGGGGCTCGAGCATTTGCAATGTTTTTCCAATGCGCTGCACCGAAATAGCCAAAAAAACATACAACCTCTGTATGGAGGATGCACCCGACGCAATGTGAATGTGCTGCAGTCGCCGTTCAAACACATGTTGGATGGTCGTCCAAGGAGCGAGCGAGACGGGGATCCAAAAATGCTAATACACGTCGGCCAGCAGAAATCAAAATAAGAAAACCGTGCTGCTAAAAATAAAGACAGGCGGCGACAGCGACAACGACACATTGGAGCAACTGAAAAAGCACACAAAACTCGAGAAAAAAGAGGCGAAAAATCAGCTTTGGGAGCGTTTTAAATACGCGTATATCTGGCTATTTGTAAATGCGAAGGTTTTCATTTTCAGAGAGGCGGCACACAGATATGTATCCATCAGAATGGTGCGGCACTTTCAACACATCGGCGGCCCCCACTCAATATTTACATGATGACTATGATCTTTCGGCCAATGTTTGGTTTGTGTTGGTTGGGCATTACAGAAACCGATATCGCGAGTTATCTATGCCATAAGGACAATCTAAGTGGGCAGGGGCAGCAGGAGAGAGCTCTGTCTCGCATATATCTGTGCTATTTTTGAACTATTTCGGTACTGCGAAATCTATGTGGTCTACAAATCCGCGCGATGACTGAGATATGACGGCTGGGTGCCGGAAATCGCAGGATTCCTGGTCATATAATGCACCCTGAGTACAAAATCTCCATTACGAAATGGGTTCTATTCTTAGACTTGGATACATCTCGTACAAAACAACTTCAGTTGGAGCGCTTAGGGTATATATCGGTGGTCTATATGCACCGATTTCTGTCTGATTTTACCGTCCTGTACCGATTGTGCCGAAATCTTTCCGAACTAGCAGAAGCCGCCGTCAACGCACGACATAGTTCACGCGTGTACTGACCGATTCTTTGCCCGATTCAGACACCGATTTTGATTCCGATTCCGAAGATATCCCAACCGATCCGGCGCCCGATCGTTTGCGAACGAGACGAGTACGCTAACGCTACGTTGTGGGTTTTGATTCTCTGGGTGGTGCATCCCCTGCGACCACTCACTCACTCACAAACTATAACTGATAACGATTATCGCAGTGGGCGAACTGGGAAACTGCAAGGCCCCGAACCCAGGCGGATTACTCAATGAATATAGGCGATGGCTGAGTTTTTAGCGAAAGTGCTATTAATGTCCCTCTCTCTCTCTCTGTCGTCTACTCTCTATTTGCGGGAATGAATGACTATTTTTACGATGCTGCTGCCGCCGCTGCTGCAATTGCCGCAATGAGGCATCCTTGCCACATGACTGAGACCAAGGACCACCACAGACTGCTTCGTTTGCGCAACACCTAGGGGGCGGTGGGCGGTCCGATCGGTCAAGGCTTTGCCCTGGAACGTGACACGCATATGTAAGTGTTTGCTGGTGTGCTTTTTGGCCCCCAAAGTGGCACCCACTGAGTGTCCCTCGGGGCTCGGGGAGTAGGCCGCAGCAAGGCGCCTCCATATGTCGCAAAAATTCGAGGGGCCGCCTTGTTTTCTTCGCTGCGCCTCTGTGTGTGTGTGTACCTCCTTCTGCGGCCCCACTCACCTCAAGTGTGTGAAAATACTGCGGTGTGTGTGCTGTGTGCGGGGGGAAATGCTGCTCCAGTTGTCCTCGCACCCGGCCGGCTTGCTCTGCGTCCTTTCGCTCTATTCGCGTCCTCTCGCTGCAGTTGCAATCCTGTGAAAACTAGGCGAGACGGGCCATTTTATCAATTGTTTTTTGTTGTTCCGCTGCGGCTGTTTTGCTAGAGTTGCTCGGTGAAGTGTGACTGTCCTGCACCGCCTACAAAATGCCAAAGGCGTCCTTTTTTGAAGTTATGTTTCATGGTCACACTTTCCACTTGTAGAATTTAACCTATCGATAGCTATCGCCCATCCCTATTCGTACGGCATTGCCATACCAAAACAAATAGTTTGAATGCTCATCTGCGCCCCTAAAACGCTAATCTTTTATTTTTTACATAAAGTATTGTTCATAAACATTTATTTATTTTAAATAAATATAAACCAATATAACAGCTATCACAAAATAACACTATTTCTAATAATGTTTTTAAAACCAATTTTTTCTTTAGTTCATTAAGTAAAAATTAGCAACTGTTAGAAACTTTAAAACCAGTTTCAGCAATCTTCCTGATACTTTATACTACTTTAAAAAATTTTTTAAACATTTCTACTTAGCTGTTGTTCATTAGAATTAGCATTTTTTCGGCATAAGGCCAGAAACACAATTAACCGAATTTTAAGGTAGGACATATTTTTAAAATATTTTAACATTAATTTTTAGCAACCAATTGGAACAAAACTCGTTGTAAAAATTAATATGACAAAACCAAAACATTTTTAAAAGCACAAAATGACATTATATTTATTAACAGCATTTTTTACACAGCCCTGATTATTCCCAATTCAAAAACACAATAATATGGCTATTTTCTAGCTAGAAAACAAGCGATTACCCGCTAGAACTCGAGCATTCCAGACCTATCGGAGCCAATCGCCATTCCGATGTACACATTTTCGAGATACAACCCTAAAAGACCAGAAGCCTCGAGAAATTTCCACGCAGACCAGCAAAAGTCTATAAAACGGCGCGTTCCCGCAACAGCCGCTCATTATCAAAAAAAAATTGTAAAGAGCACGAGAAAGAACCCAAAGAGGGTGTGTTAATCTGCGCAAGCCACAACCAGTGGAGAAAGAAAACGTGAAAAACAATTGATTCAGTTCAGCAGAACGTCATAAATATTTCAAGAACATCGGCCCGTGAAAGTATAAATAGTTGAATAGACTGAAAACCAGCAGCCTTTGGACTTGCATTTGGATTTAGATTTCGATTGAGAGAGGTAAGTCGGAGCAGCCGGGGCATTAGCATTATTGTCAAGTCGAGTGTGTGTGGGCAGGGGAGCATCGATCTCATCCGTTGTTAAACCAAACGGAGCAGCGGGCACAGGGGCGCAATCCGCAATCCCCACGGGCTACGTCACTCGCATGACAACACGGCAGTTGGCGGTCGACGTCGTTGCACAACTCACGCTTCTAGCAAATTCCACCGAGCGAAGCAGTCGCACAGCCAGCAATCAGCACGCATTCTAATCTATTTCGTTCTCCGTTCGCCACTTTCAGCAGCTGAGAGAGAGAGAAACAGCAGAGATGGCCAAGGACTTCTACAAGATTCTGGGCATCGACAAGAAGGCCACCGATGACGAGATCAAGAAGGCCTACCGCAAGCTGGCCCTGAAGTACCACCCGGACAAGAACAAGAGCCCGCAGGCGGAGGAGCGCTTCAAGGAGATTGCGGAGGCGTACGAGGTGCTGTCGGACAAGAAGAAGCGCGACATCTTCGACAAGTACGGAGAGGATGGCCTCCGGGGAGGACAGCCGGGCCCGGATGGAAACAGCCAGCCGGGGGCCTACAGCTACCAGTTCCACGGTGACCCAAGGGCCACCTTCGCCCAGTTCTTTGGATCTTCGGATCCCTTTGGAGTCTTCTTCGGCGGCGGAGACAACATGTTCGGCTGCCAGGGCCAGGGCAACACAAACGAGGTGTTCATGAACATCGGAGGCGAGGATATGTTCGGCGGTGGCTTCGCTGCCAATCCCATGGCCGGGGCCTTCCGCTCCCAGTCGTTCAACGCCCAGGCTCCTAGTCGCAAGCGGCAGCAGCAGCAGGACCCGCCCATCGAGCACGACCTGTACGTAACGCTGGAGGAGGTGGACAAGGGCTGCACCAAGAAAATGAAGATCTCGCGCATGGCCATGAGCAACACTGGGCCGCACAAGGAGGAGAAGGTGCTGAGCATCACGGTGAAGCCGGGCTGGAAGGCCGGCACCAAGATCACGTTCCCCAAGGAAGGCGACGCTGCTCCCAACAAGATACCAGCGGACATCATCTTCATCATTCGCGACAAGCCGCACGCTCACTTCAAGCGCGAGGGCGTGGACCTGAAGTACACCGCCCAGGTCAGTCTGAAGCAGGCCCTGTGCGGAGCGCCGGTGAGTGTGCCCACGCTGCAGGGCGAGCGGATTCCGGTGAACACGGCGAGCGAGATCATCAAGCCCACCACCACCAGGAGGATCAGTGGGCGCGGCCTGCCCATGCCCAAGGAGCCGACGCGGCGCGGCGACCTGATCGTGAACTTCGACATCAAGTTCCCCGACACACTGCCGCCCAGCCTGCGGAACCAGCTGGCGGAGCTGCTGCCCAACTAAGCCACACACTACTGTTATCACCCTAGAGTTAAGAGTTAAGGCCTATATTTAGTTATCGTACGTACTCTAAGACACCGAAAACCTAACCAATGTGTAGCGAACAGCTGTAGATATGGCCGAGGATGCAGACGCTAGATAAGATAGGGAAGAGAACACACAGAAGCGCCTGGATTGTTTGGGAGAGCTCCAGCCCGCTATGTGTTGGAGACTGATCGACTATAGCCCTAGTACACACACACACACCAATTCCACACACTTACTTTTGTTAACCGCCGCAGCCTCGGGCGGTGCCTAACATTCTCCTATATTTATTTATCCCAAACTTGGAGCTAAGTAATAAAAAGGTATTATAAATTGACAGTAACTAAATATGTTTTGAATAGAGCACATCTCCGGCGTTTCAATTCCAAACGACTCTCCAGAAAGCCGCGAATACCGGGAGATTAAATTATGTTAGAGATTTATATGTAGTAGGATATAGTACGTTTTAGTACCAATTTGATTATGTTTAACAATAAAGTTATTTATAAAAAAATTGTGTTGTTTTTTTGGTGGTCAGGGGGTTGTGGGAATGCTGGGCACTTGTTGTTGCACGTGGCAAGGAAGCAGTTTTTCATATTTAATTACTTTATAAATGAAAAACTGCGCGCCAATTATTTAAACAAAAAATTAAGCGTCAACGAGCGTAGATGACGCCATCTACCGTGTAGAAATCATTGTAAAATATGGAACATATTAAGGCAGTCTGGTAGCACAGATTGTGTATAACACATCATCGCCTGATGTGGCATCTCCAAAAATATCGGTAAGCATTTAAAAATTCTAAGGGACGTATTAAATAATTTGTTATTTGCATAGACAAAACCCTTGTTGAACCCCCAAAAAGCTAATAATTAAACATACATCAGATTTGGTTTTCTTTTTTAAATTTCACATTTTATTTTCTTTTGTTTTCACTTCAAAAGGATTCGTAATTTAATCATTTGTCACACATTTTCACTATCCTTATGTTGAGTGTTAAGTTGCATTTGCAATTGTATAATCATTGTGTAATTCATTTTCTTTACCTTTGCATATTTTGTTTTTCTCGTTCTCAAAAAGTATTAACATCCATTGCGTGTTCTTTTTTATTTTTGTTTTTTGTTGCAGCTGCTAATTATGTTTTACAATAAAAATGGAATTTTTATGCAAGTTTCTTGTTGTTCATTTGTTAATTGCTGCTGCAGTTGCTATTGATTTTTTTTGTTTTTTTTTTTTTTGAATTCGTATTCGTGTGGCTTATAAATTGTATTTAATATGCAATTGTTACCCTCGTGTATCCTGCCTGCTCTTGCCAAAAGGAAACTGTGATAAGAGATAACTAACAATACAATTCGCTCAAACAAATCAAATACCCGATAACAATTTGTTAAAAGAGATTTCAGTGCATTGTGTGCACGTGAACTTAATTAAATGAGTACACTGTTTGGCTCTCAAACATTCGTATAATAGTGACTATGTATATATATTTAATAAAAATGCTTTAAAAATAGTCAAATGCGTACAAAAAGTTTCACGCCATGGCGAATCCATCGTTCGTTCGCCTTCAAATGAGTTTCATAATTTAACTATTTCATTTCGCTAAAGTCTTCCCACTAACTGCTCCGCCTCTGGTTGAGTTTTGGTTTTATTATTAATTATTATTAATTACTTTGCCTCTTTCAAACTTATACAAACTGTAAAAATTATGTTAAAATGTGATTGGGTAAATTTCTCCTTGGTTGTCCTGTGTTTGATTAGGTTTCATCGTCGAATCGGTCGATCGATGAGGATCTATCATTAGACTGTTGTATACATTTAGAATTTCTATTTACGCCACTTCAATTAGCTTTCTATGGTCTGTAGTTTCAATTATTACTTTTGTTTTCATTATTTTCCTTTCATCGTTTAATTAAAGTTTACTTTTGTATATTTAATTCAATTTGATTGGAAACCTAAAAAATGTTTTGATTATGTTTCGATTTGTTGCTACAATGGTTCAATGGGTTTCTTGGGGTAAAAAATGAACGAGTTATCCTGGGAATGAGTGTGAACGATGCCTGCAAGTACACTGAAAAAAAAAACCATTGACAATCGCCACTCGCACGCACAGTGCACGGCCGGAAGAATAAACAAATGTTCAGCAATTGGGGATTTCATTGTTCCTGAATCGAATTAACATCCAAGCTGCATTCACAACCAATTAATTATTATTTCCCATTTGGTAGAATTTTTTCATTGTATTTGACTATATATTTTTTTTGTTACTTGTCGCTAAAAATTCGTCCTACAAAAATTGAAAACCATAGGTATTGGGAAGTAGGGAAATCAAAATTTAATTTACTTTAGTTGAGTTCTCAAAATTGTGCCTTTGTCTATGGGGTCTCTGGGTTTGGGCATTGGTTTTCTTTGTTTAACTATAATTCTGTTGTCATCGTTTCTCGATTCTTAAAGTGTTCAAAGTGAAGTTCTTAATTATTATTGTAATTCTGCTAGAAGGTGTCGTCTTTTTTTGGTTTGTGTTGCCTCTTTGCATTTACCATTTTTATGCTTATATATTTCTTTTTTATTTTTTCTCCTGCATAGTTTTATAATTTTTTTTTAACGTGTTGAGTTGCTTTGCTTTGAGTTAATTTTCCTTTTTGTTTTCTTTGGTGTTTTGCTGATTGGATTCTTTGTGGAGGTCCGGAGCCCAATTAAATTGCGATTTTACTTCATTATTATTTGTTTTGTTAGTTTACCATTTAACATTTTGACTAAATTTTTGCTATTTTTCGTTTATGTGTATGTGGATTTTGTATGGTATCGTTATGTATTTTTCAGTGTACTTCCTATAAACTAAACATTTTCATTGCTGCTTGCATTTTAATTTTCTCATTACGATTACGAGTGTGTGTGTTGATTTGCTTCAGTGTGTTTGCTTAATTGGCTAAAATGTTTTTCATTTAACCATATTTGGTTTTCACTTATTTAGCATTTGACTTTGTTTTCGTGTTGCAATTCTCTTGGTTTTTGTTTTGTGTGTGTTTTACTTTTATAATTTAAATTCTCTAAGCCTAAATACAATGGTTGCAATTTGTTTACGGGTTTCCCTCTTCTTCGCTTCGACAGCCTCGTGTCCATCGTCTTCTTCTCAATAAATGTATTTAAATCGAAATTTACTTTCAAGTCTTTTCAGCGACAAATGCATTTGAATTTGTTCTCGTATTTCTTAATCTTGTTTAATCTTTTTCCTTAGTTCATATTAAATCTGCTCAAAATCCATCGCTTTAATTATGCTTTTATTATATGTTTTGCACTTTAAATACAATCAATACAAATCAAAGTCTTCTTAGGTTTTCTTTTTTAAAAAGGATCTCTTGTGTCCTTTTCGTGCGGCTGCTTCTGCTGCTGCTGTCTCTCTCTTGTTAAAAACGTAAACGTAAATATGACAGAAACTCTTCGATGTTTTATCCATTTAAAAATAAGAACGAAGCCAAGCATTCTTCAAAAGCCAACCACATCCAATTATCCGTTGGACTCAATGCATCTTCATTTCGCAGCGTTGAGCTTGAAAAATGCTTTCGCTTTGAACTTTGAACTGTTGCTTCTGCTGTTGCCTTACACTTGATTAGTTAAAATTGAGAAATCGAACAAAGGATTTGGATTTGAAGTAGTGGGTTAAGAGTTCTTATGCTTGCTCAGCTTGATACTAAATGTTTTGCCTTGCTTTTTCTGATTTAATTTTTCACATCGTCTTTGCGGGTTGTTGACTGTGGATCTGTGCCTAAATTTATCATGTCTCGTGGTTTCCACACCGGGGACCCTACAATTAAATGAAAGAAAAGAAAAGATACAATGGAAACCATATATGAAAAAATATGAAATATTTTCGGTTTTTTGGTTTTGCAGAACTTAATTTGTATTTTTTTATTTTTTGTTTGCAGTTAGAAAATATAGATTTAGAGAGCGAAAGAGTTAGAAAGAGCAAGTGGGAGGAGGAGCATCTCCGTTTGGTTGGTTATATACAATTGTGTCGAACAGATTTTCATAAGTAAATTGTGGCCAATTCGAAGCATGCATTTTCGGTTAAAAAATATAAGCAAAACTAATTATTGTTTAATGTAGTGAGCACTACTTCAAGCGGGTTTCGTTCTTTGGCTACTTGATATAGTTGGGGACTGGAACTGGGGAACTGGGATACTGGGTAGTGGGAGTGATTAACAGCTAATTCAACAACTAATACTGGTGATTAGAGGGGATTGAGTAGATTGTTGTGTTGGCTAAAATGTTGACATCGCTTGGTTTCTAGTTAACAGACATTTTGATAGTTCTTTTTACGTTTTTTACTACTCGTACATAGACTCTTTAAATTTTTTCGAATTTCTAATCAAAAGTTTTGCATTTTATGCCAACATTCCTCTGTTTATCGTGTGTCTTCTTGATAAGGGCTCCAATTCGTTGAAACAAAATGTAAACAAAGGGTTGAAATTTATGTACACATATGGGGGAATGGGGAGAGTTTTTTAAACTTTAATTTAGTGAGTGGGTGAGTGGTGAAATTGAAATTGTTTTGCATTTCAGTTAACCCACTTGCTAATTTCGAAATTAGTTTTCCAGATGCAAGAGTCAAAGAGCGTGATTCAAAACGATGAGTAAAGTTGTGCATGTACATGGGAGTTTCATAAAATTCAAATTCAAATTCAAATTCAATTTAATTTCATTTAGTTTGGCACACAACAAAAAGTTGTACGGAAAACAGAAAATTAAATTTCTGGAAAATAATTGCGTTTCAATGTGAAAATGTGGAAAAAATGCCGAATAAATTCTGGGTGGGAGGTGGAAAAAAGTGGATAAGTGGCAGGTTGAGTTGTGGGGCACGTGTGTGTAACCATAAGACATATATAGTTAGATAAATATATAGATCGATTATAATGGACTTGGCATTAGCATTGCTCTCTTTCGGCTGGCTTGGCATTCAGCAGTACAAGATTTTTGGCTTTAGATCTTCGGCACACTCTGTCATTCGATTTGTCGTGAATAATACTGAATATTGAATATTGATTGAATAAATGCAAAACGTTCAAATTGAGAAAGGAAGGATGTTGCAAAGTTCATTGATTTGATTTTATTTTAAATGTTTGTTTATCAAGCGATGCCAACTAATAATATCAAGTGTTTTGTAACAGACACAACAGATACACAGATACGCTATAAGAAGAGATACACACAAATGCATCGAATAGGCGAATGGGTAAATAAAACCTAGAAACTTAACATGCCTATAGTATATAGATCCCACCTCCACTCCGACATACGACTTACGACTATATCTATAACTGAATTCAACATCATTCGAGTCAATTTTTATTTATATTCATGTGGTTTTGGGATTTTAGTTATCTTTGAGATAATTGTGTGTGTAGACAAAATGAAATATCACCCGTAAAATTGTTTAACGACTAATTCAATTCAATTCAAGTACTCATCTCTTTGTTTGCCTAATTACAAATGAATATTGCACTTACCTGCTAAGCAACTACTAAACAAATTTAAATGCATAACTAATCGAGGGGAGTGTCTGGGGTTGAGTGTTTGAGTTTGAGGGGTTTTCGAGGGGTCGAGGGGTCCAGGGGATAGGCCAGGAAATCGGTGCATAAACTCCACGGGTTTATAGGTTTATTGGCTTCCGTTCTCTACGTCCTTGTCGCTTTCCGTCCGCCTTTGATATTTATTTGCTTGTATATTTTATGTGTTTGCTTTTAACTCGCATACCATTTCGTTAATTGCATTTCAATTGGTTTAGTTTCGTTTTAGTTTAGTTCAATTTATTAGTTATGTGTGTGCTCTCTTTAGTTTGGTTTTTACGCGTTCGATTTTCAAGTTTTCAGTTTTCAGTTAGTTTGTTGATTTTTGCGATTATTTGTTTAGTGGATTTCAGTGTTTGACCGTACACACAGAGGGATAACTGTTTAAATTTGATATTTATTTTAGCTTCGCTGTTACTCTTAAATGTTCGCTGTCTGCGGCCTCCGCTTATCTTTATTTTGTATGCTTTTTTTTTGGATTCGAGGATTCCCATTTATCGTTTATCATTTAACATTTATGCTGTATATGCTGCTGTGTATATATATATTTACGATGTGTATATTTTGATTTTTGAGAATGTTTGTTTTCTTATCTTGTTTTGATTTTGCTGCTGCTGTGAAGCCCAGTGTAAACTGTAAACTGTAAACGTTATTGAAGCTTAAACTTATTTATTTTGACAATGTTTTCCTTTGGTTTGTTTTATACTGCTTTGAATTCTCGTTACAACAACCTGAAATTTGTTTGACCTTAACCATTTTCTATTTAGTCGAGAGTTTTGCGGTTTGGGCTTGTGGGAAAATCGAATGCGAAATTCCCCACCCGCACCTTCAAAAAGAGGAGATGGTTATACATATATACGCGTATTTCTGTAGCTACCTAGGTGTACATATATATATATATTTATGATTTCCCATTACTGAACATTGAGGTACGACTTACGATTATCATTCTCTGAATACGATGTATTCGTTTTATTGTATTTTCTGATTTAATTGGATGGTGAAACGGAAATGGTAAATGGTGGAAAACCCATGCGGAAAATGTTTCATCTGATTTGCCCATCGACTCTTGTATATGCATGTATATTTGTTTATATCTATAAAAAACCTATAAAAATCATACAAAAAACCATATGCATATATGCAAATTATTTGTCACAACATTATTGGTACACACGCACACACACATCGATACCGATGCCCTTTCGCACAAACGTGCAAATTGGCAAAATTTTCTAACTAACTAATGTTTGTTTGTTTTTTGGTTTTAGTTCTTTTTTTCTAGTTTTCTTTGTCCTTTATGTAAATAATCCCCGCGATAGGTATACTTTTGTTAGGTATATGTCATGTTAACCCCTGGAAAGCCAGCTCAGTTGCAGATCCATTTAGCCAGATGGTTAATTAAAAATTTTTGATTTCGTTTGCGGAAATGACACATTTTACGCTTACTTTTTCCCTTTTTGGTTTTTAACTTTTCCCAACTTTTTAGGGGGTGTGTGGCCTCTCTGCTCCTGGCTGTCTTATTTTTCCCATCTATGTTTCAAGTTGAGCCTGCCATTTGTTTGTCTGCCTGTCTTTTAGTAGTTTACTTGAGTGCGAGTATGAATTTCAACTTTAGTTTTAGCTCTGCCGCTGCTCCTAGCTGCTCCTTGCTGCTCTTTTCTGTTGTTTGCCCTCGTAATTACGGCACTTGAGTATTGTGTGTGCAACGCGGCGTATACGTAATATTTCTACTTGCCACCCGAGGCGAGCGGAACTTCCGCCATTTTGTTTGTTAATGTATCCGTGTGCGTGTGTGGGTGTGTGTGTGGGTGTGTAAATGTGAGTGTGTAAATCACGGCGAAATGTTCGCGCTCAACTCGTTTGCAACTTAAATAATTAACTGGAAAACGGTGGCACACACCCATTATGCAATGCACTGCTACCACTCCATTCCATTTCTTTCCTTTCCACCCGGGGATTAGTTCCCTCCATCCTTTGATTAGTTTTCGGTATGAACTACATATGCTGGGCTAAAAGAGCTAACTACGCTCAGGTTCGGTGACTTACGGCTAACACTTATACAACAAATGGGGTAAGGAGTAACGGAGAGTCTCCTGCTATTTTTAAGAGTGCTGCTACCTATGCTGGATCTGGATCTGGATCTAGTAGATTGTATATACTGTATAGGCTAGGTCTTTGATTTCAATCCCTTGTGTTGGAAGTTCGTGTTCGGTTTTGATTACTATATAGTTTGTGTGTAGTTTGCATCGTGTGAGTTTACGTATATTCTGAGCTGAGTTCGGTTAAAATTAGTTTGTTGAGGCATTTTGGGTTGTTGTTGTTACGGTTGCTTTGGTTGTTTTTACTTGAAATAGCTCTAGTCTCAGTGGTGTCATCCCTTAGACGTGGATCTCGAAGTAGTCGTGACAGTCCACGCACCCACCGGGCGCCTCGGAGGAGCCCATCTCGGGCACGAATCCTATTCCCCCGGTGGCCGTTGGCTGGGCACTGACCACCACCATTCCCATTCCCCTTGGTGTCTTCTTCCGCGTGCGACTCTGCCGCACGCGGGACTTATGCTAGGAGGGTCTCTTCTGGTACAGACAGTCGATGCAAGTGGTGTACTCTGGGGCAGAGGAGCTGAGCTGATATCCCTGCGGGTCATGCTGGCAGCCTCCTCCCCCGTAGCCTCCCATCTCGGGTGCATAGCTCACATACTGCTGCTGCTGCTGCTGTTGCTGCTGCTGTTGCTGCTGCTGGTGGTGCTGCATCTGCGGCTGATGCAGGGGTTGTGGTGGGTGCCTGGGCAATGGATCGTATATGGGTTGGGAGAAAGTGTTCTCAGCGGACTGGGAGCGCAGTGGCCCCGAGCTGTAGACCACATAGTTCCGCTCTGGGGACACCCCATATGCCCTGTGTCCGTAGGAGCTGCTTGTGGTGGTTGAGTCCCTCGAAGTGGAGCGCTCGAGGGACTTGCTCAGCCTGCTTCTGCTGCTACTACTCTGACCCCCGTATCGTCCTGTGGGAGCTGCAGCCACATAGTGGTCGCTGCAGGTCTGGTTGTCATACACTGGATAGTACTGGTAGGACTCCTGGGCCCTGGGTCGAGTGCCCGTTTCAAAGCTTCCGTGGGCGGACATACTTCGCTTGCGGCTGCCGTGTGGCACATCCAAGTTGTGATCCGATTCCCCGTGGCTATCGAAGCTACTGCGCGGGGAGTGGCGCAGGCAGGAACTGCCAGACATTCCCCTGTCCGGCGACAGGTGATCCATGCTGCCTCTGGGCGAGACTCGAGGCGACAAGGTCTCCACGCTGCACACATGCGATGGTCCGCCCTTCTTCAGGCAACTCCTATCCGGACTCTTTGACTTGGCTGGGCTGGAAGGAGGCTTTAGGATGCCAGGAGCAGGTCCACTGGTATGCTTTAGTATTCCTCCCCCTTCGGAGGAGCGACGAGGACTAGGTGTCCTCCTGCCAGCCGACAGACGATCCTGCGAGTTGTCCCTGGAGGAGCACACACTCAGCCGCTTGCCCTGGTCACTGAGACTTGTGCGAGGCGACTTGATCTTGATGATGCGCACTGGGGAGCTGCCCTGGGACTTGCAGCGATCCGGAGAGATGTATATCTGTCGGCGACCACCCTTCACTTTGGTGGATGCCGGTCGCTCCGGGGACTTGGCCTTGAAGATCTTGTCCACCTTCTTGTCGATCACCACGATGTGCGAGGCCAGCGAGCTGGTGGTGGCCTCCTCCTCCGTCTCGTCCTCCGACCGCTCCGAGGGACCAGTGGTGGTGCCCGTGCTATCTGATTCGGTGGCTGGCCGCGAAGGTGATTCTATGTCCACCACCACTGTCTGCTGGGTGTTCTCCACAATGGTCTGGGGTTCCGGCGAGAGACTGGAGTCGTTCTGCTGCTGATCGGCTGACTCCTCGCCAGCGAGATCCTGCGGATCAAAGGCCTTCTCCCGCAGGCTCTCCATGTAGGCCACAATGTCGCAGGTGCCATCGGCCAGGTTCTCCTGTTCGAGATCGCTCAAGTGCTTGTCCATGAACCGGGCAGTAGCGTCCGTCTCAGTGGGGTTTTTGTCTCGGTCAGTGTTTCGGTCACGGTCACGTCGCTGCTTATGCAAGGACTCCCTGGCCTGGCCCGCCGAATGCTGGTGGACGACGGCCACCTGCTGCGAGGCGGCCAGCCGCTCCGCCTCGCTCTCGAAGATCTCGATCACCTCGATGTCCTGCTTGGGCGACTGTCGCGGCGACTGACGCGGCGACTGTCGCGGGGAGTGGGGGTGCAGGGTGTGGGATTGAGACTGAGACTGGGTCTCTCTAAGATCGGAGGCGAACAAGCTACCACTACTGCCTAGACTTATGTTAAAGGAGGCCGCCACCTGGGCGGCATGCGCCTCCGACTCCGACTCGAGCTCCGACTCGTCCGGGCTGGGCTTACCTAGGTCCTTCATCAGCACCGGCTGGTAGCTGGCCGGCGGATGCGACGACTGTATCAGGCGCGCCTGGCTGCCGGTGCTGCCCACCGAGAGCGTGGATGTGGTGCTGTCGGGATTCGGGATCGCATTCGGATTACAGGCGAGAGCATTAAGAGAAACGGAGAAATGCACAGGGTCAAGCAATAGTCGAGCTTACTTTTAAGGACCTATGAACCCGGCTAAAATCCACTGACTGACTGGATTGAATTTAATATTTGATGGGCCATTTTTTGGGTGTTAAAATTCATAAAAAATTTTATTTGCGTTAAAATTCGATATTAAAGGATATCAAATTCAATGCAATTCGTTTATATAGCCCGAAATTCAATCCTTTGAAAATGTCAAGCGTGCAAATTAAATTAAAAAAGCCAAAATTAATTCAATCCAATTGAATTAAGTTGGGTAAAATGTATGGCATTCACCAATTTCATTGACTATTGTTAAAGTGAGACTTTAAATACAAAGTTTGTTAAATAAATGCAGTTGACTTGCAAATTTTTAAAACTTTTAAAAACATTTTTTTGGTAATAAGACCATCCAACAGACCATTTTGAAAATGGTAATCACCTAAATAAGCGTTTTTTAATAAAGTTAAACCTCGTATTTTTTAGTTAAATCTTGTTATTGGATTAATCCAGTTAGTCAGCAGAAAACCAGTTAGCAAGTTAGCTTAGTATAGAATCCAACCAGACTCACCTCAGCGTCAGGTGATTGGGCGTTCGACCCAGAGTGGCCTTGGGCCTGATTGTGCCCTGCTGCGAGTCCTCCTCCCCCTCCGACTTTGTCCCCGGATCGATCCGCTCGATGTCCGAGCTGTGGTGGTGCAGATGTGGCTGCCGGATGGGTGGCGGTGGTGGCTCCCTGGGATGTGGGTGTGGATGGGGATGGGGATGGGCATGGGCGTGGCCCTGCTGCATCTGATGCTGCTGTTGCTGCTGCTGCTGATGGGGATCTGGTGGAGAGTAAGTGATTTCTTTATGGCACGGCGTGTGATGATGCGAGAGGGGTGCGGTGAGGGGCATTGTTAGCAATCTTCTCGACAGGATCGGGATCCGAAAGGACTTGGCTTCAACTCACCTGTGACATCGCCCACCGTCTTGCTGCGACCTCGGAAGCCCGCAGGCTGCATCTGTTGGCCATGGGCGTGGCCGGAGGCATAGTGGACCACGCCCACACTCGGGGGCAAATCGTCCGCCTCCTGGCTGCCCGACAAGTTGTCGTAGTCGATGTTGCCAGCCGAGTGTCGCTGCGATCCGGACTTCTTCTTCGGCTTGCCCAAAGTGTGCGAGCCATGAACGATGGTGATCTGGAGGAAATGGACAAAGGATTACAAAGGGAAATAGAAAATAAAATCAAAGTCAAATACATATTTAACAAAAGTTTGTAAATACCTGCTGCTTGGGCCGTTCCAAAGTCTGTGAGTTGCCCGCATAGCCCATGCTGCCCATTCCCTGCGAGGAGTGACCGGAGACGGAGCCGGAGCTGCCGCCAAAGTTCTTCATCGGAATTGACATGTTCCGGACGCTCTCGCGGATGATCTGACGAATGGTCTTGAGGAAGGCGTTGCGGAAGTCGGCGGTGCTGTTGGACAGCACGTAGACCTTCTCAGAGCGGCGCTGCAGCTGCGAGCGCAGGTGGATGAGCTCCCAGAGGAAGTGGGAGTCCATGTCCTTGGCCGAACTAGCGCGCACTTGCACCTCAGTTACGGGTATGAGCACCTGGTAACGAATGATCTCCACCTCGTTGGTGGCATTTTTGCTGGAAACACCCTGTAGGTTTGAGAAAAGGGAGGGAAAAGAGGGTTACTTGTTGGAAAATTATAGTGTGGACTCATCTCTTACCATCAATTTCTTCTTTTGACGCAGCCGTTCCTTGCAGAGAAACACCACTGCCGACTTGAACACAAAGCACATGGCATGAAGCTCCAGTCCCTTCTTGATCTTGCCCAGAAAGTCCGAGATGTTCAGCCACTCCACGCCGCCGTAGTACAGGAGATCTCCTGGAAAAGTTATAGCAATAGGGGTTGTAAAGAAGTTCTCAAGAAGACATTCTTGTGATCCTTATCTTTCTCACCTGGACTTAGGTCTATGGGCTGTTTGCATGACTTCTGGTGCTGTCGGAACAGGTGATCGAAGATGGCGCCATACTCCTCGTGGATGCGCTGCATCTCGTTGATGTGCTCGGCCACCTTCTCCATGCCCTTGAGAGCCTCTGTTTAACACAGAAATATATAAGTCAGCGAGGGAACCACTTCCCATCCACCTGGATACTCACCACACAGATGCACATGCTCGTCGGCCCGGGTATCTGTCAGGTTGCGCATCTGCTGCAGGAGCAGGGGATACTTCAGGATGCGCTGAATGGGCTTGATCAGATACGATTCCAAGGTGCTGCTGTGCTGCTGCTTGGGATTCCGCGCTGCGAGGAACTCCTGCAGGGCGTGATTGCCCTCGTCTAAGGAAGATGAAAGAGGGAGAAGGTATTGAAATGCAAATTGAGACATTTGCCAAATGATTCGATTTCAATGGACGCTCGTTCGAGTCGGTGTAATTAATTGCAACGTTGGCCCATTAGAGTAAGTAAGAGGGTGGGATGGAACACTGAACAAGGCACAAGGATATGCAGTTACGGCGGCTATGACAGCGTCACAACGTCGACAAGAAAATGTCATTAACTTGTTCTTATTGTCAGCCGAGCAGCAGCTTTTGATAAAGGCAAAGTCAAAGCCTGTCTGCAGCAGAAGGGGAGGGAGCTAAAGCTGGAGATGGAGCAGATTTACGTCTAATAGCGTCTGTCGCTGGCTCCTTTGCTTGTCCTTCTGCCAGCCCAACACACAGCCCCACCCTTGTCCCTTCAATCCGCAACAGGATTCTCCTGCTCTTGCACGTAACGAAGGCACTTAAGTGCACTTCTTGCTATAATTAATTATCCTTTCAACTTTTTGCATAAAATTTCATGCAACAGCCCGGGCGCAGTGCCACCACCCACCACCCTCAAGTGGATGATGCTTCCAGCTCCAGCTCCTACTTCTCCTCCTGGGTTACCTTGACTACTACAGCTTGGCTCATTGATTGTAAATATTGCGCATACATTTTTTACCTTCAACGCTTTTGATTAGCTGCAAATCCCGCCCCATCCACGGACGCATCAATCAAAGTTGCAAAGTATCAAGCTGATAAGGGTGCACCAGGGATGCCAGGAGTGGGTGGGTGGTGTTTAGAGCCACCTCCTGTTCTGCTCTGCTCTGTTCCTGCTGGCAGCTGTTTGCTCGAGTGTTTTTAAGCTTAGACTAAGTCTAATTTAATTATGACATGTTGTCGCACCATCCCATAGTTGCCTTTTATCCGCCTCAGTGCAACGCAAGCTTAGTGGAAGTGGAAGTGGAAGTACAAGAAGTAGAAGTAGAACTCCCCCTGGCACCCAAGCTCCTTTGGTGAAGCCGTGGCATAGTTTTGGGTCGCCATTTGTAAGCGTGTCATAATTCTACAAGTTTAATTAACAAAAGATACTTGACAGTTGCCGCTGCTGCTGCTGCTGCCTTGGCATGAATATGAATATGCTGCCTGCCCATCACACCCCTCCCATTACTGGGACTGCGAAGGGGGGAAGTTTGCCCTTAGTTTGTGGTTTCCACTGGGGGTGTCGCCTCCGTCGTCGTCGTCGGCATTTGCGGTTGTAATTATTCATTTAACTTGCAAATCATTTTAAAGTGAGCGCAGCGCGGGAAGGGGCGTTGTATGGGGCATGGGGCATGGGCGTGGCACAATTGAAGCGAATAGTTTGCCAATTGTTCGCTCTGTGGGTTCGTTCGGTTCGGTTGTTTGACTTTTACAAGTTTCTTGCTCAACTGAAACTCAAATAGACTTTGACGCTTGACGCTGATTGCAATAGTTGGAGCAATTCTCAGAAAGGCTATACACACGCATGAACAGTGCGTTTCGTGAGAGTAAGGCAGGCAGTTTCGGGGATGTTAATTTTCTTAGGAGAAAACTTTTCAATTTAACCTTTTCCTGATGGGGGATATTTTTGAGAACTTTCACTTAATAGAGTTATGTTTACATTTCATTTACATTTACAAATGTATTATAGCTGTTCTTCATTTTTATGATGCATTGCTTAAAGTTTTCCCTCTTAATTTAAATATGCTAATAATTTACATGTTTGCTCATTACATTATTTCGGAACCAGAGCATAAATATATTTTGTTTTTTTTTTTTTAAGATTTCTGTTGTTAGTATAATTTTATATTGTATGTATGTAAATAAATTTATTGTATGTATGTAAATAAATTTATTGTAATGTTGCTATTTTACTATGTAGTATTGCCTTATACTTTGTTCCCAACTGTCACCCCCTCCTGATGTATGTAAATGAGTTTATATTCTACGAATTTGATTTGTCAGGGGAACGGAACATGGGTAATGCGGAGGAGGAGGAGGAATACTCACTCGGATGCAGGACTTTCTGCGCCTTGCTGTGGCTGGCACAGAACGAGGAGTACAGCTTGAAGTGATTGACGTAGTACAGGAAAGCGGAGCCAATCGCAAAGAGCACATTCTGCGAATCGGGGAAATGCAATTACTATTAGAGCACTTAAATTACCATCTCATAGAACGCACCCTGAACTGGCCGCAGTGCTCGAACTTGTTGAACTCCGGCTCCAGGTCCAAGGACTCCTCCAGATTCTGCAGGAACTGTCGCTGGAATGTGACGATCTCATGGATGTTGCCAAACAGTGCGTTGATCTCGGCATTGGAGAGGAATGTCTCGCGCTTCATGGGCTCCAGATAGTGCTCGAGCAGATTGTTCAAGTGCTGCAAGTTAATCGAGAGCGGATGGTTCAATAAAACCCCAAATACAAAGTGGGAGAGAGGGGGATGGGAAGTACTTTTAGGGACAGCAGCGAAAATGCATAAATTAAATTAAAAAATCAACGACCGCCGCCTCAGTCCTCCTTTTTGGCCACAACAATTCCCGGCGGAGTTGGCCAGCAGTTATGCTTGGTTGGAGGAAACTTTTTAGTTTTGCCAACTGGCACAAAACATGAAACAAAAAAGAGTGGAGAAGTGGAAAAGCGGAGAAATGGAGGAATACTGTAGCATAGCCACAGGCGCGCGCTTTCATTTGGAACAATACTTCCGGGCGGCGGGGGCAGTTGGCAGGTTGGTTTGGTTTTGGCCGTGCTCCGCAGATAAGACCCGGAGCCTTCGCCTCTGCCGTTGCCGCAGCGGCGCTTTACATAATTTCTAAATTATAATAATTATTTGTATGCTTCCTGGCCCAGACTAAAGCAAAGCAGACCAGACTTCGAGCTGGCTTAAAGCAAACAGTGGTAAGGAGAATCCACACAGAACCAGAAACAACAGAAACAGAACGAAAGTCCAAAAACAGAAGCGTAGCGACACAGTTAAAGGATTACAAATTTACATTTTTAATTGCAGGCGGACTTAATGAACACAAGTCGGTGGTCGATGCTGGGATTTGCATTAAAGTTGATGCTGGGCACACTGACCGAAAAAATATTAGTTGAGGCAAATTTATTAAATTTCTGTATGTTATACTCTTAAAGAGTGAAAAGTTCTTCAAATTAGATTTTACTTTAAAGGTGGCTTGTAACAAGTTAAACATTATTTTTTTAAGTGGTAAAATGTAGGATAGAAAAAATAAAAATGAGGTATTCTTCCTCTTAAAAACGGATATTTTAAAGGAAAAATCGCATTGAAAAAAATTTGGTATTTTAGATTCAATTACCTCGACTACTTTTCCTTATTAAAACTTATTTTCTCTATCTGTTGACTTACCTTCACGTAGGTGCGTTCCGTGTCCACCAGCTCCATGACGACTTTGCGCAGCTTCTCCGCATCGGTCAGTTGCCGCGATGGGGTTAATGCCGTGGTCGACACCGACGAGGTGACCGAGCCGGTGGGGCTCGATTTGCGTGTTTCCTGGGGTGAACGACAAAATCCGGTAACCTTAACACGGTTCACAGGTCAGGTTCAAGTTGTTGTTGATGTTGTTGTTTCAGTGGTGTTGTGTGGTTGTTGTTGTAATAGTTGTTGTTGTTGTTTCAGTGGTGTTGTGTTGATTGTTGCATGATGAGGAGTTGTTTCGTGGAACGAAAGGAACAAACCCAAAGAAAGAACAGAACGAAAAGAGATGCGAGCGCGTGAAAAGGAGACACACCAAATAAATGACAATAAACCAAAATGAAGTTAGCCATGACAGAGATAGATAAGTAACAGCGATAGTTTATAACACCAGGGCTTTTGGATCTTGGCGTGCTTTGGGGTGGCGGGGTATTCAAAGGGGTTGGACTAATGGTGGGTGGACGGTGGGGCGTGGCCGAGAGCCCGCGGCCACTTTAAGGAGACACAGAGACAGCTGCGGTTCTAAATGACTGTCACGTCCTTGTCCAAGTTGTTGGTGTTGTTCTTTGTCCTCGCTGGGTGTTAGTGTTTGTCGGTCTCAATCTCCAGCCCAGCCCAGCCCACCTCCCCCGGAATGTAGCTATCTGGTATCAGCCACCCACAACTCTTGCCTGCTCTGTGTGCGGTTACAAGCACATTTGGCACTGACAGTTGACGCTTGACGGTTGACATACAGAAAATACATATGTACATATACGTACATGTCGGTGACCCATCCCCATCCCCAACCCCATTCTTATTCCCTGATATACAAATGCACCCCCTACATTAAGACTTAGTGGTGGCAGGTGCCTTCTTCTTGACTCTTCTCCTATTTGCTTAGCTCTTTTGCTTCACCTACTTGTCTCTTTGACACAACACACAACACACAACAACACTGACAAAAAGTGTTAAATGGAGCGTTCCTGATAAATTGACTTAACAAAAGGAGCGGCAAATGAATTTGCATTGTAAATGCCTAAACAAACAGAGCTCAAACCTCAAAAAAGGTCTTGAACTTGGCAAGGAAAGGGGAATGAAATGCTTGTGAATGCTTCCACAAATTACTTGCATTAGAATAAAAGCAAGCTTAATCTTAGGGTACACGGAAAAAAACCATATACTTCCTAGTTATTTATTTAACACTAAAAATACTCCTTGCTGATATTATAACAATCAGAATTTTAACAAACTTTTTGTCCTTTTTAATTGTAGTAAAAAGGTTTAACTGATCATCACAAGCATCGAAATTTTTAATGATAAGTTAAATCTGATCTTCTTAAACAATAAATTGTTATACTGTTTCTGATTCCGGCTTAAAGTAAGTTCTTGACCTAAGAAATTACAAAATACTATACTTATTTTCTTATATGGCCAGACCTTGAGCCTTAAATATAAATATATTTTGTTGCTGAAGTTTTAAGGACACTACGAAATCCGTATGTCACGCTGCCATCACTAGGTTTTTAGCTCCATCTCTTTCACTTAACCCAATTCCCTCTCTTTCTGCCCAGCTGCAATTGCAGTTGTCATTGTTTGGTGCTGTTGTTGCCTGGCATTGTGGAGACATTTCACTTTTATGCAGTTGCACTTTGTGTATTGTTAGTGCCCTCTCTTTCTCCTTGAATGCACCCCTCTCTTTCTTCGGGTCCCTGGATTGTTGCAGCTTGTTCTTGTCTACTTTTAACTGTTTTATTGTTCTGCATTCAGCATTCAGCATTCTGCTCTCCGCCGAGCTGAGCTGAGCTGCGCTTCTGATTTGCATAAGCGACGTCGCTGCCCCAAAAGCCAACAGCAGACACAGAGCAGGGGAATTGGGAATGGGAGTGGGAGGATGAGCTAAAGGGCCAGGTGAGACAGGTGCAGTGGCAGCTTCTGGCGCTGAGTGCCCACATTGTTGCCGCTGGCCTGGCCCAAAGATGAAAAATTTGAAAATGTCTTGAATTTTGCGCCCAGCCTCTTCGTTCGTCCTGTGTGAAATGTCAACTTGAATTAAAAGGATTCCTTATATAACACAACAGCCTTTCACCTTCCTTTTCCCCCTAACCCCTCTTTCGGCGAGGCGACTCCCCTCAGTGTGTTTGTGTGTCACAGTGTTCAAGTATCATTAAATGAAGTGGGTTTCTGCCAGTTTCGAGCACACTTGGGGAAAGCATATCCAGAAAACAAAGTGCATTCTGTGGCATCTTTGCTTGTTGTTCTATCTGTCCCGCCATCCTTCTTTTTGCAACCCAGTCTAGCCACCCACCAAATGCACTGAGAAAAATATGGGTTTTGACTCGAGATCTTGACTCTCTAAAAAATGTGTAATTTTTAGTTTAATTAAGCCATTTCATGGGCTTAAATTATTGTTTCTATAATGTTTATGCAAGCAGTTGGAATTACTTTTAAGTTAATCAATTTTACATAATTTTTCTTTTTGCTTTTACGAAGGATAGTATAATTGCAAAATAAAGTGTTTAATTCTGTAAAACATTACGTTTTTTTTTATGATGTCTATCAAAATAAAGGGCTTTGCAAAGTTATTTTGTTTTTTTGTGCATCAATCTGGGCAAAGACTTGAAAATTGAGCTAGAACTTAGAACAATGAATTCCAAAAGTCAAAAGTCAAGAGCTTTTGTTCTTAGTGTTTTTTTTTTCTGTGCAAACATATCTGCTGTCCTGTATATATACATATATACGAGTCTATATAGGTATCCTTGATATTTTTATGCCATCCGTGACGTTTATTGTTTGCTGGCTGAAGGATAAGGAGGAGAAGGAGGAGGAAGATCTCCTCTTGGCGGCAGCGACGACCCAATAGGCCAAATTTGCCATGACATCTTGAGATGTGTCGAGACACGCCTTGGGGCATATATGGGTATAGTAGTAGAGCTCTCGGAGATCTTGCTTCCTGCTACGAGTATTCCTTGCCGCATCTTTTTGTGCAATTTTCAATTTGTGCACATTTCAATCACAAGTGCTCATTGGGGAGTGAAGCCCACATCCCACAAACCCTTCCTTTTCCGAGGTTTACAACCACCCACCCACCCACTGTCGTGTTTGGCGCTCGTTTTAATAGTTTCCGTTTCCGCTTTGCGAGTTCAAAGCAATTTGATTTGCCTTCCAAGTGGCAAATTCCTGTGGGAGGGGGGTGGCTAAATACTAAAAGGGGTGGGATTTGGGTGGTGCTGGGGGTGGGTCATGGGGTCGAGAGAGTTGTGTTTGCGTTTGGTTGCCCCATTCCCAGTTTTCAGTTTCCCAGTTCCATGGGGTCTTAACATTGCACTTACTTGCTCCGCGGTCTTCAGCAGATTCTCAATCTCAAAGCTGCTTGTACGCGACTGGGGCTTGGCCACGCCCAGTCCGCCCACGACCACGCCCCCGCCCACCGAAAGATGGGCGGCCATGGCAACGGGATCGACGAACGAGGGGGCCGGTGAACTTTCCGCCTCCGGCGAGTACAAATCCTTGCTATTGCCATCTGGAACGGAGATAAGCGAATGTTGTTGTGATTAAGCATTATTATTATTACAACTTTTATTATTATTAGTTTTGGCCCGCCTGCCTCGTAATTAGTTGGGAATATCGATTAAACGACGCCTTTTTTTCGGTTATTTGTTGCTTGTTAATTTTAAATTCCATGTTTGTGCAGTAAAAAAGGCGAACGAAGGAATTTTAATACTGGTGAAAATGGCACGACTTCTCCCTCTCTCTCCCCTTTTTCTCCCTCCCTTTAAAAGCAGCTCAAAGCCGAAAGTAATAACGACAAAAAACAGCCAGAAGCCACCAACAACAACGGTGGCAACAACAAGCTGTAATGATTATTGCTGCAATGTGTTTGCCACAACGTCCACACACTCAAACCGAAAGGGAGGGATATAGGCGGAGTGAAAGAGACAGCAAGAGAGAGAGAGGGAGGGGGAAACGCTCTTAACCAAAAAAAATTTATGGCCCATACACATATGAGGCCAACTCCCAGGCAAACTCACTTGCACTTCCCCAAAAAGCTACCACAACTATTTTAGGAATTTTTAATCTTGAAACAAGAAACAAATTCATTCCTTCAAAGAAAATTTTTTGATAAAAAAAAATAGTAAACAAGAGGAAATACTTTTAGAAACTTTTAAATATTTAGTTTGTCAACAATCTGCTGGTAAAAAAAAGAATGCACAATGTCAAGAATCTAAAATAAAGCATTTTTTCTTAGCTTCAGAAAAAAACAAACCTAAAAATGTAATGAAAAATTGTTAATAAAATCGTTTGATTTTAAAAGCTTATATTTAATTTGAGCGAAAAGAGTTATATCTCTGATTTTATAAATGTAATGCTCAATATAGTTATTTTAGATTTAACAAACAAACAAATAGTTCTCTGTGTTTTTTAGTACGTCTTCCAAAGCCCGTTTTGTGTTTTTGTGGTTTGTCGTAGAAGTAGTTTTGCTAGCGCCCAGGAAGCATTTAAAAATCATGTCCTTGAACACCGCCTTGGTGTCCTGGTGTCGTGTCCGTTGTGCTGCTCCAGCTTTTGTCTTGGTGGCCCTCCTGCATGCAAATTTGCTGGCAACAAATTTTATGAACATTTTCCCTAAAATTTGACACCACACACTGAGGGTGTGTGTGTGTAGTTATTGGAAATTGCCGTCTTATAAATTTCAGTTTGCGGTCTTCCTTAGCAAATTGCACGTAGTCCTGGTCCTAGTGTGCTTTTCCAGGGTCCTGGCACTAGCAAGGAGCCTGAGCTAATAACTCGTGGACGTGCCAAGCCGAATTTGTCGATGGCAAATAACTTGGCCAGTTTTAGTGGCTTTAAATAAAGTAAGACTTGCAGTTGTTTATGGCAGGAAGATACGCTCGAGGAGCTCTCAAGTTGGACTCCTTTTTCTCGTTTTAGTTTTCTTTTTGTTTCTGCCAGGATACTAAACAACTTGGCACAAGTCCTGCATAGTTTGTTTGGGGGTTAATGATCCCTTGAATGTTTTCCAAGTTTGCGGGCAAGTCAGAATATTTTTTCCTGGTTGGCTTAACTTTTGGTTTTGCATTTCCGTAATTTAAAACAACTAATTGGCAATATTGCAGTTAAGGTATCAATAAACTCGTTTTTTGACTGCAACCAAATAAAGTTAATTGAAAATTGGTGGCTCCCTGTAATCAGTTATCCCTCTTTTGTCTGTTTATTGTCCTTTTCAACAAGCCAACTTGGCTTACCCAATTTTTTTAAGCTACCAGGATGTGTGTCAAAAAAAAAAGAGAGGGAGAAATAAATATTAATACACACAGCCACAAAAAAGACCCTCTCACATATGCGAGAGTCGTTTAATTTCTGCAACAATTTTTGTTTTCTTGTTATATTTTCATTTTAATTCTTTTTTTAGTGTTCGTTCTGTGCCTTTTAATTGTTTGCCGCAACAAAAAAGTTTCATTTTGTGTGCTGTTTGCCGCTGCCTGCGTTTGTTGGCTTTAATTGTTTTGTGTTCTTAGCCACTTCGGCTTTTTGAGTGCAGTGCAGCATGTGTGTGTGTGTGTGTGTGTGAGCTGCAGTTTGTAATCCTGTAATTATGTAGTTGGTTGTTGCGAAACGACACACACACTCTCGCACACTCGCACACAATCGCCTCCCTTTCCCGCTTTACTTATTGATGTAATTGTTGTTGTACCATTGTACACCCACACTCAGTCCCTCTCTCTCTCACTGGCCGTTGTCTAGAGCCCAGCATTTAATGCTGAACAAAAAAAAATATATAAATTACTTTAATGAACTTTACAAATTCGCATGCATGCCCGGAAATGCGCTTTTTCGTTTCCTGCTCCTGCACACACACACACACACATAGTCGTTAAAAAGGATAAAGAGAGGGAGCCAGTAACCAGGAACCGCACCTCAACGTCAAGGCTCGTGGAACTGGACCCCAGGATACCCAGGATACCCAGGACACGGAACCGTAACCATAGCCGTGATTAGTATGCTTTTGTTGTACGAGTGGGCTGATGAATGCTGGCTGCGGTTTTTCCCCTACCACCCCCGCTTTTCCGCCGCCTTTTCACTGCAGCTTAAATGTTTTAAAACAGCCGAATTTCCACACAACAATTTCGAGGTTGCACAGGAACGGATTCCTTTTGGTTTTCAGCAGTTTTCAGCTGTCAGTGAGTGTGAGTGGGGTACTTACTCCAACCGGGGGCCGGAACAATCAGTCCAGTTATCATCTCCTCGCTCATCACCGGCGGATCTGTGGGTGGCGGCGGGCACACAAGCGAGTCAATCATATCGTCCGTAACACGCATGATTCCCACCAGATCTGGTGGCTCCGTGCGAGAAGACCTGCGGATTGAAACGAAAAAAAGAAGGCGAGATTATAACCAGGTGACTTGGCATTAGCATAATTTTCACTGCTGACCCACTGCATAGAGTAGAAATAAAAATTTAAATTCAAATGCAGAACAACACCTGGACTGATTCACATCGAATCAATATTAATTAAGATTTAAATTATATTTTTTATAGAGAGTTTATATGACAGAGAAACAAATTTTAAATCGGGCTTTCTGCCACAGCCAATGAATGCAAATTAACGTTCTTAAATTTTATTAAAAAAGTTTCAAGTCAGTTAATTTTTTCATTTCAATAAAATGTGGTACTCAACCACAATTAAAAAAAAGGTCGTTTGCCAGGTTTTGTGTTTAAAAAAAAATGCTGGGTTAAATTGGATTATAATGCATTTGCCTTGGAAAAGACAAAATTTTTAAAAAAAACTATGTAAAATGTACAATGCTTTACATAATTAAAACAATATTTTATTTATATTTAAACTTTATTTAAATAACGAAAATTGATAAACTGCTTTGTGTTTTGTTGACTACTTTATTTAAATAACGAAAGCCAGAGGTGTGTAACTGATATCATTAAAAAGGCACGATAAATGCTGTGTTTATTTTAAAGTCAGAAATAAAAAATTTATGATAAGGCTTTATTAAGAAATTTAAGAAAATATTTCAAGAGTTTTCGTTTCGTGTGGTATTTGCATAATTTCCGTATCTGACCCCTCCGACAAAACCAAACAAATGAGCGTATATCAACACCTGGAATGGATTCCGGATAACCGACTGCCGCGGACTGCCTTTCAGTGACCTTTTTCTGTGTCAGTGCGCGAAATTAGCAAAAGATGCGGAAAATGCTCCCAACGTGCATAATTTGAATGGACGACTGGCAGGCGGGTGGTGGCTTGGGTGGCTTGGGTGAAGGGGAGAGCAGGAACGGGAACAGGACCATTTGGCTCTACAAACGCTTAGCACAAAAGCTTTTCTGTTTTCGTTTGCCATAAAGAGAAGCTAATTAGGCTATCAAAATGCCGTTCGGCTCGGCCGAAAGGTGATGCAGGGATTGGGGAATAGGGTGGGTTGGAAAATCTGGGGGTTGAGTTGGAGATGGAGGTGGAATGGGGGTGGCTGGTCAACGAAACAGAACCACGTTCCGACTGCACGGCCAGCGAGAGAACGTGAAGTGGCAACGTGTTTGGGTTACGGCTAGTCTCCCCATTTTCCCCGCTTTCCCCGTTTTCCAAACGTTTTCCTTTCGACCATAACACCACCCCCCCTACCCCCCACGCTCCGCACACATTTTCCAGCTGCGGCTTGAACTTGTTGTTGACTTTACTGAAAAACTATAAAACCAAAAATGGTTCGAGAATGTACATGGTACATTTTTCGGTTCAAACATCTTTTTTCCCCTATGCTCTATTTTGTTTTTTTCTGATTTGTTGCGAAACAATTTCTGCCCCTGGTTTAGTTTCTTTTTTTTTGGAAAACTTCTTATGGTGTAACATCACATCATCAAAAATTGGCAAAGCTTGTCGATTGTTGACATTCTGGGGTGTGTGTGAACTTGATGTGGCTTGTGGCCAGTTGGCTGAGAGCTAAGTGGTGAGTGCTGAGTTCCGAGTTAGAATGTTTTTAATTAACAACATCAGCGCAGCTGCAGCAGGTTGCGGTTTTATGGACTGTTTTTCCTTTGTTTTAAAGCTGGCATTGCCCATTAATAAAGAAATTACTCTAGTAGTAAAATGAGATGATAAAATGTGTCAGTCCGTCGCCGTTTTCTTCAGCTTTATGAGCCATATAACAGGGGAAAATGGACACGAATTTCCACACGCTGCCACAATGGAGAGAACAATGGGCTGGATATTGCATTACGCTGTCACGGAGCGCCCTAAAGCTAATTGACAGCGGCCAGGCCGACGACGACTACTAAAATAGTTAATTAATCCGTGTAACTGAAATTTAAACAATGGCCCCAGTGGGCCACATGGGGCGTATACGCGCGTGTACACACGGCGTATACTTTATCACCATTCACCATTCACCAAGCCATTCAATTCGAACCGAAACGAACATCGAAACAGATGTTAAGCAGAGCATAAACAAGAACAATATAATGATGGCCTGTGGTTGGCATAACTTACCGCATCATCATGCTGAGCGATTGTTCCTCCTGCAGGACGCTCTCCAAGTACATCATATCTAGATCGGACACAATTGCCCCATTGATGACCATTATTTCGTCTCCTTTGATAATGCCTGCAATTGGTGGGACAGCGTTAGTTGTTGTTAGTTGTAGTATGGGATATATAGTTGCATATATAGTGCAGTAAGTTGAGTTTCAGCCATGGTCATTGTTACTTTTCAGTCGCAGTCGCAGTTAAACAATAGTTTCTAGCAATCAAGGTGGGCTTCTGTGGGTTCTGTGGGGCTGGAATCAATGTCTGACAATTGTGCGGCTGCTGTGGACCACTGACATCTTTTATGCAACAAACGATAAGCGGAATGTCTTCAGCTGCTGCTCCTGCTACTGCAGCAGCAGCTTCTGTGCTCGTAAAACAATAACAACAAGGGCATTGTGGTTTTTTTTGCATTGTTCATACGCCACGTTATCCCAGCGCCATCTATCCCTCTCTCTCTCTCTCTGTCTCTCTATCTCCATCTGCGTTCGTTAGCATTTTCTACTTTGTCTGCATGACTCGTCTATCATGTGTGTGTGTAGTGTGTGTGTCCTAGTGTTTTCTACAGCATTTATTTTGCCCATGATGTTGGTTATTCCTGCCACCTGCCCCTGCACCTCCCCCTGCCCCAGCCACTCCCCTTTTCCTTTTTCCCAGCTTTTCTTCCTGTTGACGACATGCATTCAGTTGGCTGCAACTGCAAGTTGCCCGGGTCGCTTATCATTGTTGGTGCAGCAGCAGCAGCAGCAGCAGCAACATTTTCTTAAGGCAAACTTCGATAGACAGATATATGTTCGGAGGAGTCCGCCTTGTGGCAATATTTTACCTCTGTTACACCTTCGTCTGAGCTGGTTTTTCTATATTTTTTTGTTTTGGGGTTGCTCGCCCCCTGCATTTGTTACAATTTAAACGGATTGTTACATCTTAATGCTGGCAAGGCATGACACATGCGATTTACCATATAAAATGCACATATATGGTATGCAAGTGTCGTTCGTTCTGTACTTTATCCGTGGGATTATTTCTGGCTCTGGGAAAAGACAAATTTTATTTATATTGCGGTGGCTGCGATGTGATCCCCCTTATCCCCAGATCCCCTTGTTTCTCCGATTTAGCCTGCCATATGCGTTGTCAACACGTTCTCATTCGTCGTTCGTTGTTCTCTGTGTTTTCCTTCCAGTTGGCCTGGCCCAAAAGCAGCCCAAAAGCAAATTGTTATTCCATGTTTGCCAAATGCTTTGCCACGCTTGTTTCAACGCTAAAGTTTTGCGCCACTCCACTCCAAAGTGCCTCAAGAACCCAAATATAAGATGCAGTTAAAAACTCGTGGATGAAAGCCAAACCCAAAGGACTATAAGACTTGTACTTCAGCTTAAAGGAGACTTGCTTGGGTCTTCCCCAGACCCCAGAGCATCTTCATTTCCTCGCAGTTCGTTACCATTCCACAATTAGCCCGAAATTTTCCGCTCCCCAGCTCCACATTTGCATTTGAAAGCTGCGGTCAGGATTTGTTTGTTGTTTTCAGGCGCAAACTTTTGTGCAATTCGGTCGTAAATGTTGTCTTTCAGCCTGTCCGAGCTTTGTTTTGCGGTTGCTGCTTAAGAGTTGCGTCTTTCGACATGCTAATAGCCATTAAATTCAATTGTACCCAACCAGTGGCCAGTGGCCACCACTCCGCCCTTCAATCATCTCCATTGAGATGGCCATTGGGGGCAGAAAGTTTCCTATTGCGTTTTGCGTTTTGCGTTTTGCAAATGTAAATGCCAGTCCTGAGTCCTGAGTCCTTAATTTATGCATACACACGCCACTACAATGAGTGGGGATATTCTCGCCAGATAACGCTAACGGTAGAGGGCTTAAAGCCGCACTTAAAGCTCAACACAACATTGTATACGCAATATTTGATGGGACTTGCTGCCAAAGCCAGGCAATCAGCATAGATATGTTTGAATATAAAGTATTGATTTTGTGGAATCAGAGAGCGACAAAAGTTTTCTCTATCAAGAATACTAAGAAAAAATGCACCATCTAAGCCTAAACTTTTCATATGTTATCAATAACTTATCATTCAAATAAAAATAACTTAAATAAATCATTCAGGTTTGAGATGAATAAGAAATAATTTTTATTTAAGTAGAGAAAAGAGGCTTTAAGGTATAAGGCTTATATTATACAAATCTAAGCCGCCTTCGATCTTGAGTCCACTAAAAAACGAGGGGTTTACAAACTTTTAAACGTTTATCGAAGTAGCCGTTAGGACATAGAGGGTCCTGTTGGGCAACTACATTGCCGAAGACCAGGCCCAGGAAAACCAGCACGCAACCTTGGAAGACGTTCATCTTGCTGAATATCGTTATGGGATGTTTTGTGGGACCTTATCCGCTATTTATATAAACCATCGAAAAAGGGGCGGAGAATTTTCAGATTTGCACGCATGTTAAGCAGATTAGCTAAATGATATGGCGATTTTCCGGTTACACTTTTACATAACAAGATAGTTAATAAAAGTTATTTAAGGTGTCGGTGTACCGAAACCGAATCTGATCCTCAAAAACTAAGTCTTAAAGTGGTTATCACCATTGTTTTTGAACACTTTCAGATTTCAAAAATTTTCAATCTGTTGTTAGAATATTGAGCTTCGTTTTAGAAAATAGAGCTATTTAAATATTTTTTTGTAATTCGTAATTTGTAATTATAAAGCCTTGCCTAAGGGCCACAAAATCCCATTTATATTTTTGTTTAGCTGTAACACAGTGTTATAAAAAAAGGCCAAGGGAAAATTCTTATATGACCATTACTGTGATACCATAATACATGGACAGCTCCCCTTACATAATTGAGTTTTCAATCGCCAAGAAAAAGGAGGCCTAAGCCCAAAACTCACCATGTGTGGTTATGACCTTAAATAAATTATTCAGGTTTGAGATGAATAAAAAATAATTTATATTTAAGTAGAAAAAAGAGACTTCAAGAACTCTAATTTTGATGCTTAGAAAAATATTTTTTTTAAATAGTTTGTACACACTCTATTAAAAAGTAAAAAATTGTCAAACCGAAACACAATGATTTTATTATTTATTACATAAATCCATTGATAGGCTATTAGGCTATTAGCTGTGCTCCTTTTCTTCTGACAAGAACGTTGTGTGTGTGGCCGGTATTAGACTTATATTACAAATCTAACCCGCCTTCGACTTTACGACCTTTAAAAACTGATGTACTACACAACGTTTTAATTGTTTATTGAAGTAGCCTCCATTAGTACACGGAGGGTCCGTTTGGGCAACTACATTGCCGAAGACCAGGCCTAGTAAAACCAGCACGCAACCTTGGAAGATGTTCATCTTGCTGAATATCGTTGAATGAATATCAGTGGGACCTGAGGCTCTTTTTATACCCTTCTGTCAAGCTTTCAACCTGATTTCACGCATGTAAATTGGATTAGCCAAGGAATAAGGCGAATTAATGGTTACCATTTAGATTTCTCCACCATTTTGTTAGCTTAGCACTTATGTAAACTCTTCGCTTAAGTTTCACTTTTCAACCCCCAATCTTCTCTGTTCGTATTGCTCACTTGGCGTATACTTGATGTCAAACAAGCAAATCAAACATTTTCCAGTTTTCTCCTCGTAGTTCCTATTCAAATTAAATTTTGTTGCTCACTTGTCACGGTTTTTTCTTCGCATAAACACAGTAATTATTATGGTTTCACCAACGTAAATAAGAACAAAATGATCGGAAATATCTATATTAATATACAATACATTTTTAAAGTCTTGTCTTAACTTGTTTACTCCACATTATACAACCCCTCGAATACAATACATTTCAATCTAATTGTATTACAAAAAGTTACCCAATTGACCTGTTAACTAAAATGAAGTGCAGCAAGATCAATGTTGCAACAACTTCAGTGGCAATTCCCCGTAATTTAATTAAGCTAAGGCTTCCTGCATTTCCCTGCCAACGAATGCAACATTTGCTCAATCGTAAAACTCATTAGCACAACTCTGCCCCACTTCCCTTCTCCATTTCTTGCAATTTTTGTTGGCAGTCTAACTTTTTAGCCCCTTTGCCTGCGGTTGGGTTTTCCTTTCGTTTATTTTTATCACCGGCACTCCTTCCGGGGAATTTCGTGCGCATTGTTTCATGGATTTTTGATTCGTTGTCGCCTTCAAAACCAACCAAATGAGCGCCACTCGCACTCGACGTGCTTAATGAGTTTTCTGCTGTTTCTGCTGCTGCAGCGCTGGGAAATGTTCTTTCGGTTCATCACTTTGCCAAGTGCAGCACTGCAGTTTTTCCACCTGGAAAAAGGAAAAGGACGGGGGTTCCAGGGAGCTCTTCCTGTCAGTTCCATAATTTAAGGCGCTGTTCTAGTGGCATTTCGACTACATCCACTTGACTCCATGGCGCTGTCGCCGTCGTCGTCGTCCCGTTGGCAAATGCAAATGCCAACTTAAGTTGATTTTAAGTGATAGAAAAACAACAGGCAGAGGGGGGGAGGGAGAGGGGCGGGTAGATCTCAGCCAGAAGCTGAGTCGGCTCACTCTCGAGGAAAACCCCTTTAAGGACCTGGAAGCCGCCGTTGCCGCAGCCGAAGCAAACCATCGCCCACACCTGGCAAACATTTCGAGAGCGCTGCTCATCACCATCATCGTCATCATCCCACCTCCTACCCATTTTCCTTGCTGACAGTTGACTTTTCGCATTGCACGCCCCGAGGAGCTGCTCCCCCCCTTTCTCCTTCATTCGGGCTCAAACTCCACTTGACTCGACTCGGTCTCCCTTGTAGACCAAAGTGAGTTTGCTCAAGTTTCGTCTTGTGCTCTCCAATTTTTTTCCTTTTCTTTTTTTTGACATAAAAGTGAAAAGCATTTAAATATAAAAGCAGCATACAACTACAGAAAAGAGCAGGCGGTGGGTGGGGGGTAGGGTGGTTACTTTATACCTGGGCACTTTATAATTTTCCCAACAACATTGGGCCACATTGTTTCGCTTGGGGCGCCAGGTGAGTGGAGTACCCTTGGAGCAGGAGACAAAGACTCTATTTCATTTCCTCGCGTTCCGTTGCGTCACCTCAATGGCATAAATTAAATGCACGATTTCATCGCCTGAAAGCGATTTGTGTGTCAAAACCCATCCCATTTCGTCCTGTCATCCCTGTTTTTTGCCTCCTGTCTCCCTGTCTGGTTGGCTGGACTCAAAGGCGAGTACCCAAGTCCTTTGTGCATTGTCCTGTGTACTCACCATTGTGCATGGCCACACTCTTGTCCTCCACGCGACTCACGTAGCAGCAGAGCTCGTCCTGACGCTCCGCGTTCTCGATCAGCTCCGCCTCCACGGAGAAGCCCCACATCTGCTCGAGGGTGGTGCGCTGCAGCTCCACCTGGTACAGGATCTTCATGCAGACCTCCACGAACTCGTGATTATGTAGCTGTTGGGGGAGGAGAGAAAAAGTAGAGAATGAGTTTCTTTATTCAGATAAATATTTTATTATCAAGCTATTCTTTTTTAATAATAATAATTGCTTTACAATTTAATTTTAAGTAGGTTGAAAAAAACGGTCTCACATTCGATATAATCTCAGAAAGCGAAGAGAATTTACGACCAATTTTGGTAACAATTTCGCCCCATGTGAATCGATAGAAAGTGAGTTTGAGTTCGCGAGCTAAGTGCCAAATTAGCCGAGTTACGCAAGCAATCATCGGAGGGGGAGGGATGGTGAGGGGGGACAGCTATTGATTGAGTGGAGTTACTGGGAGTTGCTCAAGTTGTTGTCGAAATTTATTGAACTGCCACCGGCGAAGAAAACTTTTTATCAAGCCCACTCACATCCCCATTTTCATTCCCATTCCCATTCCCATCTTTTTGCAGTTGCAGTTGCACATTTTTGCCATTTGCCAATTGGCCTGGCCAATATTTACTAGCTTGTTGTTGAGGTCGGAGTTCGAATGGTTCCAGGGAGGGACAGAGGGTAAGGGGAAAGTTTTCAGCTAGCGGCTGACTTGGCAGCTGGCTAAAGTCTCACCTAGACTAATCGTGTGCCAACTGAAGAGGAAATGGGAAATGGCCAACGGGAAAGTTCATAATTTATGGCATTATGTTCTTGGAAATCGAAGAGTAGTGGCAGAAGCGGGTGTGGAGATGAGCTAATTGTGAAGTTTTGGTATTTTGTTGCATTTTTGGTGTGAAATATATTAAAAGTACTTTGTGAAAAGTTCTTATTTTCGATGCAGTGGATTATCATTTTAAAGGAGGATTATGAGCTTTTAAAACTGAGGACTCTCGTCCATCCTGTTAGCTTTTTCAGCTCCATTAGCGAAACAAAGAACTTAAACTTGAATTGAATTTAATGACTCATATTTATTACATGAAAATTGAAGATAACTGACATTCCACGTTGCATATTTCCATACTAAATGTGTGACATAATTGGCATACCTTTAAAATGCCAAGAACTCATTTCACGCTTGATAATGTATGTATAATAAATGCACATTTAATAATTTAAATGGGAATAATTAAATGCGAGAATTTAAGCTTTTGTCGTAGTTTCTCAGCAGCTTATTAGAGGAATTTACCATCCCATTCCACGCATCGAAATGCCATTTAAATTCGATGAGTTGAATTGAACTTGAGGGAGTAAAAAGCCATACCAAAAAGGCAGCTTTGATTATGTACTTACATAATTTTCAATCAGATCGTTGCGATGCGGCACAAAGTAATTGTGATCCTCCATGTCACGTCGCTTCTTGACGCGCACAAAGTGCTCCATGGGATTGAGGTTGCGACGGGCGCAGGCGCTGGCGAGGAATTCCTCCACAGACATGGCATCACGTAGATAAACTGTCGAGTAAGCATTGTCGGGCATTGCAACTTTGAAAGTTTTTTCCGGTTCGTCACGTGAATTCATCTGGAAAAAGGCAGAAAATTCGATTGGATAAACAGGCACAGCCAGCCCACATATATATATACCTTACATACTATATATACACACACGTACAATGTCATTAAGCAGTCAGGCACAGACATTTGCGAGATACACACATAGTACACACATAGTATGGCCACACGGAAGTGAAAATTGAAAAATAGCAAACACACATTTACACCCCCCCTGGAAATGTAATGAAAAATGTCGCAGACATCGGTTGCAGGAGCAGCAGGAACAGTCGCGGATCCAGTCCTGCAGCAGGATCCGAGCTGAGTTGAGTTTGAGGAAAACTCAGTTAAAATCCTTAACCGTTTCCACAACGTCATCCAATGCTCCTCCTGCAAGTGTAAACGAATCAGGTGGCCCAGCTGCCAGTTGTCGGCTGCTGGAAATTGCATTTGTATTGGCAGCCATTGGCAATGGGTTCATTCCAGTTGGCTGCAGCAGTTTGGGCCCAGGTAATGCCACAAATACATACATACGTACACACGAACACACGCAGGACAATTGAATTAGTTTGGCAGTTGGCAAAGGAGCTGCAGCTACAAGAACTGACGGAGCCACCGAGGGGCATTTGCATTGCACAACCGGTTTGCATATCGATTACGAGATCATCATGTCAGGCCAAATATATCAACTTTATATTCATGGAATTATGGCTGGAATTCGGGGTTCACAGTTGAGAAAGGATTTGAATATGAGTTGAAAAATATGATACCAGCACCCAAATAAAAAATATCTACGAGTTGATTTTTAATGAGCATACATAGGAATAAAAGCATCATTAATTGGTATCAGGTAACAATGAACTAATATCAAAATAATAATTTGAAAGTAAAATAAATAAAATAAATCAATCACAATGACGTCAAAAGAGTTTGATATTGATTTCCATTATTTTTTCGATCTAAAAATATTTACCTACTTAGATCTTTGCATTTATTTTGTAGCATTAAAAAAAATTCAAAAGGTCTTAAAGTAACCCAATATTAGGCTTACATTTTGAGATCTACTTAATGTGCTTAAATAAATGTCCAAAGGCTAAGGATTGATGACAACGTTCTGCACATAAATTACCTACTTAAAACTCCAATTTATGACTTCAGTAATTAACAAGGGAAAATGTTAATCTATCTGTTCCTGATTTCGAGTGCCAATTGTCCCACATTTGCACTGTACGGCAGATGAAACGCTTAAAGACGATTAATTCAGCACGAACGCTCCTCGCACACTTAACCCTCCTGACTAATTAACTTTTGATTGTTCCCGACTGAGTCCCCAGAAGGCCATGGAAATTTTCAGCTTTCTGCCGTTGTCGATGGACAGTTAATTAAATTTTAGCCAGGGTATTTCAACTTTTGGTTTCAGGATAACTGGGAAATGGTAACTGGTACTCGGACCCTGGCAACTGGCGATGATAATTTGCTTTGGAAAGCTTTAATTTTATTTGGCATTTCTGAATTGCAGTTGCAATTTCTGCTGCAATGCAGTTGACATGTTCGAATGGCAAAAATGGCCAAATGAAATGCAGTAACACGGCAGTGGCAGTGGAGAATTGGCTGCGAGCAAAATATATGAACCAAATCAAATGCACATTTTTCAAATTCATTGAATTTTCAGCGCATTGGGTCTCTCATTTATGTTATTTCATTTCGTTTGTTTTTGTTTTTGCATGGGCGTACGAATGCGAATGGATTCTTTTTTTATTATTATTTTTTGGGTTGCGTGTCTGCTGATAGAAGGGGTGAATGAAGGGGCCAGGGAAACCCCCTGGAGAGGGGGGGTTGGCAATTGTGCAGCGTTGGCAAATTTAATTGGAAATGAAGTGTGCGCTGGCAGAGCGAAGCTGAGAGTGAGCCCCATGAAATCCGAGTTGTGCACAAGATTATTTTGTCAATAATCGAAATAAATTGAATTTATGAAATGAATTTCATTACAAACACGAGATATGAACAAATTGGTTATACTAATTGAAGTTTAACAAACAGCACAAGTGAGTCCTGTTGGTTGACCAACCAACTGTCCACAGTTGCTAAAGTTGCCCCGAGTTATTTGCTGGAATTTAAACTCTCCTTTGTGCTGTGGACCACTTCTCGACTTGATTTGGATTTGATTGTGTTGAGGTCATTAGCAGGGGAGGAGCGGGCGGCATCTGATCACCATTTGAAATGGACTCCTGCATTATTCACTTAAAATATGCAAATATTTTCTTTGCCAAGTCAACTTGGGCGTTTTTTTTCTCTTCTTTTCGCGGCTTTTCTTTTGCCTTCTGCCGGAGACGGGGACGGGGAAAAGAGAAGGACCCTTCATAAATTTCATTATTCTTTTTGTAATTTTTGATGGCCATTAAATGCAAATTATAAAAGCCAAAAAATACACAAGCAAAAAATAGCAAGGGGCATGGCCAGTCGACATATTTTTTTTTGGTGGCCATCCATTTAAACATTAGCGCTCAATTTAGCTTTTAATGCCGTTTCCGTTGCCTTAAATAAAAATTCAATTACTCACACACACTCAGACGCACGCACATTAAGAGAGAGAGAGCCATAAACACACAAACAGTCACGGGCTGTGCCGTAAATGCGTTTAAAATTGAAATAATTTTATTACCCATACGCCCCGTGGCCGCACATAAATGCACACATTGATGCGGGGACGGCCATAAACGCACATAAAAGTATACACACTTAAAAATACACACAAAGAAAATGATTGGTTAAACTGACCAATGATTATGGTATATAAACGATAAAACATTTTATTTGTACTGTACAAGTTGAGGTAATTGTGTTTTATAATTGTCTGTTTGACTATAAAATAATCTCAAAAAAAATGTAAAAATATGATTTATCTTTTGGGTTAAGTTAATATCTTTTACTGTGACATTTACCATTATTCGCTAAAATAGCTTATTGAAATAAGATTCTACAAACATTAAAAACTTGAACAATGTTTTTTGTAATTTTAAAATGTGGTAATTGTCAGTTAAATTATTTAATTTAAAATAATTTGTAACAAGACTTTGGCAAAGTTTTGGGTTAATTTGGTACTTGGTAATTTAAAGTAATTTTATTTTATTTGAAAACAATTTAAAAAAAACAAGTTTAAATTTATAGATTTTTCGAATTAAACAAGAAAACTTACATTTACACAACAGTTAAATTTGGGGAATTTTAACTTTCAGTAAATTTAACCATTTTCAATTTTTTTTTGTGTATATTTATGTGAGTACATGAGTTGTAATTGTGTGAGCAGGCAGATGTAAACGCAAACGCAAAGCAAACTCACCTGCATGGAGCGACGGCTGGAGCCGCTGTTGGACCGCGACAGCATCGGCGGTCGCCGCTTGGTGGCTCCGCGTCCGGCCAGCAGGTTGTTGAGCAAGGAGGGCGAGCGGGCGCAGATGAAGGCGTGGAACGAGGAGACCGTGAACACGCCCAGCTTGTTCAGCGTGTTCTTTGTGGGCCGCGACACGTGAGTCAGCAGCGACTGTTGAATAAACGACAAATGGTGGTTATTTTTGGGCACACACACAAATAAGTATAGTAACACCCCCCCGCAGTGCCCCCCCCTAATTTTGTTATATTCATGGTCCTTTCAACGAGGGAGAGCAGCCCCTATACACCTATGCAAATAAGCCTTTAGCATCCTGCAGTCGACTGAAGTTGTTCTCTTCACAGGTGCTGAAGTTGTTTGCATTTTGTGGTTATTAATAATAAATAATGTTGCTTTTGAGGCACACACAACTGCAGCACTTACAAAGCAGCACGGGAACCCAGGAACCCATTTACCTCCCACTCAACCAGCCTGCCATTAAAAGCGCAATCAACTTTCAACCCTTTCACTCACTCAGTCAGTCAGTCAGTCAAATCCCTCTAAGGTTGCCAACAGTCAGCGAGGACGAATGTTGCCTTTAAGCCCATTTAAGATGCTTAAACTTTTGTTATGGAGATTAATTGTGCATGTTTGGGCTTTGATTTTCACCCGAAAGCGTAACACTCGGCCATTGTGCAAATAGGTAGATGTAATTATAGACTACTCGAGCACGCAGAAGGGGTTTTAAATGGAACTGTAAACGGTTTTTGGGGGGCGATATTATTGTTAGAGGGATTTGGGGCCGATGGCATTGTGCCCATATCATAAGCTCTCGACCAGGCTGTGAATCTGCCTTTGATGTTCTCCTAAAGGCTAGAGGACTTAAGCCTTGTGGTGGCTTAAGCGAGGTATTGTTTTGGAATTTATCAGGAATTAGGGAGTAGTTCATAAAGGTGTCTGTGTACTGGGTTTTCCTGATTATTTTCAATTTTGTTTAGCCCTCTCAAGGGCTTATAAAAAAAAAGGCAGGTTTTGTAATTAATCAAAGGATTTTTAACATAAAATTGCTTTTACACACTCTTTTGTATGAGTATTAAGAGCTTTAAAAGTTATTGTCTACATTGTTAGTGTCTAAATTGACTTTAAATTTATTCTAAAACACGAAAATGTATTGAAAACTGCTGGCCAATTATTAATCATTGTGGTGGCCCAAATAAAATATTTACAATGATTTCCATTGACTTTAGAGAGTACGTAAATTTGGCAAATTTATTATTATAATTTTTAAACCACACGGGAGTTAAATAATTGGCCTCAACACCTATTGGTAATTGGCGCCCAACAGAGCGCAGTGTTTTAAAGAGTCCTGAAAAGTGGACCACACAACGCGGGATGAACCATTAATTGCATTTGACTTATCTCCCTGACAGCTCGAATTGGGGGCACTGGGTTGTCCACTGTCTGTGGACCATAACTCACCTTCGGATTGGGCAGCTCTCCACTCTGCAGGGAGGCCATGTAGCAGCGCAAGCGGAACTGCTCGCAATGGAGCCGCTCCAGGTTCTCCTCCCACTGCAGTATCTGCGTCTGGATCTGATGACGCGTCTCCTGATCGGTGACAACTGATTGCTGCAGCTCGGCCATGTGCTTCAGTTTGTGATCCTGCAAGGGGAGATAAGAGAAGAAGGGGTTAGCATATGCATATATTCGTAGTGCGACACTCGTTTGGGTTATGAAAGCATCCCAGGCATGGCATCATTAGCATTTCATGGCAGCTTTGTCCCACTGCTCCTGCTCCTGCTGATGGTGCTGATGCTGCGGTGGCTGCCATTTGACGAAAATACATAAATCACGCGTCATGTGCAGCTAAAATTTTGCAGAGCCAAAGCCAAAGCCAGAGCCAGAGCCAGAATTTCCCACTGCGCAATTCAAATATCTCTGGGATGGGCTGCACTGGCTCTGGCTCTGGCCTCCTCCTGTCCCTGAAACTGAAGTGCGTTGGCAATGCACCAAAAAAAAAAAAAAAGGAAGGAAAATGGGAAGGGGAGCAAATGGGAGCTGCATATACATGCCCCTGTTTTCATTACAAATACCGTTTGACTTCCGCCGCAGCCCCACTGTTCGCCCCCCTTTTTGGGGTGGACCAACGCAGAGCCAGAAACAGAACCAGAACCAGAATTCAGCATTTGGAATCCCACTTTGGATCCCACTTTCACGTGCATTTATAGCACGCTTGCATAGATCTCGTGGAGCACGTGATTGTTTCATTTTGGTTGCAGCTACAATCCACCCACACCCACTCCCTGCCCCCCTGTTGCTGCATTTTGACTGCTGCATTGAATGCGAGTCAGTAAGCTGACAATTATTTGCAGATGCAGTTGCAGTTGCAACTGCGTGTGTGTGTGTGTGTGCCGTGGGCGTGGCAACAACCTGAATAGGCACTTTCGATGTTCGACATTTTAATGAATGTGTACACATAAACAGGTGAGGACGAAGGGGATGAGGGTGATTCTACCTGGGATTACGTATGCCCCTTCTGAATCTGAATCTGTGTATTTGAACTGTTGCGACGTTGAGCCTTTTCAATGTTGGTTTTACGTGGAAATAAATCAAAGTTTTGTGCTTTTTATTTGCACACTGCGTATACGTAACGTGTGTGTGTGCTGCGGCACTTAATTCAATTTCACCAAAGATGGCTATAATTTCTAGTTGAGGTCTAAGCCATTTTGGGCCAGATCCGCATACAGACAGACAGGCATAAAGTTGGTTAATTAATAAACCAGAATCCCATTATGCGCTGCGACCGCACACACACACATCCCCTCGAAGGAGTTGCTGTCGATGGCACTTGGCACTTGAGGAAAGCTGCTTATTTGACAAACACACACCGGAAGGAGGAGGAGGAGGGAGGAGGAGACACTATCTCGAGTTTTGTGATTATTTACTACTGTGTGCCGGAGATTCCCCACCAGAGGCAGCAGCAGGCAACAGTTTGTCCTTGTCAAAGTAATATGGGTTCTTCCTGGGTCTGGTCCTGCTCCCTGGCCCCATAAATAGCCCTCGCCTGGCCATTGTATCCATTGTGCTGCAGTCCATCTCTCCCAAGCTCCCAGGCCACTCCAAGGGTTAATGGCAATGTTAATGGACTTGTAATTGCCCTGCAATTGGGAGTGTAAATCACGCAAACGATAACTCCCCCGCCTGCGAATCGCTTCGGGCTTCAGGGTGTTTGAACTCTGCTGGGTGTCCGATGTCCAATGTCCGATTTCGTTTCGAGAGCGAAATGTTTGCTGCACATGCAATCGAAATATTTGACAAACAAAGAACGTTATCTACTCCCCTCAGGAAATGCAGCTTTAAAAGCCGTTGCATATATGAATAACTAACGACCCTTCATATTTTTTTTCAACCTTTACTTGTTGGTGAAAATGTACAAAGGTTATCGAAGAGGATTTGATTTGCGTTCGGTTTTAATACAGTTACATATTGAACATCCTATGCAGGCTTTATTCTTTAGGATTGATCCTCAACTATACAAAAAATTGGACATGTATTATGTAATCATTGTTTTTGTTCATATATTGTTTATACAATTAAAAAAATGTTTATCCACCATTAATAACAAAAAAAGATATAGTGTTAGTACAACGTTTGTGTATAAACCCAATAAATGAGTTTATAATAAAAAGAATGAGGTCTATTTCTTAAGTATTTCTCAGTATTTCTCTTTTTATAGTATCATCTTTAAAGATCTTAAGCTTTCCTTTGGGATGTGTCCTCAACTTAAAGGCAATCTCTTTTGGGTTAGGCTTCTTCCGCTCCAGCGACTCCCTCGTTGAGTGCCTCCACTCCAATTTGAGGCTTTCTCCACCCAAATCCATTTCGCTGCTGCGGGAGGATATTAACAGGGTCTGCACTTGTGCATCAGGCTCTGGTCACGGTCGTGCTGCGGTTGCCGCTTGTTTTGACACATGTCACGCGCTAAGTGACAGCCCCAGCCACAGTTCGAGCGACTCCTTTCCAGCTCCTGCTCCTCCTTGAGGTCCGGGCTCTGCTTGCTGCTTTCATCTCAATTCCCGTGAATTTTATTATTGCTGCATAGTTGGATTCCCCATCGCTCTGCATCTATTTTCCCCATTCCCTGGCCATATCTGTCGCTCCTTGACGATGAGTTTTTGCGGTTCGCCTATTTAGTTGTCCTGCCTCGCTGTCCGTCTCCATTTCTGTCTCTGTCCCGTGTCTCCCTCCGCCCATCCCCCATCCCCATGAGTTGTCCTGTGGTGGTGTTCCTGCGGTCCTCCCGTTGTCTGTTGCGCTTTCATTAAGCGCCACTTGAGGCTGCCTCTGCCCCTGATGATGCCTCCGTTCCCCATCCCATTCCCTCCCCAGGCTCACATTTGTGTTAGAGGTTTACAGAGAAAACAAAAAAAATACGTTCTCATATCATGGTTCGAAAATATGTAGAGGGTTATGCCAAATAACGCACATGACATTAATATGATTGGCGTGATTGATGTGAGTGACTTTCATTTATTTTACCCATTATTCTTGCTTGATATCAAGGGGATTATTATCTCCAAAAGTTGTTTACAGAATTATTAATAAGTTTGAATATACTTTTTTCGGAGAACAAGGATGTATGCATGTTGAAAATTTATTGATATGAATCCAGAAGTTGGAAGTATAATTTTACTTTTATGAATCTTGTGATATACAAAAATTTTAGGGGGCTTTGCCAAATAACGCACATGACATTCATAAGTTTGATTGATGTGAGAGGTATTCATTTATTTTATTCATTTTTTGGGTTCTGTACCACTCAAGAGGAATATTTATCCCAGAAATTGTTTAGAAAATTATTGGTAAACGGGAATATTTTTATTTTACTTATTTATGTAACTGCGCTGTTTTTTGATACGTAGCTAAAAGAATCAAAGTATAGATCAAGTTTTTTTGAAGCCTGTTTACTATCAAGATTTTAGAACAATAATTTTCAATATAGATCTGAAGTCTCCCCGCATTTCGCTCAGTGCAACAGCAGAACCTGAAGCTGGTCGGGAGCTGCCATTGCCATTGCTAGATGTACTTGTTATTATTATTGCTGTTCTTGTTGTTGACGCTGGTCTGCCATTTCCGCTTGAGAGTCGAGAGTTTGGAGAGTTCATGGTTCTTGTATTGTTTGTGTGTTCGTTTTTGTTTTCGTCCTGTAGCCGCTGTGTTTTGGTTGATATATGTTTTTACTCGGGAGTACAATTAAAAAATACATTTTACCATTGTTGTGTGCCAACGTTGTCAACGTTCAACGTTCCTCGTTCCTCGCATGACAGGCCAAAGATGCTTCAAAGGGCCAAACCAGTGGGACAACAATAACCATACTGCAAAACAATGACTGGAATAGACAGGAGGCAGTGGCAGTGGCAGTGGCAGTCAGGAAGAGGGACTCGTGACCCGGTATCAGTTTATTTTGTTTTGCCCGCTGCTAATGGCCCCTGTCCTTGGCCACTCCACAATAACAATCAATTAATAAAGTGGAGCATGGAGGGAATGAGAGCGAGGCAGCCAAAGGATATTGAGTTGTTCAATGGAGCCGTGTCCTTTGAGCAACCTGCTCAAATGACTTTTGACATGGCTTCCGCATTAAATGGCTGCTCCATTGCAGTCAAAAGTCAGAGAAGAGGGTCACCAGTCACCACTCCATCAACCGCAAACGAGGAGGAGGCATGTCGTCAACAAAAGGCCTGCAAAATTGTATATGGTCTGCATAAATGCTGACCACAAAATGATGCCACATTATATAACGTGTGAGTGCTGCAGTTGAGCGGTGGGAACAGGAAAGATGCTTAGCCCGAGACCCCCAAACCCAAACCCAAACTCAAACCCCTAAACTGGCGCCTATTTCTGTGGCCACAGAGCAGTGGAGGATGAGGATGAGCTGCTGCTGGAGCTGCCTGCTGAATGCTGTTGACAATTGAATTGAATTTTCCGCCCCTGACCACAGCCACGCCCACTGTGTCAGCGCCTACATAAAGCATATTTTAGCATCTGCATGCAGCAGCAGCAGGCTTTTCTCCTGCCTTTTCTCCCTCTGCTTGGCCAACGAAAAACAAATCAAAAACCAAAGCAAACGCATTTTGCGCAGGATGGAGCAGAGCAAGGGTCCATGGGGGGGGATTAGGGGGCAGGTCCCTGGTCGCTAGTCCCTGATGTCCCGATGTCCTGGCCCGGTGGCAACCATATGCCAGACCCATTTCCTGTGCAACTTTGGACCAAAAGTTGCAAAAATATTCGCACGTTTGGCCAAAAACAAAGCTCTGGGTGGATGGGTCACCATCACCATCACCGTCACCGGACCGGGGTCACCACATATGTGTGAGCGTGCCTTTTGTGTGCCGCACTTTCGAGTTCAACTCGTTTCTCATATTTCTTGCCATAAATTTTTACCATTTTGGCATTAGTTTATGAAATGCCACGCCCACCCACACCCACTCTATACACTCAATGTGTGTGTGTGTGCCAGGTCAAACTAAAGTTTTTTCCCTCATGATGGAAGAAACGTCGGGACAAAAACGAACCGTGCAAGTAAATTTTATGGTAATTATAAACTTTATGGTTTCATTAAAAAATATTGAAGAGAGAACGGAGCAGAAAAAGTAAAAAAATAAAAATAAAAAACTGAACAAAAAATGCAGGGGGACTTGGTGAAAGGGGAGAACATTGTTTCCACTTTCCGCCATCTCTCCCTCCATCGAAGTTTCTTCACATTTTGTGCGGCTTTAAGTTGCTCTAATTAAGTAAAGTTTTCGGTGTAAGTTGAAATTAACTAAATATGCATTTCATTATAATTTTGGTTTACAAATTTTCGGTTTATGGCTATGCAAAAACGTTGCTGGCCAGCAGAAAGCCAAGTAAAAGATATATGGACTTGTGGTTGAGTTTCAATTTAATTACTATAAAATTAATTGCATACTTTGGGGCTTTCTGTAGTGTGTGTGTGTGTGTGTAACTTGAGTAATTTTCCAAATATAATTTAAGTCTTCAATGCAGGCGAAACATACGAAATGATTTCCCACTTTCCGGCTCAGCAGTCAAGAAAAACAATTTTCATTTACGGAATGTTTTTTTCATAGAGCCAAATTGAAATATTTCCCTGGCACTTCGAATGCACAAAAATTGCAACAAGCTGCCCATTCACGACTGTTGCATCGTTTAATTAGTGCAATTATTTAAAATCGATGGCAATGGCCGCAACAAAATCATTGGACCGCAATAAAAACTGCGGTTAAAATTTTTAAAAACGTGTGTAAAAAGTACATAGGTTTAAAAAAACGAAAAAAACCTTTATTTGAGGGAGAGCAAACACGTGGGTGACGAATCGAATTCTGCTATCAAAAATAGTTATACAGTTTTTAAATATTTTTGTATATAAAAATACTTGTGTTTTTAAGAAGGTGGATTAAGTTTCCACTACGTGACAAACACGCATAGTGTAGATTTATTTTTCGTAACAAAATGTTTGTTAAAAAAGGTACGAACAAAAAAATGAAAGCAAGCTTTATTTTAAACTCAAAGCTTTTAAAAGGCTAATTTTCATTAATAAACTATGGAATTTTTTTTAGCAGTTACGTGCCGAATACAACTATTTTAGAGTTTTCTATTAGTACAAAAAAAATCGACAATTTAAGGTTGGTTCGTCACCACTTTTTCCCCCTCGTTCACAGCTTTTTGTCTGTTTGTTGAAGTAAGTAAAAAATGTTAAAGCAAACACAATAATTTAAAGCCAATGCTTTGGCAGCGAATGGAGGTGGAATTGGTGGGCGTGGCAGGGAAAAAGGGGGCGGAGCAGGGAAAAAGAGTGAGCTGCTATTGAGCTGAAATGACAGCAGCCATTGCAAATTGAAAGCTTCCACAGTGGGAGCAGGGCATCCACATCCACATCCACACATGCACATCCCCGGGAGCAGCAAGTGAGCCTTGTTTAGACAGCGCCGCCATGGCAATTGCACACCAGGTGCAAACGGGTGGGGGATTTACAGGTGCGAGTGGGTGGCTTAGGAGTCGTAATTAGAGCGTAAAAACCAGAGCGTACGAAAAACCAGCTACTACTATTTTTTTACGGCCCTGCATTGTGTGTGTGTACGTGTGTCTGTGGGTATGAGTGCTTTATGCAAAAAGAAAAATAGATAGCTAGAAAAAGAAGCAGCTGGAGGAGAAGTATAGTGCATATACATATGAAAAAAAAGGCTGTGGAACTAGAAAAGCTAAAGCAAACGAAGCAAAGTGCTGCCAAGACCGCCCCGCCCACTCACCCGTGCCCACCCACATTTACCCCGCACATTTCACCCCGCTGACACATATATGATTATTTCCGAAAGGTGACAGCTATAAAAAACACCAGCAACAACAAAAGTAGAAGGCAAGACAACAACAACAAAGGGGGGTAGAAAAAAGTAGACAACACTGTTGCTCTTTTCACCGAAAGGGGCAGTGGGTGGTGCTGGGTGGGTGGTGTTGACCCGCTCACACGCTTTTCACAAAAGAAGTAACTAGAATAACGCGCTGGTGTGACACCTATTTTTTTTCATGCACGCCTTTCTTTTAATTTCATTCAAACTCTCACCCCTGCCGCTGCTGCTTAGCGTATTTTTCTAGAAAATTAATTAACAACAAATGCAGAAACGCAGAAACGCTAAATACTAAATGCAAACTGCATTTATGGCCACTCCTCGAGAGCTCATTTAATTAATATTCATCCAACTAGTTTGTTTTCGGCCAAACTTGAGGCCCACTTGAGGCTTTTGGCTGGTTGGGTCGGAAAATGCGGGGGAAATGCGGAAGCAATAGGAACCAGAGCCTCTTATGGCAATCTCGGACTTCCGCCCAATGGTTTTTGTTTTCTTTTCCTGCTTTTCTTTTTTTTTTTTCTTTCTTTGCGCCAGCGAAGTAAACACAAACAGGCAGAGATAGGGAAACGGAGCAAGAACGCAGCAGTTGAAGGAAGTAATTATGGTTTATCCAAAGGGACAGATAGTGGAAGATGGATGAAGGAGCACAGCACAGAAGCAGGTCCTCTCGTCCTGGCCATACCATCAAACTACAACTTTCTGGAGCAAATGAGAAAGGAAAAAAAAACTAAATTAAAAAAGGGCGCCAAGAAGCAATCGAGTCGGGGAATACCCGCAGAAACTGGAGCACTCAAATAAAAATATGAACACGTTTTGACCAAGTTAAGTTCATTAAATAGAATGCTTTATTAAGGTTATTTTTACTTGTCTTTATATTTACCCATATAAGCTTTTTTTTTGTTCTGTTTATAATATTGTTTACTATTTGAAAAAATGAAATTAATGTAAGAAATTATAAATTTGACTGTTAAAAAATATACTTTAAATTTAAGTTGATTGCATTGATTGCATTTGGTGAAGACTCAATATTTTGACCAACAATAATTAAAAATGCTTTCAACTTGTTTACTAGTTATTAATTGTTGCACTGAGTCAAACTTTTCCGCGTCACTTCCTTTAATAATTTCAAAAGTTTCTTTTTACAGAATTTGCCATAACCGGAAGTTGTAATCTTCCGGCAAACACTGTGGCAAAAAACAGAGGAGCAGCAGCGATGTCGGCGACAGAGACGAATGAATCAAGTTGTTGAGGATGGGACGGATAGGACAACATAATTGTCTTTTGGAGGGAGTCCTTCTAACTACAACTAACTAACAAACAAACAACAAGCGCAAAACCAAGGGAGAAGACTGAAAGACTGAAAGTGACACGATGAAAAATAAATATACAAATAAAGTTTACTTTCTTTTAGCGGGCTCTCCATATCTCTCTCTCCCTCAGTTTTCCAGTTGCCTGGTTTATCCAGAGCATTTATCGTGGGCCAAGTGCAATTTCTTGAAGTTCCAGTTCTCGAGTTCAATTCTGTTTGCCTTGCAATTCCTTTTTTCATCCTTCCTCCCTTCGCTTTGTCTTGCAAAGATTTCCCTCACTTTGATTTGCTTTCTCCATCCTGCTGCTCCTGCCCCTGCCCCCTGGTTTTCCTTTTGCACAAAGTTTTCTCGCGCTGCAGAGGAGAAAATAAATTGCAGTGCTAGGAATTTTACGCTGTTTGCCGCGAAATTGATGGGGAATTGATTTGAAAGCAAATACATAAATAGTTGCAAGTGGAAGCCCGTTTTTCCCGCTTTCCCCCGATTTCCCGCACATTTCTCGACAATGGCATAAATCTTTTGGGGAATCGCCTGAGACTGAGAAATTGGTTGGGAATGCGGAAAATGCGGGTCGGAAAATGCGATTGTTGTGTTCCGTCGCCTGTTGTGCTGCTGACTTCTGAGCTGACAGCGGGATATTGAGAAACTGTTGTCCTGCCCAGGATATATCTTTGGGAATTTGTTTTTCTAGTCGATTACATTAGGCAGTGCCTCAGTTTCAGGGAGTGGAGTTGGCCAAAGTTGTTTTAGATATATGTAGCTAGTCATTATAATTGTAATAATTTACAAGCCATATAAACTTGATTGAAAGCTGAAATCATGGAAATAAATTTCTCTCTTATATTTGTTCAAGCTTATCTTGCTTTTGTAACCTATTTGTTTAAGTTAATTGTTAATATCTTCACTAATAAAGGACTAAATTGTGCTCAACTGTAAGGGTCAACTTTAAAGCAATCCTTGGCCTGCTCATCATCAAAATGCAAAACATTTACAACCGAATACGACATGATTTTAGAATTTAAACATGACTGCATTGATGTGCAGTTAATCCCCATTTGATGGCCTTCCCATTTTAATTCGACTTACCATATATCTGCTATTCAAATCACAGACTCTATTCAGTACAGGGCGATTCATAGTGGCTCAAATCCTATTTGCACAAATGGTTTGATCGCTGATGCATTCGCAAGCGATACCAATTGATGGCTTATTTATTGCATATGCCATTCAGCGGGGCTTAGACCGCCTTACGGCGACGAAACGCAGCTTTATCCCTATGACAGCCATTCATTTTGCATTGCAGCCACTTGGGCAAAATTGACTTAACTTTCGAGCAGCAACAACAACAACTTATCCGGAGCCAACAAAGCCGCAGTCTGCAACCTGCAGTTTGCAACGAAATGCAAAATGCGAAAAGCAACCGCAATCCAGATCCCCCCGTGCTCCTTGGATATCCTGGCTCATACTCCAGGTGCTCGGCCCGAAAACCGCAACGAATACTTTTGCACGCTTGCAGGCCCACATTGAATGTATATTGGTTTGCGTTTTGCGGCTTGAACATATTCCGCACTTGATATATAAAATATATATATTTACTCACCGACTCAATGGCCTTCTCCAGCCGGAAGATCTCCTCCTGGAGCAGATGCAGTGTGCCCGTCTTGCCGCGATGCCTTGCAAAGGCGGCGGCACAGGCGCTATGGATGCTGTTAACCCAGTTCTCCAGCTCCACCTGCAAAAAGGAGGAAGAGGAGATGGTAAATGGGAAATGTTAAAGGGGAAGCATGGTAACAAATTGCACACCAAATGCACCGCAAGCAATTTGACGCGGCTCCCCAGCGCCAAATGTCGAACTTGTCCCCCAGAACATCCTGAAACATCCTGAAAGGCAACACCCAACACCCAACCCCCTAACACCCATTACATTTCATCCCTGCTCATCGCTGGCTATCAGTTATGCAAATTTAATGACAAATCACGTTGGGCCACGGCGAGAGTTGGCAAGCTGACAGGAGGACGTATGCCTTTGAGACATGTAACAGTTTAGGGCTGCCACAAGGATGCTGGGTGCTGGGTGCTGGATGCTGCTGCTGCCACTGCCACTGCAGCGCAGCTGTTCAAGGCAATCTGCCAGTTGGCAGTCAGTCAACGCCACCTCAATCATGGCTCACACTTTAAGCCGCCCCCGGCCACGTTCTCTCCTCTCTTCTCTTTCCCTCAGCATATGCATCTCTCTCTCCTCTTTCTTTTAGAGACTTTTGCGGGTTGCGTCAGTCAGCGCCTTGCCAGCGTCCTCGTCCATGTCCATGTCCTCGTCCTCGTCCTGCATCTGCATCTGCATCAATGAACACTCGCAAAAATATCCCTAGACTATTTTTTAATAATTTAAATCCTTATTCCTTAGAAGCTTAAATGTGTTATTTATATTTTAAAGTCCTCTTAACTGTTCAAATAAAATATTACAGAAATGGAATTTTATTTTAAACTGACTCCTCCCTTTTTTATACAGTTGTACAAATTCTGTTCCTGTATAAGCAAATTTAGGGGTATTTTTCTTTTGCAATTTTCAGAAAGGAATTCATTGTATGTATGATATATTTCGTTCCTGTCACATTCAATTTGAACTGTAAAGTGGCTTTAAAAAGTAAAAAAAAACTAGTCAACAAAAAAAGCCCTTAAAGGTACAGTATTTCAATAAAATATACCTCTTAGTTTTTGCTGGAAAAGTGGCTTACAATTATAAAAGCCATCTTGTATTTACTTATTTAATTTTGTTGTAATATTTATAGAAATTAAAGTTAAAGTTTATTTCCTAATAATGGAAAAAAAACTGATCAAAAAGTTTTAAGTTAAATTTGCTTAAAAGGCACAAAGAAGGTTATTTAGAACTTCCAAATGGTTAATTCAATCTATAAAATCTTTAAGACTAGCAGTTGACATTCTTCTTTACATAAATGACCTTTTAAAAAGGACAACGAAAATACTATTCTTAACTTGGCTAAGAGATATTTTAAAATATTTCTCAAAATCAAGGGATTGTTTCTTTGTGATTCAAAAGAACACATTTTTTCAGAGTGCATGCATCTCCAACTGTGGTTTCTTTATGGCATACATTTCAGGCAGCTTGGCGATTATGAGCGAGCAGGACTCGACTCGGACCCGCGAGCGCTGAACTCGTCCGCCTGCCAGCTCGCACATCCCTGCATATCCTTGTGCAAACAAATTTGCGCTGCCTTCGCTCTGTGCTCCGACTTCGGACGCAACGCATCGCAGGGCAAGGCAAGGCCAGGCTTTCATAGCCTCCTTGAAGGACTTCCCATGGATATTGACTGCTCGAAATGAGAGCGAGCATATCCTGGGGCGCAGTCATCCTTCAGTCACCACCCAGTTACCCCCCTCTTAAGCCCACGCACCGTATACACAGTAATAAAGATACTCACCTGACAGGGCGCCTGGAAGAGATAGGCATCGCCGAACGCCGTGCTCAGACAGAAGATGTAGTCGCGCTTGGGGTGCTCGGGTATCGGTTGCATAATTGCACCATCCACGATAATCAAGTGCTTCGGTGCCGCCTCCACGCTCCTGCCCTCACGGGAATCGCACGGATAGAAGAGCAGCGTGGTGCCCTTCAGGCACACCCAGTAGCCCTTCCAGCCCCGCTTGCGAGCCAGCTCGATCTGGTGCTTCTTGCGTAGTAACCATTTCTTTACCGATAGGAAGCTGCAAGCAAACATTTCGATGTGGTTTGGTTAGTGGGGAGTGGGAATTTCTGGGGGGTAGAGACATAGTAATCCCTGGGTGAACTTCAACAGCTTCACCATTAACCTTTGGAGCTAATCAAGATACGGCCATGGGATGGGTCATGTCCTGCGTACATAAGTCTTCAAGCGGTTAATCATAACAGTAGGGAAAACTTAAGTAAAGGGTCGAATTTTCAAATTCCCCTTGATGAGCGGTTGTTTCTATGGATTTCTATAGTCAAAAATTAATTTAAAAAATATTTTAAAAAACACAAAGTCCTCAATCATTTGGTTTTGCTTCTGCTTATAATTTTCCTAACCTTCCAAATAGGAATTCACTTATAAATCCAAAGAACTAGTCACGTTTACAAAGATATAACTATACTAACCTGGCTGCTAATACGAATCAAGATTAAATAAAAGTTATGGGCTTACCATAATCTGTTACTCACAACTTTGATACCCTCTACACGGACATAATAACTTTGATCCCCAGGCACTGCTTTCTCCACCTCTGACCACCTTAATCACTGTGAAATTATGTTCCCCATAGACTGAACCCACCGACTTGGTTATTTACGATGACTTGTTGGACGTGAGCGGGTTCGGCCACAAGCAGCCCACTGCCTGTCTAGCTGCCAGATTACATCCACCGGAGGCATAAATTCCCAGATTCCCACAAGGAGAGTAGGGGCAGGACAGGACTCAGGACTAAGGACTAAGGACTCAAAGTGAAACAGAAACTCACCCAGCTTTGCGAACAGCTCCCGTGCAGTTGAAGGAGGATGCAGCGGTGCCTGTGGCCTTTGCTTTGTATGGTGACGCCATGACACTTTCCCCATCATCTTCATCCGAAACGGCGGTAGTTAGGCTCATTCGATCATCGTCCGAAATCTGCAAGGAGAATAATCAGGGTGGTTTTTGAGATGTGGGCCAAGCAATTTAATTAGGGAGCCTGGCAACACGTACGAGGTTTCGGTTGCCGGCGATAAAATTCAATAAATCGAAGAGGGAATAATTGAAATAATTAAGTCATAATTAGCAGCCAGCCAGCAGCAGGGATGGATGGTATCCACCACCCGGACGAAGCCATTTGAAACCAATAATGGCCAGGTTGCTGGTGTGCTGCGCCCTGGTTGCTGTTGCTGTTGTCACTGCCGACAGCAACATTTGTTACGTATGTCGTCGATAAAGCAATTTGTCTTCTCTTCTCGCCTGCATTTTTAGCGGGATGAAAATGTGGGGTTGGATAGGAAAGGAAAGGACCGACAGATAGAGATAGGGCAGGCCCAGACAACAATTGACAAAATGGCTGGGAGAATCGCTGGGGGAAAGGGAAATAAATGGCGAAAGGCAAACTGTTACTTGGCAATGTTATTTCATCAAAAGCCGGGTCGTCGTCTGACTGACTGACTGGCTCACTAACAGACTGACTGCTGTTTGCCTTTAGCCCGCCTGGCCATCTCCCAGCTTCCTTCCGTAGCCATTTTGCCTTCGGTACAGGAAGAGGCCAAAGGGAGGAGGAGGAGCCATGTGGGAATTCAAGCCAAGACCAAAGTCGATGGCTACGTGTCCCGCGTGGCAATAAAAATTGGTTTGCCCATTCATTCGTTCGTTTCAATCGAGGTGGGCCACGCCCAACTGTCGCTCACTTGCTTTTCCTGCCATTTTTATTTGAGTTCGCAAGGAAATCAATTTACAATGTGTTTATTCGTTTCGTCCCTTTCGTCCTCCTCCCATCCTGCAAAAGTCCAGGACTCGTCGGCCCGGTTACTACGATACGATACTCCAGCCAGCCTGTCAGTCAGTCAGTCAGCCCTCCATTGCCCCACTTTGCTTACGTTTTGGCAATTTTCAAAACATTTTTGCTCATATGCATGTTTTACAAGTTATTTATTTGACTCTGCCTTCGCCTCTGCCTCCCCTGCTGTTGATGTTTGCTCGGGGGAGGAGGAAGGGAAGTCGTTGTCCCACCCGTGGAGCAGAGTCCTTAGCTCCGTCTTTTGCCAGTTGCCAGCCGGGGTCATGTGTACTTAACCCACAAGCGACGACCAAGTTTAATCAAATTTTATATTAATCGAAGAGCAGTGCAGAGGCATGCAAATAACCAAAGGAACCCAACCTGAGCTGAGACGTGGCTCGCTTAGCGACTGAGGGGTTGCAGATGGAGATGGAGATGGAGATGGAGAGGACCCAGATCAAAGTGGTTACAAGATTGGGTGGGGCAGCCAATCGATATCTGTGCGTGTCACTTTAAGTGGCTCAAAGAGTCGAGGGAAATTTAAAAGGAAACTTCAAAAACACTCCCGCAACAACCTGCACTCCGGCACTCCACCACTCCACCAAAAACGAAATAGTTTCCGCTTGCTCAATGAAGTTTTCCATGAAATCATCAAGCCAAGCGGAAGCTGTCGAGCGGAACTGTTCAACTGTTGCAGGATGGAGGTCTCGATTGGACTTTTTGGGAATTGTAGGACTTCAGCTGAAGCCCTCAGTGTGTATGTACATTTTCAACTGAATTTAAAGGCTGACCCAGTGGAAAAATCTCCGTTTCTTGCTTCTAATGAAATTGGTGATTTAAGAGGGGTTCTGGATTCTGGGGTATCCTTTTACAGCAGATTACAACGCATTTGGAATTCCTGCTGGTCATCCCTGGAGAGATTGGCCCGTTTCCAAAGAGTTTGTCAAATGATTCATGAATTTTTAATTGGCCCAAAAGTGGCAGCAGGTAGACAGACAGACGAACGGCTGTTTCTTGAATTTCATCAGCCATCAGGCATCAGGCACTGAAACTGACAATGGGATTTCACCTCTCTGTCCCTCCGTTAGCTCTCCTAGGAAAACTCGCACGAATGACTGAAAGCGTTCACATGGGTAAGCCTAAATGGGCAACCCAAAACACGAACACGAATGCGAACACGGCCAAACAACAATCACACAAAAGATTAAATGCCAGCCAGTCGGAGGGTCTTCCCTTCCGTTCCTGTTCCTGTTCCCGCTGTCCTGACCTAAGCCACCCACCTGATTACTTTGGGGCCTAATACGCCATATCTCAGCATCGGTGCAAAATCAAAATTCAATTTACGCACAGACGAACCCGAACGCACACACAGACACGCCCACTTAGGCGCAGTGATGGGGTCCATAACCTATCGCCCATATCCCATAGCCCACCCTATGGGGCACCAGGCCAGGTGCTTTCGTTACGATTTCTAATCAAGAATTGATTGTGATCCCTCGATGCGGCTGTCGTTCACGTTTCAGCCATAATTATCAATGACTTTTGAATGTCAAATGTGGACGAGATGAGCTGGGGATGCCATGTCATTGGCACAGCCATTGTCACCTCACACTTTTTCACAGCACATCCCCAAACCGTCTTTGAAATCTTTTCATATGTCGCTGTCAAAAATTACAATATTTGATAGAGTGTTTATGCAGGGGTTCACCTTCGCAGGATCCTATACATATATACGTATATATTTATATGTATATGTACATTGACGTGGTCGGGAAAAAGTTATTTGGTGGCTGTGGCACGTTCCTGGCATTGCTGCGATTAAGTGAGGCATTAAAGAAGTTTTCGTTGCCGACACAAATGTTGTTAGCCAAACGAAATTGATTCAAAGGCGAAATCTGCAATGGCAATGGATGGCAAGGGTGATGGGATAAATCCAGGAGAGACAGGCGAGATCCATCAGCCCCGTTCATACTGCAGACTTGTAAAGTTTCTTTCTTTTTTTTCTCACACAGCACAGCCAAATTGCTGCCTTGCAATGCGATGAAAATCAATTTGGAATTATCCCTCAGCTCATTTCATTTGTGGACCTTGGGGGGCGGCAAACCTGCACTGTCATTCCGATTTGATTAAATATTCCTGCCAGCGCTGAGCACCCACCTAATTGGCTGAAGGTGAAACTGTTTAGCATTGAATCAATCAAAATTAACAAGCGACCCGGGCAACCTTGGGAATGGGAATGGGAAAAGGGAATGGTGTGCAGTAGTCGTAGGTCGTAGGACACAGTAACCGAATACCGAATGCCATTTAGATATTCAGATCGTGTGGGGAGGTGGTAACAAGCGTTAATTAGAGCGGGGCACCTTTAATCCCGTAAATCCCATTCATTCGGGACAATCTCTTCTAGCGCTGATCTGGCCATTAATTAATATGCATTCCCATTCAGAAGATAATCCATCTTATGCCCCTGACTCATTTGAATATGTGTATATGCTCAGTACCTTTGTGTATCTTTTTTCCTGTTAAGTTAAACGAAGCTACAGGAATGCAAAGTAAACACAGATGCTAAGTCCCAAAGTTGTTACTCACATTTGGAAGCCACACTCTTTCTCCTTGCACTCGGTTCCCATTCAGGCCACACCCTCAGTGCAACATTTTACTCTTTGTGCCATCAGCTCTTTCGGACAAATGGCCTTTTATCACTTTGAAGCCGTTTGATTCATGCGTATTGCAATCAATGCCATTCATTACCGAAAAACTAAATACAAGTACCAGTTCCCTTCCCCATCCCCATTTACCACCCCCCATTCCCAATGAACGCTATTTGTCCATGTGCTAAGAGCTTTTCTCGGATGCCGTGAGGTCGGGTGGAGGGGTGGCTAATGCTCTAATTTATTGCTCCTTTGTGGAGCTGGAGCCAGAGCCAGAACCAAAGCCAGAAAAGGAGCCCAACAGCCGCAGCAGCAGCTCGAGCGTGAAAAGGATGCTTTGGCTTTGATCAACGTTTTGTTGGCCAGCCCAAAATGAATTTGTACCACACACAGACAATACATTCGCGTGGGGTTGGGGGCATTATTGGGGGCCAATTCCCCTCTGTTCTCCACTGAGGCGACATTTTCTCACGCGATTCTCATTCATTTCCACGGGAGCAAAAGTTCAAAGCGTGCCTGACAAATGTATCCAAACTAAGCGATTAGGATAGGGTATTGCAAAGCTTTTAGATTTTAAATAAGTGGCAGAAGATTTTGGAATTTTATCTTGCTACTAATTTTCTTTCAACCTTTGCATATAAATCTTGAATTGAAAATTAGTATAAGCTAAAAGTCAAGTCGGTCGAAATGCAGTGGAACTTTTATTAATTTTATATTAATTTTGCCAACAAAAGACAGATATGTTTCTTTGTGGGCCCATTTCTTGCTTTCATATATTTATCAACGTGAAATTTGATTTTGAATAAGCTTAAGAACTCTCATAAAATATTTATTATCTATATATTAAAGAATAGATTTTATGTTTCCATTTATAACAAAAATGGTAAACTTTTTTTTAAATGCAGCTAATTGATTTTAGTCTTAACAGAAAAAAGCACGTTTTGATTGAAAATGTTGATATTTTAACACGAATACGATTGTTAATGAAAAGTTGGTATTATTTTTCTAGGTAATTATTATGCATGACATGATTTTTTATCAGTAAAATATTCAGAGACAAAACCTGAAACAAAGGACACGTTTTCCTACCTTGCGAAGGAACATTTCGTTGCACTGCTTGGCGGTGCTGCGCCAGTGGCGATGGCGATAGCGGGAGTTGCCCAACTTGAGGGTGCCCTGCAGATCGGCGGCCTCCTCGACGACCCTCCGGATGCACTGGTATCGCAGGCGGTTGCACCTGTGGATCGGCTGCATGGGCACCACTCCGTGCTCCGGCTCTGATTCCGCACCCGAACGCACCTGATCCTCGTCGTCGTCCACCCAGGCACTCAGCACCCCCTCCACAAAGTTGTACAGCATCTGGATGTTGGCCTTCATCGGTGCCGAGCCGGAGGGCACCTGGGCCTCCGTCTTGATGAGCTTCCTGTTCTGGCACACCTCCCGCAGCAGATTCTCCCCGAAGTGCACGGTTTTGTGGCGTCTGCGACGGGAATTCAGTGAGGCGGCGGAGGCGGACTTCATCAGCTTGCCGTTCGAATGGTGCACATAGGCGGGCAGTGGTTGCACCAGTGTCGTCGTGGGCTCCAGCCAGGCCAGGGTCGATCCTGCTCCTGCTCCTACTCCTATGGCCACTCTTCCACTCTGTGGCCCACCCCCCGAACTGGCGGAGTCGCCTCGTTGCAAAGTATTTGGCTGGGAATTGCTGCGGTAGTGATGATGCGGATGCGGATGCGGTGGCGAGGGCAGTGGCTGCATCTCCAGGTCGTCCATCGGCGCCGGCTCGATGTCGTCGAGTGTGGTGGGCGGCTGGGCCAGCTGGGTGCGCAGGCGATTGAAGTCGGCGGCACAGCGAGGCAGTGAGTTGCACTTGGCGGCATTGAGGCATTTGCGATTCTGGCAGCTGAGCAGCGGAGCGCACGAGCGGCAGTCGTGGCAGATGACCAGGCGGCGCTCGCTCAGGGGTAGTCCTCCTCCTCCTCCTCCTCCCAATCCCATTCCCAATCCCAATCCCGAGCCAGTTGCGGGAGGTGGCGTGGCCGTGGTGGAGGGTGTCGTTGGCACATCGGAGCCCAAGGCACCCACCAGATGAGCAGGTACCGCGTGGAGTTGCACCTGCGCCAGCTGCTGGTGCCTGGCCAGGTTCACCGAGCTCACTGAGGAGGTCAACTGCCTGGCCTGACACTCCTGGTACCTGCAGTGCGGATCCGTGCATATGGGCAGCAGTGGACAATCGGGATCCGTGCAGGGACCCGGCGATGGCGACCTGGGTGCCCTCTCCGCACTCGAGGACTTTCGCTTGTGGCCACCGGAGCGCTGGGCGGACATGTCGGAGACCGTGGCGGATCTTTGGGTCTGGTGGCGACGCGAACGCTCCTTTCTGCCCGCGGAGGAGGGCTCCTTGGTGGCCTTGGGCACATATTGATAGCGCTCCTTGTGGGGCTTGGCGTAGAGTCTTTCCAAATGAGCGGTGTTGGAGGCGATGGTTCCTGTTCCTGTTCCTGCGCCTGCCCCACTCCCCACCACCTCGCTGGCCGAGTGACGCAGTCTTCGCTCCCGGGAACGCTCTTCCCTCCGCTGGCACAGGGGAGTGTGTGAAAGGGCACTGGGCACCGCATAGCCACTGGGGATGTTCACCGCTTGACTCGGTTGACCAAGCGGTGGAGGTGGCTTGCCCAGGGACTGGAGCTTGTGCAGTGGATAGGCTATCCAGTCGGCAGTGAGCTGCTGCTGCTCCTCTTCACTGGCCGCTCCACTGTGGCCCAGGGAGTGTCGCTTGCGATGGCTGGCCTTCGACTGATTCTGGGCATCTTCCTGGGAATTGGACCTGGGCTGGGCATCTCCTCCGCTCCCGTTCCGGCGATGGTGCGAGCGACGGGACTTGCCCTTGTCCGTTCCTCCACCGCTGCCCTGCATCTTGGTGAGCCATTCCACAATGTCGGTCTTCAGCAGGGAGAACTCGCAGGGTCCGGAGCTCTGTCGGGACAGGGGTTTCTTGAGCAGCTCCGAAAGAGCCTTGGCATAGGCGGAGCCCACCGCCTTGTCAGCGTCGGAGGGCAGGCGTTCCCGCTCCTTCTTGCGCGGCAGATGGTCCAGCAGCCAGTCGGGCAGCTCGTCCTTGAGCACGGTGATCTCGCTGGGACCCGAAGAGGTGCGCACCGGCTGGCTGGGACTGGCAGTGGTTTTCTGGAGCTTCAGCCACTCCATGGTCTCCTCACGGACCTGGCCACCCTCAGCGGATCGGGCGGAGTGACGCTGCTGGGCCCGCCGATCGAACCACTCCAGCTGCTCCGCCGGCTGGCGCAGTGCGCTCTTGGGCAGGGTGGCCACTTCCTCGGCGCTCTTTTGCCGCCTCGGTGGCAACTGGGGTCTCTGCTCGATCCGCACATGACCATGGCCACTGGGTTCGGTTAATCTCACAGAGCCCTTGCGTCTTATGCACTTTTGCTCCATGGTCTCCTCGTCGCGGGCTCTCACTCTCCTGGTGATCTCGAAGATGTCCCCATTGATCTGGTGGTAGAACTTCTCCACTTCCACGCCCCGATCGAACTCCTCCTTGACTGTGGGCTTTGAGTGCGAACGCGATGGGGGGCGTGGCGGGGGCGGCAGCTGGTTGCCCTCCTCCGCTTTCTTCTTCTTGTCATCGCTGTCGTCGGAGGAGGCGTTTAACAGGGCTCCGGAACCAGCTCCGCCACCATCCACCACCCAGCTTATGGATCGCTCACCACCAGTACCAGCTCCTCCAGCTCCTTCTCCTTTCTGAAGTAATCTATCCAGGCTGCCATGATGGGTCTTGATGGTGGGCCCACCCAGGCTGCCCTGGGCTTCACTCAGGGACTGCAGCCGGCACTGGGCATTGCAGATGCACACCCCAGGGCGCTTTTTGCTGCCAAAACGGAACAGCTGGCTGGCCAACTGGGAGACATTCTCGCCGAGGCCCAGGCCCAAGCCTCCGCCGCCTCCGCCTCCGCCAGCGGCGGCTCCACCCGCATCCCTTCCCGAGGCCGTTGTTGCCGATGTCAGGCGTCCTCCTGGATGCGCAACGGGTGTGATGTCGACGATCACGCAACAGCAGTGCAGCGAGAAGGATTTCTTGGGATCGCCGTCGCTGCTGCAGTCCGCCCCGCCAGCACTTCCGTTTCCGTTGTTGTTCCCGTTGCTGTTCCCACTCCCACTCCCACTCCCACTCCCACTTCCGCAGCCGCCACCACCACCACCACCACCGACCCCAGCACTTGTAGCGCCACCGCTAACAGCTGGCGGTGCACCACCAACAAGCACTGCACCACTGTTGTTGCCGCTGTGATCGCCGCTGTGATCGCCGCGCTCGCTGTTGTTGTTGCTTTGTTGGGCGGCCAGAATGAATCACAGCGGCAGCAGATTCGTCCTTGATATCCTCCTCCTCCGCTCAGTGGGCCATGCATGCAGCGTATGCAGCGCACAATTATCACTCAACTATTTATCGCTGATTACTATTCATTTGATTAATTAAACTAAAAGCTCATTTTGCGTCGCAGTCATTTATTACTCTATACACATCGGCAGGGGTTGTTTTCGGTTTTCGTTATTCGGTTTTCGCTTTTCCTTTTAGCAATTTATCTCACACGCGCGTCACACAAATTTATCTATAATTAATTATTTTTACTTGTTGCCAGCAAAGCGTGCGGCAAAAAAGAAATCACTTTTGGCTTGTGTATCGTGTTGTGTTTGTGTATTTATTCGAGGATTTATTTAATTATATTTGTATTGCTCTATAATTCACAAAGCTGGTTGGTTTGGCTTGCAGTTCGTTTTTATTATTACTCAGTGCCGAAAATTTAAATTTTATTTGGCTTTAAGCGTTGTGGTTTTCATTTAATTACTACGTATAATTTTTCGTGCTTATTTCACGCTTGGTGGTTGCCCCGAAAAAAACCTAATTGTTGTTTTAGCTAAGTGTTTATTTCACGCTTTATGGTTACTAAATATATGCCCTAAAAAACAAATATTCGTCATGTACGGAATGTTTATTTTACCTTTAATATTCGAAAAGTAATGATAAGAAATCGATTTAATTTACAAAATGAAAAGCTTTTAATCTGGTTATTTAATTAAGATAAGCTGTACTATAAAAAAAGTGTAAACAAATGAAGGAAATTTTATTGCCATGGGGAAAAATCAAAATCAAATAAATGCTAAATAAAGTCATTTAATTTAAAAGCTAAGGCTGCAAACATTTTAGAAATACTTCTAAAATTATAAAAGATTAGACAAAGATGATTAAACTGCCTTGTAAAGACTTCCACTCAATGCAATAAGTTGAAAAGTGTAATAAAATGTAAAAACAGATTTTAAGCCTTCATTATACTTTTTATTTAATTTGCTTTCATTTGACAGATGCCAGATAATTGCAAGATTACCAAGAACAGGAGTACATACATATGTATGAGTGATACGTTGTTCTCAGAATTCCTCATACTTTGTGAAACGTGCTGTATATACTGGAATTTAATCCCTGACAAATATTCCCACATGTCTAGGCGTAGGCGCTTTAATTAGCATATATAAAGGCTAAAAAAAACAATGTTGCGTGTTCTGAGCTATCTCACCCTCATGGCACTCACTGCCATGGGCTTTCTTCGGTGTTATTTTAAAGTTGCTCTGCTAAAAAGTTTTTGCAACTCGTGCGCAAATATTTTGTTTGTTATATTGCCAGCATAAATTTGTTGGCTATCTGCACAGACAGACACAGACACTCCGGAAGAGATGGAGATGGAGATGGAGATGAGGAGATGGAGAGGGCGCATATATTTATAAGCGCATACATAAATACTTTTTGGGCTGGCAGCAAATGCATAAATTTCATGTACACATCTACACGGAGATATGACTCGGGAGCTGCTGCTCCGCTACGGTCATGTTTGTGTTTATGCAAAGGAGTTTGCCAAACTTTTTTGCTCTTCTGCGTTTCGTTACGTTTCCGAAAAGTTTGCTTGTTAAGTGAAAGGATTATATGATCCAGGGGGCAGGGGGCAGGAAGAGAGAAAACTTAAAAATACACAGCCGAATAGAACAACAAAACTTTTCCTATTTTTATGTTGTGCTGCACCTACGGACAAAATCCCATACACAACAACACACAACTTGCCACAAACTTGAGTTGTGTTGATAGTTTTTATAGCCTACTTTTCTGGGCCCCATGAACAATGGGGGCGAGCTGCGAATTAGTGTCTTAGGCAGGCGAAAGGAGCCGAAAGGAGGCGAAAACTTTTTGGCCAGCTTGTCCCGTTTAGATTAGAGCCGTCGATAAGTTTCAAGTTTGCCACATTTGCCATGTGTTTAGTTGGCAACTGTGTGTGCGTGCTGGGGAGATTGCACACGAGGCTAAGGCTCAACTAGTTGGCAACTTGGGAAATGAGTGAGGACGACAAAGGAGGAGTAAGGAGGCAAGGACCCTCGTGGCTTAAGCCACCACTTGAAAAGGTGCTTGGGCGCATTTGTTTAGCGATTTTCGCTTGATTCGGCCAATAAAGTTAATTTCCTTCCAGGAAAAGTTTTGTCCTCCCTCTCACTCACTCCACCAGCGCGTTAAATGACATTTTTATATCGTTTCGATTGTTGTTTCTTGGCCAAAAAACTTTTCCAAATTGGATGGGACCGTGGCCCCAGCTCAAAAATTTACCTAGCACGCAAGGGAATCTCCTCGACTAAGTAAAGATGGGATCAGTGAGATAGTAAATGGCCAAACAGGTAGTATAAGTCCTTATTTCCGTTTTGCCAAAAAGTTTTGTATCCCAACTTGAACGTTTTAAAAATGCTGGGCTCTTTAAAAAGTTACTCCTGCTTTTAGGGCTTATAAAGATGGAACATGAAAATGCAGCATCTAAAATCCACTCCAAGGACTTTATGGCAGGACGTGGCTCGGGTAAATTAGATTTCCTTTTAATGCAGGGTGAGCCACAGGCTTTTCGACCCCTATCTCTGGCGAGTTATTTACTCTTAGTTGAAATTATTTTTAATAGATTTATCCTCATCAACTGGGGCTTTAATGCGTTTAACACACACATAGACACACGAGGAGGACCTGTGCGTTCATAAATAAAAATACGTTTAATGGCTGGTAAGGACGAACAGCAACAAAATGTGCCACAGCTCTCTATCTCGCTCTCTTTTGGCTATCTCTCTCTCTCCCTAGTTAAGGCTGTGTGTGTGTGAACTTCGACAGGCATGACGTTGATAATATCCTTGCACATGTATGACGCTGCTGCTGCTGCTTCTTGCGCTCGGTTATCCTTGCAACAGAAGGCGCAGCCTTTTCAATATGCCACCAACACCAATGCACTGCGTATTATTATTGTTGTTCCGTTTTTCCTGTTCGCATCTTGTTGATATTTTATTAGCCCCACTTTTGTGGGCCAAACAACACGCAAAAAACAAAACACACACACACACACACCCACACACACAAAACTTTTTCTCCTTAGCATTTCTGTTATTCTTTACTTTATTTTTTTGTTGTTGTTTGGGGTTCGATGGCGATTTAAATTTTTCGCCCGCGTGCTAAAAATATCTGGCCAATGTAAAAGGACAAAGGCGAGAGAGAAGCAAAACAAGTCCACAATATAACATGGAATCTCGACACGACTCGAATCTCTGGCGCGTTTCAAGTTTTTCCACTTTTTGTATTTTTTTTTCAGCGAGTTTTTCCTTTTTTTTTGCGTTGTTTTTGTTGTGTGTGTGTGTGTGTGCGGGTGCTGCTGCCGCTGTGTTGGTAAATATGTGTTAAGTGCGTTGGTATTTGCCTGTACCCTTGTGGCCTCCCCCCTGCTCCCCCCCTCCCATCATCACAGCTGCTCTGGCATTTTTCAACACTTTTTTCTGTTATTGTTGTTGGGCGGGATATTTTCATTTGGTGGGGCAGGCAGCCAGGCAGCCAGCCAGGTTTTGCAACTTGTTAATTTGACTTTAATGCCTGGGCCTGACAATCGACAATTTTCGTTTGATTTTTCCCCGCACTTACACACACACAGCTCTCTCTCTTTCTATTTTCCTTCTTTCTGTTTCATTTTTGTATTTGTATTTGCTTTTCCTTTCTTTCTTATATTTTTTTTGTTGCGCTTAACTTGTGTGCTAAATTATATGGTCTATGGTCTGCGTCAATTTCAGCGCTGCGTGTGTTGGTCCCTTCGCTGACATGAGCGTGTGTTGGTGTATCTATGTGTTCTTGATTCAGTGTGCGTGTGTGTGTGTGTGTTGCTGTTTTGTAATTTGATTTCTTTTTTGCCGCCCGCCTCCCGCTGAGGCATCAGTAATATGGCTATAGCTTCAGCTTCAGCTTGAGCTTCAGCTTCAGTTTCAGTTGCTGCTGCTGACGCACTTTTCTCCGATTTTTCCTGCTGCCCCGTGTGTCGCAGCCAGGCTTTTTTGATTTGATTTTATTTGATTCGACTCGATTTCACTTGGCGGCACACACGATGGAATTTATGATTTATTTTTGCTTGCTTGGCTTGGACTTGGACGTGGACTTGTGGAAAACTAGTGGCCGACTATTGCGTTCGCGTTACAAAATGGCGTTATCCAGCTGCCAGAGAGCTACCAGCAACCAAGCACAGCTCGCGACGACGTTCCCGTTCTGACTGACTTTTCACCACAAAGGATGTAGCAGCCGGAGCCACAACTCTCTCTTTCACTCTCTCCCGCTCTCTCTCTGGGTTGCTCTTTCTGCGAGCTTCCAGCAGCGCAGCGGCTGCTCTGCTCGCCCCATTTCGTGTAGAGACCCACGCACACACACACACGCATACGTGGGATACAAGGATTCGGTTTCGGAAAAGCTTCGGCTGCAGACCTCGGCTCACGAAGGCAGGTTCGGCTGTGTTCCAGTGAAACTGTTTATAACAGTGTCCTGGCCAGCAGCACACATTCCGTTGGTGGTTGTGAGGCTCGGCTCTCGGCTCGTGTCTCGCTGGCTTCGCCTTTATTTACGTAATCAGCGAAAATCAGCAAAGCTCTCTCTCTCTGGCCCTCTCTCTTTGAGTCACATGGTTGTGAAAGGTGAAAAGCTGGGAGCAGAGAGCTTGCGCTCTTGAATCATCCAGTTAAGAGTTGGTGAGCAAAGGTTAAGAGACGCTACGAAAATCCCTGTGAACCCAGCATAATTTACAAATCAGACGACGACGCTGGTGACGACGTCATCAAAACCAAAATGCAGTTATAATGCACTCAGAGCGAGCGAGAGCGAGCGAGAGAGAGAGCTAGCTGGGGGAATATAACGTATACAACCCGTGTGACAGCTGCCAGAGGGCGAGGCACCATCATCTCAAAGGTGTTTAGTCAACATGAACAACGACAACGGCAACAACTTGGAGTTATGTGCGGTAGGTCGGCCGCAGCTAAAATTAAATTTATTCATTGTTGTCTTTGGAGCCAAGCAGCAGCAGCAGCAGCTGCTCTGCAGAGCGAGAAAATGGGGTGCACTTGACACATAATGTCCTTATAATCATTGCAGCCCGCCATTAATTATAGCCAAATTAGAGCTTAGTTGGTAGGTGAAACAGTAGCTCACCTTAGACACTACTCTCCACTGAACTTAACAGGTCTTTGGTGCCTGTGAAATTTGAATACTCTCATCTTTCCATCGCAGCTTAGTTGGTAACCCAAGATCTTGGCCAGTTAGTTGTGGATTATTTTTTCAAGTGCGCTATAGCCGCTCCAGCTGGCTGCTTTTACTGTGTGCACTCAGGCTTTGGCTCTGGGGCGTATTAAAGCTTTTACAAATGGTAAGCATAATTTATTTTGCAACAACTTGGCTAGTCGCGGCTGCCAGGAGACATTGCTGCCGCTGCTGCTCCATTGTTCGGTGGGATAATGGATAAGGGAAGGAATGAGGGAAGGAATAAGGGAAGGAAGGGGCTGTGGGGAAGTGGGGCAAGTTTTTGGGATTAATTTGTAACAGCTTTGTGTTGTCATCTCGACAATTTCAAATTCCGCACTTTGTGTGCGTGTGCATTTTGCAGTTGATTGAATGGGTCTAAACATATTTGATTATCATGGGGGGTAAACTTAATTATGTTGATTATACAGTGGGTAAAACGTAATTATGTGGCATGGGGGTGCCATAAAGCGATCTAGTGCCAGGCGAAACTCTGTTGCTTGAGTCATAAATCCAGACAGGCGTTAAATCTGCTCCTCAAATGGCCCCATAAAGTCAACACCTCAAAACTCAAATGTCGCCACAGTAAAACCCCCCTTGCGTGTACTACATAGGCAATCACAGCAGCACAAATGCTTAAACACGCTCAAATAAGTCACATGGTGGGCCACGCCCACACACAAACACAAACAGTCGCACCCACACACACTCACACACACGCAAGCTGACACAGACATAGACACGAACGAATCGTAAAATATAACGCATACGCAGCGTTGGCCCAGTCCCACAGCAGCCATAAGAAAATAGCTCGAAATATGTTAATAATGAGATGTGAGCGGGCGCTGACTGCTAAATATTGTGCAAATACTTGTGTATATATATTCAAATATATATATTATATAGGTGCAAGCGGTGCAGAGGGGAGATGCAAAGGATGCAGAGTGAAAGAAACAAACACACACACACATACGCACTCAGTGTAAAGCCTTGCAAATCTACATAAACTCGGTCAAGGACACTGCAGCTGATGCTGAAGCGCTGAAACGGAATCCGAGGCTCCGAGGCGATGAGGATGTGGCTCTGGATGCAGATGAGGATGTGGTTAAGGGGCTCAAAAGGGGCTGTGCCACCCAAATTGCCTTTAAATATAATTATTTTCCTTTTATGCGACGTCAGGGACAGAGAGAATTGCTGAAGGATTGCCGCTCTGCCAGCGACATTTAAATTTAGACCACAGCATCCTGCTTGTTCCATTTCGCTTGCAGATACGCTGCCAGATAAGAAAAGTCACTTTTATGACGTCAGTAAACCATTTTAGGCCGTTTTTCTTGCTGCCTTGCTTTCGTTCGGTTTCCCACCCATTTTCCCTCCTCCTCCCACTTTCCTTGTGTTTCAGAGCGCGCGCAAATGGCAGGCTACAACAACAGCAAATCTAGCATCAAACTACAATAACAGAGCGAACGAAGGTCCTTCTCTCAGTCCTAGCCAAAGAGCAGAAAACACGCAGAAAAGCTCGTCCTCGCTCTTTCTGTCTGTCTCTCGCATTTCATCTATTACCATAAAATCAAATCACAACAATAACCATAACCATATAGCAAAGATTTAATAACTGTGATTGCGATTTGAAAAATGAATTTTCTTTCTCTGGTTTCTGTACCGCTCTGTACGCTGTAGGTGAGATTATTTAATGGCTTTTCCCTTCTCTTCTCTTCCCCCATTTTATGCGAGGCTTTTGGCATTGAGCCCTTGTAAATGTAATTGAAAATATTGAAATTGTTTTCGGAGGCAGCTCAAATGATTTGGAAAATACTTCCATTAAATTCGGAGCAACTTTTGGGGGTCCTGGGGTCGCAGCAGCCAATCGAATTTAGGATTCACCCCGCCGGAAATCTGCATTTGAACATTTTTATAATTTCCGGCCCTAGGTTCTGGCGTTTGTTGCCTAATTTCCGTCACCTAGTCCATAATTAAACCCAAAACTCACCTCTCACACCTCTCTAAAAATTATCAAACTGTTGACATTGCCGCTCCAAGTTTGGTTTTATGTCAGTTCATTTTGTTTACTTGATGCGCCGCCCTCGCCTGCACATTTTTTTTGTTTTTGGTTTTTTTTCAAAGGACTCTCTGTGTTTCTAGGCCAAAGCTCTACCCAAAAATCCTGCTGGCCAGCTCGGCTCGAAAAGCTTGCTTGCGGCTGTTGGCGGCATTAAATACAGCCGACACACAGATTCACATTGAGATTCTGAAGTCTGGATTCTGGACAGACGACGGGTGGCAGGCGGCAGGCGGCAGGCGAAGTGTTTTGAAATCCAATTACCAGCGCAAATTTAATTTGTTGCTGCACTCGAGGAAAAAGTTGCCAACACCGCGCTCTGATAGCCTATGAAAATTGTTTAGCTGCAATAAAGCTATGTCCGGGTGGCTGGAAAAGCGGGTGGCAGCTATCAGACTCTGAATTTTCCGGCTGAACCGGAGGGCGGCATCATCAAGTGGTCACGACGTCCCAGAGAGAGAAAGAGAGAAAGTTCCCTGCGAGGGCTGGCAAAAGTTTAATTTGAAAAAGGTTTTCTCGTTTTTCCCCCTCCTCCTGCTGCTGTATAGTACTTCTCTTATTTTTATTAATTTTGTTTTTGGCCCCCGCCGACTGGAGGTGTTGAATTATGAGCAAAGTTTATGAGCCTGGGCCGGGGCTGCTAACAATTTATAAGCCAAATAAAGCCATGTTATGGCCAACGGCGGCGGTTTCAGGTCGCGAAAATGGTTGGGATGTGAGTTAAAATATTTTCTAGCCCTTAGGCAACCCCAGCTAATTGCCTAGAAATTGCCCGGAATGATGCTGCAAAAGCAACAGCAAAAGCAAAAAGCACAAATCACAAAATATGACTGGCAACAATTTGGTTAAAAGTTGCCCTCGTCTGTGATTAACCTTTTTAATGCTCTTTGGCTGCTCTTCATTTCGCATGCAATATTCATAAAGAACAAAAAAAAAAAAAGGTCGCAATTTCATTCCGATAAATTCTTGGAGAGCTCAACTGGGTAACTTGGCATCCCGCATCCATTTCCATTACCATTTCAGCCTCTTTTTATTGTCGATTATTGTTGAGTTTGCCAGCGTTGTCATTGTTGTATTCCGTATTTGAACTATGCCTGGACTCTGTTAGTTTTCCACTTCTTTGCATGGCTTTGGGTTTTACACTCGGCGAAATCGGGTATTTGATTGCAGGGACTTGCACTTAAATCGAATATTTCTCTGTTATATTTTTCTTGAAGTGTAAACCCTCCAGCTGCTGCCACCTAATTGTTGGCAATGCGAAAACTGAGAGCTTGTCTATGAAACTGGAGCTGGAGCTGCGGAGCTGCGGCGCCCCTCTGCAGGCAAATAACAATTGCTCCACTGACAGGCCTTCTTCCTCCTCCTTCAGGCCAGGATCTGGATTCTCGGTTCCCTGCCGCGTTTTGACCAGCACGAATTGCCTCGTGCAACTTGAAACTAAACTGGGGAAGGGGGAAGAGGGATTCGGGGGTAGTTACATATAGATTTAGTGGATAGAGGGGTAGACAGAGGCGTGACTGCTGGCCAACTGCACAATGGGCCCATAATTTCAGAGGGAGACAGCTGCAGAGTGTTAGAGTGAGTGAGAGAGGAACCGAATGGGAATCTGAATCCGAGACTGGACGCTTAAGCACAATGCCCCACTAAATTACAGTTAATGTTTATTTCTTTTGCCACCCCGCAGACTACTGGCCTCCTTGGAGCCCTTTCTCCCCCCTCTTCTCTTCTCAAGTGGAGAAGTGGAGAATTGTCGACGGCTCTCCTTGGCTTTGTTTACATTTCTAATCTGCCGCCGCCCAGAAAAACCCCCCCCCCCGACTGACTGCTAGTTACTGCATTTCGATTGTATCTCCTACGGGTTTTCCCTTCTCCTTCTCCTTTTCCCATTTTCCATTTTCCCCAGCTAGCTTTGGTTTTAGTTTCGCCTTTGTTTTATATTCTTTTTGCGTCTTCCTCTTTGGCTGTGGACAATGGTTTATTGAGTTATGGCTTGCATGCGGATATCCGTCTCTCTCACAGACACACACACACGACACACAGGCAGTCACAGGACATAGATACACACTCACACACAGAGAGCTGGCACATTTATATAACTTTGTTATTGGCTCCCATTGAGGTGTCGGCCAGTGATTTTCCCTTGGCTTTTCCTCTACCCCTGCTGAGATTGCCCACCATAAATTAGCAACATTTTCATGTTCGCTCATAATATGTATATATGATATTTTCTTTTGTTAGAGTTTCGCTCTATAAATTTATCGTTTACTTACCACCGCCACATAGGGCAAAAATTGTGAATATTAGCTTACCTGCAAAGGAAGAAGAAATTGAGAATTGTATACAGTTTGCATATAGATTATTGATATCAATATGTTTTGGGTGAAAAGTCACACACACACAGATAAACAAAGGAAATGGCACACACACACACATATCGTTGCAATCTCCAGTGCAGATAAATTGCCAATTGATGTCAGCCAGAAGTTATGCAAATTGGATTTTTCAGACCTTGTTTACGAAGCAAAAATCAAGGGAGATTTTAATTGCACTACATTTTAGGCAATCAAATTGACAAGTTTTCAGTGTCATATCTTTATAGCGAACTAATTTGCATTAACTGCCTGCACTCTTGAGTATAACAAATAAATTTATTAGGAACTTTGCTTAATTTATGTGCATCATCATTTAAAAACTAAAACACAATTATTTTCGATCTAATTATGAAGCAAACATTGTACAAAAAACTTTTTTATTTGCATACTGTCTAAATTTTATAAAAAAAAAAAATAAAAGTAATTGAGTTTAAGATAGTTTTGATAAAACTATGAAGAAAATTTATTTTAGTCGAAACCTTTTTTAACGCATACTTCTAAAGTGAACAAAAAATTTTTGTAACGAGTATACCAGGAAAAATAGTTTTTAAATGAGTTAAATTTTTTAACAAAAGGGGAAAACCTTTTTCGCAATCAAAGTTCCTGCGAAAGTTATTAATATAGAGCCATTTAAAATTACGTTTAGTACATCATTAGGGATAATTTAACTTCCTGTCTTGTGCTGCCAATTTTCATATTTTCCCATTTCCTTCAATACAAACACAGCGAGCAAGAAAGGCAGTCGTTAAGCATTTTCCATAGTTTTCATTTGAGTTTTCTTTAGTTGGCTCCTTCAATCTCCCGCTGTTCGCGCGCGCTTTCCTCTCATTTAGAACTTTTTGGGGTAACTCAATCTCGGGCATTTCAATTTCAACTTAATTTCTCAACTTAAGGACCTAATCTGCCGCTGTCATTGTCCTTAATTGTTGACCAACAACAATAAGAGCCCGGGCTAAATGGAATTCTCTCTGCCAGTTACCCACGATTTTCTGAGAAGAGGGCCCAGCCAATTTAGTTGATGGCTTTATTCCTGTGTTTTCGCCCTCAAAAGGACATTTCCCAGGCCCCACAAAAAAAAAAAAACAAATTTCTACACTCGAAAGCAAACATCGCTTTATGTAGTTGTAGCATTTAATTATATTCATATCTTTGGGTCAGGTAATCTGAGCGGGGAGCAGGGAGCAGGGAGCAGGGAGCAGGGCTGGAATTTATGCAAACTGTGCGAAAAAGCGTACAAAATGCTGAACACATGCCAATTACGGGTGGCAAAGGGCGAAAACTGTCGAGGTGCCAAAATGAGGCCTGAGAAGCGAGAGAAGCTGTCGAGGTGAAGAAGGTCGACATTCCCTCCCCCTTTTTTTCACCCTTCTGCACCTGCTCAGGTGAGTTGTGAGGTGCTGAGCAGTTGTGGGATGGCAGCTTAAAATGCGCGAATGCCGAAACGACATTTACATGTTACACACAGTGAGAAATGCGTACGTGGATGTGGGTTGTGGGTTGTGGGCTGTGGGTGGGGTGGTTCCATGTGTGCGCTCATGTGAACCTTGGCAAGTTTAACCCATCGTACCACCCCCCTGTAGTTGGGCGCGTTTTTTGCACATTTTATTATTTTTTATGACTGCGCGAGTATAATCTTTTGACATGGAGGCAAACGCAAAGGCACAGAGGCACAGGCAAACGAAAACGAAACGGAACGACATCGTTTGCCATTTCAGGACCTGTTCTCCAGCAGGAAGGAAGAAATCAAGGGGCCAAAAGGAGGAAGGATCCCAAACGAAACAAGCCAAATGGCAGCCAGGAAGCGGCTTTTTATTCGGTTAACTTGATTTGCACTTGAGAGCGTGTGTGTGTGTGTAAAAGTGCTATTTCCTTCAGCCCAATTCCAGGAGCTCTTCCTGGCAACCCCCCAATTGTTCATTGATGTTTTTTTTTAACTTTCCTGTATGATATCATCTTACGTGGTTTTCATTACGCCTCCGCGCTCCTCACGCATTTTTATTTTTCACTTCTCGATTAAAGTGCTGAAATGAAAATCGCCTCGTTTTCCTTTTTTCCGTTCATTTGCTGTTGCTTCATTTAAGTCAGGTCCTGCCTGATATTGCGTACATTTCTGTGAAATTTGCAAAAGCGAGGGTGTTGTACTCCACAGCAACTCCTTGTGAAGCATGTGCAAAGTTTACTTTACTCGCTTATTTTCTCTTTTTTTTTATATTCATTTGCCCGGCTTGAAACTTCTCGGGCGTACTTAAGGCTGTGAGCACTGAGAGGACTGTGAGTGAAAAGTTGTGTAAGTGTTTTTAAATCCCTTTCAGGGGGCGACCAAGCGTCGAGTGCATCTCAGTGAGTTGTTGAAAGACCCTAAATTATGCCAAAGTAGCCAAGGACATTCAGGTATTTGTGTAACCCGGGGCCAACTAATGAGTCCAAACGGTATAACCCGCCTATAAAGTATTTATTCTTTGTGGGCTGTTCGGTTGTCCAAAAAGCGCTTAAATTTCATAAGTCCTGATCTGCTTTTGGCCACCGCAAAGAGGGGGGGAAATAAAGGAGGCCATGTGTTACACACACCACACCACACCACACCCATGCACATATGCGGCCAGCAGCCAAAAGAATTATCGAAAAATGAAAATGAATTCAAGGCAGTCATCCCTCCAATCATCCCTCCACTCCCTCTGAACTCGGGTTTTCTGCGCTAAACCGGAACCCACACCAGCGGCTTTGGTACTTGGACAACTTTTGGCTCAAGGCTTTTAGCATTTCATAATGTCATTTGGCAGAGAAGATGGCAGCAGCAGCAGCACCAGCGGTTGCTGCAAAAAATGGAAGGGAATTGAACAGAAACGGACTGCAGTTTATATCCACACTTCATGACAGATATGGCTTATGGGGAGCAGCTAAGGATTCGCACTGCCATCGTGTAAATGGTCCTTGAGGGCCAAGGAAGATGGTTCCAAAGCCCCGATTATTCCAATTTATCATTATTTTAATGGCTCTAATAATTTTGAGTAGATCTAAGTGACACAAAGAAATATTGCAATAAAACTCTAAATGAAACTAAGCTCTAAGTGCCACAGAAATCTGTGCAAATTGATGAATAATATAACTTCCATTTAGCAGTTGCAGTTACAGCTCTATTTTTTCAATTTTAAAGATCCTCCTCTTAAATTTAAAATTTCATTAAAATTTGTTTAGAGCTCTAAGAGTATTTACTCTGAACAAAAATTGATTAAATCTTTCAAAGGATTACTTAAGATTATTTAAAAAAACAAAATTAAAACCCCAGTAAAGGTTTCAAATTATTGAAAACATTCCCTTGAAGGGGATTTAAATGTAAAAAGATATTTGGTCTAGCTCTTTGATTTAAAATAAAACATTTTAAGTTTTACAAAAGCTTTAAACCCATATTCTAAGGAGCCACAAAAGAAATGTTCAACCTTGAAAAAGGCCATTTCAAAGTCTTATCCATACTTCAGTTTGTACGCTATGCATGTCCAAAGTAACTTGCACAACGCAATCAATAATAAGATAATGGTCCCAGTCACATCTGACACGTAACCCCATATCGCAGCATAAATGGTATCCCATATGTTCCCCGCTGCGTGTGCGTGAGTGAGTGGTGAAAACTTCTGCTGACAGCTCTCCTTTGCCTTTGGCCAGAGTATCAAAGCTGCTCCTGTCCAAGGCAAGAAAAAAAATGCAGAAGAGGATGGAACTTCCTAACTTTGAGCCAGAAATACTTGGCAAAAACTAAAAAACAAAAAGAGAAAAAAAAGAATTGAAAAAGAAAAAGAAATGGGAAAAAACTCAGTTCGTTGGTCAGCGGCAAATAAGAAAACTGTTATTTTTGTGTCAAATAGTTTAGCCAACTGTCCACGTCCAACTTTCGCTGACAGCAGCAGAAGACTTTCTCCCCCCTTTTCACCTTTTCTCTAACCCCCTTGCACCCCCTCCACCCCCCTTGAAAGCCCCCGCCCGCCTTAATGCACTCGCTGCAAATTAATATTGCAGTTTTTCTTGGCCCTTCTCCGCCTGCTTTGGCCTAAGTTCCGAGATGAGATGAGAAACTTTTTCCCCGAGAAGCTTGTAATACAAAAATTAGTTTCTTCACTTATTGAAATGTCAATGGAATGTCAAGCGAGGAAAAACGGAAAAAGGGGCAAAGGGCTGCGTCGTCTCTAGCCAAATTGTAATTTCCACGTCTGAACATCTCTCTCTTGACTGGGCCCTTTTTTTTTCCTTCGCTTTCCCTGCTTTGCGTCAATTTGCTTGAAATGCTCTGTGCCAAATGATTTAGCGTTGCAAGGGGATTCCCCCTGCACACACACACCTGCACCTGCACAAAAAGTGAAAAGTTTTCAGCTTTTGTTTTTTGCGTGGCCTCAGCTGTTTGGCAGCGCGGGCTCATCAATTTGCCCTAATGATATCAGAGCGGGGTGGATGCGGAGGCAGTGAGTCAGAAGAGAAAAAAAGGTGCGAAAATGAAAATTAAACAAAATTAAAAAGGGAATTCCCCCGATAAGGACATAAAGCTAATGAGCAAAGCCATCCCGCAAAACAGGAAGCGATTGCGGTGGAGTCAGGAGAGGGGATGGCTGAATCCTAAAGTGGCTTATGTGTTTACACGGGTTTTTTTCCACTTTCTAAATCCCCCGCAGGACCTTCTTCTTCGATGGCTGTTCTTAGCCTAATGAATGTCATCCTCCCCGGCTTCATCTTCTCCAATTTTTTTTTTGTTTTGTTTTGGGGCAGCTCCTTTTTGGTGTCAGTCAGAAAAACCACAAAGTCGCATAAATTAATGTCTTGCCACGCATTTAAAATGCGTGTTGTTTGTGTTGTCGCTTCATGGGGGATAATTAATCAATTTGATTGATCATTCCGATGGCCGCGAGCTGCCCGAGGGGGAATCCTCGTCCCTTTTCCCTTTTAAATTCAGGATGGGCAGATGCAAATAAAGCGAATGTCAATATTGTAAATATTTAAGTACCTTAAATTATGCAAGCTCATTAAGCCAATCGAGCTGAATGCCAAATGCAAAAGTTGTAATCAATACGCGGGGAGTTCTCCTTTTTTTTTTTTTGGTTTAGGGTGAAAAACTTTATCATTCAATTTAGCGGAAAAAAAAGGGAGGAATAAAGTTTGGCCTGCCAAAGTGTCAAAAAAACTTTCTGCTGCCGTTCGAGAGAAAAATGTTGAATGCACACAAAGAGCTGACAGTTTAGTCAAATTATATTATCAGCTGAAATTTCGCAGGCAAAAACTATTTTCGTAACCCCACATACCACATAGCAATCCTCAGCTCAATGTGCTCAATATTTCAGCTGGTAATGATGTGTCTGCCATTGATGAAGTGGGCACACGCAATTTGTATCAAAAATGCACAATTAAGAGGGGGACCTCTCTTGAAAATTCATCAACTGGCAGCAGGAACACTCTCACACAGAGGATTCACCCCCTCCTCACCAGCAGCAGCAGCAGCGGACAAGAGTCTCCCATTACAGGGGCTCATAAGGAGCTTAATAGGAGCCCCTTTGCCCCGTCGGCTCCACCACATAGCCACATCCTGTGGACAGCACAAAGCTTTTAAATCCCCCTCAAAGGACAGCCCCCTCTTGGCCAGCATCGCCCCCCCTTACTTAACAGAGGAGCTTTCACGAAGCTTTCGGCGACATGTTAAGGCTGGTGGCAGCAGGCGATTTACATTATTCAAACATTGCCCAGCACTTTTAGCCGTCTGTTTGCTCAGTCCCAAACACAGTGGTCTCCGGCTAGGGCAGACCAGATACCAACGGAGGAGAGAAGGCCTGAGGATGAATGCTAATGGAACACAGGGCTTAGCATGCGAATCAATTGGGAATCGGGAATTGGGAATGGCAAAACCTTTCTTCACTCTCAACTCTTTCCTCTCCATTTGTATACAATTTATCTAATGGCTTCAACATAATCATTATCACCATGGCTATTTATCAATGGGCAGCCATAGAAGGGCCACACAAACATTCCCGCCGGCCACTTGGCTAGCTGACTGGTATCAAAACACAACATCTACACACACACACAACACACTCACAAAACAAGTGACAAGAAAACGTGGGTTTCCTTCTTAATCGCATTTGGCCAAGTTTTTGCTCTATTTTCGAACTGGCTTTCTTGGGGCTTAGTTTTGCAGTTGGTCGATTGCGGCCGGGACTAATTGAAAGCTGGCCTGAGCTGCATTAGGCTGAGATTTGTGCTCGCATCACGCATACGCTATTACGCATACGCACTGTGTGCGTTTTGTGTGTGTTGTGTTGTGTGTGCGACAGTTTTACTTTTATTATCATGTGAATGGCTGAATGGCTGGCAGGGACAAATGGGATTCGTTTTTGGGCAACTTTGTTTGCCCAAGTCTTGGGGGAGATTAACCAAGCGTTTAATCGCAGCTTGACACACAAAAAATAGGCACATAAAACACTCACTCACATTGGGTCGCTGCTTCTATATTTTATTGACATTTGTGTAGCTCCCTTTTTTTTTATTGTTATTATTATTATTATTGTCGCGTTGCTGCTGCTGCTGCTGCTTTTATTTGCTGTCTGTCTTTCACGTTCTACAAAATTGCAATAAAGCGAATTTTTCCACACGTTGCATACTTTCGAGCGCTGCTCACTCACACTCACACATGTAAATACGAGAGAAAATTGCAGTTACTGTGAATCAGTCGAGCGGCGTATGAAAGGGAAGCTGCTCGCTGAATTTTAAAACAATTTTTTATACACACACTTTTCCATTGTGTGGTGTGTGTGATGTGTTGCGGTGTGGCGTGGCCTTTGTGTGTGACAGCTCAAGTTCTGTGTCCCGAAAAACTTTATTTATTGCAATATTTTCGTAAGTTGCACGCACGTACACATACACACGCTCACGCTCACACACGCATTACGGTTGATTATAAAACGACAGAGCAAAAGTTAGCGCAGCGCCAGCAAAACAGCAAAACAGCAGAGCAGCAATGACAGCGGCAAGCGGAGCGGAGCGCGAACGGCACTGGGAAATCGCAGCAGCAGCAGCAGCAGCGGCGGCGGTAAAAGCAGCAGAAGCAGAAGCAGCCGAAGAGAAGCTTTCGCAGCTGGAAAAGCCTGGAAAAATCCGACAGAGAGAGTGGTCAAAGCGCATGCGCCGCTGCAGAAAAGCTGGAAAAGCCTTTGGGCTTGGGTATGGGTATCATCTCCTCTCCCCTCCCCTCCCCAATTTATGTGTCAGTGTAACAATGGAAGACCCCGTGCCTCCCAAAGATGCACCGACTCAAGAGTAGAGTTGCAGGGGCTCATTAGTGTCAAGGCGACATATAAATTTGGCACTAACTAGACAAATTCCCTGAGTGGGCAATTAATATGCATATGCAGAGCCACGCCCACGCAGGCTCAGTGAAGGCGTTACCGGCTTCATCATCGTCATCATCATCCATCATCCCAGGGAGTTGGAGACACAACACAAAAAAAAAAAAAAGAAAGTATTTCGGGACACATCCTTTAACATCCTGCGCCTGTCCCGCTCTCTAGGTGTTCAAGTGTGTGTGTGTGTTTCTGTGTGGCAGTTTGTTTTTAATCAACGTTAACTGGGTCAGCTTTGGGGCTGCAACTAAAAATATCATTTATGCTGCAGTTGACTTTCCCTTCTCATTTCCCATTTCTCATTTTTTGGCTTTGAATAAGCAAATACATGTAAAAAGGTATAGCATATATTTATGTGTACCTATATATACGAATATATACTCCATATATCCGCCATCAAAGGAACACACTCAACTAACAGCGGCTTGAGCTCTAACATTCAAAGGTAGAGGAGTCGGTGCTGTTAGTGTTACAGCTTCTGTTGCCACTGTTGACCCAGTTGCCTCTCTATAAATAGCACAGCGAACAGTTGGGCGGGGTGAGGGGTCAGGGGTCAGTGGGTGGAGCTGTACCAGGAGCAGGAGCAGCAGTGGGAGTCTCCACCAAACGAGTATTTGAATTTGAGCAATTGATGTCGGATGCTGGCTTATGACGAACGCTGAATGCCGAGCATTCGGTTAAAGAAATTGCATTCCCATGGAGTGGGAAATTACATTTCGTGGGAGTCCATTTGAAGTGGGTAATGCAATATTTAGGAGGGGACCCTTCTTCTCAATGCTGAGGACATTTACTTTAGGTGAGTAATCTAATATTTATTTGGGTGAGGTCAATGCAGATATTGAGGATACAGTTGCTGAGGCAAAGTTTATTGAATATTTTATGTTACTTTATGAATAACTGTATTTGCGGGCTCAGAAAAATGTAGTTATATTAAATAATGTATATTGAAATAACAAATAAATTTAAATAAACTTATCATAGTAAATTTATGTTGCTTTTTATTAGCAAGGCTCAAATAAATTTTTAATTCAAAGGCATTTTAAATTTAATTTAACGTAAAGGTAGGTATCAAAAGTTATTTTACCAAAGTATTTTTAAGAAAAAAAAATACATATTAATTTACAATTGGTTTTGCTGCTTTTTAATTTTTCTTCTAACATTATTTAATAATATTTTTTGAATTAACATTTTCTTAATCTTTTTATAAATAAAAGACTTTTAATAAATCACATTCACACACCAAATAAACAAGTATTCAAGGAAGAGCACTCACCTCTGACGAAGTTAGATAGCACATCCTCGAATCGGTGCTCTCAATGGAAGCCTGTTGAACAATTCCGTAGCGTGACTCGCGATCGCTCAAGTACTCTGATCGCAAACTATCCTGACGAATGAACTCGGCACTAAAACACATATATTAATTATAAAATTAAATTTGTAAAAATATTTAAATACTAACCGTTGCTCTAGGGAATCTGCACGAGCACTCTTGTAGCCCGAATCGTTGAGGCTGCTGTCCTGCCGCAATGAAGGCAGCGAATCCCAGGGGGATCTCTTGTGCCCGGAACCAGGAACCTGCTGGGTCATCATACCATGACCCGATCCGGAGCCAATTGTGGAGCTGCCGGAACGCCAGCCATCCGAGTGACGGAACCACTGGGCCCGAGCCGATTCGCCAATACAAGAGGCGCAACGTGAGTTGGAGAAACTACAAGAGGAATCAGAGTGTTAGCTAAGATTTAGTCTTAAAAGTACCTATGTAAAACTCACCTGGAATTATGATCCGATAGATAGCCACGATCGCGTTCGCGTTCCCTTTCCCTGATCAACTCATTGCGATCGCTGTAGTAACCATCGCGATCGCGATCTCGTTCCTTGTCGCGAATAGTAGATAATGGTCGATGTGGCGGCAATGGCAACGTGGAGGATTTGGCATTGGCTGTGGGTAAGATATACCATAAATTCCGGTTAGTTTTTACTCAATAAAATATCGGTCCTATTAGAAGGCATTCCAAAATCTAGGGCAGGCAATCGAATCGAGTTCAATGAGAGAGTAAGCTAGAGCATTGAATCTGGAAGAGATTGTGCGGATTTGAAATGGAACTACTTACGCCTACGTAGTGGATATGGGCTGCGCTGGTTCGATCCGGGTAGGCTTTCAGCGAATTCTGATGATGGTTGTTGGTTGGTTGATTGGTTGTTGTTGTTGTGGTTGTTATTATTATTTATTGTAGTTGTTGGTGGTGTTGATTGTTGGTTGTTCGATGTTGATGTGTCGGTGGGCAATGCGAGGAGAGTAATGGATGAGCATGACATGGACAGCATTTATGTAGTACATATTATTAAAGAAACTTAGTAATAAATGGAAAACAAATAGTTAAGCTGCATGGCCAGTGTAAGTTAGAAAACTATTCTTACACATTAAGAATGTTTTAAATTAAATAAATATAAGAAAAAATCCCTGAACCTTCTAGATCCTGACATAAAAAAAATAATTAATTTAAGCTTGAAGATAAAAATAAGATAGTTAGAAAAACTCAAGCTAACGAAATTCGATTTTTTGTCTATACATAAACTTTTTTATTAAGTTTCGCGTAAAGAATTAAAAACTTTCTGTTTTACAACATTTATCCTCAAATTTAAGGCATATTTTAAAATTTTTAAAGGCTTGTGGAAGTAATAAAATCTTTTGGAAACCTTTTGACAACCTATATGTTTTCACTTTAATCGTTTACATTTCTTTATTGCTTTTGCCGTCATTCACCAATCCTTCTCAATTACAACATTCCCTTTTTCACATAAACATTCCCTTTCTCATTTAATCAGATTACCAGCCCATTCCTAGGCAGTTCACCTGCCCCTAGAAAAAGCACCTGGCTTGATTAGGCCGCTGACATGGGTTCGATGGGCTACAACGGACTGACTGACTGACTGACAGGTTGATACATTTCACAGTAAATTTCGCTACCCAAAAGGTAATTACAAAAGAAATTCAATTAAGCGAAGCGAACAAAACAACTACAACAACAGCGAGAACAAAAGTGAGACCTGGATAAAGTTAACCAAAACCAAACGCTAACCGAAAAAGGTAACAAAAAGGTTGGGATAATCCCGAGTATCGACGGCAGCTCACCCAGATTCTCCATGCTCTGCGAGAGTAGTGCCTCGAAAGTGTGCAGGCTGTAGGACTCGGCGTCCATGCCCTTGGCCAGAGTGTTCCTCAGATGCATCTCGTACTCCAGGAGGAGCCGGGAGGTGGGGCTACCCGGAGTGGGGGTCACATTCGGTGCCTGCTGATGGTGGTGCTGATGGCGAGAGGATCGCTGTGGAGGTCCTTGCTGCTGATGCTGCTGCTGTTGTGGATGCTGTGGGTGCTGCGAATGCTGGCCCGAGGATTGCTGCTGGCCATAGGATTGATCCTGGTCCGAGTTGCCATTACTGGAGCTTGGGGTAGTCGCATAGCACTGGTTGTCGAACATCACGTTGTCCGAGGGCGGGGAACCCTCAATGCAGCTCCTCTCCCGCTCCAGCTCCAAGTAGAGATTGCGCGGCGGATAGCCACGTCCGATTTCATGGGAGGATCTAAAAAAGGTATCCATTAAAACCGGTAACATTCAGCGAAAACCATACGAAGTAACACCCACCTCGAGCCGGAGAAGCGCGACGACTGACTGCTGGCCCGACCCATCGTGTTGTTGTTCATGATGTGGTGGCCCTGGCCCCCTCCTCCTCCTCCACCGCCGCCCATGCCCATGCCCATCCCCATTTGCATGCCGTGCTGGTGCATGTGAGGTGGGTGGCCCAAAGTCTGCGCCGCATTGGCATTGTAGTAGTTATAGCGACGCCTTCCCATCTCCGGCGAGGTGACCGGCGACTCGGTGCTGGGCATCGGCTTCAGCATGCGCTTCAAGGTGCTGGTGTCCACGTTCATGTCCTCGGTGCTCTTGGTCTTCCGCCGAGTGTTGTTGTTGATTACATTATGCTGGTGCATGTCGTGCGAGTGCCCATCGCGTGTCTATTGACAAAGAGGGAAAGGTGACAGGGTGGTTAGGTGGCTAGGTGAAAACGTGGTAAGTGGGTGAGAAAGCTCGTTTGCTGCACCCAAAAAAAAGTTGTGATTACACGAACATTAAATTCGAATATTTCTAAAAACAATTATTATATCTCTAAAAATTCTAGGCGTTAAAGTACTCCTTGTTTCCCTAAGAATTGTTTTAAGCGAAAATAAATAATAATTGCCTTTGAAAATATAACATTTAAAATTGTTTATTTAAAAAATGGAACAAAATAACTTAACAAGCTTTCAATATAAGTGATTAGTATTATAACTTAAGGAAGTTATCATTTTTAATATAATTGGTTCGTTTAGATTTACTCAAATCCCAAATAGTTTTCACTCTTTTCTTTTTTGATCCTAAAATATTATATCCTAAGTTTTCACAGTGTGTTACAACCTATTTCACCATAAAAAGAGTTATGAACAAATTAATTAAAAATCAGATAAAGTCTAGATTCCCATTAAGTGTGTATGTTTTGGAATGAGCAGTAAACTAACCATATCATCGCCAAAGTCCTTGGTGCGGGTGCCGGTTCCCTTGGAGGAGGAGGTGCAGGTGCCCACGCTCTGGTGCAACCCGCCGCCCGCCTGAGTTCCCTCGCTCTTGGAGAGATCCATGTCCATTTGACATGAGGCCGGGTCATCGTTGCCCACCTGTGAGCCCACGTGGTTCTGGCCGCACATATCGTTACCCACATTACCCACTCCAGTCACAATGACGCCCGGGGTGTTGGTGTTGATTCCAGAGTTGGACACATCCTGTCTGTCCTGCTGGCCGACTTTCATCTGCCTTGGTATAGTTTCTGCGGGGGATTAAGATATTAAGTATTAAGTTAAGTTTTTAAGAGATCTAAAGATCTGCAACTCACCTGCTCCCTGGGCTGTGCCGGGACCTCCGGTGGCCACGTTGTCGTAGAGCGAGGTGCTGCTCACCGCACTGACCACCTTCCCAGAGCCCACCTGCTGCTGGCCGTCGACGTCGGTGATGCGGTGCGAGCCGACGTTTCGCGGCAGGGTGGATGAACCTGCAACGAGGATGGCGGTGAGTTTTGATGGTGGATGGTGGGGATGCGGTGGATCTTGTCGCCTAGTCGCTAAGCTCTGAGTGGGCAAATGTTTGAGGTACAAACTAAGGGGAACTCGGGTGTCAAATTAAAAATGAAACCTTTCCTTCTAACCGGGCTCTCATACCGGATTGGGTTTCGGGTTGTTTTAGGGGAGTGGGGGAGCAAAACATACTTTTGGAGCTCTTGGGGCTTGTTTCTGGATAAGTAGTTGTTGGTCTGGTCTGGTAGTTGTAGTTGTAGTAGTGGTTGCTCTCACCTCTAACACGGGGATCGGTGCGCAGGCGCGCATACTGCTCGGCGGACATGCAGGTGCACTGGGGCTCCTGGCGGACGCGAGATGGCGACGCCGGAGTGCTGAGCGGCTTTCGCTTGGCCTTCACCTTTTGCTTGCCGGGGGGATCCAATTTCAGCGAGTACGACGACGAGGCCTTTCGTGAAAATTTGAAAGAAGGCGACTGTAAAACGTCGCACTATCATTAGGTTAGTTGATTGGGATTACAAGGTTCTGTGTGTGCGGTTTCTCCTCTTTCTGGCTGGCTTTCTACACTGGCTCTCACTTTCTCCTCAATAGTATCTCTAACTGACTAGCTCTCTCTCTCTCATCTCAATCTTCAGCTGAAGATTTGTGGGTGCTCGAGGTGCTCGGGAACAGCTCGGCGAAACTGGCCGTGTGTCTGTGTGTTGGATACTGGATAGTGTTCTGAAATATCTTTTTGAGAACGTCTACGAGTAGCAATAGTAGTAGAGGGTGCAGGAAGAAGAGTTTCAAGCTTGACTTTGGGTGCTGAAAGCCTTGATCTACAGTACAATATCTAGATAGTGAAAGCAGTTTTGGAAGTACATAGTAGTAGTATAGTTAGTAGAGTGTGTGGGACACAAACGAGCTTTTTGTTGGATAGTTATAGCAGTTTGGCCATCAGGGATATTCTCTATCTCTCTCTCTGGAAGCGCTAGGCGCAATTTAGTAACTGATATATAGCGATATAGCGTTGTTTCAGCTAAACGTTTACTTAGCCTAACGTTAACATTTCTTTTGATTATAGGTACAACTTTATTCTAGAGTTCCACTTTGATTGGGGTTAACTTTAACAATTTATTGTAAGCATGTGCGTTGCTTGAATATAACTTTGTTCCATTCACTGGATTCGATTTGGTTTCAGAAACCTCCATGGAAGCCGCGCCTTCGAGGCGATAAATGATGCTCCAAGAATATATATTTTGGCTATATCTTCAACTATCTCTGACTTTAGCTCTAGCTCTCGTTGGAGTGATACTGGTTTTGATTTTTGAAAATTGCTTCGATTCGTAAACCGCCCACTTGCATGGGATCTCGGAGTGGGAGTGGATGGAGCGGGATTATCGGGACCGGGACCGGGAACGGATCTTGGGATTAGGGCTCGTCGGAAATGGAAACGTTATAGGTAACGGTATTGTAGTAGAGGATACGTGCGATTGTTTTAAAGCGTTTTGCGTTTTTCTTTTGCATTTTCATTTGTACGATTCCACAGATTATTTACATCGTTCATCGATCGATCATCATTGGTTCAAATTAAAATTTAAGTTTTAATTTCATTAAACATTTTCATTTAGTTTGGTTCGGTCAATTTCAATCGGTTTTAGGTTTGTGGCACACGTAAAATGCAAACGAATCGAGTTGAAAATATATTTATACATACATAAATATATATTTAGAGAAGTTAAATAAAATTATTGTTAGATAATAAAAGCATTTCGAAGGGGGGAAAACGGGGTTCATATATAGAATAGATTTCAGAGAGATTCGAGGTGTACATTCAGAATGTTTCAATTCGGGGTTATTGGTATTTGTTGTTGTAGTTGAGTTGTTGTTGAGTTTTGTTGTTGTTTGTTGGAGTTGCGTGTTTTATTTTTTATATATTATAAATTTCGAAAGAAATATATCCGTCGGTTTTCATTTTGGTATCGGTTGTTTTGGAAAATGTTTCGAATTGAAGTACGAAATGAAATGCATTAAAAATGAAATATTTCGAAGGATTTTTAGTTTTTGAGTTTGGCGTGTTTCGACAATGATTTCGAAAAATGATTAGAAGAGAGAAAAAGAAATGAAAGAATATATAATATAAATACATTTAACAAATTTTAGTGTGTGTGTGTGTGTGTGTGTGTGTGGTTGTGTCTATGTTCTGGATGTGTCTGTCTGCGTTCGGTGTTATCGGATAGTTTTCGCTGTTCATCTTTGCACTTGGATGAGTCACATTTACAAATGAGTCCCAGGAGGTGGGTCTTCAGGTGGGTGAGTTATCTTATCTGAACACTGAGAGTGAAATCGAGAGTGGGTGGAAGTGGTACTGGAACTGGAAGCTGGTGGGTGGTCGGGTGGTTGGGTGGCTGTGGTGGGTGGACACATAGAGCAGAAAAGTTTACAACAAGTACGACACTCAGTATGTGGGTGTGAGGTTGGTGTGCACACTTATGGAAGGATCTTACTCATGCCCGAACCGAGGGAATTGAATACAGATTCTTTGAGAGGGGTGGGTGAACTTTTAACATGGTCTTATCATTATATTTCTCGGCGATCAAACGACACTTAGGTGAAACAAGAATTATTCAGAGGTGTGTGGCTGTTTGTGTGTGGAATGTACACAGTGGGAAAGAAATAATATGAAGCGATACTAACGTATTTTTTTACAATGTAAGACACCTGCAACAAATGATGCGCAAAGTAAGAAAAGAAAATGAAACAATTATTAGACTTGGCTAGTCCAGATAGTTAATGTCTGACTACATTATATTAGAATCTATATATTAATAGGCATGGTATGGTAAGTGTGTAACAGATGGATTCAAGTTTTAGTATGAGGTGTGGTTCTATGGGTGAATAGGTCAGAAATTAAGTAGTAGTTTAGCTGAAGTTATTATTCAGTTTTTGGTTGTTAGGAATTTTTACAATTTATCTATGAATGGGTGTTTCTATGTATGGTTCTCATTAAATATTATCAGTATCCTTAGTTTTCATGGTCTCAGATGTTTTTTAATATATTAAATCGGACAGGAATTAATCTTACATTTCTCCCTCAATTTCTGACTATCAAAGTGAGTTTGCTTTTGATCGTTTTCAGGTGCATGTCTCTGTATGTGTGATTGTGTTTGCATGTGTGTGAGTGTTGATCTAAAAAATACTACGTTTATACTTTACTTGGCCAAATTTATCAATGGACACAAACTAGTAAACCAAAAAACGCGAATTTTCACATACAACTCAATACGGTTTTTTAAAACTTAAAGCAACAAACTTAAAAATTGTCTTAAATTTTGGGCGAACCAATTTGTTCGAATCGTCAAGTTTTCCAACTAATTAGCGAGTTCAAGGAAGAGTTGTGTTTCGGTGCGTGTTTTTAATCGTTTCGTTTATGCGGGTAGTTGACTGGGACGGTGATGGTAACTGTGTTTATGCGAAGACAGTTTTGCTGAATTTGTTCACTATCAAAACTATTAAAAACAGGAATCAGATTTTTAAAAGAAAAAATATCATTGCGTTCTTTTAGAGTTTTTTGTTTGATTTTAAACTAGTTAAAATTTATTGTTTTTAATTTTTTTAATTTATTTATTTATTTACTGTAATAATTTTAAAAGATTTATTTTCTGTGTTATAAATATGAGTACTTGTTTAACCAATTTAAAACGTTTAAAATTTTGTTACCTATAAAAAATATTAATAAAATTACATCTTTGTATTTGTAAAATCAAGTAGAACATACTTTTAAATCGTTTATTTTTCCGGTTTTAATTTAAGTTAGAAAGGTAATAAATTTATAAAGTGCTTGGCATAAACGCAGTTCGTGACTGAGACTGTGACTATGACAGTGACCGTGACTGCGGTGACAGTGAGCAAATGAAGAGCTTAATTATGATTTCATCTTCAGATTGGTCGAGTGTTTGACGCACTGAACCTTGAGATTGGTTGTGGATATTTAAAGTACATGGCTAGAGAGATGTGTTTTATATGCAAAGCAAACATCAACTGGCTCATAACCATCATTATCGTTATGATTATTATTATCATTGTCGTCAGCGGCAGCCTCATCATCATCATTATCATAGTCAGTTTTTATCATCACCATCATCGTGGGCACCTTGGTTCCCATAGTGTTTCTAGTGTTGGGTCTGTGTGTGAGTTGTGAGTGTTTAGTGGGTTGTTGGGTGGTTCAGTTTTTTTTTTTTTTTTTGGCTTGGTTCGGTGGTTCTGGTGGTTCTGGTGGTGGTTCGGGGATGGTGGCTCAGCTGAGTTGAGTGCTCCAGCTGGCGGGCATGATTACAGCTCGCCGCCAGACCTCTCTGTTAGTGTTGGCTGTATTAGTTGTGGGGTGGCTGAGGTTTTTTCGGTATATTTCGGTATCGGTATCAGTTGAGGTTTGAATTTGAATTAATTTTCATTTTTATGTTTTTTTTTTTCTTTGGCTGTTTTTGTTTTTGCAATGGGTAATTTTTTTATATTTTTTTTTGGTAGGTTGGTTGGTTGGCATATTGTTGTGGTTGTCGTCGCTATGCGAAAATGTTTTGCCTTGCCAGACCGTAAGAGAATACTTACACAGCACTCGCGGAACTGTTTGGCATCGATGGGCGATGTGAAGTTGAGGCCCCAGGTGTCGTTGGTCATGGGATCCTTCCAGTAGACAAAGCATTCCGATGCCTGGCCAATGCGTGTACCTAATGGTTACATAATTGGGATGTGCATGAGGATGATGGGGGAGTGGCCCTAGCTTCAATGTGCACTCACCTGGCTGCACGAGTCTCACGTCGAGTATCTTGTCCACCTGGCTGTTGTAGGCGGTGATGTGAAAGATGCACTCGGGCGAGTCCTGAATGCAGGTGATGTTCACAGGAACCAAATCCTCGGACACTTGTTGCCACTTGACGGTGCCGGCTCCGCTGGCTGACACATGGAAGACCTCTGCCCACAACCTGAACGAACTATCGTTGGTTAATTAAGTTTCAACAATGGATGGTAGTTGTTTTTTTTGTGGGTTTTTCGATGCCGATTCGAATTTTTGGATGTAGTGCACAATTGTTAGATTTTGGTTTATTGGGTTCGAGAGGAAATTTGGTAAAACAAAGAAACGCATTTTGTTGTTATAGTTGGTTGTTGTAGTTGTAGTTGTTGTTGTTGTTGCAGTCGTAGGTAGGAAGGAAAAGTTGAAGCAGGACACATTTGTTGTAGTTGTTGTGGTGGTTTGGTGGTTTTGCCGCATCAATTTGTGTGTGGTTTTAAGGTGTATTTGGTTTGATTTAGTCGTAAGTTGTAAATTGATTTTTTTGTTTTTTGAGAAAGAAAGAAAAACCAGAAGAAGAACACAATTAGTTGGATTGAAAAAAGTTATCGAAAGAGCGAATTCAATTGTGGTTCGGTAGTTGGTAGTGGCGGTGGTGGCTTGGAGGCTCTTTTTCTTCAGTCAGATAACATAAACAGAGTCGGGCTAAAAGAGTGGACAGTTTTAGAGAGAGTTAGAAGGTTAACCCACCTCAGTAGATGGCCATCGCGACGACGGGAGCTCTGCCAGGGTGAATCCTCATAGCGATAGGCCTTGCGCATCAGCGGGGCACAGGAGCAGCTCAGTTTGTTACCCATGGCGCAATTGGCACAGCTTGCGGCAGATCCTGATTAGAATATTGCATTTAGTTGGGGGATTTTTAATTGGGTTTACTATTTAGAGGGACTATAAGCTCACCTTTACCAGAGGCACCCCGATGTCACCACATGCCGCTCACGTCCGCCTGCGAGAGCGCCTGTCCGCGATTCAGCGACTGTGACCGCTGGTTGTGCCGATGGTTGTGGTAGCGACTCGATCGCTGCAATAAATCAAGAAAATAACATTAGGAAAATGAGTTTATCAAACATTAGTTAATAACTTCTAAAAATATATTTTAATATTAATTTAATTAACTAAAGGCTTTCTATTTAATGAGCTCCATTTTGCACTCGATAGGATAACCATCTGCAATTTTTTAACAAATGTGATCTGCACAAGTCACAATTATCTTTTTAACTAAGAAATAAAATGAAAAACCATACCTAAAAAAAAACTGGGTCAAAGAATGGCTGTCTCTCACCTAACTTTAAAACTAGGGAAAACAATTTAGAAAAAATGTATTATCCGTTTTCCTAAAACAGATTAGCTACTTTATTGAACACCTTTAACAAAATAAAACAACTCTTCTACAAAAAAAATTATTTGTAAAATGCAAAGGGTCAAGAACCATTCATCACTTTTTTAAGATGCTGTTTTACCCTAAGAAAATTAATGTCAAGAAGTGGGAGGCAAAAGAAAAATAAATCATAGATAAAAATCAACTTAGAAAATCAATAAAAATGTTTTAAATATTTAAAATACCGCCAACGAAGGCTGCTCAACGAGTTTCAGGTCGGGGCTCTCCAAGATTAAAGCATTGAAGCAACCCACGCCACAGTTTATTATCATCAAATCAAGCCAGACCGAGAGGTGCGAACGCTAGTGCAGCAATATTTCCCCCGCTCCTTTCCCCTAAAAAACACATTGTGTAGGTGTCAAAAACAAAAGCGATGCATAACTCAGGCCGAACGATGTAAGGCGGAAAAGGTGCTTTGAAGTGTTTGCCTTTGATTTTCCTGGTCACCTCCCGCAGACGTTTGCAATCCGAAGTGATGCAAAATCTGAGGTGAGATGGTACACATTTTATTTTTATGTGGATTAAATTTTAAAAATATATTCACAGTCTGGCCCATATGCTGGCCACAATTGTTGTTCACTCGCACAGATCGCTTTATATGCTATATATATGTATATATATTTGTATAGCTATTTTTGTTTACATCGCATGACCCAGAGGGCGACACACACAGACACCTGTTTTATGAATCGGTTTTGGCCATTCAGTTGCCGGCTTCTCCAAACGGTTCGAATTGCGGTTTACGGATCGGGGCTGACGAGATCTTGAAAAAGCCAAAACAACATCACAAATGCACGCCGCAGACTCAACTAAAAGACTCGAAAGAAAATCCACATCCAAACCAATTTTCATCTCTCGGAGATTGGGCTTTCGGAGATCTCTTGGCGTCTCTAGAGCGCCACAACGCCCACATGGAGCTCTCTGTTCGCTCAAGAGATCAGATCTCTGGCGAGATATGCTTGTACCACATGCATGCGATCACCAAGTGGACCACTCCACTCCACCACAATGGGCATGGGAAACCCAAATGGGAATCCGTAGTGGGAATGACAATGGAATACGGGGGAAAATGCGGAAAATGGGGGAAATGCGGCTCTCTCTGTTCGCGTGCAGCCAGCACGTGTTGTTGTCAAATTTATTTTTAAAATCAATCCACTCTCGCCACTCTCCACTCTCATTAGAATTTCAATTGACACACATTTCGGGGCGATGAGAGACAGATCGAAATGGATCATCAAGTTGTTGACAACATTAGAGGGAATGTTAAGAATATTCTCGGGGAGAAAAACTAAGAAAAGGCTTTTGTTTTAATAATGATTTGTTGAGGCTTTGCTGGTGGATTAATTTCATTAAAATAAATGCTGACGTTTTAACATTATGTTAAGTCTAAGAGGAATTAAACTTCTTAGAAATATATTTTTCTTAAGGTGTTTGCATTTAAAGATTTAAAATTAAGAGACTAATTTAATTTGAAAAGATTATTGTTAAAAAAAATTAGTTTCTAGATGTTTTGAAAGAATTTTCTAACTGTTTCTTAAAAATGTTTATGTTCAATTTGTTTCATTCTTTGAGAGTTTTTAAGAAACAAAATTTAAAAAAAATAACAAAATGCTTGTTTATTTTAAAAGATATTATTTCAAAAACATTTTCTTTTAAAGACTTTTTAAACACCATATCGTTTGAAATGCTTTGTTTTTTTTGGGATTCATGGAGAAGAATTTATGGATGGGTATTTGTTTTGTTTATTTTTTTTTTATGTTATAAATAATACACACCTCCACATGGCCCCAACCATCGGCGTTCATTTTGGCGGCTGCCTCGACACTTTCCTTGGCGCCCATTGTTTTGTTTTTGTTTTAAGATCACGTTCAGTTTGCTTGGAAATTGTATCGCTTTTTTTCCTTTTATTGGAATCTCTCGGCTCTTGAAGGGCTTTTTGAGATTCAGGATTCGGGCAGCTGTCAGATGTTATTTATTTTGGGCCCAAGCGGAGGACCAGGAGCGTCTGCGTTGTGAAGACTCGGTTCAATGTATAAATATTGAGCGGATTGACGTTGACGTCGCTCCTGCTGTCACACACACACCAGCACTCACACACACGCAAACAAAGGGCTCTCGCTCGCTCTCTCTCTCTCTCTTTGGGGAGAGCGAGGGATGCTGAAGCCGTTGAAGGCGGCTTTCAATCGACTTTCGTCGGGTTGAACGCGGTGGTGCTGACGTTGAAAGCAGTTAAATAATAGAACAGGAGCATGTCCTGCTCGTCGGTGTATGTATGGTGGTGTGTGTGCGGGTATGGTATCCTGCTGGTATGTCCTGGCCTATATGGCGTATACGTGTATTATTTATGCTGCAGAATGTTCTTGCTGATGCTGCTGCTCCTGCTTTTTCTCCTTCTCTGGAGAACTTTTATTCCTTTGTTTGTTCTTTTTTCTTGTTGTTTTTTCTCCTTTTAGTCAGTTTATCGCCTTGTGCTTTTTAACGGTGCGTATGATTAATTTTTGTATATTTTCAGTTGATATTATCTTAAGTTTTTTATGGTTTTCTCTTGTTTAAATGCCTAAGATAAGGTTTTTAGTTAAATTTTTGTCGTTTTATCCTGTAGCCCTTGATTTGGCAACGCCTTTCGAGGCCCACCGAAAAAAAGTTCTTTTCTGGCTTCCTTTTTCGTTTATTTCAGAAACCAATTGCGAATATTATTCATGTATCACTTTTCACTGTTTTTTAGAGGAATTTTCGGTGTATTTTTGAGTGATTTTCGGCTGGAAATATAAAGATTTTCCCTTTTTTTCGCCACGAAACGAGCAGGATGAAGGCGCTGTGTATTTTCGTGTGGCCAAAATACCTACAAAACTGGACGAAGCCCCAAACGAAATGTTTTCACTTAACGAAACAGGAGCAGGCAGAGAAGAGCGGAGAACGAGATGAGAAAGAGAGCAAAGTAGAGCAGAGATGAGCGTCGAATTACAGCGACAGCCGAAAATTGCTAACCCCACCTCTCTCCCTCTCCCACAGGCTTATATTTTAATTTCGATTTCTTTCTTGGTTTTCCGTCCGTCGGGTATCCTTTATTTTGTATGCCTTCTCCTCCGCCTCCTCTTTTTCTTCTTCGTTTGCTCCTCTCGCTGCTAGCGTGTGTGTGTGTGTGTGTGTGTGTGGGCTTAGCTTAGAGGTATGTGCAGTGGCTTTGACCCCCTTCACCCCCCTCCTCACTTTTCGCTGCGTGTGTGCCTCAAAAAAGTTGCATAAATCACCACACCTTAATTTACTTAAACGACGTTTCTTGCTTGGCAATGATTATTATTTGAATTTTACTTGAGATTAATTCATTTTTGCTGGCCTCGTGGGCGTTTTTTTCCACTTGGGCACAAAAGTATGCTACACTTTTTTTTTGTTTTCTTATATCAGTTGCTTGTACTGTGATTTTGATTATTTTTATGTGTTTAACTTTGAGCTTTATTTAGTTAGGATTTTTTATTGGTTATATTTAAAAGCTTTAGTTGTGTTTTGGTTATTATTTTTCAAGCAAGAGAAAAGCGAGACAACCGTCGACGTCGACTTCGAAATTCGTTTTGAGTCGCTCAAATGCAGAGAGATGCTGCGACGCCGACTGCGCAGCTGACAGCGACGTCGCTGCAACTGTTGGAATGTGTGCCACACACACACACACACACTCTCCTCTTTTGGGGTGGCTCTTGTGCTCTTGTTGTTTTTGGCCCTTCGTTACATGTGCTGCTGCTGCCGCTGTGTGCGAAAGTTTTAATGTCTCCCCAATGCACGTGTGTGTGTTTGTGTGTTTGCGTTAATGTAATATTAATGTTATAATTTGCTAGGCGGAAAGGACAACGAACGTGCCGAGTTAGCGACATCAATAATGCAGCAAGAAACATAAAGGGTATGTGAGACAAGTTAGTGGGTGGGTGGAATTAGTGGGGTGGGTGGTTAGTGGTGAGGGGGGGGGGGGGTGGAGATGGGGGGTTGGTGCCGTTTGAGCATGCCAATTAAAGCACTCCTCTATTTTCCAACACTGCCCCACAAGGCAAAAGTACCGAACAGCACGTTCAGCACAAAGTAAAAGTGAAAAGCAACATCAAAATTAATAAGTAGAAAGGATGCTGACGCCGGCGTCGCAGTCGCTACCGCTATCGCTGTCGCTGCCTCAGTCAGCAGCAGAGGAAAGAGAGAGAATAACTTCTGATGCTGCGCCGTTTCAACTTTTAACGAAACTTTCGTTCTGACAGCGACCAGCTGCAGCCTCTCTAACGGTAATTATTTCCACAAGCCGCTTGCCATAAATTGTTTTTTTTTTATATTTACAAAATGTTTTTAATAGTTGCAATATATTTTTTTAAATATTTTTTTAAAGAGAGCATTACTACCTCTCTATTTCAATAGGTGTGGCAGCGTTACAAAAGCTCTTGCCCGCCCACTCACATCGGCAAAATACCGTTATCTCTCGCTGCCTCCAAAAGACGTCATTAGAAAACTGCAGCTTGCAGCTGACGGCGGCAGAGGCAGCGGCAGAGCTCCAAAGGCGCGTCACCCACTAGCAATAACAAAAACAACATGGCATAAAAGACAACAACAAAAAGTGGTAACTGAAAAGTTAACTGAAAATGGCCAAAAAAAAAATTGTTGTTTTTGCTCTGCGCTGCAATAATTGGCCATCTGTGTGTGCGTGTGTGTGAGTGCGTGTGTGTGTGTGTGCTTTTTGTTGTTGCGTAAGGCTTTTTAGGGCAACTGGAGGGTGTGGTTTAGGGTTACCAAAAAAGTAAAGGCTTCCATCGAGAAATTTAGGCTAAGAAAAATACTTTTGTGTGAAATTATAAAACTAAAGAAAACGATATACTTTTAATCTGTCCCAAAAGCCATCTTAGTGAATATTTAAATGATTTGTGGGCTCCTTTTTTAGAGGGTGTGGTTGCTGCGCAGTTTCCGCTGCTCATCCGTGTTTGGGCGCGGTGGCAACTCTAACATCTGTTTTTTGGCCAACCTGCAATCTCTTGCACCTTTTCATCTCGATTAATGTTTTTATGAATGAATGGCCAAAATCAACAACAAGCTGAAAGCTTTTTGCAGGCAGACGCGGGTACTAAATACTAAACGAAAGCTGTTTTGGCTAAAATCATAACTAACTACAGTCGAAATTTTTGAAACAAAATAAAAACAACAAAAATTTAAATTGAAAACTAACTAAGTTTATTTAATTGAAAATTATAAAACATTTCCTTCACATAAAGCTGCGTTCATGGAAGTAGTAGTGTTTCCTCTCATCAACATAAAAGCATTGCTTTGGTTATATTTCCTATTTAAATATAAACCAAAATAGACTTTGTAAAGTAGAAAACAATAAAATCTTAAACATTTTCTGTATTTATTCTTTACTTTTTACTTTTACTTTTTATAAGTTTTTGACAGAAATCCTGACCCATCCCACAGTATTGAAGGTTTTTGTATAGTATGCAGTGTATTATACAAAATTATTAAAACCAGAATCATAAATCGTGTACAAAAATCAAGTATACGAAATGTAAGCCAACTCTCCCAATATGTTTCTTTGGTCTATTGATGGCTCAATTAACAAATTTAAAAAAAGTTTTTACTTAGTGTTCTCTCACTTAGCGTTTATAAAATAAATTAATATTAAAATAAGCTTAAATAATTTAATTTCTTAAAATTATTTAACCGCGAAATACAAAAAAATAGCTAAAAAATCCCATAGCAATGACTCAAACCCATCATTATCGCCTATCGATAGTTTAGTGTTGGCTAAGGATGAAATGCAACTATCGTTTCAGAAGAAGAGGAGGAGAGGCAACTTGTGGATTAAAAAATACAGACGCCGCCAGATTTTGAAAACAAACATTTAAAACATCAAGTTAGGTGGAAATGCTGGAGGCGGAGGGTGAAGCAGAAATCCTGGACGGTTTGAGCAGCGCAGATGTGGGTCCGGAGGCAAAGGGTTAGTATGGAAACACCACCTGGAGCTGTAAACTCCTGCAGTTTCAGGACATGTTTGTTTACTTTGCAGAATATAATTTACTGCGCGCTGATGAGGAGTACCGCAACGGCAATGTGGAGCACTCTATTTACTACCAGGTCAAGGCCCAGTTCCAGTCCACGGATCTGCGTTATCTCACCGAAATGGAGGAGCTGGAGAACCAGCGTCCCACAACGGAGGATCTCATAAAAGCCGCCTCTAACCAGGAGAAAAAGGACTACAAAACGTTTGTTAACAATCTAATACACCTAAAGATTTGTCATCTAATAAACCACTCTTAGCAACAAATTCCTGCAGAACATCATCAAGAATCTCCAGCAAAAAGAGCGGGAAAAACCTCCAGAAAAAGTAACCAAAGAAACTATGGACTACCTGGACTTTCTGGAGGATGTGCGAAATCCAACGGAGGGTCTAACCCGCATCTCGGACATATGTGATCAAATGTCCGACGAATGGTGTGTGCTGCAGCTCTGCAAGAGCTTCAATCCCGCCACCACCTACTCCGTGTTCAACGAGATCTTTGCCAGCGATGGAGCCATCTATCTCTCCCTGCTTAAACACTGTCGCAGCCCCCAATTGGAACCCATTTGCATCCGATTCGCTGGCGGCACTCTGCCCACTCTTTTCCGGGAGTACAGCACACTGGTGCAGCGATTCAAGCAAGTGGTAATGGTGGATCCGCAGGGTACCAAGAGCACGGAGGTCAAGAAAAAGTACTGGGAGGAGTTGAATGCCTTTGATACTTTTCTGCAGGTAAGAGCGACTTCTAAACAAGAGATTATTATAATACTTATGTGTTTTCCCCTCTAGAAAATCCATACCGACTTTCGTGACATTATTTCACCCTTCTCCTTCCTGTTCTTTGGCAAACGTTACGACTGCAGTGCGGTTAAAAAACAAACCAAGATTATTTATACTCGCGTTGATGATTTCTGCCTGCTTTATCAATGGAGCAACCACCAGCGTGTTCTGCTTTCCCAAGCGGCTCTGCACGCTAATCGACTCAGTGCCGCGGATCTCAAGCTCATCTGCTATGAACTCTCCAGCGTCGAAAATGAGACGCAGTTGGTGTACGAGATGCTCAAGGGATTCGCAAGCGACTGGACGCAAGTGGAGGAGCGCCAGCAGTTGGCGTCCAGGAGATTTCCCACCATTCTGGTGGTCGATGAGGTAGTCTCATGTCTTGAACAGTCAATTATCCCATATCCACATCCAATTATTTCTTTCCGTTTTAAATTACTTTTTCTAAAAACTTGAATGAAATGTAACCCTTTAAATATTTAAACTGGCTATTTTCCTCTTTATGAAAACTCTATCTACAGCTTCCGACAACTAACTTCAATATTCATCCTTTTATTTCAGCGCTTGGACCACCTCCATTGGGAGCAGTTGGTTACCGTCCAAGAGTTCTCCCGCGTCAAATCGCTGCATTGCCTATGGCGATTGTACCAGCATCACAAATCGAACATACGGCATGGTTACTACGCAACGAACATCAAACAAGGCATGTGTGTGGTAAATCCAAGTGGGGATTTAGAGAACTCCGGCCGCAGGCTGCGAAGCTTTTTTGAGTACTGGCTACCCCAGTGGCAGCACCTTTTCGAAACCGAGCCCACCGAGGAGGTGATGGTGAAGAGGGCCCTGCAAGCAGATTGCTTTGTGTATGATGAGATTTTTTAACAATAGTAGGACAAGCTAATCATTTAGAATATACTCTGTAGCTACGCTGGTCACGGTTCTGGGCTGCAGTACGTACATGGACGAGTGATTTGTCGTTCCCGGGTTCGCAGCGTGGTCTTTCTATTTGGTTGCGATTCTACGCGGATGTTGGGCACCGGTTTGTACAGCGCCTTGTATGGAGCCCATGATTACTACCACGGAGCCCTGTGTCCCTCGATAATGGGCACACTGATGCCTGCTTTGGACGGAAATTTAGATAATGTTTCGGTGACAGTACTGAGTCTTTGGTTGGCTCCGGGAGATAAGAATGTGATACCCTGGACGCACATCAATCCTACGTACTGGCACAAAAAAGGCATTATAAAAGGTGGGTCTTCATAAATAACTTGTTGTGACTACACATTACCCTCAAACAACCTTTGGTTACTGAAAACTAAATACTTTTTCAGGAATGGAGGAAAACTCGCCCACGTTGGACCAGCAACCCAATTACCATCTGGGCAGCCTGTGCTCCATTCTCTCGCTGGTGCATCAGGGCAAGGTAGAGCCGAAAGCCTACAACTACTGCCTTTACGTGTGTCGCGGCCTGCCCGCATGGAATTTGGCCGTGGAAAAGATTCCTTTATAGTTAAAATCGTGTTTGTGTCGTGGAGTGGAACTCCCTAGCAAAGGAAACCGTGTACAATAATCTTTTCTAATTGAACTACTCATTCAAGTGGAAAGTGGTGCTCATTAGATTGCATTAAAAGTTATTTGTAACACTCAGAGTCTTAGAAATAAACCAGTACATTGATATATTTAAGAAAACATTCAAAAGCACTTACCTTTTCTAACTTATTTGGAAGATTAAGTGATGTTTATAGATTAAGCACTTTTACTTGAAGATTTCTCGTTTTTTATTTAGTTTGTTGTTTAAGTAGGAGTTTTAAACATGTTTAGGCTTTGTACATTGTGTTTTGGTTGTTGGAACTTTAAACCGTTTATGAGTTTGTTAGATTAATTGATTTAGGTTAGAGTTTTTGTTTGCTTTAATTCGAATCATGCCAGAGACAGAGAGTAGAGGTTCATTCTTACATTTGCCTGTGCAAAAACAAGGAGTGAAAAACGTTAACTCGAGTACAAATCTTTATGTGGGTGAGGCAAAAGCAAGAGCAAAAAAAAAGTGAAAGTGAGGTGCAAACGACAGTCAGAGAGAAAGATAGTTGGAACATTGAGAGTTTATAAAAATTGCAGAAATAATTGAATGCGAGGAGAGATTATCAGGTTGCACACCCTAAACCTGGGCCGCAGCGAATGTGTAATGTCTGAGTGGCCAGAAACGCCCATCTATTTATTTACTCGCACTCGTTTGTCGCCCCATTCGCTCTCCACAAAAACGCGACTCATCTCACCTCGTTCCCGTCCTCGGGTTGCCCTTTTGGCAAGAGCTTTTCCTCGTTACCCCTTCCCCTTACCCCACTGAACCTGCGGCGACCTCCAACCGCCAGCATCGCATCTACTTGACCTACTAACGGCTGTCGCATTATGACACACATTCGTTAATTAGGCCCAGCCCTAACTCCCTTTCGGGACAAATCCAGTCGAATCATCATCATCATCATTGGGCACGCGGCGTATGCGTAATATTTGCATGCCACTAAACCGGAGGGACACACCTCCGAAGCAGCGCTTCCCTATTTATGAGTTACCAATAGCTGGAATGGGATGGGCGGCCAGTGTCCTTCGACCTGATGTCTCAATGCCGTGAACAGCCCTCCTCCTCGTGTGTGAGTTAAATCAAATTAGCACCAAAAGGGGGGCTGGGTATTAGTAAATCCAAGGTGCATGCCACACCCCCAAATGACACCCCCTAATACGAAGATGGGGAACGAGAAACGGGGACTGGGAACAGGGAACAAGGCAAGGCGCGGCGCGGCGAGGACTTGGAACATGACAGGAGACAGCGTCAGAAGGAGGATATTACATAACAGGCGCTCCCCATGTAAATCTCGTTGTAAATTCTGTGTGTGCGCTTGTGCTTTTGAGTTTGTGTGTGGGTTTTTGTGTGTGGCTTGCCCCAAATGAATGTGCGATGACGTTGACGTTGCTTTTGTTATTGTTATTGTCAGTTGCTGTTGTTGTTTGTGTCGACGATGCTGCTGGGCTTTATTATTGTTTTGCCCAGTTAAAAGTTAATTTTTCGCCTTTTCTGTTAACCTTGAACTCTTAGTTTTCGCCAGAATTTTTCGTTTCCATATTTTTGTTAATTTGTTGATAAAACGTTTACTTCTTTTATGCAAAAAAAAATTAGTTGTACAAATGTTTTGGATTAACTTTAGTTGTTTTTTTTTTAATTTTTTTTAATTGTATTTATATGTTTTGAAAATTTGTTGCTGAAACGCTTTGTTAACTTTGTTGAAATTCTTTTAGTTGTCTAAGTTATTGTTTTTGGTTGAAGTTGCTTTGATTTGCTGTCTTAAATCTGGGTCTTTTAATTCTGTGTTCATTTTTATTGTAAATGTAAATTCCGCCGCGTTGCACACAACAATTCTCTGGCAGAGATCAACTGAGACTGAGAGCTCTAGGGTCGTCCCGCATAAGCAGTTGCATCCTTTTGGGTATCCCGCTCCTGCTGCTCCTGCTCCTGCTGATGCTTCCCATCGAAGGACATGCGAGAGAGAGAAAAAAGGAGAGCCAACCCGAACAATGTTGCAAACCAGCCAAACCAGCCAAACCACAACAAAAACAGCCCAAAGGGCCAACCAACACAGAGAGCCAAAACCAAAGAGAGAGCCTCGAAAAAAGGCAGGACTTTCTTCGCCTGCTTTCCTTCTGGCCATGTCCTCGCCTAATCTCTTTGTTGTTGCTGCTGCTGCTCCACACACTGTTTCACTTTCAAGGGGTGGCAGCTTACAATGATTCTGCGTTTTCATGGTGACTCTGGCCTCTGCCTCTGTTGTTGCCCCAAGGAAAGCTTCAATGTTGTCAGTGGCCACGTGACTTTCCAGCAGGGCTTTCTTATCAACCGAGAGCTTTAAGTTCGCCCTTAAGGGTGTCAAAGCTTCAAATTTAGTTAGCCGATTGAGGGATGCTCTCTAGCTTAATTCATTTACTTCCGTACTCTAATCAAAAGGCTTAGCTGCTAAGTCCTAGTAAGTAGTATAAACTTAGCCTAGAATGGGGGTTGTAGGGGTTGTTTTTGTTTTTTTTTTTTTGTTTTTCCATTTTCAAATTGCCACCCCTCTTATATCTAATGCACTTAAACGTAGTAGCTAGTTTTGTGTTGTACGTGGGTTTCTTTGATTTGATGCGTGTTTTTAGATTTCCATTTTGTACTTGTCAAAGAAGTTTGTAACTTCCAACTACCAACCCTTAGTCTCCCAGTTCTCCTAGGTGGCCTCTTCGCTCCTCTCCTGGCTTCCGTTTCCACTTCCGCTCTCGCTGTTGCTGTGGGTTTGGTTCTGCAAAAGGATGTGGATTAATCTGGGTTGGGGATCTCAATTTATTTCGGTGATAATTACCACATTGCGGTGCGGGCAGTCGGCATGGAGGTGGTCCTCGCCCCGGCAGCGGTGGCATCTCTTCGGCTGCGGACCCAAAGCGCATTCGGAGGCAATGTGGTTGGCGAATTCGCCGCAGTTGTAGCAGCGCATGCGGCGAGTCCGGCGATTTCTGGGGAAGGACAAGGCGGAAAATCAGTGGGTGGATATGGGGATGGGCCGGCGACAAGCCTCTCTCACATGCGTGGCCTGTAGGTGCTGCCGTGGCAGTTCTCGCCCTGCTTCCCGGACACCCTGGTGGCCTCCAGTCCGCGGGATGTGCGCTGGCACTCAAACTCCACCTCCTCCTGCTCGCCCAGCGAACGGAAGCCCGACATCTGGATGACACTCTAAAGGGAAGGAAAATTATTTTGGTAAATGATCTCTTTATAAAGCAAAGTGTATTTAAATTTTAACTAAAATCGATCTTGTTTAATAGGCAATAGACTTGAGGCTAGGAATAAGTATATTTAAAAGTTAAGGAAGTTAACTAACTTTTTTTGAGCGTTTAAAATTGTTATACAATTTTTAAATACATGTATAACTTGAAAATTAGTTAAGCTTCAATATTGGAACAATGAAATAAAATAAATATAAATCTTTTTATAATTCCACTTTTTTGTATCAAAATAATTTTTTAGTTAGGATCAATAATTACTTATTGAACTATTGAATATGTACGTTGTAGGAATAAAACTTACAATTAATCTAATTATTTTTCCACTCCATGAATAATAAATATAAAATCAATCTTATTAGTTAGAAGTACCCACCTGATGCACGAACACCTCCTGGCCGCCATCGTTGGGGGTAAGGAAGCCCCATCCTTTGGCCACGTTGAACCATTTGCATTTGCCCAGGCGCACACAGCCGCATTCCTCAGCAGGAGTCGCAGGATTGGAAAGACTGGCAGGATTCGCTAAGGAAACGATGGAGATGGAGAGAATGAAAAGGAAACTTGAGTGCGGTGCTCAATTCGATATCCTGTCTGGGAATCCCTGGCCGAGGTTTTGTTATTCAAATGAGCCTAAGCAGAGGCAGCTGAACAAGCTCAGGCTCAGGCTCCTTGCTTCAGTGTCCTTGCCCCATTTGCCGCGAGGCAAGTTCAACTTGGGTTAGATGCCGCCCCGCACCGCCACTTCCCCACCACCCAAACACTCCAGAGCCAGAGCCATTGAAGGCAGCAAACAGGTTTCGTTGTTATTATAAGACATATATTTGGAAATTGAAATTGAAATAGCTGAAAGAGCGTGGAGTTATCTAAGCAGGGGCTCATCTCACTCACACACGCACGCCCAAATTCATTCATAAATTGTTTTCACTTCGCTCGTTCCCATTTAGCTGGCCGCTTATCTTATAGTACAAGATACAGATACTCACTGGCACACACACTGCATTCTCATGCTTAGGCTTATCTGTATCTTCAACTCAAAATCAAAAATTTCTACTTTCGGGGGTTGTTGGCATTTCTAGGTCGCCTCGAGCACAACGTGAATGGAACTCCAAGATCTGGAAATTCTTTTGCGTCTGATAAGAAACCTACATAATTGAATGAAAATCGTAGCAATTTGGTCAACCAACCACCAAGATTATCCCTCTTCCCTTCTTATAGGTAGTATCTAAGTCGCAAACTGGTTTCCCTGTTCAATTAGCTTTGTAAGTCTTGGATATCTTGTGGCTCGAATGCATTGAGCCGAAACTAATCCTGCTGTGTCCTTGATCGTGTGGGGTGGGGTGGGGCTGTGTGTGGAAAGTCGGTCAGCGAGGGGTTGATGACACCTCTGTACATAAAAAAAACCCCGCATTTGCCAATAAAAAATCAAATCAGCGAATGGCAAAAACACAACAGAAAACGAAAAACATACACACCAGCGTATAGCGAACTGCGCAGTATATAAAACAAAAACAGAAACCAAATATTAGGGCGATCGCAGAGCCAATCAGCTTCGACTGTGATAAGATTCCGTATTGAATTTGTTGTCGCCTTTTTTTTTTTTTTTTTTTGGAACACAAAACTAGTTTGCTGGTGACAGGGGAGGGGGGGAGGTCTTGCTCTATTTTTTTTAAACAAACCTGGCCCAGATGAAGACGAGCTCTGACTAATCCTCCTTTCCGTAGCGTTCTCCTCCTGTAGGTTTTCCATTTTGTCTTATTTATATGTTAAATTGATTTTTAACCAGTTAAATTGATTGATTTTCTTTACAAAAATTAACGTTGTTTAAAACTTCACTCCAAGTGCATGGTTTTTCCTGCCAACGAACACACATGTGGCGTAGATGTATCTGTATCTTTCACTGCTACGCACATGCAGCACGCACGCACTCACACACACACGCACACAGACGAGTTATCACAGTTTTCCAAGAGGGGAAATTGGAGGGAAAAGAAAAACGCTGCCGCTGCGCACGACGCACTTCGTCACACTGACTCCGCGTTGCGTTTGACTATTTCTATATTTCTAGGAAGGTCGTCGCTTGGCAGCAGGCCCGAAAAATATTTAGCTCAGTATCTTCAAAACAGTGCGACAGTGTGTGTGTGTGTGTGCGTGAGCGTGGAAAACATCGAGCTGAGTTGAGTTGTTCAGTTGAGTTGAGTTGAGCGTAGTAGCACACGTAAATGTATCTGCCAGATACTCTACATGGCGATCACAGACGAGAGAGAGAGAGCGACCGCTCGAGTGGAGAGAAAATTGTATCTATGTCGACCATTATGCCGAGCACACGTTCGCATGTATTGGTGTCTGTATCTAGCACTCATTTAGTGCGTGAGCCGAGCGCACTTCAGGATACTTCAGCTTTTCAACTGTTATACAGACGAGATGCGTTAGATAGTTTTTTAGGTTTTTAACTTCTTGTAAACAAAAATTAATAATAACTTTATATTAAATATAGTAAGTTGAAGATTTTTAGCAAGTAAGCCTTTAAGTCTTTTACAGTCACAAGAAAGACATTTTTACTGAACTTAACATCTTTACCATGGAGGTATTAGTTTTTAAGAACTTTAAAAAGTTACAAAAACTTAGCTTATTAATACTATAACCAAGATTTCTTTTAACTCAGTAGTAATGAACGTTTCTACTTTCTTATTGGCAATTTTTTAGAGAATCTTATCATTTATTCAATGTTTTAATTTGTAATGTGAAATGACACTAGGTTTATAGGTTTTTAAACTTGACGCGTAAGGTAGACTCTAGCAATAAATTATAATAAAAAAAATAAATAATTTGTTCAAAAGTGGTGTGATATTTTTATTAGGTTGCTCAAATTTTGTGTGTATACATGCAAATTATAAATTAATTACCAATTGTTTTGTACTATATGTCAAGGTTTCAAACGTATTCAAATTTTTCCACGCAGTATTTGAATATTGGCACTCCATTTTTTAACTCAAAGCCTTTATGGTTCCAATTTATTATATGCAATTATTTGCACACCCCAATCCAATGCGTAATTCTGATAGGCTGATGCTTTTCCCAAAGAATGAGGCCCGTAAAAAACCAAATCCACTGATTGGTGAGTGCCAAAAAATTGCATTAAAAAACTCATCTGCAACTGGAGGCCAGCCGGAACATCAACCCCCGCTTCAGTCGCGTGCCGAGCAGCTGGGCGATTGGGATGCGTTTCAACCCCTCGCGGACTTCACTTCACCCCTGCTGCATCCTGAATGCATTGTGCAACATACATATTTGCGAACGGAGCGCCTGCCTCTTCCTTTTCCTCCCCGTTTTGTGACTTCGTTTTGGCTTGCATGCAATTAATTTCGGCACGTGCCCCGCTGGCATCCCGAATCGATGACCAATGCCATTGATGACAGCGGAGCCGAGGGCGGAAACCGTAACGAAAATGTGTGCTGCACCCCATGCATCAAATGTATCACACATTTTGTGGTTCGTAAATTTGGCAAAAACCAGGCCGATTTTGAGTGGCTTGGACGGATAAAATTACCAGAAGTATTTGTCAAATAAATATAAATTAGCTACATTTATTTTAAGGTGCTATAAAAAGCAATAGTGAATTTGTTTTAAAAACTATGCTAAATGTTTCATTGCTTAAAAAACATTAATTTTTACATTTTATATTGGACAATAATTATTTGTTGTGAAACCCAAAATGTACTGAAAATGTCGTTACTTCAACCACTAAAAAAACTAAAATTATGTCTTTTTACAATAAACGAAGAAAATATTTATTTTAGTGTACCTTATTAAGGAAATATAATTAAAACAAACCAAAAAGTTAAACTTAAATTAGGTATGCTTCAATTGAATAACTTTTCATGTAAACCTGAATGTGGTGCTAATAAACTTTTCTTAAAAGTCGTGTTTAAGCTAAATGAATATGAATGTGACGTTTCAACACGGTCAATACATTTTAAAGTAAAGTGAAAAATCAAGTTAAAAGACAAAAAAAAGATGTTTAAATTTGTTAAATGCTTTACCTTTGTATTTGGTTCTAGGACGTCTCATGTAAAATCTCAGCTTACTCTGTTCACTTTCTTAATGCAAACGCATAAAAAACGGTAATTTGAAGACTTAATTTGATGGCAAAACTAGATGAAAAGCCTGGGAAAGCCCCGAGGGCGGCTGCTGTTAATGTTGAGGGGTCACAAAGGGTCAGTTTGATTTTTTATCAACAGTAAGTAAATGCTAAAAGAACCCAAAACAAAGCAGCGGGCCAGCCAGCAGCCAGCCGTCGCACAGTCTGTAATCAATATTTTGTTCTGAGCCGCTCTCAATCCGATGGCCAGTGGTCGGCGGACAAAGCCGGCCAAAGGACGAAGGACCCAGGACAAAGGATGCAACGAGAGCGAAAGTGCCCATTAGGGATGCGATGGCAGGCACTCACATGCGCGTAATTGGAACAGGATTAACAAGGATGCAGTCGAGAAGTTGGGGAAGTGCAGCCGGGCATTGTCCAAGGGGTCCGAGGATTCGAGGATCGGTTCGAGGCATTTCCGGACAGTCGGCCAACACAATAGCCATGAAAATAATCCGCTTTAACTATAAAACGTTGCCAAACAGAAATCAAGGCTGACATGAAAATGAGGAAAATTCCATGCCGGATTTCTATGCAAAATCACAAATGAAAAACCAGAGGGAGGGTTGTGTGTTGGGGTGTATGCACTATAGTATTTCGCTCCATTTAGCCATCCATGTGGCATATCCGCACAGCACGCGTTTGACCCGACCTGGCACCTCGCCTCCCTCTGGTTCTATTTTAGTTTTTGTTTTTTTTTTTTATACTCTCTCCCAGCGATAATCAGGAAACGGTTTTTGTTGCCATCTTTTTATGCGTGAAACGCACACAATTTGCATGTCCAGGGGGGTAAGCACTGAAGTGCCCTACTTTCATTGTTGATTGACATGTGATTGATGTTTCCATTTGCAGTGACAGACCGTCAAAGAGCTCTTAGTCACGTTAAGCTGCCTTTGGATTCAGGAACTGAGTTCAATTAAAATTTACAAAATTTATAGAAATTAAATCAAATTGAAATATTAAAAATAAAATAACAAATGAATGATTTACTTATTTTTTGATTATTTAAAAGCGAAAGAAAATTGCGAAAGAGAAAATCCCAAAAACAATGTTCGAGAAAACTTGCCCCTAAAAGTATGCCAACATTTTTTTTGCTTACTAAACCATTTTATCCAAGTAGAAAATTGCTCGCCTTTAGTATGAAATATTTTTGTATTTATTCTTTCTTTTCGTAATGTTATTAATTGTGATTTTTTAGAGATATTTTATAGAGATATTTCATATATAATTAATAGGAATTTAAGTTGCATTCAAATAATTAGATAATTCTTTTTTTCTGCTTGATTTCGGTTTCTTTTAAATGTTTTTTTTTTAGATGTTCCGCATTTAATTGGCGTTTAAATATGCATATAGTCAATTAATTCGTTTATTGTGGTATAAGAGGTGAGTGATATATAAGCGTGTATACATCTTGAGTCTCGTAAAAATCAACATTGTATTTTTTCAAGAGGGTTCAAACAGAAACTCAATCTCCATCTCGAATATTAAATGATTTTCTTTTAATTGCAATTTTAATTGGGCTTAGCGTTGATTGCAAATAAAATTCGCTGCGTTTTTGTTGTTTCTTTTTTTAATTTTTAATTATTTATGAGAACCAATTTTGTACATTTTGTGTTTATGAGAGAGAGAGAGATAGAGAGTGGGGAAACAATTTCATAGGACATATAACAAAGGCTCTACATGATCTATATAGGGCTGAATTATAGATAATTGTAATTATATAGATTCATACATTTGAAATATTGATTGCAATAAAGGTATACGATAGACTTATTGAATATATAATGGAATATATATTTGGATTTGATTTCTAGAATTGATCCTTGAATCATTTGTGTGTGTGTGAGTGAGTGTGAGTGTGTTCGACCTAAATCAGAGTCACTTATAACACTAAGAAGCAGTCATTTATTCTCCATTTAAATTTACGTTGTGTCGTCACGTTCCTTGAATCCTGAAACAGATTTCAATTACTGTACAAAGTTGGGCGCTTTAACCATAGGCCATAGGTTGTTCGTATGTATAAATAGCTACAGCTATAGCTCTCTACGACTACGTAATTATGTATGTGTGCCTTGTATAAATATATATTTTTAGTCCTAGATTTATCCATATCCATATCCGTATCGTAATATATTACAATGCTTGCTGAAACAAAAAGTTCGGTAAAATATATATCGAAATGTCTGGGGGTTCCGTCTCTCTAAAAAAGGACTGCTGATGGAGCTGGGGTCTCTTTTCTATGAGTTACGAGTATTGTATATATAGTAATTCATTCAGTCTCACAAATAGGAAAGTATTATGTGTGTCGCTTATTTTAGTAGATTTCTGTAACTGTCTCAAAATTTGTAAGTCGATGAAAGTATGGCGAAAATAAATAAACGAAATATTGCACAAAAAAAAAGAAGATTAATAAATACAAAGATGATTGCACAACCAACAAATGTGAGATTAAAACCAAACGAGAAATAAAAAATCAATTTTGTTTTTTGTATAATTTTGATTATCTTCTTTTATATTTTCCATGTATGTAGGCTTGTCTCATCTTTTCTGCGTTTTGCTTTTCTTTAGAAATATTATGCGTAATATATAAATATTGCATATGCTTAGAAATCTTAAAAATAACTTATCCTAGACCTTACGTGGCTAAAACATCTCATCGTCCAACTCTTTTCCTAACTCCTGCTTGCTTTGTATCAAATACAAAAATACAAAAACTTTTGCATAGTCTTAGTCTCAATTATCGGGATGGATTCTTGCGAATTTCCCCGAACTCCCCACCCCCATGTATCTCGTAAATTACAAGACAAATACTTAAGCATTACGAATTGGTGTTGTGTCTTACAGATCGAAGCCGAGCCCTAAGCTCAGCTTTTAATATACAGACCTTATTAGCTAGTTTTAATAATATGCGCTAAATAGAATTTTATGGATACTTAAAGCTAGTCAGCCTCATTAAGATTATAAGCTTAAGTTTAGCTAAAGATTTCATTTATAATATTCAGACGAAAACAAAGACTAATTGAGAGCGTAATTTTGGTAAAGTACAATACGAGCAAATTTTTTGGATTCGGTTTGTTTTTGTTTGTGGTTAAAGGAGTTTTGAGGAAGGTTGAATGGTTAAGGCGCAAAGTAGTTGGGGGGGAAATATCCTAGAGTGTGTTATACTAACGTGTTTATATTTTATGTAATATTTAGTGTGGTCTATAATATAATTCATGTGTTTCAAAATACAAATACAATCGTAAATGTAAATGTGGACAAATGGAAACAGTCAAAAGCACCGATTTTTCAGCTAAGTTTTCTTTACGATTTTTTTTTTGTTTTTCGTTTCTTGCTTAGTTTTTATACGTTTTTTTTTCATAATAATCATAGTAATCATAATAATGATAATGGTAATCCCTAGTGGTCTACGTAATTATATATAGCTAGGCGATACTAGTTCAACAGATGCCGAAATAAGGTTTCCTTCTATTTACAGTTTTGCTATCATTTGTTTGTTGCTGCTGCTGTTCCTTTCGGTTGTGTATATTTAATAAAATACATATAAATATATACTCGTATGTATAATAATGATATATATTCATATATAAAATACGTATATAAGCTTTTCCGATCTGTCCTTATTGTACAGAGATGATCGACTCTAAGCAAATGTTTTCGGTTACTGTTTTTCTTTTTCTTCGCGGGTTTTCAGTGCTAACGAAATTCAAATAAGGCAACTTGAATCTATGTATTGTATGTGTAAATGTTAGTTATCCTTTAACTTCTATCTGTGTATTCTACGTCTAAAGGTGCGCGTCTCAACAAACAAACAAACAAACAAACAAACAGAGAGGGTGAGAGAAACGAAACTGAACTGGAAAACCTAAATGCATTTTCTCTCTCGTTTTTTCAGTTTTCCCGAATATTTTCCCCATTTATTCTCCCATTAACAATCGCTTTCTGTTAACCAATTTTTACGTCCTTTATATGTACGGTGTGTGTGTGTATATATATAAAATATTTATCAAAAATAATATGCCTTTAGTGCTCTCCTGCCATGCTGATAATGATGAGAAGAAGAATTCATGGGTTTGCCAATTGGTGAGATCTAGTTTTCATAGCGCGAAAATGAGTTTTCCAGGGGTTGGAGGATCAAATTTTAAGGGTGGAGAGGGGGGAGGGGGTCCTTCAACTATATACAACTATATAATAATACCGTTACGTTTACTTGTGCTGCGTTTTTTTTGGGGGTTACGTCTGTCTGTCTGTCTGCCCGTCGTCTGTTCTTAACTCTATTTGATTTTATTGCACTTGGATTCCATCACTTCCTCTGGTCTGCAGCTGGGACTGATTCCATTCCCTACGTGCACTCGATGATCATGGGCTGGTTGGAGGACTCGATGACCGAGGGTCTGCTCTCCTGCGCCTGGACATGCTGTCCATGCAGATACACCCCCGATTCTGGCAGGGATTTGAGGCCCTTGGGTGAGTGTTGTTGCTGCTGCTGCTGCATCTGCTGCAGTGCATGTGGGTGGGCATGCTGCAGCAGTCTGCCTGGCGATGGCTGCTGGTGATGCTGCGGCTGCTGCTGCTGCTGGTGGTGGTGGTGGCAGCTGGCTGGCGGTGGTCAGCAGCATGGGTGCCGGACCCACTGCATGTTGGGCCATCAGCAGGTGGGGCGGTGGCTGGTGCTGCGGCTGCTGCTGATGTTGCTGCTGCTGCTGTTGCGGCGGCATGTGGTTGCCCAGCGGTATCAAACGGGGTGGCGATTGACCTCCGTTGGAGAGATGCCTCAGGCCAGGATGCACACCGGGATGCATGTGCTGCGTCAGCTGCTCGTAGGCTTCTCGGGAGTCCGGTTCCGGATGGTCCTTATCTGAAGATTCATATATTTTTTTATTAGTTTTGATTTAAATAACCCTTTAAAAGTATTTAAAACCTACCCAAACACTCGGATGTAGCTGCTGCTGCCATGGCCAGCTCCTCCTCCAGATTGTTGGGCTTGCAGCTGGTGGTCTTCCAGTGCGTCCTCAATCCGGATGCACTGATGTACTTCTTGTCGCAGCCCTGGCACACATAGGGCCTGTCGTTCGTGTGCAACCGCTTGTGCAGCTTCAAGTGCACAAACTGCGTGAACTTCTGCGGACAGAGATCGCAGGCATAGGGCTTCTGGCCGCTGTGGAGCCGCAGGTGCGTCTTCAGGTTGGAGGTGCTCGAGAAGCGCTTCTTGCAGATGTCGCACTGATGCGGCTTCTCGCCCGTGTGCACCAGGTGATGCTTCTGCAGGTGGGCCAGCTGGGTGAAGCTCTTGGTGCAGACGTTGCACTTGAAGGGCCGTTCCCCGGAATGGGTGCGCAGGTGCACCTTGAGGTTGCTCAGCTGCCCGAAGGTCTTGCAGCACACATTGCACTCGTAGTGCATCTTCCCATCCTTCTTCTTCAGCGGATACGGCAGCGATCGGTAGCCCCGCGAGGCCAATGAGTTGGGACTCAGGGGACTGCCGCTCCGGGGGCAGGAGTTGCCATCGGGACTCAGACTGCTGGGCGGTGAGATCCTCAGCGGCGACAGTCGCTGCAGCGGAGTGAGCGGCTGCATCAGCGGGTGGTTCAGCATCTGGGTGCTGCTCTGCAACAAATGCAAGTTGGACGATGAGCCCGCTCCGCTTGAGGCATTCGACTGCCGGTCGAACGGGGAATGGGAACTGTGGGGCGGTGAGTGGAAGGTGGAGGTGGCTGCTGCTCCGTAGTGCGGATATCCCGGATAACCGGGACTCGGGGAGTGTCCTCCCGCCTCTCCTGCTCCCAAATAGGCTGCATGTCGCGATGGTGAGAAGATCACATTGTGGTGATGGTGGCTGGACGGCGGCGGTGAGCACTCTCCCTTGATCAGGGCTCCCCTGGCCATCTCCTGCTCGCTGACCACCACGGCCTGCTGCTCAGGATTCTGACCCAGATTGGAGCTGCTGTCCGGACTCACTGCATTGCCATAGCGCTGGGACTTTTTGTAGCTGTAGGCCATCTCCGTGGGCGATGTGGGTGGTGGTGTGGCTGCATTGGCCTGACGACAGGCATTGGCCGCCGCTGCAGCCGCCTCCAAGCGATGTTGACTTGTGAGGATGGTCTCCAGGATGCTGGACGAGGGCTGGCCAAATCGCATGTAGCGTTCTCCCGGCGGATCTGGTTCGTAGTAGGGTTTACTCAGTGGGACAATGGTGCGGGTCTGGCCACCCGAATTGTGCTCGAGGACAATCACTGTAGAGGAGGCGGGTTGCTGGTTGGATGGTTCTCGTTCTGGTACCCTCTCCCTCTCCCGTTCCCGTTCCCGTTCCCTTTCCCGCTCCCTCTCCCTCTCCATCATCAGCAAGTGCTCATCGCCCAGGTGGGTGGTCGTTGAAGGGCAAATGGAATCGGGCTCCGTTTGCATCACGTGCTCCTCCTCTTCCTCCTGCGGCAGGGACATCTCCTGGTCCACCTCCTTCAGGCTGGGCTCCTGTTTCACGCAGCTCTTGTTCTTGAACTCGTACTTCAGCGGCATCTTCACCTTGAATTTCCTGTACTCGTTCTTGTCCGTTTCGCAAATGGGCGTGGCAGTGGGTGAGCTATGGCTAATGGAGTGGGTGGTGGTGGTGGTGTTGGCCATGACCACTGCCGGTGGTGAGCTGCTGGACTTTTGCGCCTGGGCAATCACCGTCTCCTTGGGTGCAATCGCCTTCTTGGAGCAATCCAAGACGTAGTTGTGCTCACTCTCGCTGTCGCTGGAATCCTCGGGTGGTGTGAGGCCATCCTCGTGGCACTCGTTGCTGTGATAGCCCTCATCCGACCGCACAGACCGCACACTCCCATCCTGGGGAGTCATCTGGTGATCCAGACCGGACAGAGGACTTCCAGCAGTGTCCTTATCGCTGCTGGCCATCGGGGAACGATCCTGGCCAATGATCACGGACGCATGACGACCATGCTGGATGTGTGGGTGGTGGGAGCTGCAGGAGGTGGTGCTGACATGGGCGGGTGGACTGGATCGGCGGCAGCATTGCGTGGTGGGCGGTGGCGGAGGAGTGGCTCCATTCGCTGGCCCATTTCCGGCCACACCCACGGGCATATGGAGGCCCATGACGTAGGTAATGTGACTCACGGCCACATCGGCGGGAATTTCTGGAGCAGGCATCGAGTATCGCGGCTTACCATCCTCACCCACCGCCGCCTCCTCCTCCTCCTCGCCCTCCCCCTCCCTGTCGACCTCCTCCTCCGCTTCCACCGCCTGTTTGCAGGCCCCAAAGATCGTCGTCTCGGGATCCACATCGTAGCCCAGACGACTGGCGAAAGTCCTTGCAGTACCACACCATCAGCTCCTCGTTGGGCAGAATGTCGCGGGTGGTGTAGAAGTAGATGTTCTCCTGGTGCTGGCACGCCACCAGATTCATCACGGACAAGCTGTACGCGGAGGCCACGTAGCGCATCCAGTTGGACTGCGAGCGATCCGACCCATCCAGATAGTAGTAGTCATCGTCCTTGAAGATCTGCAGGCACAAAGAGCGGACAAAGGGGGGGAATTTAGAGACATTCTGGAGCATTGAAGACAGGAAGGATAACGACACAAGACGCACAACAAGGATAAACAAATAAGGAGCAAACTACAAGGTAAAAAGACTTAGGGATGTGTTTTCTTTTGAATCTTTAAAATATTAAAAGCAATTTTAGGTTTTGTTTAGTTATTTACACTTACATTTAATTACCAATATTTATTATTTTTTTAAACAATTGCTTTTGATATTCTAAAAACCTTAAAAAACACATCGAATACAGAGCAGTAGCAGTGCAAGGATAGTTAGAAATAGAGTTTGTGCTGATTTGGGGATTAGTTGGGTAAACTGGTGTAAAGTTAGGGGTTAAAGACAACAAATATAAATCAAAGAAAGCATAAATCGTGAGTGGTACCTTAATATTCCCGTAGGTTATGTGGCGTGTTCCCTGCACCTGATTAACCACAATCAATTCGAATTGTTTCCAAAATGCAAAATATAATTTTGAATTTTTGTTTCGTATTTTTTTTTAAACATATTTGTGTTCATTTTTTTTGTTGGGTAATTGTGGGATGGTTTAAGATTAGATCACATGAAATAAAAATTAAAGAGAAACGAGTTGGTTAGTCGCATATTTTTTTATTTTTTTCGGCTGGATGATTGGATGGGGGAAGCATGTTTTGTAATATGTTTAACAATTAGGTGGCTTATATGACATATTTAAACCTCTTTTTGAGAGGCGATATGTGACCAAAAAAGGCAAACCAAGGATGCAAATGAATGATAAGCCCACAACAGATGCTTAACCCTTCAATAAATGAAGCTTTAGAGGAGATGCTGATGCTTACCCGCCAGAAATATCGCGCCTTATTCTTATCATTGGGATAGTTTGAGGTTGGAATGCCTTCGAATGGGCCAAAGCGAGTGCCACGTGGGATGACCCCGCTGCTCCAAACTCCTTCAGTCTGGAAAATAAATTAATAAAAGGAAAAATATGATAAGTTTTATGTTTTTAAGGAAGTTAAACTACAGTTCATATTTTTTAATGCAATTTCATTTTTTAATAAAATTTAAAGACTAGAGAAAGGTGCCAGCTTACCTTAACATTTGGCGTTGAGTAGACCATGGATGACTTGAGCGTCAGGCTGCGCGGCAGAGTCTTGTCCGCCCGGTTGGGCAGTCCCCGCTCGGCCTGTACGTCCGGCACCAGATAGACGGCCAGCCGCTGGAAGTCCTCCTCCCGCATCCTGGTCACATCGTAGTCCTGGTTGCCGTCCGGCGTTGGACTGCGACTTCGACTGCGACTGCGCGCCCTTCTCGCCGACAGCTTGTGGTGCGGATGTGGATGTGGATGTGGCTGGTGTGGGGAGTGGTTGTGAGGATGCTGGTGGGATGGGTGGCTCTGCGGGTGGTTCAGCGGGTGGCTGTGGGCGGGATGGTGTGGTGGCTGATTGGCTGCCTTCATGATGGCTCCTGGCTGCTGCTCCTGCTGATTCTGTGGCTGCTGCTGCTGCTGATGCAGATGGTTGTGGTGGTGTCCATGCATGGTGACTACAGCTAGATTGTTGCTCTGCTAACGCTATATATATATATGCTGGTTTGTATATATATATAGGGGGTTCAGTGGTTGCTGCTTATTCTGCTAGTTGTTTGTGGTTGAAGTTTTACTTGATCTGGAATGGCACAAAGGAGGGAAAAGTACGTGTTAAATATAGCCACATTTTTGATTTGGCGCTATAAATAGAGGCGCCTATCACCCATCTACACCTGAACCCCCACGACCCCAATCCCCGAAAGCGAAAAGCTCTTCCGAATGTGTGTACAGTGTTGCATTCGTGTTATCGTCAGTGAAAAAGCTAACGACCAAAAGCCTGACGAGTGGCGAGTGAAGAGGGGGTCATGTAAAAAGGGGGTTGGGTGTTGCAGTTCAAGATTACGGCCTTAATGGAGGTTACACGTTCACGTTCAGGGGCATTCTCATTCTCACCCATCGCCACCCTCCTTCCACTAAATGGAAAATGAAATTTTCCTTCAAGAAAACTCACTTGAATTATCCTCCTTCATTTGGCTGCCGTTGCTACGCTTTGTACTCTCGTTCTGCATTTGCAATTGTTTTCTCTACATTATATTTATTTTTATTTTTTGTTTTGTTTTGTTGGGTTCTTAATTATTATAGAGCTGCTAATTGATTGTGGGTGTTATGTTGCACTCTGATTTGAATTTTTTACATTTTTCTTGTGCTTGGCCCGCAAATTACGCATCACTTTCTGTTTCGTTCTCTCGTTACGCATACGCCGTGTGGCCTGCCGCCCGCCCCGGAACAATTTTCCGGCTGTCCGGCTTCTTGGCTTCTTCTTGACAATCTACGGCGGACCTTTTGCTGCTCAGCCAGCATTCTTATTCGCACTGCGACATTCAAGTTTTCCGTCGAAATGCGCTGGGCGGAAATTAAAAAAAAACCAACGCATCTGCGTCAACGACAACAAAGATTGAAGCAAATATTTATTTTTATTAGTTTTTTTTTTGTTGTATTTTATGTGTTTGTCGATTTTTTTATATATTTGTTTTTGTAAAGAAGAGCTAGAGAAACGTTGACGCCGCCAACCGAGAGTTCCTACTACTGACCCACATCCAACCGGCATAGACCCCAAAAAAGCTCAAAAATTGCAAGACCCACACTATGAAAGCAGCACTCACACAGACACAGCTGCCACCGGCATTGCATTCGGAATACGCAAATGCTCAAATACTCGACTGCACCCGAACGCATCTAGAAACAGATTCTCGCTCGGAAAGTTCTGTTTTCAGTTTTCCGCGAGAGGGTTGACAAGCGCTTTCTGGCGAAAGCTTCTCGCTGGTGGTGGCTAGTGGTTGCATCGGTGGTTCATTGGTGGTTGGTTGCTGGGTTGTCGGTTATTTAAAAATTTTATTTCCCCTTTTCTTTTTTGTTCCCTTCTCGGACATTTTTCAGCTGCGCAATCATGAACTTATTGGGCAAGGCTGGCCAATGTACATGTTCCTTCCTAGAAATGGGGAAGTGATGAGGTCTTGGGTTTAAGGGTAAAGCAGAGGGGTTCTTTAACAACTCATTGACACAAAAGATAGCCTTGATCACTTTATTTTGGATTACATAAAATAGAAGGGGACGGTTTTAAGGTATAAACCTTATTAAAACTTAAAGTCTTCCCTTTTGAAAAACGGAATAAAAAAATGAAGACTAAAGTGTAACATTAAAAACTATTAACGACATAATATAATAAATCTAATAAAAATTAACCAAAAAACTAACAAACTTAGTTTTGTTACATAAATAAATAAAGTAAAGGACCTCAATTATATTTCTTTTCATTTATAAAAGTTAAAGATATGAAGTAATTGATCAAATATTCATGAACTCTCAATAAAATGTAGGTTATAAATATTAAAACTGACAAAATATAAGTTTAGGTCTTAATATAGAAGTCAGGTTAATTTTCACTTATGTATGCAAGGAAAACCAAAGTTCCGTGAGTTGGTTTTTCCAAAAAGGGGCTTCCCCCAACAGATCCCTCAATTATTTGCTTAAATGCAACAGGAAATACCAGGAACTCTTCATATTATCTGGTTTCTAAGCCCTACCATTAATCTAAACTGTTATCGGGCCCCCCAATCAACCAGAAGTTCACTTTGAAGGCCATTCGAGTGGTTTGTGTGTGTGTGTGGGGTTGTGGACTCACCCAATCTGTTCAGATATATATATAGACAATAAAGAGGGCTATGTGTGCACCATATATGGTTTCAACTGCCCCCGTTAAAAACCTCAAGTGGCTAAAAGGCTCTGATCCCGATCCCGATCTCGATCTCGTCCGCTCGTCGAACTGCACGCACGTAGAATGCGAACTGTCCCGTGGATGTGGACGTGGGAATAGATTTTCCGAGCCCCGGCAATCGGGCGACACGGATGCAAAATTGCAACACTCTCAGTGTTCTGTATTCTGTATTCTGTATTGTGTGCATTCAAATTAATGTTCGGTGCGATGCGATTGATGCACCGATGCACTTGCACTTGCACTTGCGAAATGGCATTTTGATTCTGTTCTGCGAGTGCGGAAATGTGCGAAAACGATCTGCTGAAAGTGATTTCAGCTGGCTGCTCTCGTGATTTCCCTCAATTTTCCCCCGAAATGTTCCCTTGTGTGTGGGCGCCAGCCAAAAATATGCAGACGAAATGAGGAAGAGAATTGAGAATTGCGGGATGATACTTTCGATTTTAGAGGGAGGTACAAAAAAAAGGCAAAACCTTTTACACAGATGCGTTGGCCGCACTAGGAAGTCGAAAGTCTTGTCATGCATACCACATACCCACAAAATATACATATATTCTACTTAAATAAACAACTGCAACAATTTGTGAGTGTAACTGCAGCAGATAGCGCGCCAAAAAGCTCTTTGCTATCGCTGTGAAAATGAAAATAAACAGCTGCACTCACACAAGTGCACTCACACACCACCGTGTGTGCATTAGAAACAAAAAGTAAAAATCGGTTGACGCTTTGCGTTTCTAATCATCGCACAATTGCATTTGAAGGACACTTAATAGACGGAGAGCGCAGCAGGCGCGTCAAATTAAAAATAAATAATACAAACACACACAGACATAATCATAAAAATTAAATAAAAATAGGGGAAGCGAGAGAGACAACGTTCAACATTCAACATTCAACTTGAACGCTGACGACCCGAGCCAATGCTCTTTTGATAAGCCATAAGTTCTGCCACACATTGCGCATACGCCATGTCTGCCGCCGCCGCCGCCGCCGCCGCCTGTGAAAAAAAACTTCCGCGAAGGCTTCTATGCTCGCTGCATGCATCGATCTTTATCAAATTGCAATGCGGGAAGCGATTCGAATCGCACAGAACAGAAAACAGAACCCCAAATGAAAACGTTCGCTCAAGGACAAAGCGAACTGTACTACCTATAAATATATATTAAGTACTACGCCACACTATATGTATGTGCACGTTCAACTGATAACTGCAGTGCGGTCATAAATTGTTCGCCATCCCGCTCTATCTAAGTAGGAAATCAACGAAGCTAAGTAGTTTTTACAGAATAAACAAATTTAACGATGTTTTTTTTTTCAAGTGTAAGGTAAATATTTATTTTACAGCCATATGCAGCACAGGGAAGTGCTTAAAGGGGTTGAGAAATGACTTTAAAATGATTTTTGCTATGTTATTATATTATTAAAATAATAATTAAAGATACATTTAACTAGAAAGTAAATAAATAATTTCGTTAGGGCTTTACTTTTACTGAATTTAAGTTAAGTAATTGTTAAACTGTCAACATGCATAATATTTTCTCTACTAAAAATCTTAAAAGTCGTCTGTATAACTAATATTAATTGTGCTAATGATTTACTAGGGGAGAGAAAAATAACACTTTCTACAAAAAAAAGGGAAGCAAATTAAGTTGTTTACTACAGTTTAAATATTTTTTAGTCAATAGCTTAGATTATAGCTATCGATGGCGGAACCAGAATGATGTGGAATTTCAGAGTACAGATTCCTTAATAGTTCCCCATGGTCTGATCTATTATGACATCGAATTCGCTACACTTTCGATATACTCGATATTACTTTGTAAGTTAAGCCATATTTTCCATTGTTGGCCGAGATGATTTGCAGTCATTCAGGGAGGGCACAACCCGGAAATGTTAAATGTAAAATGTGAATGGGGGGGAGGGAAAAGGGGGGAGGAGTTCGCATTTAGTTTTATGTGCATGCAAAACGAAACGAAAAGCGAAAAACGACACGAGGGGGGTTGAGGGTGGTGGGGAGCTGGGTGGTGGGGCAGCTGATAAAATAAAATTGTGCGCTATTTGTTTGTGTCTCTCTCGTACTCGTAGTCTGCCGTCTGTGTAATAATAATTTGTGTGAGCTTTTCAGCATTTTCAGCGGGAAAAGGGAACAAAGGCGGTGGGGAGCTAGAGCATCATCATCATCATCATAACCTTGAGTCACAAGTCGAGAATGTGCATGCGAATTGAATGCGAAAACAACAAAAATCTCACTCATCCGCATTGCAAAAAAATAATACAACAAAAATACAGTCAGTGGGTGGGTGGGTTTTACAGTGGGTGTGTGCAGGTGATTATCTAATCAGAGTGTCGTGAAATTAATATCAGCATTTCAAGGACATTGAACAAAAGGTATGCCAGTTATTTTTTATGCTGATTCTGATGATTCTGTGTGTGTGAACCAACCAACCCACCACCCACTCATAATCCACCCCTTTTTTAGCTGGAAAGGTATTGTGTTGCGGTTTCGTTGCACTTTAACCTTGAAAATATACTGTGCATTCTTTTGTTTTTGTTGCTGCCATTACTTGGCCCTGCGCATGTGCAAAAAACAAATGCAATCTCCACCCCACAAGCGAGAGTGAGAGAAGGCGATTGAACCGCTCCCACTGTCTAAAAAAAATATTGTACTTAGCCAATTCCCACTGTACAGTCAAGTCATTCAGGATTTTGGACAGTTAATAAACGTATGTGGGTACTTGTTTAAAATTCACTTTTGGAGAAAACAAAGCAAGCAAAATAAAAGCGAAAGTATATTAAATAAATTAATTATATATGCAAATCGAGCAAAAAATGTGGTTTAAATGTTTTGTACCTTTTTTGTAGCATAATCAATAAAAATTCTCCAAAGACAAATGCAAACAAAAAAACGAAAGTATTTAAATAAAAAATTCCCCACAAATTAACGTTCATTCATTTTGTTGTTGTAGGTATGTATAATTGAAATAAATCTGTTTGGTTTTTGTTTCAAAATTTGAATAACAATTTCGTTCATTGAATTTGTTATACATAAGATTTGAATAAATGGTTTTCTATATTATCTTTATATTTTCTTTGTTTAAGTTGGTTTGTTGCATTATCTTTTTGCGTTTTGGCTAAATGTTTTATCCAACTTTTACTGCTGCCCTTGAAATGATAATAAATTAAAAGGGGTTTTTATTTGTTTTTCTACTACTCCTGGTGAGTTGGTTGCCCTTGAGTTGGTAATCAACTATTTTGCTTTGACTTAGGTCAAATAACCATAAAATAAGTGATATTTTTAAAATGAAGCCCCTTCCCTTTGCCTTTTTTCACCCCTTTTTCCCAACACTTTTGTTATCAATGCAGTTTACGCTTCGAGTGTTTATTTTGCACGTAAAGCTTTTGGTTTGCACTTTGCTTCCTTATCAGTTGGCAATTTTCGCCCTATTGCGCAGTGAAAGTTTTCCATTTGCATGCTGTTGCTGATATAATAAATGTAAATGTGTTTGTTTGCTGCTTAATTAGAAATGATTAAACTTTGAAATTTAGATTGGCGATTTAACAACAATGGAATGGCACTGCATTTGAAGGGCATTCGCTGGTTTAAAGTAGCGTTTATCTTTGAGTGTTTTAAGAGACCAAGTCAAAATATTTGTTTTTGGACAAGTTGTACCTGAAGTCCTCTCCAATGGCTTACATCATCATCTAGTGTACAAAAGGGTTAACGAACCCAAAGGTCAAATGCTTTTTACCCAGACGACACAGACGTCGACGTCGACGCAGGCAGAGGCAGTTGCAGTGGCAGCGGCAGTGGCGCAGATGATGAGGCAATGCAAATGATGTTTCTACTGATGATGATGTCATGGCTACGTGGTAAATATTGTTAAAAAGAACAATAAAAATGCACATTTATCCTGTGGCAAAAATCAATACATCGAACATCCCAAGAACAACAATTAAAAACGGACAACTTTTAAGTAGAGATGGGATGTCTCGTTGTGGCAGACGGATCAGGACTTAAGTCCCGATAATCCTGCGGGCGACACATTACCTTGACGACAGGACGACAGGACGACAGTTCCGAACCAGGAACCAAACGGAACAACAACAAACACGACCTACGACAAAGCGATTGAAAATGCGCATAAATTCGACAAAGGAGCAGCCAGTGTCTGCCTTCCATTTCACAAAAAAAAAATATATAAGTATAAGGGGGCGGGGCAGGGGGCGAGAGATTGGTTGCCAGACCATGACAACAACAAAAAGTCAAAGTAAAAAACACACACACACACAGAACACACTTAGGGCAACAAAAATAAGGGCCAGACAACAGAAAAGGCGAACGACCCTTTTCAGGCATTTTCAGACGCCAGACGACGCCATCAATGTGGATGTGACTACACTGGAAAGAACGACATGCAAAGAGCATCCTATTTGTAATACCTTTGATAAAAATGTCAAGATATTCGTTGAAAGTCCTGGGAACTTTATACCCCAATTAATAAACTAATTTAAATAATACCATCAACTATCAAATACTTCGTCTTCTATTTTTAAAGACGAATTACACTTTTTTTGATAAGTGGCTAAGATTTTAAAAAAACTATTGTACATTTAATAGAAATGACCAAAAAAAAATAAACCAACCTTATTATTGCTTAAAACCATAATAACTCATTGATATGTTACTCATACTTTACATTTATTGAAAAAATGAAGTTCCTTTTTTTTTTTATAATAACTCTAAAATAAGCGCCGCTTCCTGTTAAAGACAATTCCTTTTAATATTCTTTTTTGGTAAGTATTTATATTTTAAGTGAATATTTTAGAAAAAATAGTACGACAAAATGTTTTAGTTCGGTAAAATCAATAAAAAAATTAGCAAAAACACTGAACAGCACAATGAAAAAAGCTTTAAATTAAGTATGTAAATGAAATCGAAGTAAAGATTTGAAGAAAAATCTGATCAAAGGACTTTGTTTTTCCCCCAGTGCATTCATTCCGTTATGTTGGGGCAGGGCCCTGGCTTCACTTCCTTCACTTCCCTTCTCTGCTGGCTCAGTCGAAGTCGACTTCGGCTCATTATCCTTTTCGCTTTCCATACATAAATCGCTGGCGCTGCGTTTCTGGCTGGCCATCCTGGCGTTCAATGAACTCCGCCGGGCACGTACGGTCGTCGTACCCGGGCAAAAGCGGATACACACCCAATACGGAAAGCGAAACACACACAGGACGATGACGCTGACGCTGGCGCGGACGTTGACTTTGGCAGCGACGCCAGCAGCAGACAGACGCGAAGGTCCTGCGAAACTTTTGGGTTGGGTTTCGCTGCTGCTCCTCTCGCGTGGACGTGGACTTGACAGAGGGAAACTCCACTCTACTTCACGCTGCTGCTGCTGCTGCAGAGGAAAACTGCGCTGCCTCAGAGGGCAAGGACCCAAGGACTGCAGACTGCAGACTACAGACTACAGTTGGAGCTTCTGCGCCGACGTCATCGTCTGCCCAGGCAGGCGCAGCAAAGTTTCACTTTTAATTTTTTGCCATTCCCACCCATTCAGCGAAAAGCTGAAGGCCATGCGAGCGAAAGAGACAACGGCATGTGTTTGTGTCTGGGAAGGATTGGGTTGGGTTCTGGGCACTGGGTACTGGGCTCTGGGTTCCTTGGAGCGGAGTGCATTACTGAACTGAACTGAACCGAACCGAATCGAATGAACAGTGTGCAGAGAAGGTTGTTGAACTGCGTCGGCAGAACTTTCACAAGAAATAAGTTAGGGGGTGGGGGTGAAGGTGGGTGGGTGGGTGCTTAATTTCGACAGTGCGCTAGGACATGGTCAGCACAAAAGCAAAAGTAGATTTTATGCTAAAAAGAACTGAAACAGAAACTAGAGACTAGAGTTACCTCTTTGGTTATTGCACAATTCAGTCGGAATTCAGTCTGTGTGTCTCTGTATGTGTTTCAGTCTTATCAGCTCTGTTTCAGGTGTTGGCCAGTATTGTTGGTTGTTGGCTTTTTAAGCGCGACTTGAAGAAACTGATGTTGGCGAAGGTGTCGCGAAAGTAGATGCGATCAAAGTATAATGGTCTGCGCTGATCGACGTGTGAACACATTGCACCAGTTGGTTGTATTTCGGGGGGCTCCTTAATTCGACACATTGAACACTTAACTAACGCACTCTCGAGCACTCTATATGTACTATTCCTTAGCTTTTTTTCTTAGCTGAACACATTTGTGGCCGTAACTATAGTCCAGCTAACGGTTTTCTTTGCCCACTTCTTTTTGGTTGGTCCACGCAACGCGGCTGTGCCATGAGACATGACCTGCCCAACGCGTTAACATCCCGAGTCAGGACTGAAATAACGAGCTGCCGGTTGTTCCCTTCGACATTTTAGCCAAGTGCAGAGGCCGCAGCAGCAGCAGCGAAGTCGACTGCAACGCCGGCAGCTCTGCCCGCCGAGTGCAGACAGTAAACAAGGTGGCTCTGGGTGGCAAAGGGGGCTGGCCAATGCTATTGGCACTTGCACTTGGCATGAACACTGAAACAATAACAACAGCAAGAACAGGGGCAGCAGCTAAAAGCAGCGCAGCCGAGCAGCAAGGGCGGCACTTCGAAGCAGAGCTTCAGTTCGGGCCAACATCGGTTTTTGAGTTCGGGCTTTGGACTCTTTTTGGATATGGGACTGCTCAAAGGGGTGGATCTCATCTCTCTGTGCAGCTCTCCTGTCTGGGTTTATTTTGAAAAACACAAAACATATTGGGCTAGGTCAGGATAAGGATTTGGGAACCAAACAGTATTTTGTTATGGAACGAAAAGCTGATATTCGGGGCCTTCTATTTAACTAAATTTAACTAGCCACAGCTCTAAATTTTTACAAATATAAGTAACCACTTTAAATAAGAACTATTTTACATTAAACATTTTTTTTTGTTATTTTTTAAATGCTTTCATATTTTTTTTTTAAATGAGAACTTTAAAAGTCTCAACAAATTTGTTGTAACAGTCAGTTTTATAAGGGATTAAGAACTAAACAATGCAATAACAAGTTTTTAAGCCATAAAAAGTTTAAAAAAGTACTTAAGCTAAAGTGATCAAATCCATAAATGCATTAACACACTAAATTTTAATTAAGAGCTCGAGTGCAATATATTCTTTACCAGTTTCCAATAACAAAAGAGTCAGAAACACACTCCAAAATTTCTTCGAGTGCATTGCAGACTTTTTAAAGCTCTCACTGCACTCTCTCTCTTGCTGCACTCTTGCTCTCCTGCTTACCCCCATTTTGCTCTCTCTGTGTGCAACGCATGCTCTGTTCGTGGGGGTTGTGTGTTGCGCATTCGATTGCAAATTGACCGTTGACAATGAACTAGAGCCAAAGCCGGAAGTCTCGCTGCCAGGGACATTATGCAAAACTATTCGCCAGGGTTTTGGACTTGGAATAGAAGAAGACCTCTTCAGAGTTCAGACCGCTTCGTTGCTGCGGTGTCTTTGTGAACTTAACCGCGCCAGCTAAATAATCATAAAGTACGCCAGGCACGTTTTTTAATGGCCAGCGACATAAAACTGTAAAACCGAATAAAGTAATAGGTGGAGTACAACAGCCGGTGGATGGTACCGTTAGGTTAATAAAAACCCATTTTGTCATAGTCAAATAACGAGCGGTTGGTAAATTGGGGGATTACGTATTCATGGCGCGTAAATGAGCATAATTTGATTTCAAGCTCTGTAAGTGGTGACTATAGAATAAAAAACAAATGGACATACAAAAGAGTTGGAAAATTCCCCCCTTTTTCTTACAATCTTACCCCTCATTCTTTTATCTAACCATCAATGATCGGGCGGTTTTTTGATCAAGTCACTGGGAAAAATAACGTGGCATTTTTGGCGAAAATGAAAACTTTTTTAACTTAAAAAAATTTGCATTAAAAATCATACTAAAATAATTAAAATAGAAATTCCCAAAAACTGGTTTAAAAAAAAACACCAAATAATTTTAGAAAAGTTCAGAAAAAATTTATTAATATCTAATAGCTTATTATAATGGTTTTAAAAAACATCATTAAGATATGTTCAAAATGTTGTTCAAAGTACATTTAAATTTTGTTTATTATGTTTCTATCCCCATTTTTTCGCTGAGTGCTCAATGTCACAGTCAGTGCACAGAAAACAATAACAAAGCCGAGACATCGACACCAACAACAATGTGAGCATTTACAGCTAAACACGATAGTGTCAAAGCAGCAACAACAAAGGCGACAAAGGCAACAGCAACAACATTGACACAGAACCTGTCGCTGCAAAGTTCAACGTCAAACGAGGTTCGGCTTCTGCTCGGCAGAGGCTTCGTATCTCGGCTTCGGTTTCAACTTCAACTTCGGCTTGGGGCTCAGCGCATGCGCATGTGCTCTCCTCTCTTTCTCCCCATGCGTTTGTGTGTGTGTGCTTTGGTTATAACGCGCTTGAGTAGGTCGGTCATTGAACTTGTTTTCTTTTCATCTGCTGCTGCTGCCACTTCTTCCATTCCATTCTTTTGCTTGGCCACACTTTCTTCCTGGTTTGCTCTCTCTCTCTCTCTCTTTCGCTCCCTCTCTGTCGCTATATCTCCTACCTGCATGCCACCTGTGCGTTGGCGTTCTCTTTCACTGCTCTCTTAAGAGGAGGCTGCCGCGGATGACTTGGCAGCTCTTCCTCTTCCTCTTGTGCGTGGCAAGTGGCCAACCAAGGTAGCAACAATTGCAACTGCAAGGGGGTAAAGGGAGGGAAGAGGGGGGCAAAGGGGAAGATGCAACTCCGGCAGAAAGCAAAAGGCAAGAAGAGCCCAAGGTAAGACCACGAGCGAGTCAATAACCCTGGCTGAAATACAAAAAAAAAAAAAACAAAGCTGGCCAAGAGTAAGAGTGATTTGATTCCCTTTTCATCAGGCCTTAGAAGTGGCAGAATACCTGGCACTCAAGACACTGCACAAAATAAATACTACATCTATCTACAGCATATAAAATCAAGAAAGATTACTACTGGATTTTTGGAAGGTCTACTTTTAAGAACAAATTTATATTTCCAATAAATCTATTATTCATCAAGTCTTCATCTTAAAAAAATAAAAAACCTAAATTAAAGTTCCAAAGTAATGAAAATCAACTGTTTATAAAACTTGTTCCCTAAAGAACTTCTAAACTGCTGTTGGTAGATTTAAACCAGTTTAGGATGAGATTATTTTAAAAGGTTCTAAAATAAGGTTTCTTTAAAGAAAGAGATTAAGAGGAATGGTAGGAATATGTTGAGCTACCATTAACTATTTAATTTGTTACCAAACTTAGGAACAATATTAAATATGTACAGAATATGACACATATAATAAATTAAATTTAATTAAATTGTTCTTATGGAACTTTACTTCTGTTTAAAGTACTTGGTAATCTGTTATTTGCAGTGCACTTGCAGAAGAACTGGCTGGAGAGCAAGAACCTTTGGCTTGCTTCAGTTGAGCACGCCATGTGCCCATGAGCATTTGCCAGTTGAACGCCCTTTTCACGGCAAATGATTCCCGATGCGCGATGCCTGTACCACAGACGGGAATGGGGATCGGGATCGGGATAGAGTTGGAGTTGCAACCTGCCCCAAACCCATACCTTCCATACCCATACCCATACCCAATCACAAGCCCAAAGTCAAAGCCAAAGCCAAACCCAAGGATGAACTGGTTTCCCCTCCTGGTCATTGGCTTCTTTTGCTGATTCTTTTGCTGCTGCTGCTAGCTGAAGCGGCAGATTCACTTTTCCAGGGAGGTGGTGATGATGGAGGGGGATTCTCTAATTCTTGGCCTAGGTCCTTGGCCTTTCCCTCTCTTTGTCTCTCTTACTCGCTCACAGCTTCTTTGCTGCTGCTTGAAATGAAAACGAAAACCGAACGAAGGCAAGTTTGTTGCCTAAGTCATTTGTTTTAGTGGGCTTTCAAGAGGGGGCATGGGGGGAGGGGGTGTGCCAGTCAACGAACTCTCGGCATGCGTGCCAAAAAAAAACAAGAACAAGAACAACAACAATTGAAAGAGAAGAATCAGAAGAATTGCTTTCATACACAAAACTTAGATGGGCGGGGGCTCATTTAAATTGCAAAATCAAGCAAGCAAGCTGCCATAGAGAGATAACTCATTTCGTATGCCATTTGGAATCGAGTCAGGAGATTGACATGGCAGGTGGCCATCGACAGAGCTCGGATATATCGATATGGAACAGCTGCAGCAGCTCTGCTAATGACCTTGATATTGAAATTATATTCGTGTGATTTCTGCATCGCATTAAATATATAGTATTCGCGATGAGTTTTGATTTCGTTTGATCGGTTTCGTTGTGTTCATTCATCTCGTTTCGATTTCGATTTCAATTTCAATTAATTTGTTTATACAATATTTTTATAGCTGCTACTGCTAATGCTGTGCTGTTTTTGTTGTTGCTGTTGTTGTTGCCTTTATTGCCTTTATCGCCGCTGTTGGAGCGTGTTAGCGTGCGATCAGTTGTCGAGTCATTTAAAGTCAAAGTCAAGGTTTTTCTGCCTTACGTCGCCAATTATATGTGGCCCTCTCGCTCTAACGCTCGTCCAGCCTATAACGCCCTCTCTGTCCCTCCGTTTCAGCGTATTTACCCCCATTTTGTTGTTTGTGCGATTTGTTTAAGCCCAAACTGGTTTTTGTCTAATTATTTGTGTTGTGAGTGCCGCCACATTGTTGTTTTTTGCTGATGTGATTATTAAAAATATATATGTACTATACAGATGAGAATATGGGGGCAGGAGAGAGGGTGTTTTTCTAATGAAATGTTCCCAGTTCCCATCATTCTGCCATCTCCCATTTTGCCACCAAGAATTTTGTTAGCTGCTTAAGCCATTTTTCTAGCCTGTCTGTAATTAATCATCATACTTTTTATTCGCCTTTATATATTTTTGGGCTTTTTGGCTTAAAACGTGTTTGCGCCCCACAGACTATTATATAACCTTTCTATCGAAAACTTACGATTTGCATAAATTGTATGAGAAAGTCTTGGTGGCCAATGGCCAATGGCCATGATGGCCAAGAATAATAAGATGTTGCTGGCTGCTGTGTAACATCATGGATAAAATTAAACGCCAGCCATAAATTATGGTGGCCGGAGTGCGAGATTTAGTGGAGAAAAAGTTGAAAATCAGGATTAGAACCCAGGCAATTAAGATGTCAATAAAAAAGTTGAAATAAAGAAAAATTATCTACGAATAAATTAAAGGAGAAGTTCTGGGTAGTAGAAATTAGAAATTAGCTAAGCATCAATTTGAAAAGAAAAGATTAAATGAGCTGTGACTATGTTAATTAGTTATGCAATTTATGGGAAAAGAACAATGCAGGTGTGTATTAATAACTCTTTGAATAGCTGCTGAAAATCCCGCCCAAAAATAAAGAAAGCTTTCTTTACAGAACTTTCGGGAACCTTCAGGCCAAGTTAACATTTATCTCGGAGCTTATACAATATGGCCATAAAAACCCTTTGCCATGTAATTGACTTGGGGCCGTAAAAAGGTAGTAAAATGCATTTAAAATAAATCAGTTGCAGGTACTCACCATTTTCATTGTTTAAATGCATATCCGTTCCGTGTTGGCTGTTGTTGTTTTTGTTGTTGCTGTTGGTGCTGCTAATGTTGCGGCTAAATTTAAATCCATTACGCAATAAATCCAATCCGAAGCTTTAAGTTTCACTTTGTTATTCTTGAACTTTTCAAATATAGTTTAGCATACTATATTTTTGTAATTCACACAAATGCACTGTTGGTGTTGGTTGGGGAATTGAACTAATTTGCTTAGGTCTAGTGGAAATTTAAATTTGCATATCTAGGGGGCAGTCTTTTTTTTTTATATGGGTGTCACTTTTTGACTGGGTTTTTTATTTTTAATTTTTTTAATGCAACAAAGGGGTGTTTAAGAACTTTTTTGGGTTATAGTCTGGTGGTGGTGGTGGTGATAGTAGTCTTTTTTGCTATCTTGAAGTAGAAGCAAGTAGAAGCGTAACGCGTGCGTCTTACGAAATCATGTCTCGATCGTTTTGTTGCTTACGGGAAACTGAAACTACGGATGAGTCGCGGTGCGACTTCAATGTCGATGTCGTTAGAGGCTTCTGAAGGCGGCAGCGGCAACGGCTGCGACGTCGGCAGAGCAGCAGACAGATAGACTTTTCAGCATTTCATTACACGGCACACAGCACTCTCTTCTTTCTCTTCACACACACATACGGAAAGCAGCTCAGGTGTCTCAGGTTCTTGATCGCCTTTTACATTCAACACAAGCAAGCACCAGCAGATCGCTCTCTCAGCTCTCTCCCCCTCTCTCTTTCACCGGGCTCTCACTCCCTCTCTCTCTCACGCTCAGCGCAACAGGCCAGAACTTTCATTCAAGGTGAGCGCGCGGGCGCAGGTATCTCTTTGGCAGCACCAACACCAATACCACCGCAACTGAGCCTCTGCCTCTCTTGTCTCTTGTTTCTTTCTTTTTGGTTTTTTTTTGCACAAATAAAATAGTTCTAAACCCGTCTAACACACACACAGAATGGCCAGCTAGCTAGCGTAAATTGAGCTTGCGAGCGTAAAATTACAACACCACTTTTCTGCCTCTGCTGAGCGGTGGTCTCTTCTAACAAGTTTAGAATCCGCGCAAGCCAAGCGCAACCACTTGTTCTCGATTCTCTTAACCCGTTTTATGGGCCCTCTCACACACACACACACACAGATGCCAGAAGTTTGGCATGGCATGTAATTGGTTTGCTCATGATTTGTTTCTGTTTCTGTTTTGTTTGTGCTTTTTCGGGATATCAAATTTCATGATGCTATAATTGCAACCCAACAATTGGCAAACAAGTGTCGAGCTATAAAAAAAAAAGTAATATAAACAGAGGAAGTGAGAGCTTTTTTCGCATCACTTTACAAGGTTGTTTATCATTGTGATGGATTACTTAATTTGTGTATTTAAATTTATGCAATACTTTAAAGGAACATCCCATAAAAGGCAACTGTAATTTGGTTCATATAAATCAATTTAAACATTTATAAAGACCTTATTTAAATAACAAATTTTTATAAGTGATCTTAAGTTTTGTAGATAAGTATGCAATAAAAAAGTGATTTATTTGTGGAAGTAAGCCAATCAAATCTTCGATAAGATCGCATTACGATATCGAAAGTCCATACCACTGTTTCTAAAATAAACTTGTTTTTAATATTTAATTTTTGTTTTATGTTGTATTTCTTAAAATAACATAAAATAAATCAACTAGATTTTGAAAAGCTTTTTTAAATTGTTTACATAAATGTATGTGCACACATTTTAATTTTTTAATACAACCTAATTTATAAAGTCCATTGAATTTTTTATAATTTACTACATAATCTCTTTAAGTCTAACTAAGTAAATATAAATAAATATATTTAATGATAACTAAAGGCACTGAGCTAAAAATATTTTTAGAAAAAGTTTGCAAAGTAAACATGCCATATCAAATTTAAGGATTTTCGTCTACAAATAAAATAAATTTTTTTATAAAGGATAAATTAAAGTTTAACTTGAACTTGAACAAGCTAGGGATCAATAAATCCGCGTCCATAAATGCTAGTCATTCCATGAGTCAAACTCTGAAGCATCAATGATCTAATCAAAGTCCATAAATCCGCGCTATTAATAGAGTGTAAAGCACTTACCCAACGAAATTCACTGACTAGATACAAACTTCCTCTTCAACAAGTCGTAAAAATTTCTGTGGGCAAATCGTCAAAGCTGGAAAACGAAATAAATAAATAATCAGTGAGTAGAACATTCAACAAGTAAATGGATAATGCCAAGTCATTAGAGTCACCCCAGACAAAAGACAAAAGACTTTAACGAAAACTAATTGAAAAACGAGCATTTACATAACTTGAGTGTAATTAACAGGCGGAGGGGCAGCAGCCACGGGGGGTAATCAATATTTTAAGCTGGCCAAGACCAACCTTGAACTTTACGCTCGATGGACAGCCAGAAACGAGAGACAAAAGCGAGAGGATTGTGCGAATCAAAGGGGCTAATCCGCATCCGTTTCTGGCCGGGAAAAAGGCCCAAAGCCGCCCATTAGTTTTGGCCACACTCGGCTGCCGCTGCCATCATTCTCTATAAATAACAATTGAAGCATTCAAAGTTCGTTACCACAAAAAAAAAGCGAAAGAAACTGTGTGGCAACTGGGATTAGAACCTTCTTTGTTAGGCCATTAGAACGCTTTTGGCTGAAAGCAAAATCCAAACGCGATGGGGTCAACAAATTCTTAAACACCACACGAGCATGAACATAATTTTAATAGTTAAATACATCATCACTTATTTGGCCCTGAACATGATGGTAAGGAACTCTTTTGGCAAAAAAAAAATAAAAAGTGCTTAAATATTCAATAAATAAAAATACGATAATATTTAAGTTAACATTAAGAAATATAAAAAAATATAAAATTGAATAAAAAAAAAAAAAACCAAGAACGTTATGGAAAGATATTAATAATTAACTTTACTTATATTTTATAGCACATATTTTAAACCAAGAAAACCATAAAAATTGATTTAAAAACATTGAAAATCATTTTGGAAAGGAGAGAACTTTCAAGTTCAACAAGAAATTTAAATATTTTTTTCCCACCTAATCTTGCATCATTAGTATTCGACTGTCCAAGAAGGGAATAAACTTTCAATAAACAAAAGTGATTTTAGCATAAAACTATTGCGTCTTGGGGAATGGAATCCCGGGATCAACAACAAAGTTCCACCTAGACCATAATTGAAAGTAAAGAAAAGAAAGAGGAGGCAGCTCTTTTAAATAAATATGAAATTCGTTTGGGGGCTAAAAGCAAAAGCCTCTGGGCAGCAACAACAAGTGCGTTTTAGGCGCGACCAAAAAGCTAAAACTTTTGGTGGTATTATTTAACACCCGGGTGGGTAACCCTCACATACACGTGTGCATATGTAGTTAATGTGCGAGATATACGGGCATGCGTAGGCCCAAAAGCCGGCATCTACAGCTGGCCCCGGCTTGTTGGCCAACTCATCATCGTTTTGGTCGCTTTTGATGGCTCTTTCTTGTCTTTCCTCTTCCCTCTTCCCTCTCCTTTTTTTTTGGGCGCAACAATCATTTCTTTTCTTTACATTTCATTTCGTTTTTTGGTTAGCCAAGTTTATTTCAAGCTCACGCACACACACACGCACGCAGGCCAGAGGTTCAATGACTTCTTACCAAAAACGTTAAAAGGGGAAAAGGAACAACAATTTTTTGTATCTTTCGGTTTCTGTTTCGGGCTCTGCCCGCGTTTTTGGTTTTATTTTATTTTTTTTTGGTTCTTCTTCGTCGTTGTGGCCGTTTTGTGTTCTTGTTGTTTTCGTTTTTTATACATTTCGTTTTCATTGCTGGAGTTCATTGGCCACCAGCCTCAGAATCAGCCACCATCCGAGCCAAAGAATCTGCTGGCCGCACTTCAATAAATAAATGATGGCTGAAATGAAAAGGCCCAGTAAAGTTCCCCCGGGAATATATGTATATATGCATATATGTATTCATTATTTATTACATTGGTTTTTGGTTTGGTTTTTGGGCAAGCGAAAAAGAAATTCTTCCACTTGCCTTTTTTCCCCGATTTTCGCTTTGCATATTTCCAGTTTGTCGCCTGAGTCTTTTGTTTCTTCGAGCGCTTTGATTGATTGCCGGGACTTAAGCCATAATAATTCGTAAATTATTTTGCATGACACCACATCAAAAACTAGTTAATTTATTTTATTTGATTTGCACGCTATGGTGGTTAATAAAAAAAGGTGGGTTGAGGCCCGAGGTAGTTAAGAATAATGGGATACTGAACTGCGGTTGCGCAACTCAATTTGATTTGCATTTAAAGATTCTTGATTTTTCGTTTCTAATTGCTGGCAATTATGTTTTAGCCAGGGAGGAAATAATGAAGGTCATTGGTAAGCACTTATTCTAAGCAACCTATTTGATTATGGGAAATAAAAAGTAGTAGAAAATAATCTCCTCAAGAACCTGCTATCAATCAGATATTCTAGAAGGACTCAAGCCCACAATCAATCTTAACCCAAATGTTTGAAGACCCCTGATTGTTTGTTTGTTTGATGTTTGGTCGGTTTGTTTGCTTGCTTGGTCACTCAACAAATTAAGGAGTTCGCCACAGCTTGCCACTTGTTGTCAGCTGCCACCAACCAGCCAGCAACAATAATCTCAGATCTTGCCATCAATTACGGGCTCTATTCGCGAAAATAAAAAAATAGTTTTTGGCCTTCCCAGTGGGTAAGTAGTTCAACAGTTGCTGTTGTTGCTGTTGATTATGTTGCAGCTGCTGCTTTGGCTGTTGCTGCTGTGAGAACTTGACTCTGGGCCCACGCCAATAGAACAGCAAAATAAGTGAGCTTAAGCTCGCCTATTTAACTGTTCGTCAGACTCTACAGCAGCCAAATGGTGGCCAACAGGTGCACTGAGAAAAATCAAATAAAGGACTTGCTTTATAGGAGATATAATTACACTTCTTGAGAGTTAAGAGAGAGTGCTTAAAAGACTGTGTTGAATAAATATTTATTGTCAAACTTATAACTTCAATATTTAATTACCTATTAAAATACACCAATATTTTTTTATAGAAAATTAAGTTTCAAAATAAGGTGTTAACGGTTAAAATTGACTTATGTCATGGACTTTCAATTATTATTTTTAATTGGCAATATTCTATATTTTATGCTCTTAAGTAAGAACCTTTCTGAATATTGTTAGTTATTGTTTTAGCGTTGGGAATTACTAATTCAATAAATAGAATTTTTTTCAGTGTAAGGGGGCGCGAAAGGTGTTAAATACACGCGCGAATTTTGCGGTAAAAGCTCTCACCACACACTCACACACACTCACACACACAGATGCAAAAGGAGATAGAGCTAGAGATGGAGAGACGGAGAGATGGAGACTCATTGATAGCCCGCCACTTGGCGGAGTCTTAGCATCCAGTCTTCAGTCTCCAGTCTTCTATCTTCAGTCTCCAGTGTTCGGTCTTGAGCTGTTGTTGTTATCTATGTGCCAAACCTGATTTACTTCATGATTATGTTTGAAAAATTAGGTTAGGAGCAATGAACTTGCCATTCGTCAGAGGCTGGAATGGCAACAGAATCGCGACTGGAGAGGCAGGAGAATCGAAGACGGAGAATCGGAGAGGACGAAAGACAGGGGGGATGGAGACAAAGTGAATGCTTTTCTCTGTTTGCCTGTCAGTCTGTGTTCGCCTGTCCGTCTGTTTGTCTTAGTAATAGACACCTGTACAGGTCAAATTGGTCGGCTGTCTAAGAACCATTCCACTGGACTTTGATTGGTCCGCCGGTGAATGCCTGTGAAAAGGATGGAAAGGCGGCTCCAGAAGAATTGGAGGTCCATTACTATTTGAACTTAGCCGAATCTTCCATTGCATATGTTAACATAGGCTATTTGAAAAAAATATTAAGACATCAAAAAAAAAAAACACTTAATACTTTTATTTTTAAATCACTCAAAAAATTTTAAAATTCCAATTTGTTTGAAATATACCAAATCGTAAGTTAAATTATTGATTGGTAAAATTAGTTTTAGTCAAAGGTCAAAATACTTTAACCAAACTTTTTTTTTTTTTTTTTATATTTTATAACCGACTCAATCAATTAAAGTTATAAGTAGCAAAAACAAAAATTTAAAAACGAAAAAAAAGATTGGTTATAAGTAGCAAATTTCGAACGATCTTTACGCGGTTAAATACGAATAAAAGAAAATTGAAAAATTCCTGCGCATTAACCCTCGGAGATTAAATGAAAACCGCAATTAAAAAAGGTAGTAAATGCCTTGAACTTCGCACAAAAAAAAAAAAAAAAGAAGTATCTCAAGTTGACTGTGAGAATCAATAGGCGATCCACCGATTCGAACTCGCTGCAGGAATTCACTCTTTTTCCGCAACGAAATGAAAAATGTGTGCTAAGCCAATGACCGACAGAAGCAGCAGCAGCAACAACAGCAGCAACAACAACAACTAAGCCAACAGCAGCAGCAACAAACAACACAAACAACAACAAACAGAGCACACACAAAGGCAGAGCTAACTGTTAACACGAATACGTGTAGTATTCGCAAATCGCGAAGAGGTGAAAGAGAGTGGGAAGAGGAAGAAAGAGGTGGATTGGAAGTGGAAAGAGTCGTGAATCGGCCATATACCCCTCCCCCTCTCTCTCTCTCCCAGCATCGAGACTTCAAGTGTTTGTGTCAATCCGCACAGCCTACGCCGCTGCCTCTGCCAACGCCTCTGCCACTGAGGCACTTTATGCTTATGATTACTCCACCAACACTCAAAGCTAGAAAAAGACGTGGAAATGTTCTACATTTTACTTAATACCAATTAAATCCGATTTGCCAGGTTAACGGCACAAAAAATTATTGCAGGTAAGAGTGGGATCATTTTTGCAAGATTTCTGCGGTAAACTTAAAAAAAACGATAAATATTTAAGTAATAGTTTATGAAATAAAATAAATAAAAAAATTAAAAATTTTTAGTTATGTTTAAGGATTATTTTAAGTTTTTTTTTGCCAATTTATTATTTGTTTATCTATTAAATAACAAAAATTTTAACTGTGTTGCATGTTACCCAATTTTGACAAGATATATTGTAATAAAATTATTTAACAAGAATTTCTTTAAACTATGAGATAAACAATAAACAATTATGTTTTTATACATCTTTTGTTTTACTTGAACAAATTTAAGTCAACAGTTTTTGCAAATGTTTTTCAAAAATGTTCATATTGATTTTCCACAAAGATAAATGACAATATAATAAAATAAAACTTATTTTTAACGATCGGAGCCTGTGATAAACATATATAAAATACTTTTGGTTACAACATTCTGACATGAAGAATTCTTTTTTTAAGATTAGCTCTTATTAACCTTTCTACAACTCCCCTCTGAAAATGTCTAAACAATAAGAAGTGTCCCACAAAACATTTAAAATTATTCATATCCCATTGACTCAGGATCTTCATCTGTTTACCGGTCGCATTGTCAACCATTGTTATAGGGTATCATGTGCTCTGCATTGTCCGACCATTGTGTGTCTTTGTATCTTTCAATCTCCTCAGAGTTGTTTGCTGACCAATGCCGATGGCTACGAAAAAGTTTATAAATTGTAACAATGAACTCTTAAGCTGTTGTCGCTCTTGTTTTTCGGTTTTTTTTTTTTGACTAATGCTGATTGATCATCGAACACATGCGAAATCGGATATACAGCCAGATTCGATTTATGTTTTTTGGGTGACGAGCGTGACAAGCCACTTGCATAATTATGAACCGTTAGAGCGGTGCTTAAGCGCGGCTGTATCCTGTAAAAGGATCGCTCCCACGATCCCGCGATCGTAATTGCCACAGCATCAGCGTGCATTAACTGTAAACACGCAACAAAAGGATTTCCCACCACCAGGGGAAAGACAGAAAACAACAGCAGTGGGATCATTGGGATCACACCTGACGAAATCAAAAGCGTTCACAGTTATAAGGACGAGATCCCATCTCCCGTGGATGATAATCAGTGAATCAGTCCCAGCATCTGTCGAGGTTTTCCATTTCGATGTGCGTTTTTTTCACTGCTTTTTTGGGGTTGCGAACAATAGTCGAATGGGAAATTTTCCCATTCCGCGCGAAAATCCTCGCCGTTTTTTATGGGTTTCCCTGTCTCCGTTTTTTGTAAGGGTTCCTCCCTTTGATGTGTGTGGGTAGTGTGGGTACCCAATAATTATGTAATTTTAGATTCGAGATATTAGGGAAAATACCGAAGAAAAATGAGGAAGTGTCAGTGGATGTGTGTGCTCATTTCATTGAGAGATCACTTCGATTGCCATTTGAACGGAAACGATGACCTGGAAAAGCGCAGGACGTGGAAAAGGATGTGCTGACCCAGTTAGTTTTGAAACGGAACTACTGAACTAATTCCCCTCGAAATGGGAACATCCCTAAACATTTTCTTTAGCTTTATTCCATTTCCTTAAGCGGGGAAAATGTGTTTATGGTCCTGTCAAAACGAAGAATTCCCGATAAAGAAAACATTTTTTATGCAGACCTCATAAAGATGATGGATGGCTGAGGGACAATTTCCACGGATCGCAGTTTGCCACAAATGATGCAACATCTCGTCACACCGTCTCAGGTAACCAATGGCCAGTAATCAACCCTGACCGTTCCCAAAAACCCTGACCCATTGTCCCAAAAGGAGCGAGACAGACACGCGCAAATTTCTCGGCCTCTTTGGCAGGAATAAACAACGCATAAAGAACGCATAAAGAACGCAGTTCAAGGACTCTGACTTTTTGCCATAACTTTCTCCCTCTCCGTTATTTGTATATTTTTTTAAAGAAGGTTGCGGTCATAATTTTTGGCAAAGTCAGGTAGAAACCAAACTCCAAATATTAGCCAACATATGAGGATCTCTTCTCAAATTTACCGAAAAATATGCGCATGTAATCTTCAAAAACAAACAAGATTATGATGGCTAATTGTGTGTGCATCTTTGGCAGCTTAAACATTTCATCGGGTATTTTAAAAATGATGAATAACCTTGCCTGCTGACGTCCATCGCTTACTCATCCTGTGAAGGCGCAACTCCAGTAAAGTTGTCAAAAGACAGCTCCCACTCCCTTCTTTTTATTTCCCAAGTTCCGCATGCGCAATGATAATTTGAAATCGATTCGAAATCGTTATGAAGCACAAAAGAAAGCAACACCGGGAGCAGTTCTGAGTTGGGAGTTCTGACAAACACACACACAAAACACCCTCGAAATACATGACACACCTTCTCAACCACAAGCCCCAAAACACAGGTGGGTGGCAGGTGTAAAGGGGTGAGAGTGGGTTTTTGTTCAAAGCATTCTACTCTGTTTGCCCAACTCATTCGACATAATTCAACAAATGCGAAAAAAACACAAAACTTCAGCTGTCGATCATCGGCTGATGTTTGTCGTTTGTGTCGGCTTCTTGTTTCGCTTTTATTCTTCCCGAAATTCTTTTTGTCTGTCTATGTGTCTCTTCGTACGTTCTGTAATTGCTAATGGAAATTTTATTTATTTGTTGGGTTCCGGAAAGGGATTTAGTTTTATATTATATATTTATTTTATATATTTGAATATCATTTAAGCAAGTACTTAAATAATCCTTAGTCCTTTGCACATTTCTTCATTAAAAATTAAATACAAATTCAATGTTTACAGAATTTATTTTTAAAAAGGAATTTCTTTCTTAAAGTTTAAAATCCTTCTTTAACATTTTATATGATTTTTACAGATATTTTTTTATTTAACACGTATTTAAACCTTTTTGTAGATATAAACACTTTTTTATAAAAATACCAATTTCAAACACTTTCTTACTATTGCCCATAGAAATGTTTTCCATTCACAAAGGTTTAAAAAATATCCCCAATCCTGATGATCCTTTTTCTCATTCAAAGAGTCCCTTATCCCATTTCTCTTAAATCCATTAAATGTATCCCCTTTCTGAATTCCTTTTACTTAAGGAAGAATCTCTTCCTTGTATCCCAATTTTCATTCCCCTCTCATCGTTTCAGATAATTTCGGCTACTGTGCGTGTAAACTGGGGGAATCGAAGTGATTCACTTCACTTTTCAAAAGCAAGTCAAGAGATATATAAATATATACACGAAGGGGAGGTCTGGGAGTGAAAGAGAGAAGCTCCCAAAATCTTGACTGAGAACCTAAAAAAAGCGCGTAAGCGGGGCGAGAGTGTTTCGTGTAAAATTCGGTGGGTTTTGGGCCAGCTCGCTCTTTTCCATTTCATTTTCGGCTCTGGCCCGAAATGTTCATATACAAAATAAAATCGAGAGGGTCAACAAACTGTGAGCCACGTTAAGGCGGTGAAAGAGAGTGGCTGGGGGTGGTGGTGGTGTTGGTGGGGGAAAAAGACGACCACTGACTGACTGACTGTTGGTAACAGAGCATGCATTGTTGTTGTTGCCGCTGCTGTTATTTTCATTATATATTTTGTGCGTTCGTTGAACTCAGACTTTTTTTTCAGTCCGCAGTTGAGCAATCTTTTTGTATATATTTTGATTTTATTTTTCTTTTTTGTTGGTTTTTCGTGCTCGTCTTCGTTCTCAAAACGAAAGACTTAAGCGACGAACTTTGGGAAAAGTGGGCGCGCCTTTGGCCTCAATTTTTCCGAGGAAACGGAAACTGATTTGCCTACCGTGCAAGGACGAAAATGGGTTAAAAGGATTCCCTTGAAGGGAGAAAGCCAGTTAATGGCCAAGAGGAAGAGAAGCGAACCCTTTGACGGCTGATTTTATGGCTTTATGACCGTGTCCTTGCACTAATTAGAGAATTGTTTTCGGACAGTAGCCGAACTGCTGCTATTTCCGCTGAGAAATGAGCCATCCTCTCACATCCTGTGCGCAACATGTGCGTTACAATCGATTGTCTGGGGTTTGTGTAAACACTCAACTTCTCTATCCTTTTTTTTTTCTTCGGTGGATAAAATATCATTTTTCTCCATTTCACGCAATCAAATTGATTGAGGATCCACGCAATCCCGTAGTATTCCATCCCATCCCTTTTCACTAAGAGAAAGAGCACCTGACGCCGCTGAACCTTTTTCCCCTTGGCGGGTTTTCAGCGGCTCAGTGGTACCTGATGTGATATTCAAATAAAGCAGACTCATGTCCTGGCCCCAGGTAGCGCAACATTCCTTAATCCTTCCTCAATCCTTGTGTTCGACCGAATGAAAATAGCTATGTGTGTGCTTCTCAAGCGGATCAAAACGAAAGGATTACGGTAAAAATGTTGTTTTTCAAACCATTCTGCGCCTGTTTATTGTTCTATTGTTCTGTCTTAAAGGAGCATGGAAGTGAGTGAGATGGGTATGGGAGATAGGAACATGGCTTGTATGGATGGTATTGTAGGCGTCAGAGGCGGAACCCGACGTCGCTCCTTGGATTGCTTCATTTCGTTTTATTTTTCAAAGTGAGAATTGCGAGAAATGGAAAGGAGCAGCAGCAGCAGCAGCAGCAGCGACATAGCGGGTTTTTCTTCGCTGTTCATTATTTAAATTTCACAGACAGGAAACTCGTTTCTGGGCCTCAGCGTGGGCATTATGTCAAAAGGATGCGATGCATTGCATAACTGTAAATGTAAATGCAAAGCGAGTGGGCTAACAGTTGTCTACGGGGATGTCAAGTTGAGCAACTGATCCCAGCGGATAATCAATTATGACAGCATGTTGAAATAAAGAAGAGAAGGTTGGGGCATCGAGCAGCTGACGCAGAAAAGGATTCACGCGGAGGCACCGTTAGGTTCCTTCCTAGATTTGTTTTGGTAATCTAAGAAACCAAGAACCATTATTTATTATTGTTCAAGAAGAGGAAACATGCCTCCATCCGGATGGAGAATAAATTGTTATGTTGGGGATATGTGTAAATTCCAGGACATCTGTTTGATGTGCAAGAGAATCCCCTTCAAAAAAAATACACAGGTTAACGGTAAAATTGTTATTATATGCGACTTATGTTTACCTCAATTTAAAGGGCATTAATAAAGTAACATGAAATATTAGGATTTTTAACCTATTAAAAAAGTTAACCTATTTGATTATAAACATTTTGTCAAACAAAAATCTAGAATTCACTAGGGGAAGTCATTAAGTTCTTTACAGCAACTATTCCAGTCCAATCATCCTTAACCCACATCTTAAAACTTTTATAGTGCTTTCAATAAAAACTTTAAATAATTAATGGGTTTCATTTTAATACATTAAACAAATGTGCGAATAATTATATGCGAGAATTTAAAGTTCGAGTCAATGACACAAAAACTGGAATTGATAACTCAATTTTATGTGAAACTAACGATTTGAAAGAAAATTGGAATTGCCCGAAAGATCATTTCCCTGCAAACGATTAAAAGATGCAAATTAAATTCAGCGCAAGTTGCCCAAACGATCAGTGATTAATGATTTGAGCTTTGCTAATTTCGTAGGATTTTTATGATATGTTTTATGCTTGAAAATTTCCATAAATCAAAACTTCCATATCTAACGACCTGCCCCCTTCTTCCAACCATTATTTTCAGCTCTATGTTGGGAACGAACGCGTGTTATCCAAATTTATGCACGAATTCTCACAATAGACTCGCACACGAAGTCAGAGGGTTCTTTGAACTTTGGCTGCGACTATAACGATTATGTCTTCATAGGTTCAAAAAGCTTAGCTTTGAGCTGAGCTGAAGAAACGAAAACGAAATAACATCATCATGACATAAAGCAAACTACCTAAAAAAAAAAACTTTTTAAAAAATAAAAGAACTAAAACTCCATGGAGACCGACGAAAAGTTCATTCGCCTCACGGTTAGACAAATTAGAAAAATTAATACGCCGCAGAGTTTTCAAAGAGACCCCAAAGAACCCCAAAGAACTCTCCCCTGCCACCGCAAAAGTGCGTTCAAAAATTTGTTTTTGTGTTTTTCTTTCGTGCCTTTTTCTTTTTTTTTTATGTAAGCGAGAATGTAACCAAGTTTGCTGGGACTGAACTTTTGATTTGCTTTCGTGGTGTATAAGTTCTGTTTTTTTTTGGGCAGTTCATTGACCAGCAGACAAAAGAAAGACCAAAGACAAAGCCAGTCCCCCGGACCAAGAATGGCAATCTAACCAAATGAACTTTAACACAAAAGCCAGCTAGATGGAGTTGGAAGTTAGAATCCAGCCGAAAAAAAATTACCCAACGTCTTAGAAGGCGGGAACGAGATGGCAGCAGCGATAAAAAGAGACAGAGGACGCGAAGACTCAGTCGGTCATACTTTCAAATTGCAATAAAGACGGCAAGAAACTGCAATCGCTGACTGCTGCTGCAGTCAGAAGAAAGAAACGAAACGCGGAGAAGAAAGACCGAAAGAAAGCCTTTCTTTTTGCATTGGAAAAACTGGTTGGCTGCTGAGAGAGAGAGAGAATTGGCAATGAAAGTATCTCGCAGAAAGAATTCTTCTACTTAGATTTTTGCGGAAATGTTCCCTCTCTTTTTTATTTTCATCGCTCTGTCTCACTCTTCTCTGCAGTTCAAACGAGTGCGTTGAACTTGGGCTCTACACACACACACACACACACACCTCACCGAAGTGGAGTAGCAAAAGAGATGACAAATAATTAAATGGCAGAATTCTCCGGCCGGTTTCATTACAGATTTCGGCTAACTGATAAGACGGAGATGTTGGTGGAGATGGAGATCATCAAAATGCTATTACGATTGCAGCCAATGCATCCAATAATGATTGTGAGTGCACCACGCGCTGGGAATTCTAATGTGGGTCTTTTCTTCTTCTTTTTTTCTCGATGTCTTCTTGCCACACACATCTGCGGCGCAGGTTGAACTTGATGTGTTAGAGGATAAGAGCTCGAAAGAATTCTTCTCAGTTTGCACATTCTTCGAATGACTGTTTTGAACTAGCACAAAGCTGTGCTGAAATTATAGTGAGATAATCTATGAAGACCAAAGGAAAGTCGGAATATTAAGCGAATGCCACAGGTTAAGACAATTGTGGGTCTTTGGCTAGCAATGGTAATTGTTTGTTCTTGGACTCTGGAGGGATCTCAGGCGGCTGTCTTTTAAGTTCTTACTGCCCGAAGATCAGATATCCGTGAAGCAATGATGTACTGTCCATATTAATACCTGGGGAAATAGTAGAGGATTTTCAACCCACAAATCAAGGAGATTTAATTATGTACGTGTTTCTTGAGATTTAAAATAAAAAGTTTAAAATTATCAGTTTCTGTTTATTTTGGAAGTTTGTTATCCCTGGAGGATAGAAAGAACTATTAAATGAAACCCTTTTATAAATAATGTAAAATTTTTTAAATAAAGTTTAAGTATAAATTTATTCGTTTATTTGTGAAAAAAGTTTTATAAGTAAGAACTAGTTTATTTCTAAGCCTAAGTTTATTCCATTATGTTACACATTCTAAAAGTTATTAAAAGCCCCACTGGCAAAAAAAAAGCCTCCACCAACTATAGTTGTAACCCAGTTAGCTGGGGAAATTCCCCCACTCATCGGAAGAATTCCCCAGAATGTTTACGAAATCTATAAGGTTTTCTTCTGGACTGCCTGCAGTTCACTCACATTTGGCCCTAATCAAAAACGGAACAAAACAAATGAGTCAGAGATCTTGTTTACATGGATGTTGTTATGGTGGTTACAGTTGTTAATGCCATGGCCAGAATTAACATGCTGCGGAAGAGGGGGTTTTCTTGTTTGCCGGTTTGTTTGTGACTTATTTCTGTGTTTTGGCCAGTATACACTTTCGGTGGATAGTTGGCTGCAAGTAACTGAGTCTGAGTCTGAGTCAAGCCGTTAGCCCAATTCCTTGCCTTATGTGCGATATTCCCAATCAATGCCGATTCCAATGAAAAGAAACTCTCAAAATGAGTCAGAGCCCAGTGGTGTTATCAAAGCGAAGGCGATGATCAAGTTGTTGATCAGCACAGAAGTCGTTGACTTCATGAGGCCTCCGATGGTTGTTTACACGCCAAATTATTACAGATGAACAAAAGGCGAAGAGCCGCAGCTCCGGCTCCACTTGGAGTGTTGGAGTTTTGGAGTCTTTAAAGTCTTCAGGTTCAACGACCGTTTTTGTAACACGAACGAAAGAATGGCTCGCAGAGAACCTTCTTTCAGGCGCTGCTGCTGTTGTTGTTGCGAATAAGAACGCGAATGTAACGCAAAACAAAGCGGGCGACGATGGCCAACAACTTTCACCAATTTGTTTTGCTTTCGCAGTTCTGGAGACGACGACGACGACGACGACAGCAAACGAAAGACTTCGACGACAAACAATTGACAGCCCAAGTCAATGAGCCAAGTTGTCAGTTGGCCAATGCGAAAGGCATTTGCCTCCAAAGAGTTCTACATGGATTATATGTGTGTACATAGGCTTATGCACAGTAAAAACAAGGTGTCTTAAGACTAATACCATAGGGAATTTATTAATAAAAAATAAAAAACTTCGTATTTATTTTATTTCCAATAAAACTTTTTTGTATAAGTTGTATATTTTAAGATTATTTTTCACATCTTAAGTTCAGGTAATATTTAACTAATTTTAAATCTAACTATATAAACAAATGAAAAGATTAAAATACAAGAACCTATTTAAAATTAATAAAGGAAGATTTTAAACTACATTAAAAATGTGCTTTTTTCGTTTAGCATTTGTTTTCTTTAGTGTAACTCCATTTCTATTTATTTGATTTATGTGTACGCAAGTATGCATCCACCCCACAAGTTCTTTGGCTTTAATAACTTTCCCATTAAAAGCTAATAAAGGCGCATGCAACTTCCGTTTGAGCCACACGGTTTGCCTTCATTTGATTAGCAGACAAATAGAACGTCACGTTCTGGCCAAGTCAACTCACTCCCACTCCCACCCCTTCAATAATTTCTTGGCCATGGTTACCCTCTCACTAATCAAATGGCTCGTTCAATGTTCTGGAAGCCTCGTCTTCTGTTTCTTCTGCTTCTGCTGCTGCTTCTTCTTCAGCGTCGCCTCATGCGTAGCGGTTAGCTTACGGTACTTTTCGTTTTCATTGCACGTCAGCAGCAGCAGCAGCAGCAGAAGCAGCGAGCGAACTGCGCAGCCGCAGCGGAGAGCTGAGAATGTTTAGCCTAGATTCGAGCGCAGGTTCGTTGAACTGACTCTCTGCTGGCCGAACTCGTCTGCCTCTTCTTCTTCTGCCTCTTTCTTCTGATTCTTCCTCTTCTTCTGCTGACTGCCTGCGCTTCTTGTTCTTCTGGCAAGTTCGTTGCCTAAGTCATTCGTATTTGCTTGGGACTTGAGCGGAAAATTTAAAGGTAATCGTTCAATAATTATGTTAAAGCGGTAAACAAACAGAAATTCAAAAAGCATAACAAAAAAGCATTACAAAATAAAAAATATTTGTATTAAATTATAATACAGACACAAAACATAAGCAAACATATAAAAAAAAAAATTACCCACAAAAATAATATAAAAAAATAAATTATAAACATGTATTAAATTTAAGATAGCTTATAAAATAAAACGTACATTTGTTTTAATAAAAACCGTAAGATTCATAGTTATAAAATTACAAAGTCCACATATACACATATTTTGGCTAAGATAAACAAACTAGAATTATATAGTTTTGTAACATGATAAAAAGAAAATTGTATTTCCATAATTTTAGCTTACAATTTTTTAATTTAAAATGAATGTTTATTTTTTTCTTATAAGGAAGAGAGGCAACTTCTTAAACAAATTTATCTAAAATCATGATAATCTTTGGTTAGTGATACTTAAAATTATGAACCATTTGTTTAAACACGATAAGATAAGAACAGCTAAAAACATATAACCAAAATAAATGCCTTAAAACCTCAGTAGGTATTACTTTTTAAAATGCAGAAAACCAACCCAGAATAGAAAGAAATTTGCAGAAATGCAAACCGAAGACGGGGCAGAAGAAAATGCAGCTGAAAAAAGTTGAAGCAGTCGGCCGCAAATGCAGTTGCACTCGAAGAAAAAGAGGAAGAAGCAGAGGTGGCAGCAGCAGCAGCAGCAACAGCAGCAGCAGAAGAAGAAGCAGTTAAAGCCAATGACCGCAAGTAACTTACATTTGAAAAATGTGTGCAAAAAGCACAGCGAAAGGAGACTTGCATACAGATGCAGCTCAAAGAAAGAGGGGGAAACGAGGAAGGAGAATGAGAATGAGAAGGTGAGACGACGGATAGAGAGAGACGGTGAGGAGATGCAGCAGAATATAACAGTACTCCGCGGTAGCTTCGCGATTCTTTTTGCTGCCCAAAGATGCAAACCGGTCGCCAAGAAGCATTTTCCAAGAAAATTATTGAGGGAAAGGCGCAAAGAAAAAGCCCCGAACAACAACAACAACAACTTTTAGGCAAACAACTGAACAGTTTTCCGAGCCAAAAGTTCTTTGGGAAACATTCACCTCGCGACGCTGATGAAGGCAATCTCCGAAATGCAATTATGAAATACATTTCACTTAATGGGCTATTTATGAGTTGAGGTGATGTTTTTCACCTACCAATTAATGTTGGTCCATTGGGAGAATGTGGGAGATCGTTTTGGACGTGTCCTGTTCATTTTGTGATAGTTTTTTTAAGCCGCGAAAATGTTTAAGATTTTTTGTGAAAGAATATTGAGAAAAGAGTGGTGTATGCATAGATATTTAAAACATAAAAGGACAATTCAGTAACAAGATTAGAATTTACTTTGGTATTAGTTAAATAGCTTTTCTTTTTTACAAAATAAAGAAACTAAGTAACTAATAATGTGAAAAGGTATAATAAAAAATTATCTAAAGCAAAAAATAGAATGTTTTATATATTTTCATAAATTAAATATTTTATAGGTACCTATTTTCATAATTTATAGAATATTTAGAGAAGAATACACATGTAGGTATCATATTTAAAGTACAGACTATAATTTATTTATACCAACTTTTTGTTAATTTCAATCTTATATTCCTACAACAACCAATATCTTGTTTAACAGATTTTAATCCAGAACAAAACTCTACCCAACTGATTTGTGACTCACCTTGAGCTGACCCATCACCTAGTTGGGCCACCATTTCTCACAAATACCTTCTGGCTTCTCCACTTAACAGCCTTCATTGAAACCCAGCTCTCCTAGATTTTTCTATCTCACCCAACCACAACCCACATATCACTGCTATCTCTTGCCAATCGTACATCTTCATCTCCTCCAAAATAACCTTCCATCGACCGCAAATGATGTCAAAAATGCATTTTGTTAACCACAAGAAGAGAAAAACCCCAAGACAAAACAACAAAAAATTGCAACTAATTGAAAATTGGCAGGCAAAAGATATTTTTCTTGGCCATAATCACACTCAGTGCAGAATGCAGCTGGGAACGCTTCCCAAATGGCAACAGCGGCAGCAGCAGCCACAAAAACAAAACGTTAGCGGAAAAAACGTTCTAACCACAAACAACGCTGCACAAAAAGAATTCCCAGTGACCTAATTTTGCACTCAGATGCAGTTGCTGTTGTTGTTGTTGTTGCTGCAGTTGCAGTTGCTGTCGCTGCTTTTTGCCATTGTATCTGTTTTGTGGCAGTTTGCTGTTGGCGTTAGTTGGCCACTGCTTCCCATTGCTGACTTTTTGTTCTCGGCCCGGAAGTTCTTTGGCCATGCGCATGAGAGGCCGAAGAACTTGCAGCTTGCAAATAACTGAAATTATGCCCAGTCCGGCAATTCAACCAATTCCACTGCGACTTTTACACCAGCTAGCAATAAAATTATAGAGTACAGGAACCGATCGAATCGGTTCGGTTTGAAGGGGCCAAGTTGGCTTAGAACGTTTTGGCCATTGGCGCTTTTGGGCAAATGCAAAAAGGTCCGACGAACGTGAAAACTGTTCGAGTTTCTATGTCAGCGAGTTTTCTTTCTCGTGGCCAGACACGGAAAATTACTCTTTACTACACAATGGGAAAAGGGAAAAATAAACAGCCAGCTAACTTTGGTCAAAACAATTTTGAAGTACAACGTTATTTTGGTTACTAAAAGATCACTTAAAAAAAACAAATTCTGTGATTGTTGCTGATTTTTTTATCGAATTTAATATAAAAGTATTTTAAAAGAACCCATATTAAAAGGTCACAGATACCATTAAATAATAATGAAAGAATTAAGCTTTATAACATTTTATATGTAAAATATACGAAATATTTCGATTCTACTTGCTTTTTGTCTTGATTTTTTAGAGTAATTATTTTGATAAAAGAACTAAAATGTTTATAAGTCGCAGTCATAGAAAATATACCAAATCGATAACCATTACAACATTACATATTAATTGTTATAACAAATATGAACAAGACATATTTTTAGAATTTATTTTCCCGTTTCAAAAAATATTTATTTTTGTTTTTAACATGCTAAGATTTACAGACCAATGTCGTAGAATATAATAATTTTTCTCCATATGAAAACCTTTTTTCCCTTTTTTTATTGTCTTCCCCACCTTTCTCCCTTTTGGGCTTCCTTTCTGCATTTGATCCCTCGCTCTCGTCTGTCTGTCAATTGTTGGCCACTTTGTATGCTGTAACAGGAGCGTAATAAACACTCGCCTAACGGGGCTTTTCTTTATTTTCGCCGTGGCCAGAGAGTGTGCAACTGCAACGGCAACAACAATTGCAACTGCAACTGCAACGAGCACAGCCAGAACGAATGGCTGGAAAAGCCAGGGAACCGATCGCTAAGTGAAATGCTGCTGCAGCGAAGTGCATTATAACCGTACATTCTGCACACAAGCACACAGATGCATACCTATGTATGCATGAGAAATACATACACACTCGTAGATGAGAGCTATGCAATTTTCCACTTTTTGCTTTTAGCGTGGCTGGAATACGGATTCTTTTTGCCTTTTCGAGCAGAGACAAAATGCTAAGATTAGTTTGTTTAGTGATTTAATTTTTGGTCTTAATGGTTAAATTTATCTAAAAGATCTTTTGTTTTCCTTGAAATATTTGTTCATCATTTATGTTAATTTTTTAATTTTGTAATCCTTTTAAATTATAAGATAAGCGCATTCTTAGATATATTTTCACTAGCATATAAGTTCTAAAAGTAAAGGGTCCTTTGATCTCTTGGTTCTAAGCATCTTTAAAAAAATAAAGATGCTAAAATATTGGGTTCTTACAATATTTATGATATAAATTGCTTATATAAAATATATTCTTGTGACTTAAAATTGATTTGATTTGTCTGACCTTAACTGTTAAATTTACTTTAGATAAAAGATACCCAAAAAAATTTGTTTAGCCACGTAAAACGGTTGAAAAATGTAGAAAACAGAAAACATTTTCCTGCATTTCTCGCAGCAACTTCTTTTGCTTGCTGTTTGCGTTAGAAGTTTGCCATAAAGTTTAGCGAATTTGATTTTGGACTGCAGGAGAAAGCAGTTTTATTTCGCTTCTTTCTTTCTGCAGCAACTGCAGCTCCAATACCAATGCAAACAGCTACAGAGAATAGAGGAGAGTGCGCTGCGCATGCGCAACTCTGTTAGAATGCAATTTTCTGTTTCGCTTCTCTTTCTCCACCAGCGAGTTTGTGTGCGAGTGTCTGTGTTTGAACTTTGAAAAGTGGGTGAATGTACAGTAATGTTTGCTGCATGCTCAATTGCAATGCTGCAAGCAACAAAAGCAGCAACAGCAACAAAACGTGGCAAATTCGTGATGTTCTGTCAGGGCCAAAAAACGACTGTATAGAGGAGGGCCCAAAAGGTAGAAGGCCGCAAATGGAAATGATTTAGGGTTACCGGAAAATATGTCCATTCTCCCTAAAAAAAGTAATTTAAATGAGTTAGCGGAAATATGATATGGAAATCTATTATTTGCTGAGGTCTACAGTTAAGTATTCGTTTTCTATTTAAAAGAAACATACAAAACTAAAATAGTAACGTTTATGTACGCAGATTTTCAAAAGTTGTCTTAGTCTTATAATTGTATTTTTAGCGGTTTCTTTCTACAAAAAGATTGAAGTTAATATACAAAATAGCTTTTTAGTAAAATGTTTACATAATAATGACATATAACATTCTACAAATTATTCAAACAAAAAATATGTATTACTGAAAGGTCAAAATTTAAAAGCTTCTTTTTTACACATATTATAGTCTTAAAATTTAAATATTTATGTTGTTACCTTCCTGAAATAAATAGAAAAGCTAATGGAGATCTGGATATAAAATAAAGCCCTACATTATATTTCCCACTTAAATTTCAGCTTAAGTCCCTTAACTGATTGCTATCAATCTTTTAATCGTAACTCAGGTGATTTTATTAGTTTAATGTGAAAGTTATGAGTGTGCCATTTTACCTATTCCTATTTTAATTGTGTTATTTTATTCAATGTGATCCGTGGTTGCGCCTGTGTTCAACCTGGTGTTGAAGGCCACGTTAATCTTGAACTGTTTTAAAAATTGGCACACTTATGCAAAGTCAACGACTCGTCTCTCTCTCTCTCTTTCTCTTGCACCCACCCTCCTCCTCCTTCGTCAAGCACGAAGTCGAGGAAAAACAGTTAACTGACTTCGCCACTTCGCTCGTCGAGCTTCGTGAATAAAAGCCGAGCTCAAGCGCTGTGTGTGGTGTGTGTGTGTTGCGTTGCATAACTTTCATGGCAGGCAGCATTAAAACAGAGCGCCACGAAAGTTCATTCGCCTCGTGCACTCCATTCGCCCCATCTCTCTCCCCCGCCCTCTCTTCCTACCTCTCTCTCTCTCTTACTCTCTCAACTGTCTGGCTCTCTGTTAACCGCTTTTTAGCCTTAAAGGCCAACATACAAGTGCGGTCAAAATAATAGCAATTAAATCTGTTGTCTGATTATAGTGTAAAAAAATGGTTTCATTTTAGCATAAAGTATTAAAGCACAAAATTAAGAAGTCGTTAAATCTAGTTTTAATCTATATAACTACTATATACATATTTATTTAAACAAAATATAGTTTAAATTTTTAGTAATTTAAAATGATTTCATCAGAGCATTGAATCTAAATGTATAAAAAATATATTGTCTGTTTTTTGGGGGCTTGGCTTCTATGTTTTTCATCAAATGATTTAATGAAAAATACCAATTAAAACTGAAAAAAACAATTTCATAAATTTCAATTATTCCAAAATGTGTACTGCTATAAAATGTACTTAGAAAAACTTTATAGCTTCGACTTCAATGTGGTCTTGACTGTCTTTGGTTTGCTTTTCTCTTTTTTCTGAGCTTGGCTTTCGTTTGAGTTTTTGTTGGCTTGAAAAAGTTTTTGGAGTGTGTGTCTTTAGTGCTGTCTCTTGAAAAAGGAATGTTTGTTGTTTGTCAGCGGCGACGTTTTTGGGTGAATGTGTTTTGGATTTCGGGTTTTGGGTAGAGAAAAAGAGAGGGAGGTGAGTGAGAGGTGAAAGAAAAGAGTCGGAGATGCGAGAGATGATGTCGTCGATCTGTGCAGCATTGTTAAAGGTCAGTTCTCTTACCTAACTTTGATTGCATTTTTTTTGTTTTTTTTGTCTTACTTTTCTTTGAATTGTGTGCGTTTGTGCCTTGTTTGTTGGTCAACAGATTTTGGGCAAACAGTCGAAAGGGTTCGGTGAACCAAAGCCTTGGGTAATAACTAATAGTTGGGCGAGGGCAATATTAAAAAGGTGCGAAGTGCAAACAAAATCTCAAGTGTCCATTAGAAAAATTCTGGGAGAATTTTCAAGAAGCATCCGAAAGTAAATAGGACTTATGAAATTATAAGTTTACATAGACGGAGCTACCTACATCTTTCTCAAAAATTAAGAAAAATTATCTTTTGAACTCACATTTAAGTTATACTTCACAAATTTTACAGAATATTCATAAAGATCATCGAACTGTACCACCTATGTAGGTTCAAATAATACCAATCTTAAAAATTATAAGTGGATCCAAATTAATAAGTTAAATACTATTCAAAATCTAGGAAAATGTTTATATGCGTTAAAAAAAAACTAAACATTAAAAAAAATAAAACAATTTCAGGAAACCCACACAAAAGTTGTATTTTTTTTTGTAAAAATGCATGCGAAAAGTGCAACAACAATGAAAAGCTTTTTAAATCGCTTAAAACAAACTCAAAATGCACACACGGAAAAGCCAGAGCAACAACAAAAACACAAGCAGTGCAAATTGTGACGCCCCACACACCCACACATACACCCACATAAGCAAAGAGAGCAAGCGAGAGAGAGAGAGAGAGACATTTGTAAATGGCCGCGACATTCAACTTGAACTTTTTGCGCACTCGCTCTTGCTCGCTCACACATAGCAAATAATCAAGATCAAGTTTCTTCCGGCATTTTGTACACCAACAAACTAGAGCTTTGTGCAAAGAGAGTGCAATTTAAGAGAGCTAGCTTAGCTAAGAGAGCTTTGCAACGAATGTGTCTGTGTGAGTGCATGCTGAATGGCAAGTGCATTTCAGTTATCTCTCGCTATGATGTCACTATTGGTGCCAAGTGCCCTCAGAGGGTTAAGCTTTGTTACTACATTTTTCTTTTTTTCTTATATTCGATTCCGATTTTATGACAATCTATTGATTTTCAATTTTTTTTTTTTTTGGGATATCTGAAATTTAACTTTTGTATTTTATAAATAATATTTCAAAAAAATGTTTTTATTGTCTAAACCAATATGTACTTTAAAAAATCTGTTGCTGAATTCTATCTGATTTCTGTTCTATTCCTAATTAAATTAATACTTTATTTACTAAATCAAATTAGTCACAAACATGAATTTTACATAAGAAACTATTAATCCATCTTTGGTAAATAGTTTTTCAACACTTCCTGTTTTATCATTTATCTTAAGCTAAACTCGAATCTAAATATACTTTTTTTTATTCACAAACTATGGTCAATAACTTGAAGACAATGTTGTGCTGCACATTGAATTTTGCAGTTTTCCCTAGCTGCCCAAAATGATGCAGACTCATTTTCACTCGCTTGGCATTGGGAAAGCGCCGCATCGGCCTATGTATGCTATTGCTATGTACGCTATATGTGAAATTCTCGGAAAAGTCGAAAACACACAACAAGGAGAGCAACAACAACGTCATCGTTGCAAGCATTGAACTCGATTTTGTTTTCATTGCCGCCTGAATTTCTAAAACGCAGCTAATTAGTCGAGAGTGTTTGGTTTGCGTTGCTTTTGCTGCTGCTGTTGCTGCTGCTGCTGCTGCTTGTTGCACTTGCATCTGCTGCTTCTTCTTTAAGCTGTGTTCCACTTTTCTGGCAGTTTTCCACTTTTCCACCGGCCAAAGCTGCGACTGCAGCAGATTTCACACGCGGCCAAGCAATTCATCATAAAAATTATTGTAAACTGCCATCAATTGGCAGCACTGATAAAAAAATTTGAAATATTTTACATAAAAAATTGATCGTTATATATTTTTTAAGTGTTAATATTTATAAATGTAAAATGTCAAATTAAAAAAAGTTTGTCAAAAATAGTAGCACTATATTTGAACAATGTTTACCAGTACCAAATTCTAAAAATTTATCTACTGTAGCTCAACTCAAATTCTTTATCAATTGTCAAATTTTAACTTCAAGTATTTATCAAAAAATCCTGAAAACGTATTGAAAATTAAATTGTTTTAAAAATACTTTGTTTTCCCCAGTGCAAGCCAGAAGAAGATGGCTTAAACCGATCGACTGGCAGAGTTTTAAGAAGGGGCGGCGACAGTTGGATGGTGTTTGCTTAAAACCGAATGAAAATAAGTTTTTCCAAGTCCCAGCCCAGGCCGCGCCTTGTGTGTTTGTTTAAATAAAATGAAAGTTTTTTTTGCTGCACTTTTTTGTTGTTGATTCGCGAATACGCGCTCGCCAATGTTTGACATAGATAGAAGACGGCTGTCTGTCAGTCAGTCGGTCACTTAGTCACCTAGTCACTAAGTCGACTGTGTTAGTGGGACGTGGCAGACTTTGTTTAGTCAGAGACTTTTGCAACGGTCGTTGCCGTTTCGCTTTTGCTGGCCAATGCATTGTGATTTCATTTTCTAATCGAGTTCGTCTTCAGTCTTCAGTCTGCAGCCTCACTTCGCAGCGGTTTTTCCTTTTGGCCAGCGAGCGAAAAGCGAGGCACTGCTAAATAAAATCACGCATACGCCGCGTATGACGAAAGTGAAACAGGCGAGACGGAGGCCCATAAAAAGCGTCAGCCAAATAATAAATCCAAGTAAAAGAGAAAGAGCAAACGGCAAGAGAAAGAAATGGAAATGAAAAAGAGATTGGAAGAAATAGAGAGCTAGAACGGTAGCTTCACTTTTTTGTTATTTATTTTCGGCAGTTCAACAAACTTTGAGACGAACTTTGGGTCAATAAACTATGCAAGACTCCCCGGTGGAGATCATTAGATGATCGCCGTCATGACGATGATGATGGCGCTTGAGCTGAACCGAATCTTTTGTCCGAGGCAAACGCATAAATACAACAAAAAATAACAATACGAGGGGTCAATGGCAGCGGCACTAGCTTCAAAAACTAATGCAAAGTGGTGAAGGGGGAAGCGGTGTAATAAAAAAGCTAAGAAAAAAAAAGGGAAAATGGCTTTTGTATCAGTGGTGAACAATCTTACGAAAATAGTCTAGCAATTAAGGCAGTTAAAATTAGTAATTGGGGACTTTGACCCTGTATTTAATTAAATGAATTTTAAGCTTATTTTTTGTTATCCTTTTAGTTATGAGTTTTCCTATACGAAATGAAATATTATAATTAATATTTATTTGTGACCCCGGATTTCTTTTAAAAGATTTTTAGCTTTTTTTTGTTTTTCGATTTTGACAAGAAAATTAGTGAAGTTTAATAGACTTTTAATTTAAAATCTTTTTTGTAAGAATTGTCATCTGAATCTCATTAAGAAATACTTTTCTTTAAAGTTGAAAATGTCATTTATTTTGAAATAAAAAATATGATTTATTTTCTGCCAGAGTCAGAGAAAAACATAACAGAAATCAGATTTTTTATTTAATAAAAAAAATCTTAAGTATTTTGAAATCAACCTTTTGTTGGGCAACTAAAAGTTTATGAAGTTTAAATTAAGTTTTGTATATGTAAAGGCATTTCCCATGACGATTTTCTGGATTTATATGCATTTAAGTTTTAAAAAAGCAAGGTATGCTTATTTGTAATAATCGTTCCTATGCATTAAACTGGTTGCATTCAAAGGATTTTGTATGTTGATTCTGATTTTGTTTGTAATTGGTTTTGAAAGATCAACTCTTTGGTATTGCTTTGTGCTAATTAAGTTAATACACACAACACATAACTAAGTTTATAAAACAATGGCTAAAAACATCGAATCAAATGTTATTGAAAAAAAAATGTATCGAATTATTAACCAGTTTAAACATATTTTCATATGTTTTATGAATTGGGGTAGGTCGATTCTGATTACACCAATGCTCGACTCATTAAAAATAGAATTTAAAACGTGAAGCATATAATTTTTTTAATCCTACGTTTGGCTTAAGGATTTGAATCATATAAATTAGCTTGCCAAGTTAAAAAGGTGGCAAGGATGTCAGGAGCCTTTATCGGCTAAGCGAATAACCAAACCAATTTCGCCACTGTTTTCGCCTTGCAACACTGGCAGACATCGTTGATTATTAACCCCTATTAAAACAAGCCACGGTCACACTACAACAAATAACAAGCAAAACAAGCAATTTCCCTGAAATTTTGGCATTTTCCTTAAATATGAGCTCTCCCACAAGTAAAAATGTCAGCGAAACGAATGGTAACAAGCCGAAGAAGTCGGGCAAAACGAATTCCAGTGCGAAAAGCGGCTCCATGGACACGCGCGCCGAATTGGCGGACCTCATCAAAAAGAAGGCTGAGACCTCGGTGAGACAATATAAACAAACCAAAAAGCGGGAACATTAATGTTGTCACTATTGCATCATGACAGGAGCAACTGGCCAATTTAGAGCGGCAGATCTATGCCTTTGAAGGCTCCTATTTGGAGGACACTCAGCTGTGCGGAAATATCATTAGGGGATGGGAGCGCTACCTGACCTCCAACAAGGCCACCAACTCCAAGGCCGACAAACGCAATCGCAAGTTCAAGGAGGCCGAGCGACTCTTCTCAAAATCCAGCATTACCTCCATGGCTATATGTAATCGTAAGTTCAAGACAGGTTCTTTGATCCTATTTTGCAACTTGTTCTAACACATCCCAATTTATAGCTGAGCGCGCCAGCGAATCGGACTCAATTACCAATGAAGACTCCAGCGACAACCAGATCTCAATCAACCAGAACACAACAACGGCCCACGATGGGGCCACGACAATCAAGAGCACGCCGAAAGATGAAAAGGGTAAGGCAGAACTAGGGCTGCATGAAGATGATGTCGACATCGAGGCTGTGTAAAAAGGCCAAAGATTAAAGCTAAGATTTAAAATTGGAAATCAAAAGAGCCAACTCAAGAAGCTACCTTTAAAGGGCCTTAATCAACACAAATCTGTGATCAAACTGATTATTTTGGTATCAGAAAAATAAGAAATAACATTTGAATAACTCATTGTACCACGCAGAGTGTAATCAAAGCTAGTTTATAGTTAAAAAAGAACTTCCTAAATGTTTCTGTGAAACTAAATAAGTGTTATGTTTACAAACATAACATATAAAGCAATCTTTGAAAAAAAAGATGGAAAAGTTACCTTAACCAAGCAAAAAGTATTTTTTTTAATAGCTCTATAAACTATATAAATAGAAAATTGGTTTATCAAATTTACAACAACCACCTGCTGTCGTAAGATTTGAATGTCGAAGAACGTTAGTCTGTAACTGTCAAGTTCTATTATTCAAGACTAGTTTGTTAGACAAACCGTATGTATATTTAAAGTACCACTTCTGTAATTTCCCTAAACTAATCCATTTTTTGTGTTGCTTTTAACAGATTCTCCCTCACATCGCAACGAGGGCAGCTTGGCTGTTGTTGGAGGTGGCGGAGTGGTTGCTAGTGCTGTGAGTAGCGGTGGTCCCACCACAGGAAACAAGGATGCCCTCGGCACACCCACGTCGAATACAAAGAGCAAACTATCCACCAACTCCAGTGTGACGGCGAAGAAGAGCGGGCACATAAACAAAAAGATACGACATCGATGATCATCACTGCGCTACCGAATAATCCACTCTATGAGTTCAAAGTTTTGAAATTACAATTTGTACAATAAATAAAACGAATGTAGATTTAAAACAAAGATATTTAATTTGTAAAACCTTAATAAATCCAAAAAACCTAACATATAAATTGTTTCCAAAACTTGTAACATAACAGTAATATAACAAATAGAATAAAATGTACACCAAAATGGTGTGTCTTTAAATCAATCAGGAATTTTAATAATTAACAAAATAAAATATAAACAAAAAAAACATTCAAAAGTTAGTTAATGGCCACACTAGTTTAAACAGTGTTGCACAACGGCGGCGTTTTGGCCAAGTGACGTGTGTTCTAGTTCTAAATCCGGAACCAGCACAAATGAACTGACTTTACCTTTACGAGATCTTTTTCTGTCGGCAAATTCGTGTTTTGCATGCCACAAAATTGTTTGGTAATCTTTTATCGGGACAGCAGAGCACCACCTCACCTGGCGGCAAGAGCAAGGGCGCCCAAACATCGCGGAATCGAGGTCAGCTGGTAGAGAGTGCCCCTCACCCACAAAAACGATGGCTCAGCGGCAGCTCCGTGCAATTTGTTTATGTCTGCTCATCATCGGCAGCTGCTACGTGTCGCAGTCGCAGGCGGACGAGCACAACCACAAGGTGAGTTTGGATTGGATAAATACAGTACATATACCTTCTGACTGCATCTTATCTTTTCGGTAGTACAATGACAGGGAGGAGGTGGTGCTGTGGATGAACACGGTGGGTCCGTACCACAACCGCCAGGAGACGTACGCCTACTTCTCCCTGCCCTTCTGCAGCGGCCAAAAGTCCTCCATATCCCACTACCACGAGACCCTGAGTGAAGCCCTCCAAGGTGTGGAACTGGAGTTCAGTGGCTACGAAATGGAGTTCAAGATCGATGCCCCCAGATCCGTCATCTGCATGGTGACTCTACAGGAGGAGAGCGCCAAGGCCTTCACCTACGCCGTGAAGAATGAGTACTGGTACCAGATGTACATCGATGGGCTGCCCATCTGGGGCAAAGTAGGCGAAAGGGACGAGCGGGATGGCAAGTACTACATCTTTACGCACAAGAAGTTCGACATCGGGTACAATGGCCAGCAGATCGTGGACATCACACTGACCACGGATGCGAGGGAGGAACTCAAGGCGGGATCGCACATCAACTTCTCCTACGAGGTCAACTGGAAGCCCAGCAAGGTGGAGTTCAAGAACCGATTCGACAAGTACCTGGACCCTAATTTCTTCCAGCACAGGGTGTGTATTATGCAAAGTACTAAAATATTGCTTCCTTATAGCCTTCATTACAAAAAATTATTTAGCAATCTAGCCAATCAATCAACTCCCCAAAGAGCGCTTTTTATAACCCCATTTTCTTCAATCCCCTACAGATTCATTGGTTCAGCATTTTCAACAGCTTTATGATGGTTATCTTCCTGGTCGGTCTCGTGTCCATGATTCTTATGCGAACTCTGCGCAAGGACTATGCCCGCTACAGCAAGGACGAGGAGGTGGACGACATGGAGCGCGATCTGGGTGATGAGTACGGATGGAAGCAGGTTCACGGAGACGTCTTCCGATCGCCACCCAACACTCTGCTATTTTCCGCCCTGGTCGGATGTGGTTATCAACTGATTTCGGTGGTGTTTTGTGTGATCATGTTCGCCATAGTCGGAGAACTGTACACGGAGCGCGGATCCATGCTGTCCACGGCTATATTTGTGTATGCGGCCACCTCTCCGATCAATGGTTACTTCGGTGGATCACTGTATGCCCGCCTGGGCGGACGAATGTGGATCCGGCAGATGCTGGTGTCCGCTTTTACAGTTCCGGTGGCTGTGTGCGGCACGGCTTTCCTGATCAACTTCATTGCCATCGGTTACCATGCCTCAAGGGCAATTCCCTTCGGCACCATGGTGGCGGTCACCTGCATTTGCCTCTTTGTGATCCTGCCCTTGACTTTGGTGGGCACCGTGGTGGGTCGCAATCTGGACGGGCAGCCGGACTTCCCCTGTCGAGTGAACGCTGTGCCACGACCTATTCCGGAAAAGAAGTGGTACATGGAGCCGCTAATTATTGTGCTCCTCGGTGGCGTCCTGCCATTTGGCTCCATCTTCATTGAGATGTAAGTGCTTAAACTTTTTCAAAGTCAGCCAATTCTAAAAACTTTGAGACAAACTTTCTAAAACGGCCTAAACTAATCAAATTATTACTTTGTTATCTTAAAAAATGACTACAAACAAAATTTCAATTATCGGTAAACGATGTTGTTTGACTCTCTTCAATTAGATAATGATCAACATCAAAGTGATAACTAATTTTGACATTTTTACCTATCTACAGGTACTTTATCTTCACATCCTTCTGGGCGTACAAGATCTACTATGTCTATGGCTTCATGTTGCTGGTGTTCAGCATCCTGACTGTGGTCACTGTGTGTGTTACCATTGTGTGCACATACTTCCTGCTGAATGCTGAGGACTACCGATGGCAGTGGACGAGTTTCATGGCAGCGGGCTCCACGTCAATTTACGTTTATGCTTACTCCTTTTATTACTTCTTCTTTAAAACAAAGTAAGTTGCTTGTTTCTGTTAAGGGACTTTCTCCTTATTAATGATCTAATTCTTTCAGAATGTTCGGTCTGTTCCAAACGGCCTTCTACTTTGGCTACATGGCTCTTTTCAGCGGCGCCTTGGGAATTATCTGCGGCACCGTCGGTTATGTCGGCACGAATCTCTTCGTGCGCAAAATCTATTCCAATGTGAAAATAGACTAAGAGCCCTGCGACTCAATAAGCCGCAACCCCGCCCCCAGATCTGTATATCATCCTAATCGATTTACACTTGTATTTATTGAGTAGAGTTTTAGTTCTGTGTGTTTACTTTTGCTCCAGTTGGCTCTCCTATCTCCGTCTTATTGTTTCTCACTTCTCATGTTGGTGTGAAAATGAATGCCAGTCCAATGTATTCGCACCAAAGATTAAATATTCAATTTAACGATGTATACGCGAGGCACATGTATCACTTAAATAGCGTTTTTTCGGAATTGTAAGACAATTAACTTGGAAATGACAAAGTGAATTAGATTCTTATGAAATGTAGAACTAATAAATCTAAGGTATGAATATTAATTCAAAGCTCAGTTTGTTGCATTTACGTTCTCATCTATTTTTATTGGAATATTTAGTGTTTCATTTAATACCCAATAGTAATTATTATTTCCCTTATAATAATTAACAATGGATTTTTTTTCTTTTCTTTAAAACTTGTTTAACTATTTTTCATCTAACTTTACTGAAGTTCCGAAGATCATTTTTAAGTGCTTTTGCATTTGCGTATGCTGGCATGCTGTATACATCAAGTGTTTTATTTGAATTGTTTGCTTAGAAAACTTATCAATCTATGCAATTACAACAAAATGTGACTTGAACTTGTTTTGCGCCAATTATGTACGATGCAAGAAATGTGCTGATTAGCATTAGTCGATAATCTAATAATAAATTCAATATATAAAACCAAACATACTGTTTATTGCCTTGGATTTCAACTTCATCTTGGTCAAAATCAAAATCGTGGAAATTTCTACAGTTCTTAGCATTGACCCTCAAAATGTTTTGGTTTTAATTGGTTTGGGCATCTAATCTGCCCATTTATTAGGGAGACCAATTGACAAACTCCGCATTCATATTATTTTATAAGAAAGCAACAGTCAGAACAATACCAAGAAAACACTTGGGCGGATCAAGCACTTTGGGATTATTCCATGACAGCACAATTGATAAAGCGTTTTGTGGATTCTTATAGTTAACTGATAGTGTTTAGTTTTGGCTTACGTAGGTACTTGAATTATGACTATTACGTACAAGATTATACCCTGAAAATGTTGAGAAAATTTCGTAATATGTTTTGATGTCTTTAACAATTTAAAAAATTTATTTCTAAATTTAAAACGTAGCTTGTGATCTCCTGATTTAGATTCCAGTTTAAACATTGTGGGACATGACAATTTCTCAAAATTTTTAGGTAGACTAGAGCAGAGTATACCTGAAGCTTTCGGACTTCCTTGGTCCGGATTTACCTTATTCCGCTTATCAGAACTCTCAAGAGGCACAATGTCAAGATGATGGCGCTCGTTTGGAAGTGGCCACTTACAGAATGGACAAGTGCCACTACACACGCGTGTGTTAGTTCGGAGGCTTTTCCTTGTCAATGGAACTCTCAGATTAGTCGGAAATGTCGCAGAACCTTTTCATTTTAATTCGCTGTGTGCTTTAGCCTGATTGAGAAGAATTGGTTTTTGTAAATTATGCTAATTTCCAGAAGACTGTAACTGTAACGGTGCATGAGAGAAGGTTTTCCAGAGTTTCGGTTGGAACATAGTTGCCTATAGTGGATCAAAAGTCTGGGCGTCATTTTGAAGACTAGCGCCCACATTAAGTAACATAAATTCTCCGATTTACGACTTGATTGACATTTGATGCCTATTCAATGTTTTTTCCGCTTGATTGTTGGCCAAGAATCAGAACCCTGTTGACCCGGTTTGAGGGCTTGACTGCCGTTTTATGCTGTTCACGTGTTTATATTTGGTTGCATATTATTATCGTAAAGCCAGCGATGATTGCATTTTTCCATTTGATCTGTTTACCATTTCCCTTTCAACGGTGCACTAAGAACTGTTATGGAGATGCGGGAAAATGAGTGTTGGGTTCGATCTTGAGATTATTTTGTTTCTTTTATATGCACATTAAACTGTTTGTCAACTCTTTTGATTTGAACCGGAGTTTTCTGGCTTATAAAAGCAGCCGCTGAGTGCTGAGCCCAGCTCATTCTGTTCTGCAGTGATTTTCAAAGAGCATCATGGGTTTTGGTCTTGGTCTTCTGGCTGTCTTGGCTTTGGGTGAGTTTATAAGGATTCCTTTTTGTTTAAAAGTTTTCAAATTTATTTTTCCTTCAGGCTTTTGTTCTGCTGCTCAAGCTTCCTTAGTGAAATGCTCTTGTGATCCGGGAGCAAAGGGCGAGCGAGGACCTCCAGGTCCACCCGGGCCTCCAGGAAATCACAATGGTTACCCACCCTGGGGTTACCCACCCTCGGGGCCATTTCCTCCAAATCTGCCCATTTATCAGGGTCCCAGAGGCTTGCCAGGACCACCGGGTCCTCCTGGATATTGCTTTCCCTGTCCAGCAGTTCCACCCATAAGATCTTTCCCAGCACAGCTTCCCGGAGTGCCTGTTCCACCTTTTATTTCGGCCCAAGCAGTTCCTGGTGGCTTTAACGGAGCCTCCGCTTTGACCACAGCTGTGGGCAACATAATCGTCATTCCAGGTGGGGCAGGAACGGGATTGGCGGGTCGGGCACAGTTCTTCCACATTTCACCCGATGGTCAGGTGTTGCAAATCGATCGGCCGCAGAATCTGCCCAGTGAACTATTCGACTCACCTGGAAATCAAGGCGCAGCTCCTCCCAATCCACCACCTCAACCCACTGCTTCATCGCTATCGGCAATAACTGCACCACCTGCTTTTGCCGTGACACCCACTCAACCTACAGCCGGAGAACTGGGAGCTCCGTCGTCCACATCTCTTCCGGATAATATAGAAGAAACCGTATTCGCGGTGGGCAATCGCAAGGACTTCCTGCGAGGGAGCACCGATGCCAGCGATTGGCGCAGGATCCTCCTCTTGGGTGAGCGATCCCACGATGGCCTCCTGAGTCCAAACACTCTCTCCGGCCAGCAGCACAATGCCAACCAGCTGGAGAGCAGCATGGAAAGCTTTCAGCGGGCTCTGGTCGAGCTGAAGGAGAAGTATGCCACGCTCATCCAACCACGTAGTGCTAATCAATATGCAGTCATCTATTGAGAAGGACCTTGTTGAATATTTTAATAAACACAGTACTGATAATGTCTAACAACAAAATGATTGTCTAATCATGTTCTTTTTTTTAATTGATGGATTTGCATTTCTTTATCAAGTTTTTTAAGTGGTTGGTATGATCCATCCAATAATTTGTTTTTCTTCTAAACAATAATTTGAGGTGTTGTTAAATATAATGTATTCACTGCTTGACAACATTATATTTAAAAGCTGTTTTAATTACCTGCTGTTCTCACGTGTTGACTAAACAATCGACTTTGCTATTAGCCATAATGGTAAACACTGTCCAATATATAGGTTTAAAGAACCAATGACAAATTTTTTTCATTTCTTAGGAACTATGATTTGGAGTTCACCAAAAAGTTACTAAGAAAAAATACTCACAGAGGGAACTCCCTTTTACATTTTGAATACAGCTCTCCGCGAACTTTTAGAACGACGTTCCGCAATGACAACTGGTAACAATGATTATGCAAAAATATGTTCTTTAAATATAAGACTTTCAACAGAAAACCACCGAAACCATTTTTTGTATGTGCATAGTAAAGAAAAGCAGACTGCCCAATCATTATGATAGTATATTGCAAAAATATAAATTCTAAGAAAAGGCAAAATCGATTCTTATCAAATCGTTTGTGGTGTCTAGCAGAAAACGAATTTCGTTGCATTCATATATAGTTTATCATTTTCTGATAGAACAATATAAAGTTTGTTCAGACAAAAAACTTTTAAAAATACAATTCCAAAGAATCGGAGTTAGATTTACTTTCAAAGGTGCAAGGCGATAATTGATTTTCTTAGTAATAATAAAGATACAATCAGTTTTATTTATCAAATTTGGCTGACGTCTTTCTATTAAGGCATCAAGTTGTTCGGCGTTTAAAATAGAAAAAAAAACTAACAAGCAAACAACCTTTAACACCTTTAACTAAGTTAAAGTCTTGATAATGAACAGGAAAGTTTTAAACATATATAAAATAAAATATATAAAAATATATGTTCTTAAAAAAATAATTTAAATTTTTTAAAGTAAAATTTGTAGGAATGGTACATTATTGAGGTCCAGTCTTGCGTACAAATGTAAGTACATACAAAACTTGTCAAACTAGTTAACAAGTAAATACTAAACACCCAATCTCTATTTAGTTTTTAAACGTCCTCACAAAATTTATTGAAAATATGTATGATTTCAGGTCAAGGCCAAGTTTCGTTAGCCAATTCATCAAAGCTTTTTACGTCATTAGATTCAGTCTACAAAGTCCATCCAACAAAATGAAAGTCTTTATCAGATGTGAACGTTTATTTATAATCAGATTAATATATAAAGTTGATTGGAAATTTTTTTTGGCATTAAATCAGTCATTATAACAAAGCCTGGAAAGTCCACAAAGTATTTTTAAACTCACAAGTCCTTATAATCTAGATCAAGAAAATATGGTAAATTGTTAGATAGCTATTTTAAAGTTCACTTATTTTTTTACGTCTTTCAAGCACAACCACCCCACCTAAAGTCAAAGTCAAGAATTATTAAGTATGTTTATAATAATATTTAATCAGTTTTAATCGGTGTCTGCCTATAATCAGACATTATAAGTATATTTGGTATTTCATTTTGATAGGGAAACACTTCTTGTAGAATGTGTGGGCAATCCCAGATCTAATTTCCCTTTCTCAAGGGTTCTTGTGTTGTCAGCACCTGTCAATTGTTGAGTATTCATTTAACACGATAAAGCGTACGTGAGTATCGTCTAAGGGGGAGAGCTAATTAAGAGTCCTCCTGCCTGTCGATCAACGAGATGTTCCTAATCGCAAGCGGTTAATCCATCGCCCACACACGCAGCAAAGGCCATGATGTGGGGAATGGTGTTCTGTTCGTAGACTCCGGTGAAAAGATGAGCCCAGGGTCCCGAAGCAAACACTCCGACGTCCTCGCCTCCATGGGTCTCCGACTCCAGAGGCACCATCGCCGGAAAGAGCTGATCAAAGTCTCCGTATGTGGGCAGACTGGTGGGGTCCTCGCGCTCGTGGGTCTCCTGATTGTAAAAGTCCTCAAAACTCTTGCCGTTGGCATAGCCCAAGGCCAGATAGGGCTTTCCATCCTGGGCGCTTCGCCTTGGTGGGTCCAAAGATATCGCTACCCCTCGGCTGATAGCCGGACACACTGAAGGTATGCGAATGGTCCGAGGTGACCACAATGAGCGTGTCCTCCGGATTGGTCATCTCCCGTGCCTTCTTCACCGCCTTCGACAGTTCAGCCGTCTCATCCAATGCGATGCGTGCCATGGTGTCGTGGTGGCTAATGTCGATCTTGCCACCCTCCACGAACAGGAAGTAGCCCTGCTCCTCGGTCTCCAGCACTTCGATGGCCTTCTGGGTCATCTCCTCCAGCGTGGGCTCATTGTTCTCTGGATCGGCCAGCTGCTCCAGGTGGTAGTGCATGTGACTCTTGCTGAACAAGCCCAACAGTCGGCCAGTTTCGGTGGCATTCACCTTGAGCAGCTTCTTCTGGGTCTTGACGAATGTGTTGCCCTCGTGCAGAGCCTCGAATTCCTCGACGAGATTGCGGCCATCCGTGCGTCTGCCCTTGTCGTAGTCCTCCGGTCCGTAGAAGCTTCGCTTGCCTCCGCCCAGCATTACTTTCAGTTTGCTGCCCACTTCACCGTGAATCAACTGGAACAGCTATGTCCTGGAGACCCTCCGCCTGCTCACCACAGGCTTCCTCCAACACAGCATTGTTCTCCCACTCACGATCGGCCACATGGGCGTAGACTCCCGAGGGAGAGGCGTGGGTCACTCGGGTGGTGGTCACCAGTCCAGCCGCTTTGCCCGCATCCATGGCCCATTTTCCCAGGGAGAAGACATGGTTGGATTCATCGGCCATGGCCTGACAGTCGCCCCTCTTTACATGTGCGTTGACTCCAATGGTTCCGTAGTTGGCCTTCACTCCGCACAAATAGGAAGTGGAGGTACAGGCACTGTCGGGCACTATTTTGTCCACCGAGTACGTTTTGGACAGCCCGGTGAAGGGGAACTCCTCGAAGGAGAGCTTCATCTCCTCGCCTCCAATATAATTCCTGGCAGCAGCCAGAGTGGCCAGTCCCATTCCATCGCCCAGGAACAGGATGATATTCTTGGCCTTGTTCGTGTTCCTCACGTGGTTCAGCTTCTCTCGGATGAGCTTCTTGCTAGCCGAGTGCCAGTACTCCTGGGTGTCCTCGCCGGAGATCAAACGAAGTCTGGGACTGCTGGGCAGATGCGGATGCATTCGCTCCTCGTCGACGGGGGCCTTTCCAGGCACAGCAGCACCCCAGACAATGGTGACCAGGCTCAAGCCAATCCAGAACTTTAGACTCAGCATTCTTGAGATGTGCTTTCACTGCGGCAGCCAAGTGAATACTGTACTCCGGAGTCACATGCGGGCATTAATATACCATCAGGTGCAGCTCGCGCGAGGAGTCGATAGGGCATGGGGAATCGGGTTATTTACGACACCTTCTTGGCCAGACCGTGATACTCACGTTTTTAGGCACTCGAGATAATTAATCGATCCCCACTTTAGATTGCTCAAATCACAAAAACAATCATATTGAAAATCGGAGGCTATATAACAGGGCCAATTCGTCTATTTTGGCCAGTCTCGCGGCCAAACTCAAACCGAACATTTCTTAGTTTAAAGCTAACGGCCTTAAGATGAGAATAAGTTTCCTGATCTTGTGCTCTTTGGCTCTCCTGGTCATCCAGGTTAGGAGTGACCTATCCGATGACCAAGAAAAAGGTAAGAAAACCCGAGGGTGTTACGATTACGAAGAGAACTCACGAACGAATCCGATTCGTTCAGACCCCAAAGCTTATCTCCAGCCAATTGAAAAAGGCCATTCTGTTATCGCAAATCTTGTTAACTCATTACGCTCAGCTAATCTCTAGATCTTTATTATAAACGGTTCAGTCATCGACGAGTTTTTATGACTTATGGCTTTATTGTTCACGTGAACAATATTTAGATTAGCATTAGGAATAGAGGATTTTAAATTTTTAAATGCAAATAAGTTTTTTACTATGAGTCTACATACATGGGGTGTTAATTTTAAAATAAAAATGACTAATTCTTCATATTCTATCTCAATAAAAGAAATCAATTTTAGGAATGAAAATTTAACACCCTCTAATTAAATCAGATCACTAAAATAACGAACACAACAAAATTCTACAATATTTTAAAAATCTATATATTTTTAAAGAATCAAAACTAAATATATTTCTTATTAAATTAGTGCTAAATTTTTCAATAAATGTAGAAGGAGAAAAACAGAAGAATTTGACCATTTTACAAAGACTACATGTTCGGAGTGAGCATTTCGTTAAAGTGATGATATCATGGCACATAAGCACATTATTCTAGTGATGAACTCATTACCAAGCTTTCAAGATTATAAACGTTTTTAACACGTTTTATTAAGGTTTAATCAGGTGCGATTTTTGGGGCGATTAAATGCTTACGAAAAACCCATAAATAGCTATAATTAAAACAGATTTATTGATGTTATCAAAAACTACCGGCAGAAAACATGTTTACCACTTGAAAAATATTTAGTTTTATGAGACCAATTTTCCCGCGATTAGTTGCTAACCCAAAGTCCGGATTTTGCAGCCCAACATCCCCGTCTGCAATCATCACGAGACTTCGAGCCCCTGGAGGAGGAGCTGGAAACACGTTTCTGGCACGATAAGGCCCAGTCGATACTGGCCGATAAGCTGGCCAGCCACAAGAAACTCAACGAGAACCGAGCCAAGAACGTGATCCTATTTTTGGGCGATGGCATGTCGATCCACACGATAGCGGCCACACGTGCCTTCATGGGCGATAGCAACAAGCAGGTCTCCTTCGAGAAGTTCCCCTACCTGGGACTGTCCAAGACATATGCGGTGAACGAGCGGACTCCGGACTCGGCCACCACAGCCACGGCCTACTTGACCGGCGTGAAGGCCAACTACGGGACCATCGGAGTGAATGCCCAGGTGCAGAGGGGCGACTGTGTGCCCGATAATAGCACCCACACCCAGAGCATTGCCCAGTGGGCCCAGGAGGCGGGCAAGTGGGCCGGTCTGGTGACCACAGCCAGGGTGACACATGCCTCTCCGGCCGGAGTGTATGCCCATGTTGCGGATAGGAACTGGGAGCACGATGGCGAGATCACCAGCTCAAGCTGCAGTCCCGATCTGAACACGGACATTGCCCGCCAGCTGGTGGAGTGGCCAGTGGGCCAGGATCTCCGCGTCATAATGGGCGGCGGCCGATCCTACTTCCGTGATCGGTCCCAGCACGACGAGGTTGGTGTTTCGGGACTGCGAACCGATGGTCGGGATCTGATCGACGACTGGCAGAAGATCAAGAAACAACAGGGAGCAGCCGGTCAGTATGTGTGGTCGCTTAAGGGTCTCAGGGAAACGGATCTCAGCAAGACGGATTATCTTCTGGGACTCTTCGACTCCTCCCATCTGCCATACCACGGTGATCGTCAGCGAACCCGCTACGAAGATGCAGAGCCTTCCCTCTCCGACATGACGGAATCGGCCATCAACATGCTCAGTAAGAACGAGAAGGGCTATTTCCTGTTTGTGGAGAGCGGCAGGATCGACATGGCCCACCATGCCACGCTGGCGAAGAAGGCTCTGGAGGATACCCAGGAGTTTGCCGCTGCCGTGGAAATGGCCCGCAAAATGACCAACGAGGACGACACTCTGATTGTGGTGACCTCGGATCACTCGCACACCATGTCTATTAATGGTTACCCGGTAAGTTCCTAAACTTATTAAATTTAAATACAAATTTGATCTGCGTCGCAAATCCTTGTTTATACTTATAGTCTATATTCTATTATACTTTTATAAATTAATATTTTATTTAATATTTTTTCCTTTATAGTACCGCCGTCAGAACATCCTGTCCCTGGCTCCCAATCTGGCTGATGACGAGCTGCCTTTCACCATTCTGTCGTATGCCAATGGTCCGGGATTCGCGGAAACCTTTAGTTCCGATACTGGACGCGTTGATCTCTCCCACGTGGACACGACTCGGGCGGAGTTTGAGTTCCAGGCCATGGTACCCTTGAGCAGTGAAAACCATGGTGCCGAGGATGTAGGTGTCTTTGCCTCTGGTCCCTTCGAGCACCTTTTCACTGGCAATTACGAGCAGAGTACCATCCCTGCAATGATGGCCTATGCGGCCAACATTGGACCCTTTGCGGAGGACAGACTTAACGAGTAATAAAACCTCATACTCATACGGAATACTCAATAAATAAATCCCTTTGGGGAGTGTACGGTCAATATCATTAAGGGAAAGAAATATAAAATAAATAATATGTTGGAAAATAAGTTAACGAATAGCCACTGTATTTTAGGCAATCGCTTGGGTAACCCTTTGATTCCGGGCTTTGTAGCTTTTTCATTTGCAATGCTGACGTTTCGGTTTTAGAAGTTCAGAGCACCGACAGCACACTTAAAAAAATTATTCATGTTAAGATCAAACCGATGTGATTAATGTTAATTTGATGTCTTTAAAAATCAATTTATTTTAATCAGAAAAACATATCAATTTGATTTTCCCACAATTTTATACTCATGTAGTAATATATTTATTATAATGTAAAATGTAAGATTTTATATTTTACATTATATTACCTTCTTCACATTGGCTTTAATGAAATTAAATTTACCCTCATTTAATATAAAATATTTTCTGTCAGCAGAGGTAATTTGATATCTCGCATGTGTTGCAAAATCAGCGTTATGACTTTAACTTTTGTAATTTGTAATTTATTATCAGTTTGAAATGAATATTTAGGAAGAGCACACAACTAAAGCCGCTATTTAAACATAAACTTTTATGTAAAAATATACTATTTATAGTTAAACTGTAAAAAATTTAAAAAAAAATAAATACGGAAATAACAAAAGAAGAATAACCCAATAAAACATACCTATGGGAATTTTGGTCGCGGGTCTTGGAGAAAACATATTAAACAATGTTACAGATAAATGTTTACTCTTATCAGTTTTTGTCCTGATGGTTCATGTTGTCCTTTTAAATGGGAAAAACATACCATTAAGGACAAAACATAACAGGTAGAGCAGTCTACTGCGAGAGCAGGTAAGTCCCCAGATCACAAAAGGTAAAACTGTTTTCCCAAAGGATCTAGAAGAGACCGGCTTAGAGTTTACCTGGTTTCTTGGTTTGCTCGACCATCGTCAGTTGTGTTTTGCACTCCCTACTTTCAACAACTAAGCGAAAATGTTGGCCCTAATAGCTTACACAGTTTTGGCCGTTTTACTAAGTGTTGTTATCACGTCTTACGTTTTCATTGTGTATGGGACGAAGCGTCGAGTTGTGCAGCCCGTTAAAAATAAAAACTCCACTCAACAAAATCAATTGGTTTACCAGAAATTTCAACAAGCTCCAGGACCCCGACCATGGCCCATAATTGGCAACCTACATCTGCTGGATCGTTATAGGGACAATCCCTTTGCGGGATTTACCGAGTTGGCCAAACAATATGGCGACATTTACTCCCTGACTTTTGGACACACCCGCTGTTTGGTGGTGAACAATCTGGAGCTGATCCGCGAGGTCTTAAACCAAAATGGAAAGGTAATGAGTGGACGACCGGACTTTATACGCTATCATAAATTATTTGGAGGCGAGCGGAGCAATTCGTTGGCTCTCTGCGACTGGTCGCAACTGCAGCAGAAACGGAGGAATCTCGCCAGACGTCACTGTTCGCCCAGGGAAGCCTCATCGTTCTACATAAAAATGTCCCAAATTGGCTGCGAGGAGATGGAGCATTGGAATCGGGTCCTCGAGGACCAACTGGTCCCAGGAGAACCCATCGAACTAAAGACTCTCATTCTCAAGGCCTGTGGAAATATGTTCAGTCAGTACATGTGTTCCTTGAGATTTGATTACGAGGATATGGAGTTCCAGCAGATTGTTGAGTATTTTGATGAGATTTTCTGGGAGATCAATCAGGGACATCCCCTAGATTTCCTACCCTGGCTGTATCCCTTCTATCAGCGTCACCTCAACAAAATTATCAACTGGTCCTCGACCATCAGGAAATTTATTATGGAACGGATAATCTGTCACAGAGAGCTCAACATCGATTTGGATGAACCAGATCGAGATTTCACCGACGCTTTGCTAAAGAGTCTCATTGAGGATAAAGAAGTATCCCGCAACACAATCATCTTTATGCTGGAGGATTTCATTGGGGGGCACTCAGCTGTCGGGAATCTAGTGATGCTAGTATTGGGCTATGTAGCTAAGTATCAGGATATAGCAGCTAAAATTCAAGAAGAAATAGACGACATTACTTCAGAGGAAAACCGATCAGTAAATCTAATGGATATGAATGCCATGCCCTACACGATGGCCACTATTTTCGAGGTACTGAGATATTCGTCTTCACCGATTGTTCCACATGTGACCACAGAAGACACAGTGATCTCCGGCTATGGAGTAACAAAAGGCACCATTGTGTTTATCAACAATTATGTGCTCAACACCAGCGAGAAGAATTGGGTCAATCCAAAAGAATTTAATCCGCAAAGATTTTTGGAGAAAATCAAACGAGCAAAGCCCGAAGAATTCCAAAGGTTCAGATTCTGGCATCGAAAGCGATAAGAATAAATTCGTACTAAGGAAGAATATTCCCCATTTCTTGCCCTTTAGTATTGGAAAGCGAACGTGCATTGGACAGAATTTGGTCAGGGGCTTTGGTTTCCTGATATTGGCCAACGTACTGCAGAGATATAATGTTAGCAGTCACGATCTTTCGACGATCAAGATCAGCCCAGAGAGTTTGGCTTTGCCGGCCAAATGTTTTCCGTTGGTTTTAAAGCCCAGGAGAATATTGTAGAAAATTTTTTTAGAAGTGACTAAAATTTGCAATCGATATCAATTTTCAAAATAATACAAATAACTAAAATCTAGTTTTTCAAAACCATTTTAAATCTATTCTTCATTTTAAAATCAGTAATTACCTAGATAGACAATTGATAAAAAAAAAATTTAACGAAATAGTGAAACTATTTTACCGTGGGTGAACTTTCTGTATTTTGTACGTTAGACATTTCCAGAAATGCTTTCAGTATGCACTCATATGTGTAGACTTTAATATAAGATTAATTCGTTAATTAATTAATTTCTTATGATAAATGACTCAATATATCATTATAAGGTTTAATGCACAAGCCGAAAAGTAATTCATGTATATTTCTTAAGCGCATTGAACTATTTACAATTTTATTTTCTTGTAGAAATCAATGGACTTGGGTCAATGTTGAACCATATATATAAATGACATACAAACTTAGAGCTTAATAAACCTAACAAGACGTTTATCAGTAAATGCGATTTGTTAACCAAATGGTCAAGTTGAAATAATTGGAAAAACAAAACTTTTAAAAAGTAAAACTTATATTAAAGGATAAATCGTTTTCCGTGTAAACATTTATACTGTTTAAAATTAAGGAGAATTTTCTAATAAAAAAAATGTGAAGACTATTTGCTAAAGAATCAAACTAGCAAGAGATGGGACTACTACTGGGTCTCCACAAGGAGCTGCGGCTTGACGTCCACCACTGGCTGTTCGGCTGGCTCTGCCTCAGCCTCCTTGAGATCGTTGCTTGCTTCCTCTGGACTCTCCGCTCCTCCACCATCGTCTACGTCCAGAGTTTTCGGCAGCGGTCCCAGTTTCTGCAGTATATCCACTGGCATTATCTCTGTAATGGTGGGCACCGAGTTCACTGTGAATTGGGACGGCAGGTCGGGTAGAATTGGCAGCTCTGGCAAAGGTGGTGGTGTGAAATAGGGAGCTATCATCGCAGGAGGTGGCGTAGAGTTGGTTGGCACAGGCACGGGCACAGGTAGCGGCACGGGTACAGGAACAGGAACCGGTACTGGCGATGGAACCATGCCCACGGGCTGAGGATAACCCTGATAGCCACTTCCATCCAGCACGGGAATGGACTTGGGGCAGAACGTTGCCTGGCACCGGCACTGGTGAACCAGCTGGCGGTGGTCCACTCAGGTAGTAGGGCATCCCATCCGGCAGGGGCATGGCCACCGGCAGCGGTGGTGGCGGATGCTTGCTGAAGAACTCCTTAAGCATCGCTGCCCTAGTAGCAGGATCCACATGTGCAGGTATCATTGGCGGTCGCTGCCGCAAAAATCCTGGTGGAAGCTGTGGCAGACGTCCCGTTTTCATCAGCATGGCAAAATGTTTGGGATCAAAAGGCGGGCGGTTGGGAAGACGTAGCATTCGCGCGTGCGACTTGACAATCGCTCCCTTGATGGGATCGAAAATGGAAGTATCGGAACTTGGGCTTCTTTTGCACCAACACGGGCTTCTCCAGGTTGTCTGGTTTCGGTGTTAAAGGTGGTGGTGGCGGGGGCACGGCAAGCAGCTCGTCCCGAATCTTCTGCAGCTTGGCGGCGGCTTGGGCACGACGTTCCTGATATTTCCGCAGGGCTCTTTCCACCGCGATTCCAACGACAGCGCGGTCCTCGCTTTCGCTCTCGTAGTTGGGCAATACATTGTCCACGAAGTTCACGCTTTTCCGCTTAGGTTTACTGGTGAGGAAAGGTCATTATTAGTTTTTGTTTTATAACAAATAATTATTGTTTCTTTAATTTGACATACCTGTTGTCCTCAGTTGGCTCCTCTACAGCAGGTGGTAGTGGATTCTCCTTCGTCTCCATTATATCCTCGCCTGAGGGCACTATCTCCAAAACGTTGCCCTTCTGGACCGCCACCGGAAGCACTGGAGCCATCGGTGTTATGGGAAGCTCCCTAAAGATTGGTGCCATGGGATTCTCTCCGTACACCGGTGCCATTGGAAGCTCCCTGAGCACCGAGCCCGGTGGCTGAGGTGATGACGCACTGTCTATTTCACCCATATATTCCCCATAGGAATTGGAATAATCTTCCGAGTACTGGGCATAGGCCTGTTCCATGTTGTAGGCGGAGTCCATGTAGGCGGCATACGTGTCGTAGCTCTCACCCGTCGGATCCTGATCCTCCTGCTGCATCAGCGACATGTTGTAGTAATAGGCAGCCGCTTCCATTCCCTGATTCTCTTCAAAATAGTTCACGAAGCTTCCGTCTGTGGGTGAACGTAATCTTGGTGATCTGGAGCGGGATCTCGATCTGGAATACGACCTCCTTCTGGTCGGTGAGCGGGTTTGCGACCAACTGCGTCGCATGGGCGGCGATGGTGGTTTGAAGGGCAGTGGGGAACGTGAGCGGGAGAAGCGCTCTCGCTCCCGTTCTCGTTCCCTGTCCCGACTTAATGAGTGACGCAGGCGGGGAGGAGGTGGTGAACGAGGTCCAGCGTTTTTGGTTGACCCAGGAGACAAAGAACCACGTTTCCTGTTCCCCACTATCGGTGGCGGACGTCTACGTCTATTTGGACTTCTGCTGCGCGTTCGACTCCTACTTAAACTCCTGCTGTGACTACGTTTTATTTTAATACCTCCAGCTGATATTCCTGTGCTCCTTTTGGCGAACCTGGAACCCCTTCTCGGTGACGGAGGACGCCACCGGCGAGGACTAGGAGAACGAGATTTGGGTCTCAAGCTGCGGCGGCGGGATCTATTCCGTGAGATGGAACGTGAACGAGACCTGCGACGATTTCCCGTTGGCGGCGGTGGACTCCTCAGTACTCTGGGCTTCGATCGGGATTCGACAATGGTGGGCTTCACAATGGCGATCTCCTTTGGTGGCTTTTGCAATGGAAGCTTAGGTAGCACTACCGCAGGTTTGGATTCCAGTGGTGTCTCTGGTTCATCCTTTTCGAAAATTGCCGGTTTCCTAGTGAGTTTCAGAGGCGAAATGGTCAGCTTTATGGCCTCACGATTCGCATCGAAGATGCTGTTTACAGGGAAAGGCGACTTCTGGGGCTCCGCTAACTGCTGAAGGTTTACTTCTTCATCTATTGGCTGTTGATCGTCACCAGCATTGCTCTTCAGTTCCTGCTTGCGATACTTATCCATAATGGCATTGCGTTGCATTAAAAACAACGATTCCATTTTGAGCAGCTCCTCGGAGATCTCATCACCCGCATCGTAGTTCTCCCGCATCATTTGAATCCTGGCCAGATTGTCCTCGAGGCTTTTAAGTTTGCGCAGATCCCTGCTCACATTGTTCTTCTTTTGCTGCTGCTCTTTTCCAGGGATATCATCTTGATTTGATTTGGAGCTAGCTTCTGTTGAAAGCGGATCCTCATCAGAAGAGTTATCATTGGCATCCCCCTCCTCTGAACTTGAATCATCCTCGGATCCGCTACTACTACTACTGGTTGAAGAACTGTCAGAGCCCGAGGAGCTCTCTTCGGCAGTGGAATTAGTCAAGGAACTATTCTTGGAGGCCTCCTCCGTTTGCGGCTCTAAGCTTTCGTCAGACATCTTAATACTATTCATGAATTTGTCATATAACTCATGGATATTGCTCGTGGGCGGGTTTGCGGCTTTGGCTCGAGGAGGCGGCGTGCTGTTCGCATTCCACAAAGCATTCGAATCGTCATCGTCACCATTGAACTGAGCAGCTGGCGGAGGCAGAGGCGTGGCATTTAGAGAGGGAATAGGATTTGGAGCAGGAGTCGGAGTAGCTGGTGGAGCGTTCTTTGGCATACTGGATATAGAGTCATCGTTTTCCCAGTTGTCAATATAGTCATCCGTATCGGGACTTTCCTGCTCCTTGGCTGGTGGCGGCGGAGCATTGGCTGCCACTGCTCCATTCCTAACCAGCACCTCCCGCTCCACCTCCCTGGGTTCGATTTTGATGTTGGTAACAGAAATCACTGTTTGTTGCGGAGGTGGCGTAAGATCCTTTTCAATCTTAATGCTAATTTCTTTGTACTCAGTACTGCGCTTCGATTGACTGCCACTTAACTGATCTCTGTCCCAATCCTCTTCACTATCCCTGCAGTAGCTGCCATTTCTTTGAAGTCGCCTCTCCTTGCTTGAAGGTCGTGAGGCAGATTTCCTTCCGGTTAATACTGATTCACGCTTGAACGGATTTTTGTGTCTTTGTTGGCTGTTTTGGTGATCCATCTCTGTCCTTTCACCAGCAGATCTTCTGTCGCCACTATTCGGCAGAGGTTCTGTTTTAATCTCTTTCCTCTCCTTGTACTCATTAGTGCGGCGGAACAGCTGCTCTTTCGTAGCCAACAGAGCCTCAAAATGCAAATCGGTATCCTCGAGCAGGGCTCCAATCCTACTGTGAATCTCGCTAGCCTTGAGCAGTGGAGCCAATTTGTCGGGTTTGGGGATAGGAGTAATAGGAATAGAAACCGGAGCCGCCTTTAATGGCGGTGTAGTGCTCCTTTCGATGATTACAGCTGAAGCTGCAACGGCAGTGTTTGATCTTGGAGGCGAATCGGCGAATATATCGAACCCCTTGGGCTTCGGGGTGTCGTCAACTGGCGTCTGAGGCATCTGTGCATGAGGAGGTGTCATTGGGGGAGTTCCTTCTCTGCTTTCAAAAGACGAGTTAGCCTTGCTTTTGCTCCGATCCCGTCGTTTCTTTGATTTCGGTTCGGATTCCCTGATACTTTCACTAAAGGAACTATGTGGGGTGTCCGCTCTTCTGGACCTATCCAAACCCTTATCCTTGTGAGTTCCAATGTGTTTCTCTTTCAACTGATCTCTTGCATCTTTCTTTTCCCTAGGCTTCTCTTTCGAATGATCCCTAAGTTTTTCCTTCTCCCTCGAGTGATCCAAAGGTTTGTCCTTGGCGCTTTCATTTGAGCATTTCGTTGTTTTTTCCGTAGATCGCTTTCTTTCCCTGTCCTTGGAACTGTCGTTTAGTGTTTCAACTAGTTGACCAGGAATTTTCTCCTTAGAACGCTCTATGGGCTTTGTTTTAGGACTTTCTTTTGTATCTTTGGATTTATCTGATCTTAGCTTCGCTTCCAAATTGTCTTGAACTCTTTCAGGGGATTTTTCATGCATTCTTTCCTTAGATCGTTTTCTAAACTTTTCTTTGGATTGGTCCCGGCTTTTTTCTACATGCGTTTCTTTTTGTGTGTCCTTGGATTCAGCCTTTGAATTTTCTAAATGCTTTTCCTTGGATTTTTCAATAGAGTCCAAGTGCTTCTTTTTAGATCTATCGTCTAGCTTTGCATTTGACTTTTCTTGAAGCTTATCCCTGGATCTGGACCTTTCCTTAGTTTTCGCCCTGGTGGAATCTCTCTCCTTAGTTCTCTCCTGCGTCTTTCCTCTGATTTGTTCTCTGGCCTGGGATCTCTCAGTTGTTTTCGCCCTAGTTCGATCCTTGGAGCGGTCTCTAGTTTTTGCTCTAGTTTCCTGAGACTTATCTCTTTTTGTCGTCCCAGTTTCAACTCGTGTTTGATCTCTTTCCTTGGATCTGTCCCTGGTTTTTGCTCTGCTTTTATTCCTGTCATGGGACTTTTCTCTGGTTTTACCCCGGACTAGAGCTCTCTCCTTAGACTTTTCTCTTGTCTTCCCTCTGCTTAAATCCCTGTCCTTGGACTTTTCTGTTGTCTTTCCTTTAGTTAAATCCCTTTCCTTGGATCTCTCCCTAGTTTTTCCTCGGGTTGAATTCCTGTCCTGGGATTTTTCCCTTGTCTTTCCTCTTGTAAAATCCCTTTCCTTCGATCTTTCCTTAGTTTTTCCTCGGGCTCGGCTCTTTTCCTCGGATTTTTGTCTGGACTTTCCTCTGTTGGCATCTTTGTGCTGGGATTTTTCTCTGGTCTTTAATCTCGATCGATCCTTTTCGCTTGACTTGTTGTCCTTTGCATCGCTTGCGGGGTCTTTGGATTTGGGAGGTGCAGTCTCTGTTTTGGGCCTGCAATTCGCATGCTTTGAATTGGAGCACTCGGAAACCAGATTGAAAACAAAGGACACCGGCGGCTGCAACGCGGTCCACCTAAAAAAAAACTTTATATCTTAATTTCTAAAGCGACTATTTGATTTACTTACGCAATATCCGATTGGGGTCGCTTACATCGTCCTTGGTTGCCGGTATTTCCTTGTCCTGGTGGCACCTGCGGTCCATAGGGAGTGGGAGAGCATCCTGGAGGCGGTGGCCCACCCATCATGGGTGAACCCATGCGATTGGGGTTAGGCGGACGACTGAAAAACGGCGGTCGCATGCCTCTGGGTCCACCCCTCACCATCCGTGGCATAAAACCCATGCGCGGAAAGTCGAAACAGGGTGGTGGTCGCATGTGGAACCTCAACGGATTGAGTCCCAGGAAGGGCGTGGGCGGTGCCTGTGGCAGGGCTGCGGCTGCTGCCTCCTCTTGTTTCTCCTTCCTGGCCTTCTGCACGTCCTCCACGTTCTTCAGGTCCTCCCCCGAGGAATCCGAGTCCGAGTAGAGGCCCTCGCTGTCGTCAGCATCCTCCGCCTGCGTTTTCGGTGTTCCCAGCGAGCCGTTCTCCTTGCGGGTCAGCTCCATAATGACTCTCACCTGCCCCTCGCCATTACCTGGTAGCTTTCGCAGCGTTTTGCTGATCATCAGGTCCTTGGCCAGCTGCTTCTTCAATGCCGGACTGCCGGGGTGTGGCGGTGTCACCACCTCGCCCGGCTCCAGACTGTTGGTGTCACCATCCTGCAGCTCCTCCGGCGGCTTCAACTGACCACCTGGTCCCAGGTGGTCATCCATCACTCCCACAGATCCTCCCACTGCTTGCGACATTTTTTCATCCGGCGACCTCGAACCGCGTCTTCTCTCTCTTTCCTTCCTTTTTGTTTGGGAGCACACGCTTTTTCTTTCTCAATGGCGGCGCCGCGTTGATTTTCCACGCAGCGCTTTCCCTCGCCGGGCGCTCCTTTCGATTGGGGGACACGGGCGGACGTGGACGTTGTCAGTGGCAACGGTGCACCAGCTCGGCGGTTGCTGTTTCAGTTTCATGTACGTTTTTTGTCTTAATTTGTTTATGCCATCATGAAAAACCGATGCTGTTGTTGTCCGTTTGGCTATTTTTGGCTAGAACCCGACTCGACTCCGGGTTCGATGATCGACTTCGATTCCGTAGACTCGAACCCATTATTATCGATTATTTTATCGATGCTGTTAAACCAACACTAAAACTTTGGTACTAAACCGTTACCTTTATTTCGAAATTAAATAAAACACTGATAAAATTTTTTGTAATTTTTTTGATGCAATCAGGCAATTTGTTAGAAACTAAATATGGGAATTAAGAATATAACAATACTATAGCAATACTTAACGATAAAAAAATTATATATAAAAAACAATTTTTTCAAAGACAAATCTGGGTTTATGAAACGAAAAAAGTTTATGTAAGTTTGACATACATAAAAATTTTAAAATCTATAAAAAATTACAGCTTAAGTGGACTATCGATAAGTCGGTGCACTTTTTCAGCGTTGCCATACTAAAGAAACCGTTACAGCATTTTAAACTGAAAAATTAATATTAACCAACTATTGTTTACCTAACAATTGACTTTTACATGGTCGAAGAGTTTTAGTAACTGTGTGAAACGCACTCAAAACACCCAAATGCACTTTACCGCTGCCGACTGCACTTATTTCCGCTTCCTCCTGCGATCACTCGAATGCGAAGTGCAAATAAATGACAAATTACATTTACCGTCGTGCCCGCTAAACACACATAATAATACAATGGGTCTGCAGATAAGTCAAGCGAATCGTGGAAAACCGTCCGATTCCGCAAAGATTATGACATGGCCTGTCGGTTAAGGGAAATTCGAAGACGGAAAAGTTTCCCTCAGGCATTTTGAGATTCATCCAAAAATTAACTGCTCTGGATGCTGCACTTTTCCAGTCACGTTATGATTTTTTTTTTGAGCACTGAAAATAAGTTTTTGGATTATAGGAATGATACAAATATAAGATAAGCTATGATATTTGTATATTTAAGTAATTTAATACACTTCAATCAGTATATTTTATTCCGTGTTCTAATAACAAAGTTTATGGATGTAATACTATGACTTTAATAATTAAGTTTGGAACTTACTGTGTTATATTTAAAATAAATTTTAGGGTTGAATAACAGACTCTTTAAAAGTTATTCCGATTCTTTAAATTAGTTAACATTTAAAAAAAATTACATTTCTAGAAAAGTGTTTCAGCTGCAGGTAAATTTTAACTAAATATCAATTAAACTAGGTCTTGAATTTTTTTTTTAATCTGCATATTGCATTTTCATCTCAGTTCCCCCAAGTTGCCTTAAATCGCCGACAGCTCTTTGCAGTTTTTCTTTCTTTTGTAGATTTGCATGTGCAACTTTCACCGGCTGCTGTTGACGTCGCCGTCGCTGCTCCAGAGCTGCCGCAGAGGCGAAAGGTGCAAATTAATTTGTGGCGCCCCCAAAAATAACCTTCCTCACTTTTGTCCCCATCATTGCGCTCGCATTTCAAACAATTTCTCAGCTTTGTCATGTCTCTCGAGCAAAGCTCGTCCAAAAAACCCATCCCCGAATGTAACGTGTTATCTCATTTTGAAAATCTTTAGCTGCTAAGTGAATGTGCAATGAAAAACAAGGCGAAAAAACTGCCACCATTGTTTGTTAGTGTCGAAAAATCAACTCGGATGTCCCCGACGTAAAACTGCGTACAAAACACTTTGTATGATATCTCATCTTTAAGCAGGGCTTTGACTCTTTGGCGACCACGAGACAAGATCAAATTTGGCACTTGGGTGCGAAAGCCTTGGACAGTATAGTACTTTGGGTTTGCTTTGTCCTGAAGATCAGAAGGGGATTAACAAAGGCGCGACAAAAGGGTTAATGGTGAGCAAGATTAAATGTACATATTGAAAATCGTCTTTCCACAAAAAAAGGGTGAAAAACCCATTTACTGTTCATTAAAAAATAATGATACATAGGTATAGGCCTTCTCCTCGCTAAGTGATTTTAAATGAGTTTCCTGTGTATGACTAAAATTTATAAAAACAAAAATATTCAAAATGATAAGGAAATAGTTTAAATCTAGTTTGTTTAACTCAAACGGCGTTATTTAAGAAAACATTTGTTACACATATTTAAGAAAGTATTTTTAATAGACTGTCAATATTAAAAAAAGTCACAACAATAACTTATTACTTTATTTACTTTTTCACATTAATTACCACCAATGAATATTTAAATTCGGTATCATGTTTTTTTTTTTTAGTTTAAACTCCACTTAATTTAAATTAAAACAATTCATTTAAGTAGTTTTCCCATTTTATTTTCCTTAACTTTCATAAAATACTTTGCTAAGTAACCCACAGACTACATAGCTTCCTTCATTACCGTAACTCTTTTCAATTAACATTTTTAAACACCGCATTAAGCCAAATATGTGCAGCCTCAAATGTAGTTAATTTGTTCTTCTACGAGTGTATATGTATATATTATATACATTTAAATTCCGTGATCTGGCTGGCAATTAATACCTGAGAAGCGTTAAAAGCGCAACGCTCCATGGGCATTGAGGGCGGCACTCTTAGTCGTACTTAGTTGTGGCCGTTGACAAATGGGAGCGGTAAATGGTAAGTGCTCCGTGCTCCGGCCACCGGCAGTTCCAATCCAAAAAGCTTACAGCAATGACGAGTCATTGACATTCGCAGCGATCGCTGGTTGAACTAGAAAACTTACAACGTGATAATTGCAATGGAACATACAATGTAAACGGAAAAGAGATATGGGATGTTGATATACTCTTAAATAAAATTTAATTATTTGTGGATTATTTTTTAAAAATATGTAAATGTTTAAATGCACTGTAAAAATAAGCCAAGTTGATTGTATTTATTTCAACTACATTTTAAAACTATGTATTTTAATGAACTCAGATTTTTCTAATAAATTAATTTTAATGCTTTTTCAAAACACGACTTTTGAAGTTTTTGATGTCTTTGATCTAAGGAACTCGCGCTCTTATTTTGGTATGGACAAAATCTTTGAGAGCTTTGGATGATTAATGAAACATTCGTGGTTGAATTTGATGACAAAAACTATAAATAACTAAATCCAAATTTTGTTTTAAAAGTGTATTTTAACTTACCAACTGATACAAATACCCCAAAAGCTACTGGAACATTTGTGAGGGTGTACCAGAATCCCTAACAATTTCCGTTCATAACCATGTTAATTTATATGCATTTGTATATTGGTAAACACACACCTGTAAGCGTTGCTAATTGGCAGATTTTGAGAAAAAAACACAGCAACAACACGAATGAAGATCTCTGTCAATTTACGGACTGCTAGGCATACAAAAAACCTCTATTGTTCCTGCCCAAATTGGCTTAATTTATTTGGGCATGCTTTCATCACATGCTCGTCTCCAAAAAACAAAAAAAAAGGATGACGAAGAGGCGGAGGCAACTCCGGATGAGCTTGGTTTCTAACGATGAGGTGTTAATCGGCGGTCGCACGTTCGTTCCACTAGAAGATACAAAAAGCGGGGCAAAGATGCTCAATTCTAAGAACGCAGTTTCTCTCTGCGAGATACTATATGGAGGTACACGTATGAAAAATTAAATAAATTCCCCTCGGCAATCGTTGAAGCATTTGAAATCCAATTGTAATTACTGCTTCGTTCACTCTCCCGTGACCGACTCACATCAAATGCGATTAAAATATTTTGCTGCGGGTCTAGGAAAACTTCCTACTGGAAGCACTAATTGAGTGGGGAAAAGTTGTAAGCAAATGAAGTGGATAATGGAGTGAACTCTAGTATATAATTTAGCAGAAGAACCTTCTTAGAAAAAGGGGCGAACCTGGGAAGGGTTATTAACTGAGAAGAGATTTTAGACCAACTTATAAATACCTACCTGTTTTTTTACTTAAAAGAAACTATAAAATCAATGTAAACTTTATTTTGTTAAATTTATACTTTACCTAAAAAGTTCAAACAGTAACATTTTCTGTTAAGTTTTTTCCCTCAAAATCCACAGCTACCAGTATAAATTTTTATTTACCTTTGCTTTTCATATGTTCGTAACTTTTGAAGTTTATTTTGGTTTTCTTGTTTACCATTTTTTATATTTTTTTATCGTTATTAGCTAATTTTAGCCAAGTCAAAATGGCGACCTGTGCGAGCTGCGCTAACGACCGTAAACCTTTGTTGTTGTCTATTTTTTGTGGCTATTATTTATGAGCTTTTTGTGATTTGTTTTGATTTTATTTTGCCGTAGACACTCAAAATCCACCTGAGCTCGGTTGCCCAGTGCATTGTATTTCTGAGTAACTCGCATAGCTGCATTGAATTTGCTTATTTTTCATTCAGCTTTTTTGCGATTTTAGTTTGTGTTTTATGTGTGTTTTTTTCTGTATTCATTTTACACAATTCCCAGGCCTAAGACGGTGCCACCTCACCGCTTGGTACCTCCAAAGCACACACGGCAGGCAGGCATCCCCCGAAGCCCGTAGCCCGAAACCCAAAACCCGACCGGTCGGTCGGTCCCCAATCCCCAATAAAGTCGCAGTAGTTCCAGCCGGAGACGGAGCCAAATCCGAATCCGAAGCCGGGGAGCCAATTTGCGAGTCAAGCTAAGCGCATCTTTCTCTCTTATTTTTCCCACTTAGAGATGTTTATAGTCGGGGCGCAAAAAACCCCGATCGTAAAACTTGAAAGCCCCCGAAACCCTTGTGCAAATGATACAAATATAAAGCTGGAATACATATATCACACAGCTATAATTTAAACTTTTATTTGTCTTATAACTTATATGTACAGATTTTCGCTAATCTAAAAAAATTTTCTCAAGAAATCTTGATTTATAAAAATACTATATAATAATATGTCAGAAAAGGTTTTCTTTGGTTTGGAGGTTTAAAAAAGGTATGGAGGAGATGTTCTTTTATTACTTTTAAATGTAATTTACACTCAAAAAAAAAAATCGAAAATAGCCGAAAACATTTTCCTAAGAAATGCAGTCAAGTCAAAATAGTAAATATGAATACGTTATAATGATTTTAACAATAGCCCAAGTGAGTAAGTTCAATACTAGAATGATTATGGAGCAAAGTTTTTAAATGCCATTATAGATTCAAATACCTAAAATTATTAAAAACATAGTAAATTTAATTATGCCCATAGTAAATTTAAAAATGGTAAACATTATAAAAATTTAACACTAATTTTCAAAAAATATGTTTTTTGCCTTTAAAAAATTTTGTTTTAGGTATATACCTTTAATATAGCTTTAAATTTAAGACCATTTTATGTGTACTAATTTAAAGTTAAAGCTATTGGTATAATTTAATAATTGAAAACAAATAAAAAAAAAAAAAAAAAGGTATAAAATTATTATTAAACATAAACATAATTATAAAAACCACACTCAATTGACTCGGCTGGGACTCGATCCTCGGACCTTGGACTCGCGCGCGACCTTAACCACTGAACCACGCTCGCTCAAGCAGAGGTTGGTCTTAGCTAAGAACGAATCGCTTGCTTTGGAAAACGTGCTGTCTCGTCAAAATTATGAGTATATACATCTAGTTCTTCAGTCAGAAACTACTTGGAAATTTTTCAGTTAGGTAAAGGATTTATAAAAACAAAAGTGTGTCGTTTAAAAAAAAAAACACCCGCGGATCGAACCCGTGAAACTAACTCTAACTCTTTGTGTACCCCTTTAACTACGTTTAAATATATAAAATATTTAATTGTTTACAACACAACTTTGATTTTACATATGACTGCTACTATTTAAAATATTGAAAACTACCATGGTTCACTTTTTTTCTAAAGTAAAATATATTTAAAATGACACAAAACATCTTTGATTCTGTTATTTTTTATTCAACTATTTATAATAGTAAAACTGCTCACTTTGATTTTATTATGGTAGACTTATTTCTATTAGGTGTCACTTGACTTGATTATTTCATAATTGACCTATGGTTTGATTATGTTTTCTACAGAATCAATATTTTTGTAGTTGAATCGGGAAAAAACAGCAGCAACAATAACAAAAACTTTGAAATCACTATGTTTTTTTGCCAGTGTATTTATATTATTTTTCCTAATGTGCATTTATTTGCTAAGAATTGATAAGGGAAACCAAATTATCTCAGGTTAGACCGCAAATAATATAGCCATATGATTAATTGTTATCGCTTACCTAAATACAATTAAAAATATTCTTGCTTTTTATTTTACACAATGTTTTTGTTGCAGTCTGAGATCATAGAAATTTAAAAGGAACTCTTTTTATAGCTTTTTTAGTTATTTAACATGTTTTCTAGAATTTCTAAAGCATTTATTATACTTTTCCACGAATTGGGTTTCTAAATAAAGCTGATAAGCGCAGCTAAACTCTCAAAAATTTTTTAATTTTTATTAAATTTTATTCGAAACTTAAATTTATTTTTTTTTGTAATATATGCAGATAATATCATTAAGAAAATTATCACAGAAGAAGGGCAAAAATTTGATCAAAAACAAAGTAATAAATAACACATTTCTTTACTGTTCTTTTTTTGTAAAATAACTTAGGGCAGGTCATTAGGAATTTTAAACGCTTTAAGAACATAAATTTAAGAAACCTGAACCTTTTTGCTGGGAATTTCCAGTTGTTTTAAAATGCTGTTTTGCTTCCCTACACAAACTGCTGTAAATCTATCTATAAAATTGAAATCCAAGCGTGTTACCCACTTATTTCACCTCTCCCAAAACCATATTTTCAATTGGATCGCACAATCAGTGATGCAATGAGAAATAAATTTGGTTGTTCATTGTGCCATGCAAATTAGGGGACCCACAAAAAAAAACACAGTAATTAATAATAGGGTAGCAACAAAAAAAAGGAGGAGTATAAAAAGCCATGGGATTAGCTGTGGGATGATCGCAATTAGAGGGATGGGATGCTGTACCACCACTCTCAAGTTGCATAAACATAAACAAAGAAAGCCACTTTTATTTTATTGACTAATCACTTGAGTTTGACCAACTCCAAGCGGTGTTTTTTATTTATTTTTACTTCGTGGGTTGTCCGTTAGTTCGTTGGCTTGTGACATTTTAATCATAAACCCTAGGAATTATGCAATTAACGAAGAGAGTCACAAAACAGATCTTCAGGTTACCTAATACCCGAGGCGGGTCCAATGTTGGGTCACCAAATAGATAATAAACGAGCATCTAGCATGATACAAAGCCGCCAAAGAGAAGGAAAAAATCAAAACAAAATCGAAAAAACCAAGAGATCATAAAGCAAGAGGAAAAACTGGTTGCTGGACAACACGGCGTATGAGCAATTTCTGCACAAACAAAACAATTACAGTGAAATTTTGATCCAAAGTCTTATCAAATTTATTTATTTAAATAAATAAATTCCAAGAACTCTTCAAACTGAAATAATGGTCAATCTAAGCAAACAGCAGGCGGTGGCAGCTGTTCCAGCAATCAAGATGAACGTCTGACTATATAGCATAAATACACCTTAAAAAAAATATATTTATAAAAAATATTAAAGTAAACTAAACACCATAAAAAAATATATATTTATAAAAAATGTTTAAGTAATACTATTTGGAATTTTACAATAAGGTCAAGCGAATTTTTACATGTTTTAAAATATATACCAATTGATATTAGTTTAATATTTACAACATATGTTCTTATAAATATCAAAGGTAAACTACAAATGTATTTGCAAGCACCTTACTAAGTTAACTTCAATACTCAATAACACAGATTTAAATTAACAATAATTAATTTTTTAAAATATACTTTTTCAGTGTAATGTTTAGTATACAGTCCACTATCTGCATCTGTATGGGCAAGTGCAATGCTTTGGCCAGCTACAATCACAATGGAAAAATTACAAAAACTCAAAAAACTTAATGTTTTTTTTTTCGTAAGCAACGTGAAGTGGTGCAACAACAACCACTGAGCTGCAGTTGAAGCTGAAGCCAAAGCAGCGCTGCCGACGTCTGCGTCAGCGGCAACAACTTTTAAGTCGGGGAGCAAGTTATACGAGGTCCGCTTTTTGGTTGTTTGGTTGTTAATTTATGTGTGTGAATGTGCTGGCGGAGTTGTGCGAGTACCTTTAGTTTTTTTAGTGTGTCGCTGGAGCTTTTTTCCCGTATTTCATATGGATACCCTACTAACTTAACAAGGCATATCGTTAGTCTAGTATTAACTATAAATCTACATTACATTAGCTGCGTCTAATTGAGGGAATGTCCAGCGAATCGTTTCGCCTTAAAAAAAAATAGGTACCCATTCACAGTCAACAAAAGCTCTATAAATAGCTGTGTACACAAACCATTAAATCACTTAACATAATTTTATTTTTAAATTCAATTTAATTCGCATTCGACTAATTGCTCAGCGTCGACGCACAATCACGTGTGTGTAGCTACTTTATTGAGTCCGAAAGCCGAAAGCTTTTTCTGTACCTGAGCTCAGCTCATAAATGAACAGTCTTTACTGAATAAGTGGGATTTTTAATCTTTAATAAAAATTTTCAAAATGGTTTTTGTTCCTTAAATATTTTTTTTTAATCATTTAAATAGTCTTTGTATCATTATAAATTAAACAAAAGAATGGCAGTTTAAAAGCTACTTAAAGCTAATATTATTTTCTAAATTTAAAAATTTTTGATAAGGTCTTTATACCTACGATTAAGCTACAAAATAAAAAGTTTTTCCTTAAAAAAATAAAACGTTAAAAAAATTGTATTGCAACGCACTAGTAAAAGTTTAATAACAACCAGAAGAAACACAGCTTTAGTTGGGTCGGTTTAAAATTTTTAAAATAAATTATACTAAAGCATTTATTTATTTTTAAATACATAAATATAAATATATATATTTAAAATATTTTTTTTGTGTTTTTAGTGGTTAGCAAAACGTGAAATACATTCGATTATTTATATTTTGCGAGTGATCACTGTACCCATGAATATAGCACAAATGTATTAGTAAGCCAGCCAGCCAGCTTGAGTGTGTTATTGTTGATTTTATTTTTATATATTTTTTTTTTAGTTTTACTTTTGTTTTTCGTTCGTTTGTTCGTATTTTGCGCTTCGTGTCGATCGTGCAGCTGTCTCTGTCTGTTGTTGCTGCTCTGCTGCAGTCGCAGTCGCTGCCTCTGACGCAGTCGCTGCCTCTGCCGACGTCCACCGACAACTACGAAAAAAGTTTTAAATCTGGCAGACAAATCTGAAACGAAACGCGTTTGTGGCTTCAGACGGCGAGTGGCAGTCGTACAACAAAGACGTAGTAATCCAAAGTTTCCAGAGGCCAAAAATCCCCCCCACTGAAAAGTTGGTCAGGCAACTTTTATTTCCAACAACCCGCAGAAAACAACGCAGAAAAAATAAATATATATACTATACAACCGATTCCTTTTACTTTTTTCGATATTTTGGAAAATCCTCTACGTAAGTGAACAAGAAAAATAAAAATAAAACGTTGGAAAACTAAAGCAAGTGAATGAAAGTGATGAAAGTGTGTGCCATAAATATAAAAAAAACTGTTAATGATCAGTAATCCTTGCTTGCTGGATATTCCCTGAGTTCCCGAAAGAGAGTTAACCCAATGTCCCCTCAATATATATTTTGTAGTGCTATAGATGACCGAGAAGGATACCGTCTCGATGGCAACCGTGCAAATGAAGCCCGACTATGCGGCTAGCGAGGTCTACAGCACCGCCAGCGAACCGCCACCGGTGAGTACAGTGAAGCCTCGACAGCCCCTCCCCTCCCTCAGTTTTGTGTGTGACAAATGGCGAAACTAATTACAAGAAAATTCCTCATATCTTTGCGACTATTATTTCCGCTAATTTTGGTTGTGCGCAGGAAAATGTAATGATCATGAAAAGTAATTATAATAAACGATCTATAAATCGCTTAAATTTTGCCTATTGCGCATTTGTTTTGGGTCATTAGACTTATAAGGTACTCAAAAGTAAATATTATTTTAGGCCTCTAAAATATTAACTTAGCCTCTCTTCGCTTTGATTACTTTAAAAATCAGGTTTATTTCCAATGGAAAAATACCTAAATGATGTTTACCATTTTTCTCGGCTTGGCTGACCCGTTGAACGTTGATTGGCCAGCAGCCAAGTGGGCTAGAAAATGCCAGGGTCACCCTTTGACTTATTGCATCCGCTGCCGCCGCCGCCGTACCACAGAGCGTATGCGCAATGCGGACTTTTTCTGCACGCAGCTGCAAACGTGAGCTGCATTTTCACCAAATCAGTCCGCATCGCATGCATAAGCAATTTTCAAAGCCCCCCCCTTTTCAGGTCCCCATTAATGGGCAATTTTAAAAATTATTATTGTCTGACAGCCGAGGGAATCGCATGCAACGTGAGCGGCTTTGACAATTTTCTGCGGCTTGACATTTCCCTGGGATACTGGGATAGTCATAGTCGCAATCCGTACCTGTATCTGCAAGATACAAGATACACTCGCTCACTTTGCGTCACTTCTTGGCAGAGGTGTGAATGGATCTGTGTATCCGATATGGTCGGGCAAATAGAAATCTCGGATAGCTCTAATGCTCCAGTCACGACACGCTAATAACGCAAAACCTAAACAAACACAATATCTATATAGTACTTGTTGTAGACTGTGCGAACGAGTACTTTGACTTGTTCAACTTGTTTTCCCTACCACACCATATATATATATATATATATTTTGGATATCTGTGTGGGCTAAATAAAAATTAGCATAAATTGCTCGGTGCATTTTGCATTTGGCATTCAGCAGTCAGCATCCGCATCAGCCATCAAATGATTTGTGCCGTACCATTCACGCGAGGGTTTTCCCCTCCCATTTTTATTTTTTTTGTAGCGCCTTACCTGGAGCACAGTGAAAGCAAATAGTTATCTAACATGCTCGACTGGAGTGAGTACTTCAGTTGAGACGAAGCAAAAAACTGATAAGTTGAGGCATGAAAAAGAAATAATATTTCATAAATTAATATCAGAGTCATAAAGTTTATGTACCAAAAAAGAAAAAAGAAAGACAATAATTTCGATAATAATGTATTTTGGATAATTAGCTTTTTTTAATAATTTGGCTAAGCGCAGCCAATGACTAAAAACAATATAATATAAAAGGCATTATAAATTCAACGTTTTTAAGCTACAAATTGATCATTAAACCTACTAAAAGAAATAAAATCAAAGAGATTAAAAATAATATATTCCCTTTTTTTTAACTTACCCCAAATATTTTAAGGTTTCAATGACCTTATGTAATAAATACAAGCCAATGGCTTCGATATTACTTACAAAGTCTATTGGCTGACCTTTCTAATAACTCAACAGTCCATCAATCAATCGGTTTCTCAATCCGTCAATAGCTCTGTCTTAGCCTTCGCATAGCGACCCTTGGCCAAAAGCTTTCCCTTTTGTGCATTATTTACCTTTAAGTCATATGTGTTAGGTTTTTTTCCTCAACCCCTCACAAATGCAGTAAAATCTCATTAACTTTTTGTCTTTTCTTGTTTTATGTACTTTTCCCTACTGTTTGTGTACAAAAAATAAAACCACAAAAATCGTTTTTCTTTCGTTTGGTTGAAAAATGTGAATGCAAAAAACCAAACACCAAAAACCGAACCCGTGATTGACAATATACAAATTTTCTCTATTCCCCCGCACTCGCCACACCACCACAAAAAATGACACTCAAAAACCAACCACAGATGGGATTTTTTAACTTTAATCATCAGGTTTGTCGCTCAAGTCTTTTGTCTGCACAAAAATCTTCACAACCAAAAAAAAAAGGAAAAATTAAAACCTCATCAGTAGAGTAAAGTAGAGTAGAGTATCCATTCACTTCCACTTCTCTTACCTGGTGTTGATGATGATGATGATGGTGATCACTCACTCCAAACGTGTAGCTCACAACTCACAATTCACTTTCGCAACTGCATTTTGGGGCCACACCAGCCACGCACGTAAAGGTGTTAACAAAACACAAAAAAAAAAAAAACATTGCACATTTCGCCGCACACACATCGAAAAAAAATATAGATATATAAGCGAGAAAAGGAGGCCTCACCTGACTGCACCCACAACCAAGACAAAGAGTCTTCAGTTTTCTCTTGGGCTTGCCATTTCCTCCATTTATGCCTCTTGGCCAGTTTCCTGTTATGCAATCGAAGACCTCAATGCGGAATTCATATATCTTACCATATATACCCAATCACTTTTGTTGATATTCCCATATTCCTATGCTGCGGCTTTTTGCATCCACTTGTAAATTTTGACACCTTTGAGCGGAAAGCTTTAAAATTAGTCACAAATATTTACCATGAACTAAGACGTAGTTAGGCCTTTTAATTTAATTCATAAACATTTGACAATCACTAATTGTTTATTACCTCAATTATCAAGTTTTCTAGAAAATTTCACACTTATAAACAGTTTAAATTTATAAAAAACTCTTGAAAAACTCTTCTTAAATTTCTTGTAAATAATTTCAAAGTCACACACACAAACTCTATCTGCACACTGCACTTCTATTTAAATTCTCTTAAACTTCAAAACTTTTGAAGGGCAAAACGTGCTTGGCCATGTTAAAGAGTATTTTTGTGGAGTAAGGTCATCGCTTTTACCTGACCCCCAAAAAATAAATGACACACATAGGGGTCATAGACCAATGAGCACGTAGAAATATTAAATTGCATACGGCACACCATAAATTAACTAATCATATTTCATATGTATATATTTTTCTAGGCCTACAAGCGTCAGGCGAATTCGGTGAAAATAGCCAAGATCACCGCCTTCACCATCATCGTGTCGTCCTTTGTCCTGGGCTCCTTCATCCTGGCCTCGTCGTATCTGCAGGCCAAGGCCTCGTGCGATCAGGTTCAGGCCCTGGACTCGGTCTTGGAGAAGGAGCTGATGCTCGAAACTCTGCAGCAGGTGAGCAAGGTAAGTCCAATTCATACACACTATATAGTACATATATGTACAGCCAATCTGTACAATCCGTCGTGCTTCAATGATCCGCTGCTATGGCAGATTAGTATCGTGTTTGGACTCTGGCTTTTAAAATTATATAGTTGGGTAATAATGGCTCGTATCGTTTGGCTGCACATGCCACAAATTGGAATTACCACCCAAAAATAAAAAAAGATTCGAATATTAAGCCAAATTAAATATAATTACCGGAAAATGTAGGTACAATCTGTGGTAGCCAAAAAAAAAATAAATATTCGCTCTTCGTGTGGACTTGGTGCAATTTCCCTGAAATGTTTTTCGGCTGCACGCGCTATTAGTTTCAGGGGATCGCAGACTTGTGACAGGCACTGTGTGGGGTGTGTGCTTGTACACGAAATGTGATATGCGATTTAAATGAGGATCAGTTGGTGTATTATTAAAAGGAAAGTTTAATGGTTTTATACACCTTTACAGATCTCAAACATTAAATGTAAAAAATACAATTTAAGTGTGGATTGTTATTACTTAAATTAAATGATTGTATTTTATGAACCCCTATAAAAAACAGTACCTGTAAAAAATATATTTAAAATCAGTTGTGGATTTTAATTACTTTTAAAATTAAAAGTTTATTATTTATGAACCACTTAAAAAACTGACAAGCCTAATTAGAAAGTCAATTAATTTTCCCTTTACTTTTAATTAGTTATAAATCACTGAGACAATTATTCGAAAAAACTGTATTTAACTTTGACGTAAACAAGAAAACAGGCACTCAAATAAATCTTTTCCTAGACACTTTTTTAAAATACAAATCTATCTATGTACCTTGACACATGCATAACTGCCAATTCAATCAAAAGTGATTGAATAAGCACTTCTTAAGCTATTTCGCATATTCACATGTAACAGCAAAAAAAAAAAATTTCAATTGTTTGCTTCCTTGAGAAATTTCACGCATGTAACCGCAACCAAATGGCCATTATAAAAGAAAAAAAAAAGAGTAACAACTCTATGGACACACCATAAAACTAGGGATATAAAAACGCTTATAAACAACCATTTGGATGGATTACCAGATGACTGGGCAGTAAGCATAATTCAAACTTAATGACTTTGGCTTGGCTCAATCACTTGCGTTCGTGTGTGTCATCAATATTCAATTAGCCGATATGGAAAGTGCAAAATGAAACAAATTACACATTATGAGCGAGGGGTGTACATAGAGTTTTAGAGTTTTAGCTCTGCGATGATCAGGTTATTCAACTCGACGACGAATGGACGAACAAACTCAGCGATTGCAACGATAAATTCAATCAAGCGAAATTCCCATAATTTGACGCTTAAGTGGACACCAAAATGGTGGAGTGGCGTGGAGTTCGCATTTGGAGCTTGCGACATAATAACCAGAGAGCAGCAACAGCAGCCGCAGCAGCAACAGCAGCAGCAACAAACAATTGGGAATCAAATGCCAGACAAAGTGAAAGCAGCAACAGTAGTAACAAACATACTAACAACAAAACATGTTGCAAGCCACATACAAAAAACAGTATAGTAATCCACTCAAGCGGGCGTGGGCGCAGCAATTGTTGCTGCTGCTGCTGCTGGATGTTGCTCCTGGGTTGATGTTGCTGCTGGGCCATCCAAAATGCCAGAGATCATCAGCTGAAAGAGCAGCAGCTGTGGCAACTACAGTAGAGATGCTCGGAAAATCGTGAAAGTGCATTTTTGTTCACAATGCAACTTCCCTTGTTATGTGATCACTGATCACCCAAAAAAAAAAAAAATAAATACCCTTTTATAAAAACGCGACTATTGAATCCATGCTCCCAATTAATTTGATTGTGGATTTAATGGATAAGAGTGAAAGTTGACTATGATTGTGACACTTTAATGAACCATTGTTGTTTTGAGCCAAATTAAATGTTTTCTTAATTAAATTTATGGTTATTAAGCCAAACAGCAGTTTATTTTCAATTTTAAAAAATATATTGTCTGTCTTTGTCAGACCAAAAATAATATAATTTTCATTAAATATGTCAGAATTTAACATTTGGAAATATACTAAAATAGAAGTTATTGTTTACAGTAGATTTTTCACACCTTCCTTAATTAATTTTTTAAGTTTGCTTGTATAATTAGAGCTTCCGGGTTTTGCTTACTTCCAGCTTTATCTTTAGCATATTTAAAAACAACTTAAAATGAATTAAACTCAAGAAACCCCCAAAAAATAAATTATTTATACAAAAAATGTAACCCCAAAAATTAATCTTGCCATGCAGTCATCTTTGAGTTACCAAGAAAATGACACACTTGCATTTTAACGCCTTTTCGCCTTAATGGCTGTTTCCCAGAAACCAAATGGAGTTAATAAATCCTCCACCCCCTTGAAGGCACCACCATTTGAGTGGATATCTCCTGCTGCTGATGAAGATCTTCTCACGTGGCCATCGCTTGCAACAGCCGAGCCATAATGCAATTTTGCTGTCATTTTATATATACATTTTTTTTTTTGCCGGCTGGCGCCGCTTGGCACCAAAACAACCAAAAATAACCAACTGAACAACCTTTCAGCATCATCCAAACATCCCAAGCATCCAACAAAAAGCCATCAGAGACCGAAGACCGAAGACCGAAGACCGAACACCGAACACCGAACACCGAAGACCAAAGACCGGAGTTCCATTGTGGTTTTGGCCATTGCCGTTGACTGTTTGCCATTTAAGGCGAGTTGCGCGCCTGAGTCTTTCGTTTTTTCTTCTGTTTGGTTTGTTTGTCGTACTTTGTTTTTTGGGACAAAGCAAATGCTTTTTGGCCTGACGATTATGTAATATACCGACAGACACACACACACATACGAGTTTTGTGGACAGCACATATAGCACTCCACTCGTAGGTAAATATAATTTATCTGCTGTTGTGCAAAATGGTTTGACAGAGGAGAAGAAAAACTTATTATGCTGAGGCCAAGCAAATGGGTTTTTTTTTATGGATGATTTCCCTAAAGAAATTGCCGTGAGGCCGCCTCTAGAATTTCAATTGCAACTTGACAGGTTGCGTCAGTCGAGAGCTATAAATAAAAGTTTTGCAAACGGACGGACGGACGGACGGCTGTCTGTCATTTTAATTGCACAGAACGTTCAATTTGTAATCATTTAATTGTCATCTTAATGCGACTCGAGTCGATTCCCCACATGTCCCTCGCAATAAACAAATGTTCTCTTTGTTATTATAATAGATCTTATCTCCAGTAGCAACTGGCCTTGAAATCAGCTACAAAACTGAGCGAACTTGTTTGCTGAACTGGTTGGTTTCGGTTTCGATTTCAGTTTATTTAGTTAATTTTTTTTACACATGATTTTAAAGTGAAATTTGCGGATTGTGTGTCACCTGGCACACGGGGCACATGACTCAGGTTTTGACTCAGTTTCGGTTTAATCTGCATATAGACTGGTTTTATTTGGGATGTGCGGCTTTTCTGGGAAGCTGTGAAAATTTCTTTGAATTTGTCACTATGACTTTAAATTATTAATAATAATAAATATATATTTTTATGGGTCACACTAAATCACTCCTAAAATTTACTAATAATAAATAAATTTAATTTTAATTAGGCTTTAAAAAACAAAAATTAAACACCAGAAATAAAATGAGTAACCAAATTTTAAAGCATAAATTTAAAAAAAAAAAAACCATGTGACAACCTTCTTCTTACGATCTATTTTAAGTTATTTTCTGAACATTTTAGAAGGGAAATAAACTTTTAGACTTCCTGTTAATAACTTGAAGACTTCATAAATTACTCAATCCGAAGAGAACTCGTCTCAATTCAATGTCAACCTCTTTTGTCAAGTACACGGTGGTGACCTGCAAATTAAGCCATCCACAAACCGGATATATAAAACATTATCCAGCCCCAGCTCCAGCTCCAGCTCCACCTAACTCCCCCTCATTCGTGGCTTTGCATTAATGAGTCTCATATAATTCAAATGGATTTTTCGTTTGTTTTTCCATGGTGTTGGCCATTGCTTAGCCACGATCCACGATCGCATACTATATACTACAGTATATGGCCATTTGTTTGAGTGTGCGATTATGTAACTTCGTTGCTGTTGGCTGTTTTGTTTAGACTTCTCGAACAGCCAACAGCCAACAACAACAACAAGTTTATTCCGATGGCATTTTACTTTTGGTTTCAGAAACCGTATGTAGGTTGGGGTCACATCTCCGCCGGGCAATTGACTGCGATGACTGCCGCCAGGTCTCTGCCCCTCATTGTTTCGAGCTTCGTGTCTCGAGTTTCAAAACAAAAAGTCAAGAAGGCAACAAAAAAAAAAAGCTCCAAAGACAACACAAGTTTCAGTTGAGGGCCCAAACAAATTTGAGCAATTTTGGAAAATTTCCTCAAAACGGTGGAAAATTGGGGGATGTGATTTGAGATGATCTAAGCTTGACAATTTGGGTTCGGTAAGAATTTGAAAATTTCAATGAATTTAGTCAAGGAAATGACGTAAGCAAAAACAGATTACAAATTATGGATTTAATATGAAAATGGCTTTAATTTTGAAATTGGTATGAACTGGGAAACATAAATTTAAATTGTGAGACGTTTAAGTACTCTTATAAAATATTTAAAGCTGTCAAAACAAAATTCATAAGAATTAAACTAATAAGTTTACTTTTTTTCTTATTTTTAGGAACTGCCCCGCGCTGAACCTCTGCTGGGAGCTGCCGGAACTGGTGACGACTCCGAACTGCAGAGTCTGGATCCCGAGAGCCGCAAGGCTGTGGCCACCAAGGATGACGAGGAGCACGCCGACAAGGATAACTCGTACTCCGACAGTGATGAGACCGACGAGCTGCAGAAATATCCCGGCAAGATGCCCCTCGAGCTGGACTTGAGCGAACTGGCTGCCGCCCTTCTGCGCAACAACAAGAAGTAAGAAACAATAAGTTAATTAGTTCACAAAAAAATAATAACATTAAATAACTCAAAAAGAATGTTTAAGTATCACATGTTTTTAAAAAATTTAAAAATAGGTTTGAAATACCAAAAAATTTACAGAAAACAAACAACAGGTTTCAAAACCAACCTTAAATCTGTTGAAAAAAAGGATAACTTTTTAAACTTGTTTGCAAATTTTTAAATATAATATTTTATGTATACAAATATATTAATATATTTGTTTTCTTTCCGATAGATCCCACATGAACTGTGTGGTGGAACGCAAGCACGCCGAAGAGATTGTGGACTCTCCCTCCAAGACGGTGGCCCTGCCATTCGGAGTCAACCTGACCACGGATCCCAAAAAGGCCCGCATCACCGGGGAGCGCATCTCGATCTTCTGCGACGGCGGCGACGAGAAGGACAAGGAGGAGAAGGAGGCCAAGCGGCAGCGCGAGCGGGAGGAGGAGGAGGATTCCGATGAGGATGCTGAACCCCTGAGACCCATGTTCATTCCCTTCCAGCGCGTGCCCATCCCCTTTGGCCGCATTCCCGACCAGATGCCCCTGACGCACATGCCCCAGCGCATGATGCCGCCGGCCATGCAGATGCACCAGCAGCTGCCCCAGCAGCAGCAGCAGGGTCCGATCATCATCCGCCAGCTGCCGCCTCCGTTCCAGCACCTGCCCATGCGTCCTCCGATGCCGCCGCAGGTGATGCAGGCACCTCGCATGGAGTCCTCCGAGGAGATGCAGCTGCCCAAGATCCAGACGCTTCGCATTCACATGCAGCAGATCCCCTTCCGCGAGATCCACGTGGCCGATGATGTGCCCGTCCAGATTCCCGCCCAGCAGCAGCAGCAGCGTCAGGAGATGCAGCATCGTCAGGAGATGCAGCAGCGTCAGGAGATGCAGCAGCGCCAGGAGATGCAACAGCGTCAGGAGCAGCGCGATATGCCCCAGATCCAGATCCAGCCCATGCCTTTCGGAATGGCCCTGCAGCGCGTGGGAATCACTGCCGAGGATCTGAGAAACATCCAGCGCATGGCCGAGGATCGCATCACCGACGAGCTGCGTCGCCTGGCCGCCGAGGAGGGTGCGGAATCCAGCGAGGCCAGCGAAGAGGATGTGTCCAGCTCCGGCGAATCAGCCACCACCGAGTCCCAGTCGACGGTGCCGCAGCAGCAGCAGCAGCAGACAACCCAGGCTGAGCAGCAGCAGGAGGATCAGCACCAGGAGGTCAACCAGGAGCGACAGGAGCAGCAGGAACAGCAGCAGCAGCAACAGCAGGTGCCCCAGATGCGCATCCAGCGACTGATCCTGCAGCCCCTGCCAGAGCAACCCCGTGATACCATGACCCCGCCCATGCCCGACCAGCCCCAGCAGCTGCCCTTCGGACGCATGGTCTACGGCCGTAGTCTGGCCCAGCCCGTGCGCATCCCGGTGCCCATGATGCAGGCTATGGAGCAGGGAGCTGCTGTCCCCGAAGAGTCCCAGCGACCTCACTGTGAGTACCACAATGTTTTTTGATTTTAATAAATTTTAAATATTTATATTTTTTTAAAAGAATATTTATCTATATTAAATTTTATTTTTAGAGAATTATATAAATTAATAAATGTTTCCTTTACAGTCGTCCAGCCTCGTTCCGTTTAAGTAACAAGAAGACCACGCCTGTGATTGCTGCTGTGCGAATCGAATCTCGACGAGAAGGAAGAACGAGAAGTACTAGGAGAAGGAGTCATCATGTTCCCAACTACACCCGAAGAATCTATTGAATTGTAACCGAGTCGTCTCGATTTGTTTTGTTATTAAAGCAGCTTTAAAAAAAAAAGACGAAAAAACCAAAAGTAAATCAAAAAGTTTTAAAAAATCCTACCAACTCTTATTGGCCTTCTTCTAAATCCCTTTCTCTATACTTTTATATAACTGCGTGTATAACATTCCGATCAACAACAACACTAAAAAAAGAAAGCAATCTCCTGTGAAAAATGAAGAAAATTGTTCCAAGTGTTTTTTTTTTCTTTCAGTTTTTTTGAATTGTCTACAGTTTTGTTTTCACATACACACACAAATAAATCCGATGGAAATTTTTGTACATAAATTATTATCGTATTTTTAATTAATTAATTGTCTTGTGTAGTTGTTAGTAAATTAAGAACGATGCTGAAGCTGATCTGATCTTGATATAATCAAATTCCAAAACCAACGACAGCAAAGATAAATTTGTACATTTTATATAAATATATATACTATATACACACACACATTTTGAAGCGAATAAAATTGTGGATAATTGGAAATCAAAAGTCCAGTGTTTTTGCTTGGATGGGGAATATAACAATCTTTCCATTTTTGGCACCCAGAATTTAAATTTGAAGTTCACCCACTTATTTAAAAAATATCACTACTCCTTTCGAACTTTAGCATCATTTAAATTTTATTTCATTACGTCTCTAGACATGCTTTCGTTTTTTTTTTTTTTTTTTTTTTAGATACCGCTCAAATCATACAAATTCGCAAAAATCGAACAATATTTTTGTATATGTTTTACACTCTCGCATTTTCGTCGTTTTTACATATTTGTGCTTGTCTCTCGTTTACAGTTTATGTATGTATATAATATATATTTTGATCAGTGTAAGTTATATGCTTGTATATACAGTTTTTGCAGGTGCACAAGACAGGGTAACAACCGATGTCAGCAGCTTCCGTTGGCTCAGCAAGGAGGCGCAGTGAATTTGTTTTTGAGTTCCTTAGTTTTCTTTACAATTAATTCTTGTATAATATATGTTTGTATGACTAATTGTATGTTGCATTGACAAGTGGGGTAGAAAGGGGTTTCTTTTTGATTTTGGGTGGGGTGATGTACAATACGTTATCGTAGCGCTCGCTCTCTCTCTCTCGTAATAACTAAATTCGTCTAAGCCTTAAAAACAAAACACACGCTTGAATACAAATACAGTTTATAAGGAAACAAATACGGAGCTGGAAATAATAAATGGATCTAAACACACAATCATTGTTCCTGGTCGGACTCACTCATCACTTTTATCACTGATTTCCGATTTAGTCAAGTTCCCTTATCCTCATCTCCGCCTGCTCTTCCTTTTCTGTCTAGGATGTAAAGCTGTAACAACGCGAACGTAATTCAATAATAAGGTAGTTATTATTAGCACTCCATCTCTTCGTTGACTATGACTACTGGGTAATGGGATACCGGAGGAGGTTGGATCGACTAGCCATTCTCGCACTGGTGGCCCTCACAGTTGCCCCAGAAAATGCAGTTCCCGACGCCGCTGTAGCAGATCAGTGAGACGGCGGTGAGGAAGACCAGGCTGCAGATGGTGCAGGGCTTTCGCTCCAGGAAGAACCCCACCAGGTACAGCACGATGAACATCACGTGCGTCTCCATGAGGGCCGGATTCGTGGGCTTCGGTATCAGTAATACGGGTAGCAGGCATTGTAGGCAATACATTCTGTGTGTGTGGGTGGGTGGGTGGTTGTTTGTGTTTGGGATCTCTGTTCTCTGGGACTTCAAGCCTGGCCAGAACGTTGACGTGGTCTTCGGGGCGACCTGCAAGATTCCCACGACAAACGGGGGGTCTTAGTCTTAATCGTTCTATAATTACTATCTACCAAAGTCCTGGGCCAAAAACGTCAGCAGTCGGCGCTTCTGTTGTGGCTGGTCTCATCCGTGGGATTACCTCTCCGGGGGGCCTCCTGGCCAGTGGACTTGCGGTTTACGGGTCGTCTAGCTGCTCGTTTGTTGTGCGTCGTTTAATATCATCACATATTTATCCAATTCTACAAAAATTCTCTAAGCATTGTATGGGTCTGAGTGGTAGTGTTGGTAACTGTCCGTTCAAAGTGCGTTGTTGTTTCTGGTTTCTCGGAACTAATGCAACACTGCAACCCGCCAAGAATTTAAATTTGCATTGTTGTGATGATTGCATAATTTTATTTATAACTTGATATTATTTCGGGATACTCTCAACTCAATAATAGTCAAACCAAATAAAACGACTGGAAAAATAGGGCTTATATTTTAGAATTTCTGATAAATAAAACAACACAACTTTACATATTGCACCTTATTTTATTTGAGTCTATTAAATCTTCTAGTTTTCTTTAAAACAATAGGTCTAAATGCATTTAAATTTTATTTTATTATTTTTTTTTTCAGTTATATAGCGGAAGACTTCTTTTTTAAATTAGTTATTATAAGTTTTCTATATGAAATGTCAACCTAGTCATGATACGTACACATATGGCAACAGTGGATAAACATAAAATAATTGAACTACTCTACTTAACGTTCCAGTAGAGAGTGTTTTCGTATATCGAGGGGCTTGTGGCCAGGGGCAGTAGGAAAACCCAAGCAGAAAATCCAGTAATGTAGAGAACTATGGCCACCACTCTTCGCCAGAGGTCCTGTTGCCACAGATCCTGCAGATCCGGCAGGCCCATGTGATTACAAAATGCGTGCACTAAAATCGGAGCCATCACATGACCCGTTCGAGCAAATAGAAAAGCTGAGTAAAATCCAAACAATGTGGTGTAGATGAACTGGAACAGTCCAATCAACAAGGCAGTGCTCAGCTCCACTCCCAAACTCAATCGCTCGGCAATGTGATGCAGGTGGGCCACTCCAAAGAAAAGTGGCGTTATGAAGACGGCGACTAAGGGGGTAAAGCTCTGCAGGATCAGAGGCATCATGCAGGCTCGGAACACAAACTCCTCGCTCAGTGGAGCCATCACATGGTTGCGCACCCAGATGATGCTGCCAAAGGAGCCGCGCCAGTAGTCCAGATCTAAAACAAACATTTGAGACAAAAATATTTGAGATTTCCTTACCATAAATGAAGTTATATTAAAAAAGTTAAATCAAACCAAAGTAGGAGCGCATGGACTCGTTCTGCATGTTGACAAAGATGGGTCCCAGGAACAACAACATCGTCAGGCCATAGGGAATCACCACAGCCTGCCATAATCCCTCCCAGCGGAATCCCAGCAACTTGAGAAATGGCTCACGGCTAAGCAACTCCGGTGATGAAAAGAAGTAGACAAAGATGGGGGCCACCAACATCACCATGGAGACGCTGGCAAACCTTCTCTTGATCGTCGCTGGATGATCCCGGTTGTGTTTTGTGCTCCAAATGTAGAGGCTTCCCACGTAGAGAACCGCCAGCACGAAGCAGCAGCTCACCGATGTGGCCACTGGGATTTGGGGCAGTGATTCGTACACATGATCTGTGTGTTGCGACATGGTGACTTCGGCTTCCATTTCACTCAGGTTCATTTAATATGGGTTATTCGTCATTCTTCGATGGCCAAAAATTAGCCGAAAAGTACACAATCCCAGCTGAGATAAGCAGCTGATTTGAGAGGTGTGACCGTTTGCCGTGAAAGAAATAATTATTGCAAAATATTTTGCACGTTTTATAGACACAACAGTGCGGTTAAAAATGTTTCCAAACATTAATGCAAAAATAAACATAATTTAAGTAACTTTCCGTGGCTTATATTAATTAAGAGAATCTAGCTATTTTTGTACTAGTTAATTAAATAGCTAGAATAAATTGTAAAAGTAGCCAGGTTCCTATCCCTGGTCATCGCTTTGTTATCGGCTATCGGCGGACAGCTGACTGGCGACCGCAGAATTTACAAACAATTTGGAAAATTGCGAATTTTAAACAAAATGGACTACGATTTTAAGATGAAAACGCAAATGGAGCGAACCAAGGTGGAGGACCTGTTCAACTATGAGGGCTGCAAGGTGGGGCGGGGCACCTACGGCCACGTCTACAAGGCCAAGTGGAAGGAGACCAGGTGAGCCGGGCAGCGTCTTGTGAAGAAAGTGATCAAATATAAATTTAATCCCTTATCCCGCAGCGATGGCAAAGAGTATGCCCTGAAGCAGATAGATGGCACTGGGTTGTCCATGTCCGCCTGCCGAGAGATCGCTTTACTACGGGAACTAAAGCACCAGAACGTGATTACGCTCATCCGGGTGTTCCTCTCGCACAACGATCGCAAGGTGTTCCTGTTGATTGACTACGCGGAACATGATCTTTGGCACATCATCAAGTTTCACAGGGCGGCAAAGGCAACGAAGAAACAAGTGGTGGTTCCCAGGGGCATGGTGAAGAGTCTGCTGTACCAAATCCTGGACGGTATCCACTATCTGCACAGTAACTGGGTGCTGCATCGGGATCTGAAGCCAGCCAACATCCTGGTGATGGGCGATGGCAATGAACGGGGCCGTGTGAAGATTGCTGACATGGGTTTCGCTCGCCTCTTTAATGCACCGCTGAAACCGCTGGCGGATCTGGATCCCGTGGTGGTCACCTTTTGGTATCGTGCACCAGAACTTCTGCTTGGAGCTCGTCACTACACCAAGGCCATCGACATCTGGGCCATTGGCTGCATCTTTGCCGAGCTGTTGACTTCAGAGCCCATCTTTCACTGCCGTCAGGAGGACATCAAGACCAGTAATCCCTATCACCACGACCAGCTGGACCGCATCTTCAATGTGATGGGCTTTCCGCAGGACAAAGATTGGGAGGACATCAAGAAGATGCCGGAGCACCACACGCTGACCAAGGACTTCAAGCGCTCCACCTACTCCACCTGCTCGCTGGCCAAGTACATGGAGCGGCACAAGATCAAGCCGGACAGCAAGGCCTTCCACCTGCTGCAGAAGCTGCTGCTGATGGACCCCAACAAGCGCATCACATCCGAGCAGGCCATGCAGGACCAGTATTTCCAGGAGGAGCCGCTGCCCACGCAGGACGTGTTCGCCGGCTGTCCGATACCGTATCCCAAGCGCGAGTTCCTCACGGATGACGACCAGGAGGACAAGTCAGACAACAAGCGCCAGCAGCAGCAGCAACAACAGCAGCAGCAACAACAACAACAGCAGCAGCAACAACAGCAGCAGCAGCAGATGAACCCCGAGCCAAATGCCAAGAGGGTTCGATTGTCCGGAGCTGGGAACCAGCAGGACTTCCACCACCAGCAGCAGCAACAGCAGCAGCAGCAACAACAACAGCAGCAGCAACAGATGATGTTCAACCAGCAGCAGAACTTCCAGCAGCGTTTCAACTGAGAGACTGATAAATGCAGCATTTTTTTCTACCACTCCTACTACCTAGCCTTCTAAGTATTTAATGACTTTAGCGTGTAACAAAAACAAGAGTAAAGTGTACAATTTGAAACCTAATACCAGTCGCTGAAGCGGGCTATTGTCCGGCTCCACTTGTCCATGCGGGTCGCTATGGCGTCGTACTCCTTGGGCCGCGGCTCAAAAATGCGCTCGACCTGCCGGAAACACTTGAGATCCTCCACATCGCGCCAGATGCCGTGGTTAATGCCCGCCATGAACGTGGCGCCCATTATGCTGCTCTCGCCGTTCTCTGCTCGCTCCACTTTCAGCCGGCTGAGATCGGCCAGGAACTGACACACGAAGTCGTTGCGGGAAACGCCACCATCAACCCTGAAAATACATATGGGATATTAGAAGATTGCTAAAGAGGAAATGTGGGTAGGAAATGCGATCTTTGCTTTGTCATTGAAGTCAAGTATGATACAATTAAGTAGGTAGTAAAAACTAAACATTAAGAGGGTAACTATTTATACATTTTTATGAGCAGCTTAATAATTTAGTTGCTGCCTGGCTTAGGTGCTTAATTAAATTATCTTATTAAAACGACAATTCTTTAAATAATTAACTAATAAAAAAATAGGAAGTAAATGTAGATATGCTTTTTGAAGGAATAAAAAGATTCCTTAGAATTCTCTATTAAACATAACATTATAATATGTAATCTAAAATTATTTAGGCATTTTTCCAGAATTTTTCTATACAGTAGTTTTTCAGATATTTTTTGTAATATAATGACTTTAGTAGTAGTTATTTGTTTACCTTATCATTTGTAGCTTCTGAGAGGTTTCGCTTTCAGCAGCCTCGATTAGTTGAACCAGACGAAAAACTATGCTCTCGAGAAGGGCACGCACCATGTGGGCCTTTGTTGTGGAGGGCGTTAGACCAATAAATCCACTTGCTGAGCGATAATCGTTCACTGGGGGCTGTCAAAGATAAGATGAGGATTAGCTAATCGTGAACTAGTTACAAGTGCTATTAAAACTCACCCCCAAACCACTAAACGCGGGCATGAAGAAAACATCATTGGTGTCTGGAACAGACTCTGCAATAGCCGCCGTGTCCTTTGGGTTCTCGAAGAGCTCGCAAGATTGGGCCCAAGTTACAACGGTGCCAAAGTCATGGGATGCTCCCTCGATGCAGTAAATGGCTTCCTGACTCTTGGCTTTGCTTCCGATCTGCCAGGCCACCAGGGGATACATGCCAGTGATGGCAGCATGACACCTTTCACCCGTGATTAAATTCAGGAAGGCTCCAGTGCCCATGGTGACTTTGACGTCGTTTTTCTTAAAACACTGAGAGCCCCACATGGCAGCCGTTTGGTCACTTAGTGAGGCAGCAATAGGTACTTTTGTGTTGGCCCAATCCAGACCCAAAGCAGTAGGATGCACGTGTCCAAATCCATTGTAGCTGTTGTCCACTACGCGTGGAAGGATTTTGGTCTGGCAAGAAAGAGAACGAGATTTATAAATCGCAGTTTTTATAAGGAAATTATAACTTACATTTATACCAAAAAGAAAACTTATGAGCGGTGACCAGCTGAGCGTAAAGGGATCATACAATCCAGTGGCCGTACTTGAGGTTACATCGGTTATGTGCTCCACATCCTTATCCCGACTGCTGCCAGTTCTCAACTTGTGCAAGATCCACGAGTCCAGCAGCTCCACGCGTGCCTTTTTCTGGATCAGAGCCTGCTTCAGCTTCTTGTTGTGCATTATTTCGTAGAGAAGCCTTGGCGTAACTTGTCCATTCATTAGCTTGAGCACACTTCCTGCGAGAAATCGCGACTGCCGGGTGAGCAGGAACAAGGCGTATGAGAACCAATTCATTGAGCGCTTCGTCCAGCTGGTATTCCACTGCTCCACCAGCTCGTCGGCTCGCAGGTCCTTCCAGGTGATAAAGTTGTGGTAGTACTCGCCACTGCGATGGTCCCAGGTGAGAAAGGTGCAGCGCTGCGTAGAGATAGTAAGGCAGGTAATGTCCACGGGCTTCAGATTAGCTTCTACAGGTGGAGATTACAGGAAATAAGTTAAATAAAGAAATAAGTTTCTGTCTATAGTCAAAACAATTAAAATTTCAGGAATAACAATTTTTTTAAGCCAATATGCACACATCGAGGGGTCTTTTATCCACTTATTTTTAGTGCCTATCAAATAAACTTACTATAATTATTTTAATCCCCTCTATTAAACCTGTTGGTGGTTTTATGGGATACTTAACTTACCCCTCACCGCCGCCGTTATCACATTGACAATCTTGCGCCACAAGCTCTCCGGTTCGATTTCGAAATAGCCCGGCTGTGGGTTCAGCAGCTCCACCTAATTGGTCGTAAAGGTTCTCTTAATTAACTTTGCCCCCTGGGGTTACTTGAAGATCGAATCACTTACAGCCTCTACAGCCGAACCCCTGACCACACATCTCTCGTCTAAAACAAAGCACCGAACACAGGTGGTGCCCACGTCCAAGGCGGCAATGAAAGCGGGTGGTTTTGATGGAGCTCCTGAGTCCCTCGGAGATCCTGAGGACTCAGAGGCTTCCGTAGCTGCTACTGCTGTTGCTTTTTCTGGGGGCGCTGACATGTTTCGCAGCGCACGCTTCGTCGATCACTGGTTTTTGGACGCTGTTACTCCGAACTGGCGGACCGACTTATCCATTTCGCTGCTGGTGCTCAAGCAACTGTTATTGTTATTGTTTCGACGGGGTCTCATAGTGCGCGGTTCAGATTTCCTTATCAAGTGCTCGACTTTTGTTTTTGTTTTGCCTTTTGTCCAGATGATAACCAGTTGTCGCCAGGGATGTCACCCACTTCGGGGAACTGGAAAACGGTTGGCTTGAAAATAGCTACTTTTAGCAAACGCATGTTTTATTAAAATATATAAATCTATATATGTAAATATAAAAATATTTGTTACACAGCAAGTTTAAAAAAAGATTAGAGTGAAATTATTTTTATTTAAATACAAAGTTTTTTTTTTCTGGCTTCAGTAAAATTTAGTTTGAAGAGCTACTTCAAGTCCTAAATTTACACACAAAATCTACTATTAGAAAATAAGACTTAAATAAACTTTATTTTATTTGTTAATAGCCCAAAAAAAGCTAGAAGCCCCGCTTCCAAAACAGTGTTGCTTATCGTACAAAAACTACCAAATGATTGTTATCGCAGTGACAACCCTAATCGGCGCAAAATTTAAATCAATGAAGTAATAACTGCCCTCTGATAAGACCAAACACCCCAACTCATAAGGATTATGATTCTTATCGCTTGGCAAATGATAAGCCCGCTAAAATTAGAGCACTATCGACCCGCCCCACAACCGAGTAATCACTTCACGTGTGCCGTGCATCATCCCCCTAATCTTTACGAGCTTTCCTTTACAACTTTACTTGCTGTACACATAGACACTTGCATATATATATTATAGGTACGAATTCAGGTATATAGATTCTACACATACAAGATAAACGTTTATCTAAAATAGTTAGCATTGTACTAATGGTTGTGTTGTGTCCAATAAAATACATTTTACAATCAACTTGTTAAACACATCGATTACACATAGAGTACTGTACTGGATAAAAGCTCTCAGAAGCCTCCATGCAAACTGGTTGCGCCTTAGGTACTGGTTTCGGTTCTCTTTGGAGATATGTCTACACCTAACTGAAGCACCAGCGGATGCTGATTGATGGGCTTGCTGGGGAGCCTTACATGTCCGTTGGCAGGATGTCGGGGATAAGGTACTGACACAGCTCAACCTCATCTCCCACAAACTTCACCTTCTTGGCGGTGTTGTCATCTAAAAGCACCCGAATGGCCGGCCAAATGGTGGAGAACAAGCCCGGCGAGTTGATGATCAAACACACGCCTAGTCGCTCCGGAAAATGCTTTCCCAGCAGCCAGATGAGGTTCTGCACAAGCTGGTAATCCATGCAGCTGGTGCTAAACTCCGCCAGGTCAAAGACGATGCACAGGCGGTCAGTCACCTCCTCGAAGCACTTCTTGCACGCCTCCTCTAGATTATAAACGATGAAGCGGGTCAGCTCGTCGATGTCCCGCTCCGAGCTGTGGTTCTTGGCCGGAATATAGATCACCGGACGACCGATGCAGTCACGGTGGCGCAGTAAACGTGCCTTCTTGTCCAGCTGGCTGCGGTCCATCTCGGCCAGCTTGTCCACTCCATAGGTCTCGCGCCACTTGTTGGTCTTAAGGATGGCCTGCAATAAAAACGTAAAGTTATTGAGGGGGTTTCAAATACCAAAGCTTTTGTAAAAAAGGTTTATTTCTACTTTGTATTTATTCTTTCGGTAACAAATAGTGTATAAGTCGAAAGAGGCCGTTAACAAATGAGCCAAATGAGCATGACTATAGTATTTTTTATTTAAAGTTGGAAGGTGGTTATTTACTATGAGTTTTAAAGATAAAAGATTGCAAAAAGTTTGTATTGGAATTTATTATAATGCTTGAGGGGTTTATAAACAACAAACAACAATTATCTTTTAAACCTGACAAAAAAACTATATAAATATATTTTAAATTATTTTGAGGATCCTTTGAGTAAAAAAAGACTAAACCTAAAGCTGAAATGGGTTATATTGGCTGAAGTTAAATAATACGCTGAAATTTTTAGGGACTATTTTACTTTTTGTTAAATTCCTAAGCCAAAATTGTTTAAAAAATTTTAAAAATCTTCTATAAAATCTATAAAAAGTTGTCAAACTTCTTAGTACGATCTTAAGCTATCCTAACAATTCAAGGTCAGATTAAGCCCACTTAAACCCACGGCTGTCATAGGATTAATAAGAGGACATGGGTTTCAAGGGTATTCTAAGCTTCGGTTTCAAAGCCATTTAGATGGTTACCATATTTGTCTTTTATTTGCGAATGGCTCACCTGGAATGCGTCATCTGTGGTCTTGAAGGCGCGCAGATAGCGTCGCAGCGAAAAGTCGTTATGATACTGCTTGGGATCCGCCTCCACAATCAATTTCATGCGCTCCTTCAGATCCTTGAAATCCTGCTCGTTAATTGGCGCCAGCTCCTCGGACGACATATTGCAGCGATTCAATCGGTTATTGTTGGGATTTGTTGCGCGACTCCGTGCTGGAGAGCCTCGGATTCTGAACGGAATGTGCTGACACAATGTCAAATGCAAGCAAAGCGATTTATTTTTCCTTAGAAATGTTTTTTACAGATGTATTTTTTTTGCCCTTTTTTCTGTCCAGTGTGACCGGCTGGATATTACCGAATATTACCACGATAGGTTCTGTAAAAATATATATACCAAATATTCCGTTAATTCGTAATACCGTTAATTTTAAATTTAAAGGAACTTAATAAATATTAAACTAAATTTAAAAGTTGTAAATACAAATGTAATTTTCCCTCTTTACATTAATCAAAATATCTTGCAGATTTTTTTTCCATTTCTAAAAAAAAGTTCAAGAATTGTTTTAAGCTCAAAGATTTTATTCACTCCTTTCAAATATACCTTAAAATATTTAAAGATTTTTTTCATTTCTCTACAAAGTTTTTTAAATAAATTATTTTTAAAGATTCACTCGTTCAAACTTTTTAAATTTGGTTAAAGAAGTCCAAAGGTTATTCAAAGTAATTAAGTTTTGATTAAACTAACTAATAATGTTTACTCTCAAGAAGTTTGATTTTAAACAGCACTTTCAATATAATATTCATCATTGTATGCTGTTTTCAAAAACATAAATATATAAACTAAGTGTTAAAAATATAAATTAAATGGTTCTCCGTCTCGCATATTCTTATATACATGCTTACATTTCGTTAGTAACAGCAAATATAATATGTTTTAAAAATGTTAACAATACATGTTTGTTTGGCAGAAGCGCAGGCCACAAAAAAAAAACAAATATTGAAGAATGCACAACTCTCTCATCTCGGCCATTTAGGCCCTAAGTATTACAAATGCAGAGATTCCTAAATTGAGATTAATATTGCTTGAAGGTGAGTCTCCAGCGAGTCCTCCTCCTACTTGGGCACCATGACGCGGGCTATGCCCGGCAGGACCTCCGCCTGCAGTGGCCCAAACTCCACCCGCTCGCCGTCGACTGTGATGATGCCGTGATTGTCGTGGGGCTCCAGGCGAAAAGATCGCACTGGAAGCACCTTCACGTACTGATTGTTCACCTCCGGCAAATGAGTGCCGGAGCTCATGTTGTATAGGAAGCTCAGCAGGTGCGGACGGCTGATGCCGGCGCGTATGAGGATCAGGTAGATGGTGCCGTCGTTCAGCTGGGCCTTGGGCGCAAAGTGGCAGTCGATGCCCAGATGCGTCTGATAAACGGCGTGCATCATGACAAACTCGCCCTCCTCCACCTGCCAGCCCTGATCCTCGGGCAGAGGCTCATCCAAATCGGGCAGCTCGCTCGCAGGTCCAAAGTTCTGCTGTCTGTTCTCCAGCGAGGCAGCCGCCAGTCCCGTGAACTCACTGTCGTCCGCCAGACTGTGGTAGATGCTCTCCGATATGGAATAGTAAAAGCTGCGCCGCGATCCTCCCGAGAGCCAGCTGTCGCACCTGGAGCGGAACGACTGATTGATGGACGTCTCCAGGGAGATCACGTCCGCAAACTCTTGCGGCAGGTACTCGGCGCTGGAATGATAGCTGGGAGCCGTTCCCGCCAGCGTGTCGATGTGCGTGTAGCAGCTCCGGCTGCTCTGCATCCTGTGCTGGGCTGCATAGCCAGTGTGGCCATTAGGCGAGGATACCTGCTGCTCCGTGAGCAGGTAGCTAATCCGTCCATTGTACGTTCGCAGATTCACCAAGCGGTAAAGCGTCCATATGGTAAAGCGCTGATAGCCCAGCAGCCGGATGCGCTCACTCTCGATGTCTACGTCCGAAATCAAACCCCAGCCGATGGACAGGAAGGAGTAGATTGATCGGCTCTTCAGCTGCACTCGGACCACGTCCATGGGAGAGCTGCGTCCGCTGATCACGGTTAAGGCAGCTCCTAGCACTGGCTTGCTGAAGTAAGGTTCGCTGGAAATGAAATGCAGAGGATTAAATGGTTTCAAAATAAGATCACATTTGGTCGTTTTTTATAGTGGTCTGTAAAATTTCTTTTTTATCAAGCATTGTAAACCATTGGTAAACCGAAAGTTATCGGAAATTATGGCAATTTACTTTAGGACTACATAAAAGGTGATTACTTTACTATGTTGGGAATGTTTCTTTATGAACTGATATGGGGAATTTTTGACCAAGATTAACGACAATAGTCATGGAATATGAGAATTCATAAAAGAACAAAAGAGAGATCTTAGGCCTTAGGAAGCAAATTTCATTTTCGAATTCATAAACATTCCGAGAAAACGACATACTAAGAATAAGACTATTATGACACCAAATGTGTTTGTAAACCAAGCTCAGATGACCTACTTGTAGCAATGGGCTATGGACCGGGCCAATCCGTTTCCGGAGCCACAGGGAATGATGCCCAGAGCCAGATGGGGTAGAACATGAGCCCAGTCCTGCCGCTGCAGCAGTCCGTTCACGATCTCATGGAATAAGCCATCTCCTCCGACGGCCACCACGCAGCACCAGGCGTCCAGATTGCGGGTACTCATGAATTCGATGGCAAAGTTGGAATGCTTGGTCACATACAGGTCGTAGGGCACCTCCGCCTCGTTGAGCACCGGGGTGACATGCATATTAAAGACCTCGCGGGCATCCCCAGAACCGGATTTCGGATTTAGCAGCACTAAAACCCGGCGACGTCGCTCATCCGTCGTGGGAGTCACGAAAACCTCCTCCAGCGTGCGATGCAGTTGCCAGCGGAGGGATCGATACCAGCGATCCGCCTCCCTCATGTTGTCCTCGAAGGTGTCGAAGGATCGGAAGCGCAGGGTCAGCACCGTTCGCTCCCTGTGCAGCTCCGTTCGAAGACTCCTCTTCTTCAGGACGTAGGCGAATACATAGAGAAAAGCGCTGACATCGCCATCTGATGAAAGGTTCTCCCTGCTGTTGGTGCTGCACTTGCTCGGAGTCGTGCCTGTGCGATGATCTCCTGAGGCCGACACAGCCGGCGAGTTGGGATTCCCCGAGCTGCAGGCACAGGCACCCGACATGGCCAGCCTCCTTGGCTTCTTGGGCCTCATGCAACGGGCACCCACAATGTCCCCGATCCGCACATGCTGCTCCTTGATGACCGTGCCTCCTGGCGACTCCCGCTGCAGCGTGAATCCTGTTGCGTCCAGTCGCACCCGAAATACGTGGCTCCCCTTCCGCTGACTCGTGTAGAAGGTGTCGCTCACGTCGTGGCCCTCCGCCCTCGCCTCTGGGGGCGTGGCCCTGGAGCTGGCCGAGCTCGGGCTGGTGTTCTTATCAAGAGATTCGCTCATTTCGACTGGAGATTCGGCTGCCAAGCAGCATGTTTTAGGGTTTAGGTTTTGATGTCCGTTTTTATGGCTCCCTTATCACAATCATGTCGCAGTGTGACCGTTGGCGGGATGCAACAAAAGACCAACTGGCACAAAGGAATTCAAAGCTCTTAGGAAAATACCAAACTTCATTAAACTCTCAGTGCTAATTTTAAATTTTTAAATATGTTATTTAATTTTAATATTTTAACATTTTTTACATAAAAAAAAGTACCTGCTGTTACTGTAATTTTTTTCATACAAATACTAAAACTTGATAAAATCAACTATTTTTCGTCAAGTGCATTTCTGCCAGTGTACCGCTATTTTTTAGCGTTCGCTAAACGGCCACATCGCGCTCAGTGTTTGTAAATCGCTCCAGAATTTTAGAAGTAAAGTTAATCCGCTAGAAAAGATGATGCAGATGAAGGAGTACAAGGTGGTGCCGCAGAATGCGCCGCAGGACGACACAGTGGTTAGGCAGCCGCAGGCGGTGGCCCCCGGAAACGCTCCCAACGGAGCTGCTGGTGCGTATTTATGTGGGCAGTGACCATCTATCGATGGACCTTCTATGGATTAATTCCATCACACAGATGGGACGTAGTGAGATGAGCGCGTCTGTGTGCTTGGGCGTGTGCAAAAGTCAGAAGCGCCTTCGCTTTTTCCGGGCATCTTGTACAGCAGCGGTCGTGTCAATAGCATTCAAAGACATTTAGACATTTTGAGAATAATATTTTAAATCAATAACCCATTGATTGGGGCTACTTCTTGCCTTTTAAGTATATTATATTTTCCTTTTTTTTTTATTTAAAAAATTTAATGTTTTACCTTTTAATAAATATTTTTAAATTTAAACATTTATATTTAAAATACAAAAATCTCTTTAATAGAAAACACTTATTTATGTGATTTGTTTTACCAATCTATAGCCAATTTAGTTTAAAAAAAAACAGACTATTTTTTATAAACATAGACTGAGAAGTGTCAATCATTTTCCCGCCACTGTACCTATGCTAATTTCCCTTGCGTATATAAATACATATAAATAGTATATATATATAGCTAATCGAGAACTACGCCCCGTTGCAGAGAACTGGATGTCGATACCCGTGGGCATGCCCAACTGCCCGCAGGGACTGGAGTACCTGACCGCTTTGGACCAGCTTCTCGTGTCCCAGAAGATCGAGAAACTGGAGCTGCTCACCGGCTTCGAGACGAAGAATCGCTTCAAGGTGAAGAACTCACTGGGGCAGAATGTGTACTTTGCCTACGAGGAGAGCGACTGCTGCACGAGGAACATGCTCGGCCGATCCCGTCCCTTCGAGATGAAGATCCTGGACAACTTTCAGAACGAGGTGCTGCATCTATACAGGCCCTTCCGCTGCGACGTCCTCTGCTGCATCCCCAGCTGCATGAACGCCGTGGAGGTGTCAGCTCCTCCGGGCCAGGTGATAGGTACCGTGGAGCAGGTCTGCACCTTCCTGCGGCCCAAGTTCAACATCAAGAACACGTTCGGCGACATCGTGCTGCAGATCGAGGGACCCCTCTGCCCCTGCAAATGTTTCAGCGACACCAACTTCAAGGTCAGTGCCAACGGCAGCCAACAAGTGGTTATTCATCTGTGGCAGTGGTGGATTTCGATTTCGCTGTTGTTTTTCGTATTCAAACATGTATACGCACACACAGAGGCGGTCAGAAGAATAGCATTAAAGTCTAGGAAGCATAAATTGCTTTAATTAGACAGCCCATTAGCTAAAAAGAGCACTTGATAACATTCCTGAGGAGAAATATCATGGAGACTCAATTGCTTTTATTTTATGATTGTGATAAACTTGCAATATATTTTAATTGGTTATTCATCAGTGGTTGTGGTTAAACCCCCATTCAAGCAAGTACAAACACATGGGGTTAAATTAATAGGTCTAAAATCAAATTAAACTTTTTTGTCAAACTTAGGAATAATTTTGTTTTTAACTGATTTTTAGTAAGTAAACCTAAGTTGGGTGTTTCGCAATTCGCCTGATAAATTTATCTTAGAAATTATTATGTGTTCTTCTTAATATTTTTAAATCAAAACAATATTTTAGAACATATAATTGTTATAATTAATAATATTCAGAATACCTTTTAATTTGTGCTCCTTATCAGAAGTCCAATTTTAAATCTTGACGTAGGCTGTTAAATAGTTTCTATATTCAACATTTTATTACCGTACCACGGGTATTGAACTTTAATTTTAAGAGCTTTTTCATTGACCGCCACTGTATGGTACATATCGAGCTACAGATACTGCAGTCCGAGACAGTGACGTCATGGGTCGCTATGCTTGACTGTCCAGAGCGAGTCAATTAATTCCCATACTGCGAATTCAGACTGTGTGTGCGAATGCGAATTCCCGATTAATGCGAAACACAAACATCTCTCGCCTCTTAACTCGTTTGCAGGTATTGAGCGCCAATAATGAGGAGATCGGCAAAATAAGCAAACAATGGTCGGGATTGGGAAGAGAGCTGTTCACTGATGCAGACTACTTCAGCGTCACCTTCCCCCTGAATCTGGATGTGCGCATGAAGGCACTTATATTCGCAGCGCTTTTTTTGATTGTGAGTAAATGTATTTCCCTCAGTGAATATATCATGAAGATCTACTTTTAATTCCAGGACGTGGTCTACTACGAGCAATAAGCTATCGATGGATCGATTTATAAATGAACAAACACCCCGACATTATATTATTATGGCCGACTGCTTTGTGGTTCGACGTGTTGCATCGTCATAGCTTTAAGAATTTTTGTAACCCTTTTATTTAATCAACGTTTCCGGGAATCTGAACAGTGCAACGCTTTGATCGACTTGGAATCTCCCCAGCAAAGGAATCTCCCCGCACAATTTTGATCTGAACCGCAGTTGCACCTTCGTTTTTTGTGAACCTGGGTTTGGCATTTAAAAACGCACAACAATTGTAGCACACACTCACAACACAAAACACACAACGCAAAGAAGAAAAAAACATTAAACAGACTACACACATAAAAACACAGACGAGAACGAGTGCCTTATGACGTCCTAGTTGTTATTGTCGTCGCCCCGCCCCCGTTTCCCAGTTTTATATACCTCAACATACTTAGCTTTGTTGTACCCCAAAAGGTCGGAGCACAGGATTACTTAACTGCAACCATGGCGTACCTAACTAATTTACTATTACCTATTACATATTACATATATTTTTGTATGAAACTAATCGCAATCGAATTGTTAACCATTATTGTGGCCACATGCAAGGCAGCTTTCAAGGCATTTCGAGATCCCCGATCTCCACCTTTTGGTCGCGCTCTTGTGGCGCCACGCAATTTGCATCACTTCTACATGTACTTGTACTTCATCAATATATTTATCTCTCAGTTATGCTGTAAAATAAACAAACTATATTTTATACAAAAAACAAATGTGGACCTTTTGCAATCGGTGGCATTGCGGACATTTGTACAAAGGACTCAAGCGATGGGGCCTATTGTTCGGGTTGGGTTGTCAGTCGTGAACATTTGGAATGTAACTGGGCTTGGCTGCTGACGGGATCTGTGCGCATCTATCCTTAGTTATTCTTTGCAAAGTACTTGGTCTTCTCCTCCGGATTAGGTACGATCTAAATAAAGTAACGTGAAGGAAGTGGTTAGAATTTGAAGATATATGACAGTAACCCTTAAAAAGTTGTGTTTATTCTGAATCTAAATTCTTTAGAGCAAAAAGATAAGATAAAAACTAAATTTACAAATCAATTTTCCAGTTCCCTTTAGAATTTTTAACAGATTACTTTCTGTGCTTTATGGTTTTCAAGTCTCTTCTCTGTTACCCATTAAAATATATTACACTTGGCCCTCGCTTAACACGGGGGTTACGTTCCGTGTAAGAACGAGGTTTTTAGCGTGTTAAAGGGGGAATGGGTGCAAATTGCAACCGTGTAAGACCGAGTTAGTGCTAAAAGAGTTCGTGTTAAGCGAGGGCCAAGTGTATTTTCTTAAGCTTACCGTATCAGCACCTGGCCGCCAACCTGCTGGGCAAACCTCTCCGTGTGTATCGGTGTACTGGAATGCCTGGACCAGGCGAATAGTCTCATCTACAGATCGGCCCACTGGTAGATCGTTCATTGTAATCTGTCGCAGAACTCCGGCTTGATCGATGATGAAGAGACCGCGCAGAGCATGACCACTGGACTCCAAATAGACACCGTAGTCCTTGCTGATCTTGTGAGTCAGATCCGAGAGCAGCGGAATCTTCACGCTGCCCAGACCCCCCTCTTTACGAGGAGTATTGATCCAGGCCAAGTGGGTGAAGTGCGAGTCAACGCTCACGCCTATGACCTCCGTTTTGATCTTCCGGAACTCAGCGATGCGATCGGAGAAAGCTATGATTTCCGTGGGGCAGACAAAGGTGCTGTAACATAAGGAGGAGGTGTAAAATTATGGATATTAGTATTAATTAAGAGTCTTCCAAAACGGTAATGTTGTAAAGTGAAAAATACATAGCTTCTAGAACTAATTTGCCTTTTCTGTTAGCTTTTGAGTTGTTTGGAAACTTACAAGTCCAATGGGTAGAAAAGGAGCACCACATATTTGCCTAGATACTGGGACAACGATAGCTTCACAATCTCCTTATTGACCACAGCGGTTCCCTCGAACTGTGGAGCTGGCTTGGAAACTGAAAGAAGGAAGGTAATAATGAGTTAATCTTACATATTATGGATATGAAAATATACTCACTGACTGCCTTGGTGTATTGCAGCTGGTGGTCACCCTTTGGCTGATCGGGATAAACTGAGCCACCGGCGAAGGAATAGCACGACTCATCATCTTCGGGCTTAGCAGCTCCAGCAATTGCTACTGCTAGCAGTAGGACCGATAAGTACTTGTACATGACTTGGCTGAAATGAGATCCACGTAGGTATAAGCCAATTAGATTTGGTTTATTCGATATTTACGACACACAAATTTTACAATTGTTGAACACATGTAAGTACAGTGGGTCATAGCTTGAATAAATTGTTTAGTTCAATCAAAAAATGTAATGGCTAATCTCTTATGCAAATAACTGAGAGGACCTGCCAATTTACACTACCCTCTTTTTCAGAAAACGCAGATAAGATATCAGTATTCTTACAATTTATTAGCAAATTCAAATGAAAGTCTTTGAAGAATTTTATAGTTCAATAATGAACCATATAAAATCTATAAAAAAAAACCTAGTTTGCTCCTTCATTTAGAGAGGAGAAAGTCTGTAATCCACTTAAGCCAGTAACCACTGTACACACAAACCGAAAAAGACGAGCACGCCCACAAGTTGAAGCCACGCAGTCAAAAAAGTTTCTATTTCTATTGCCAGAATCTCAACTGAATTGGGTAGAACCCTTTATTGTTGCTGCGCTTCCGTAAAGATAAGCTTATCAATTTCATTCACTGGTTATATTTTATAGTTGTCAGTGTGTAACTACTTTCAATAAAAGAAATTGATTGAACAACAACTTGAATTTCAATGAATATGCGATTAACCAGCTCCGTTTTTCCTTTTTACTTGTAGTTGCAGAACAATTAACGTTGCATTGAACAGACACACGCACGCACAGCTGCTACCTTTTAAGCGCTATAATTAAATTTTTTTTGTTTTAACAAACAAATTCTGTTCTGCCGGCTTTAGTATGACAGTCGCACGTTAAAATACCGCCATGTGGTTACGGTCACTCTACGCTAGAGTTCTAGGACGTTGCCAACAGGAATACTACTTTTCAAAAATGATTTGTATTTTAAATGTGTAGACTTATTTTTTTATATAAATCTATCGTCTTTTTAAGATATTTATCGTCCCCACAACCAAATAAAACATCAACATGATCAATTATTTCGTTTTACTTACGCTATAAACTTTATTAAAATATATATATCAATATATAAATTGCTCGCGCTTAAAAATTAAGGTTTACGCCTGGAGTTAAAACAACACGTACATCAGTATCTATGCATGTTTACTTGCTACGACCAATAAATATAGATATTTCTCTCTTACACTAGACGATATAGTATTACATCATTATAATGCATACTCTAAAAACTACAACAAATTGAGCAAAAATCTGTGTTAATTGCACAAAAAGCGAACATTTAAAGTACATTGCTTAGCATGCAAATTACCCATTTGCTTAGCTAGCTTTGATTGAGAAATTTTGTTGTGGGCGTTATGCTTGGTAGTGGTTGTTGTTGATCATCATGTTGTGGTTGCTGCCGCAGTATTTGTTGATGGGGTGGCATGCGTTGAGCATGTGAGAAAAATGCACCTTGCCTACTTCCGGGACTGCGGTCTAGCTCTCCCAGACTTCGTCCCGCTGTTTGGCAGCTAACAGTTTACGTTCTGTGAAAGAAATTACAATTTATAAGAAACTGTAGGCACATTAAACATTAAGAGAGAGGCTCTTAACCCAGTCTAAAAGCGTTAACAACCGTGAACCCATAACTTACCTTTGGCTTCACGAAGTACCCGCCTCTCGTTCTCTCTTTCCTGCGGCGCCGTGGGCAGTTTGACCCCCAATGCTCCAGATACCAGTCGTCGGGCCAAGGCCGTGCACGTTTCCGGACGCTGGCGATACGGCTGCAATGAGATGGCACCGGCCTTCTTGGCCTTCAGTCGGGATTCTAAAGTGGCCTCGGCCAGTGGCTTCAACTTGACAAACGGATGTCCCATCGTCAGCACCTCAGCAGCTGTGCAGAAAAAATTTCAATTGTATTACAGAGCCAATCTCCGGTAAATATCAAGGCCACTTACCAATGCGCGAACTGCTGAACACAGCCAGGGCATGGGTGTCGTCCACCCACTTGATGTCGAAGCCACTGCCCTTGTACTGGGCAAAAAGCATAAGCAGGTCGGGTGTTTTGAACTCCACCGGGAAATTGGACACCTCCAGTACGTGGGGAAACTCCTCCTCGTTGAGCAGTTGTTGCTTGATGTGAAAGACCTGGTAAAGTTAAATGGGTTATTGTATTTAATATGAAATCAGAGAGCAATTCAATTCGCAATACTCACTGTATAGTCCATTTTGGGCAGCTCTATTTTGCATTTGCCCACGGATTCGCTCAGTTCTTGGAGAATCTTGGGATCCAAACAGTCGCCGCTCTCATCAAACATGTTCTCCCAGTCATCCTCGTCCTCCTCGTCATCGTCTTCGGTGGTGCTATCTGCAGGTGGTTTCGATGTGGCTGTTGCTTGAGGCGATTGGATTTGCTTGGTATCAATCTTTTCGGGAATCTCCAGCACATCCGAAACGAAGGTTTGTTTCATGATGCGACGATTGCTGCGATTGATTTCCTGTTGAAAAAGGAATTATTAAGTTTGGTTCTTGGTTTTAAATGTGGGTTTATATCTAACCTTAGAGGCTCGCTGCAGCTCGCGCACATCGTTATCACATTTGGCTGCCTCCTCGCCATTGGTAGTCCTTCCAGCCGCCACATCTTCGATACGCAGTGGCGGTGACGACTGTGTTTTGCCATTGCTGGCTGATTTGTTGCCATTGCCTGGCTTTGTACGCTTGGCCCCGCTCATGATCTGTGGGGAACAAACATTCAGGATTAGGTTGGAAAATAAGATGCAAAATAGAGCAGTTCTTTCGTAAGAGTTTTAGTAAGATCTCCAGAGTTTTTATTAACATCTCAGCCACTTTTTAGGCCAAATTTGTGCCCTATGAAGCCACCAGCACTCACCTCCTTATCACAGTCCTCTGGCTTGGCCGGTCGGTTTTCTTGGTTTGATTGAGTATCGTTTTCAGTTCCAGCTATGACGAGTACAGTAGCTCCCGCCGCTGGGTTATCAGCTGCCGTAGATCCAGATAATGTGTTCGATTTCTTGCCTCGTTCTCTGCGCTCGCGGTGCGATTTAGTTTTCTTCGATTTGGGCTGCTGACCGTTGGAGTCGTCCGCCTTAGACGAGTTTGTGTCTGCAACTGGCGGTGTTTCCACTGCCGGCAGAGCGACGTTTGCTGTTGCTGGTATAATTGTTGCTGTTGCCGATGGTGCTGGTGTTGGTGTTATTGCTGTTGCAACAGTTGTTGTTGTTGCGGTCGGTGGTGTGGTTTGACTGCGACGTGCCCTTGGCACATAAACAGCACGATCTGGACGGCGTTCGCGACGGGTCGCTGCCGCCGCTGCTGCTGCCGCCGCCGCTGCTGCTGCTGAAGCGTCCGCCTGTTGCTCTCTGCGAAACAGCAGAGCAAAACAGAGGTAACAAGAAATAAAAGGTAAAGAAACCAGGTAATCGATTAGTACATTTGTGTGATACAGTCAAGACTGCTTAGTTTTAAGAAATCTATATCAGGAATATTGAAATAGTTTTACAGTAACTAGAAGTCTTCCCTTCATGATTTTAAATTTAAAACAAATACTGTATGGAAATTCTTGAATAGTAAATTTAAAAGATTGTAATTTGAAAAGAACATTTAAGAGTCAGAGATGTCATTTTGAAAAATTTTGTTTAATTTGTGTTAGCCCTGAAATTTAAAAAATTTGGACAAGATTTGAGTTGACCATAGTGTTTAACTTTTAAAAGGGATTTGTAAGCCACAAAAAACTTAAATTAGGAAACATTTAAATCTGCATTCTGTAATGCTGAATTTTCTTCGGTAATTAGAGTTATCGAGGCTTTACTGTATGGTACACCTACCTAGTGGATTCCTTAGAGATTAGAGCGTTAGTTGCAGTTGTTGCTGTTCCTGCAGCTACTGTTGTTGTTGTTGTGTTTATTGCTTCGTTCGCTGCAGCTGCTTCCTCGCCGCTGCTGTTGTTGTTGTTGTTATTGCTACTGTTGTTCCTCAAGGCTGGCGGTCTGTATAAATCCACCGAGTTCGATTTGCTTACTGAAAAGATGCAAAAGATACAAATGAACCATTAGATACATATACATACCATCAATGAGATACTTTAAAAGATACAAACAAATAACGATAAATAGATACCCGAATGAGAGAAGTAAGCAGACGATTAGCAAAAATAGTTGGCAAATGCACAAAACAAAACGAGAGAAAAAAATAGAGACTAAGGTGTAGCAACGGATTTGGCATAAAATAAATTAAAAACAAAATTCACTTATGTCGACCCAATTTTTCGTGGCCTGCTTTGTGCCTGATATTCGTGAATGTCAACACGAACTTGCCAGGTGGATCTCAGGGGGAGGGGAATGGGGAGGAGGAGCAAGAGAAGCGGGAGGAGCGCAAGTGAGCGTGCGCAGCGGTCTAGTTATGTTTGTGTGTGTGTGTGAGAAGTGAATGTGATGCAACAGCACCAAAAAAGTCCGCTCGAGAAAGAGGGCGACCTTGAATGAACGGCACTGCGTGACCCGCCTGATGGCGCTGCCTCTGCCTGCGTCGCTGCCGCCGTCGACATTCATATCGCTCAGCTGGCATTTGGTTATTTTTAGTTACATGTTTAATTGGTCAGGAAAGTGGTCATCAATTCTGATTGGAGGGGAAATAATTACAAGTTTTGTGAAGCCTCTAATAACACAGCTAAAAATAAACTTGATTTGTTCTTTTTTAAATTAAACGGAACAAAATTTATAAAAATCTGTTTCAATAATAAAACGAAATTAAACGCTTTTTAGAGTATTTCCCATGTCGTTGCGTTCACCCCCATACCTCATTAATATTTTGGTTTCTTTGTTTCACATCTTTTGCGTATTTGCAAACATTTAAATTTATGACCGCTTGCTAAATTCAAATGCCGAAACGCTTCAGCGTTTGTTTTCTGTTTATGTTTGCTTAGTTAATGATTTAATATTTTCTTTACTCACATGGAGTTTCGCTGATATGCTTCTTTACGCCCATTTTACAGAGCTCCGTTATGTTTCTTCTGCTGGCGCTGCTGCTTCTGCCGTTTGAGTTTGCGTTTTGATGCGAATTGTTGTTGCTCCGCCAGCTCCTCGCTGCGTCGCGCTCTCGCTCTCTCTCCCGCTGCTGCTGGTGGCGCTCGCGCTCCTTCTCTCTCTGCTGCTGCTGCTTGCGGCTGTCAATTACCGTTAGTTAGTTGTATGTGGATCAAATTCGAAGAGTAATAAATCACACTAAGCTACAAAAGCAGAAGGAATACTTTTTTTGGGGACAAAGTGACTTTTAAGATTTTTACAAATTTAGTTGACAATTTGCGGTTTAAGTTTTATTTATCGTATGATAATTTATTGGATATTTAATAGTAATTTAATTGGAAATTTATTAATAAAATAAAAAAAAAAGAGCAAAAAAAAAAAGCATCTTTTTTTTGTCCAGGTCAGCTTTAAAACTGATTGTGCATTAAAAGAGTAAGTCTCAAATTGAGTAAAATTAAAAAAAAGGTAAGGTAATTAATACTCACGCTTCAAAGCCCTGCGGATCGATGAGCTGATTGCGAAAACAAAGAACGGTGCGTCGCAGAGGCCCTTGGCCCACTGAGAAGGTGAACAGATCGTACTGCTGGCGGTAGTTCTCACATGTTTGATGGATGAGATAACGGCGGTAATTGCCCACAGGTGGAAAGAGCAGAACGCTGTAAAGGGAAAGGGGGATAGAAGGAGAGGGAGAAAGAGAGGCAAAAGGTGAATAAACGAAGACTCAAAATGAATTGATCTCGTGCGTTAAAGTGTGTGTGTGCTAGTGTGATCAATCGTTTATGGGGGAATTCCATTAACGTTAATTGAGTGAATTGAAAACGTTCTTGATAAAAAATGTTTTTGGCTTCGGTTCACAAAACTAATAAAAACAGTTGTTGCACTTAATAGTCCTTAAAACACAGTTGTCGCAAAAAGAAACTTAATTCTTTAGTTTTAGGTTTCCAAACTTTGGCTTCACAATGATTTTGATTTACATTATAGTTAGATAAGGAGTTGTGCTTACAAATGTTAATCAAAAAATGTTTATTATAAATTAGTTTATGTTTCACAACTTTTTTAGAAAAAAAACCAATTAGATCCGATCGCTAACAGGTTGTTCTCCAATTCACACACAGAAGAGGAGGCAGAGAAGAGCAGCTCAAAACAAAACTTTGGAAGCGCAACTTTGTTAACCGTTATGTAACGATCGCTCACGCGTGTATGGTGTAATATTATGAAAAACTCAAATTTCTATGCGGCGCTGCGGTTGTTTATTGCACGGCGATTAATTGTTTATTAAATGTGCGCTGCATGCTAAAAGAGCGCAAAAGCACGAAGCCCCAGAAAACGGTGTTAGTTGCGCCAACTGCAATGCGGAAAATCACTGCACCATTGTTGTTGTTGCTGTGGCAGCTGGGAAAACTCAAAGTTTGTGCAGAAACAAAATGAGCGAGCGAAAAACTGGTAATATCTGCACGAAAGGCCCACAAAACTCGTACTACTTGTTGTTGCTCTTTTTCTGTTGCACATTTCCGTGTTTGCCACTCTTCTTTGTTGTAACGGGACTTGGTTACAATTCCCTCCCTCCCTTTCACTGTTGTTGTTGTTTTTTGGAGAGGCTACCAGCTGGTGTCCAATTGGGGGAGGGGGGTATTACTTCCCTCTCCCTCTTAGCCACACACATACTCGCAAACGACAACAGACACTCGCACACACACACACACACACCTACGCACTTGATATTCTCGTGGCAAAAGATTCTAAATTGCCGATTCTTACCCACTGCTTAGGCGCTTCTTCACAAACAACTCGATATCACAACCGACATTATGCACAAATTCCTGATCGATCAGACTTAAACTATTTGCGAAAGCTGTTCGTTCGCCGTTCTCCAGTTTATTTAAAAAAAACGCGACATAAAAAAGTCGCACACACAGTTAGAACTTTTTGTGACCAGCGTTGACAATTTAGCTGTTTTACGGCTACATCTGGCGTTTTTCAAAAGTCGTGTGACCGTGTGACTTGTTTTTAAGGTTCGATTCTCGACTTTACAAACTCTAATATGAATCTAGTGATGACTTGAACCCATTTAACAATAGTGAGGGAGAGTCAGTGTTGAAAAGTGATTGATTTGTAACGGTTTCTTTAGCTCGGAAAAAATTCAAATTCAGGTTTAAAAATTTATTTTAAGATTTTATTACGTTTACATAAAAGTTAAAAAATTTTTTTATGTTAAAAAAAATAGTGACTCATTAAAAAATAAATTTTTTAAATTTTTATGTATTTTGCAATCCTAATACCCTTAACAAAATATTTCGGTTTATAACAAAAATATTTTATAAAGGAAAGTTGTAATATGCTTGCATGTAAACGATTTTTACATTCTTAAGATTGACTGATTCGTTTTTATTAGCTATTAAGTTTTTTATATCAAGTGACTGCGCAAAGTGGGTTAAGTAGTGAAAGCTCGACAAGCTTTGTTACTTTATTCTTTTCCCTTCGAGCTATATTTTGTCGACAAAACGCTGCGGAATTTTTCGCTGCTAATATTTGAGTAAGTGCTCGAAATTAAATTTTGCATAAACACGAACGTCCAGGCGGAAGAAGCGGGGAAAACCTGTCGCTCACTCCATTTCCGCACACCCGGCTGTCAACGGGCTATCGCGCACCCTTGACACCTCCATTTTCACCACCCCAGTGAACCCACCCACCAGCACCCACTTGCACCACCACCCACCGACATTTTCTAACGGCTCTGTTCGCTGTTTGCAGCGGGTAAATGTTTATTTATGAATTCCTTTCGCTTTTGCTCTTCGTCGTGCTTTTTGCGGATCGAAATTGTCACCAGACACCGACTTTAACCATGACAAATATTTTGGCGGAGCCAACTTTTTATTCCTGTTTAATTTGTTTTGGTTTTTGCATTTTATTGCCCAATTAATTGGGCAGGCAAGCGGAGCAAATAAAGTGGCGCCCTTGCAGAAGATAAATCGGGAGAATCGCACACAAATATTTCGCCATTCACCGATTTCAATGCAGTGGGTTATGAGCCATAAAAGACGGCTCCGAAAAACCGAAGGAAAAAGCACTACAAGAAAACTAGGCTTAAAGTGCGGAAAACCATTAGAAAGTAAACGTATTTTTACAAAAAATTTATTTGAAAAATTTGTATAAAGAAAATATTTCTAAAACAATAAAAGCTTTAAATAAGTTGGTTTTTTAGAAAATTTTTGAAAATTATAAACTTAACAAATAATTTTAGTTTAAATGGAAATACATTCTGTTTTTTCTATCATGAATTTTTAATTTGTATACAACAAATATTCAGAAAATACTACTAAACACTTTGAACTTAAAAATTTATGAGTGAGATATATTTCAAATACAAAATATTTATATTTATTTAGTTAAATATCTTAAAACCATATTTTTTTTACTACTTAAAAATAAAGTTTGTTGATTTTTACAAATATTTTCACTACATTTACCCTTATGTAAATATTATTTAGACTAAAACAAATTTTTTTTCGACTGCTTGGTTATCGCTCATACATTTCCATTCATTACAGGACCGAAGGCAGGCCAAAAACTATGCCCATTGCCACGCCCCCCTTGGCAATTTGTAACGCCTTTTGCTGTCATCTCCTGACAGAATGGCATTCATAAAAGTGACTCTTTGTCCCAGTCCCCAATTTTCGGCAAATTGTCCCCGTTTATTTCGCCTGATAATGTCTCAATAAAATCTGCGAGGCATCTTTTATAGATAGGTGTTCGGATATATGGGATATATTCTGTAGGTGTAGGTGTACGTTGTAGGTTTCTCCGTTATCTGCAATATATGTTTTCCTTGTACCTAAACAAAATATCCCATGTTGTGTGCCGAACTATTTTGCAATTACAAAGGTTGTAAATTTTTACGATCTTAAAGCGTTTTTCCCAGCGTTTGAGCCCAGATAGAAGGTCGTTTTTGAATTGGTTTTTTGTCTTTTGGCCAGCAATCTGTTGGGTTTTGCCTGTAATGAAATAGTTTTTCATCCGTTTATGATTACAACATCATCTGGTTTTAATTACTTTTGAGCCCGGCCATTTGTCCATTATTCTGATTAGGGTTAGTTGGGTGCAAAATGCAGGAAATTATCTGTATTTAGAATGGCTCTTATTATATTTTAACCTTTAAATTCAGTTTAATTTTCTAGTGGGAAATTCTGTCATTAACTTACATTTAATTCCTTGTTTTACCACTTAATTCTCATTCTTTGTTTTTATTTACCCATTAGTTATTCTGTTTTACCTTTACCTTATTGACTGGATTTTGTATCTTCACTTTGATTGTTTTAGCTTTTAATCTTTTTTCTTTATCCCGTGGTTTACTCATTAACTGAGTTTTCTGCAAAAGATTACGCCACAAAATGTTTTACCTACGTATTAAGAAAAAACCTCGATGAAGGTGGAGAAGAAATAAATCAGGCTTTTGCCTTCGCTTTGTTTGTTTTCCATCTGCTTTTATCTTGAGTCTCCCTTGCGACTCGGAAAATTTTCCGCTAAGTTGAAAAGCTGCAGCCCCAAGGCTTTTCCGACAACTGCGAAATTGTTCGCTGCAGTTTTCTTATGGCTTTGCAATAAATAAAGTTTTAATTGCCCATCGACAGGACAGCTGAGATTATAATTTCAGATATTTCACATACATTTCAACAATTTCAATTAATGGTCAACGAGTTGGGCAATTAATAATCGGGGGCCAATCAAGAATAAATTGTCATAGGCTCTCGGCTCATAATTTACTGATAAAAGCTGCGTAATTTGGGCTACGTGATTCGGCATAATCGAAGGCAAACATAAACACACTTGAGATAATCAATTTATGGCTTTACACGCCACGTAATTTGCGACTGATTCGGCTCTGCCAATTCTCCATATGGCTGTGGAAAATTTATTATTCATAGCTGAATTAAATTCCCCTTTTGCGCACGACAAAACAAATGGAAAATCTCAAACACTCCTTTTCCTTTTTTCCTTTTCTTGCCTTGTTTTCCATTTCGTCGTCCCGGGATGCCTTTCCTTCTAATTTCCTTTTATCGAATTTACGATTTGTTGGTCATGTCATCAACTCTCGACTACGGCGACGGCGACGGCAACGTTGCGGATACGCAATGTTCGGTGGGAGTTCGCCCTTCGGTTTCGCTTTCGGTTTCGGTTTACGGAATTTGTTTTTCCTTTACTGCCCGTTTTTCTGCATCAATCTTTGATTTGCAAATTATTTTTGCATTCCACACAAGCGATTTGTGTTTTTATAGTTCGGGGGGGAGGGACGTTTTTTGGGTCCTGCCTGATAAATTGTCCCACATAAAGAGCAACAAGAAAAGCCTAGGGTTCAAATTTAAAGAGCATGAAAAGGAAATGTGGGTGCGACAATAAACGTAGAATTATGTGAATGAGGGGAATGTGTTGTGTTATGTTACGAGAGGTGTTAAATCTTAAAGAGGAATGTAAAATGTGGAGGAATGTTGTGTGTGTGTTTTTGGGCAGGCTTTAAAGAGTGTTATTAGCAAGCTTTAATGGAAAGAATATGCATTTATTAAGAATTATTTAAACGATATTAATATAAAGGTGAATAATTTATGCTTTTAAACTGTTTGAGGCAATAACTTTGTGAAAAAGTCATGTTGAAATTTATTGGTTGAACTCAACGCTTGTACGCTTTTTAGTAATTAATTTTCCATAACAAAAAAAACAAAAATAATGTAATACATTTTTAATCAATTTTTAATAGGTGGTTAAAAGCGCCACAATATTTTGTTAATTTTATGTAGCATTTAAGATAATTATAATTTAAAATGTAAAGAGTTGGATAGAAATGTTGCATATACACATGCAACAGTATTTTGTATCACTCACTTGTTCATAAATACTTAACTGTTTAATGCGTTGAAATTTGTTATTTTAGGGTAATTGAAATTCATAATTTTATCGATGGGAAATCGTAAATGGTAATGAATGTGAATTACTGTTTGGCCTACATTTCCCCCGCATTTGTAAACATTGCCTATCACTCATTAACTTGAACTTTATGCAAAGCGATCAATAAAATAAACGCAAAGACGCCTCTGCGTATAACTCTTGTTTTTATCAGCTCGTCGGCCGCTTATAATTTATGGCCATTCAAATGGGGGAAATCTTTGGAGCGCCGCAGGATCCGTTTGCATGCACTGCCAAATGTCATGTGGCGCCGCATAACCTTTTTGGCGACGCTTACCCGGTTTTCTTCTGCCCACACAATTGAGTCCCTTTTTGCCTGACATTTACAAAGTGCAGCTGGGCGAACTCCAAAACAAAACAACACAAAAACTGGCGGTGAATGTAGACGATGACGCTGGCCGCATCTGTGCGGGTGCACAGAAAGAAAAAAATTAGATAAATTTTGAGTATATTAATTTAATTAGTATCAATTGCAAAGATCACATAACCTAAATGTTTATAATGTCCATTTGGTCACACTGTCTATTAAAATGTTAAGAGTGTGACCATGCAGTGTGAAGTAAGGTTAATTGTATGTTAAAAGTGCGTACATGAAATCTTTTAAATATTAAAAAAGTAGTTTGTCAAACATTTAAAATTTAAAAAAACTGCATTACAATTTCAACAGTAACATTTCTTAACCAATTATAATACAGTTTTCCTTGTATTCTTAGAAAAAGCAAGATGTTGATGAAGGTAGCTATAAACTTTAAACTTTAGATAAACTTGTTCCAGTGTTGTCTTGTTTTTGGCCCTGCAACAAGACAATAGTTGCTGTTTTTTAGTAAAGTTTCGAAACATTTTGCTGTTGTTGGGAGCTTGAAATAATACAAACTTGAACGGTAAGCCACCGACAAGAACAACGAAACTAAAGAAACGGTAGACATGGAAATGGTCACGTTCTTTGCGTGAAAATGTCTGTTTATCCTTTCTGCGTGTGTTGCTGTGTGCGGTAAACACTCTATATACGTAGGTAGTTGAAAAGTCGAGAGCGAAACTCGCAAGACTATCGTGAGCCTGAAAATTGCACAAAAGTTGGGCGAACATAATGGCTTTACTTATTATTAGGAAATAAGTTATTGTGGATTTTGCTGCGAGGTAGCTTCTATATTAAATCGAAGAGTAGTTTTATGTAAAATATAATGTTTTAGTTTCACGTTCGTGCAAGCTGTTTAGGTGCAGAAAGTAAGTGCTTTCAGGGCCAAACAAGCGATTTAAAAGTTTATCACGTATACAAAGTGCTGCCTTCGCTTGCTTATATTTTATTATTGAGCACTAGCCAGTTTTTAGTGACCTGTTGTTGATTTAAGTTATAAACATAAAATATATAAAAAAATTCTATTTAAAGAGCATTGTTTATTGCCTAGCTTTGAATAAAACAAAAAGATTTTGGATTACATACATATTCATAGATTTTATATTTTTTTTCTTTACGTTTCTGAGAGCTCACATAGTTTTAGTTTAAAAAAAGGGCTAAAAATAGCTTAAGTTACTTAAACAAAATATTTTTCAATTATTTGTATTTTTAAAGAACTAGAAAACTTTAATTAAAAAAATAATCAGTCATGCAGCATCGACTGCAGCTTGGTTTCCCCATGACTTTTTCATGTTTTAGCTGCATAAGCACTCTGTTTAATTGCCGTTGGAGCTGGATATCCAGGAGAAACAATCCACAAGGAAGCCAATATACCGTCCGTCACGTTTCCATCCCTATGTGACCGAATTCCGCAATCGTATTCGCAAACGTTGGGCTTTTGGACCAACTGCGATGTGAAATAAATGTTTATAATTCAACGGAAATGCTCGCCAAGGAAGCCTCACAAAATTCCACCCACAATGGATGGCTTTTACACTAACAATTTCAGCTCCTCCCCACACACTTAGTATACATATATATATATATATATAAAATGTTGCTGTGTGTGTGGCGGCGATTGTTGCGCTTTTCTTGTCGGATGGAAAAACATGGCAAATGCCTTATTGCTCTTGTGCATTTTCCCCCTCCGGACTTAAGTAGAATTGACTTTAAGTTTTCAAGATGTGGCGGCTAAATTCCTGCCAAGAATTGCCCACACTTAGCAGTCAGGCTTCGGGCGATATGAGAGCCTCTTGAGTATGCAAATGGCAAGTGGAATCCATTTTGGTAGCCACTTAATTCTTTTTTAGCTTCCGTGACATAAATCCGGAAGGCTTTGGTCATCTACAGATGAGGTCAAAATAATGGCTTAAAGAATGAAACTTTAAGCTTGAATTTTGTACATTCATTTCAAGGAATTTTATTTATTCTCAAGTTTATTTGGAAGATTTTGTACGATTAGTTAGTTTTGATAAAGGTAACAACATTAAAAAATTAAAATGTTTTAGGGATTTTATTATATTGATTTGAAGATGCATCAAATTCGTTGTGATTTTAAATTACCAAAGACTTTTTGATTTATAATAGGCTCTAAATGTATTTCTCAGTTTTTTAGTTTTCATTTGAGCTAAAATATGTGTAAGCTAAGTTTTTACCTTTAAGACCACAAAAGCACACTTGAATTTACCACTAATTTACTGACCACATCTGCACTTGTTAGGCCAAAAATAAAATGAAGGCGGTCAAGAACATGAGGCCATCATCCGTCATCTGGGTATCTTGGTGACAGGCCGACATCGGGCGGAATCAGCTAAGCTGATTCACTTTAAGTTAAGCGCCAAACAGCGCAGCTTTCCACTCAATGAAAGTTGGCAACAGAAGCTGAGAAAGAACACACAACACAAAAACGACGGCGGTGTCAATGACTTTAGATCTGAGTCCTGAGTCCTGAAATCCTGAGTCCTCCACGTTTTTAGGCTAATGAAAGTGGACAGGGGAGCAGGAGCTCTTAAGTCAATTTGAGTTCGACTCAGGGAGGAGGAAGACATCTCGGGATGTCTTGGAATTTCTGAGGACATCGCGCTGGACAGCAAAGTTCAGATGGCCAAGGCAAGGCGCGTGTTTCCGCTTAAAAGTTTTGCTGTTTTTCCAGTTGCTGTCGTCAGCAATTGAGGCGCCCCAAATCCTCGACAGATTGTTGTTACTGCCTTTTGCTGTGGTGTTGGCTAATTGCGATTTAATGACGATGACAATTTGATAAGAGGATTTGCTGCACTGTTCATTTCATCCGCCCCGTTGTCTGCGTGGAATCTACCAAATAGATCTACCAATTGTTCCAGCCATTTCGATGCTCCACGAAGAAAAAAACATAAATTTACCACATTTCTTTTTTACAACATTGAAAAAAAATATTCTTTTAGTTATTTCTGAAATTTTTATGAATTTTAGTAAAAAATTTAGTTATAGTAATAAAAAATTGCTGAGCAATTTATTTAAGACATATTTGTATTGATTAAAATTATTATGAAAAATGTACTTTATTATTTTCAATTGCCTTCAGTAGACAATACACGTATAGAAAATTTCAAAAATAGTTTTATTTTATATAAATTTTGTTGTCTACTTTCCAAACATAATAAGTTAATTCTGTAACCATTTTTAATTTAAGATTAATAACAAAAATAGTCCCTTTAAATGAATATTAATAATTGTTTAGCACACGGTATTTTTTGAATTAGTGAGAAAAACACAAAGAAAAAAAATATTTTCCAGTGCACCTCGGAGACAATGCAATCACATGAGCATTTTACGGGACGGCGAACCAAAAGAAAAGTGCGATAAAAAGCCAATGTCAGCATCAGAAGCAGAGGCGCCTCGCCCGCAGACAATGGCTGTAAAATAACTGGAAAAATTGAACATGAATTGAAATAAAAGCGATAGTAATTGAAATTGAAAACCCGAGGAAATTCGGTGCACGAAATCATTGTTATTTCGGGGAAAAAGCGTTCGAGATTTCTGACTGTGTCAACAAAAGAGCTCAGCTTCAAGATATTTCGATGAGAAACCAGAAATTTAAAGGAGTAAAAAGATTAAGGGTTATTCATTGATTTCGGAGAACAATTATTTGAGTATTAAATTGCAATTTCGGTGAAAAATATTTGAGTATAAAATTGCAAGCTGTGATTAAACACAAACAAAACCAAAAATCTGGTATGTTAAAGCTGTACAAATGGGTTTTTTTTACTGTTTTTCAAATGTGATATTTTACACGTTAACGAAATTTAAAGGGGTAAAAAGATTAAGGGTTATTCATTGATTTCGGAGAAAAATTATTTGAGTATTAAATTGCAAGCTGTGATTAAACACAAACAAAACCAAAAATCTGGCTGTACGAATTGGGTTTTTCACTGTTTTTCAAAGGTGATGTTTTACACGTCAATGGTATTCATTTCTGTTTTTGTTAACCCAATTTTTGGGGTTTTTATTGCGGCTTGTCCCACATTTCCCCTAGGTTCAAATGTGGTTCGCTTTGATGTGGGTTGCTGTACTCGCACATATTTATAATTATTATTGGCATTTTCAAGGGCCACATTTTGGACCCTTTTTGTGTGGCCTTATGATAACGGTCGAAATGCGCCCTTCTTGTCAAATGAGTTTTGATAAAAGCCCCAAATAAAAAGCGAGAATTTGTCCAGCCCGCAAAAACTTTTCGCCTGTCACTTTCGCGCTTTCAATTAATGCGACAAATGTGTGACTATATATAGTATATATACTATATGGGAGCTTTGTCCTCGGGAACATTTCCTTTTTGCAAGTCTGCTTTATCGCCTGATACGTGACTGACCAAAGAAAGTCAATGACTTGCCCAAGTGGCTTTGTTATGTCCGTTCTAAAATCCCGCTTTAAAGACCAACTTGCGAATCAATTAATATGTCCTGGCCATGAAAGTGTCGAGTGGCGATAAGCCAGCTTTGTGCCCCCTGTGGGAGCCGGCGATACAAACTGCTTCAAATTTAATGTCCTCAAACTGTCATAAACTGTAAATGCACAGTAAAAGCCATAAGTATAAGTCTGTGGGTTTGGCTTGTCGCAAGATTGTACAGCAAAGTCGTGTAGATGAGTAAGGAGCCAAAGCTGTCAGCCCAAGAATTTAAGTTCGACAGGCTCCTCGCCTTGAAACTTGCTACTGCAATTGCTCTGGGGAACGCGTGCTGTGTTTTCTTACACAAAAAAATATATAAATAAAAATACATATAAATATAAATAATAGTTTATAGGACTTACAAAATATTCATCGTTCAACTAGTCTTATTTAATATATTTATATTCATACAAAACGCTAAAACCAAACTCTAATTTAGTTAACCTAGAGTTAAGGCAACAATTTTTTAAGAAACCGATGTTGCGAAATTGGTTACCTAAAAATAGGAAAAAAAGAGAATTCAAAAATGTTAAAAATGTAAAAAATGTACCGAAGTTGCGAAATTGATTACCTAAAAAAAGGAAAAAAAGAGAATTCAAAAATGTTATAAATGTTTTTAAATATTGTATAAAGTGTAGGTATAAAACACCAATTTTGCTATCATTTAATTCAATTAATTTAGTAGTTTAAACGTAATAAAAGAAATTAATGCATTTAAAAGTAGATTTTTAATATAAGTTTACATTAAAGTTACATAAAATATACGCATAATGCTTCTAGATTTTTAAATCTGTCAATGAGAAATTTAATTAAATACTCTTTTAAAATAAAAACGACCATCGCGACCTATGAACTCATTTTTTTACGTTGACTGCTTTAATCTGTTTTATTTACAAGCTGTCAGAAGCTGTTAAACATTTAAGGCAGAACAAAAGCCTGTTTTTTTTTGGCCAAGTGCAAAAATGTCCCGCAGCCTGAAAGCGAGTCAGACCAAAAAGCCAACATATGTATGTTACGTATATAGTATAGTCTTGCACATGGATAACCCGTTGGCACGACATATCATCGCCCATTCTGCTGGTTAAAATCTTTTGAGGGGCGCCGAGGGCGTGGGTGGGCGTGGCAGGGCGCCTGCAGCTTTCATTAGTTCAATGTCAATGTTTTGTTGTGCTCTCTCGATCCTGAAACTGAAACTGGCGACAATGCGAGTATGTGTGACCCCCAACCATTTGTCTGTTTTTTTTTTTTTTAATTTTAAGCGCATGTTGTTCCCTACCTTCACCACCTGTTTCACCTTTACCACCTGTCGTTGTCGTTGTCTACCTACTGATTAAATGAGAACCAGCTGCAGGTGTCCTGCATTAGGACTTCCCGCTGCTTCTTCCTTGCAAAAGGAATGCAAATTAAAATTGGTATCTCTCTGTCTCGGTCTCCGGTTCTCCTCCTTCCGAAGTTCTGTTCGTACAGCAAATGGATTGAGGTGTTGAGGTGGGGAGAGCAATCGATATCGTGGTGGCAAAACAAATCTTTAAGTTCCTTTAAGTCTGCATATCCAATTTCCTTTTTCCCAGAAACACGTGTCGGTGGTTTGGGAACACTCAAACAAAAAGGTCAACCTTGTTTAAAAGTTTTCAAGAAGTTTTCTTTGAAACACATAAAATCGAAAAGTTAAAAAAATATAATCATTAATAAAAACAGTTTTATCGTTACATTAAATTTCAATTTAATATTTTTTTAAAGGTTTTTCCAATCGTTGCTTTAAAATCAAAAAAGTTTATAATAATTTATAAGCCATAAATTTTTAACTTTATAAAAAAAAGGTTATGGGCTTTTTAACCCTTTATTAAAGTAATAAACAAATAGCTACTTTCAAAACTGATTGACCTTAGTCTAAGCTTTTAATATACCTTTAAGTTAATATTTATTAATTTTAATATTGACGCGTGACGTTGTTTATTTATCAAATGTCTGTTAAGTAAGCAGGATTTTTTTAGGTGCACACTCGAAGTTAGGAGTACTTACCACATCACAGGCACAGAAATTAGGCTAAAACTGCGTCTATTGCCTACAGCCAATAACGTGCTCTCACTTACTTAAGCCAAATTTGTTGGCGGCTGTTTTCGCCAGGGCAACGTAGAACAGTCGAATGCAAACTTTATTAATTACGCGCCCCAATGACCAATGCCACGTCCCTCGACCAATGGTCCTCTTCTGGGAGTCCGGCAAAACTTTAGCCGTTTACTATTTTTTTTTGCCCCAAATTGAGTTTTTCCCCCATGTTATGCAATTTGCACCAGCAGCGGAAAATCAAACAAAAGTTTTTCAAATTAAAAATTCAACAAATTTCATTCGAAAAATCAACATTCGAATATTACAAGCTGATTGTGTGGAAAGAACCAAATCAGTAAATGAATATGGAAACCAATGTTGGCACTGCCAAACGGAAATATCCAATTAAACGTATAACGATTTTTATAGCCAAAATAAATAAGAAACTTGTTTGAGCTCTGAGCATTTGTAACTATATTTTTAATTTTACTTAAAATACTAAAAATAAACACACACATATAGTCAATAAATAAAAAACCAAACCTGTACTCATATAAAATATTTATTTCTACTAGCAATTTGTAAAAGTCAAATGCTTATTATCTTTTTTTTTATTTACCTTTTTTTTTTAAAGACGTTGACCAACACTATCTTAAGTGGGTTACCACCCTTTAACAATTGAAACACACGATAACCCTGAAACCCACATGTCAATTGACAATGACATTTAATTTTCTTTACTTTCATGTGAAAAAAAGCATTGAAACGAAAAGCACCTGGAAAAATTTCTTAAAGTCCCGGAAAAATTTCTTAAAGTCCCAGTAGACTTTTGCAGAATGTCCATTAAACCACAAGCAATTAAAAATTCAACAAATCAGGCTGAAAACTGCAAGGAAAACGAATTCTTGGCTAATATTGGATTGCTGTCAACAACTAGGTAATAAATGGTGAAACTTATTAAAAATCTTATAAAAATGTATTATTTATCTGACAGGATGACTGAGATTCGTAAACGTCAAATGGAAAAACCCAAGAAGCTGGCATCTGATTTTGGAGACGACGAGTTATTTGTGAAGCGTCCCGATTTCAGCAAGAAAAAAATAGCTGAAATGGATACAGAAGATGAACCAGAGCAAGAGGAAGTCTGTGAGGAGGGTTCTTCGGTGGAAGAGATGGACTATGAAGAAGAAACCAACCTTACGCAAACTTACTGCAATGCTGTTGGAAACAGGTAAAGAGTTTGATAATTATAATTAAAATATTATTATAACTATTTCTTCCCCCCTCCCATAGGCTGTACAACTTTCTGAAGCAAGTCACCTCGCACCGCTGGATATGGTGCGAGTTCGCGGAGTCCTTCGTGGACAAGCCCATCCTGGCTGAGGTCTTCGACACAGAGCAGTTCATAGAGTTGGTCTGTCCTATCCTGCAGACCCGCCTGTTGCCACGCAGAGGATGGCAGTTGATACGCAGGAAAATGGGTAAAGCCCGACGCTTTTCGCCGGCTTTTGTGGCCCAAGAGCGTTCGCAAGTGGAGCGCACACGTTGCCACGTCCGAGAGTTGCAGGGGAACCGATCCAATCTAAAGAAGGAAGATCTCCACTTCGAGCTGATACCCCGGCGTATACCTCTACCTCTGACCATTGATACCAAAGTCACGTGCCTTCTGCAAGAACCCTTTTACAGGGGCATTTTGGATGGGTTGGTTACGTCCTTTGACCCAGAGGAAAGTAGCTATCTGGTTCGATTCATTTTAAGTGGCAAGACGGCGGCTTTTAGCCTCCAGGATTTCCGGCTCCATGCCGAGCATGATTCTACGGCTCTGCCACTGTCCATTATGATGAGCTGCACAAAATCACATTCACTTAAAAATAATGAGATGAAATCTAATAAGGAGCTGCTGGAATCAGTGCTGCAGGTTGAGAAACTAATTGATATCAAGCACATAACCGTGATGGACATTGCCCAGTTGAACAAGGGATTTTGGTAACACAGAGCCAAATCCAAACTGCAGTCGTCGTGATAGCAAGATGACTCCTCAGAAAGGAAAGGTTACATCGTCGCTGTGCTGCCGATATGATAACCCTGCATCGTGTGAATGCGGATGTGCTGGAGCCCATGAACATCCTGCATGAGCACTTGGTGGAGTACCAAAAGGAGCAGGATCAACAGGAGGCTGCAGGTGGACTTCTGGCCAGTGAAGTCTACCAAAAGTGTCGCATGCAGGCGGAGCTGGATCTCAAGACTGAAGAGAAGGCAGACACATAGCAGGATAACATCCGATTGGACTAGGGATTTGACTATCAAGCTCCAAACCATACTGAATCTCTTGGGGCAATTGAGCCGCGAGAATAGCACCGATATGGGGCTCATTCTGGATGACTTGGTATCCCAAATGCTGGGGAATCTGCCACCATCGCTCAGCGTGCAATTGAGTGAGGTAATGGACTCTGTGGGGCCACAATGTCTGCGCTTTGTGGCCATGTTCAAGGCCGACAAAAAGCCGGAACAATTCGAAATCATCCAGGAGTCCGAGGATGGTGTCTACAATTTTGTGGTGCAGGCACAGCCGGATCTCCCGGCCCCCTAGAAACAAAAATAAAGCCTCGCTCTTATTTATGGCTCAATTACTTGGAGTGTCATGTGCATTTGGGAGTTTGTCCGGCCGAGGAGCTTAACGAAGCTTTCCTCCTCCTTTCCCGGTGTTGCAACATTGTTCCGTTTTGTAATACTCTCGAAGAAGTATTTATATCGATGGGTATTTGTGGGGGGGCAGATCGGGAGGAGGCACGTGTTCCTTCGATTCCTCTAGAAGGTCCTCTTAAAGTACGCAAAAGTTTCAAGGGGCACGTCGCTGCTGAAGTCAGCCGTAAAAAAGTTGACAGATTGGCAAGAAAATAAAAAATGCGTATGTGAAGGAGGCCATTAGGAGTGCACTTCAAACAAAAAATCAAAAAAATCTTCAGGGGATCCGAAAATGTTTCATTTAATCCGTACTTTAGAATATTTATCTTTGTGCGACTTTACAAAATCTTTACTTGATGGGGTTTAAATGGTAACTAAGTTATAACAAATGTTAACAAATTCTGCTTAAATATAAGTTAAATTTTTTTATCATAAGATTTATTTTTAAGCTTTTGATAAACTTAAGTGTTAAAACTTGTGCTGGACCCAATAACCCCTTCTCAAAATAAGGTATTCAAATTTGTCCCTATTTTTAGAACACTTTGTCCTGCGAAAGTTGCACTCACATAAATCAGCATTTAAAGTGTTTTCTATTTTTTAATTACCAGATGGATGCACTACGCTCGTAAATTGTGTGGGTAAGCCAGTTCCACCGAGGAATTTACCAACGCCCATGGGGACGCCATAAAGACATCATTAATATGCCTCCGGCTGCACTGCATCTCCATCTCCTCCCTGTGTCCCCCGGGAAGAAAAATGATCGGCAAAAGAGCTCGCTGGCATTTGTCCTGTGGGAGTGGAAACTGGCCATTTGGCTCTCAGATGTGCCGTCATCGGCACACGAGCCAAGATGTGGGTATCCTCAGTGGAATCCTCCCAAGCGGTCCACTCGTAAATATTTATAATGCGTTGAGGCTGCTTGGGCGGTGACTTTTCCCATAAATTTATGGAGTGCAAACTGTTTTGCAGCTTACAAATGGGGTTACAAAATTTTAGTTTTTATTTACTATTTTGTATTTTAAACTGATTAAAAGTTAAGTTTTTATTTTTTGGTATTTACTTTACTTTATTTATTTATTTACATTTGTTCTATAAATGTTTTTGGAAAGTTGTCAAAATTTGCAAACACACATTTTAAAAAAAAAAAAAAATATTAAAATGTTACAATTAAATGTAAAATATTATATTTTTTTTTCAGGATTACAATTGTATTTTTATCAGCAAAATTTTTAAAATAAAGAATCGTTAGTCTTTTAAATAAAAGCTCAAAAATTTAGTTTTTAAAGACAACATAATAACAATAAAATTAGATGTCATTTTCATTAAACCATCAACTTGATTAATGAACTCAAAGTATCTATTTTTAGCCACCCAATTTCCTGGGAAACTTTAAGCACACAGCTGAAAAGATGGTCAGACTTAGTAGCTTGGCTTCAAGGATCCCCCGCCAGGATAAACAAACGTAACAAATGGCAGCAAATAAACGTTGGGTGGATAACTTTATCCAAACTTGGCCCAAACGCTGGGGTCAAGAACACACAAGTTGCCAAGTTGGCAAGTTGACTGCGCGTGCTAAATGAAATTCAATACGTTGCCTTACATAATGCATTCGAGATGACTAAAGTTTTTTTTTTTCGCCTTCGTTTTTTTTTTTTTCGTTTTGTTGACACTTGATCATTAATTATATTTGCGCGTGGCGGGGCATCGTTTATATGGAATCGAATCGAATCAATACATAACAGCTTAAGTGGCAACTTACATACCATATACACATCCCCAATGCCACATGCCACATGCCACATCCACATCCACAGCAAGGCAATCGCATAAAAGCGAAAGCCTAATTGATTAACGACACTGGAAGGATGAGGAGGAGGATGTGGGATGGATTAATCCAAATAGCAAGCAATTCGCTTTATTAAATTGTCATCTATGCTTGGCCTGGCTTCCTGGCTTCCGTTAAGTCAAACAAAAGCCAAAAATTTGGGTCAGCAAGTGTTCGCTGATTAGAAAGGAATCCAGTGGAAGCGGGAGTGGAGTGGGAGTGCCATGTTGGCAAGACTCATCCTTCTTGTCTTGGTTGTGTTTTGTTTTGTTTGGTTTTGTTATGTTGCCATGGGCTAAGCATTTATCGCAGTTGTTTCTGGGAATTTTGTGGGGTTTATTTGGTCTAAAACTCGACGGGGTGTATACCCTAACTCATATTTTTATTAGTATTATTTAAAAATTTTTCAATCGGTTTTTATTTGTGTAATTTTACATAAAAGAATTTAAAGAACAAAAAAAGCTGTGGCCTTTTATAAAAAATATTAAAGACAAGGAGTTGACACTTTATTTCTGAAAGTCTAATAAACACATTTATAAACTTGTAGGTTTTATATTTTTAAATCTTTTATTTTGTGTCACGTTTTTGATCTTCTCGGTCGGCGTTCCTTGGATAGTGTGCCCGTCCAACATTATTTACAATTTCCTTAAAACTAAATCGATTAATACTAGATTGCACTTAATATACTAAATAATAATATATACTGAAATTACACAGCTTACATTCGGCCAATCCTGACTCTAGATCGACCTCGATCTTCACATATTTACTAACTACATAATCAACTACACAGATTAACGATTTTTGTACACGATTGCACCCAAGGTTTAAGTCTGGCGGCTTCAAGAATGCCCTTGTAAGGAAGCTGGGTGAGCTGGCAATCCTCTATGTCGGTGACTTCGTATCTATCATTCGGGAACACACGGTTGATTTTATAAGGGCCACGGTATTTCGGTGAGAATTTCTTACAAGATCCTGGAGTAACGTCAACATTTCGGATAGCTACAAAATCATCAACCTTATAACGTAGGGGTGCCTTATGTTTCAAAGCATATCGAAACTCATTTTGCTCTTGTGATAGTTTAATATTCTCGCTAGCTTTTATCCTTTCAGAGGTAATATCACACGGGTTAAAAAGGCTAAACTTCTCCTCAATGTACTCGGATAATTCGTCTACAACGGGTCCTCGCTGGTTGCTACCAAAAAGCAAAATACTAGGAGTCTTTCCGGTACTCTTCTGAACGGAATTATTAATTGCAAATTCAACTCGGTTGACTAACTTGTACCAATCGGATTGGTTCAACGGCTCAGATAGTTTTCCTAACATCGGGGTTAACACTCGGTTTATGCGTTCTACCTGACCGTTTGCCTGAGGAGCAGCGGTAGCAACTTTAACGTGTTCTATATTACGATCACTTAGGAAACTAGAAAACTCAAATGATGTAAAACAGGTACCACGATCCGAAATAATTCGTCGTGGTCGGCTATAATACTCAAAGTATTTCGAAAGACTGCAATTAACTTCTTTGGTACTGGTAGAATTAACCGGATACAATTTCACGAACTTGGTAAAAGCATCGATAGTGACCAACAGATGTTTTCTTTTCGAATTGATGCAAGGCAACGGCCCCAAATGGTCGATGTGAAGGGTATCAAACGGAATTGGGGCTTTAGGAATACTATGAAGGGTACGGTCATGGATACTTTAGGTACTGAATGAAGGATGCACGGCAAACAATTGCGGATAAAGGATTCAACCTTGGTCCTCAACAATGGAAACCAATACTTGTCTTTCAGGTCATTGACACACTTATCGACACCAAGATGACCCAACTTTTCATGGCTTAATCTGATCAACTGTTCTTCCATTTGAGTTGGGGCATACAAACATAATCTTCCGGCATTATTCTTTCTGTAAATTATTCCGTCAACAAGTTCAAAACAACTAACGGCTTCTCTTTCTAATTTATCACGGAGTTTGACAATTTCCGGATCCCTAATCTGCTCGGTTTGTAAAAGTAAATCTATATCCCCCGGAGTAGCCCCCACTACATTTACAACGGTATCGATATTTTCATCACACGGGGAAAACGGTTGATGCGATTCACAAGGATCTATGGAACTATCGGGGACAGCTAACACGGGACGACTAACGGGATCTAACTGGTTTAAGGAATCACACGGTGCTAACGGTTTATCATTATCGTACGGACTCAAGGATCTAACGGTCTTACGAGGGTCTACCGGGTTCATTTGGCTAACGGATTCACACGGATCTATCGGGCTCAAGGAATCATACGGCTGTATCGGTTCTTTAACAATATCATGAAAAGATTTCGGCTTAGTTGAAAGTACACACGGATCACCAATTTCATCTACCACGGGATCTAACAATTCGGGTTGTCGACTCAAGGCATCCTGCTAAACTACTTAATCTTAAACTTACTAACTGAATAAACGGTTTGTCATCCATGGTTTCCTCAGCTTCCGGCAAGGTGAAGCCCACGGTGCGCTTGGGACACTGGCGGTGCGTATGGCCCACTTCAAAACAGATGAAGCATCCGTTGTCCGGTCTTTTCGGCTTCTTGCAGTCCTTGGCGGTATGCCCCATTTGTCGGCAGTTGTAACACCTAATATCGATTGGGCTCCGGACGTACAGACTGGAATCGCATTAGCTTCTGGCGTAGTTCATCCAACGTGATACAGTAGTAGAGTGGAGCAGCGCCCCCACTGTGGTCCTCCAGTCCATCGACGATGTACTTTACGACGTCTACTTCATCAAAGTTCCCTTGCTGGGCAATATTGCGCATCGTGATGAAATACTGCATCAAGGTTTCGGACTTCCCAATTGTGCGTTTTTGCAGTTGTTTAGCAATTTCCTGGTTTGACATTCTGTTTCCAAAGACTTGAGTAAGCATGGCGCTCATTTCTGGCCAGGAAGACACCTTCTCGTACAGCATGTATTGCCTAGCTGATCCTCGGAGAAGACGGGTGCCAATAGATAGGCATTGTGTAACGCTTAGTTTATGGACCTCGGCAGCTTTTTCCAATTCACGGATCCAAACTTGGACTGACAAGTTGTCATCTCCAGAGAACTCCGGGATCATGGCCTCAACATCCCTTAGATCGACTTGATGTACGGAAGCATTCGGTGTAGTCATGTCTTCCAATTCGGCGACTTCCAATTTCAGTTCGGCTAGTTTCTTTCTGGCGGTGTACAGTTGCATCATCTGATTGATTTCCAAAGTTTCCTGAGCAATTGCGCGAATGTTCTGCTCGACTGGTTCCTGCCTCGACATGTTTATAACTGTTTGCTGCGAACTTCCAGCAGGTTCCGAGAACGGCGTCACAGCGTCGGCCATTTGCAATTCCTCACCCCCGATCAGCGTTAGCATGCGGTTTGCAAGCTTCGGTGTGTTCGGAGAATCCTGCTCCTCATCCTGACTCTCGATCTCTGCATTTTCGTTGTCCTCGATGATAGCCTCTGGATTCCATGCACGGTTCAACGCCGCGCGGAGTTGGTGAATTGTTGCATCGGCCCCGAAAGTTATGTTCTTCTCGGAAAGGAGTTCCAGAAGTTCGTCCTTGGACATCTTAATAACATCGCTGTATGGTAACATCGCGTAACACTTGGGCAAACCCCACACCTGATTTATAAACTTGTAGGTTTTATATTTTTAAATCTTTTATTTTGTGTCACGTTTTTGATCTTCTCGGTCGGCGTTCCTTGGATAGTGTGCCCGTCCAACATTATTTACAATTTCCTTAAAACTAAATCGATTAATACTAGATTGCACTTAATATACTAAATAATAATATATACTGAAATTACACAGCTTACACATTAATACTTTTAAAAAATGTAAGTGATTTTTAATAAAACTTAATAAATTTTTACTTTCAAAGAAAACTTAATAGAGGATTATTTCATTTTATTAAAATATAATTTGTTTGAACCCCAATCAACAATTTATTTTTACTTTTAAGAAATATATATTTAAAATTACTTTTGTATATCCATTAAAATGCTGTTTTTAATAAATATGCACATAAAAAAAAGAAATTAATATTAATTGAATGAAAAGAAACGCAAAAGCTTTTTATGTAGCACACTTTTTTGGGCTTATTGATTTTAATCAGCTTACTGCCATTAATGCATAATTGGTTAATTTAATATTTATGGGTTGCAATTTCTCTCCGTTACATAATAAATATGAAATTAATATGCCTTCCTTGGGGAAATGTAAACGTATGTGTAAGTTTTGAGTAAAAGCTGTAAGTGAAGCATTTTGTGCGCTTGTAAATCAATTCGCGGCAGACACAATTTCTGTTCTAAATACACATAGAAAAATGTGTTTATGTAAATTAACTTGCTTTTTACAATTTTAAATGTATTTCAAATGTATTGAATAATAGTTTTTTTTTAAATAAATTTTAAGAACTTTAAAGTTTATTTTTATCTTAGTAAAAGACAGTTTTATAAGGGCTAGTACAATATCATTTTCGAAACCTTTTATAATAAGTTGCATTATGCAAACTATAAAATAACTCATAAATATAATTTTTTAAATATTAGGAGTAGATCTTTTAAAAATTATTTATTTTTCTTTATGATTCATCTAAAAAGAAACCTGTTTCCAATACTAATAAAAAAAAATGTAGAGCTCCCACTAAAGTTAATTAAAAACTATTTCTTAAATTTGATTATATTTTTTAGTGCATTTGTGTGTGTTCAGTTACACATGTGTGCGTGCATGTGCCAAATGATTTATGAAATGGGCGGCAGTTTGCGGCGGCAGTTTGTGACAGTGGTTCAGGGGTCAGCGGGGGTCAGCGGTCAGCGGGACACGAAATGCAAATGTGCAACCAAAGCGAAATGAAAGCGTAAACAAACACAAACGCTTAAGTAACTGTAAACAGTGGAAAAAACTGCGGAAAAAACGATGATGGTATAAGGGAAAAACAAAAGCACAGCCGGCGGCATTCATTCCATAAAGCGGAAATAATGGCTTAAGTTTGGTTACGCTTTTACTTGCGTTATAAATTACAATGATTGACGTCGCGTGTTGTGGGCGCCGCAGCTTTAATTATGCCTGAAATATGTGCGACTATTTATTTTGAGCGTTGAGCCGTGAATCGATATGGGGAAATATTCCTATGTATTTAACTTGGGCCAACACAGAGATATGTACACAGGACTCATCCTTTCACAGATGCACAAAAACCAAGAGCAATTAGGAGGCATCATCATGGCAGGCGCTCAGTTTCAAGTTGGTCCTTTTCATTTTTGAATGAAAAGCCAATGGGTTGTGACACATATTGCAGCCGGTAATTGGAAACGAACAGGCAAAGGAGGGACCTTAAAAAATTGTAGGGCTTTAAGGTCCTTAAAATGCTTTAAGAATTTCATAACTACTTTATTTAGATTTTATTCAACTGAAATAAAATTGAAAAGACACCTCAAATAACACCTTTAGTTTGTTTCTTATTTTCACTGAAAATCATAAACAAAATTGAATATTTGTTAAACTTAAATTTAATCAATTCCAGCTTTTTCAAATTTTACTGAAATATTTGTAATTGCACAGTGATAATTAATTCATTTAATCTCGTACACTTGTTGTTTGTTTTCTAATTTTCAATCTTGATAAGTGGCATACAATTTGCTGACTAAGACTAATATAAGAATTAAACAAACATCCAAGTCCTGCACATTCGATAGCCTTGCATACAGTTTCACAATCCCATGCCCAGTTTATTTATTCATCTGCCAAATGTTTTGGCCTTGGGCTCATTGCTATCTGCAGTATATAAAAAAATATATACTATACTCGTTACATTTTCATGTTTGCCGGCTGTCAAATCTTGGATCTCTCAAATGAATTTTCGGGGACACTTTTGACACAAATTATAATGTGTTGTAATTCGGTTTAATGTACGCACAGTGAGACCGAAAACCGCCGCACGACAAAAGTCCTTTATTGCAGCCCCCAAGGCTTTCGATGTGGCATTGCTCATACGCAGCGTGGGCCAGGGCCATTTTTAAACAAGGCTTCCGTCCCCAAGGGACTAAAGCGACTGGCCCTCACGTTAAGCCACTAGTTTCACATTTACATTTTGTGCAGCCGAACAAGGTGCACTGATTGCCATTTATGTAAATGTGAATGGCCATCTGCAGTTAACACAATTAAAACGCATTTAATGTGGTCAAAAAACGGACAGGCATGTGCAAAAAAAGAGCGTTAATTTAATTGTTTTACACAATTAACTAGAGTTTAATAATAAATGAAATGAAATAACTTAATTTGAGGACATTAATAAATGATACATTTAATGTGACAGAAAATGGGAAAATAAACAAAATAAAAAAAATTATATTTTAATTAAACTAATAAAATTGTTAAAGTAATTAGTCACAAGTATTAAAAACTAACAATTTATACAATTAAAAATGCATTTTATTTGGGAATGATACAATAGAAAACCATAAACTCAATTTAAAGTCAATTAAACTGAATTAAAGTAGAAATAAAAATAATCAAATGGAAAAAAACATTTAATTAATAAATAAATAAATAAATAATCAGGGTAATTAGGTTTAATTTTCCCAGCTCAAAATTATTGAAATAAAAAAAGAAAAAAATGTCAAACTTAAATTCATTGAAGCATCAATATTAATAAACCTTTTAAAGATATTTGAGTAGACGTCCAATCCACTTGTCGCCCTCTGCGGATGCAGAACATGAAGGACATGCTGAAGGATCTTCGTATCTGCAGTATATTTGCACTGCATCAGACATGTGTTTCCGCATTTTCCATGGCGTTGCAAAATCCTGGTCTCCCTTCTCGTATTCGTATTCCAATCTGGTCTGAGTAGTTTAACTCTTACAGAGCGAATAATTGTCTGTCGCATTTATGGAAATCTCCATGACAACGGAATGTGCCTCGTATTCCTGATTTTTCCCTGTCCCTTCTGTGCCAGTGCCTTATTTATAAAACAGCAAAACGTTTCAATTCTGCTTAGCATTCGTAAGCTGGTGAAAGGCAACAGAAGGCTTGTTGTTTTCCAAGACTGTCCATCACTCACCACTCAAAGGAGATTAGACTGGGTCCGGGTTCAAGGACTATCGAGGGTATATGGGCTAGGAAAAAATATACTACAGGTAGGTGCTACCATTTTCAGGTGAAATTTATAGACAATAATTTGTTTGGAGTAAGCTCATTATTTGGTTTAAGTGTTTGAAGTTCAAATGAAAAGTACCACTTGTCTAAAAACAAATTAATTATGTTTAACAATATTTTAAACACCATCAAGGTGAGTTAAATATTTAAATATTTCTTGAATTTTCTTTTTTGCTTTCAATTGGTTAAATATCAAATTATAGATTTTTTATTATATTTTTTTTTTAGGTCAAATTTTATTTATAACGAGGAAACAAATAGCTAAGGATTCTTACAAATTGTACTAAAATAATATGAAGTAAAATAATAGTTAATATAATACTTCTAAATAATGTCTCCCCAGGGTATAAAAAACCTCGAGGTTTTCCCGGGGATTGCTCAGCACCCGAGGCAGTTGAAAGTGGCTGCCATTCCTGGAAAGAGCAATCCATTCTGGGCAAATAATTGCGCCTTGTGACCCAGCTGATGATGCTATCTGTGGATGATTTATTCGGTGATAGCGGATAATTTAAAGTTGACCCACAGACGACGATGTCAGTCGATGTTGTTTAAGGGCATTTTTCCCTTGGACTTTAATTTAATTGGATTTAAGCTGCTGTCGATGGCCCAAAGTGTTAGTTGTGCCCACAGGCCAAGCTTGATTAGCATATAAATCAAGTGTATTTGTTCTTATTCCTTACTTGTGGGCTGCCCGTCTCGAGGTATTAATTAGGGAAAACAGGCGGAGACCCGAGGGTCCGGGAAATTAACTTGGCCTTGTAAACTTAATAAAAAAAGTTTGGGTCTCGGTTCATTTTCTTTTTCGGGGCCCTTGGTTTGGGTCAAAAAAAAAAAAAAAAAAACCATAAGAAAAGTTCACCAAACTTTGTGCTTAAAATTTCATTTGTTACTGTTGTTCTCGATGTCTGGCGATTGGAATTCGTTTTTAGGTTCTTTTTGTTTTTCCTTGGGTTTGGAAAATGCATCCTATCAATGCGTAAACCCCAACAATTTGAGATCTAGGCAAATGGAAAATACCAAAGCGTTTTCCACTTGAGCAAATCGAGTAGGCTTCGTGTGCAGCTGCCCACTTACACAAAACTCATGCCCAGGTAAAACAGCTAAACAAAAACATTTTTGTAAAACCAATTTGAGCACACAGGCGACTAGTATTTCAAAGGGAATTTTGAATAGTATTTTACATTGCAATTAAAACAACATAATTTTAAAAAATGCTGTTGATAAAATTGTAAGTTTTGAGAATGTATAATGTAGTTTATTATTATTTATTATTTTACAAATTTAGAAAAGAACAGGATTATCCTTTCTTACCAAATCATTAATTCAATTTCCTCATTTCAAGCCAACTTTGAACATTTAAAAATTATGGAAAAAAAAAATATGTTCAGCAAATTATTTAATTCGAGTAGAGGTGCTTGGTAAAAAAAATTGGTATTCTTTTTTTTGGGTATATTGAATAATAAATATTTGCCTTACTTCACAAATTCAAAATGGTTTTCGAACGAAATTAAATTCTTGCACTTAAGATTAAAAAAATGAATGCATAAACACACTAAAAAAAAATTAACCCTAAATAATAGAAATTCGCCCTAAAATTTTATTTTTCTTAATCCAAGGAAATATTTCTTGATTTAAGCAATATTTTTCTTGAATCAAAAAAAATTTCCTAAAATTAGAAATGGTCGCCATAAACTTAAATTACCCTAAAAACAAGAAAAGATTCATTTTTAGTAAAACTGCATTGTTTTAGAAATGTTTCTTAAAAAGAAAGGCTACCATATAGGGTAGCCTAGAGGGTAAGCAGGTGACCCACGCCATGGGAGTCAAATTGGCCTGGGTCACTCCTAGAGGTGTCGAAACGAAATTTTCCTTTTTTTTAAACTTTTTTTATTTTTGGCGTAACAACTTACATAAAAGTAAAAACTATTTAACGTAGTTTTAAATTTAAGAAACACTAAGAAACTATAAATTCGGCGTGCATACACACATCCTCCTAAAAGCTGTTTAGAACAGGGCACTACGGCGACTGTACAGCAGATGTTAGGACTCACGCGTACAGATCCAAAGGTCAGAGGTCGAATCCCAGTGGAGTCAAATGGAAAGTAAGTTTATAAATATTATCTAATGTTAATAATTAATATTCTTCTGCATTATAAATCCATAAGTTTATTCCAAAAAATAAAATAAAAAAGTCAAAATAAATATTTTCTTGTTTTTCTTGTTTGTACAAAAGTATTTTCTAAAATCTAGAAAAGCTCGCCCTAGTTTTAGAAATATTTTCCTATATATTAGAAAAGTTTCCTTAAATTTAAAAAATTTTCTTATAATATATGGTGAGCTGCCATTGAAACAAAATTATGGCGAATTCATTGTTTTTAGGGTTAATTTTTATGAGTGCACAATCATAATAAAAATAGGATACAGGATAAAAATCTACATCTTCGTTGTTGATTTTTCCTTGTTAATTAATCCCACCGAATGTGCTGGCATATGTACCGTGTAAACTCTTCCTTATTTGCAAGCGGAAATTCAAAAAATCTGGTTTGCTGGTCGGGTGGAAAGCGCAAGCTCGGTCGTTAGCTTTTGATTCACCCCTCAGGCAGCTCGGCCATAAATTCCGCCGCAAATTCAGCTCGTTTGCCAATTTGCGTTGCTTTTTTAAAGTCGTTGGATGAAATGGGGAAGGAGGAGGAGAAGGAGGATGAGGGTTCTGCACACTTTTGACCGGCGGCCATTCAACACGGACCGTCGTGAAGCTCGAGAAATCCGTTAAATGTTCGGAGCCCCGCAGTCAAATAGCCGTAGGAAAAAGTGATTTAATGAATTTATGTCAAGGTGGGCAGGAGGAACGCGGTCCTGGATCTGGCTTAAGCTTCAGCTCAGCCGGACAAGTGTCGGATTTGGGGCCACTCGCTTCAGAGCCTGAAAGGTGCTCCGCGAAGGCGACAACGTTGTCAACAATAAAGCCGAATACCATTTTAATTGGCGCAACGGGCCAAAATCCGCTGACAGCTAGCGGCTTGCACTGAAAAATATTTAATATATATTAAAAAAAACGGAAAATAATCTTTAGGTTTAAAACAATTTTGAAGGTGTCTTAAAGTATGCAATATTTTATTAAGGAAGTCAAAAGGATAAATGCGCAGACACGACGTCCTTTTTTTCAGAGCATACTTTTAGGCACCTTTTTTAAATCTTTAGATATTTCGATAGATAAAAAATTTTTACTTTAAATATAAATTTATTCCATTTTTATTTTAATTTTAAAGAATTTTTGGTTAAAATATTTTATTAAAAATGTTATTAATAATAAATTTTTACAAGAAGTTATAAGATTAAAATAAGAACCTTTAAAGAAAGTGTATACCTATCGTTTTACGATGCCGAAATGGCTGACTTTGTTGACTTTGGGTAATTTAATGTTTACTGTGTTCTTTGTATTTTCAAAACTAAGGAAACTATTAAAATGAAGTTTGTTTATTTTATTTCTGTGTCCGCTTGAAAAGGCGACAATTCAAAAGAACCAGCAGAAGTGGCTCCCCTGGGAGGATGGACAGAAAAGTGGGTGGCTGGTTATGCCCATTAAAGTCGACACCCCAGAGGAACTCCCCTCGACTTGGCCTTCACTCATTGCGCACAATTAAAAGTTGTCCGCGACGTTTGCCACGCCACCGAACCGCAACTTTTGCTCCTCGACCATTTCCATTTCTTTGCAAATAACAAATGTGCAAAGTTTAGTGAATTAAATGCGTCGCCGATGACATGGCCACGCGCTCCCGGGGAGCCTTTGTCGCCGACAGCTCTGAGTTTCTGGGTTTTCTGACTTAACCCCGACACCAAGCAGGCCAAAAACTTCCAATTGATTCCGACAGTCACAGAGCCAAAACTGCTGGAAACTAATCTTGTTCCGGGGCTGTGAACATTGCGGTTGCGGTTTCTTGCATCTTGGATGCAATTCGGGGGCCCTATTTATAGGGTAAAAGTTCAAAGTGCAAGGTCTTAATTTTAAATACACAAGAAATCAAAATTGTTAAGTAAAAATTAACTCAATTTTACCTAGCTTTTTTCAAGTGTATTTAGTTCTGCCCAAGTTCATTACTATCCAGGAAGTAATGATCATAAAATCACAATTTATTATCATTGGTGAAAGCTATAATGATGGAATCAGAGTGCGGTGGTATTCAAAGTAAGTAGTTCTCATAAAATCACAAAAAGATATAATGAAAGCACATTTCATTATCGTTACAAAAAGAAGCCTAAGGAAATCGATTTTTATTATCACTATAAAAACTGGGCTACTAAAATAAAATTACATTATTATTTAAAATTGAAAATGCTTATGAAAGCTTGTTCTTGACTTGATTGAGAAAAACCTAAGGATTAAGTAAAGTCTTATGAAAGTAAATTGATTACATTTTCTTTTAGACTGCCTTGTTTAACCTATCAAACTGATCCAATATTTCTCCAAGTTGAGTGGGAATCTCCTAAACTAAACATGAATCTGGCCCTAAATCGGAGTGTCCAAAAGGGCGGCTGTCAGCTTTTGGGCCTAAACAAGCACAGTATACAACAGTGGCTGAAGACCATCGACACGATCATCTACGATGGAGATGGTGTCCTGTGGAGCAATGATCGAGCCCTTGAAAAAGCACCCGAGACTTTCAATGCCCTTCGTGCCATGGGAAAAGGAGGCTTTCATTTGCACCAACAACTCGGTCAGTTCGGTGGCTGGAATTTGCCAGAAGGCACAGGAAATGGGCTTTTTGGTGTCCCGAAATGAAATCATATCCTCTGGTCAGACTTTAGCCCGATTTATGAAGGAGAAAAACTTTAAGAAAAAAGTCTTTGTGGTGGGGGGCCAGGGAATCATCGATGAACTTAAGCTGGTGGGGATCGATTCACTGTCGCTGCAGGGTTCCTCCATGCCTGAGCACGTCCACAATGTCTCTTTGGATCCCAAAGTGGGTGCTGTTGTCGTTGGAATGGACCATGATTTCAATATGATTAAGTTGACCAAGGCTTGTTGCTATCTCAAAGGATCCAGAGGTCATGTTTGTGGCCACCAATCGCGATGCAGCCTTTCCCGCTGCTCCTGGTCGAATGATTCCTGGTGCTGGTGTTATGGTAGCCGCCATTCAGGCTGCCAGTCAACGGATGCCCTTCACCTGCGGGAAACCCAATCCCTACATGTGCATCGACCTGATGCGTCAGGGAGTTATTCATCCGGAGCGCACTTTACTTATAGGAGATACGTAAGTTTTGACTTGATTAAGTATTAATGTAATTTAAATTTAATAACTTACAGTACCACAATTAAATGTTGTAATATTTATTTTCTTTTATAGCTTGAATACAGACATTCTTTTTGGCTATAATTGCGGCTTTCAAACTATGTTGGTGGGCACTGGAGTCAGCAGCTATCAGGATGCAATTGAAGCCCAAGAATCGAAGGTTCCTTTGTTGTATCAGCAGGTTCCTGATCTGTATGTTCCAAAATTGTCCAATCTGCTGCCTTTTCTGACTTCTCGAAACAGATAAACTTGTTCTGTAGCTCTATTTTAAGGGTACAAAATGATTATAAATTTAATAAAAATTAAAGTAAAGACTACAACTATACAAAAGTATTTAAAAAAAGTTATTAATTGTTTTACTTCTTTAACTTCATTCGATCTCAATCAAAGCTTCCTTTATTTTCCACTCAGAATTTATAAGAACTGGACACAATTTCCGATTGGTGAGCAATGTTCAAGCGAACCTGCTCCGATTTGACCAAGCTGCCGAGGCAACGTGTCCGCCAGTGGCTGTCCTCCTTTGAGTCCGTGATCTGTGATGCGGATGGAGTCCTCTGGCACTTCTCAAAAGCCATTGATGGAGCTATTGAGACCTTCAACCAGATTAGTACCACCGGCCGAAAGACCTTCATTGTGACGAACAACTCGACGATTTCGAGACTGGAGATGATGAAAAAGGCCGATTCTTTGGGCTTTCAGACCGAGGAGCAGAGTGTTTTGACCTCCTCCTTTTCGGTTGCCAATTTCCTGGCCACCAAGAAGTTCCAGAAGAAGGCTTTTGTCCTGGCGGAGTATGGAGTTCCCTTTGAGCTGGAGAATCTGGGCATCTGCACCATTAAAGTGTCTGGAAAACTGGAGAAGCCCATGGACGAGTTTCTCAATGACTTGAAATTAGATCCGGATGTTGGGGCAGTGGTGGTGGGTCGGGATGAGACCTTCAACATGGCCAAGTTGGTGCATGCAGGCAGTTATCTGCTGAATCCGAGGATTATATTCCTGGGAACCTGTTTGGATGGCGCCTATCCCATCGGAAATAATCGGGTGATGGTGGGTGCCGGAGCCATGTTGGCGGCCATGAAAGCTTTTACTGGACGGATGCCCCTGGTGATGGGAAAGCCCAATCCCTGGATGGCGGATCCACTGCTTAGATCAGGGGTTATCAAGCCGGAAACTACGCTTATGGTGGGCGACACGTAAGTGATTTGTTTTAGAACTCCTTTAAAGAAATGTTCTTAAATTCCAAATCTTAAAGGCTTGTTTTAATGGTACAATGCCACCCCCTCCCATCAGTTACTCCTTCCCCTTTCTGTGTAATGGATATTTTTATGGCCCACCTAATATTATTACCCCTTTTTAGACTCGAGACGGATATGCGGTTCGCCAGCAACTGCGGTTTCCAATCCCTGATGGTGGGCACTGGCGTTAACAGCCTGAAGGATGTGCGTCAGATCCTTGAGGAGGGTGACGCCAAGCAGATGGACCTGGTGCCGGATACCTACCTTCCCAGCTTGGGCCACTTGCTGGAGTTCCTCTGCTAGACCGCATACAAATTATAAATTATCATTTGTTACGAATTCTGCATAAAATCCATACTACAAAAGCTGCCTGGCTTCAATGTCAGTCACAAATCTGGGTCCTTTTTTGGTCGGGTATCGGGCCCTTGTCAAAAGTCGAACACTTGCAGTCCTGGCAACCCAAAACAACCACGGTGGGCTCGTCACTTCATCGCCATCATCGCCATCGTCACCGAGCGTGACCGACAGATGCGGTTTGGGTTGCTCCTTCTCATCACTGGGAATCTCCTGTTTTCAGTATTTGCACTGTGTGAAAAATAGTATATTTAATAAAAATTAAAATATTAAAAATAGTGGCCTAAATGTACGGTCAAGGAGACATAATAAGTTAATACTTTTTGACTTTATTTCAACAATACTTTGGGAGCCTTAAAAATTTGCTTTATATATTTTATGAAAGCCAAACTAAATATTTACAAGTGTCTTATATTACAAAACAATGTTGTACCACATTTTAGACATTTATACTATTTTTTTAAACTAAAATATATAAATAATAATTTAAATATAAAAAAATAAAAACACATGGTGTAAAATCTAGACTTAAGATCTTAAAGATTAAGAGCTGAACTTAAACAAGGGCTGACCAAAAAATGTTGTACAATTTCTGTCCCAAAATTCATTGGTCTGAATTAATATTTGAGGTATTTTATTTTTTTTTAAGTGTACCCTTTGCAAACAGGCATCTGAAATGGCTGCCATGGACACGCCTCTGGTGTGTTTAAAACGGTTTTTGCCGCCAGACATTTTCTGGAGCCGCATATAAAATATATGGGCCACAAAACGTGTGGCATACTTAGCGGCGTCGTCAAGTGTGTTTTCGCAATCTGTTGTCCTTTTTTTCCTTCGTCCTTTCTTGGGGTCGCGATAGGTGTCAGTTCAGCATGTTTCCAAGTTATTGAATGTCACAATTTGTAAATATTGTCTATTTATATTCGTCTATTTGTGTGTTTTCAGCCGTTCTTTGTGACTCAATGGGAAAATAATGTGAGAGTCGAGTGGGTTACGCCATTGTATTTTCTATGGAATTTTTTATTATATTTTTTTGGGGTTTCCTTAAATTTAAAGCTATGGCTAAGTAAAGATAGTTGCTGCAAACATTTTTGAAATATTAGCCCATTTATTTATTTAACTCTGTTGGTCAAAACTATGCAAGCCCTTCATGCCACATTAGTTTTTTGATTTATCTGTGGCAAAATACATTTTCTTTAAATTCGATATTTAATGGTTAATGTGACAATTATAATTCAGGCATATGAGTCCTTCCATAACATTCTGATATTGAACCAATATGATTGTTGTATTTAAGTATAAGGATAAAATGGTGATAGTTTAAATATTTTTGTCCTTGCAGAATGGCCATAGTGAAGCCTTTTTTTCATTCTAGCAGATTTACCCGATTTCAACACAAAACCTCAGCTGAAATAAATGGGTCTAAAGTATGGGTTTCAACTAATAATTTTATGATTTGGATTGCAACTATTAAATCAAGAATAAATGACTAAGATATTAAAACATTTTTAGTTTGTTGTAAGTTTTTTAATCATTTGCATAGTGTTATTTCTAAATTAAAATCGATTCACTATGTTTCCAAACCAAGATAAATTTGCAGAATGGCAATAAAAATAATTGGATTTTAAAATTATAGTGGACATCCTGCTCACAAAGTTCTTCAACTTTCAATATTTTTCAAAGCCTCTCCAACAAATTTGATTTTATGATTTTAATGACCTTAATATAAAATTATTGTACTTTTTTTTTTTTTTTTTTTTCACAACCATTAATTATATACCTCTGAGCAAATGGAGGACATAATTTTTAGGGGGACAATTATTTTTTTTTTGTTTAATTATTTTATGGAACTAAAGTATTATTTATGGATGTACATTTTTTATTAAAACAGCAAGCGTTTGCTCTTAAAAAATATAAATAATTTACAAAGTTATGGCAATTCTCTCGGAACCCTTTTTTTTTTAGAGGCTTGCAACTATGAAAGTCAAAACCGAAATCAAAAAACAATTTACATAAGAATAGTATTAAATCTAGTTCGTGAATTTTTTAGAATATTTGGTTATTTCTGCACGTTTTTTCCAACATCATTTTTCGAGCTTTAAAAATTTTATTAAAAATTTTTATCTAAAATTAAAACCGGTTCAGAAAAACCGAATCGTTTCACGAACCAGCACAAGCATTACAAATAATTTTAAAAAAATTGACGAATAATCAAATAATTCTTGTGCAATCGGGCCACCGCAAAGTCATTTTTAAAAATTTTTAGTATACATTTTTGTTTACAACGTTGTTTAACTTACAATATATTTTTCTAACTGCTCGGATCCCTAACACAATTTGCGAAAATGTTCTAAGCAATTGATCTTTAAGATAAAGCTATAAAATTAGATATTTGGAAATAAAAAAGGATAAACGTAAGAAACTTTTTTTCCATAAATAAGATTCAACTATTAATTTATGAAGGATTTTTTTTCAGCGCTTTCAAAGGGAGTTGAATATTCGAACAGCGTTCGCATTTATTAAGTCTGTTATTTCTATTCGATTGTTATTTTTTGTTGTCGTTGCTTTTATTGTCGATTCGAAATGGTGAGCCTTGTTTACAGAGCACTGTTTGTTTTCTGTTTGTGGCATTCGCCCATTCAATTGTCAACTATTCTGCAAAGGGATGAGATTGCGTTGCCCCGTAATTGAGGGCCGTTCAAAGCTAATTATGCGAGTGTGTTGGGGTACACAGACATATTGAGGCACTGTGAAAAATATTCTAGGCAAAATATTTGGATAAGGAACTTATGGTTAATTAAAAAAATTTAACAATATCTTCGCAGGATATAACGTCCTTACAGTCACCATTTATTATTCCAAGATTTATTAAATTTCCAAAAATATTATTTTTAAATTTTGTTCTCTGTTTACAAAGAGTGGGTGGGCTGTAAAAAAGTTAGAAATGAAGCGAAGTTTCCGTGGTTGGCTTCACTTGGCCCTAACGCCCAGATCCAGGGTGTGGATAGCTTTCAGGATGCCTCCGGCTGCCTTCGTCATTGTCATTCTCATTCCGGATAAAGTAGGGCCTGGGGAATTTAGTTGTGTATTAGATAGATGGAGAACAAGTGCTCCTTGTTACGCGGCGGCACAATGCCCGATGTTTGGCATTGTTTGGCCATTGTCTTCGAGTTTGGTGCGGGGAAAAAGCAGAGCAAAGTTTCAGGACTTCACGGAATTCCCGCGAATCACATGGCCAACATTAATTAAATTTTTGACGCTACACAGCTTCGATGCTTCGGACAAAGACGGCTAATTAATTAGCAAACAGCGTTGACAGGGTCAACACTTTGTCATCGAAAGCCAAAAACTGTTTGTCGTTTGTCAAAGACTCAAACTCAATCCAAGGCCCATCACCATCGCTTCTTGAAGCCCAAATAATGATAATCCTTGTAGCATCAAAAACGCATCAAACAGTTAGGGCGACACCAACAAAGTCATCAGCAGAGATATTTACTCGGGGTCGGTGGGTCCTTGGTGTTGACATTATCCGGTGCTGATTTATTATCACCCCAGTCTGGTGACACTTCGGTGTTGGCAGGAACAATAGAGTTTTGTAGCCGCTTTTGTTTTTGGCAGCGACGAAAAGATACAAATCGCTAAGCCCCAAGGCATTAAAGTATATCATGAGGTCTGCCAAGTTCTCTGATGTGTACACCTTTAATTATGTGTTTACCTTTGGAGTACTTACTGTGGAAGAAATATTAGCAAAGTTATTTAATGACTTAACAGATAATTAAATTTTTCATAAAAAGCTTGTTTTTTAAGTCAATAGATCAAGCAAATTTTCCTAAAAAAAGTCTTGGAAAATCGCTGAAGATTTAAGGACATTTATAAAGGCTGAAAGTATTATAGAATAGGTTTAAAAACCAAAAGTCTGATGAAATATTTTTTATTGTTTACAGCACATTTTTAAAACCTTTTGAAATTTGCAGAGATTTCTGTGGCACCTCCGATTGTGAAACTTTTATTTGAATAATTAATGTAATAATGCTAAAGGTGAAACCTCACGATATCCATGCCTCAAACGCTGTTAAGAATAAGAAAATATGAGCACAATTTATTCCCAAAAATCAAATTAATTTGTGCACTCAACTGACAATTTTTCTCAATTAGTGGGTGCTTAAAATAGAGTAGTCAACAGTTCGTGGAGTAACATGGTATTAAAACCATATATTACCTGCACACAAATATGTGGGTGACAGTTTCGGGAAACACGCAATAATAACCAGTTTAAATGGGTTCTGCTTTTGTTTGCTCCCCTTGTTCCAATTATTTGCTGCTATCTGAGATCGGTATATCCACGTTATTAGGTTGGGGCTCACGTGCGGACGGTAATTCACTCCGGCAGGTTCCCACCTGGGCAAGGCAACCCACCATCCTCCTCCCTTTGCGTGTGTGTTTGTATCTTATTGTTATGGTTATTATTATTTAAATTCCTTTGTGGGGCTGTGGAGCATTATTACCGGCTTCTCGACTGTCTTGACTAAAGTCGACATCCTGCCAACGTGCTTAGCATAAGATACGCAAATGCGCAAGGACCTCAGCCTCCTCATCCTTCTTATCTCGGCCGAGGCTTAGATTTTCCCAGGACCAACCGAGATTTTCCATCGGCCTGACACTGCGTTGGCAATTATCCGACAGGACCCGGCCAAATTGAATTGCAAGTGGCCGCCTTAAGTGCTCGTTATCATTTTCCAAACTGCGTCTGGCTAGTAAACTTTGGCTATTATGGCGGCCGTGGTAATTGTGGTGCAAAATCCGAAATCTGAAAATCAATGCAAATCACAGGCCCCCCGAAAGTGTGTTGAATTATTCTCACTGAAAGCATCTCATCATCATTTATTTGCACAATCGTTGAATTTATTTATTTTAGTTTCGATTACGTATTTGCTATGACTATACAATATTAAAGCTATTCTAGATCGTAATAAGTTTGTATTGAATTTCTGGGAAAAGGGGGATTCTGAATTATTGGTTAAAAGATGGACATATGGTGTTGATTTTGTTGCTTCTTTTATTTACTAAAATATTAAATGGTTCTTAAAATAAAGTAAAAAAACGTACAACAGACAAGAAAAATTTAAAAAAAATAGGAAAAAAAATTTTAAAGTTTAATTATTATAATAATTCAATTACAGTTCATAGACTTACAGACTAGAGTATTTTATAAAATATAAAAAAAATGGAACACATGATCAAATTAAAAAATATAATTGTATATTATAATTGTATATTATATAATTGTATATTTATAGTTATTTATAACCTATCAAAACAATAAATCAGAATCCCCTTTCCTGGAGTTCAGTAATCTCAGCTTAAAATCAAAATTTTATATCTTTGGTTTTCGTTTATGCTTTGCATATTTGATAAATTAGAAATATTTACAGAATCGCTTAAATGTATATACACAATAGCGGGGGATTATATTTTCTTTTTTTGATAGGACAAGGAGCAGTAAAAGTAATTCTTTCGTGAACACCTGAAAATGTCTTTTCTTTTGTTTGTTTATTATTGTTGCAGTTGCTGTTAAATTGAGCTACTTGAGTTTTCGGGGCGACTAAATAATGCTGGCAAACTTTTGAGCTGGACTGAACTTTGAGCAGCGTTTTAAAAACTTTCTGACAAGTTTACAGATTGACCGGCTTTCCTATTTCTGGACCCAAAGACCCGCAGCTTCCGTGAAAGTGTGGGGAAAATCGAAGTCGAAAAGTTCGGAGAACCCAAATCAGCCAAAGAAAAGGAAAATCATTCATCAAGTTCGGCTGCGAAATGCGTTGCAAAGGATATTTAATTAAAAGCAGCCAAAGTTTACGCTAATAAATAAAACTTCGGGCAAAGGCCAGTTGGAAAGTAAAACGATAATATTGGGTCCGAAAAAGTTTTTGCTGACTAATTTAGTGCGAAATTGATACAAATTCAATTGATTGAACAAGGGAAAATGTAATCAAAAGTCTGGGAAAATCAATCTTCGATTCTCAGTCTAAGAAACTAGTTTTCTTCAGCCTGATCGCTTGCGAAACGTATTTCCTTAGGAGCTATATCAACGAGTAAAGTTTTTTTTAGGAGTACATAGTAGAGAAATTTTGGGGAAGGAAACACTTAACGCTTATCACAAATTAACGCAACGCTTGGAGCGCTTAGTTGATGCCTTCTGTACAGTTAAATATATATTTAAAAGCTACAGCTGCAGTTTAAATAATAGAAGGGTATGAAAACATTTTTTTAAATTAATAAAAAAATTATTTTTAAAGTGAAATCATACATTTAATTTAAATAGAGGGATACACATTTTTATTACTGCATAATTTGTATGGTTTAAAATCTTTAAAGCTCAAAGTTTCTATGGGTATTTTTTTTAAAACTTTTTAAAATTATAAACATTTTTAAAACCAAACTCCCCTATTACTTTAACCTCAGCTGTATCCTAAGCCCTATCTTTTTTGGCTATTCTAATTTACAAGACTAGTGGACTAGACTAACCCCTTCCCTTTGTCCCATTGACATTGATTTCTCAGAAGCCGGATGAGACGTGACCCAGTTTCTTGCTATCCGGCAGCGTCCAGTCGTATCCAATAGACGTATTATTATTGGTTGTCGAATTAGTGGTGGTGGATGCGGATCTCTGCATTTCGCGGGCGGGAAAGTAGACCACGGGACCGGGTGAGGGAGCTCGGTTCCGCTTGATCTTCACCAGGCCAGGTGACCCCGATACCTGTGTGAGTCGGACATTGTTGAGGGAATTATTGCCAGCGCCACCACCGCAACCGCCGCCGCCTGGTCCGCCGGTGGCCACCAGATAAGTGGTGGTGGTGCTACGCTGTGTCCCGTGACGGGAGAAGCGGCCGGAGGATCGGTGGTTCAGCGTCCCATCGCCGTTGTTCGATATGGAACTCTCGTAGTGGATGAGATCCGGCTGGTCACGACTCAGGCGGCGCTTGAAAAAAATGAGTAAAAAAATGCGCTTGAACTTCTCGCCGAAAATGATGTAAATGAGGAAGTTGACGCTGCTGTTGATGGTGATCAGTAGATTGGAGATCTTTGTTATCTTGTGATCGATGGTGCTGTAGAAGGCCTCCGATATATTGAGTACCAAGGGCAGAAAGTTCAGCATAAAGAAAACTATCACCACACATAGCAACATTGTGGCCAATCCAATTTCCCTTCTCTCCGATCTGGACAATCGTTGTCGCTCCCTATTGGCTCTCTTCACTTGCCGATATATCAGACAATTTAGTATGGCTAGGGTGAGAAAGGGTATTATATAGTTTACGATCAGGTAGCACCAGTGTATGTATATATTGATATAGGCCTCTGATCTCCTCAATCTCGAGGGCCTCACGCAGTGGAGTATTACATCTGTTCCCGGCTCGGTATACGTTATTGTTAGGACCTCCCAAAATCGGGGCATATTGTAGGCCAACGAGAAGCAGACACACACTATAAAGTATATTTTGGCTCTCCCGTAGGTACAGAGAGCTCTCGCTTTTAGGGGATGACATACGGCCACATATCTCTCCAGGGTCACCGTAAAGGTCATGTATATACTAGCTGTCTGGGCAATCATGCCAATGGGAAATACCGCCGGCGATATAAACGGATATACGTAGTTGTAGTAGCCAAAAAGATGACCCGTATACGGATATATTGAGGGTATTCCAAAGAGCAGGATCGAGGTGAGAATAAGCACGGTATCGCAGCGGGCGAGACCAGTGAGTAAATAGTTAATACTCGATCTCATCTGGGGCCGGGAGAGGATTATCATGGAGATTATGTTGCCCAGGATGCCCAGGACACCCACAATGTTTATCAGTACGCCGCAGACCCAGAACTCTATGCGATTATTTTCCAGCAGTGGGTTGTACACATCCTCGCAGATACGCGTCCAATTTGGATCCGGATCCAGACCCAAATCCTCGTAGTGGGGATACTGCAGATCCGTCTGCACGTCCGTGTGGTTGTATATGAGCTGCAGGTTGGGTTGCGTGGTTTGGTTATGGGGGAAGAGCTCATAGCGCACCGTTGGCGGTTCGGTGGCCATGACACTGGCCAGGAACTCATCCTCGCTGATGGGGGATCCCCCATAATCGTAGTCGGTGGGCGGCGGGGGCATAACTCCCGGCGATGGCAGCTCCAAACGGAGCAGCAGTCGCGCAACCGCTGCACCACTCATATCTCTCACGTCTACTGACCCTGACCCACTTTCTGGATCCTCAGCCCTTTCCCTACTCGAGTCCTTGGCGTAACATTTAGGCAGCTGTCGGGAAACTTTCGCACGAACATCAATTCTGCGGCCACAGGTCGGGTACTTATTGTTGGTCTTCTGGCTTTCTGGTCACGGGTCAGGGGTCACAAGCACCTGTGCCCCAGGCTGATGGCGATGTCCTTTGTCCTGGCTTTTAGCCGGCGTCGTCGACACTTTAAGCTGCAAAATAGGAAATGAAAAATGGTAAGGTCGTTTAGTACAAGGTTGTTAGTGTAGCACTTGGAAAAAATATTACGCATCCAACATTAAAAAATTGTTTTTTTATTATAATATTTATGTACAATGCACACGAATGTTATCCCATTAGTTTTTCATCAAAATATTATCATTATTTTTACTTTAAATAGGAAAAGGTAAATTCAATAAATAAATTGTTTTTTTATAAAGAAGCTTGCTTATTATTTTCAGTGTGTTTTCAGAAAGGTAACTTAGGTTATATCGATTAACAACAAGAAGCTTTTCCCCCTGTGCCCCCAACCACCCAAAAAAAAATCCCTTTTTGCTTGGGAGATGGTGTGGAAATAAGTAAGATATATGTATATGAGCAGGAGCCCCCAAAACATTTTCTCTGCGCATTATAAATACCTTTGGTGTCAATTGCTGGCTTCTTGTTTAAAAGGAAGCCTAATTGATGCCTGCTTTCACAGGTAAATTTGTAACAATTAGTTCTACCTTTAAAGCAAGGTTATTGCGTTTCAAATTGTTCTGCCCATTCATCCTCTACTGCGCATCGCAGGAAATTACTTCAAATTAACTATTCCAAGAAAACAAACGATGAGGTTGCTAAGGACCCATTAAGGATTCTCCTGTTGCCGTTCGTGGAAAATAAATTTAGTGAGTGCTGATTTCCAAACTTTCATTATTACTTAAACATTTAGTTTAACATTCTTTGTTTGTTAAAATTCAGTTGATGAAACCATTTGAATTTATGATTTCGATTTCGTAAAGATCTTAATTATTGCATAAATTTTGTTTTACTGATAAACACAATTTTCACAACAGCTATTTTATCAGCACTTAGTTACATCAAAAATTGTGCATGTTTATTTTGTTATCTGCTAATCGATATTATTTTGGTATCAGTGTTCGTAGTTACATATTTTTTTATAGGACTATAAAGATAGACACTGATTTGTAACAATTAGTTCTATATTTAAATCAAGGCTATTACGATTCAAATATAAATAGCTTTTACATCTAAACAAAGCCACAGCCCGTAATCTCGATAATAATAGCTAACCAGAACTAATAGCAAATTAGGCTGAAACATTTTCGTGCCCAGCAAAAAGGATTGTCCCTAATTGCCATTTACAACTGGTTTTTGCTAAATTGAGTGTTTCTATTTGTATTGGCCATTATCCCTTAATGAAGGTCCTGTGTTTGTCACACACTATAATGATTTAATTCACTTTATTTGTTCTTGGCCCTTATCGAATTGTCTGGCAACAAGTGTGACCACTAAATCATTTAAGGGTTCCGTTGTTGCCACGTGTAAATGTCACGAATTCTCACACCCCCGCGCCCATTAAATGTCACATTTTTGACACATCAATCAAGCTTAAGTGGCCAAAAGCAACTCGGCCCACACACAAAGACACAGATATAGTAAAAAAATAAATGGGGCCAAAATGCGAACAGCAACTGATAGCTCATCAAGTGGCCAAGCAAATCAGGCGAAACACACGACCATATAACACTGTATCCGTAACAACATGGGCACTGAGAAAATTTCATAAACTTGTTATGCTAATTTTAGCCAAATTATTTTTGTTTACCAACCATTAATTTGTTTTTAAGTGAAGCACACAAAAACTAAAGCACAATGCACATTTATTGGAAACACAAAAAATTCCAACTATATCTCATCGAGATTGCGGGCACTCTGCTTAAAAGATTTACAAGTTTATTGACTGCCTGAAGTACAAATGAGTTTACGTGACTGTGCGAAAGTGTTTCTGGTTTTACAAATAGATAGCGGCTTTTGCAATAAAGAGAACAGCTAAAGATAAGTTAATTAAGAGAACTCTAAGAGAGTATAATGCGAAATAAACTTCACTAAGGTCATTTAACCACTTAAAGCTTTACTATGTGAAACTAAAATGTTAAATCTAATTGAATGAACATTTTCATGTTTATAAAATTATCTTACAGCATTAAGAAACGTTGCCAAAAATTTTAAAAATAATAAGATGTTATGTTTTTACAGCAAAGCAATTAATATTCTGGTTTTCCTCAGTGATCGTAAAAAAATTACTGTAGGACTTATCCCCTGATTGCACAATGAAATCAATATATGATATATTTCGATTGTGAATGAATGCTGACGTAATTTATTTCCATGTTTGTGAAATAAAAAATACTCGGAAATACTCTTGTTGATTACATACATGATATATGTTTGTGATGTTTTGTGGTTTTGCTCAGTTAACCGCAGAATGCAGAAAAGCGAACAAATCGAGTGCAAGGGACGCTGACACATGGCCAGGTCACACGTTGCGTATGCGTGATATTTGGTGAATTTACATTTGTTATCTGTGCAGTTGATTAACAGGGAGTGTCCGCTGCAGGTTGTGCATGTTAAGTGGTCAGCGATTTGCGGTCGTTGGACTGCAATGGACTGCAGGTGTCATTGAGCACTGACCCATCCAACTTATACATAGTCCCATTGTTTTGACCCTGAGCTCCTAATGCGATTATCTCAATTAGAGGCCACCTCCGGGCAGCAACTGTCCGGGCAATTATAAGGGCAATTATCTTTAATGCTTGTGACCCTTTTTGCCACTCTTGACGGCCTGCACGTGTCCTGTTTTAGTTGCTACTCTGCCACTGCCTTTGCCACTCCGTGTGACTCACACATTTACTTTTTACGGCCACTGACATTGGTAAATCGCCCACACGACCAGTCCCGAAATTGCTTTTTCCCAGCCAAGCCAAAAACACTCGATCCTAGCCCAGCTATTTTTCCCCACAGCTGGCTTTATTGCGGCAGTTCTGGTATTCAGAATTTCCCTCCTTTTCCTTTTTGTCACGCGGCACACAAAAAACACACACAGAGGCTTTTTGGTCTTTTGGTCTTTGTTACGTTGGCAGGCAGTTTTTTCTTCGGCTTTTGTTGCTGCACATGTCCTCTGGAAAAATAGCAAACATCAAAAGACCGTTTCGAGGATGATAAGTGCTTCCGAATATCCTTTCCATTTTTTTTATAGATTGCTCTATTGGGCAGGAAAATATAAGTTTAAAGTTTGTCGGTTAAATAACAGAAATAATAATACTAATATAAATAAAATATTCAGCACCTTATAAACAAAAATATAATAAGAAATTTTACAAAAACTGATGGGTTAAGAATTTAATTTTAATGAAAATTCATTAAGTTTATGAAAATTAGTGGGTGGATAAAATGTTTGTTTTTCACCTTTCAAAATAGATTTAATTTGAGACCAAATAAGTAGTAAAATAGTTAAAGTTAAATTAAAGGGAGTCAAAAAATCATTATAGCTTGGTTGAACAAAAAACCATTAAACCATCTTCAGATTTGGAAAAACCACTCTTTACAGCTTTCCGAATGGCTGACCATAAATACGGCTCGGATTACTCGGCTTAACCGCTAAAAGCTGACTGAAATCTACATGCAAGCCATCAAAAAAAAAAAGTTAAGCTTTTAAACTCTTTTGAAAAAAAGCAAAAGTGTGAGTTGTGTGAACTTTGGATGAACCACATAGTTTTTTTCAGAGTTTACAGAGACCACGCAGCATAAAAACGGTTATCACGCTTTTTTTTTGCGTAATACTTTTAAAAAAAGTGTGGAAATGCAGCCTGTGGTGCTAATTGCATTTTCAAGTGCAGAAGCATTTAAGGCGGATGTGGATAATTAAATTGAATGTTATTTACAGCCGTGTTTTATGGCCAAATCAATGCATGGATAATTAGAACAGACATGTCGGGTGTCCTTTCACTTTTCGTGTTCGTACGACAAATAGTTTCAATTAATGTTTCATTCCGTGAGCGACATTAAGCTTAATTATTCAGAAAGCAATTTGCATGTGGAATGCTCAATGCTTTCCCTGTTTGTTTTTCCATTTTCTCTAGTTTTGTTTTGCTGGATTTCCATGAGTGCAGTTGGTTTGGTGTGGAAAATCCATGGTAAGTTTGGCGCCGGATTGTCTGCTTTGTGTAGTTTTCATTTCCCTGGGATTTTCGGCATGTGCTGCAGATGATTTGTTTTTCGTATTTAAGTCCTGAATAAAGCAAGAGTTTTCGTGTTGATTGAAAAGGATGTGAAAATGTTATTAATTGCTTGGCAGGTGGTGGCCATTAATTGAAGGCATTATAAATTAAAGGAATAAACGGAAAACACAACAAATACATTACAGAATTATGTTAACCTTAAAAATAACATTATTTTTGAAAACTAATAAAAACCAAAAATAATCATTATTAGAATTGTAGAAATAAAAATAAAATATTTTTGATTTTTATATTTCACTTATAATGATTAGTTCCCTGGAATAAATGAATAAATAAATAAACATAAAAAGATCCTTGATTTTGCTAATTGAAAAACAAGTGGCCATAATGTTTAAAAATATTGTTTGAATTTTTAAAAAATAAAGAATAGATTTGTAGAAATTTTTAAATTACAATGAAATTTAATTTCCAACCAAGTAAATTAATAACAAACATGATTGTAGTTTTTTTCAATTTTATTATAAAATAAAAAGAACGTTGGAAGAATTAAAATTTACTGAACAATACATAATTTAACAACTAACTAAATTAAGTAAATAAAATTACGAGTCCCCCATAAATCGCCACCTCTGCTTGTGCCGTAATTCACTCTACGTCTGCCATTTTTCCTGAATTTATTTAATTAAGCAGCTTAAGTATATTAACTTATGTTTGCCTTCCACTTTTCCATTGTGATTCCATGTGCTTGCGGAATTCGTTTTACTTATAGACATATGTTATGTCTTTGGATTTAGTGCTTTCTGAACGCAAAATTGTTAGAAGAGACTCTCTTAACCGCATGTTGAGCATGCTTATAAAGCCAAATAAAAAATAAAACATATAAAAGTCAAAGAATCTGGTTTTTGGTTGGCGGCATGAAATGAAAACACAAAATTATAATTATTATATTTCGTAGAGCAAGAGAGAGAAAAGCAAGCTCTTTGCGATTTATTTTTAGTTGACAGTTTCAAGGCTTTTGCTCTCGACAAGCTGGCAGACGGAACCAAAGGAAAACGCGAAGAAATAAAGAAATGCGACTTGGCCCACACCAGAGATGAATGTGAATGTCCAGCCCGGTTTTTGTTTGCTTTTCTGCTTTTGATGGTGGCCCCGCTATCATTTGCATATTTCTGTTGCAATTTCGGTTTTAATGAGCATCCTGCAGGGGTCCTGCGAGTCCCAGAGTCCCAAAAGGCATTCGGCAACCAGCTCCTCTAATTGTCGGAATTCGCACCATTTGATTGCTCAATGGCCAGGTGCTGAATGCTCTCCGAAGAGCAACTGATTTATGCCCGAACGCGTTCGTCTTTGTTACGATTTTTACACAGGGAAAAAATATTTGTTTCAATTGAACTAAAAAAAAAAATTTTACCACACTTTTTGTTATAATTTTCATTTAAATATTCTTTGAATTTTCCTATAAATTTTGTATAAAGGTTTGGAAAGTAATGTTGAAATTTGAAAGTTCAGCTACTTTACAATTAAAAATTGATTAGGACTGAATAATTTTATTCTTATCCTTAAAAATATTTAAGGTTTTATTTGATGAGTAAACATCATAATTCCATTTTATTTTACAGTGTAGACTTCTGTGTTTTATTATTAAGAAAATACAGAATGGTGTTAATTTTTCTCAAGAGGCAGACAATCGAATGCGATTCATTAAGTAAGCGAGATCAGACTTTCTTTTTGTGTAATCTCCTATTTTTCCATTTAATGAGCCACACAGTTGTTGGCCTAAAATGCTGCGTTTAGGGTAAATAATCGCTGCATTGTTGCCTGCAAAGGACCACGCGTCGTATACTTAATCATTGCGACATTGAGAAGCAGCGAAGGGAGAAGAAGGCTCAAGATGTATTTGCTGGCAGCATTTAACCCAAGGCCAACATGAATCCATTGCGGCTGCTATCCGAGTCTGAGTTTTTTCTCCTTCAACTGAAAACTTTTCTTTGTTTTTTGTTTGTCCATGTGCAAATGAATGTGCAGCATTTAGTTAATTAATATGCAGTTTGTGGATAAGAGGAATGCATGTGAATAAATTTGAATGGCAGCACCTGGGCGAATGTTTAGCATCCTACATGTAGGACAAAAAGTTGTAGGATGGAAATGTACTTTCCAAGTACTCTTCTATTTATTTAAGGCCAAGAAATTCTGGTGAAAACTTTATAATTCAAATTCTTGGGCCACTTCCCACTTGAATCCTTCTAACATCTCTTATTAGGTTTCAGCTTTTAATTAAAATTTAAACACTTTGAGCTTATTGTTTTACCTTTGGAAAAGTGCCTGTAAACAAAGTTTGGCAATGACAAGCAGAACACAATGCTAATAAAGTAGTTTTGTAGCTTTCAATTAAGCCCAAAGCAATGTAATTTAAATCAATGCCTGTTCAAATATTTTTGTTTATTTTTTATTTATTTATTAAGAGCCTTTGTTTTCGCAAATTTAATAAAAGTACAAAAACGTGTAGGAAATAATTGGAAATAAATATTCTCAGAAAATATAAAACGAAAAATTTGTTTGACAGGAAAGTTTGTGCTTCGGGATATATTTTTCATGTATAAGTAAGATCTTTTGACAGTCAAGGATATGAAAAATCTTACAAGAAATTTCTTTGACAATTTGTTAACTATAAGCTCAAAGGGAAATACAATTTAGTTGTGGAAATTTCTTTGCATAATAAATTAAATGCATAAAAACATCGTAAAAAATTAATTTTAAGTAAACTGTGAACTTCAAATTTCAAGCAGGAACTTTAATTTAAAAGCTAAGGTATTTTTACTTCGTTGAGAAAATGACTTTGTAAAAATCTTTATTTTCGATGGCATAGAAAATCTGGTTCTAGAGAAATAAAGGCTAAAATTAGTTTGTAAGTAAAACTGTGGGCTAAAAATTTCAAGCAAGAAACTCTTGAATCTAAAACTGTTAAGGTATTTTGACAAGGTATAGAAAATGAATTTGTAGAAAATCTTTATTTATGATGAATTTTATTGTATTTAAGTTCTTACGATTGGTTGATAGTTCTAAGAAAAAATAAGGGCTAATAAATATACTGTGTAAAAGTATTGGGTTACGCATGAAAATGCTTTCAGTTTGCGGGCATTGTTAACGAATTATAAAGAATTTTATAAGTGGCTGTATAATATTTTGCACTGTTTGTTACCCTCTTACAATGGAGCTTTCTTTTCAAGATGTTTCTTTTGAATTCGCACGTCATAATAAAAGCCACTTTCCATGCATACTTTCCTGGAAAATGTTTTGACCAACTGCATTTCATGGATGACCCGTTAGCAACAGGGAATCCTTTCTCTTTTTCCCTTCTCAGACAATAAGAAATGCCTTTGTGAAAAATATTTTCGTTCGACAAGCCACATGAGAGGTGAGGTCCGTGCAGCAATAAATTAATCTTTTTAATATTCAACATGCTGCGGCTTATCGACATGGAAATCATGAGGATTTTCCACACCCAAGGATGCTAATAAAAAAGCCACTTGACATTTTGCTTTCTTAAGAAAAACGCATTTTTATGACACACGTTTTCCGCTTTGTTTTTGTTTCCTTAAGCGGTTATGTTTTTTTTTAATGCGCTTATTAAGACTTATTTGCTTACCTTGGAAATTTAATTTACAACTCGTGTGTGTGCAAGATATGCGCGTATTCCCATTTGGGGCGAGAATGTCAACAATCAATGCCAAGGGATTGTCGTTTCGAAGGGGTTAATTTAATTGGAATGGATTGATCTGCGATTCGATTTTTTGGGGCTGAGAGTTCTTTGGCTTTTTCGGTTTTCAGTGGAGATAATTCAGCACTTTTGTTTTCACGTTTTCGCCCCCAAAAGAACAAATTCCTCGGGAAGCTTTTTATCGATGCTGCTCACTCACACAGGCCAGAATATATTTAATATATTTATTTATAAATTAATGCGCTGCTGGCAGGCATTTCCACTTGATTATATATTCTTTTTGAAAACACTTTCTCTTTTTTTTCTGGTTTGAACAAACAAAACTTGGTTTTTACTATTATTTAGCGAGAGTTCCAGGTGAATATCAGTGCACTCTCACTCTCGTTTGCAGACACACTCGCTCTCCCGTGCGTTTTGGGTGATATTTTTAAGTATTTCGAAATCCGAATTTTCCGAACGCTTTTCCTGGCGCGAACACGTTGAATGCTGACAGCCAACTGTGCCGCCGAATTTTCCGCTTAGTTTTTCCGGCCTTGCGCCGCCAACAATGTTGCATGTTGCCATCAACTCGCAGCAATATTGTTGCAGAATGTTCAGTGGGCATGCGCCGCGGAAATGTTGCTAGTTTAGTCTAGGAAATTCATTCATAAACAAAACTGGCGCCTTTATTACTGCAAGTTGCATGTGTTGCTGCAACATCAACAGCAATAACCATTGCACCCAAGTGAAAGTGTCTGTCTGTCGGCTATTTATACGGCAGCCAAATGTCGTAAGGCGAACAATCAAGTTTTATACTCTCTATGTAATGACCACAACGACCCAGTTTGTGTACTGTGTACTGTGCATTTTGTGCAATTGAGGAACGCCTAGACACCCGTATATAATTCTCTTACCCGCCGGAAGTGCACCACAAAACTCACAAAACTCTGATGTGGAAATGGTGGTGCGGGGGCAAGTGAAATTTACTCACTGCTGCTGCTGCGTGGGTGGAAATCGCTCGAGGAAATTAATTTAATGTTTATTGTTTTTGAGGGGAAGGCACTTCTAAAGACACAGCATTGTGTTGCAGCGGAAGTGGTCGAAGGATAAGCCAAGTGTTTTTGCAAAATGCCATTTTCAAACATTTCTGCGACCGGGAAAACTATCTTGTCAGACGTCACAAGTCATTAGGGAACTTTTCTTTTATTGCATTGATGGGGCAAGATACTTTGAACAACTTGCGAAAGACTTAATAGAAATCAATGATGTATATTATTTACGAGTGCATCTTGCTGAATTTAAGCAATTTTAAGGTCTCTTTTTAAAAGGTTTTTAAAATGACATGACAAATATAAGCTTTTTTATTAATTATGGTGCATTCTTTTTTAGTTTGACTTAACGTTTAGTGTTCCCTTTTTTTTAAGTTTTGTTATGTTTATGTTTATTAGACATTTTTTAAAGCTAGCTGGTGTTATAAAAATCTTCTTTAAATTAAATATCATGTAATATTAGAGATTACACTTTATTTAATTCTGAAATATAATAAGAGATATGGTCAAAAACATAATCAATACTTTCCTTGTGTTTCATTCTAGATTTTTTCCCATTCGACTTATGTATTAGTGAGTGCATTATGCCCTTAAGGACCTATTTTCTTCCTTTCTACTCATCTCTGGGTGTATTAGCGAGTGTATGATGCCCTTTTAAGACCTATTGAACTTTACCATTTTCTTCAATGACATTTTGAACTTTGCAGTTATATGATGGATAAGATTTGCTGGCACAAATGCGCTTATAAAACTTGACAGTAAATTATCCTCCCACACTGTTTTTTATGGGTGCTCTCAGATTTCAGCGGTTAAAGTATTTTCACTGCTGGAAATGACTAAATTAAATTCAAGCAAAATACACATAATGTATGTCTTATGTACATTAATTTCTTGGCTTTCTGTGGAAGCCCTCTAACTTGATCCGTTGGTGGCATGTGCCAGAGTTTTTAGGCTTTTTCGGCGGCTGAAAAGCCATAGAAAAGGCGGCGAAACTTGCTGAGCTCAGTTCAGAGACAACGCCTTGGATTATGGTTCGCTGATTTATTTTTCCTTTGAGTTTTCCCCCCTTTCCTTCCATCCTTCCTGTACCTGTCAGTGCGGGGGTTTTCTTCTTTGGCGTGACAGTTGGAATATATATTTTTAATATTTTCATTTTCATTTCCCAATAAGACGGCTGCCTGGCTGGCTGACAGATGATGTTTCCTTCCTTTAAAAGACAACGATTTCGGAAATAAGAGTGGGGTCTCGTGGGCGGTCATGCCAATCAATCGGATGACGCGCCAAAGAGTTTTCATTTATTTCCCTCGCTTTTGACACTTTTACCGACCGGCGATGGCGATTTAAAAGTTTTCTAATAGAAACGCCACTGACCAAGCAGATCGTAACCTTTCGGGGCTTTCAGATTAATCGCACCGACATTTCCACTTGGCTTAACCTTTATGACCCGTCCCACTGCGGATTCAGGGACTCACTTGACTCGCACAATTACACAACAAAACCCGGCGACCAGAGACTCCGCCCACTGCCAACAAATTTATTGGCAGCTGACCAGAGGGAAAAAAACCAAAAAATAAAAAATAAAGGAAACGAAAACCACGGGAAAAACTTCATACGGTTTCAGTGGCAAATTTACGGGCGTAACACAAATATTTGCCACTTGCAAAATGTGCACAAAAAAATTTTTATCTTAAAAGAAAAAACATTTTAAGGTATTTTAAAAAGTACAAATTCGTATTATTATTATTATTATTAAACTATAATAAAAAAAATAAATTTTTCCTAAAAAAATAAATTAAAACTTGATATAAACCAAAAGTGACTGCTCTTCCAAAATGTGACAACCCTAGTGAGGTAACTGTTATACCAAAATTAGGCACCCTATAAGGTGTCAAAAAATAGTTTTTTTTATATCCAAGAGACCTTGCGTTTTTGCTGTCAACGAACTCGTATTATCATCATGTGCTAAGATTTTTTTTCTTGTTTTATTTTGTCTGAACATTTCGTAGAGTAAGCAAATTTATTAAAATATTTCTAAACAACAAGGTGAGTTCTTTAAAATATAAAGGTTACTAAAATTACATAATTTTGGTTTTCCTCATTGGTATTTAGAAGTGTATAAATGGATTCTCATTTCGATTCGACCAGCTCATCGATAACCACCGCCAGTTGAAGATCCGCCCCCTGCAGCAAGTAGCTCCTCTGACACGGAGAGTTTACAAGAGTATGTGTAGTTTGAGTCCTAGGCCTTAGTTAAGACGGGGCTCTGGTTTCAACTTCAACAGAAGGGTTGACGTTTATATTACAGCCCCTTCTTAAATAAATCCTAGGACCATGACCACACAAACTCTTGTTATCCTTTCCCTGGCGGAGGAGCTTTAGCTGCAAGGTCCGAATCTTAAGCTGCCATTGTCGTCATATTTACTGCTACTAATCATGTAAGTTGTTCTAAAAAAATATCAAAAAAATCATTTAAATAAAATTTAGAAATGCGTTCAAAAAGCTTAATAATTTACTGTGTAAACATTCAACTTCCGGCCTAGTTCGCACTCCTTTCTTTGTTGTTTTGTTTTAAAATAACAGAACAGGAAAAGTGGAAAAGTGACTTCAACGCAAATTCACATATTTTCATTTTCGGCTTCGGCTTGCAGAAATGCATTGCAAGATGCTCCTTTTGACTGTCTGGTTCTTTGCTTATTTGCTTTTGTTTTTTGCAGGCACCGAAAACTGAAGCTCTTGGATATGTCGACACTTTCCGACAGCTCGTGCCAGGCTTAAATTGGTTTATAGACGTACTTCCCACTTTCGATGCGCTTTTAAGGACCAGAGAATGGAGCACGGTGACTGCCAAGTGCCATAACCATGTGCCACCCAAGATGAATACATTTTCCAGGGCTTCGTTTTGACTGCCACAATCTGCGGCTCGTGACAGGTGGCAATTGATTTGAAATTGACATTCAGCCATAAACTAACTTTGAAAGGAGAAGCTGCAGAGAAATGAACCAAATTATTTGTGAATAAATTAACAAGTGAAAAAACTATCACGAATAATTTGAATTTGTTTGATCTAAAGGCTTTCATTTATCCTTGTCAAAGGCGATTTACATAATTGAATAACTCTTGCTCTTGAGAACATAAAACTACTCTAAAGTTGTATTCAAATTTCAGGACAGTTAATTAATTTAAAGTTTACTTTATTGCTAACTTATTTAAATAATTGAAAAGAAAATAAAGGTTGTGCGTTAGTTGACAGAGATTACATTTTCCTGTTATCAAATGATTAGCTTATCACAAGAATATAAGGTTAATAAAATAACAGCCACATTATAAACAAGAGCAGGAACAACAAAATATAATACTTAAATTGGAAATAAAAATGCTGTGATTACAATAATTTTATTTCATTTTTTTCTGTTTAAGTAAGCAGAGGATTAGGACCTCCCCCAATGCACTCAAATTTACATAAACTGACAAGTAGTTCCGACTAAGCGGTTTACCTGTGACCTCCTGGGAAAAAGGGGGTGTACCACCCGCTTTTGATTGAACACCCCTTTCAACTCGGTTATCAATTGACTTATTTTTTAAATATCCTACCGCAGGCCCAGAGCTTTGCCAAGTGCTCCATCAAAGTCGCCACTCAGGAGGCAGGATTCGGGGTCCAGGAGTGAGTCAGCCAATCCGCAGTGACCTTTCTGCATGGCTGCTTCTGGTCTGGCTGCTGGTGCTCCACTTGAAGGCTCGGGGTAATAAATTCAAATCGAAATCAAATACAATAAAAACTTGGCACATCAACAGAACTTGTCCCCGCAAAGTAATGGCTAAAAAATGAAAACCATCTGCGAGGATGCTTGACCATAATTAAATGTAAATGTCTGCACTTATATATAGCATGCAATAAAGTGCCGACAATCATAAACAATAACCCAGCAAATAAATAACGCATTTGCAGTTATAAATTCTCCTATGTGAGTCCGTGTCCTTTGTGCTGCTGCAAATGGCGGCCATTTGCATAAATGAGGGACTAAGGAGCAGCTACGTCATTGTTTGCAGTGCGTCTGAAAAGTTTTCCCCCGTCTGTAGAGGGGGTTCCCATTTTAGTTTTATCTCGATGCCGCCGCCATCGTTCCAGCTCCATACATTAACACTAATATGCATAAATTTGTCTGAAGGTGTGTGTATAATTTTTATGTTTATTACATCCCACAGGCAATTTTGAATATAATAAAAGTGTCGACAAGGATTGAGCCCTTAGGTTACCCTGTGTGCTCTTAAGCTAATTTGACTTGTTACCATATTTATACATATTTAAAATAATTTTAAACAGCTTAAACATGCTATTAATGAAGTGTATTTAAAAGTTTATGCTTAATTTTTTAATAATTTTCAAAACCAGAATTTAACTTATGTTTCAATGTTTTTGATTCGATATTTATTTTCAAAGTAATTTTAATAAAAATTGAGTAACATGCAATTTTAACAAAATATAAGTTGAGTGAATGATTACCTGAAAAAATCTATAATTTTTAGAATTAATATTTTTTTTACACTTTACATATTTTGTTCAAGAAATAAATGTTGTGTTTTAAGTAAAGGGAAAGGTCAAATAAAAATAAAATAAAATAATCACATCTTCATGTATATATGTCAAATAAAAAAATGGTGGATTATGTTTTCAACACCTCCCATAAATAACACTCCCCCGATACCCATTTTTTTTGTACACGTGAACCATCCGTGAGTGCCTGGTGGCCATTTGAGTGTCGCAACGGCGCTTGACCCAGAAATAACCCCGGATTGACCCGACTGCTGATGGCCAACTGGTGCCACACGCGCCGCTCTTATCAACTGGCAAACGACAGTTTTATGATTCGCCCGCTTATCAACTGCTGCATAACGCAGCGACCTTTGGTGGCTAATCAAGGAGAGCTTACTACCTTGTTGTGTGGGTGAATCCCGAGGGACACAGTGGCTCTGGCAAGCGGAAGCGGATGTGGCTCAGCTTACGCAGCTCGCAGCGTGTTCTTTGACAACCACCGAGGAGCTGCCCATAAATCAGCTACAACTTTTGACGGAAATTCAAGAAGGCACAGCGGGAAAGCCACAAACTCAAAAGGGTTTCCGCTGGGGAAAGGCTGAAATGAGCCGGTAAACTTAAGCTGCATCAATGAAGACGGTCAGTAAAATATATAAAAGGGATTTACTTTAATGGAACTGCAATTACCAGAAGTGGCCCATAACAATTACTATGATGGTTAGTTTAAGGAGCTTCCTCTGGATCTTTTTTACTGGAGGTTTATTTAGTATTTACTATGAAATTTGTACATTGTAGGTCATTCAAATTTGATTAAAAACACACCAGATTATACAAACTGAATCCAAAAACTTTGTTAAATATGGCTTAAGTTTTACCAAAAAACATATTCCAAAATAAACCACTGACAAGTTACATTTACTGTGTAACCAATACGAATATAAAATCCATAATTCATAAACCTTTAGTAATCCCAAAATATATGCACATAAATAAATAAAGTTCAAGTGGCGTTGTAGACTGGGTTCAAGCCAAAAGTTAACCCTGTGACCACAAAATATATTTTGTTTTGTTTTAGACCTGGTCTTTATTTACCTTTGTCTGGGACAATTGGGCGTATGTGAACTGTGATTTAACCTGCACAAAATGTAGTTTACCCGCAGAAATGAAGCCTTTTCCGAGCCGAGCAATCAGCACCTACATAGAGAAATTTTCTGAGTCACCCGCTGGGAGGTCCCTGTCCCTTTTTTTTTTTTATTTTTATTGTGGCACAGAATTTGGCCTTCCGTTCCGAGTTGGCAGTGGGAAAAATGGCAAACGGATGTTGTGCGCAACGAGCCGAGTCATGACATTTGCATAACAAATTCCATTTAACCCCCGCTTGATTTTCCCCTCTCTAAAAGCGTGGAAACATGTTTATTTTAGATCATTTCATTCTATTCGACCCGCATTCGGGCACTCCATCATAATTATGTGTCACAAAATACCGAAAAACTCAGCCATTCGCTCTTCATTATTCAATCATTTTGTTGCCACAGCCTGTGCGAATTTTGTTTTGGGGCTTTAAGCCTGAAACAGGGCGTTTCTGGCCAGGATTGAGGTGAGGAATCAAAGAGGGAGGAAGGGAGGGCTTGTTCAGTTCGTTGTTAAATCAAATCAGAGGAAAATTACTCGACCTCCCACGATACTACGGAATTTTAGGCTCGCCCAACAGTGGGTGGAAGTGTCAAGTCATTCGCAAATTAGAATAAATTCCTGTAACACAATTTTGCTAACGTTATTTAAAGATTCCTTAAAGAAGGAAAATATATTTTATTAAATTTAAAGGCAGTGAGAACTATTTAACAACTTTTTTTGCCTCATAGAAAACTTTAAAACTTTATGGAATACCTATTATACACTAAACACTTTAAGTTTAAATGAATAAAAATATCATTTATAAAATAGAAATAAATAAAATCTCTCAAAAACCTCAATTTAAGAAAATTTAAACATCCCTTTAAAACACTGTGCCACCGCTTTCATCGACCATACCGCCAAAAAACCCAATGACTTACGGGTTTTGCCATCTACCCAAATAATTCAACATAATTTGTCAGGTGAACGAGTGCGGGGCTTTGAAGTCGCTATTCTGGCATATGAAATCAACTAAGTCGGCTGAAATTTGTTTATTTGCTGGAGGTGATACATTCGCAGGGGTGTGGTATCGGTTGTGGGGTCGTAAAGCCCCCTAGGCAGGTGTTTACGAGCTGGCCCACCCGTCGTATACGTGACGGGATTGGTGGTTTTAGGGGCTTGGTTGTTCTTTGGCTGGGTAAAAGCCTTTTCTGCCAGGCAGCCAGATTTTAATTCAATTAACGGCGTAAAGGCTCAGGTGCACACGTGCGGCTTTTGACACGGGTCGGCGATCGGGTGACAGTTTTAGGGTATTTTTTTAAGGCAGCCCAAAAATGTAGCTAATCCTGGCGCAGGACAGTCGGTTCTTCGGGTTTTTCGGTGGAAATGCAACGCAGATCTGCGACCTTGGCCAGGATTTCGGTTTGAATTTCCACAAAGGGGCGGGGCAGACGCACAGGCACCCCATCATCGCGTCCTTGGAAAAGGGTTTCCCCGCTAAAGTCCACAAATCCGTATTTCCTTCCGGCCAACAAAGTCGCCAGCAACTTGTCGGATATATCGTTGTAGAGATCGAAGAGAGGCCCAAAAGCCAGTCTTTTTAGGCCATCATGGGGATCATCTTGACCGGATTTCTCTATTGTATCGCAGAGCTGCAGGATCTCCTCCAGAGCACGAACACTGGCCTCCAGGGCCCTCTGTTCGGAGAGACTTCCCGTCGGAGCTCTACCATATTCCTCCTGCGAAAAACTCCTCTTGGGCATCTCACTCACATTGTAGTGGGCAAATGGGTTAATCATCATCCAGTTTTGATGCTTCTCTGCCTCTTGATTAAAGTGCGTGATTTTCGAGGAGACCGACGAGTCCTGCATGTGGTAATTTTATGGTTTTAAGTAGAGAAGGTTATCTGCAGACCACTTACCTGGCTGGCTGCCATTTTAAAAATTTTACTAAAATTTTGAATGGGTGTTTGTCGAAAATATTTGCTGATAACCGACCCGGAGCCACTGCCTACTGTGTGTCGAGCTGGGACTCAAACAATGCAGCCATGTGTCAACTGTGTTGCCAATTTGGTTATTTTATAAACCTGAAAAGGGATTTTTAATAGGAATTTTTTAAAGTTTTTGTTAACATTAATGCTTTAAATATTATATATAAATTTTTTTTACTGAGCATGACAGAAAACTTTATAAGGTTTCTCTTTTTACCCCGCAAAAAATAAATTGTTTATTTAAATTAATTTAAATTCGACTTCACATTATTTACATGGTGTCAATATAAATATGATGTTGTTACAAAAATCCTTTAAAATTACTTTTTGTTTACCTTCAACAAGTAAGTAATTATGTAATGTTTATTTTTATTAAAAGCTTAATTCTGTTACTTTAAGCAATTTAAAGCTTGAGTGGAAAAAGCAAACATCTCACTTTATTCATACACAGCTTGTAAAATAAACTACTTTTAATTTCAGTAATTATCAGCTTTTTTAACAGCTCAATCCAACTAATTATGGCCATCAGTACATCCAGCACTGAACGCCACTGCCACATGCCACATGCCGGCAAACACACGCATCTCATTAGGGATCGGCTCAGTTGAAAACCGCATTAAAGCCTCCGCATCTCCGCATCATCAGCATTCGAAAGGCGCGAGTTTGCCCAGGGATAATCAATCAGAGTGTTGCTTAAACATCCCCATCACCCACTCATTGGTTGGTAGTGCGGCTTTAAGCCATATATAGGTACAGTCTATGTATGTATATAAGCCATTGCCACAGGCGGTGGCAGCCATGTGGCAAATGCGGCGGAAACAGCTCGCAAACTAGCTCCATAAATTTAAGCCTCGAATGGCGCGCAAGTCACCGGAAGTATTTGGAGCTCAGTGCAGCCGGAAATACAAAACAAATTTCCCAGAGACAGAAAGACCGAGTGGTAAACGCACAAAAAAAAATAAGTGAGGGAGAGGACTAGGCGAAGAAATTAATTAAACAAAACGAGGAATTGAAAGTCAGGAGATAATGAAAGCCAGTTTTTGTTAATCCAAAGTCGAGACTAAGTACTAATACTGAAATCCTATTGAACATGAGAAGAACTAAAAAATAAAAAAAAAAATTCCTTAAGAGAAAATTAAAAGTTGCTCATTACTCTATTGTTCTATTAAGCAATAATACTTCTCTAATCTTATTTTTCTACATACATAAAACTGTGTACCACAAACTAAAAATACAATTTCCCTTATTTAATCCAAAGCTTTAAATTCTAGTTGCAAATTTATTCGACCCATCCTTAAAGATAAACTTAAGATTTCCATTAGTTAAAGCCTGCAAGATGGTGGCACGGAATCAAACCAATAAAATCTATAATATCCTTACCCTCGAGAGCCTCCAATTAAATGCTGTCACACAATCTGCCAATCCAATTATTTTCTATCCGAGGGCATGAACCAATAGTTCCACTGACTGAGCATTAAGTTAAATCACGCTTTAAGCGAGGACTGTTTGTCCTCGAAGGGTATCAAAACTGTACCGGTGGTCTTTTTTCTTTTGGGGAGTACAAAACACAGAATACACTACATTTATACGCCCATTTCATGCAATCATTTCATGAAATGGGTGGATAAACACCATTGCATGTATTCGGCAACCACGAAAGTTGACTATGAATTCAGCGTCATTGCGTGAATGGGGGAGCTACCAACTTAACACTGTATAAATTAGGTGGCAACGAAATGTGAACGTTTTTACTTACACTTTTGCCAAATTACACTTCTGGCAACTCTGCTGACATAATACATGCATTCGTCTCTAACGTATAAACAGGGGCTATTTTTAATTCACGCATTCAAGAATTCATGAAATAGCATAGTATAAACTAAGTAACAGAGAACCAGAAACAAAACAGACAAATGGCAAAATGGCGCCACTTCCACATCCGTTTAGCAATAAACATTAATGCGCAATTAATGCTGGTGTCAGACGCTGACTTTGTTCTGTGGTGTTGGTGGTGGTGTTGGTGGTGGGCAGTTTCCCCATTCTCCCCTCGCTTTTCCACGATTTTCTCAGGTCCCGTTGTCTGTTGTTGATTTTCTCCACTTCGCTGTGATTAACGTTTGGCGCCTCGTCTTAGCCTTTAGTTATTTATGGCTCGGCATGACAAATGAAATCAAGTGGGCACAGGGCAAAACTTAATGCAAAGCAGCTTATTTTTGGGCCAGTCTTTGAAGTCTGCGAATCCCGACGGTGTTTGTCCACCCACCGACTCCCCAAAATGATGGAGTGTCCATGGGAAATATTTGTAGAGCAGCTTACGACCTCAAAGACCGGGGATTGTTCAATATGTTCGAGGGGCGACAGCTTGACATTAGTGATGGAATGTGTACCCAAGTTACTTGAACTTACTTACTCTACAGAGATTCAGGGAACTAAAATGCCTTTATAGCATTGGACAGTGTTTAGTAGTATATTTTAATGAGAAACATAAAAACCTTCTGATATTAAGAAAATTAAAAATTAAACACAAAAAGGTTTCAAAAAATATATAGTTGAGTATGGAAATGGTTATTATATATTACAAGACTGCTTATTTTCTTAAATATTTTGCGTTTGGTTATATTTTGGATAGATGTATTTACATCCTCAAATACATATTTTCTAATAGAAATAAACCCTTTCTCATCACTATAGTTGTACAAGTAAGCCTCGCCAGCTGTCAGAGTGCCAAGTTGCTTCAACTTCCGATTGTTGGCAACATGTTGGACTGTAAGCTGCATTTTCCCTTCGACGGGAAGTGTCAGTGGCAGCTGGAAAACTCCGCCCCTTTGTCAAGAGCCACTTAAGATCCGACCATGTCTGCATATGGCCTCAAAGAATTTATGGCTTGTTTGTATTGGCCCGCGCTGAAAATCCCCGACGCATTATTCAATTTGCTGCTGGCTGTAATGTAAAACAATTTTCCGCAAATGCACCAAAAAAAAAAATAAAACAAGGAATAAAGGAAAACTGTCTCGCCTGGGTGAATTTTATGTGTGGCACGTTCGGCCATAAATTTCCCGAGGTTGAGTATTGGATATACAAATTGCTGCTTAATCCGTTGTTTTCATTGAGCAGGAGACAAATTTATACTCACACATGATAAACGCCCCATACTATACAAAAAACACGACTATTTTTCGAGATCTCAAAATTAATCCTGTTTGTACATCTATCACTAACACGCCACCCGTTAAAACAAGACTCCTTTGAGATAAACAGACTTGCTCTAATACATCCACCTATGACCAAAAACTTAAAAATTGCACCCATCTGACAATTAGATACTGCGCCCCCAAGCGGTAAACTCATTCAGACATAGACGTTTTGACACTCCATTTCTCTTGGTATATCCAATTTCACAAAAACACTAAAAAACATATCAAAAACAGTTAAACACCTGTTTATTTCGTTTCTCCTAGAAACACATTATGTTTAACATCCTTAATATCCACTGATCTTTGCATCGATTTTGCTCCATTTCTCTTGGTATACCTTTGGCCCTCAAAATTTGTGTCATTTATAACTTTTGGCCAAAACGACAAAGCGATTTATTTTGTGTTTTCCCTCGGTCTGGCTCCAGTCAAAGTTTGATAAATGGACGCATTCCGCTCCAGATTTTCCTTTTGCATACTAGAGAAAAACCAAAGAAACCCGAAGGGGACATCTGGCCGATGCATTTTTTCAGCTTCATTTGGCAGCTGCTGTGTTGGTCTGGTTTATGGCCCTTTTGGCCTAGTCGGTCTGTCATAATCAGAGCGTTTAATATCACCGATGTGCACTGAACGGGCAGCGAAAAATCAAATCAACGTTTGGCAGGACAACAGACAGCTGATGACCTCGGACATAAACAAAAACAAGGGAAAAACCAAATCCAAATAAACCAACTCCGATCACAAAAAATTAGCCAAGTCAACATGAAGTGGGGATAAAAAAAGGGGGAAAAGCATGGCCACAATGTTTTTATGTCCTTTTGTTGTGGCAGCTCTTCTTTTTTTGAAAAAAAAATCCAAAAAAGTATGCAACAGCCGGTGCGGGTGCTACACTGAAAAATAAATATCCAAACTAAAATTATTCCTTAAAAGACTTTTAATTTTATGACTCTTATTTCTCCCGTAAAATTGAAACTATAAAAATCTCAGATAGTTGAAAGTTTTCTGATGTTATCCGATTTTGAAAATGGGCTGTTATGTCCTCGTAAATCAAACAATTTCTTTCCATGCATAGTGTATGTGTTTGGGAGCATGAAAAATTGCTAGCCTGTCGCATGGATTTGATTGACACTTTTATTGACACAGTGTTGCCCTTGTTGTTGTTGCCAAGGGTTTTATGACCTGGCAATGAACGCGAAAGCCTTTAAGCCAATCGACGGCATTCAATGAGCTTGTATACGGGTAGTTTTCAGCTTTTGTAACACATCAACTGTAAAACCCATCCATATACAAATTTGTAAATGCGTTTTCATATTTTTATGGGCCATCCAAACTTGATTTTTTAATACTTTACGTCAATCAGAATTAAGGAAAAGTCATAAAATGTTGCACAAATATTATTGCCAAACGAATGTGGGTATAATATTTGTTATTATTTTTGCCAGCAGGAACATGAGTTTCCATTTAATTGGAAATACTGCCCTTCAAAAAGTGGAATATAAATCCATCTAGGCTTTAAACGAATTAAAACCAAAAGTGGTAGGGGCTTAAAAGTTTACTTTTTTACATATAAATCTCTACGGATTTAAGTATTAACTTAATTGGTATTATTTCTCCATTGAAATTTATTGTATTTATTTAAGAAACAAAGGGAAATGGCACAAATGCACTTTGGAGTGGATTTTAAATTATTTATCTTTGGTTTTGAGGCCATTTCAATGGCCTTAAAGTTTATTACTGATACGCACTGTACAACAATGTTTTAAAAAAATGTAAAACTTTCTACATAAACCAAAGAATTAAAACTATAATAATTAAAAATTTATTATAAAGCTGAAAGACATTGAAAAATAGGTTTACCAACAGTTTGTACAAAATTGAAAACTAAAAAATCTGATTAAAAAATTCTTTGCTTGAATATCCTAAGGATATTTTCGTAAAGGGTTATTAAAACGACCAGCTTATTATAGCCCAAGCTCGGCAATATTTGTTTCTTATGATCCTGCACTAATATCCCGACCAGCAGCCGGTAAAATGTCGGTCTCGCCATGAATTTTCGTGGTCGCAACTTTGCCTTTTTATGCCTGCTACCGGAACGGAACAATGGAGCGGACCAAGGGCAGCGAAAGTGGCCATAAAATATGACATTTGCTAGCCTTTTGTTAGCACTGGGCCAACATCGGATCTTTGGGGGAATAATTCCGGGGCAGGGAGAGCTGCAATCGGCTGGCAATTAATCAGGATTCATTTGCACTTAATCGTGGCCATGATTTGCACGCAATTGGCCATTAGATTCCATTATATCAGGCTTTCGCTTATTCAATTTAATTTTCATTAGCCTAGTGCCATGCGGTCATCGACGAGCACCAAATTATTTTTGGGAGCCCTTGGTAGGACGGGAGGACGGGAAAATGGGAATAAAAACTCATTTTAATATGCGTAGCCCAGCAACGACCGCTTTTCTTTGGCCATTTGCGACTCCTCCCCCCGCGGACTTAATTACGTATTTAAATTCCTACTGCGCGGCCTCGGAATAGCGAACAAAAAAAAAAACCAGCAAAACATAACAGCCAAGAAATAATATGGATATTCTGGGCCTCAACTTGCAGGCCGTAGTTATGAGATACCATAAACAAGATGGCGTCAAAACAAACTAAAATGAGAGTCCTTTCGAGTGAGTCCTCAAATACTCTAGGGAAATATCTCTTGAGAGTCAAGGACACAACCATTAAAAATGTTAGTTTATACAAACAAAAGATTAAATTTAATAATGAAAACAAGGGCCAGCAATTACAAATTTTTTAAATATTTTGAATAAGTTTTTAAAAGTATAAAAAATATAAAAAAAACCTCTGTCTATTCCTGTAATACTTTATGTTAAATTTAAAATTGATTTGTTTTATAAACCTTATACAACCTTCAATCATTACTAATCTTACCCTTTAAGTAAGTGTACAAAAATATGTCCAAGGTCATGCCTACTGTAACTCTTAAGTGGCAATCAACTGGATGTGTACAAATCATAAAAAAAAGAACAATTTATTGTTATGTTACTGAACCACAAATGAATTTAAAGCACCATTGTCATATCCTGGAACAATATGACATAAGATTTCATAAGGGAAATAAACTTGACGAAGCTTTATGAGAATGCAAAAAAAATAAAACGGAAGAAAATATTCAGGAAATTATTAGCAAAAACTTATTCATTTGAATGGCATAATGTCACTTCTTTGAAGAAAACTCTTTCATATTTTATATCTGAAGCAAAGTTTATAGGCGAATCAAACTAAGTTAATTTATTCCTCACTAACAAAGTTTTTGAAATGTAGCTGCGTATTTCCGTTTTTATTGAAGACATTTTCCCCACTAGTAAAACTTAAAAGCATTGGTAAAATTAATAATTTGTAAACTTTTAGCACATCAGTCGTTGAATGATAGGCACTTTGAAGAATACATAAATTTTGAAACGTGTTTAAATCACGAAACTGAATTTTAGCATTAATAAACTACGCATTAATAAAATCTATGATGTGATTTGTGTAAACAAACGCAGAAAACTAATTTGACTCGTTTTTGTAAAACAATTTATGCTCGTTTATTGTGTACAAAATTAAGTGGATGTTGATTAATTGACAACACATATATTCGTTTCCCATTTTAATTAATGTTTCCATAGAATCTCGTTAAACTTTTTAAGCAGCTTTAACTGTACAAATGAAATTGTCTTTATTTCGTCTTGAGCATAAAACATTAAACATTTTAACAGCATTTACTAAGCCCATTTAAAAAGCGTCTTTATTTGCAGCAATTGCTTAATTTTATATGCTTTCGCGTGATACACAAATACACAGCCATTCCGACATATTTGAAATTAGTTGGTATTACACAGGCATTAGGGATACCTCATCGCATCTGCATAAATTTACGGCGGCTCTGAAAATTGCTGGTTGCTTTTATGTGCGCTGCAATTTTCCTTCAATTTTCCCTTAGCTTAATTTACGCGCTGCGGCTCGGTTCCCTATTGATTTATTAAGGCGCAGGCCATTCACGCCCTCTCATAACTGCCTTCCTGTGTGTGTGTTTGGCTGGGTTCTGTGTGTGTTTGAGTCATTCATTCATTGTTCGCTCACGCATTTCCCAGCTTTCGCCGTTTTATGGCCCCCAGTCTGGTTTTCCCGCCCAGTTTTCCTTCCGCTTCGTTCCGCTTTTTCCTTTCTCCGTTCTCCTCACCGCGCGCGCAGCATTGATTCATGTTAAATTTATGCAAATTGCCTAGTATTCCGACTGCCAGGATAAGGCTCTTCCACACCAATTCACGTCTAAAAATAGTCTACACAAAAGAAAATATTAGCAAAATATTATAACAATATAAAGAACTGATACGCCGACGGAATTTCACGGCACTCATAAATATCAATCAATAAAGTCTGGGACCAGCATAAATAATTATTAAAGCACGGTGTTCAACGTTTCTCTAATGGCTCATTACGTTTATTATTAAGTATCAACGGCCATTTATCTTGTCATTAGATAGCTATTTTTGTTTTGAGTAATAAATATTGTGATAAAAATATAGAAAATAAAAACAAAATTACAATACAACCTTAAATTCTGAGTTTCTTGGTAAAATAGATAACCATATTAAATTATTTAAGGATAAATGTTTATTTGATCTATGGTTTACCTTTTGAATATGATTTTACACTTTTTTATCATAAAACATTACATTATTGTGATTTTAAGTTCTCATTTTTCTTTTAATTATTAAAAAAAGACTTTGAATAGTCTTAAAAATATAATTCTTTCTTCAGCCAGATAAATTTGTTTTAATTTACAAGAAATTACATCCCCTGTGTATAAATTTGATCCAAAGTCCTTGATTAGCTTGTCCCGAAATTTAATTTGCTTTTCCCCCGAAAACAGAATAGACACTGCCTTCAAATTAAATGGTTAATTGCTTGCAACATTTAGCTGCAGCTGGCCTTGTTTACCCCTCGGCGGACGGGGCGTATACGTCATCTCCACTTTGCGCACATCAGTTGCCAGCGAGTTGAGACGAGGACAACAATGGCAGGACCTCTGATTGGCAACGCGGGGAGTTCGGCTTTTGGCTGTTGGTGGCATACAGGAATAACCGCTTTTGTGCTTTATGGTGGAAACATGTCGCTAGTCGCAAGTCGCTATTTTCTTGGCCAGAAAAGCCAGTCGATGACGTGGTTGAAAGAGTCCTTCGGCCTGAAGGTCAATATACTCGCAACTCCGCTGTGAAAATGTTTGCGGTGAATTTCGGTCGCCGCGGTTGGGTTGTAAAATCAATTCCCTGCGGCACCGCACCACCCCCATTATCCTTGTCAGCTGCATTTCCATTGCATTGAGCGGTTGAGCGATGGCTAAATCTCATTTTCCCCAGCACTGACAAGGCTAAAGCGACTGAAATTCCAGATCTCTGGGTAACGCAGCGAAATGTAATTACTACAATGAAATACGAGACACTTGACCCAGATTACAGCCCCCTGGCACCTTTGAGAAAATGTGACTTCCGCACGTTTTGGTTAAGCGGAGGGTGAAAGGCTTTTCCCTTTCTTTTATATTTTTTTTTGCGCCCTCACAAAGGATATGCCCAAGTAATGAAATCCCGGCCAGACGCAACACTACTGCCTCATAAAGGGCAGGAGCAGAATTATTGCATGGCTTGCAATATAGTAGTTGTTGGCCGAGGTCAATGTGTTTTTTGTTTATACTCCGGCCCATTGCCCACCGCCCCCCATTGCCACGCCCCCTTCCGTGAGCCGTAAAGTTGGCAAGCCAACGAGAAAACGTGAACGCTTTACGTGCAACTCAGCCGTATGCACAGGGGAAAATATAACCACAAATGGGCCTTAAGTTTAGCATGTAACCACAACAAAGTAGCCACCATAATTGGTTTATTAAATAATAAAATTTATATTTATATTTTATAGCTTATGTTATAGCTTTATTAACACCTTTCTTTGGCATGGAGAGGACTATAAACTTAGTGATTTATTTACAATTTTAATTTACAATTTACAATTTTAGTTTTCTTATATCCTTAATAATTTTTAGTGTTATATGAATGTTAGTTTTCTAATAAAAGGCATTTTGAGACTTTTTTTATTAAAAAACTCGTGAGTGTTTGAAATTAGCGTTTTGTTTAGCGACTCCAAATAAATAAATAAATAAGGAAAAGACAGAAAGCTATATAAATCAAAATAATACAGACAGACTTCCCGGAAATGTTGTCATCTTTCCAAAAGGTCATAACTTTTTGCTATGTTTTTTTATTATTATTGACAGTATTTTAGCTAACACAAGTTTTATTTGTTTGTTTTTGTTTTCATTTAAATTCTTCCAAGTATAAAAATGTTGGTATATGGATCATTTTAGTGTTTTTTTGTTTCACTGCACAAGTGAAACCTGTCATACATGCGAATACTCCGGCTCCAAATGGAAAGTTACGCACTTGAGGGGGGAAAAAGGATATGGGATGGTGGCGTCGCTTGGGGCCATCATAACTTCTGCTCCAGGCCAGGCCAACTCCCATTTGGCTGTCGCCTGTTCTTGGGCTCAGACATTCCCATTGTCCATAAATCAAATGTTTCTTTGAAGTTTCTGCTCGTTTGCTGTGGCCCCAGATAAATGAAACTATATATACTATAGAGCAGGAAAGGAAGTAGGGATGAGCAGAGATGAGTTAGCTACTTTGTAGTACTTTGTAAACTATTGGGTCTTTAAATATATAAAGAAAATATTTATAAACATTAGCAAAATAGATACATTAAATTTTCAAATATCTAATAACAAAGGAAGCCGAAAAGGTCACCATGTAGTTTTGTTTACATTGCAAAATGCACTTTCAAAATATCAAAATTTTTCCTTGAACCTATAAAATTTAAATGATCCCCATAATTTTATATACTAATCATGTAAACACCACTGTGAAAGGCAGTTTACTTACTGAAAATTAGCACCGGAAAATGTGCACAAATAAATAGAATTGAATTGAGTTGAAAATTAGCAGGAAATGGTTCGATCGTAAAATGTATACACCAATTGAAAGGTATCGCTTTAAGAGGTTGTGCATACTAAGAAAAAATGGGGGTGAAGCAAAACATACCCCTCACCCGCCTAAATTACAGGGTGCAGGCACATGAAAAGATATTTTTTACTCAACAAAAACATGGCAACTAAAATTTCATGAATACTCTATGAGCCAGAGACTTCCGGCTGGAGCGTGTTGAGCCCCAAGCACTTTTGCCTCAGTGATTTGGCAAACTTTTTTGGCGCCAATCCGTGACTGTTGCGGCGCTGAAAAAAAAATATTCAAAACTTTTTCGCGTTCAGTGGTAAATTGAATTAGCCCCCGGTAAAAGGATGGTGAATATTCTGGGGTGCGTGGCTTCCGCTTCCCTGGCTCCATGGCTCCAAACGAATGGGAATGGTATTCGAGAGCCTCTGAGTGATGGCCCCACGATGATAATAAAAGTGTAGCACTGGGCAGGAGGGGGGAAATGTAAACACAAGTTTGTGCCACATGTGTGACGAGGCACAATCGACTCGACTTGACTTCAAGTTGCACAACAATGGCCGGCTTTCTGGCTCTAGTTAATTGACTTGGCCCCTTTGCTGCTCTGCTACGAGTACATACGGAATATGCATGGGGTTAATCGCCCAGGATGCGGCATATATATGCTCCAGTTGCCAGGCCAGGAAGATAGGGCACGAGTCTAAAGACCATTGTGTGACTGACATCTTAATTAAAATGACTCATACGCCCCGTAGTCGTTGCCTCTAAGCACATTTTTTCTGCAACATTTCACGGCGCACACAACAAGTGTCTTGGCCACATGTTGCTGGCAGTTTTGTTTGTACACAAATGCTTCCCATTTCTGACTACCTCAAGAATAAATCCTAGGAAAATATAAATCTTTTCCCTTACATTTTAAATCATTTTCCTGGTCAAACACTAAAGACATTGAATAGATAAAGTATTTTTAGAAACTGTACTCAATTAGTTTTTGTTTAAATTTATTTTAAACAAAATTTCTTCGACTTTTTTTTATTTACTCAAACATTTTATCAACATTCCGATCTATTTACTTTTCAATTGCATTTTATAAACAATTATCAGCGAGTAAAAATGTTGTTTATGTTTTTGTTTTGTGATCAGTTTATACCTGAAAATTTTCTAGCAGGTTTGTTGTTTACACAAAATGTCTACCTACCTCAAGTAGATATTGTATATATCTCAAAAAATTAGGTTTTTTACCCAATCTTTTGTTAAATTGTCCTTCTTAATTTTTTAAATAAATAACAACAAATTTTAATAATTTCTGCCCTACATAGGCCATTAGTTATGTTAAAAAGCAAACATTCTGACTACCTTGGGTACAATTTTCGCTTTCCTCTCACTCTCTCTGAAAAACTGGCTGCCATCCAACCAGAAGAAGACACAAAATCAATCCTCAGAAAACGAACTCAAATAGTTTTTACCTCATTTTCTTTTGGCTCATTTTTTTTTTCATTCTTGTTTTTCCCCAAAAGCAAATAGTTTTTTCCCCATTTTGTTTTGCTAAATTTCTTTTGGCTTACATTTCCGCCGCTGGCTCATTGACTATTTGTTAATTTTATAAATAATTACCAGCAATTGGAAATGATTATTCTGCTTTGGTTTTTGGCATTTATAGGGCTTGCTCATTGTTGGTGCCCATGTCTCACCAAATGTCCTGCGGCAATATCAATTAACTTGAATGCTAAATACAGGCACGAGCTGCGCTAAATTGAGTTTCAAGTACTTTTCCTGCCACCTGTGCAGACATTTTCCACGAATTGCTCATAAATTTGATGTTAATTACCCGAGGACGTACACAAAGGACCCGCTTGCCAAAACACGTGGCTGGGTTTAAGCCGTCTCTTTCGGTAGCTGACATTTTGACACTCGAAAGCGTTTAAGGCGATGACTTTTGCGGTGACCTGTTAATGAAAATAGTCGAGTGCAAGTTATAATTATTTAAAAGTTTGCTTGGATTTGGCACAAGTTGAGAGAGAAAAGTTTCGCTGCAACTACTATTCGTGCATGGAATAATTTAGGTGGTAAACAATTTTCAGAGTAATTAATGCTGGTATTAGAGCCAAAAGCAATGGGTAACTTTTTGCAGCAGAGCAAACGTAAGTGATTTTGAAGAGATTTTTGCTTGTTTAGTAAAATGCAAAACTTTTTTCTCACGTACTTCAAGTTTTAGTTTTAAGAAAAACTTAGACATGTCTTAAAAAGGGAGATAAATCAGTCATACAAAAATAATGAAAAATATTCTTAAATTTCACAAACTATTTTCATAAAAAGTTAATAATATCAATATGCTATAAATTAAATGTGTTCATAAATTAATGAATAATAAATGAATAAAATATTAAAAACAAATATAATTCCGTCATTTATGTTCCGTTAATTAACTTAACTGTTGCAGATGTTTGATGGCTAATTTCTGAGTAATTATTAGCAATTAAACATCAAGAGTGTGCTTGTGTTAAAGCCCCATCCTAATGCATTACAGATTGAAACAGGCAGAACCTCTTTTGTGTGTCCTACACTGGCAAAAAAAAACTAGAAAATCGGACAAATTCAGGCTCGAATCAACTATTTTTCCTAATGAAATGCAGTCAATTCTGAAAATAGTAAATATGAATACGTTTATAATTGATTTTAATCAATTATGCCCATAGTTGATGTAAGTATGTTCAATATTAGAATCGATTATGGACAAAGTTTTTTAAAAAACTCATTATAGATTCAAATACCTAAAATTATAAAAACATATAAATTTAATTATGCCGCATAGTAAATTTAATTATGCCCATAGTAAATTTAAAATGGTAAACATTATAAAAATGTTAACTACTAATTGTTGTCAAAAATGTATTGTTTTTGCCTTTGTCAAACAACATAATTTTTTTAGGTATATACCTTTAATATAGCTTAAATTTAAGACCATTTTTATGTGTACTAATTTAAAGTTAAAGCTTATTGGTATAATTTGATTTATATGAAAACTGAAATTTAAATAGATAAAGAGAGGTATATAATTAATTTTAAACATAAACATAATGTATAAAAACTCACACTCAATTTGACTCGGCTGGGACTCGATCCTCGGACCTTCGGACTCGTTCGCGCGACCTTTAACCACTGAACTACGCTCATAGCAGAGGTTGGTCTTAGCTAAGAACTGAATCGCTTTGCTTTTGGAAAAACGTGTTCTGTCTCGTCAAAATTTATGAGTATATACATTCTTAGTTCTTCAGTCTGAAACTACTTTGGAAAGTTTCTATCTTTTCAGTTAGCGTAAAGGATTTATAAAAACAAAAGTTGTGTCGTTTATGAAAAGAAAAAAAAACTCGACCCTGCCAGGGATCGAACCCGTGTGAAACTAACCTAACTCTTTTGTGTCCTCTCCTTTTACCCTCTGAGCTACGTTTAAATATATAAAATATTCAATTTGTTTACAAGACAACATTGATTTTACTATATTGACTGCTACTATTTAAAATATTGAAAACAACCATGGTTCACTTTGTTTTCTAAAGTAAAATATATTTAAAATGTTCACAAAACATCTTTGATTCTGTTATTTTTTTCAACTATTTATAATAGTAAAATCTACCACGGCTCATTTGATTTTATTATGGTAACCTTATTTCTATTAGGTGTCACTTTGATTTGATTATTTTCATAATTGACCTATGGTTTGATTATGTTTTCTACTAGAATCAATGATTTTTGTAGTTGAATCGGGAATGAAAAACTATGCAGGAATCAATAATAAAAACTTTAAATCACTATGCGTTTTTGCCAGTGTAACCAAAAGCGAATTGTAATTTCCCGACACGTTGCCACATGTTCTGGCCATTAATTCGGCCAGTAGGCATCATAATTGGGCGGCACCTTGTAATGGCCAAAACTGATTTCCATATTAATTGCTCATTAGCCCCCGAGGTGCGGAAGTGTTGCATGCTCTTGGCCCAAGTGCATTAACATGCGGCAATCGGTTGACCAAGATTACGCATACGCAGCGTGGCCAATGAACGGTGTTGCTGACAGGGGACAGGGGAGTTGCTAACAGCTTTGCGGTCGTGCGGTTATTGTGGTCGAACAAATATTATTGCTGCCGCAAATTGAAGCCTGCCTGCCACGAACAGAAGACAAGTGCCACAATCCAGGGGTGAAAATTTGGCCATAAATCAGTTTGCGGATAGCCCTTGCCTGGGAAAAGTTGGGCAACAGATGCCCAGGATCTCGGGACTAATGGAAACCGCTGGCTAATGATGCGTTCTCGAGCTGAAATTAAATATTAATATTCAATTAGAAGAACGTTTATTGATTTCCTTTTTGGCTTTTGTTTGTTCTCGGTCTTTTCAACGGAATGTTTTGATTAAAAAAAATGAAAAATTAAACGGCCAACTGAAGGCTCATCTGCAGGCGATGCACGTTAGGACTTTTTATTACGGCCACATGTCGCATTTGCCCAACACAATGGACCAGCCGGATGATGAAGGAGCGTGTATATAATGCCACAACTATGTAGCCAGCTGGACGGGCAGTGGCAGTGAAGTGGAGTCCCATTTTTTGAATAATTTAATGAGCTGGCTGGCGACGGCGGCGTATGCGCAATATTAAATCCTGGCGACCGCACATTTATCATCAACCCATCCTCACACACACAGACTCCACATCCCGCATCCCACATCCACATCCTCGTCGGCACGTCAGTTTAATATGTTTTTAATTGTCCTCCACTGGCTGGGAGAATCTACTTGGCTTTAATGACCTCTTCCCTGCGGGAATGTCTCCTTTTTAATTTTTAATGTCGCCCATTAAGGCGGAATTGTGTATATATCAGGAAGAGCTCTGAGTTAATTAATTTTTACAACCAACAACGCCAGTTGGCAACAAAATTTGGCGATAAATCAACTGATAATGTCGGCACATTTAGCGACAGTCACATCCCCAAGCCCAAAGGCAACATTGTGATAAACTTTTAGCCATGTTTAGACGAAGTTCGCGATTGACGTGCGCGGGCACAAATCAAAAGACAACAACTTGGCCCGGAGGGTTGGTAACAAACTTTTTTCTGGGTCAGCGTGCGGAAAACCTTTAATCAGCAACTTAATGTGTGGGTTGTCCCATTTTCTTTGGGGTAAACAAAATGGGAAAAGGGGACACACATCTTGTTAGAGTTAAGTGACAATGGAGGGTCAAAGTTTACATATGTACGACTATGAGGAGAACTCACTTAATAGTTGGGACTTACTCAAAAGGGGTTAATGCAATTTCAGACGGTTTTTGTTGATTTTACTTGGAAAAACATGGGAGGAAAACATTTTTTTAGGCTCTTAGAACTTTTCGATTGAATTATTAAATTAGTATTTTTCATTTAAAACGACTTGCAAGGCTTTAAATTTGTTGATTAAATTCGTTTTCATTTATCCCAGCTATTTGTTCTTAAAAGTAAATTATTTCTCGTTTTCAATTCCAATTGTCAAGTCTGTGCAGCTTTCCCAACAATATGTTGGCCAATTTATTATCCCATCAGCCACAAAAGCCATAAAAGCCGTTCTGGGCTTAAAAGCACAGACACAACAGATGGTTTAGATGGGGTAGAATGTTTTCAGTGTATAATCTATAAATTGTAGAGCTTGGAATAAAATATTGCAATTCAGACACATGGGATACAGTGTAAAAGCATCAAAATAAATCTCCCTGTTTTGTTAAAGCCATATTCATTGGGGGGCGGGGCCGGTGTCCTTGGGGGTTTCTTTCTAATAGATAGCTGCGCGAACAGGGCCTACTTATTTCTTGCTGCCCTGGCTGCTCTGCTGGATGACATCGCAAATTTTATCAAATGCAGACTCCAGGCTGTCTATGAACACCTTCCCATCGGCCTGGTTTTTGTATGTTGTGACAATGGCCCCGGCAAAATCGTTCTGAATTGAATAGCTATAAGAAAAAAAGGTTATCAGCTGACAGCAATTGAACAATTTGTCCGGGAATTTTGATAATAAATTCTCAATCTTGACAGACGTCGTCTGACTTACCCAATTCCAAAGCCATTCTTGACCACTGGACCAAAGGAACCCGCTAGCAGGGCATCCGAACCCAGGGTTGAGGTACTGATGATGTTGTTGTTAATGCGCTTATAAGCCTCAGTCTCGTAGAGATCGGGAAGGGGTATTCCCTCCTTTTGGGCAGTGTGCCGCAGGGCGAAGAGATGACGATCGAAGCCCTGGCCCATGGCCGCCTCTTTGGTTAACTGGCCATGCACCTTGCTGCACTTGTCAATCATTGCTCGCAGCTCTCCGGCACTGGGTTTTCTCCTCTCCGGCTGCAGAACAGCCTCGCAAAAGTCCTTTGTGGCATTTGTGCAGGGTCGCATCGTTTCCGTGCGCCCATGTCGGAAGGCGGAGGTGCTGCAGGACTCGTAGCTGCCCACATAGCCACTATGAGCCTGACGATAGGCCAACTGGAAAGACAGCTGGATAATGGAGTCGGGGCTCAGGCCAAACTGCTTGCAAATGGGCTTGTTTATATGCGGATACTTGAGCACATTCATGTCCAGACTATCCACAATGCTGGCATTTTTATTGTAGGCCTCCGAAACCGCCGACTTGGTGGCCTCGTCGATCTCAAAGTTGATGGGTCGCACATTGCTAAAGTCCCCTTCGGCAGGAGTGTGAACCGTTTCCGTGGACACATATGGCTGCTTTAGGGTGTCCTTGTACAGCTCGTTAAAGTAGCGGAGCACAGCCACGCCATCGCCCCACGAGTGCTCAAAGTTTATGGCCGTGGTGCCGTCCGCGCTTATAAGGAGCGAAATGGATTTGTCAAACCATCTAAGATTAAGGGAAAAATAAAGGGGTGAAGAAGATATTTATACTCAATTTGGTTTTCATACCGATTCTGCGCCTTTCCCGCCAGTAAATGCTTAAGCAGAGGCTCCTGGTTGTCCTCCTTGAAGACTCCATCTTCCTCACCATCCAGACAAACGCAGAATAGCGCAGCATCCACCTCGCTCTGCAGGAGATCTGCATTCTTTGGGTTGGCTACAAACTGCTCTCGGCTCCTGGCCCACTCATCTCGCTGTCCGGATGTGAGAACACCCAGTGGAACGCTGGCTGCCTCGCGATCTGCGTCCAATTTGAGCACAGCTCTCAGCCTGCCCAGAATCACACTGGGACTCTCTATGTAACCACTAGAGTCCAAGACATTCACGGCGTACATGTGCCCGCGACGCATCACCAGGATGTGTTTGGAGTCCGGGGACTGGACCAGCTCATCCTTACCGATCCTGGGAATCCTAGAGGTGCCAAACAGGCGGTTATACTGGCTCATGTCGAGAGGAAAAGCCTTGAAAGCGTAGGAGGCGTAGGTGGCGAAGGCCTTCGGAGCCACCTTCATCCATCTGCGATAGCTGGCAGTGTCACTCTTCTTGGCGTTCATGTGGTAAACCTCCGGCTCCAGGAGATCTGACTGCAGGGATCGCCAAAACCGCAGGGAGCTAATGATGAGGTTGGTGGCTCTCACCACCTGGTTTTGGTACTCCGGCCGCGAGTCACTCTTCATCACCAGCAGCGGATTGTAGTTCAAGGGCAGGGGAGCACGATCCGCCAGGTACATATCAAACCAGGGCTGCGATATGTAGCTCGTGTGCTTGTTCTCCGCATCATGGCTCTTGAGTTTCGCGTGCAGTTCCATGCCAATTCCCTGACGGAATTGCTCCACTGTCCGCTGGGTTTCCGCCTGTTCCTCGGCCGAAAGCAGCGGCCTGGTGGCCTCCAGGAACCTCTGGCAGCTGTTCTCCAGCAGGGGAATCGGTAATCTCGGCAGGGAGCGCTGAAAATACAGCGTCGGCAGCTTGGAACATTGCAGATACTGGTAGTGCTGGCCGTGCGTCGTCGTCGTTCGCGAGGAATTCGTCGAAATCCACGACAGATTGCGGTGCACCCGGGTCCGGAACATGGCTCTCCACTCGATGGCTTGCGAATTAAGTAACAATTGTTGTTTAAAACTCGAGAGGCAACGTCTCAAAGTCCAAAACAGAAAGTGCAACAACAAACGAGAAATTGGCAAGCCATCTCAGCTGTTTGATCACAGCTGATCGCGGTTATCGATAAGTCGGGTGGTATTTTATTTGGTATTTTAGCGGAGTGCAAATGGCGCCAAAAAATCCCAAAAGTCGTTTATTTAAAAAAAGCCGTGGGAATTTAATGTTGTATTTAAAACCAAATGGGCCCAATCTCAATAAAATATTTCGAAATATTTTTTTAAAAAAATTTAATAAAATATACAACGAAATTATGTCGTTATGGTTTTTAAAAAACTAGGTACTTTAAAAAGTCAGAGCTTCTACTGAAAATTTTTTTAAAAAACCCTTCTCATCATTCTAACAAACATTGAACTAAAACTAATAGCGAGGGCACTCTGCTCCTTCATTCTTCCCAGAATTTTTCCGTCCTTCCCGAATTCTGATGGGACAGGTATTAAGTTAGTTGGACATCTGGCTCAGTCGTAAAGGACTTACCTTTCCATGATCAGCCTAAGAGTCCGGCGCTTAAGGACAAGCACCACGAATATTATGATGCCATAGGCACTTTGAAAGTAGTCAAGTAATCTAAGAATCTGTTTTAAGAACAATGTCTTCGTAAAATCATATGGTAATAAATTCTCAATCCAAGACACTCCCATAACGACAGAAATCCGCAGGAATTCCAGATACCTGTGATCGTGATGCGGAATAAGTGTTTTTGGTCACAAAACTTAAAAAAGGCTAGGACTTACGTCTGTGTGTCGAAACTTAGGCAGTTTGTTAAACCCTCCTCTTGCTGTCTGAACTTATTAATTTGTTTTTTCACTTTACGAATGTTAATGATTGTCAGAATAAACATAATAATATTTAACAATCCTAGGATTAGTTTGAGTCCGCAAAAACATATCCAATAACAAAAGATGCTCCTTGCTGTGGACAGAAGAAAATTGTTTTAAATGTACGGATGAGCGTTAATATAGCTCCATTTATAACCCACTTGTCACAAAGCAAGAAAAGTATCCAACTATGGGTAGCCAACTCCATTTATCGGGATCATATTCCCAAATTTGATTCAACAAAAAGATGACTGCAGTCGGTATAGTAGCCGTACACCAGGAAAATACGCTATAGACCAGAAACTGATTACGAGGTTCAACGCGATTGACCGACTTGAAATTTTTCCACAAATGATAACTGATGACAGACATCCAGAAAGAATGAGATATTGAGAAGAAGTAAAGGGTGTATCCTGTAAGAGATTGTGTTCTCAGTATAGTAAAGTCGTTAATTGTTTGGAGCTGACCCAAATAATTACTTACCTGCTAAAGAGCAAATGTTTAAAGACAGCATTTTAAAAATATCCAATATACTAATTAGGTAGATCATGAACAGACATAACATGCTGCATATAAGGCACATGCCGAGCGGATTCCGAAGCTTCTTTACGTAAATATACACGGCGATCGTAAGTAAATAAAAGATCTCCGATATACACACGACTTAAAGAAAAGAAATAAAGAAGAAACAAGAAAGAACGCTATTGTCGGGTTTCCCGACTATCAGATTTGCAATACTCATTGCCCTTTTTAAAAAAAACAAAACGAGGAAAAACGAAAATGGCCAGATTTTCAAAATTTAGATAACTGTGTAGATATTTTAAATACAAACAACATTTATTTAGGCCACTTTTCTCTAGCACTAAAAATATGGGCACCACAGAGTTTCGCGGTTTGTGGGCGTTAAAACGGGCGTGGTTAGGTTTTGAAACAAACTTGATCTGCGCTTTGTTTCTGGAAGTCTGTGTGCAAAATTTGGTGGCTTTAGCTCTTGTGGTTCCCGAGATCTCGATGGTTGTACGGACAGACGGACGGACAGACAGACATTCGCAACGTTTACAGTGTATGCTTACTCTTCAAGTATCGCAAATAAAACTATAGCGGAAGTTACATAGCTTGACCTGACCTTACGTTCAATGACACCCGGTGGCGGATATGGCGATGGGCAAGTTTGTAAAACAATCCAAATGGATTTTGGGAAGTCCGTATAATTCTGATGGGGATAGAGGCAATGATCCTTGTTGTTATAAATCTGTTTGGTGGATTTGAGTAGCAAGCTCCCGTTCTAAAGAGCTCAAATTAGATGGAAAAACAGAATAGAGATGCAAAGACAAACCTCGAACAATGAGTATTCATTTTCCGTTAGAGTATGCAACTCGTCGCAACCCCAAAACTGTTCCCTTAACACGGGCAAGTCGGTGTAAAGGTTCCGCCGCTCTATCGTTCCATCCATCATTGTTATGTTCAGGTACAGTTTGTCCCGGGCCATCTTATCTTCAAGGCCATCGTTGCACTCCCCATAAGGCAACATATTTTTCCGGGCACAGCAGAACCGGATACAGGGCTTTAGCTCACAGACACAGGCTCTCAGATTATTTTTCACTGGCTCAATGGATCCGTCAAAAAGCTCTCTGAATTGATACGTTCCAGTCATGTAAGCAGGAATTACGAGGTCATTGTATTTATAGGAATCGTTTATCTTTTGTAGATGTGATATATCCACAGTGTCGGAGTAATTGCAATACAGATTGTCCGCTTTGGACTTTTTTAAAGATCATTAGAACGATAACTTTATAGAACAATTTCAATGGCAGCTGCATTTTAAGCCTAGAAACTTGCTCAATGGAAACCCAAACTCAACTGACTCTTTAGGCAAACAAAGCACATCTTTTATAACTTTGAAACACGTTTCCCAATGTTGAATTTATCAAAAGACCCATCTAGCGACCGAATACCACACACAATTGAACTTGACGAATTCCCTTTGTGATTGGAAACTTATTTAATTCTCTAAGGACTTAACAATTATCGCAATTTTAACTAAGACGAACGAGTATCAAGGGAATATGATAATAATTCGACTTGCTGTAGGTATGATCCCCCAATGAAACCGTTAAATCTCGAAGGCAATAAATTATTTAAGAACTAACAAGTGCTTTGAAAAACTTAATAAAACCTTATTAATTAAAAAATTTAAATGGTATGAACATATAACCAATTAAAAAAAAACAATAATATTATGTCATTATATTTTTTAGGGGGCAGTAGAACTTCAAAATACATGCTCACAAAAGATTTTTAGTGTCATACCATACCTTTGGGATGTTATCATAATTTTGATGGTTATATTAATATGAATAGATATGAATTGTAAATAAATCATTTGAAATTTCTGTATCGTTTAATATGAATAGATATGAATTGTAAATAAATCATTTGAAATTTCTGTATCGTTTAAGACACTGTAGTATTCGGAAACTTTTAATGAATTTTTTAAAAGTGTCATTCTAAAAATATGATAAAATCAGCATGTTCCGCGTAGTTTGACAAATTCGTTGGAAAAATAAGTTTGGTCTATGCAACGATGATAACAAGGTAGCTTACTATATTTTGTGCTTTATTAAATGTTTCTATAAAAAACAAGAGCTTCTACTGAAATAGACAATTGTCTTTAAAAAAAACCTTTTTTCATCAAACTAAAAAGCATTAAACTCTAACTATTAGCGAGGGCACGCTGCTCCTTCCGTCTTCACCGAATTCTTCCCTCTTTCCCGGATTCTGAAGGGACAGAGATTAGTTAGTTGTACATCTGGCTCGGTCGTAAAGGACTTACCTTTCCATGAGCAGTTTAAGAGTGCTGCACTTGAGGACAAGCAGCACGAATAATATGATGCCATAGGCGCATTGAAAGTACACAAGTAAGTTGCCCCCAAAATACATTGGCGGCAATAGACTCACGATACAAGACACTCCCATAATGACACAAATCTGCAGAAAATTCAGCCACCTATGATCGGGATGCGGAATAATCGTTTTTGGTTAAAAGACATCAAAGTGGGAAGGACTTACGTCTGCGTGTCGAAACTTAGGCAGTTTGCCAATCCGTCCTCTTGCTGTGTGAACTTCTTATTTTGTTGTTTCACTTTACGAATGTTAATGTTTATCAGGATAAACATGATAATATTAAACAAACCGAGGAAGAGTTGCAGTCCCATATAATAAGCCCAAAGATACCAGGTGTTCCATGCTGTGGATGGAAGGAAATTGTACTGAAGGTACAGCAGGTCTTAGCTTAAGTATAGTTTAACACCCACTTTTCACTGTGCAATGAACATTTTTCCATCCATCGGGATTGTATTTCTCAATTCGATTCATTAAAAAGATGACTGCAGTAGGGATAGTAGCCGTGACCCAGACAACAACGCTGTATATCTGAAACTGATTATGAGGTTCATGACGATTGACCAACTTGAATCCTTTCCACAAATGATAACTCCAGACAGACATCCAGATAGAACGAGATATTTGTAAAAAGTAAAGAGAGAATCCTGTAAGAGATTATGATGTCATGCTTAGTAAAGTTGTAAATCGTTTGGAGCTGACCCGAATAATAACTAACCTGCTAAATTGCACATGCTCACAGAAAATATTTCAAAAAATTCCAATATATTAATGAGGTAGATTATGAACATGCAGAACATGCTGCATATAAGGCACATGCCGAGTAGATTCCGAAGCTTCTTTACGGAAAGATACACGATTATCGTAATTAACAAGAATATCGCCGATATGCACGTGACTAGAAAAAAAAAGAAAAAGAAGATAAGGAATAGGAAAAGTTACTTAGCTTGACTTGACCTTACTCATAATTCCCGCTGGCGGCAATATCGGTGTGCAAGTGTGTGAAACACTCCATACATCGTAATACTCGAGTTCAAGGCAATATGCCTCTTTATCAATGATCTCTTTGGGTAATTTGATTTTTAAGTTTCCGTTCTAAAGAGCTCAGGTTAGGTGAAAAACAGAATAAGTGTAAAAAAGCAAACCTCAAGTAATGAGAATTCACGTTTTGCCAGATAGCGAAACTCCCCACAATCCCCAAACTGACTTCTTAACACTGGCAGGTCGGTGAAAAGCTGCCGGCTCTCCACGGTTCCGTCCATCATTTCAATGTTCAGGGAGAGATTATTCAGGGCCAGTTGTTCCTCCAGGCTATCGTTGCACTTCCCATTAGACATCATATTTTCCCGGGCACAGCATAAACGGACACAGGGCTTCAGCTCACGGTCACTGGCCCTAAAAGTATTTTTCACTGGCTTTTTGGATTCGTCCAACGGCAATTCGAAGTCAAACACTTTAGACAGTGAAAACAAATTAACGATGTCATTGTTCATATAGGAATCGTTTATCCCTTGAAGATCTGATATATCCGCCTTTGATTTTTTTAAGATTATTAGGACGAGAACTGTACAAAACAGTTTCATTGGCAGCTGCATTTTAAAGCTAGAAACTTGCTCAGTCGAAAGCCAAACACAACTGACTCTTTAGGCAAACAGTGCACATACTTATAACTTTGAAACAAAGTCTTAACTCTTGTTTCCCAATATTAAATTTATCAAAAGCCCCATCTAGCCCCACCAAATGCCACACACCATTTATATTGACAAATTCCCTTTGTGACTAAAAACTTATTTAATTCTCTTAGGACTGTACAATTATCGCATATTCAACAATAATGGGTCAGTGCTGCCAATTTAGCCTTTCATTTTTTTTGACAATAAATTTTGAAGGAATGATTTGAGCTTGATTTATCCTGATTTCAAAAACTAAATGACCTTTTTTTAGGAGCTAAGTCAAACAGTTACATCTCATTTTGCTTAAAATGTTGTTAAAGCGATTAAATAGATCAGATAAAATACTTACCAAATGCTATGAAAAATGTACAAAGAGTTTTAAGCAAATAAATTCATAATGTTTTTTTGGAAAACATTTCTAAAAGTATTCGAATTTTTTTTTTTTGTTTTTGTACCAAGACTCTTTAAAAACATGTATAAGATAAGCTTACTTTGAGATTTTAAATTTCATGATATCATCCCAAAAATGTATGTTTAATTGCATGTTTTGAGTCTGTTAACAAATAATTATGACATATGTGAATCTGAAGTAAAAAAATCGTACCTAATAACATAAATTTGTTAAAACAATAAGTTGGCCTTTTTTTTGTCCTATTTTTATATTTATTGTAAGGCCAAAATGGCCTTTTTTTATGGCTGATCTGGCCTTTTTATTGAACTGACTACTGGCAGCACTGGAATGGGTAACGAGGGAATAATGAAAGCGAACAAAAAAGAACTTTTATATTATTAACATTTTTTATCGAAATTGTTGAATTTTTTAAAAACTTTGGGAAACTGGGAACTTGTAGCGCTTTGATAAAAAAAAATCTTTAAAAAGAACCATTATAATCAAACTAAGAAACATTGAACTAAAACTCTTTCTCGAATTGTAATGGGACGTAAATGACTTATCTTTCCATAAGCAGTATAAGAGTGCTGCGTTTTAGGACAAGCAGCACGAATAATAAGATGCCAAAGGCTCGTTCATAGTGCTCAATACACCTTATAATATTTTCCGAATAAAAATATCTTCCTTTAATTATTCCAGGTATTAAATTCAGGATCCAAGACACTCCCATAACGACATAAATCCGCAGAAACTCCAGATACCTGTGATTGGGATGCGGAATAATAGTTTTTGGTTACAAGTCTTAAAAGTGGGTAGGTCTTACGTCTGCGTGTCAAAACTTAGGCAGTTTGTCATACCCTCCTCTTGCTGTGTGAACTTCTTAATTTGTTGTTTCACTTTACGAATGCTAATGATTATCAGGATAAACATGATAATATTAAACAAACCGAGGAAGAGTTGCAGTCCCATATAATAAGTCCAAAGATACCAGGTGTTCCATGCTGTGGATGGAAGGAAATTGTATTGAATATATTAGCTTAGCTTAAGTATAGCTTAACACCCACTTCCCTCATTGCAAAGAGTATAACCAACTAAGGGTATCCAACTCCAGTTATCGGAATAGTATTCCCAAATTTGATTCAACAAAAAGATGACTGCAGTCGGGATAGTAGCCGTACACCAGACAAAAACGCTGTAGACCAGAAACTGATTACGAGGCTCATAGCAATTGACCGACTTGAATGTTTTCCACATATGATAACTGATGACAGACATCCAGATAGATCGAGATATTTGTAAAAAGTAAAGGGAGAATCCTGTAAGAGATTATGATGTCATGCTTAGTAAAGTGGTAAATCGTTTGGAGCTGACTCAAATAATGACTAACCTACTAAATTGCACATGTTTATAGACAACATTTTAAAAAAATTGAATATATTAATGAGGTAGATTATGAACATGCAGAACATGCTGCATATAAGGCACATGCCGAGCAGATTCCGAAGCTTCTTAATGTAAAGATACACGATTATCGTTAGTAACAAGGATATCGCCGATATGCACGTGACTAGAAAAAAATTAAAGAAGGAGATAAGCAATATGGGAAATTACTTAGGTTAACTTGTCCTTACTTATAATATCCGCTGGCGGTGTGCAAGTGTGTGAAAAAATCCATACGGGCATAGAATAGTTCTCATTAAACACATCGGGGTAGAGGCAATATTCCTCTTTGTTCCAAAACTCATTGGTGGATTTGAGTAGGAAGCTTCCGTTCTAAAAAGCTCAGGTTAGATGGACAAACATTATAGAGGTGGAAAGGCAAACCTCGAAAAATGAAAAGTCATCTTCGCTCAGATCGCGCAGCAAGTCGCAATTAAAATACTGAGCCCTTAACACTGTTAGGTGATGGAAAAGCTCCCGCCTCTCCACGGTTCCGTCCATCATTTCAATGTTCAGGGAGAGATCATTCAGGGCCAGTTGTTCCTCCAGGCTATCGTTGCACTCCCCATAAAACGTCATATTTTGCCGGGCACAGCATAAACGGACACAGGGTATCAGCTCACAGAAAAGGGTTCTAAACTTACTTGTCGCTTGCTCCATGGGTCCGTCAAACGGCCAGCTGTTATTAAACTCTTCAACCAGATTAGCAAAATGGTCATGTAATACATATATGGGAATCGTTAAAAAATCGATCCAAATATTTTTGTTGACTTGCTCAACTTAAACTTGTAAACTTGCTCAAACGAAAGCCAAAGTCAACTGACACTTTAGGCAAACCGTACACATATTTTATAACATTGAAACAAAGGCTTAACCCATGTTCCCCAATATTGAATTTATCAAAAGCCCCTCACACCATTGATCTTGAAAGTTCCTATTTAACTCTCTTGGGACTGTACAAATATCGCATATATAACAATAATGAATGGGTAGCCAGGGAATAAGATTATAATTCGACTTGCTGTAGATTTGATCGACCAATGAAATCGTTTTTAAAAAATAACAAATAGCAATAACATGTTTAAGAACTAACAATGGCCTCAAACAACGTATTTAAACCTTATTAATAAGTGAAGTTAAATGGTATGAACTTTATATGTCAACAAATGTCAGGTTTGTTTAATTAAAGTTAAAATTAAATGTGCAATAATTATTCGTACAATGACGGAAATGAAATTTCGACTTAACATGATTTTATGGCATTGACATAATCAAATCAATGCGCCCTCGACGTTAATGGGAAATTAAGTTTGCATGGGAATCAGTGGCCTGGCACTTCGGGGTCAAACATTTCAATTCCACACTCTGAATTACACATTCATCTGACCTTTCGGCAAACATTTAGCATTTGAAGGTTTTGTTTCAAAGGAAAGAGTTGGCGGAATTCCCTGAATTCCGCATAATTTCGCACTTTTCCCCGAAGGACTCCATATCCTTTTTTCCCCGTTTTAATGCGCTTCACATTTGCACTTTCGCCGTCTTGTTAAATATTAACGCAATTTCACTTCGCCCAATTACACTGCAACCCATCCGTATCCGTATCCGCATCCGCATTCGCATCCGCATCCGCCGATGCCTCTTATGCAAATTTAAATGGAAAAAGGGGAATTCCACTTACCACTTTACTTAATTTGAGGAATTGCGGGGCAGCGAGTTTTATTCCTTCGACGCAGAGTGCAAATTGCAAGGACGATTTGAGGGGAAGGCGACTCGTTAAATTCGACAAAGCATAAAATTTTTATGCGAATTTTCATTTCTCTCTTAGCCCCGTAATTTTAGTAAGCCGTTTATTTATTTGGCGCACCTGGGAACAGTGACCAGCAGCAGGTGCCTTTGACCCACCACGTCTGCCGGATGTCCTGACCCCTCTGAGGTCCTCAGCTCCACCCCACCCAGAACCCAGAAAACGAAAAAAACACTTCCAAGCCAGTAGACATCAACAGCGTGAAAGCAAATAAACGCCACTCGATTCCCTGGGCCACGCAAATGCAAACAAAACGCTGTTTATCCACGGACCAAAGTCGCCAGGATGCCTTTGCCTCTGCCTTGTCCACAAAGGTGAAAGGACTCTTAAGCACTTGAGCGCCTTCAAATCGAACAAATCGATGGGTAATTGCTATTGCTATTGCCACTGCTGTGCGGATTTTAAAGACCTCCATCGCCCCTTTAAGCCAAAAAGGTGAGAAAGGTAGAACTTGGTGGAATTTTTCTTAACTTGATTTAAAGACATGAATACGATTTATAGGAAAATATGATTATGTATCTTCCTTCAATTATGTAAATAATTTCAGTACATTTTTTTTAAATTTTGAACCATTTCTTAAGGTATTTTAATTTAATTCTTTAAAAAAATAATCAAATTCGTTATTAAAACGTTAGTAATGCATAATTACATTTTTTTTTCCAATGAATTTAAAATGAAATGATTATTAAAACAACAAGGTGTAAGCTTTGAGTGTTGCACTTATAAAGTACACATTTTTTCAACAGAAAATATCATGGTTTTTTATTGTAAAACTCTCATTTTGCATTAATAAATAAATAAGATTTTATTTATTTAGTAAAAATAAAACAGGGTGCACGAAAACCCACACTCAAATTAAGTGTAAGCGATTTAAAGTCAGCAAAAAATCCCTGCACTGATATTTTTTTAGAGCTGTAACATTTTCCCCCCATTTTTTCGTTCTACTTATAATGAATTCTATAGAGGAGCCCTTGAATAAGTTAAAAAAGCAAACAACCTCGACACTCATTAACAAAGAACGGTGGCATACAGTTTCAACTGTCGCCACCAGATGCGAATGCACATAAAAAGCCTCTAAAAATCCTTCTCTTTTTTCGGAGCAGAAATCAACATTTGTTTCACGAGTCCATTTGCCGGACAATAAAACTTTTGACCATTCCAGCACGCACAGCGTGACTGGGGATCCGGATTGGTAACCCTTTATCTTGATTTTTCTCACCTATAAAACAGACCCAGAAAGGTGTGGCGAATGATTCGCTTTTGACTGTCGACGGACGGGTTGACAACTGCGTAGAAAAGGTGTCCAGATGGAAGAGTTAACAGGCAAATTCCATTTGCAGCTTGATGACAATGGCAAATGGGTTTAGCCGTTCTGTCCCTCGTCCTTGGGACTCCACGCCGCAGACAAAGATTTGCATAGATGGCTCAGCATAAATGCCGGATTCCAGTCAACCAAATCATTGACATGGCCCGTAGATGACTCTCGAATGGCCGCGTTGACAGGGCCAAGAAATTGAGGCAATAACTCAGGCCTCACTGCAGGGAGTGGCACTGTGGAAAGTGTCTCGAATTTGGTTGTTTTCTATTATATCATATATAATTAAGTAAATTCGTTATTTAATTAAAATACATATTTCTTAAGGGTGATAAATATTATAAAGCTATCCCAATCAGATAACTAAAATCATATTTATTCTATAAAAAAGAATATATACCATGATTTTTTAAATACATTCTTACACTTTAATGTGTACAAAAAAGACACTTTTTAATAATAATAAAAACATCTATAACAAACATACAAAATATATTTGATTAGGTATATATATTTCTTAAATACCTCTTACTACCATTTTATGAAGCTCAGATTTTGTTTAAAAAAAATTCTTTACGAACGCAATATGATTAAAAATTTGAATGATCGTAGGTATTTATTTCCACATTTTTTATGTAAACTTGAATCAAACCATCCGCATTAAAAATGCAACTACTTAAACTTAAACAACATTCTACTTAGTAACAAGATATACAAAACATTTTTGGATAATACCCTCTAAACATTTTCCACAGTAAGTCGCAGTGCAGTTAGATTAAAGAGCTAAATCAAATGTAACCAAAGACTAAGCCGAAGCCAGGAAGCTGGGGAAATGAAGGCGAAACGCTGCGAAATGTCTGGGAAATTCCGGCTTGTTGCTGTGCTGCTTTTTGCACACAGTTGTTCAGCTCCGCAGGCAGTCGACGAAAATTCAAATTTAATTCACCAACCTGGACGTGGATGACAAATAAAACAAGCAGATTAAGTCAAGACCCACTCGCAAAAAAAAGCAAGGAAAAAACATAAAGCCGCCCACTTTCTGCGGCCTTGAAGATGGCGGAGTGATGATGAATATGTAAAAGCTTTTTGGGTTCCGCAATTTGCGGGTCTTGTGTGCAATTATGCACAAACATGTTAATTTTCATAATTGCCTCCCATACCACAAGGAAAATATTGCAAGTAATTGCAGTTTTAGGGGACAGTGAACTCTCTGTAATTTATTTATGACCAGCCACGAGCGATGACCAGCAGCAGCAGCATAATTAATATGCCACAGGAACAGGCACTGGGGAATCCTGTATAGCAAGGCAACAGTGTCAAGGTTCAATGTCACCCTGACAATCAATGGCCACAGAGTTTATTGATATCCCTGGGTGTGGTTACTATACACCAAAGCACAATATATAGTATAGTATGTCGGATGTGACCTGCTCATCTGTCAGTTATTGAGGTCAAATCGGAAAGCGAAAAGAAAAAGCTTTGAACAAAGTTAAGGTTTTAAAAATATGTATATTGAATTTAAATTTATTGAATTTAAATTTATATTAATTTGGATTTATATAAAAAAATACCTTATTGTAGCACTTCACATTCTAATGCTACAATTATTATTAATTATTACAATTATACAATAAACTCAAATATTTATTATTATTAAATTTTGTACTACCATCTTGCACAGCAATCAAATACCAAGATAATCAAATACAGTTTAAAAAGCTACAGAAATAATAATATAACGATTGCACACATGTGGTAAAAAGCCTGCCTCAAATTCAAGGCCTACAATCTACAAAAAATTAATGGCTAGCCCAATTACCAGATGTATATAATGGGACGCACGTATGTAAATGAACGCGAAATTCTTTTAACTTTCGGAGAAGCCAAATCAAGGATTCCGCCTACTACACAACCGCCATTGTGATGATTTTCCTAGAAGGCCAGACAAATTGCTCGTTTTCCTTTTTTTTGGTTGACTGTGTGGCTGAGAGCAAAGCGAAATCATTTTTCACAAGAGTGGAAACAACAGCTACAAGAACAAGAGCAGCAACACGAACACATTAAATTGCTATAAAGCCATCGCCAGTTCCCAGGTCCCAGGACGCACACAAGGAAGCGGCGCCGACATGTGAACTCCTGCCTGTCGTCCTCTTACTTTGCACTCTGAAAAAAAAAACACAAAAGTCATCAGAATACTAGAGAAAATATTTTTCTAATGTTATATACCATCATTCAGAAGACAAGCGTCATATACAGCTATTTTTAAATAGTTCACAGATTTTTTAATTATATATCCTTTTTTTTCAAAACACCTTTTCTTTGATGAAATGAATTTTCGAACACTTGATTTACTATGTACTTTTTTTATATGATTTACTGAATGTTTTAATTTAATATTTTTGTAATGTTGAAGCTCCACTACATCTATTTTTCTTTAATATGTGAATTTTAAATTTTGGAAAATTTGTCCCTTCTGATTTGTATTTTATGCATATTTTTCTGAATTTTTTCGAAGTGTAAATCCCTGTCCCCAGTCACCAATTCCCTGACCCTGATTCCAGGTCCTGCCCTTTGGGTCCCAATTCCGCCGTGACGACATGTAACTGATGTTGTTTGTTGTAAATTTAATTTTCCCTGGCTGAGTGAGCCGAAAACTGGAAAACGGGGGAAATGGGTCTCTCTGTGCGCTCCTTGCAGCTCGTTAGGGGCACGTCCACGCTTATGTCCAGGGGTCCCTGAACTTTTAGCCAGGAATTGCGAGCAGATTGAATTGTTTGATTTCTTTTTCACGAACCCCAACTAGTTCGCGTGCCGGCGAGCGTTTTGGCAAATTTTATGGTCGGCAATTAACAGGTCCGCCGAAGTAGGCAACACTTTTCACATGTCGTGCCGGCGGCCATTAATCAGGCTGAAGTTTATGGGGCTTTTTGGGCTGAGTAGAGAACAGAGAGCAGAGTAGAGGGTTCCACCAATCGTAATGGAATCGAAACGAGCGGAAATGCGCACAAATAAATCAAGTTCACATAAATTATGAAAACGGGCGCCGGACCGCTGGCCAAAAATATAAAGAAAAAAATAACAGAAAACTGAAAATGGCCGACTATTTGCGTCACCCGCAAAAGAATAATATTTTTCCAGGCCTGCGTCATTCTGTTGTTATTTATTCGCGGCTTTTGCGTTGATCACTCAAAATATTTCGAATTATTTTCGCAATATTTTTCATCTCGTTTCTGTTTCGATTTCATGGATATTTTTCACAGCGAAAAATTGTTACATGACGTCAGCGGTGTCCCTCTGCGAGAATGTGTATGTGGAATCCGTTTGTAAATGAATTTTAAAGGCCCATCAATGCAATTGCAAACATTTTCGAAACAGTTTCCATTTGCCAATGATGAAAATGCTCAATTGAGTGGAAGTCAAACGGAAAAAAGGACGAATTTACGCGAGTTCAAACTAAGTTTGTTTCTTTTTCGGAGGGGCCCATTTTCGAAATGGTTATTGCGACTGGTTTTTGAATGGCCCAACAATTTGTTTGAATGTGAGTTCTAAAAGGAATTTGTACTGCTACAAAAGAGCAATTAGGTGATCATTCAATTGGATTTTAGCTCATCAGTGACAAGGGCAGTGAAAAACATCTAAAAAGGCAATAAAAGGTATTTATTTTGTAAATTAAATGATTAAAAAAAAAAATTGTAATATAAATAAATATTTAAGATTATTTTATTTGTAGAAACTATTAAATTAACTTGTTATTGAAAGTGTCAATCATGATTTTGTAGTCACATTTGACCATATTTTAAACGTATTAAATAACCTTTTAAATTGTGTGCTAGCTAATAATAAAACACACCAATCAATTCTGCATATCCATTGCAAACAAAGCAAAAAAAATGAAGTATAAATCAAATCTAGGCAAATTGCCATTTATATAAATAAATATTTACATTTACCGTCCACTCGACTGCAGCTTAATTTCCGCGTGGGTGGAAAATGGAAAAGAAAAACCCAGCAAATTGAAATGCAATCAAACAAATAAGAGAACACAACCGAGCGGTTGTGGCACTGAATTATATATGCCCAGGATGAAAGGACTCAGGGTTCTGTCCCTTTTTTTGTGCTCTGTGTAAGGGCACGTGATTGCACTTTGCCGGCTTCATGCATTTATTTGCATATTTACCGCCAAGGCAGACAAGGTTCCTCCTGCATTTACTCTACATTTACTTACTGCATTTGCATTGAGTCCGAGATTGCAGGCCAGTCGCCATGCAGCATTCAGCATTTACTTACACACGTCGGAATTCCAGATCAGATCCCTGGGTTTTCAGGCTCGGAATGCAAATTGCTTCACCCCAGCAGTTGTCAATTCAACTGGTTCTGCTTTTCTTGTATTTATAGTACAAAATTTACATGTAGGACAGCAATCAATCTGCTTAACCGGAATGCTGTGCAATAAGTTTCACATCAAACAAATGGCTGATCATTCAGAGTGTTTAGTGTACAGACAGTGAGTTGTTTCCAAAAAATGTCGAAGAGATTTAGATACTTTTTTAGAGACTTGATTCCTCCTAAGCCTCAGATTTATTACTCCTTTTACGTAATAAATCCACTTAGCCTAAGACTCTTAAGGATCAACATAAAGTAAAACCTAGGAATTATTTTAGAGCTTCTGAAAACTATGATGGACAACTGCAGCGCTAAATATTCACAGCAACTTAACCGCAACTATTTTGACTATTTCAGCCTTGGTTTAAGGGCAACACGAAAAAGCTTTTTGGCAGCTAAGTGGCTCAAAAAAATAGTATTTTTTGCTAGTAGATGTCAGCAGAAATAGTTAAGTCTTTGCAAAAAAAAACTTTAAATTTGTTTAAGCACCACATACTTTTTCTGTTAATTTAGTATCATATAAAAAAAATGTGTGACTTACAAATGGTATTCAAATGAAGTTTACAAAATTTCTCTGCCCTTTCTTCTGTGCAAATATAAGTTATAACGAACTTACAAGAGGGCGTGGCAGATCGCATAAAGTGGCAAAAGTTTTTGTGTGTGTCTGCCATGGAGATGGCCAAAGTATTTGCATTACCTTCTTGTTGCCACTGAGTTTAAAATAACAATTGACTGTTGCTGGCTTCGTCCTTGTCCTTATTGTTATTGTTGTTGTTTCTGTCTTCGCTCTTCATTTTCAGTGAAAATGCGCGAGGAAAATGTGCGGGAGAGCTGCACAAGATGGTGGCCGAGGAGATGGAAACGCGGCTCCTGCAGCTTAGCGTTAATTCCCATGGAACTCAAACGGATGTGCAGAGTGGCACACACACACACACATGTAAAGAAACTCGCACTTACTTAAAGACACACTCAAACACACGCACAACCAAGGAGCATCAAGTGCCATTTCGCATGACTAAGTTGAGCGAAATTAAAAAAGAAATTGCATAAAAACTCGCGAGCAACGAAATAAAATGAAGAAGTCGAAAAAAGGCAGGAAAAAAAACGCAGAAAAAGGAAACAGAAAACGCCAAAGTGGCGCCTGCAGCTTAAAGTGCAGCAAATTTAATTCCAAAGCGGAAAACTTCAGGCCACACTTTCCACCGCTTTCTTGGCCGCATTCACAAGTGGCCACAGCCACAGCGTCAGAAGTAGTTGCAAAATTACAGTAAACACTTGAAAAGAAAAAACTTCTACTTGAAGTTATAGAGTAGGGTAGAATGGGGTTAAACAACCAAGGGGTTAAACAACCAATTGCCTTTAACTTTTTTCAAAAAAGTCGAATCGGAAGACCGCCGATAACGTAAATAGTGTTGGGTACTACGCAACTTTGGCAAAAGGTTCCGCTATCGCACTTGTGTTATTACCTGAGTTCTGACGAAAGAAAGTGTTCAGGCGTCCTCGCCAAAATATTTTCAGACAACAAAAGTTCGAAATACAACAAATCAGTGAAGTACAAGGAGGAAGGTAAGTGTTTTTTAAAAGTAGAATTACATGCTTAATCCAAATCTGTAATTGGTTGTACAAAATTTGAATTGGTTTAAAAGTTATGCGGTTACAAAAAAAAACAGCACTTGGGGTTAAATAACCAGTTAACAGGTGGGGTAAAACAACCAATTTTGAAAACATATCTGTAGTGTCTTTATGCGGCTGTACCAATTTACATCTTATTCTTTGTTATCCAGAAGGAGGTGGCTGATAGTCCAAATGAGCCTGAACCGGAAACCTTGGAGGAGGAAGAGGAGATTTCATACAATAATGAAACATATGACGATGAGCAAAACTTCAGTGGCCAAAAGAAGCAAGAACAGGCATTGGCGGCAATGGTAAAATCTGAAAAAAAAGTTGTGAAGAAATTTTCAAAAGAAAAACAAGACACGGCGGCCAGTAAGGAAAATCGTCGCTCAAAGAGAGGTCGACCGAAAAACGCAGTTCACGCTGCAGAAAATGACACCAGCGATGGATGAAGTTTCATAAACTATTTGTTATAATCTCTGTTACTAAAAAATAAATAAAAACCATTAAAATAACAACGTTGTTCACTCTTATCATATTAATCAATTTTGGTTTTCTTACCCCACCAGGTGGGGTAAAACAACCAATTGAGACTTTTTGTTCAAACTCGAATACCAAGAAAACAATGCGAGTTACAAAAAAATGTTTGCTGGGAATTTTGTAGCCAATTGTTTAACGAACCAGGGACAGTTGGAATTTTTAAATTATCATCATAAACAAAGTTTTTACAGGGTGCCAAGTCCAAATTGGTTGTTTAACCCCATTCTACCCTAAACTTTCATTTCTTAGAAATTATATTATTTTCGAATTAAAATAGAAAATTTCTAGCTTTTATATACTTGTAAATAACGAGCAGAATAAGAAACTTTACTTAAACTTACTTACTTAAGTGCCTATTCTCTGCATTTCATATTGTTGGTTTTAGGAAACTTTTTGGTATAACAAATAACAAATATTTTTCCTTAAAGAAAAGTAATTTAAATCCATTAAATTTATTTTCTTTGTGTAACTACATACTTTGTTGAAATATATTTTCATTTATTTTTGGGTGCTACAAAAATAATAATAATTTTGTAAAATTTTTAAAAATAGTTTCAAGTGCATTGCAATTGCACAAAAGCGGTTTATAGGTTAACAGGGGTAACAAAGCCTCAGGACATGCACATTGTTTCATGGGCCAGGGACACTTCCGGCTGTAGGCCTTGGAAAGAGCCTGTCCTCACACTTTTCACATCGGAAATTTAAGCCAAAATGTCTCCGTGCAATTTCCATGGAAATGCCACCACCTCTCTGAACCAAAATCGGTGCAACTACATGTGTGGCCTTTGTGTGTGCTCAGATCTTGAACACTTTTGGCATTTCTTTTGTCTGTGCACCGGCGTTTTCTCAATTTCATTTAGCCAAAATGGTTTTTCCCGTGCCTGGGGGAAATTGCAATATGCACTTTTTTCTTGTCTGGATACTAAAATCCGTTCAATGAAATTATGCTGCAACACACCAACCCGATAAATTCCAATCTTTGAGCGAAGCAGAAAAAATAAAATGAAAGGGAAAATGCATTTAAAAATTCCTCCCTATTGAGTTTTTTATTTTTTACAAACCGCTAAACTGCTCACTCGATGTTGAAAAGAAAAGTTAATTGAAATATTTAATTACGCTTTTTATCTTGTGGTAGATTGGAAAATATAATAAATATCGCTAGAAATTAAAAAAATTCCGTTATGTTTATTTTATTTAAAATACTTTTAAATTTAAAGAGGTTGCCTTGGCCTTTTTTAAGTCAGAAGCTTTCCAATATAAAAGCCAACCCTTTTTTTGACTTTAGAAGTACACTTCAAAGAGTTTTTAGGATTCAACACTTGAATATCTGTAATTCCAATTGAAGATAGTCATTTGAGGAGTCCCAGATGTTTTTTTCCGGGAATTCTGTTAACATTTATGGTGTGCTCTTGGGCCAGCACACAATTGACTAATATTCCTGCCACTGCCGATGAAGACCTAAAGACGACATATATTTTCCCGGCACGTGCTCGCCTCCACATTCCTCCTACTTTCTGTCCTCCAGTTCGAGTAGTGGGATCAAAGACAGCTCCTGCATACATATACATACATATTAACTCCATTATGGCCAAGACAATCCAGCTAATAGAGCCGAAACGTAGCCTTGGAAGGAGGAAGGGTCCTAGGTTTTCGGGTTGGGTCTTGGTGTTTCCCCCCTCGTTTCTAATGCGACACCCAATCGGATTTGTCAGCAATGTCCGGGCAGATGGCCGTAGATGAATTCTGTTTGTCCCACTGATTACGCATCAAGTGCCATGGGGAAAAAGAGCACACATCGCATAAGCAAATTGTGGGCAAATGGTAAAAAAAAAGAAGGAAGAAAAGCAGGGCACTCTCAATTCCGGTGGGACAAACAGTAAACAGGAATATTGTTTGCCATTCTTCGCATTGGTCAATATGTGTGCAGGATACTCCGAGGTACGTGGGCAAACAAGAAGGAACTTTGAACCAAAATGTATCCATATGCAGAGTGTTTGGACATCAGTTGGGCGGAAGTAAATATAACTGATTTATTTTTGGCTACTTCTGGCTCTCTGGGCAATGGAATTTGCCTTTTGTAGCATTTACCCATGTTATTTTGAGCTTTGTAATGTCATGGAAATGAGAAGAGGCTAGGGGAAAAATATACCTACGTCTTCTTTGGACAAATTTAATGACTCAATACTTGAAAGTTAAACCCTTTTCTTAGAGATGACACCGTAAGTTGTGTGACTTTATTTTTTTGTAAATTCATTCGATTTATTTTGATGGAGAAATGGGCTATCAAAACATTCAAAATCTAATTTCTTTCTTCCACTCAAAGTTATATATTTTCGCACTTAATTTCTTTAGCAAGAAAAAGCATCAAAGTGTTCGTGGAAATATTTAGTTTGCATTTACCGAGAATCTTGTTTACGTTGAGGGCTGAATTTCCCGTGAAGTAGTTAATATACCTTGCATTGCGCATCCGCCCTGTGGCTCCATTTCGAACTGACTGATAAGTAGAACACACGCATACTAATTTCGCTCACTTGTGTGTGCCAGACAAACAAATGCACACCATTGCAAAAAGGGTATTTAAGGCACTAGAAGTTGGAGTAGGAGTACCATGTCCTGGGAGAACACCTTTTCCCATGAGTGCATTCGAGTGCAGCTCATTTATCATGCCAGTCTTTGACTCGCCTCGTTTTAACTTTGACTTTTCCCCATTTCCCACGCGACCGAATCCATTTTCCTCAACATAAGGAAGAAAAAAAGAGCAAACTTTTCAGGTTTTCAAGATGCCCTTAATGAGCAGTGACCGGTGAGTCAACAACTTTTATTTCATTGTCGGTCTAATTGGACAATTAGCAGAGGAGTTAGAAGTGTGAACAAAATAAATAATAAATAAACAAACAAGGTACTGGCCAGCAATTTAATTAAAAGGGGCAAGTGTCACTTTAAAGAACTTACATTTAAAAAAAATGTATTGGTATTTGAAGTCATTCTAAAAATATTAAAAGATTTAATTTATAAACAAATATATTTCTCAAAGTAAATAATAAATCTCTTATTGAAATAATATAGTTTAAAAACACAATTTTAATGATTTCACTTTTACAACAAAAATTTCAAAAAAATTTAAATATTTTTTATAACATTGTAAGTTTAGTAGGCACCTTATATTTATTATAAATTAATAAGTGTCAAAAGAGGTAATGTAAGGTTTTAAGGTTATTGAAATAAATGTAATAAAGCCCAGTTAAAATAAAATAAGTAGAGAAATTTGATTTTGCAAGTGTCGAGTGCCAATATTTCACTTTTCGGTAATGGTCTCAAAAAAATAAGGAAAAAAGAAAGACAAACTGGATAACAGCCCTCCCACAATGCATAAAGTATTGTTGTCCTTGGACAAATATAAAACATAATGCGAAAAATAAATGCCTGAAAAAGCGTTCTGCCACTGCGAGGGAACGGGATATAAGGAGCTAAAGAATATTCATGTGCCTCAATAAACCGAGAAGAAAAGATGTCCTTTTTGCGCAAGGCACTAAAGTGAGCCAAAGATGATAAAAGTAGGAGAAAAATAAAGAACGGCAAACAAAGGAAGCGCAAACAGCAAACGTGCATTAAAAATATAAAGAGTCTGAGTCCCCAAACTGGGAATAAAGGCGAAACTAACAATTAAAGACGCGATTTGCCGGCTAAGAAAGGCATTTAAAGCGCCATAACATATATATTTAGATACACAGCCAACATAAAGACAATCGCCGAAAGTTCTCCGTTTCGCTCCGCTGAATCCTCGGCCAAATAAATAAAATTGATTAGAAACAGAATGGCAGCGGCATCGATGCCCCTTATCTGCTGGCAATTTCATTATTTTAATGCGCCATACGACCATCAAAACTTATGGGCGGAGCAATCTGGCTGACTGACAGGACACTGGAATCACAGGACACAGGACGCAGGACACTGGAGTATTGATTGACCGAACTCCGTATCCTGTCAACAGTTCCAGCCAGACATTTTCAGTAAACACACGGAGAACAATAAATATTCTGCGGTTACTATGAAAATTATAATAGTAAAATATTAACTAAAATTATTTTAAAAAAAATAATAAAATAGGTAGTTTATTAAAAATGATTTTAAATCAGTTCAATTCAAAATTTCTACTTAAGGTTTTGTAATGAATTTATTATTTTACTGCGTACCTTAATAAAAAAGCTTATGTTTTTGAACTTTCCAAATAAAACTCAAGAAAATCCCAGAAATATCTAAAAGCATAAATTTTTTTCAAATATTTAATGACCATAATATTTTTCCTGTGCACACAGACTTTATCGAATTTCTGTGATACTCTGCACGGCCATATGTCGCACAATATGGGCTAGTTTGTTATTGAAAACCTGCAGTTTTTTTCCATTGCACCGCTGCAGACTGATGACACTGATTTTATTCAACTGTGAGCCCTATTTCTGCGTGACATTCTGCAGCAGCAGGAAATACTGTCCACTTGTCCGGACCATCTGCAAATCAATCAAGTGAAATGGATGGAGATTGGAGAGGATTGGGGGGATTTGGGGGGCTGATGCTCCAAAGTAGCGACAGGACTCAACTCACCGCCATCAGCGTGGGCAGGGACATTTGCATGAACCAGGACACGTCCAGCCTGAAGCCCCGGTTCGTGCGCATCAGCATCATGCGGATGAGCTGGCGGAACTCCCGGGACTCCCCGTACCATTGCACCTCGTAGAACGCTTTGCCAATCTGCTCGCTCTGCGGAGGAAGATTAGTCACGCAATTAGACATCAATCAGAGTGCAAAAGGGGGATTCCCCCGTTTAGCGTCACCCACAGCCGTCGTAAATCGCTGGCCATTGTAGCAGTACACAACTATCTGGTACCCAGCTGCAATCAGGTACATCGTCATGCGGATCATGAGGATGCTGCTGCCCTGCGAAAAGTGTAGGGAAAATTCCCCTTTGCATGTTATTCCTTTGAACTGGGATTTCCGGGAACTGAAAGCCTTACCATGCCCACGCTCATCTGGAACAAAGCGAGGCCCCACACAAACAGGCTGAGCAGGAATTGCGAGAAGGTGATGTGCCGGTAACAGTCGTTGACCTCCGCTGCAAAGCTTTAAAAGAGGGTTAAATAAAATCATTAAGTGTGTTTTCCAATAATACATATAAGGCTTTAAGTGGCTATAAAAGGTATAATATATAGAGTACCAACGAGACTTACCCCGCTACTCTTTGGTAGTGATAGATGCAGCAACGCAAATACTCAACCCTTCGTTCTTTGGGAACCAACTCCGATGTGGAGTACTCTATCATCTGATTGAGGGATTTCATTAGACCCACACTATGCAGGCACAAGACAATGAAAACACCATCAAAGCTAACGGCACCTAAATGGAAACAATTAATTAACTTACTACAGAAAAAAAGTCTACACAAACAAACTCACACATTCCGCAGATATACAAAGAGCAGGATTCCAGGTACAACTGTATGTGGTAGTAGGGAAAAGATAAACCTTTGTCCTCCCAGGGAGGATAGAGCGAAGGCAGAGCTAGAGTGGGTTAAGAAAATGGTTTTATTAAAATTTAATTTAATTTTCATTAAATTTAAAAACTGACGTAAAGCGATGGCGTATGATCCTTCAGGTTGGGTAAAGTAACGATACAGATTGGTGGCAAAGGAGCTAATAAAGTAGTTCGAAGTAATACAAACGCAGCTGTACAGGTAGATAAGGAGTATTCGACGAGTACTGGCCCAATACCGATCCATTGTGGACTCCACCTGCTGTCGCAGTGTCTTGGCCAATGGTAAATCTATAATTTTGCAATCCTTAGTAAGTAAACAGGACATTAAGTTCAGAAATTCACCCGAAATCAAAGCAAACAGTTCAGATTTTTGGAGTAGCTCATGACAGCGGGCTCTTCGCAGTAGATCGTATATCTTTTGATGGGCAAATAGGAAGTACCACATCTTGGCTATCGAAGTTAGGAACTGCAGAGCGGTGCTAACGGTCTAAAATTATTACTAGTAGTAATAAATTTAATACAATTTTATTGAATTAGATGACTAACCTCAACAATTTGTGGAATATCCTCAATGTATCTGCGGAACATGTGCCAGTGGCCGTAGAGCGAGGCCAGACTACTTAGGCTCAGGACTACAGTCCAGCTAATAGAATGATATAGTAGATCCATTAATCTGTAACTCTCTTTATCCGAAATACCCACATTCTGAGCACCTGTCCGCAGCGGAATGGATCCATCAGGTTGAAACCCACCGTATAGGAGAGTCGGATCATCTCCCTGATGCTGTGATAGTTGCGCTTCTTCAGCGCTTCAGCCTCCTCCGGTGAGTACATGTCGCCTAATTGAGGGCTAATTGTGTTAATCGGGCATTTATATGGCTATCAGGGGGGCGTGGCACAAAGGCTAGCATTAATTAGATAGCTCACTAGCAGAGGCAGGAAACCACGCCCCATTACGTGGCAAAAGTTGAACTAAATAATTGAAATACTTTTCCTTGGCAGGAGAAAGAAAGGGGTGAGTGAGTCTCGACATGTCCGGTGGTTAATTAGACAGACCCATAATTAGATCCACACCAAGTTCAGATATTATTAAATCCTACGAAAGCTCAATGAACTTTTGTTTCTAGGATTTGAGCCTTGTTTTGAACTTTGGGCAAGAGAAGTTTCCAACCAAAGCTTTTGAGGACTTGTGAACTAAAAATTTGTTTAGTACAACCATTAAGCTTTTCGCAAGGAATAAAAAAATGGTGGTAAAATATACTACCAAACAAAATACACGTTGATGTAAATTATTTTGTTAGATGTAGAAGATAAGACATGTAGAGATAGAAAATTAAAATAGATTTTATTTTAAAAACACTATAAAATATAATACAAAAACAGATACAGTGGCTTACAATCATTTGTTATCGCATCTTGATCCGCACAAAAGCCTGAGTTGCATTTATCACATTTTCTTATACATTTTTAAAGATAAGAACATTAATTTCTTTAAGCACAGGCTTAAGTCGGATAAGGTACAAAAGATATTTCAAGATTAATAAATTTCTGATAGCCAGCAAAGTCTCAGATAAGTAGGATTCCATGTTAATCCCGAAGTCCGCTTTATCACTCATCTGCCTATTTATTGCTCCCACTTGTGGTCAATCATTTTCAGTTAAATTTTCACCGTGTAGTTAAAAAGGTTTAATTAAAAATGGCTAGCGTAAATGTTTTAAATTTAAACGATGACTGTCTTCACAACGTATTAAATTATCTAAGTATAAAGGATCTGGTAAATCTATCGGAAGTCTGTTTGAGGTTTCAACAGATTATATTGGATAGGTCCCCCGCACCTTATCCAGTTTTTCATGGAAACGATCCCCAAGGCAATAAACCAGTATTATATTACTCAACGGTTGCCATTAAACTGCTGAGAATAGTGGAAAATAACGTGAAAACACTCGGGGTGATTCAAGGACATGATTACGATAGGGAGGATCTTGGAAACGTCGTCAGGGATTTTCGCATTCTCACAAAAGCGAAAAACAAACTCGATCTGCGACATTGCTTGGGAGAAAGGCCCAAGCTTGAGGATATGTTCCGGTTTTCTTCCTATAGTAAGTACTTGAAGTGCTGAAAATGTGCAAAAATTTATATTTTATGTTTTTAGCTCGTGACTATTTAAGTGTAAACGTTCCGTCTTGTATTTGTTACCTTGAGGAATTTTTTCAACTTATTCCTGATTTGCGGGAACTACGAGTCTCAGGATTTGCCAAGTGCTCCGATTGTGTTCATACCATATTGAAATGCTTTCCCAAGTTGAATGAGCTCTGGATCCGGGGAGCATGCCTAAAGCTTCGTTCTGATTTTGAACTAATTTCACAAATAAAATCATTAACAAAACTCTCGCTGAACGTTGGTGGCCCAAATTGCTTAGCTCCTTTGGCAAACTTAACTGAACTTCGATCTTTGTATGTTGAGAGTATCTTTAGCTACATATCGCCAGTGGAAATCATAGAAATCATACAGAACTGTAAGAAGTTGGAATTCTTATACTGTTATTATATAAACCATGGACAGCAGCCCCACAATTCCATTGCAAATCTATTCAAGATGATAAAATCAGTTCGAGATCCCAGCCAACAAAATCCCCTTCAGTTGCATACATATTTGGATCCACCTTTGTCTGAAGAAAATGTATGTATAAATCTCATAAAAATTGGTTTACTTATTAATGTGATTTTATTTTTATTTTAACCCAGAAAAAGCTGATCGACAAAGCATTCTTCGAATATCGCCGACAAACGTAGAATTGCGAACTCAGTTCTTTAATTTATACACCAAATTTTTAATAGGCTTAGCAAAGAAAATTGTCAAAACACCAAAAAAGAAAATGTTTTCCCTTTTTTACATTTAAAATGAAAAATGCAACTCTAAATGTTACTCAATGATTTATATATTTTCATGACTTTTCGCTCATATAGATTTAAATACGCTTTAATAAATTTGTATGCTTGCCAACGATTTCCGGTTTTTCATTTAGCTGATTTACAATCGTCGTCGTCATCAGACTACATTAAAATGTATGTATCGTTAGGTAAATAATTTAAATATTAATAACATCTTGCGTTTGCACGTGTCGTGTATTTTGCTCTGCTCGTCATTTACTTAATATATCTCGTTAGTTTTAGTTTTATTTCAAGTTCAATTCGTTTGCTGCTGGCGTAAATGAGTTCGAAAAATAATAGAGAACTGAAACAGCTTTCAGGGGCTTGTATATGAAATAAATATTTACAAAAGTTACAATTTAAAATTATGGATTGGCGGAATGTGGCTTGTGCTCACCAAAAAACCGTGTAGATAATTCTAAATGAATTGCTTACAAAAGTTTTGGATGCCTCAAGCATTCTGTTAATACGTACACATATTTCTAAAAATGTTTAACTATATTACTTCGAGTTCTTGTCTTTAACATTAGTTATCGAATAGTGTGTTTGCTGTCGTTCTTGTTTGGTTTAGTTCTGTTTTTGTGTTATCAATTTGAAAAGCGGACGATGAGACATTTTATTATCGTCTCGTAATAAAATTTGTGTTTTTTCTTACAGTGTGTTTTGGTGTGTGTGTGTATCTGTGAGAGGTGTTGGTGTTTGTGTGAGTGAGTGAGTTCGTATTCCCTTTACTGATATGTTTCTAAGAGGCTAACTCGCATCCTGGCTCATCGCTGGCCCAGCAAAAGCAACTTAACAGGACAAAACCCAGGCCAGTTGGACAGATCGTTCGGGATTACCCATGGAGGATATATAGAAACCTGCCAAATCATCGGATTACTAAAACACCTAAACCAAAACACACTCGCACGCATACACTGAATATATGGAATGTGGACAAACAACTTGGGTTGCAATAATTGACAAAATACGCTCTTCAAACGGGGAAAATTCCTTTTGTCCTGGCGAAGATTTCCAATTGTATTGCTTACGTATTCGGAGAACTGAACATCGAGTCAACTGCCTAGGGTAGATTTAACTAACTCAACTAACTAACATACATAACACATACACGCTCCATAACTAACTAACAGTATATGGGTTAGAACAATACCATCCTGATGAGTCACATAAAGGTGACACTTTTGATTATTAAATCTCACAAAAACACTGTTCTAGCCCCATAATAAATAACAACATCAACATCCAAGCAACCTCAATCTCTACATGGCAAATCAGATTACTTCAGGGGACTAAGCCAAAGCCAAGCTCTATCGATAAGCCCTAAGCCCTACGCACACGCACATTTACTTACAGATATAGAAACGAACTGGTTGCCCAACGATTTTCAACTACTTTTTGACATTATGAATTTGAACGAGATAATATGCATGGTCATGCGGATCTAGTTTATAGGGTGTCCATATAGTAATGTCCCCCACCTCAACTCTACATATATCTTCCTCAAGCTTCTTCCTCCGATCTGCGGTGTTTAGCGCGTGGTTTTGAAAATAGTTCGAGCTATATATATCGTTAGTTTTGTATGTATATATAATGTGTAAATATGCGAGATGCAATTGCGATGCGTGTATATTCTATATTGTATATATTTATAAGTTGCATTCAAAATATGAATATTTCCGTTTCATTTGTTGCTATTTAGGCTTTTCTGGTGATTTCGTCTATATACTTCTGTTAGCTGCTGTGTCCTGAAGGCGGTAAATAAAGGTTGCTCTGTACACGAGTGGATTGGGCTCTGCTATTTACACGGTAGCATTTGTAGCTTTTAGGAGTATTATAATTTTAATTTTAAGCGGTTTTTTTGTACGACTTGCGCGGCTCCGCAACATTTTCACTGCAGTTTCGGGTTGCTCTTTCTTTTAGTTTTGTAAAAATACGCAGATCGAATTCTCCACCATCTCTAGACTAGGATACTGTTCATTGCTTTTATATAATTCACATTCCATGTTTGCTAACTTTGCTATCACTTTGAGTTTTCCCTTTGTATGTTTTGTGTGTGTGTTAGTGTGTGGTGTGTGTATGTTGTGTTGTGGGTTTCCCTTGGTAAAGGGTGTCGTGTTGTCTGTGTGTGAGTCCCTATTGCTACGTGCCCTCGTTTCCCGCCCTCTTTCCCTCCTCCCCATCTCGTCCTTGGAGCAGAGCCCTCTGCTCATCGTTCGCCTCCGCCTCGCCCTCCTCCTCGCGATCATCCTGGCCACTACTGGGGGCCACGACTGCGGCCTGGCTGGGTGTGGAGTTAGCTGGGGGATCCTCGACAGCTCGACTGCTCACTGGCGATGTGAAGGTCGTCTCCGAGTCTGTATAACAGGAGAGGGTGTGATTAGTGACTGGGTTAAAAAGATATATCTTTAGAACCGATTACACAAGATGAGTAAAAAATGTTTAAACCATTTTATGGCGAGCAGTAGAAAATATTTTAGCTGTTCTATAGTTCATTTAAGTAGTCAAAATAACTACTTACTTATATAGAAATTTAAAAATTCATTATATATTTTTTTATCTTACCTACTGATTGGTTAAGTTTAATAAGCCAAATTTAATAATAAAAGTATGATCATTTGTAATATAATCATAAAACTTTTAGTAAATACCTGGGGGTATTTTACTTTTGATTTACCAGTAAGTAATACTTTGTCTAAAATGTGACAACTAAAAAATTTGTATTTTAGTTTACAGCTCTACATAAAATGATTTAATTTATATAAGAGTGCTAAACAGAAAGCGGCTTGTGAGTGAGGTGTTATGGTGTGTGATTTGTGTGTGAGCTCAACTGCTAAAGCTTAACATCGATCTGCAGCTCAGATGAAAATCCCAGCTGGGTGCTATCAAAATCTGTGAACAAATAGGAGCCCTACGTTCTGGACATTTAAATTCAAACGGGTGAGTTGGGTGCGGCACAGAAGCGATCGATAATACGGATCGCTATCGGTAAGATCGCTATAAATCGGATCGGTAATACTAACAGATCGACCGCCTGACGGCTGCCGCCGTTCTCCGTGGGGTGTCAGTATTTCAGTGTCTGTTTCTGTGGGTTCATGTTCATGTACAGGTTCATGGGTTCATGCGGATGTAGATGGCGATGGGTGTAGTTTGAAGTTCGGAGTTTGGAGTTCGGGGATTCAGAAGGCGGCATCGAAGATGTTGACTGACAGCGAGCCAGCAAGCGGGAGGGAGACAGGAGAGATAATACAAAGGTTGTAGATGATTTCTGGTTTCGTCATGGCCGAAAGAAACCCCAAGACGCACTTACAGGATGATATAGAGGGAGAGAGAAAGAGAGAGAGAGAGGGGGAGGGAAAAAAGACAAGGAAAAAAAAGGAGCAGACTGACAGTGATCCAAGGTAACTGATACAAAATGTATTAGTTTCTTTTAAAGGCACTAAAAAACATACAAAGGGATTTATAAGTATTCAACAACAATATCAGGTAAAGTTCAAAACTATAAATGTTATGAAATTTTTAAATTTGAAAATAAGATCAATGATGTATAGTACCTTTCATAGAAATATCAATTTAAACCCTTTGGACTATATAAATTGGTAAGGACAAATCCTAAGATAATAAATATTATCTATTTATGTACTTATCGTTTATCTTATAAAGGTTTTAAAACCCCTGCCCCAAAGTATATACCCTCCATCACTGCCAGCTGGACACCTAAGTAAACTACCACCTACCCAGACTGCTGTCCCTGGTCTGCTGCCCATCCGCAGATCCTGCGGATGCGGACATGGATGTGCCAGGAGGAGCCCGCGACAAGAGCGGCGTCACCTGGCGCAGTGCCTGCTCCTCGGGATAACGGGGGGTCTGGAACTTAGTGGGCCTCGATTGCAGGGTCGCTGGCCCTGAGCGCTGGTGCATTAGGGTGCGGTGCCTGAGGGGTGGTGGGGATATAGACTTAGCTAAAACTGAATGAGGTAATTTATTCGGTGAGTAATCGCTGCCGGATTCGCCCTGTAAGTTGGATAGTTAGTGTATTGCATAGGAATACTTTCAATAAGGATCACAAACCATAACGGTGCCATTGTCAGACACTCCAGAGCCGGACATGTTGTCCGCCAGGAGGCGCTCGCTTTCAGGATCGGACAGGACGCGTGAGATATCAGACTTGTTTTTCAGGATCGACTTGGAGCGCCGGTGATGCTCCAGATTGGGCGAGGCGTCAATCGAGTCTATCGATGAGGAATGCTTGCTTTCGAACTTGGCTGTGGATCGAGGACAAGTAGTATACAAAAAATATAGTTTTATTTAAGTTGTACCCACCTTTGGCGCCCACATTCTGTATGCCAAACAAATGCTGGTTGATCAGTTTGGTGGCAGTGGCTAAGCTCTTGCCCGGCATGAAGACCGAGCGCTTCTTCTTCGGCCCGGGACCGCCGTATCCGCTGGTCGATGGACTCCCAGAGCCACTGGGGCCCTCCAACCTTACCCCCGTCTCATCGTCCAGTTTGGTGTCCTCGAACCTGGCACGAGGACGCATCCCACCGAGGGCACCACCACTCGGTCGCATGGCGGTGAAACTCTGCTGGAACCGCGTCTTGCGGTGCTTTGGCACTGAGTTCTCGTTCAGGCTGACCCGACTTCCCCGCTCCTGGACATCAAAGCTCTGGTAGACATCGTCCAGGGGACTCAGGCCACCAGGTCCTCCTCCTCCAGCAGCTAAATTCCTCAGAGCCGTATCCCCCGAAGCGCTCTTCTTCACCTGGGCACGTAATCCACCTGAGGAATTAGTACTTGGCAGTCCCACAATAAAGCCCGTGGAGCTACTGATCCCCTGATGCTGTTCCCTCTCCAAGGGATTTATATACAGGTTATCCATGTCGATGTCCAGGGCACAGGCCTCATCATTGAAGTCTGCGGTGAGATCTCCCTGCGACAGGAACGGATGCGTTTGGCAACTGGCATAGGTGTCCGAACTGTCCACACTGGCCAGATCCGCATTGTTGTTGTTACTCCCGTTGTAGTTGCCACCGAACAGGAGGACTCCATTCGCACCACCACCCACTGTGGTGGTGTTGAAGTTGTTGTTGTAGTTGTGATTGAAGTTGGACGTACTGCAGATGGTGGCTCCATAACGCATGGATACGTCCAGTGGCAAAGCGATGGTGGTGGATGTGGTGGTGCCATAGGATGAGGATGTGGACGAGGACTGCGAAATGGCGGGCAGTAGAACCACCGAGGAGGATGAAGGTGGTGGTGGTGGCGGGGGCAGGGCCAGCAGAGGTCCTTGACGCGGCGGTGGAGGCAGTTGAGCCAGGAAGCCGTAGGGTAATCCCGCCTGACGATTCGCAGCCGCCAGTCGCATCTCCATACAAACGGGCTTGTGGAAATCGGAGGTGGGTAGCGAGATCACGCCCTCCGCATCGGTGTACTCCTTGAAATCCTGCAAAGATTCGGGTTTTGGGATGGAGATGCCGTTTTAGATACAGAAACTTTACAATCAGATATACAAGCTAAGATAAAGACGATATGGGAGACTTAAATTCACTTCGCATCTAAGATAGTAATTCTTAACTTTAAGGCGCTTAAAAAATAAAATGTATTTTAATTTTAGGAAATTTATTAAACCAGGTTTTGTTACATGATACCCAATAACAAAAAGATCTTTTAAGCCTCTACCATATCGGGTTTATCTGTATATTGACCATAATTTTATTTATTTTTTGAGTGTTTCGGAATGTTTGCTGGCTGCTTGTTAGTGTCTGATTTAGTTTGGTGTACCTGTTGTCTGGAGTTAGCTTTTTATTTGTGTGCGATTTGTTTCTTTATTATTTCGCTTGAATAACAAAAATTAACATGCAACTAGGAGGCGCCAAGTAAAACTCAAACGTGCAGCTGTATTTATCGTTAACATTAAGACTTAATTAATAAATAAAATTAAAGGCTGTGCGAGTTCTCAACTTGTTATTTTAGTCATTAGAAAAATGTGGTTATTAAGCTTTATAAATTAAACGTAAGTATTGTTTAGACAAGAAAAGTCACGCCTAATGTTGAATATTTATATGAGTTATATTTATTGTTTCGTTTATAAAATATAATATATCGAAATATTTTAATATGGTGCATTTCTTTAAAATTACTATAAAACTTGTGAACTTTCTTTAAAATATTTTTCTTGTGAATTTCAATGTTTAAAATCTGATGCCCCAAAGTTGAGCAAACGCAAAAATGAAAATATGTTTCGATTCCAGAATTAATAACAACGTACTTACCAAACATGGACAACTGCAAGGAGTTGCCTTCGAAGTGGTTCCATTACTCGATCGTTAAATATAGTTAAGTACTCTAATTGAATTTAAAACCGAAACCAAAACAGAAAATTCTAGGCGAGCAATACGTAAACAATCAGTAGAAGAAGTGGAGTGCCAAAGAGTCGAGTGCGAATAGGTAAAGTTGATCAACAAAAATAGATTCGTTTGTTTGTTTGGTATATTTATTTGCAGAATTTGTTCATTCGATTTGTGGTTTTCTTTGTTTTGTTTTTTTTTTTTGGTTGAGTGATAACAGGAAATAAACAACTAATAATGAAGAGAGCGTTAACATTGGTTGTTCAAGTAACTAAACAACGGCTTTCGGTTTTTCATAGTTATTTTCGTTGTTTATGTTTTGGCGTTTTGCAAGTTGCAGCTACTATACTTAAGGCTTAGGCCATTTTGCTAGGATATAAATAGTTATTAGGCTAGTTGTAATTACGTGCTTAGTGTAAATAAAAAGAATCGATTTAAACTTTCGTCAAGCCCTCAAGCTCCTCCTCCTCCGGTCACTTGGTACATAACATATTTTAAATTAAATTAAATAATAACACATGCTGCTTTGCTTTGCTTTTTCCTCTCCTGGTTGCGTTTTTAGATGGTAGATTAGGTTTTAGTTAATTTAATTAAATTCTTAGAATTCGCTATGTCTTTGTTTAGCTTTCACGTCACGTCACGAGAGGCCCGTTGATAACAGTATAATAATAATCGTAGCAGTTATAATAACATTAAGTAGTAATTTGTTGGTAGTTTAAAGCTAAAGTTAACGTCTAAATCGTAATTCGCTGTCCTGGTCACGCATTCGATGCGCCCGGACCTCTAAGTATTTCCGATTCTACATAGAGCTCTATGTCGGGGTCTTGAGAATCTGGCTAAACGCTATTCGCGCGCAATGGAATACACTCGCCATGACATCCTGGCAAACCCTTTAAGAAAAGAAACGAAAAAGAAACAAGGTCAACATAAAATTTTCATTTCCAATCCAATTCCAATTCTCACAGGAAGCCAAAAACAAAATGAAAACAAATCAAAAGGTGAAACGAAACGAAACGATCTTAAAGTGGGACAACACTGGGTGTTACCATCGGGACCTCATAGATAGTAAATGTCGATGATGCCCTCCTCTAACATCCGCTTGAGGGCCATATAGTTTTTGGGCGAGGGCGGCGGTCGGGCCAGCCGCTTGATGCTATACTCCTTATCGTGGAAAGTACACATTCGATCCTGCAATCGTTATCGGTATCGTTATCGCTGCTCTACCAATCCAACTACTGCGGGTCGAGTACGGGATCGCCTATTGTTTAGCAGGACCTATGCGAGAAGCTCAAGTCTCTACCAACTTATTATAGGTAATGTCACAGAAATCACTCAAGACTTTTATACCTATATATTTAGTAATCGCTTGAAATATCTTAATGCATCGATAGATTTAAGGTTGAAGTTGAAATGTGTACACTAAATTTACTGTGTTATAAAAATGATTTTTAAATAGTTGGGACTTCAACATTTGCAGTTTTGTTAGAAAACCGACTTAAAGAGATTTCCGTGACACCCCTGAATCAAAAGTCTTGTCTGGATCAGTTTTCAATATGCTGGGGTTAACAATTTCACAGTCTGCCAATGGCGGTTATGCGGCGCTGGTATGTACAGGTTGAGCATGATTTTAGTTCAGTTTAGTTAGGATTAGTCGGAAATTGAACGAAAGAGCAATAATAAGGATAATCGGGGTGCAGACATGCGACTAACACAGAGCACACAGTACACGGAAAAGCAGCTCAAACAGTGCAAACGGGAACATTGAGTGGACACAGCTACGGGGATGGGGATTGGGATGGAGATCCGATCCCCCGGTTACCTTGGTTGTGCAGAAGCAGCACTCGAACTCCACGGGCACATCCTGCTCCAGGTTGTCCATCCGCTGGTTCTGCAGATTTTCCAGGGCCACCTGACGACGCAGCTCGGCCACTTCCTATAAATAGTTGGGTGTTGGGATGGTGGGCATCTCGTAAGTGTTTCGTTACGCATCGAACATTATTAATCGGAATATATATCTAGGCTTATGTACAGTATAGAAAGATCACCGGATGCAGGTCATGCACCGCATGCAGAGTAACTCTCGAGATTAGAAATAGTTAGGTCTTTTGGCAAAAGGTTAGCAAGGAAAATGGTATAACAATCCTGCATCGCATGCGGCTCAAGCTGTGTGAGGGGTGTGCCTGCAAGTGATTCGTTGGTGGTGGTGATATTGATCCTGAAGTAAAAATTATCCCCTAATGTACCCATTTGACTTTGTATTTTGCTTCAACTTAATCAAAATAAAGGAAAATTGGTTTAAATAACCTACCTACTGTTATCCAAACTCAGTAAGTCAAAGCCCATATGTCATTTAAGTCTGGATGTATTTAACGTGAAAACCTAATGAAAAAGACACTTCCAAAAAGCGAATATCCTGCTCAATGTTGGCTGCCGCAGAAACCGACTCAAACTGGTTTAAATGTGCTCTAAATGCCCCTAAGAAATCATTATTGGATCGGTGAGTTCAGCTGGTAGTTGCATTACCCTAATAATACAGAATTCTTTGAACCAACAGTTCGAGTGTCTTTAATTCTCTGCGCAATCAGCATACAAGGACAGCCCATGATGGGCGGTATAAGAAATCAAGGAAAGATCGCCTCTTTGCTAGACGATGAGTACTTGCCATTTGCGGATGAGGAGCGAAAAATAGAGCGATCTGACTCTGGAGGATTACTGGATCCCATTGGTGGGTAGAAGAAGTTTGATGACCGAGACTTGTTCACTTCTTGATAAATTTATTCATTATGTCTACAGCTAACGGTATGGGAATTCAGGCTTCGGATCAAGTGGTTCCAAATTCGGCTACACAAAACCTATCACCTGGTACCTCCTTTGGATACTACACTTCTGACTCCTATCAACCCAACTGGCAGCAGGTGCAATCTCAACAGGCACAGATGCAGCCGCAGCAGGGATCTCCAGAAACACCCAGCGCCTATGCCGAGGCGGATGAGAGTGAGCAAAGGCACCAGGATCTGCGCACCCTCGTCCAGCATTTGTACGTGGCCCAGGCGAGGGTTCAACTGGAGGCCACTGAGATCAGGAAGGCCCAGGCTGTGGCTTCTTCTGCGCAGTTGCAGCTGGAGGAGTCGGCCAACCATGTGCGCAGCATCACTGCCTCCCTGCACACCGCCCAACAGGAAGTGGCTGCCTCGGCGATTCGGGCACAGATCGCTCAGCTTCAGCTGGCTGCCCACGATCAGCTGTTGTTCGCCGCTCGCCAGGACGTGGACTCGCTGTCCTCGCAAATGGTGGGTCTTCAGGCTGCGGAGGGGATTGTTCAGCCCAAACTGACGGTGGATCTGCACGCACTGCTGAACAAGTTGAAACAGCCACTGCAGGCTTATGATCGACCCACGGCTGTTCCCACTATTGCTGCTGGTCTTCCAGGGACTGCAACCCACCAGCAACAGCTGCTGATGCAAATGCAACAGCAACAAGGACAAGGACAAGGTCAGGATCAAAGTCAGGATCAAGGTCAGGGTCAAACTCAGGGCCAAGGACAAGTGCGGTTGCCGAATAACCCAAGCTCTTCGAATGGAGCCGGTCCCAGTGACTTCAATCCTAGTCCCAATCCCTATGTTGACTTGGAATATCCCTAGCTGGAGTTTAGAGTTATTTTTCGTATATTTTCTACAAGTTTCTTTCTTTAATTATCTCTTTCAATAAAATCATATATTTTCCTTAAATTATATTTAAATATACTTTTGTTAGTAGGTGTATCTTTGTGTAGTTGTTTGTGATTAAGTGAGGGTGTATGGCTTAAGAAACTTAAGTTTCATTGGGTTCAAATTTGTAAAATGTATAAAATCAAAAAACATTTCAGTTGAATTTTGTTTTTGAGTAAAATCGCAGCAGTTATGAAGTTAGCGGAGCAAAAATATTGGCTTACAGACTGAGAAAATGTTAAAGGCAAAATCACAATTATCAGGTCTAGAAATATTAATTTTTAAAAAACTATCTTTAAAAAATTTTTTTTTATTACGTTGTTAACGTTAATTAGGCCATTTTTTTTTTTTTTAAAACGTTATTTACTAATACGACCTTTTTAAATGTTTAACTAAATTGTCAAATACATTTTCAATATGGAATATAGAAATAAAATCCATTCCTTTATCATGTTTTGAATAAACCAGCACCTATTTCAACTGAACTAATACCGAAAATAAATATCTTAAAATAGGTTGAAGCTTAAAATTTAAGAGTTGATAAAAAGATCGAAATAAAATGATTAAAAATCAATAATTCTATGCAGTTTCGATTTAGCATTCGATCAGATAGTCATTCCTTAGATATGGCAAATCCGTAAATGCGATTCGTTCACCCACAAAAAATAAAATATTTAGCATTGGATCAGCCACTGAAAAGAAGACAATCAATCCGCAAGTCCATTCAAAATTAATCGAATATTATATAAGGATATAATATAGCTGTGGCACAAATGCATTCGAGTTGAGTAGAGTAGAGTAGGTTGAGTTCTTTGTGTATACTTTGAATGTACCTCCTTACTGCGTCCCCGTAAAATCTAAAAGTTGGAAATGTGTGATTGTTGTTAAAGAACTTGGTTTTGCTCTCAAGAGTCTTAAGGTTTTTCTGGCCCAATTTGTGGTGATTGGAATTTGTTTTGAACAAAATCAAGAGAGAACATGAAGCTAAACAGACTAGGGATACTAAAAACTACGAAAAGAGGCCGCCAATGTGGAAAACTCAAAAAGTACCCAGGATATTTGGTATATACGAACTGAAACTCAAACTCAACGAATTTTTACCCGACTTACAACAGTTGGCAAATGAGAACGAACCAAACGTGAGAAATAATTGGGTTATAATTAGAATTATTTGAGTATATTTCGATCCAGCTCAACGGCTTCACATTTACTAATACATAAGGATTACGATTTAGGAACTTTGAAAACATTAAGATATTCAAGAAATACGATTGCGAGTAATGTAATGAGTACGCATCTCCCCTTAATTCGCTGACTTACCCCGGGCGTAATCATCATCTGGATGGGCAGGCCCTTGGATTGGGAAAGGTTATCGTCATCGACATCGCCGCCCCCTTCGGCGCCCTCTGACCCCTGGGCGGTATTACTGGTATTTGCCGTGGCCACAGCAGTTGCTGCACTGGAAGCAGCCACCATGGCCAGGTTATTGGCCACTCCTCCTGTTCCGGTGCCAGTTCCATTTGGGGGTTTCTGCTGCATCTGTTGCATCTGCAGCATCTGTTGCTGCTGCTGCTGCTGCTGCTGCTGTTGCTGTTGCTGCTGCAATGCCTGCTGCTCGCGGTGATAGCTCTCCATGGCCATCATCGAGGTCTGGCGGGCATTGGGATTGTCGAAGCTGTACGGCGGCACTGCATCCTGCTCTGAGCTGGATCCACGTCGCTGGGCAAACGAAATTAGGAATTATTAGTATCCTTCCCGGAAAAATTTTGAATAACACACAAATATTAGCTTCTTTAATGGCATTTTCGGGTGGGGTGTACTTACAACACTTGAATGCAATTTGAGGAATGGGGAACCAAGGTGAACATGTACACCAGATAATTATTCGATTACAATATTTATTTTGGATTTTTCCATTATTTGTACAATCAAAATCATTTATGTAGGTATTTCCATACACTAGCTAAATCTTTTTTCATCATTTTCATTTTAGATCATCGTCCAATGAAATAAAAATACAAAATCATGATTATCAACCTAATCGCCAAAAATTCCACCCCAAATACAACCGAATCTCCAACCCTGATGTAAATCCAACCACTTTGGCAACTATTTTGCACTAAAATTAAAACCTTTCAGTTTTATATAAAAGTTTTTGAGATCCCGTTTTAATGAGATTTTTAGAATTCAAGTAATTTATTAATTGTCCCAAGGCCAGAAAGGATATGTTAAAATATTGAACTCCTTGTGATCCCTTAATTCTTAATTCTAACGACACTATGAAATGTAATGAGACATAATATGAACAATGAACAATAAGATAAAGATTTAATCTGACCCCAAGACAGTAGGTAAATCCCCCAAAATCCCCCTTAAAAGCACTTACATTGTGCAGGTTGGAGTTGCGCAGGTTGGCTACGTGGTCGTAGTTCTTGTAGCATCCGGTGCCGGTGGTCGCGGGATTGCGTCCGCTGGTGGATTCACCCTCCTCGGATTCGCCTTCCGTTTGCGAGAGATTGTGGCCTGTGGGCGATCGGCGGAGCGCGTGGGTTAAACGGTGCCAATTTTTGAGTGATCGTGTGTGGCTCTCGCGCTTTTCTGCTTGACATTCGTGTGTGTTTGTGGGTGGGTGTGGGTGGGTGGATATATCAGTGTATATGGGTGTTATCGGGTTATATGTTCAGGTTCACGATTTATTGTTTTTGTTCGCGCAAAGAAGCCATGAATGCATTTTGTCGCCAGTTTCGTTTCGCACATGTTTAGCCGACAGGCGCCAGTGGTGGAATGTACACAGGGATGTATATATTTCACATATATATTTATTTTGTAATGAGTTAGAGCGGGTTTTGGATTTGTTTTTCAGGTTTTTTCGGAGCGCAAATGAAGGTGTTTTATTTTTGGTTTGGTTTGGTTTATCGTTTCAAATCAAAAGAGGGAAAAAAGAAAGAAAAATGAGTTTCATGAATGTTTTTTATTTTTTCCTGTATTTTGGTTAATAATTGTTACGACGACGATGACGACGGCGACCACAAAAACGTTGGGGGCTAAGTTAAGTTTAGTTTAGTTTAGTGGGATACAGTGAGAACAACATTGAAGAACGACGTCTATAGTAGTTAAGGGTTAACTTTAGGGCTTACTCTTGAGAGTGGTTAAATGGATTAGAACAACATTTAGTTAACTGGTGATGCTAATGGCTGATAAAATCTATAGTAACTCTAAGTTGTAGGTTAGTTAATGTTTATAAACGTGGTCAAAGAGTTAGTTATCGTATTAAACTAGTAGGTATATTTCTATTGAATATAGTGAGTAGTAGGTGGAAACGGTAAAGGAAGTTTGAGATAAATTTTTTTTTTAATTGTAGTCGAAGAATTATGTTGTGAAACGTTTTTGAAGTAATTAAAGTTTTTCGTGGAAACGGAAAAGGAAGTTTGCCTTTGCAAAAGTTTACCTAAATTTATTGTCTGTTATTTTTGTAGTGAAAAAATTGAGATTTAAAATCATTCAAGAAGTTTCTAAAACGAGTAAATGAACTATACAAATATTTCTTAAACTGTTTGTGGTTTGTGAGTGTCTGAACTTTTTGTGCTTTTAATGAACGCGGCAAAACAAATGTGCGAAACATTTTTTCCCATAGTTTTTATTCTTGTGTAGACAGAAATCCGATTCATGTTTATTTACGCCATTCATGTTTTGGGTGTGTGATCTAGTATCATTATCCCGGAACCGAAAAAAAATGTTAATGAGTGAAATGGAAAAGAAAGACTTTTCCTGATGAGTCAGGATGAGTTGTGAGAAAACGTATACCCCTTACTCCGGCCTTTTCCTGCATTCAAGGCTTGAACTCAAAATCTGGTCAAGCTTTAAACACCAAATATATAGTTATACATATATACTTAGACAGTCATGTGGTGGCGGGATGGTTTGGATTAGCTGATACAGTAAAAATAATACAGCGCATTTGGGTTTTGGTTTTATTGCTAATTTCACAGACACACAAAGTTGTTTACGGCTTTAACAGTAGTACACAAAAGTACGAGTACAGTACACAGTTATTCATTTGGGTTAGTACGAGTATTCACTATATGTTCTTGTTCGATCATACATGGCTTGAGCATAAAGAGAGCGTACACAGTTTCTATAGATTAGTTCATAGGATTAGAGCATGCAGCGCGTTAGATAGGATTTAATTTCGGAACGAAAGCGTTAAGAATGTGAAAACGAAGGGTCGAGGACACACACACATATAAAAGGTTAAGGTTATAAGTAAGGAAAATAAGGGGAAATGGAAAAATATTAAGTAAAAGGCACGTAAAGGCTTTTTGGAATGTCAGTCCTGTTTTATAATATTCTTTTTTTGTGGGGACTCTAGCTTCTTCGAGCGCAATGATAGAAATGTTTGAACTATGTGAAACATAACGCAAATCATAGGTAATCGTTCAAATATCACACACAAAAAAAAGGGTTTCAAAATTTGTATATATTTCGTATATAATTTGGTTTGTTCAAACCGCTCAGCTCGCTTATTATATTGGGCTTACAATTTAACAAAACTTCAGCTTTGGTTGTGTGGCCTGCTCTATCTTAAAGTATTTATATATGGCTGCAAACTAGGAGCAATTCGCTTTAAATAAGGCAATTTCTTTTGTTTTCCGTTGTGCTTATGCGTTTTTAGGAACGTATCGCCATCGTTTTGCTAAGTTCTCTTGTCTCTACATATGGAACGAGTATATTTCATTGGTATACCTAATGCACGCTATATCGCTGATGCGCTCTCTAAATTAAAAACTAAGCTTACCCTCTCACAGCTACAACAACTAATTTCATAAATAAGGCTGGCTCTGTTGTTGTTCGTTTTGTTCTTTCTTTTTTCACATCTCTTGGGTTTTTCGATTTTCTATTTTCGATTTGGTTTACCTCATGGCGACCACTTGAAGTGCTTTCATGTCCATGGAGGGAATTCTTTTTTGACTAGTGCGCTCGATAAATGCCTTCTTGGAGTTTACATAGAGGTTAGGCCTAGTTAATCGCTAAGATTTAGACTAAATCAAAATTGTGCTTACGCGGATTGTATTTTCAGAGTTCGGCTCTCGAATGGCGTGTTGTGTTAGCATTTTTCTTTGGGTTGGGGTTTAATGGGGAATATGGAACATAATAATTCCTGGAAGATTTCGAACACACATGCTGCCACCCGCTACTGCAAATCACATTTGGGTACTTGAAAGTTTTGCTTGAAGACGAATTCGAGTTGGAGCCAAATGGATATAGCAAAAACTGGCCAGGCAATCGGTTATCAAAATAAGTAAAAACAAACTGAGGGTAACATCAGCAAGTTTGAGCGGAGCTTCATTTCTTTTATAGCTTTAAATTTATTTTAGATTTATTTTCAAGTGCTGATGGACATTAGCAAAACTTTCAATATACGATTGTACGATAAAGCATACGCCCTCTATTTTTTTCATTAATTGAATCTAGCTTTCACACACTAAACCGTATAACAGTATGTAAAAATAGATACAAAAATAAGAACACATTTTTGCTGCTTTCTTTCATTGTAATGAACTTCTACTCACTATCAAAACTTATACAATGAGTAAGTGTCAGATGCAACAAAGAAACAAAAAGTATTTTTTAGAAGAAATTAAGATAACCCAAAAATTTATTTTTTAAAAAGAAACGACAAACAAAATTTTTTTAATAAATATTCCTTTTTTTGGTAGTACTTTTTGGTCCTTATAGCATCTTACTTTTACACACTATATAAATTTATACAGTGTTAGAGTTAAATGAAAAAAAACTACTGCAACGAGGCGTATGCGCAATTATTTGTACTTAGCAGCAGCGTATGTGTGACAGCATGTGTGTATGAGTTTTAGTGTCTCATGTGTGTGGGTGTGTATATGGGTGAGGGCGCCTATAAGCAGTTACATTTAATCACAACATTCAATTGGAAAAAAACTCAAAAATGGAAGTACACAATTCATTTGATTTCTGATTGATTCGAAGCTTCAAAGCAAGCCTACGCATTTGGGATATTATTTTCTTGGAAGTACTTTCACTTAAGTCTAGGACTCTTGAGTGTGTGGTTGATTTGTGTGTGTGTGGGGGTGTGTTTGTAACAAATTGCATTTGTCTTCGACTAATTTACATATACAATAACAATCGTCTGTCATTCTCTTAGCTAGTTTCGCTTAGTGTAGATTTTTTATTGTAGGTTGTTTTTGGGGTCGGGTTGTTGTTGCTGTGGTTGCAGCGGTTTGCCAGCGATTTAGGGGCGATTTCAGGGTGATTTCGAGGACGTTTTTTGTATTCCCTAGCGGCTGTCTTCGTTGTCACTGGAGCTGTTCTGCTGCTGGGCATCCCGCTCCTCCAGCAAACTGCGATTCAGCTCCTGAATTCGGGCCGATAACGCTCGACGACGGGGCGTGCCAAATGAAGGCGGCGGCGGCGCCTCAATCAGCGTGTTTTTCTCGCCTAGGTCAAAATCAGCCGCATTTTATTTTAATTAAATTTTATTTTCAGTGTTTTGCAATTTTCAATATTTGTATATCGTGTGTGTGTAAAATGTTAAGGTTTGGAAATGGTTGGAAAATTCATAGAATGTCGTGAGCAGAAAGTAGAAAAAGAAGAGCAGAGAAAAGAACACGTTGTAGGAAGATATTTGGAGACTAGTATTTCTAGGCATATAGGCCCCATATTTCGATTCGCTAAATTACAACTACATTTGGCTAAGAGAATGAGCATATACATCATATGGTTTCATGTGTGTTCGTGTCTTTGTTTTTATATATAGTTGTATGTAATCAGCACTTGAAAATTTTCTAAAAATGTTTGTTGTATTTATAATAATTTTTGTTGTTTTCTTTTTGACTTTGGTAATAAAGTTCGAAATGGTAACTCTATATTGAGCATTCAAATTTGCTATGGTTGTGGCAGAATCAAAACAAGAATCAAGCAATGAGTAGCAAATGTCATCATCATAATTCACAATTTTGTCAGCAATTAGGCAAACTCAATGAAACTGAAGGCAAAACTAAAACCGAACAACGCAACAAATTGCAACAGCAATTGCCTAGCTAATCACTAGATCCTTGGCTTTATATACAGGGCTCGACTCGGGGGCACTATAAATATATTTCGGATTGCAGCTGTGCGGGGCGAGACTTGGGGATTTTAATATAATGATGATTAATGGCTAAATGATTTGAACTTATAGTTCAGCTATGTATTAATGTTTACAAAGTAACTACATAAGGAATTACATACAAGTTGTGATGTTTGTAAATATAATATGTCAGTTCTACTTAAATCAAAGTGTACAAATTGTAATAACCCACAATATAAAAAGTATTGAAAGGTCTCACCAATTTTTTCAGATTATTTACTAGTTTTATTTTATATTTGAACCCTTTTTAAAAGAACTGTAAAAAACCCAATGCCAAGCAATTTGTTTTGGAATACTTAAAATTGATTTAAGATAAACTTGGAAATGTTAATAGATTTAAAAAAGACTTAAAAAAGACAAAAGAAAACCTTACCCTTACTGAAAGCAGTAAGATTCTTTTATTTTATATATTTAATTCAATTTAGTACAGTATAATTTTTTTGCATTTGACCTTTGACGCTAAATTTTTAAATTCGTAACGCCCAGTACAGCTGCAACTAGTTTCCCTCCACCTAGCAAAAGCTAGAATAAAGCTGAAGCCGTGTAAATTCTCTCCCTGCACTAAGCTAAAAATGTTCTATAACTTAATAAATATACCTAGATATACTAAGAGAAAAATAGAGGAATCCGGAGAAAGGGAGAGAGAGTGTGCGAATATATAGTACAATATAGTGTGTAGCTGTAGTTGGCACGCGTGTGTGGTGTGTGTGTATCTGTGTGTCATATCTGTGTGTGTGTCTAGGGGCTATTCAAAGCGATTGTCAAAGGCTACGGCATTTAATAGAGTTTAGTAGTACGAGTTGTAGGGTGGCAAAGTGGGCTAGGAGTGGGCTAGGCTACGTATACGCAATGTAGTCACCTGGGGCGCTTTGCACATCGAGGGTCTGCCTGCCTATATTGGGGGTGCTTTGTCTTTTACCCTTCGGATGCACGACATTTGTTTGCTTGCCTAAAATAAAACACACGTCGGAGGGTTGAGAGAGGGTTAGGGCTGTAGGGTTTTGTATTTTGGTTTTACGGGGGCTTTTGACGGCTTTAAAGGGCCGTGAGATTCCATTGCCTACTTCTAGGCGCGCGGGCTTTTATACAGCAGAGGTGTCGAGGGGATACGGGGGTTGTGTGTGCCTTTGTACAAGTGAAAACCCCACTAATTTCCCGTTTAATGCGCTAAGTACAAAAGCATTTGCCTAATTGACCATTATTGTGTGTCTTGGGGGTGTTTTTTTTGTTGTATTGTAGTAGGGGGTGGGTCTAAGGGCAATGGAACTTAGGAGTAACTCAAATCGCTTAACTAGTTTACAATTGACCAATCGAACGTAAGTCTGAGCTCGGAATAATCAACGGTTCAACAATTTCTATCATCTTACGGCTCAGCAGTCGCAGGACTCGCGTCCGACTTCTGTGAATTGCTATTTACAAGCCTCTAGGCTGGATTTTAGATACAGCTTGGAATCGGAAAAAAAGATAAACCAATCTGAACTGATAGTGAGAAAAAGCCAAGAACAAAAGTGCATGCTTAATGTATACAAAACGAAAAAAGCAAGAAGTACTTAGACAGCTAACGCATTAAAGTACAGAAATATTAAAACTAAAACGATTACTTAGAGAGCTAACGCACAAAACTACACAAGAGTAAGCAAAGTTAAAGGAAAAGGATTTGTAGGATATATGGGGAATACACACAGTAAATATAGGATCAGTTATAGGCTTTGTATCATTTATTTATCGATTGGAATTATGTTTATATTTTTTAAATTTGAAAAACATTATTTTTAAGGTTTTTAAAAATTTTTTGTTTGATTTACTATTTTTAGATTATTATAAGATAATTGAAGGGTGAATAGTTATTAAAATGTTACTTAATGACCACCAATTTATGTAAGATTATGAAATATAATTTTAACATCATTATTTTATTTTGGGGATGATAGAAAACAATGATAACTTTTAACCTTAAAACTTTCCTGCATTATCATATATTTTTCTGTGTATTAAGACTAGAGATAGGTATTATGGTAGGCATAGCATGAGGCGAGGGATCGAGGTGGCAGATCCTTTTGAGTAGGCTAGATTAGTATATACTTAAGCAAGGCACATACATTGTAGAGACTAGATAGGAATAGATCTTACCTGTGTCGACAATCACATCGATGAGATCCATGGACTTGGCGAAGGCGTCTTTCAGATTGATATGATGGAAGGAGACAATGCTGCCCTCGCGCTTGGCACGATCGAGTGCCTCGCGACGCTTGAGGGCCTTTTCGCGTCGCATCTGATTCTTATAAAATTCAGCAAAATTGTTAACGATGATGGGAATAGGCAAAGCGATTACCAGAACACCGCATATGCAACACACAGTACCAATAACCTTTCCCAGTGCAGTTGTGGGATAGATGTCCCCGTAGCCAACAGTTGTCATTGTAATACCCGCCCACCAAAATGTTTCCGGTATTGAAACGAATTTTGTATCCTTTTCATCCTTTTCGGCAAAATATGCCAGCGAAGAAAATATGAGAACGCCCATGGCCAGGAACAGCATTAGTAGACCGAGTTCCTTATACGAGTTACGCAGCGTAAAGCCTAACGACTGCAGGCCCGTTGAGTGACGGGCCAGCTTAAGGATTCGCAGGATGCGCATGATGCGAAAGACCTGCACCACCCGACGCACATCCTGGAACTGGTCCGTTGCATTCTTATTCGTTTCCAATAGAAATAACGAAACAAAGTATGGGAGTATTGCCAATAGATCGATAACGTTAAGGCCGCCCTTAAAGAACTTCCACTTGTCCGGCGAGGCGCTAAACCTAAGTATGTACTCTAGAGTGAACCACGTGATACACACGGCCTCAACCATTGCCAATTGCGGATTATCCTGTGGTGTACCGTTGTCAATGTGTTGTAGTTGTGGTAGGGTGTTCAACGTCAGGGCTATGGTAGACAGGACTATGAATAGTATGGATATCACTGCGATAACCTGCGAACGGTAAAGAACAATCGAGACTTTGTCGAGACCATAATTCAGCAACGATTCAGATTTAGATTCAATTTTTGCAATGCAATCAAATCACAACGATAATGGGTATTTGTAAGATATTTGGTATTTTTGGTAGGCACATAACACGATACGTTCATTCAATATCAAGTCTGTCTTTGTACACATCTAATTTGGTTTTTTTTGGTTTCTTTTTTTTTTTGTATTTTAATTTTAATTAATCGAAAAACACGGTTACAACAATCAGCAAAGTTCTCAGCGAGTTCACTTTGATTCTGTTTGGCTATATCTGTCTTTGGGTTAAGTAAACATAAAGTTAGAGTTCTGGTCTCGAATTAAGCTTTATCCGGGGGATTGTTAGTCGAAACTGGGTCTGTTACTAAAGCCTTATCGTTTCATTTCAGCGGGGGTATCATTTGGGGGTTTCGATTCGTCAGGCTTTCCCGATCGGTTTTGTACTTTTCAAAGGCTGCTGTACTATATGTGAAGTATATATTTATTTGTCGTGAATCCTTCTTCTTTATCAAACAAACCAAAAGGTGAAATCAAAGGTTGGCAACAAACAAAAACAGAAAAACGAAAACATGGGTTGGGTTTTTTTTTTTCATTTTATTATTTTAATCCTAGGTCTCGAAGTTTTTTGGGTCTCTAGTCTAGATCAACTCTTTCTCTGGATGGTGTGGGTGTAAGTGGTTGAGTAAGTGGTTGAGTTAGTGGTTAAGTGGCAAGTGGTAAGTGGTTCTGTGGTAAGAGGTTCTGTGGTAAGTGGTTTACGTGGTGTTTGGTGAGTGTGTGAGTTCTTTGTTGTGGGGACAAGGACAAGATCATATGACGCAACACAAGGACATAACACACCTACATACATATCATCTATACGTGTGTGTGTCTAATTGGTTCTATTATGGTATGAGGGTGAACCAGGATGGGGCACTCCGTCGTTTCATAAGAGACGCTACCCTTGGGGTCTGCAGTCGATTTTATAATATTATTATAACCTTATTTTAAATACATATGTATATATTCTTTCCTCAAAAATCACCGATTGTTGCGCTCATTCGCTGTTTGTGTATCTGTTTTGGGGGTTTTGATTTGTTTTCTCTTGGAAAATAATGGTTACTAACTCAAATTTATAATACTTCTAGCAAATGACAAAAGGAAAAAGAAATCCAAATCCAAATCTAATTCAAATTCAAATGCATAAGTTTCGTACCAAACGAGCTAGGAATTACAATTACGAGATAGGGGTTTCAAACTCAAACCAAAATGAAATCAAATTGAAAATTAGAAATTAGAAATCGCAAATCAGGCCATCAAATAATTGCATCCTGTCACAGCAACCCCGTGAAATTATGTATTTATTTTCCGGCCTGCTGGATTGATTCCTTTTTGTCTAAACAAACACACATACACAATTTTAATTGGTTGGCTCTAAATAATACATTTAATTTACCAAAAACTGCCAATTGCAGATTGAAGTGTACGGAGGATGAGAAAGTGGCCAGAGGGGACCTGTCAGAAATGCAAATTTCAATTGAAATTTCAATGCCAGATGGACTGCCACATTAGGTCAATGGGTTTCTACTCTGAATCCAAAATCTGCATCGGGTTCTACTTGTTATGTGTTTTGTGGGGCTGAGTGTTTGGGTGGAATGTGGGGTGTGCGTGTGACTGACATTCGAGAAATCAGGAATCAGAGAGAGAGATAGATAGATAGATAGATAGGTTGAACATCTTGGACATGCCACGCCCCCAAAGTGGTATGCATAGATAACTCTGTGAGTGTCCAGATCTACCATAGTAGGCCACTGTACGCAACCACGCAGTTCTGGTTTCGGAATCGGAATCGGATGCGGAATAGGATCTTGGATCTTGGATCTTGGACATTTGGACATTGGGGTTTTAGGGATCTTGGGGGGAAAGCTGAATTTCACAGTTCTGCTTCGTTGGATGAGCTGACTTCTCTATTTATGGCTTATGCTTGCTACGTATAGATACAAAAGTTAAAGATACAGATTATGCAGTTATTAGACAAAAGATACATAGTCAAGAAGGAGTCATTACGTAAGGATAAACGAAACGCACTAAAGGATACACAAACTTACAAAATCAAAAGAAAAATAAACTCAAGAGAGAAAACATTTGGATGGTGCTAGTTAGCAACGATGGGTAGAAGAGAGGAGGAGTGGAATAAAGTCAAAGTACAGATACTAGATACTACTAGTTATAGATACAAGTGCGAGAGGGCACGCGAGGGGGAAAAAGAGGGGGTTTAGATATAGATATAGATTTATACATTGGTAGAGAGGGAAATGTTCTTGAATTGAAGTGGTCTTGGTCTTGCACTGTCAAACTTCGGGAAAGTTAATTAAATTTCCATAGTTTTTGGGGATAGTTTTCGGGATTGAGCGGGGGGCGGGGGGGTTCAACAATCTACTTGAGATGGTGGTGAGGCTTTACAAACTAATTTACTTTCGATTTTTATTTCGCTTTCGATTGAACAGAATGCACTGGAGGGATGTTTCGTAAACAAAAAAGTTTTTGTGCGAATTATCACTTTGGCATACTGTTGTTTTGGATTTTGGAACTGCTACCAAATGCTGCTCAGTCATGAAGGTGGTTTGGGGGTTTTTCGGGGGGATGGATTGGGTTCGCTGGGTTGAAAGTAAAACATGATATCGCAATACTCCTAGCTGGCTTACTTGATCACAGTCTCCGGGTCGAAGGTAACTCAAAACTGAACTAAAAATTGCACTAATCTCACAACAAACTACAAAGTTCAAAGCGTAGCGAGTCGCCAAAAGCGGTTTCTGCTGTTCGTGGCCTACAAAAATCAAAAATTCGTCTATAAAGCTGCTGACAACAGAGCCACAAGATGTACAAAGAAAAACTTTGAGCAAGAAATTAAGCTGATCATCGGTGATCCGACATTTTGGATACCCTTGCAAAGTCTAAAAATGTTGGTAAAATATTTTGTTTAATTCACTTTTAAAAGTTGTACCTATGTGTAATTTTTTAATAAACAATTATATTGAATAAAAACCCGTTTTGTAGTCAGATAATTTCGTCTAAAATATTCTAATTTTTACCATTTTTTTTAATATAATTTAAATTTTTTTGTAATCTTGAATGATCAAAGCGGAAAACTCGGATTCTTTGCAAGTGCCTCTTTGAGGAGAACAAATTTAAATTAACTTCCCTGAACCTGGCTGAAATCCACTTGAATTGCAAGTTATGAAAAGTCGATGGATAACAGAACAAGATCCCGGGGGTGAAGCAAAGTGAGGAAAAAGGTAAAGGTGACCAGTGAAAGAGAAGTTATGAGCTGAGGTGGGATAAAAATAAGGACAAAAAACAGTCAAAAAACAATTCATGCGACAAGAAAATCGGGACAAAAGAGATTCGTCTTATTTTAAAGAGATAAATAAGATATAAAAGGGCACTCATCGCAATCGCTGTACATACAAAACTAAGTCTATATCAAAAAAGGGTAAACTTCGGGTCGAATGGATACTAAAATCAAAAAATCACATTCAATTTTAATTCAAAATATTGGTGCGAAACTTGGAGTGTTTTTGCTCAGTGTCGGCGTGTGTTAGTGTGTGTTATTTGGTGTGTGTATCTGTGTGTCGTTCAGGAACTGAGTTCCGGCTAAAATATTTGATCAGGTTTGCATTTGGTTCACGTGGAGTGTTTTTTTACTGGTTGTACGTTTTGTGGTTTCGGTTTCCGGTGGTTTTGTTTTGGGGGGTTTTTTGTGGGTGGTGGTGGGAAGGGGGTGGTTGGGTGGTGGGTGGTTTTTGGTGGGTGCATGAGTTGGTTCGCATACTTTGTTCGACTCACTAAAAAACAAACAAAATTCGATACAAACGGCTATAGAATTCAGTACGAATCGACTACGAAATTCTATGCTAGTGGCATTCAAATGCAGCAAATTTGGTGGGTTAATATTTCAAGAAGGAGATTTTGTTCGATCGATAAAGATATTTTGGTTACGGGTCTCGTATACCGAAATCAAAAGACTAACTAAAACTAAAAATCAAACAGACACGATGAATTTTTATTTATTTCATTGAGGTTTAAATGGAAGATAGTTCGATTTAAAGGGGGGACTAAGAGTTCGAAGGCACGTTTCTCCAAGTGTTTTTATATGTGTGTGTGTGTAAGTGTTTTTGTTTCAGTGTAGGTGTCGGAAAATGTAGATAATCAATAGACCAATATATTTGTTTACAAAGGAAGTTGGTTAAAACACAATAACAATGAGAGTTAAATAAAATTTCTTCCATATGCAATACACACGAGTTTACAACATGACATCAAATATATAGGAAAGAATACGAGGGTTTACATACGACGTTTAGATATGTACATATATCATCGCCAATGGATAGTAAAAGGTCAACACAAAAGGCAAACAACTGAACAACAATTTGGATATCATATATTTCCATTTTCGTTATTGTTGTTTCGGTGGTGTATATAACAAATAAAATAAACGTTTTTGAATATTTTTGGAGTAGTTTTTGGGTATTTTCTGTTTTTTGTTTGTCTTGTGAGCGCGCTTTGGTTTCTTGCTAAGTTGTTTGTCGCTTTCAACGAGGCGAAGATATCAACTGAGTTTCTAACTGCTTTGGTTATTAGATAAGAGCTATATTTGTTGGTTCTCATATTTATCATTTCGTTGAAAAAAGGATGTGTTTAGGCGTGGTATTAAAAAGAAAATAAAAAAGTACAGAACTTAAAATCTTGGTTAGTTTCTTCTTTCTCTCTGACGGAAATTCGAGTTAGTTGTCGAAGAAAAAACTTAAATAAAAAGACGATAAAAAGTACAACTGGCAAAGAGCTCTGGAAATTTTTCATTACCTTTTAAATGTAACTTAAAAAGTTAAATAAAAAGTGTAAAGATTAAATCATAATATGGAATGATAACATTCTGCCGAAAATCTAAATAAGGTTTTAGAAATTTCTTGGAAGGCATTCCATAATTCAATAAAAATAAAAACAAATTAAAAGTTGTAAACCTGAACGAGTTTCGAAATAAAAAGTACATAATCGAAATAAAAATTGAACTAAAAATCGAATGAAAAATTATAGGAGATGCACCCAAAAATGTTGTAATTATTTCCATTCTCCCACCAATTTTCTTGGTTAAAGCCAAAGCTAACGCAATAAATCGAGGCAAATTATCGGCTGTATATATATAATAAGCTAAAGCCAAAATGGGGTCGTTCTGTGTGTGGGTGTTTTTGAATGGTTATATTTATAGATGTGTGTGGTTTTGTGTGCCCGGGACTTTTAAGCTTTAAAATATATATGGTACAAGGTCAGACAGAATGGTAGTGAGAACTGTAAGTCCTTCGAAATATTCTGTTCTGACCCGATCCTAATCGAATTTTTCCCCCTAGCACATGGAAAATGGAAATGTATTACAACACCGTTTTGGCCACTTCTCCCCAGAGTCCTTTTTCGTTACAATATTTTCGAGGATTTCTACAGCACACCTGCCGCCTGGTCATATCGCTTATTGCCCATTCCCAAACATTGTTACAGTGGGTTGTTTGGGGTTTTGGGGAGAACATTAGAGATAAACAGAGAGATTACTTCACCATCATCATCAACAATTAAGAGATATACGTATAAATAATATTCAGAGTAGATATAAATAGTTTATATATAGTTGTATGTATACAGGGCTTGTCAATTTCGCAATTATACTGTGTGTGATGTAAAAAAGACTGGATTAGAGAAACGATTAGTAAACAATTTTGGCAGTTTCGATTGCTCGATCAGTTCTGGCTTGATCTTTCAGCTAATTGGAACTCTCTGAGTGTCGTCGCGTGTTTCGTTTACACTAAGACTCGAACTAAAACTAGAACTAAAACTCAAAACTAAAAAACATAGAATGCATCTTAGACTAAGAGAGGGGGGTGTGGGATAGGTAAGGCGAAAGCAGAAATTGTGGGGTGAATAAAAACAAAATAACTCAAACAAAAGGTGCCGAGAACTCTTCATCATTTCGTTATATCTTTTGTTTTTCTGGAGGTTACTCTGCGCAGATCTCTGGGGACTTTCGAGTTCCGTTCGAGGGAGGAAGACTGTCCTGTTGTCCGATCTGTACGATACATGACACAAAAGCTCAAAGCACTTCGAAATGGAATATTCACATGAGTTCAGCCTTATGTACAAACATCGATGTGGATCCCAGGGGATCTGCGCGCCAAGCAGCGGGATATATGTTGGTTAGGCTATATATCACATCATATGGTACAGATAACTGGCGGACATTCGAAACGAAAGTAACGAGTAACCAGTAACGAGTAAAATATATCGATTATATATATCTGTTCAGAGTGCAAGCATATCGGTTTAAGTCGCAAAAGCAGGTGGATTGTTTGGCAAGATTTGTACAGCATTGAGAGTGGGTAATATATTGTATAGAGAGCGTAGAGATAGATACGTTGCTGTTATTCTTACACTATATAGTACTCTGATCTGCTCGACGGCTGAGTTATGTTACAGAGTGCAAGAGTTTGGCGATAGTGTAAAAATAATAGTGACTTTTGCACAGAACCAAAGTTCAACTACATAAGAGTAACTCAAGAGGTAATCAAGAACTCATAAAGTAGAAGTTAAGTGGGAGGAGGGAGTTTGGAGGAGTATTTTGGGTCTGGTTATTAAACTAAAGAGGGTTTCTTACGCTTGACATTGACACGGTTCACAGTTCAACGGTTAGAAACACAATACGAACACATCTATGAGAATCTGATGGGGATTTGGTTAGGGGATTGGGGAAGGCACAGGGAAAAAGGAAAAGCCAGTCTAGCTTTTATTTTAGTTATTATGTAGGTGCAAATAAAATGGTTCCTCAAATTCACATATTTTTCAGGTATTGAGGCATTACTTTAATATCTTGTAGTTAAAGTTGAACAGATATTTTAGTCGGAAGTTTAGTCTTTTTTTTTATAAATTTAACCAAACATTTTGTAAATTAATTCTTCATGTAATTAAAGAAATAAATGACATGTTCATTGATATATTATATTTACAAAAATATTACGTTTCATTACCTAACAACAAAAGTTGTTTTAATAATAAAATCATATATATACACGATCTGTGGCCATATCCTTTTTCTCTGTTTGGGTATACTTTATAGGTATTTGGGTTTAATGGATTATTGGAGACTATAGAATACCTTAAGGTCGGGGCAACCGACTGGACTTACCCGGGCGGCGAAACTCGTGGTGGGCTTCTCCAGCAGCTCCCACAGATACTTCTGGTACTCGGCACATTTACCTTCGCCGAACTCCTCCTCATCCCGCTGCCTCAGGGACTCGGCCTCCTTGCGCATCTCCTCGTGGACGTTCTCCTTGCGCTGGTGGTACTTGTGCTGGCAGCAGGACTCCAGGTACAGTTCGTCAACGCCCCAGTACTCCAGGTCATCACTAAACGCAAGCACGCACATCTCGTCGACGATGTGCAGCTTGCCGGTGCGATAGAAGTTCAGGATGGAGCTGAAGCTCTTCGGGTGACGGTCGAAGAAGTACTCGTTGTCCGTTAAGGAGTAGTCGTCGCACAGCTCCACGATGGCCTCGTGGGTGGTGCACTCCCTCAGCCGCCCGAGCCGCGTGTGGGGCAGTCGCTCCAGGGTGCGCCACAATACCTCGTGCCTCACCCCGCCCACGTTGATGGACACACGACTGTTCACCGCCTTGGATTGGGCTATCATGAACGGCTCGGGCGGCGGTATGGAGGACATGGATCTGGAATGTGTCCGCTGCAGGGCGCCGGTGGTGTTGCTATGTTGTGTGGGCACACCTCCCGATATCGATTGGCTACTGGCACCGCCACCGACGCCCCCGCCACCCATGCTGCCAACGATCTGCTGGGAGGTTGTGGGAATCGAGTGCGTTGGTGATGCGACTGGGAATGGGGCGTAACGAACTTCTTTGCCTGACTGGCCAGGGCCTGCTGCTCCTCCTCCTCCTCCACCGCCTCCGGATCCTGCTGCTGAACCCGATCCTATGTAGGAAAAAAAAATAATAAAATTTAGAAGATAATAAGAAATTTAAATTGTTATGTGATTTTCTTTGTGTGTACCTGGTGCTGCTCCCGATCCCGCTCCTGATCCCACAGATCCAGCAGGAACACTGGCGGATGGGCCAGCAATGTGGCCGCCATCAGCGTAATCCAGGTGACGAGACCCGAGGCCTCCGGGATTAGCTGGCCCAAGGTGATAAGCAGCACCGCCAGCTGCTGGTAGAGATCCGATGCCGATGCCACCATATGCACCAGCTCCACCGGCTCCCATCGCCCGCTCCCAATCGACATTACCGCTTGTATCGTAGTACGGCTGATTATCGCCGATGTCGGCAGGTGTTGCAGCCTGCAGTCCCCGGGCAATTGCAATTGCCTCGTTATGTTGCTGATACAGGAGCTCCTGTTGCTGCTGCTGCTGCTGCTTGTGTTGCTGCTGCAGCTGCTGCTGCTGCTTGTGTTGCTGTTGCTGAGTCGCTTGTTGCTGTTGCTGTTGTTGCTGGCCAGCAGCCTGTCCACCTTGCAATTGCCCGACCATTTGTAATACTCCATTATTGGTTTGAAGCGGTGTTGATTCACCCGTTGCCCAGCGTACCGCCTCACGGTCCCTGTCGCGTTCGCCGACCATAAGTCTGCTGCAAGTTCAAAATGAGAGATTTATTATCCACGAAATTGGAGAAACACTAAAAAAATTATACAAGTGTTATTCCTTTGAATTTAACCTTTAAATTTTAGACACAAATTTTCTTTTCTTGCTCCGTATTTATTGAATTTTGAAATAGTTTGGCTTACAATAATATATTTCCTAACCTTTTAGTTTTTTATATTTTATTTAATATATTTAATATTTGTGTAAGCGTTCTTTATTTTAAAAGATAGGAAATAATTTTAAAAAATAATTTTGTACTGTGCGATTATTATTTATCAACGCTTTAGGAGTATTTTGAATGGTTTAACCATTAAATGAACTTTTAAATTTTTGATACTATAATATAATTATATTTTATTTTTTTCTCTTAGTTTTTTGCTGATTTTTTCCCAATACAACGAATATTTTTGTGAGTGTAATATAGTGTTTAGAGCTCAACTCACCGCTACATCGCGTCAATTGTCGTCATTACAGCCTCCGTTGGCGAGTGTGCTGCTCCGCGTTCCGCTCGTCTGCTCGTCTGCCGATTGCTATCGCCTGGCCAATTGATTCCGATTATCCGGAGGGCCCGGGATATATCTGCGGATCTATAAATCTCGGATCTCAGTTGCGGTCTGGCAGGCTGCTGGCTGTGTCCCTCGTCTCCCCCTCCCTCATCTTTGGCTGTGGCTCTGTGGCTCTGTGTGGCTTGTGGCTTCCACTTACTCCCTGCACCACTCTCGTTGTTATGTCTATGATCACAGTTGTGTTCTGGTTCTGGCCTTTGGTTCGTGGTGGTTCCAGGCTCAGGTTCAGGTTGAGATTGAGGCTCAGGCGTGGTTTGGCAGCATTTTGTGGGGGCAATAGCTGCAATTTATGACCAGAGATTTTGGGACAGCAATCAGTAAAATTCTCTCATTGGAAAGCAATTATATCTGACCGCATATCGATGGCTGATAAGCCGCATAAACACCGAGCACCTTAATTATGCGTGCAGTGTAATCAAACACACAGCGGCACAGTGGGGCATATAGGTCAATAAAATTTATTAATATATGTTTTAATACGATTATTATGTACTTAACATAAAACGAGTAAATAAAAATAATTAGAGCTAGCCCAATAAAAATGATTATTTAAATATACTAATGAATTGTATTTCAAAAAATGTTCATTCTCAATAATATCTAAGAAGATTAAATTAAGAGAAGAACTTTAAAACTAAAATTGTAATAAGAGATTTAAATAAAAACACATGAAATAAACAAAAAAAAAAAAGACAATTGTAACAAAAACTGTCTTATTGAAAAAGATGCGTTAAAAAAATCTTAAAATATTTTATGAGTCTGAATTTTTGCAGTTATGTATTAGAAGTTTTTATAATAAATTCAAAAAATATCTAAGAGGGATATAAATCTAAATTAAATTAAACTGCTTAGTTTCTAATATTGTATACCTAAAATCATCACCCTTGACCACAAGTGCTGAAAAGATAAACCCAACTCATTCCCGTTTTCGAGGTCAGTGCATTCGTTTAACCCATGAATCACTCTCCCAGAACAGAGCCCACTTATTGAATCAGGCTATTCAAAGCTGCCACGCCCACTGTGCCTCAGAGTGATAAATCAATAGTTGCGGACAACTGATAAGATAGGAAACCAATCAATGGGTGGATTTCCCCTCTCCCCCTACAACCCCATCTCCTTACCATTTCCCTTTCTGCTCTATTTGTAGCATACATTTTGGGGCTGGAAAACTCTAAGTGGCAATTATCGCATAATTGCGTATGCAAATGAATGCAATTGTTGGTAAATTCCTGGCCACGAATCGAGGTCGCTTCTCTTATTTATTAGCGTTAATTTGCAATCGCCGAAGGCTGCCCCTTTGCATTTAAATGCCTATTTTTAGGGGTTCCCTTTTTGCTTATTTGGCCTTTGCCCAGATTTCAGCCATGTGATTCAGTTTCTGCCGCATTGCAATCAAATTTGAATTTTTACGCCCCGCCGGAAGTGGCAAGTAATAAGCGAGTTTTTCAAATGGATTGCCATATGCGTAGGGCGCCCCAGGAAAATGCTAGATCCCTAACTGACCGCCCAAAAAACGTCTTCATTTCGTATTCATTTTCCGCATTCGTATTCACATATTCACATTTTTAGTCCATGTGAATACCCATTCGCATGCAGATTGCTGACTTGTGCGCCACCTGTCACTCTCACTGCCCTTTCACCTCGCGTGCCAGGGGTCAGAGTTCACGAGTTATGGCTGCGACGCAAATTATATAGTTTTGTTGCATTTTAGTCCGACTAAATTGTTGTTTATTAGCCTGGGCCCGAGTGGGTACTCGGAGTTATATAATTGTCGAATGGAATAACAATGCCAAAGCTCGAGCAGTCACATTTTTGACAACATTTCTAGCGAGTTTCAGTTTGAGTACTAAGGGGTATTGTTTGGGGTAGGGGTATGATGGATTTCAGGAGAATGGGTTGGTGACCTAAATTTTACAAAAAAGTTAAGAAAAGTATTCAACGTTTTTATACATTTTTTAAAATAAAAAGAGACGTGGTTAACTGTTTATATTATAAAAATAATAAATATGTATACATGGCATACAATATCGCTTTATGAAAGTATTTATTGCAATGTAAAAGCAACATGATTTTATTGAAATTTAAAAACATAATTTTTAAGAACATCTTCCAGTATTTATTGATTTTTAATGTTAATATTTACAACGACAGAAAAACTAACTCATTTTATATTAACTTATGAATATAAGTTCTTTGAAGTGAAAATATAATTTTAATTTAATTTTTTTAAATTTTAATGCGATTTGAATACATTTTCCTTGTACCGCTTGCCCACCGGGTACCAATTTCGTTTACACTCACATTCTTGGACCAAATTGAATGCTTTTATTCGAGGTGCTTAAATTTCCATTTATTTTAATCGCGTGCAGACGAAATTCAAAAGTTTTTCTTCATTTTTATTGCAATTATTTCTGGCACAAAACGAAACTAAACTGCACGCAAACTCACAGCTTTTGTTGCAGCTGGGCTTTATAGTTTATTTTTTATTTTTGCTAAGGATGCATGCAACATGTTAGCCCCGCAGCTCGACAATTAATTCCGTGTAAGTGTGTGTGTGTGAGTGAGTGAGTATTCAAGTGTGTGTGTGTGAAAAGTGGGCAACTTCACCTTGGAACCTGTTGAATTGCCTAGAGGCCGTGGCAGAATGCAATTAATTTCCCATTTTAATGAGGTGAGACCTTTTCGTTGTTCGCAGCTAACTTGGTCAAAAGCAAGGCATTTCTTTTGACTGCTTCTGGCCTTGTCATAAAAAGTCGGCCAGATAATGGCTGCAGAAATTTATGGCAACACCCACATACCACACACACATACTCACTCCCCAAGCATTTAGTGGAGCTCATAAATCTGCAAACATAATTTGCTAAACACGTATGTATGGAGAACATTACAAAATGGCCCCTTAATTGCCCTCAAATGGTTTGACATTGTCCATCGCCGAGCAGCCTTGACTTTTCCCAGACATTTTCCCGCAAAACAGGGCTTCTCGGGTTACCAAACTGGGCTAAAACAACAAGCATCAAGCTGTGGGGGATATTATAAAGTTGCTGGCTAAATTTGATGACAAAGCTGAAAGTCTGAGCAGCCTCATGTGTGATTAATGATTTCTTTGCTTTGTTGACGCTAATTGAAAAAAGTTGAGCAAATATCAGGGAAAATAATTAGAAACATTGGTGGCAAGGGGAATTTGGGGGGCAGGCACCGATTGAAGATTTAAAATCTGACGCAGCTTAGATAATCAATTACGAAGGAAATGGGATGAATAAAAAAATCTAATGAAAATATTTGTTACTTCAGTGAAGACTAAATAGTGTTCCCCCTAAATCTCAAGTATTTCCATTTTCGAATGCTTTGTAAAGCCAGTAAAGTAAAATAAATAATAATCCAAACTATTAAATTAGTCCACATTTTTCAAATTTTTCTTTTAGTTTAGGTACATCAAATATTGATTGATCAGTATGCTTTTACAAATTTATATTGAACTATAGGTGTTGGAATAAAATGACTGAACTGTATTTGATTTTAGTTCGAGAGAGAAATAATGGTTTTAAATTAGAATTGATTGATAAATTGAGGATCCATTATTCAAAGTGTGACAGTCTGCAAAGCACTAAATCAAGACGGAATTTGAAATACTTCAAATTCAGAGAAACTCCCTTTCCTTTTCGCCAAAACAAGATACATTGCATCAAATGCCAAAAATCCACTTAAGTGCTAAAAGCAGCCAACTTCGAGCATTTTCCATTTGCATATTGCATGGTGAAATGTTTCCTGCTTTCGGCGGCAAAAGGGAAGAGTGAAATAGCTAGGAGCAAACTGAAACAAGACTACAACTAAAGCCCAGTGCAAAAACAAGGCAATCCAAATATGTACAGAAAGCGTGTCAATGTTGCACATAGCCCGTGGCTCTTGTTATGCCAATTGTTGTTCCGGTTGCAAGTGGCAAACATTTATTGCCGACTCTCCAGCGTCGCCAATGCCATTGTCTAAATTTATGGGGGCCATTTTGTTTTGTTTGGTGCAAGCATTTTGCAAGTCAAGTGCATTTATTTTTAAATGCTCCACAAGGGCCGCGAAGGGCGACCCTTCAGAGTGCGTCAGCGGCAACCTCAACACTCGGTCCGTTTTGTATCTGTATCCGTGTCGCTGTCGGTGTGCCGGGCTTCCTTTTTGCTGGCTGGGTCTTCCCCAATTCGACGCCATCGACTTCCGGCCACAGCCACATCCGCCAGCAGCTGACCCTTGCCTGCACAGCGAGAAAATTTCAAGTTTGTCTTACTTTAAATGGTTTGGAAAAGGCCCTTATTAGACTTTTATTGAATGCGTAATGTCACACTGGGCTCTTGGATAAAAAGTATTTAACTGGTAACACTTATCAAACCAAATATAAGTTTCTAAAACTGATAATGGTATTCAGGTTTTTGAAATTTATAAATTTAAGTTTAAGTTAAGTTTAAGTTCTTAAGTTTCTTTCTGTGCACTGCTCTAATTTTGTTTGGCTAACAAAAATGTGTGAGGGGGGCTCGAGCAAAGTTTTAGTGTGGAACTAACACTCACGTCTCGGTAGCACACTTTCTATTTTGTTGTAAATTTAAGCAAGTTACTCTAATTGCGTTGGCTGCTTTTCCCCCTTTCTTTTCCCCCCGGTTTTTTTGGGGGTTTTCTTTTGCGTGCCACAGCGACTTATTGGCCATTGGCATGCAAGCTGCTGCTGCTGCCTCTGCTCCTTTTTTCTCTGCCTCTTGACCAACTTGACTTGGCCTTGGCTAACATTCGGGGTCTGTATGTGTGGGTGTTCGTCGTCGGTTTCACTTTCGCTCAGTGGTTGCACTTGGCAGCTAGCTTAATAAAGAGAAGACTTTCGTGTATTAACTTAATTGTTTTTATTGGGTATTCAGCGGTTTTATGACCTCGAGGTCCTGCATTCCGACATCACGTCATCTCGAACCCGGATCCCTGGCCAAAATCGATGGCAGCAGCGTGTGCCAGCCACCGGGTTCGAGTGGTAAGTATGTAGGTGTCATTAACCCGACACAAATTTCTGTCTGCTGCAGTGCGTTACCTTTATGAACCCCCATCTTTATTGTCAACTGCGCAGTTCAGTTGGACGGACCCCATCAAATATTCATAATCAACTTTGGGCCATTGGCCGTTAACGTTAACGGTCTGCCATGGCCGACCATATTCCTCACATGTGCTGGCCGCCTTATTGATTTTCGATTATGGTCCCCTTCAATGGGTTCACAAAGAGAAAAAGAGGTGTTTAAATTTTAACTATAAGTTGATTACAATGATTTCCTTTCAGCTCCAGAACTTACAAAACATATTGCACAAATAAGTCTAACAAATAATGTAGGAAATAAATTAGTAACTTAGTAAATCTCGTATTTTGTTCGGCTTAAATTTTTTGTTGTATTTTATATTTTAGCAGCCTTTTTTTCTCAGTGCTTTTGCCAACCTGTTAGTCGTGCGTGTTTGGCCTAATAAGTCATAGATTGTGGCAGGGAGGAAGGCTAAATAATACATGCTATTCCAATTCAAAGCGAGTATTGATAGTGCCTTCGATTGGCTTATTGAACAGGGGTTTATTATTTTTTCAAAAGTTTGCCACTCGCAGGACAGTACATTAGTGATTTCGGAAATTCCATTATAATGTTAGCCAACTCAATCGATGGACATCAATAAATCATATTAAATAGGTGTACACTTATTAATTACCATACCGTTGTTTTACAAGCTGTAGTTAATAGCTAGTATGTAAATAAATAAATAAATAAGCTAGTCAAATTTTTTTGAAATTCGTATACCCAAGGGAACATAAAGAGCAAGGAGAATTCCGAAAAATAGCCTTGAAAAAGTCATAGTATTCTTTTTACAAGGGTATTGGAAACTTTGTCTGACTTTCTCTCTATCTCCTTATTTATTCCTCCGTTTAGAGCATTTATCAAGTCTGTGGCATTAACCGACTCATGAATGTTTCAACTGTCCGCAGTCGCCTGATAATGATAAATGATTTGGTGCGGCTCACCTTACCCCAACGATGTAAGTTCATTGCTGGCCAAGTTCTTGTTTTGGTGGTATTTTTAGCACGATTTATTCCACTCGGCGATCTCCGAAGAAACATAAATAATGACTAGCAAATCGCTTAAAATTCCACACCACTGCACGCAGCGAAATTTGTGCTCAAAGATTAATTGGGCATCCGAAAATAGTTTGCCGGAACCCGCTGAGACTGAGATTGAGTTCCTGGGGGGCAGGTCGAAAAGTCGTAGGCGAATATTCGCGTGCCTTTTCGCAATTAAAGCCAAAGTCAAATGTTTTGGTAAAGCACGTGGTTGGCTTTTGACCCCAAAAAACATTCCATCGCTGGAAAATTTGAAAAGAAATTTAAATGCGGCTAAAACAATAAAAGATTTTCTGAAAGCATTTTAATTGCAGATTAATTGGCCATTTGGGGGGTCTTTGTGTAAGCTAATCTGTAGAGATTTTTTAAAGTTTATAGAATATTTTTATAGTTCCACAAAAATCTCTACAGTTTTCTGGGACACACCTAATTTTCCCCAATTAACGAATTTTCTTTCTTTATTTTCAAATAAAAACTCACACCCATTCGCTATAGGAAATATTTTCATTTTATTTTGTTATTTTTTCCGTAAATTTCCCTGTCGAGCAACAAATTTTCTTTTGCACTTGGTTCCGGGGCCTCTTTCTGCGTTCCACAAATGACGCCATTAATATTTTTGTTTTGCTCTTTGTTTTTCGCACGGGTTTATGCCTTTCCTTGTGTTTTCCCCGGTTTGTTTTTTTTTTCTGGCATGCGAATGCACATTGGATTTTCGGTGCAGTGATTTTTGTGTTGGAATGCGGCAGAAAGTAAATCTTTGAACTCATAAAAATCGATGAGCGCACGCAGCCAATTTGTTTATCCATCAGATGCACAGATACGAAACAATCATTTACGTCTTCGTTTGGTTTCTTGATTTCCTAACAATGTGACGTCATGAGATACAGATCGCTGATGTTTACGAAATATTAGATAAATTGATAGAAACGCAACTGAATTTCTCTGTGAGTGGCTGGTAGTTTTGACTTGTGGAAGGAATTTTCATCGAACGGTTATATGTTTAATACAATTATCTTCATTAAATATTATCAGAGGACTCTTTCACTTAGTTTTGAAAAAGTGGGACCTTGTCATCGAAATAAAGTCAAAATAAAAACAAACTCAATCTGAAACTTGGCCTCTGGCATTTGGCCAGCTGAAAGCCAAAGAAATTGCTTTCAGACGTCACCATCCTTCACTCATCCTGCCATATCCTGCCACTTAGATAATTTTGCTTCTTGCAATTATGCCTGGCGAGAAGATGGCTCAAGCTGCGAGGCACTGATCTGGAAAAACCAGAACACGCAACGGAGGAAAAGAGAAAAAATCTCACCGCCGCCGGGAAAACTGCAAGCTGAACAAAAAGAGGAGAAAGTCAAAAGAGAATACATAAAACCAAGTACAAATTGTATATAATGCCAAGGACACTGACGACCTCAAAGCGGCGCAAACTCGGTTCACAGATTCATCTTTAAAGCACTTTCCATTCACGAAAAAGGCAACGAATATTAATTCACAAAAATGAAATGTACCTTTTGCAGATTAGTTCTCGGGCTCATGATTTTCCAAGGGGCTTAATGCACGAAAGCAACAGGAAATTGAAAAACCCCCAGAAATCGGAAGAGCCAGAAAAGCGAGCAGGGATTGCTTAGAAACACACATCACGTATACGCCGCGTACCACTTACACACACACACACACACACAACGTAGGACGGCACACACACACATCGACACAAAGGGTATACGTGCGCAAGTGGCGCGAAAGTGTTGCGCATATTTCGGGTCTTTAATTTCGTTCAACGTCCTTGAGACACCCAAATTGAAATTCAAAACAATAAAAATAATAACAAACGGCCGAAAGCCAGCACACAAATGGCTGACTAACCAAGCGGTCCAAGTGGCGGCTACTTAATAAACGAGGAAATGGATACTAGAACCCGATGAGATGAGGTCAGTTCACGGAGTTTATCAAACCGCAGGTAAAAAGGTGATTTGGCAGCAAAACAATTCAATTTGCATATTTATTTGCTTTCTGATTTGAAAATACACATTTTTTCTTTGACTCATTCATTTATAATACTCGTAATATAAGGTTTTTAAAGGCATTTGAAAGTAAAACAGTTTATTTGACTAGATAAACAACAACATCCTAGATAAATATTTATATTTCCTATCATATATATAAAAACATAAACAAATAAATATATTTTTGTTTACCCATATTTATTTGTTAATACCTACATAAAGATTTCTTTATTAAACATTAATTACTTCAGAAAAGTTTATGTTTAACTTTAATTTGCTCATGTTCAACATTTACCTTTTATGTTAAATCATAAGTGCTAAAAAATGCAGCGATTTTCCGTATGAAAAACTTAGGCAAATAGTTAATGCAAACATAAATTAGTTACGGTTGAGCGGATGCTCAATTGGTCCGGATCAGTCAGATAGAAACCCCTTCGGCACACTCAAATGTTCCCGCATAACCCATGGATATGTTAATTATCTATTTTATTCGAGCGACGAAGCGATGAGCCGTGACATTCCCGCATATTTGTTCAGCAAATCTGGCAGTTTCACCTAACATGTAAAGGATATTCATCCTCGGATGAGATTGGATTGAAAAAGCTGGCTTATTTGCATGCAAATCAGCTGCTAACGCATTTAAATTCGGTTGCTGAAAGCCGTTGCAGGGATTTGTCCTTTGCTTAATGCGAAATTAAAGTGAAATCCATTTGGTAGCAGAATAAAATTCAAATGGGATTAGTGAAGATTTTGTCATCTACGTTTTGTCAGTTTTGCTGTTGAGTATCCTGTGCAGATTTTCCACCTCTCTTGGCTAAATCGTAAAAATATTATTTTATAAAAATGAAAATAAAAGCGGAAAACCAGTAAATATATCTCGAAAGAATTCCAACAAATTGAATGAGGGGGCGCGCAAATGGAAACCCAAGTTGAAACGCAATAAAAGCACGTAAAATGTAATAATAATTCCAATGTCTCAGTTGCCGCTACGCATGTTACCCTTTTACCCCACCTCCGGCGCCCGCTTGTTATACCACCCATTAATCCCGCCCACCTCCCATTCACCACCCCCTCCCTCCGTAACTTTGGCTACTTTTTCTACTGTTTACAGCAATTTGTTGTTGTCCTTTTTGTATTTCCAGAAAATATAAAGCCGACGACTCCAATAACTCTCTCTCTTTATTCACTGCGCAGGTCCTTTCCAGCCCCCGAAAGGGAAATAGCTCCATTCATTTGCTTAGATCCTTTGATCCGCCCGTGAATTAATTTATGCGAATTTATGTGAAATATTAGGGTATTTAAAAAAATGTTTCTTGATCTCTTAATACAACATTTTTTTTGTAATTTTTCTTTAGTACAAAAAAATTAGCTTACAGGTAGTTGTTTTTAATGGCTAACCTTTGACATTTTCACCACCCACCGCGCGCGCAGCCTTTACAAACGAATGAGCAGACTAAAGCACACAGCTCAACCAATGACGTCACCAGTTCTTGCGTGTGTTTGTGTCTGTGTGTGTGTGTGTGCGTAGGGAAACTCGTAATGAGGTTAGGTGAAGTTTTTCCTCCTTTTTTCAGCTCCTTGTTCGCCGAGCTCGCCTTTGTGCCTGAATTCGCTCCACGGCAAGGACAGACGCTACGACCTACTTTGGTACTTTGGGATGTAAGTCTCGGTGGGTGGGAAAGGGGCGGTGGATGGGTGGTTGTGGGCTGGGGGTTGACAGAGTGGGCGGCGGGCACACGAACTGCGCGTGGAAGTGAGATACTGAATGAAAATTGGAAACAGGACACAACTCTGGTAAACGAGCGCTGTTGTTGCCGTTTTCACAGTCGCTACACTCAGGGGAATTCATAAGTTTATTACGATTTTAACAGAACAATGTTCCATCGAATATTCTTTTAACAATAAGGATTAAAAAAGCTACAGGGCTATCAACTAAATACTATTTATCTTTATATAAATTTTTAAAACTTTACATTCTCTTCAACTTTCGTAAAAGTTGTTTTTTTAAGCAAACTATGTGTAAAAATGTTCTTTACGAAATTTGTGTATTCTTGAAATACGATAAAAAAATAAAAATTTTATCTTAAAATGTAGGTTTGCTTCTGAGGTGGGATATTTTACTCAAGAGTTCATAAAATAAGTGTAACATGAGCGTGTGATTTATGGATTGAGATACACAAATACTTAAAATCATATTTTTTGTATCTTTCACTCCAATTCTTCCTACTTAAAATGCTACATTTGTTGCAGCTAACAATTTCTCTCAGTGATGTCTTGTAGATGTTTTGTGCCATGTTCCTTCTACTTTTGTGGCCGCTTTTGCTGCTGCTGCGACCGATGCCATGAAACTGGCTAGTTGGCAATCTCAGAGCCCTCTTTTCCATTTCCATTTTGCCAGCTGGGTACGAGTGTACCCAAGTTCTCGTGTTCGCTTCTTTTGCCCGTGTGACAGGTGAAGGTGCATGCGCTACGAGGTCACCATCTCCACCACCCTTCAGCCACTGTGAACTGAAGCACCTCCCAGCTGGAAGTTACCGCCATTCCCGTTGCCTGTGGTCGAGTTCGAGTGTCTGATTCAAGGACACTAACAAGAAGCCCCACTCAACCACACGTCAGGCTTAAATCTCGTTCTGTATACTGACACCTATGATCTGTCATTTATACTCTGTCCTAAATAAATTGGAATTGGTCAGGGACACGATGACACGCACTTTTTAGGACTTTATTTCAGCACGAATAAGGAAAGACGACCTACGCTTCTTAAGTTAAATGTGAAGAAACTTCCCATCTATAAACATTTTCATTAAACTTATATTTTATCATTTTAATAAACATATTTGTGTTTATTATTAGTTATTTCCCTGCTTTTCCTCAAATGTAACGTTTTTTTTAACTTACAATTTTATCCTAAGTTGGTCTTTAAAATTAACTCCTTTCTTTTAGAATTGAATTAAAAAGTTAAAGGGACTTAGATCTTGGAACTTCCATACCTAGCTTAAAATTTGTTTTTCAAATAGTAAACTTGCAAAGCTTTTTCTTTAGCGTTTTTTTATTTAAATTAATGCCTTTTGTTTGAGATGTTCTGCAGGGAAGTTTGTTTTGCTATTTTACCCTTTATGAAAATTTCTCGACACTCTTCTATGAATTTCTTTTCGAACTACAAACATTTTTAAAGCTGAATTTGCAAACTTTTTCTCCAGCCTTTTGTTCTTAGTAAATATTTTCCTTTGTTTATGATTTATGGCTAAGAAGAGCAAAGCAAGTTCGTTATGCTCCCCCGACTTGAATGGAAATTTCTTGCAGGACCTCGGGGAAACTTGTTTGGTTGTTGGTTACATCAGACCGCACATAACTTCAAATTACCAGCCCCCCCCTGACCACCGAAATTGAATGGCCCATTTCGCCACTACTTCTGGCCATTTCCCAGTGCTGGAAAAGCAGGAAAAATCACGTCGAGAGTTAATTAAACCAGGGATGGATTTCGGATCCTGCCTCTGTCCTCATAATCCACTTGTCTCTGCATTATTATTTCTGCCTTTTTATTTCGCCCATTGTCTGCAAGTATGGGCTTCGGCTTTTCCTCTTTGGGCTTCCGCTTTCCACTGCCATTGTTATCTATTATTAATTCGCAACAACAATGGCTAAGAGTGATACTATTGAATGATTTTTATTGTATTCAATTCTCATTTCCTGCCTGTTTGCGGCTTCGGTGGCCAAAGAAACAGAAACCAAAACAAAGCAAACAAAAATTAATATCGTTTTGCTATTTTTGGCACTGAGCTGGACTGACTGGAGCCGCCGATGGATCAGCAAAAACTACCATACTATATATGTATTTATGTATCGGGGGGTCAGAGGTGCTTCGAGGGAAATTCAACTTCGTCACTGGCTGTTGACAGAGATGAGGAGCACTTTTGGCTTTTTAATAATGAAGAAAAACCAATCAATTTTATGGACAAAGCAGCTACTTCAATGCCTAGAGGCGTTATATTAAAATAAATCATTATTTTTTTAGTACCTAGTAGGTACTACCTACATATTGATAATATTCAAAAGCTTTTGGTCACATTCACTATCAAGTATTTATATAATAACATGTTTAATGAGCCATCACAGATTTAAATAAAATATA